>CM077160.1:124305940-125696401 GCA_039583875.1 Platanthera guangdongensis | reverse complement strand
CTCTGGAACTAGGCTGAGAAGAAGATTCAGATTCATTCTGGATCTTAAGTGGCAGAGGTCAAGGAACTACTGCAGGAGGATTCAGTCTTATTCAGTTCTACTCAAGAAGCTTGAAGAAAGCTAAGTCAGATGAATCCAGCGAGTTCTTCCAAGAACTCATCAAGAAACTCTCAACTCCCCTCTTTTATTTCTGAGTTGTTGAGTTAGTATTTGTAATACATTTTTATCTTGTAGGATCCTTTGGATCTGAGTGAATTGTAAGCCTATAATTATAAAGGCTGAGGGTAGGGCTGAGAGCCTGAGTGTAGGAGATTGAGATCTCTGAGTGTAGGCCTTGTTGGCTGATGTGTAGGCCTGGGTGGCTGAGTGTAGGCTTGGTTGGCTGAGTGTAGGCCTTATTGGCTGAGTGTAGGCTTGGGATGATAAAGCTGAGTTGTAAGGCTTTGGGCCTGAGGTGTAGGAACCAATTTGGGTCTGAGACAGTGGAGGAGTTTGGCCGAATCTAGTACACTGCTAGATAGGCGAAGGGGAAAGTGGATGTACCCATCTTGGGGACACCACTATAAACCACTGTGTATGCTGTGCTGTGCTGTGCTGTGATTATTGCTGTGTTTGCTGTGATAGAATAAGTTAGAAAGTTGTGTTATAAACTGTTGGCTGCCATAAAGTTTAAAAAGGATTAGGGTCACTATTCACCCCCCCTCTAGGTGTTTAGGTACCATATCTTTCATCCATACTACGCAAATGAGAGATAAGTTTATTAAACGCATTCATGTGATCAAGAAGCGGAGTGCTGTCCGACATCCTCAAGTTGTAAAGTTGTTTCTTTATATACAGTTTATTCATGAGGGATTTTGACATATAAAACTCCTCCAAATTCTCCACGGATACGTTGTAGTTCAGCATCGACTACTATACATAACCTCATCGGCCAAGCACAACTGGATTGTGTTGATGACCTTCAGACTCTAGCTTCATCTCACTCGTCGTTTTTTCTTCCCGGACTTCTCCTTTCCTAGGAGAGCCTTATGAAGACCTTGCTGGACGAGAACCGCTTTGGCCCGTTTATGGCACAGACCAAAGTCAATTTTGCCGTCATACTTGGGGACTTCAAATTTCGTTGTATTATTGCTCACCGGGGTCCGAAGGGTCGAACCTCCCTCTGATACCATTGTTGTGAGATTGAGACCGGATTCACGACTACGGTGGGCGCCGCGGATCTAGCAACGGAAGCTAGCTGGCAGTAATAAAATAAAATTAAATCCAAAACCAAGCAAAACCACAGACGACAAATATATACGTGGTTCGGAGTTGGGACTCCTACTCCACGGGGAGAGCGCGCCAGAAAGATCCACTGAACCACTGATGAGGTTACACAGATACAACCAGAGACCAAACAAATATGGTCGAACAACAAAGGAAAGACAAAAGAACCCAAATCCTGAAGAATCGATATCGCTGGGCGATATCGATGTCGTCGGGTGACAACTCCTGTTCTTCTTCCCCGATGGATCTGCCGTTCAAGCACCTGTTGTCGCCGCCTGGAGCTGGTCCCGCTGCTGGACAGAGCCGCCTCCACCTGAATCCTCCTGCTCCCGCCGCCTCCTGGAGCTGCTTGCCGCCGCTGGACAAAGCCGCCTCCGCCTGAGTTGAGCCCGATGCGCCGCCTCCGCTGCAGCACGCCTGCTGCCGCCGTCACCGCCACGCCTGGTCTGAACTGGAGCTGCGCTGCCGCCGCGCCTGAACACCTCTCGATGCCCTTGAAATCGCCGCTGCAAACCGCTGCCGCCGCCTCTGATCCTCCTACACCGGCGAGGTCCGTTTGTTGTCGCTGCGCCGGAAAGAGAAACTCCTACAGAACCTTGCTCCTCACACTCTCGGAAAGCTCCTTACTGGTGGCGAGCCTGGATCCACTCTCTCGGTTTCTTGCTTGATTGTACTCTTTCTATAGCAGCCCCACTCCCAAACATATATATAAGAGAGCACCCACCTCTCCTAACTGGAAGAAGAGGGCCATCAATGGTTTCCATTGATGGCGCCGGCCAGATGAGGAAGGAGGCCAGCCGCCCTTAATGACCCTTGCAAAAACTGAATGGAATTCCAATTAAATGATAGACTTGGATGGGAATAACCCTTAATTCCTCCCAAAAAATCAGTCATCCATTTAATTGAAATTCCCATAATAAGAGGTGACCATGGATCGCGGACGTGGCGCGATCCGGACGGTCCGAGTCCATGCGTGAGGTGTCACAATCCTAGTTAATGACCAAAAAATCATGAAACAACAATGTTGTAAGCAACAATTTGGCTTTATGCAGGTCGCAGATACATACTGACCAAAAAACTATTCACGTAGGCTAATGGAGCAGCATATGTTGAAGTTTTTGTGCTACTAGTAAAATCAAGAATAATATGACACTAAGAACATTAACAAAATTGATAATATGCATCATGAAGAATGAAGATTACCATGAATCAACACAGTATAGTTTCGGTGGGGCATTCAATCAAACACCTTGTCTGCATACGTCATCGCCTTTCTTGGTAGTTGTTGAAGCCATTAATTAGGAGGAAATTTGTTGCATGTTTAATTAGGATTAGCGGGGGATGAGGTGTGAAAGAATCAACGACATACCAAGCGGAGGAGCCGACGGCGGGGGAAGGAGCCGACGGCAGCGGAGAATCCCTACGGCGGGCGGAGGAGAGAAACAAGCTGGGAGGAGGATGAATCTTACCGGTGATTTGCAGGAGAAATTGGAAGGGAGATGCGGTGAGGAGCGCCGACTGGCGGGGAGCTGTTGCGACGAGCAGCGCGGCGACTGGAAGACCTTCGCGCGGAACAGCAATCCGTCGGGAGGAAATTTTAGGGTCTGCGGTTTGTAAAAGAGAAAGTCTTATCATATTTTAAAATAATGACCTGCATATAACCTACATGGGCCTTCGGATTAACAATCTCTAAAAATATCAGAAATAGTTACAAATATTATGATTGGTTCAAACCAATAGCCGTTGGGAATATTTACTGATTCCGACAATAATGTTAAATATTATGCAGCTGACTTACAAAGGGATTGACATATATCATCTCTTTTTCAAAAAAACATATAATTATTAGAGATCAGGCATTGACTTTTGTGTGCTGTGTTAATGATTGATCTAAGAAATTACAAAATGGGAGTGCAAAACTAATTTTTTCTAATATAATACAGCATAAAATATTATATTAATGGCACTAAAAAGTCGTGCGAAATTCATCTAATTATGTAAATTAGAAAATACAAAACATTAGGGAAAATTTATAATTGTTCACGATAATTCTTAATTTTTTTAAGGGGTTGATATCTGCACCGCTAATATGACTATCCTTACTCAAATTTTGCAAAATTTAGTATTTTTTTACTAACGCAAGCACTGACAGTAAACACAAAAAGTTTTGCCCATGCTTTCTTCGTTTGCCCTCCTGGTGCTCCAACGAGATTGTTCTCATGCCCACTCAATTAATACTCCCTTTATGGCCTTCACCAGTGACACTTCTCCCATGTCCGGTGACACTCCTCTTATGACTCGTTTTTTGAAAGGAGGTTGGCCCACTCATGTGAGTATCTCCGGCCACCCCCAGCCGGACAGCAGTCCCCCGCCCTCTCTCCCCCTCTCTCTCACCCATAGGTAGAACTAAGTGAAGACACACGCGAGCAAGTGCCCGAGTGTGATTTTTGAATTTTTTTTAACGAAGGCTAGCTGCCACTCTATCAATCTATTGGGCCTCTGGCTAAAATGAGATATCAAAAAAAAAAGATAAAATTATGATCTGCTTTTCTGAAAATCATGTCCTTCCCCCTTCTAATCACCAGCTAAAAAGATAAGTTGATTCATATATATGACTTGTTTTCTGAAATCACGCCCTTCCCCTTCCTTCCTAACCATGGCACTGTCACGGGCTTCTTCGACGAGGCAACAGGGGAGGCGTCGGGGGAGCCAATTGAAAGGGTAGAGCCGCTCAAAGTATTCTACGAATACCACATCTATGTATGAAATGAGTATTTATAGTACTTCCAGCGTAGAGCATGACCCTAGTATGACACGAACCTGTTAACCTATTCCGAGTCGGCCTCTACACGTGCGGACATATTATTGAATAAACCTAACAATCTCTTCATATGTCCGCCGTCTCTTCATATGTCCGCCGTGAACCCAGACTTCGGATAGAGGGTGTTTGTGCAAAGTTCAACCAACTGTGAATCATACACAACCGTGTTCAGCACATGTTTCAAACAAAATTAGACTTAAGCACAAAATAGTATGCACACATAAGTAAAACGAAACTTAGCTGCAACACAGAATAATCTCATGTACAACAAGATACGGACCCAAAATGCCTGGTGTCCCAAACAAACAGAGAGCTAATAGGTCAATCAAACAGTGCAAAAAAGAAGAACTAAAAATATTGCTCTGAATAAAAGTAGCAAAAGATAAACTAAAACACTCTAAAACTCATCATCCAAAAGATCATCCTGATCTGGATCCCAGTTAACCAGTGTTCCTCCTATCCCAGCAACCCTTGCAATTTCAACAAAGAATTTCATTTCAGAATGAATTCTATCCTTTGCAAATTTGCAAATATCTAGTTCTACAAAAAGAACTTAGTATTAATCTTTTTTAATCTGGCTGGAGGACATGTTCACAGAGTATTATAGTTTTACCTCAGAACCTGATATCTGTTTCAACTGAAATGATTTCAGATTTCTGAACACCACAGCTATATCTGTGATCTTATAGGAATGTCACGGTTACTGTCATTCTAAAGTTAATTGGAACTCATCAAGTTTTGGAATGGAACCAATCTCCAGAAGAAGAGACAAGACTAAGTCAAATTGTGTTATCAAGTTTGGAATAACACTCTCCTCCAAGGCAAAAGCCGAATCCAGGTGAAGTTGTTGGCATCAAGTTTAGAATGAAACAACTTACCAGTTCCGAGCTCAACAATCAAGAGCATCAACGAAACACAACATGTTTGCTTTGACAAAGGAAATCAGAATAATCAAAACTTCCGGACAAAGGCTGAATCGCCTATTACTGAACTAAGGCCAAACTAAATCACCTTTACTCACCACTCCCATTTCCCCCACAGTTTTGATTAAACGGTCTTTTGGCATTCCTTTCGTCAATGGATCAGCCAGGTTATCCTTTGACGTACATCGATCAAAGTGATAATTCCTTGTTCTTTCAGATAATTCAACAAGGCATGTCTCAGTCGTACATGTCTCATCATAGTATTATAGAGGGTATTCTTAACAACTTGAACTGCTGCTTGATTATCACAATACAAGCTCAACGAGTTGACTTGTAACTTAGATAAGGAAATGTCTAGAATCAAGTTCCTGATCCAATCTGCCTCTTCACTAGCCAAGGCTAAGGCAAACAACTCGGCTTCCATAGACGACAATGCTATACAGGTCTGTCTTTGGATTTCCAAGTGATAGCAGCTCCACCCAAAGTGAATATATATCCACTGGTGGACTTGATATTCCCGACTTCTAAACACCATGACGCATCAGAATGTCCCTCCATAGAAGGTGGGTAACCAGTGTGGTACAGAGCATGATCTTTAGTACCTTTCAGGTACCTCAACAACCTATCTAGGGCTTCCCAATATTTTTTGCCAAGATTACTGGTAAACGACTCAGCATGCTAACCGAAAAAATAATGTCTAGTCTAGTACAACTTGTGGCATACATGAGACTACCAATTATTTTGGAATATTTGACTAGATCAATGCTGGTCTCTATGTTTGGACTCAACTTAACATTATGATCAAATGACGTCTCAATCGGCCTACAATTATCATATCCCCAGGTAGAAAGAAGTTGCTCAAATAATGAGCCTGACTAAGAGTAACTCGACCCTTGTCAACTCTAACCTTCATACCTAACAGGGTATCCACAGGACCAAGGTCCTTCATGTCAAAAACTTCTGTCATAGTGGATTTAATATCCTTAACTGCAGAAAGATTAGACTCCAAATTAACATGTCATCCACATATAACATATGATGACTCTCTGATTCGACAATGAGCGGTGATAAAGGTATTTATCTGAGAGACTGGACTGAAATCTGAGGCTCTTTACCACCTGGTCAAACTTCATGTGCCACATCTTAGGCGCTTGTTTAAGCCTATAGATTGATTTATCCAGTTTGCACACTTTATCTTTTTGTCTCTTTCTGCACATAACTTTCAGGTTGTGCCATGTAAATCTCTTCATCAAGCTCTCCATTTAAGAAGGTTGTTTTCACATCCATCTGATGAACTATAAAGTTCTCGATAGATGCTAGGGTCAGAAGAATCCTGATAGTCGATAGGTGACATATAGGTGAATAAACATCAAAGTAGTCTATTCCCCATGTTGTTTATAACCTTTAGCTATGAGACGCTCTTTATACCTGGCTATAGACCCATCACTATGTAGTTTCTTCTTCAACACTCACTTGAATCCGAGGACATTAGCGCCTTTCAGCAAGTCAACTAGATGCCAAGTATTGTTATGTAACAGTGAGTCCATCTCATCACCAATGGCTTTTGCCCACATCAACGAATCTCTAGATCTTATTACCTCTTGGTAGGAGAATGGATCATCCTCTAAGTGGTAGGTGACGAAGTTCTCACCAAAGTTCTTAGCAATTCTCTCTCTTGTAGATGCTCTAAGTGGAACAGATTGCACCTCTAGAGGTTGGGGAGCAGTGTTAGAAGGGCCAGCTACAGGTTCTATGATAGATTCTGAAATTATATCATTAGACCCGAAAACAGACAAACCATGATCTTTGACAAATTTATCTTCAAAGAATATGACATCTCTAAACTCTATCATGATATTCGTGGATAGATCGAGAAATCTGCCGGCTGCAATATTTTCTGCATTACCTAGAGAGACGCATGTTGTCGTCCTAGGCCCCACCTTAGGCCTCTTAAGGTCTTGTATACGCACATAAGCAATACAACCCCAAGTCTTTAGAGTATCGTATCTACAAGGATGACCGTGCCACAGCTCATACAGGGTAGTGGTGGGCTGAGAATGAGGCATTCTATTCAGAATGTGATTTGCAGCACGAACTGTTTATCCCCAAAAGAAATTAGGCATGCCAGCTGTTAGGAGCATAGAGTTCAACATTTCTGTTAAAGTTCTATTCTTACGCTTGGCAACACCATTAGACTGGGGTGAGTAAGGAGCTGTGGTTTCAAGAATTATTCCCTCAGAGGAACAAAATTCCTTGAACCCAGTAACAATATATTCTCCTCCTCGATCACTTCTAAATCTCTTAATTTTCAGGTTCAACTGATTTTCAACATGACACTTAAATGTCTTAAATGTCTCAAAAGCTTCGTCTTTCGATTTTAATAGATACACATGACAATATATTGAAAAATTGTCTATGAATGTAATCAGATACTTCCTTCCCCCTCTGGTGACATGGCTACGAAAATCACAGAGGTCTGAATGTATCAACTCAAGAAGTTTCGTGCTCCTAGAAACTGATTTGAATGGCTTTCTAGTGATTTTAGTTTGAGCACACACCTCGCACTTGTCAAATTGAATCGACAGATCTAAGGGAATGTTATGACTCTTCGCTAGATCTTGCATTTTCCTATAGTTCACGTGTCCAAGTCTGTTATGTAACAACTTAGGATCAATAAGGTTCGAACTTATTTGGTTAATGCTATCATTGTTTAGGCTAAGTCTATACATTCCGTTGATCAGGTACGCACACCCAAAATAATGTGAATTTACTGTTAAGGTCATTCTATCATTTTGAGTTGTGAAGGACATCCCAGCCTTATCTAACAGACTCATTGAAATCAGATTTTTAGTTAAAGATGACACTACTTTAACATTATTCAGAAAAAGAGTTTTATCTGATGAGAGGACCAGCTCGGCTGTCCCAGCATGGGTCACCTCGGTCTCTCCTCCATTGCAGTTCTCCACCTTTTCCTGGACCACCTTGACCTCAGCAAATAACCCTCTGTCATTCGTCACATGACAGGTAGCACCACTATCTAGCCACCACTTAGAGGACGAACTACAGTGACTGCTCCCGATCATAGCCACAAAGGACTTGGGATCTAAGGCATCAGCCAGCATGTTCGCCACATTTTGCGGGGCATCCTCCTTTTTCTTCTTAGGAGCCTTGCACTCAGCCGCCCAGTGTCCCCACTTGCCGTAGTTATGGCACTTGCCCCTCTTCTTTTTGAAAGAGGGATTTTTAGGCGCCAACTGTGCATAGGCTTTACCTTTGGGTGCTGGTGGCTTCCTTCGAGGCTTGCTGGGTCGAGAAATGAAGTTAACAGCTTGTGAGGACTGACTAACTTATTCCAATCTCTTACCAGCAATGTTTTGATCCTCGATATGAATGAATCTTTTGAGTTCATCCAATGCGATCTTTTCCTTCAGTCTGTGCATTTCACTTGAAGGTCAACCACTCAGGAGGTAGCTTGCTAAGTATCAGACACACAAAGAGATTATCAAAGATATCAGACTTATCATCCGCCAACTTGAGACGCGGACTCTCCACTTCAATTATTTGAGAGATGATTGATGAGTTTAAATTAAATTTAGAAGTGAAGAGTCTCTCCCCAAGGAGAGTCCTCAACAACCCCTCTTCCTTTTGGAAGTGCGCATTCAAGCGATCCCAAATCTCCTTTGTAGTGTTATGATTGCTGTAGGTCAGGGCGAGTCTAGGGTTCAGTGAATTTAGGAGGTAGTCCCTGCAGAAGTCTTCGTCTTTTCTCCACTGAAGTTCGTTCACGTCCACTTCGGTAGTGGCAAAGTCACTCAGGACCGTGTAGAAAATATCACGTTCCTTCATACCAAGTTGGACGTGCAGCTTCCATGCGTGGAAGTCAGAGAGATCGAACGACTGTAGCTTGACGATGTCGTAGGAGGAAACCTTCGACATCTCGCTAAAGCTAGAACAAAAAAACTAGAAAGAAGACACCTGATTCGCGGAGAAGAGGCACGAGTATTCGGATCCAATCCAGAAAAAAAAAGATTTGCACCTTTCCAATGATCTAAATCTATGCTCTCAACAGCAGGATGGAATCAACTAGGTATTGATCAATTAGTTCTTTCTTCCTTTTGCTGCAAGAGACCAGGAGAGTCCAAGAGAAACAATAACTTCACAAAAAATTAATCATTGGCTTCTGCTCCTCCTGGAAGAAAATCCACCTCGATAGGACTACAACAACGACAAATAACTACTACAACAGATCTAGATAGGATCACAACATATCTGTAGGCGGCGAAATCCAAACTAAGATCAGTGGATCTGGATTTGCAGCCCTTTCTTCTTCTTGATCGCAGGCGGAGGATCGCAGAAATAATCTAGATCTGGATCCACCGGCATAAACATGAACTAGATCCGGCGAAGTCAGAATGAGATCCGGGGATCTGCGATTCATGGCGGTGACCTAGTGTTGGGTATTGTATCCACGATTACCTAGATTTGAGGAAGCCACCTGTCAAGCTAAGATGAATTCACAATGTATTTGATGAAACATCTTAAGTTGTACTTGCAGCTCCTCCACGCTAAGTGCACACCAATGTCAGGGTGCAGTAGGTCAATATACACGGGTCTGTAAGACGTAATCCCTCGTTGAGCAGATCAGTGTGTTGGCCTACGTGTACTCTCTCTATTGGAGTGCACTTACTTTCAAGTACAGGGCCGTTCATATGCAAGAGAAGACAAGGAGCATGGATGGGTCAAGGAGCAGCTCCAGGGTGGAAGACGAAAATTCGTCCAAGGAAAATTCGACGAGAATCACCAAGTGATTCTCGCCGATTCGACGAGAATCACCAAGTGATTCTCGCCGATTCGACGAGAATCACCAAGTGATTCTCGCCGATTCGACGAGAATCACCAAGTGATTCTCGCCGAATCGACGAGAATCACTAGTGATTCTCGCCGACTCCTTCTGGCTACCTCAAAACGGTGCCAAGTAGGATTCGGCGAGAATCACTAGTGATTCTCGCCGAACCAGTGGCCAATCAGCTCATGTATACAAAGTGAAATTCGTTGAGAATCAATAAGTGATTCGGCGAGAATCACTAACGATTCTCGACGAATCGTCGAGAATCACTTGGTGATTCTCGCCGATTCGTCGAGAATCGCCTGCGATTCTCGCCGATTTTCACTTAGCGTTTTCTCAGGTTGCTGCTGGATCGGATTCTGCCCCTAAACTAGTTTGAACCGGACTTAGGGATTTCTAGTGTGGGTCCCACAAACGGTCATATTGGAGTTATCTACAGTATATATATTCCAGTATTTTGAACAGTAAAACGACGGAGAAAAGCAGAAAGAAACCGAGCCGCGACGAAACCCTAATATCGCGATTCCTCTCCGCCGCCGCCGTCGCGCTCGGGCTAGTTGGTCGCCGTCAACATTCGAGATTCCTTCGTGATCTCCGGCGACAGAAGCTTAGCAAAGCTTGTGCCTCACGTGTCCATCCAGAGATCTCTTGTCTCTCGATTTGTTGACCGGGAAAAACTCCCCCGTCCGAATCGATCGAGACGACCGATCCTAGAGTGACCGTTGGTAGACCTAGTTTGCTTCGCTACGAAGTTTGGATCTCCAAGTTCAGCAGCCGCTCATCATCGTAGCCGCCGATCCCGAAGCTAGCCGCCGCTCGTGTGCCGCCGCTGGTTCCGGGGAGATCCTCTCCAAGAGAGACCAAGGTTGTAGACTCTTCATCGACTTCAAGAACACGTCGTCGAACGAGGAGGAACACCGTAGTTTCCAAAAGAAGTTTGTATCACGTGTACATTCTATATTTAATTTTGTTGAAAAGGAACTTTTGTTCCGTGTTGTAAGGGTTGGGTGCAACCCGTTTTGTGGGAGTGTTGACTCTCACGTGAGGAAGGGTTCCTTCCGTTAGTGCAGGGATTGGATTTCAATCCCGTTGGAGAAGTGACCGAGTCGTCCCTTGTTGGGGAGATAGGTCGAAGGGGGAAAGTGGATGTACCCAAGTCGGGGAACCACTATAATTTGCCTGTGTATTCTGTGTGTTGTGCTTTCTATTTTTATTGTGCAGGTACGTTCGTAAATTCCGCAAAAGCGCTACTCGTCACCTATTCCCCCCCCCCCATAGGTGCACATAGCTGACACTAGGTGGACTGTCAAGTGGTATCAGAGGGAGGTTGCTCTTCAAAAAGGTTAACACCTTGAGTAGAATCCTGCCACCAGTGTCAGAAGCATGGATCTGGATTATGAGATTCCGCCACTCAAACTCCCCGCATGCACAAAGGATTATTATCCCATCTGGAGAATGAGAGTATCCTTTCACCTTGATGCTATCGATCCTCGAGCATCCTTCATCCTGAAAGAGGGTCCGTTTATCCCCATGAAGACCTCCGACTCTGGGATCCAAGTTCCCATGGGCATTGCTGAGATGTCTGAGACGGAACTATCTCTATTTCACTTGGACGAGAGGATTCGACAAATTATCATGGATGTCTGGTCTGGAGCCTCTCGCTCCAGATTGGAAAAATGTAGAACGGCTAAATCTCTGTGGATGACGATCTCTGAGCTGATGGGGGGGGTCAGAGAAAGCTGGAATATGCTGTCAATCAGAGGATGAAGCGTATGTGGGGGTTCTCACTTCTAAAGATGAAGGCAAGGATCCCTCGGACTGCATCAGAGCTCCAGTGTCCGTGTCAGAGACTGAAGAGGACAGTGAGGAAAGCTGCTCTGATGTGGATGAAACAATAGTCACTGGATCTAACGACAATCACACAGAAGTGCAGGTAACTTCTTCATCCTGCCCCTTATCTCTTGAAATTTCTGAAGACAGGAACTGCCCTCCTTCAGAAAATGCTGATTCCCTGAAGAGAGCCCTTCAGTCAAGCAATCTACTTGCTGAGGAGCAAGCTCAAGAGATTGCTCGACTGAAGGTCTTGTTGGTTCTCCAATTGGCGTCCAACAAGGCCAAGGACTCTAAGATCTCAGCTCTAGAAAGTTGTCTAGATAATGAGAAATGTATAGTATCGAACTTTTCCAAAGTTGATGCTATAAAGAGAAAGCAAGAAACCGGGTGGATCTCCCGGATTATCCAGGCATGGAGAAATGGGGAAACGGTTTTCCGACCCCCCACTCCAAGTAGGAAGGCAACTCATCATGCCTTCAGGTATGACCACAGGCATAGTCGTGGTCACTACAAGGGTGATCTGTCCCCATGTGGAGACACCCAAAGTGTAAGGGCCGGCGTGGCCACCCACGATAGAATACCTAAGGCTCGTTCTGAGCCGTTCGTATTCACTGCCACTGCCTCAACACAGTGTGGATCTGCATGTCCCAGCTCACAGAAGACTTCTCACCACTCGAGGACACGGGATAGAGAGGATAGAAGTCATGATGTCAGGTTCCATGGGGTCCCTGTAAGGGAGATGCCTGAAAGAATGGCACCACCTTCCCGGCCTCATAACGCTCACAACATGCATTCTTTCCACCCTTCCACGTGTCACGATGGAAGAGGAATTTTTGTGACAAGATCATGCCCTATCCCGTTTAGACCTAGGACCGTGACTACATCAGTCACGAGATCAGGTCGGAAACGGCGATACAACATTCACCCATGTTGGTGCTGTGGCAAAGTGGGGCACTTTGTCATCGACTGTTGGCACAACCCCTCTGTGCCTACGGCAAGGGCTTATCCACATTCTCGGGACAGAGGTACTCTTCCAGACAGGTTTTCTGAAGGAAGGCAGTGGCGTGCTCATGCTAACAGGAACCTAGGACCCAATATGATTTGGGTTCCTAAGGTAAAGTAATTCTTTCTTGCAGGGTAGTCTAGGTTCCCGTGAATATGATGGGAACTAGACAGTAGGTGGCTCAAGACTAAATTGGAACAATCGTCTGCAATAATAGCTGTGATATCAATTTGAGCATACTCACATTGAGCTTCTGATATGTTCTACCTGAGGGACTAGAACGATGACTCTCAAAATCCCAGGTACTCATGATCAGTTTCAAGACTTGAGTCGTTTTCAATTGACAATTACATATATATATATATATATATATATATATATATATATATATATATATATATATATATATATATATATATATATCATTATATACAGATACTTCTTTGTATATTAGTGTATGTATGCACGTCTAAGGATAGTTTAACTCGATGCATGCAAACCTTTACACATCAATAAAGGGTTAACGAAGATATGTCATCGTGATTCTCGACAACTCACAATTGACATCAAGAAGTTTTTGGAAAAGCCTCGTTCAAATCCAAATAGATTGACTTTAAAATATGCATGTGTTTATCATCTTTATATTAACTTGACATCAGAAAATTTCAAAAATGCTGCAAGCTTCTCAACGTGAAAATTTCTAGTCAAGAGACCTCTCAATTTCGAATTAGACAAATGGTATCAGAAACCGAATTAAATAAATCTCCTGTCAGACAAATCCTGCCGACTCTTCGCCTTCTTCACGAATCCCGCCGAATTAGACAAAATCTCACCGAACTAGTCAAATACCCGCCGACCCCTCGCCTTCTTCTCGCATCCCACAAAAGCTCTCCCGACGACCCGCAAGAGCTCTCCCAAGTTCTTCCGCAGCCTTGCCGAAACCCGCAAGAGATCTCCCGACGACCCGCAACAAGCTCGTCGCACCGTCTACGCCAAACCTCGCCGACTCTCCTCCGCTGGACATTCGCCGAGGGGCCTCTAATCGCCGCAAGGGACGCTTACCGGAAGGACACCACGCCGACTCCTGCTGGAAAGCTCTTCTAATCCGTCTCCATCAAAGGTTTCCCGCAAGCATCCCGCTGAAGCCTTCACCGACGAACTCTTCTAGTTTCGATTCTTCTCCACTCGAACTAACTCACCGTATACGCCCTTAGGTAACCTCTTCCTCACCCGTACTTGGACGCGCTCACTAGTGATGCTTTCTGTTTGAATGTTCATTAATGCTTAGAGTAGGGCTTCTATCTCTAGATCTACAATGGCTCCAAGGACAACTGCAGGGTTGGTCTCTGGCTGCGAGCTGGTTTGAACTGGGTTTTCTCACGCCTCGGACGAATTCCGCAACATCATCCTAATGCTGGAAGAGGCTGGGCTAACCTTCGTCTTGGAGCACCCTTGCAAAATCCTGGACAAAGAGGTGCTGGAGTTCTTCGCTACCGCAAGACTCCGAGATGGAGACTCCATAATCAAGAGCAAGGTGGCAGGGGCAAAAGTAAAGATGTCTGCCAGCAAGCTGACTCGCTACCTGCAGCTTTCTAGTTCGGAGCAGGAGGACTATTTGGAGGACGAGGACAAAACCAGAACTCTCTTGTTCTGCGGTCTTCCACGAGGAACTCGATCAATAAAGAGAAAGGAGATGAATGAAGAAGGGAAGCTCCTATCTGACGTTATTGGAAAAGTGCTCATCTGCAAACCGGGCTCGCATGACCATATCTCAGGAAATATGTTCAAGATCCTCATAGCTGTTGTCTGCCGCAAGAGGTTCAACTAGGGGGAGTTGCTGTTCCAAAATATCAAGGACACCTTGGGCACTCCAAGTTTTGGCCGCATCATAAGCTTATATCTAAACCAGCTGAACGGAGACAAGTTTGACATGAGCAAAGGTGTCCCTCTCCACTACTTGAAGAAGATGGATGCAAGTGTGTTTGATCGATGGGAGCGGCATATCGGGCAGCCTGCTGTGGAAGAGCAACAGGAAGTTTCTCCAGCAGTCACCCCCGGTGAAATTCCTGATACCGTGACTGCAGGAATCGAGGGGGAGACTCTACCCCCTCATACGGATGTAATATCTGAAATCGCCCAGGTGGCCAGGGATGCTGTGGCCGACACTCAAGAAGTAAGTGACACTGTGCTGGAGACTGGTGACCAAGAATTGGAAGAAGCTGCTGATATAGATGATTTCTTGGATGAGGACGGAGAGGAAGATGAGAATGAGGGACATGAAGTACTTGAGACTCCGGATCCTGTTGAACCTCCACCTGACAAGTCTGCACCAATGGAGGGGGAGTTAGATAAATCTACAGAGACTGCCAACATTCCTCCTGTAGAGACTGTGATGGTATCCAGCTCTACAGATGCGTCTGCTGAAATGCATGGCCCACAAGTGCCTCCGGCTATTCCGTTACGAGATGAGCTAGCCACTCACACTGTCAATATCATTCAGGGCATTGTGAATGAACTTAAAGTCTCATTTGATGAAGCCCAGAATAAACTGCTGAATAGGATTAAGACTTCGGAAAATCTGATGCTCAAGAATATGGTGGAAATCAACCATAAGCTGGACGTGATGGAGAAGAAATTTGAAGAGAAGTATACCGCGGCCGGCGAAGCTGTCACACTCTTAATGGCCGGCTTGAAAAAGAATACTGATACTCTGGCTGTCGTAAATCAGAACGCACACGTTGTAGCCACCAACATTCAGAAGTTTGATGGTAATATGGTCACTTTAAATGCCAATCAGCAGGCCCTGATCACTGAATTCTCCAAGACCACGAAGCATATTGATGACTCCCTGCACTCATATGCCAACTGCATAGCTGTCGAAGCCAAAAAGGGGGAGAAAGAGTATATAGCTACGTTGGCCGATCTTCAAGAAAGCATGAGCACACACTTCGCCCAATCAAGCAAATATGTCTATGAGAGCTGCTGGTGGATGCTCCAACAGGCGCTAGGTACGTTAGGCGTCGTTCTGCCTGACAATCCTGCCGGTATTCATGTCCCTGAGACATCTAAGGCCGCTGAGGAAGTAAGTGTTGCTGAGGATGTAAGTGCAAGTGCTGCAGATATTCCCACAAATGACGCTGATGCTAGGGCTCTCTCCAAAGCTAAACTGAGGAGCATGTTTGACCAAGAGGCCTTAGCAAAAGCCAGGGGAAAGAGAAAAGTTCAAGAAGGGACCTCCAAGGAGACACAGGCTGCAAAGAGAACTCGAATGAATGAGGAGGATGTACGAAACGAAAGGTGGAGTCCAGTTTCAAGGAACATCATATTAGACACCTTCTGGCTGCAAGAAAGAGGAGAGATCAATCGAAACGAAGTATATAGCCAGTATGAATGGGAAACGCACAAAACGTTTGAAGCGAAATGCAACATCTTTTTCAGAAACAACAAGGATGCAGATAAAGTTGCTCCTCCTAGGTATTACCCGAAGCCCAAAGAATACATGGAGAGGCAAAGCAAGAAGTACTTGGCTCAAAATCCTAAGGGTGACTTAGCTAAGGAAAAATAGTCAAAAACTTATAGCTTGTCACTTTGTCTTAAGAACATTTAATGATTTTTGTTGTCATAGAAACAATTCTGGATTATATGTGTATATATTTATATTGGTATATATATTTGAATTTGTGAATGACTCAAGTCCTGATCTGATTGCATATATTCTCTTGTGCTGCATGTTTAATTTCTGAATGTTATGTTTATTATTTGATATGTGTTATTCATCTTAGCTAGTAGGGTTTTGGCTTCGTCAAATAGGGGGAGATTGTTGGGTATTGTATCAACGATTACCTAGATTTGAGGAAGCCACCTGTCAAGCTAAGATGAATTCACAATGTATTTGATGAAACATCTTAAGTTGTACTTGCAGCTCCTCCACGCTAAGTGCACACCAATGTCAGGGTGCAGTAGGTCAATATACACGGGTCTGCAAGACGTAATCCCTCATTGAGCAGATCAGTGTGTTGGCCTACGTGTACTCTCTCTATTGGAGTGCACTTACTTTCAAGTACAGGGCCGTTCATATGCAAGAGAAGACAAGGAGCATGGATGGGTCAAGGAGCAGCTCCAGGGTGGAAGACGAAAATTCGTCCAAGGAAAATTCGACGAGAATCACCAAGTGATTCTCGCCGATTCGACGAGAATCACCAAGTGATTCTCGCCGATTCGACGAGAATCACCAAGTGATTCTCGCCGAATCGACGAGAATCATTAGTGATTCTCGCCGACTCCTTCTGGCTACCTCAAAACGGTGCCAAGTAGGATTCGGCGAGAATCACTAGTGATTCTCGCCGAACCAGTGGCCAAGCAGCTCATGTATACAAAGTGAAATTCATTGAGAATCAATAAGTGATTCGGCGAGAATCACTAACGATTCTCGACGAATCGTCGAGAATCACTTGGTGATTCTCGCCGATTCGTCGAGAATCGCCTGCGATTCTCGCCGATTTTCACTTAGCGTTTTCTCAGGTTGCTGCTGGACCGGATTCTGCCTCTACACTAGTTTGAACCGGACTTAGGGATTTCTAGTGTGGGTCCCACAAACGGTCATATTGGAGTTATCTACAGTATATATATTCCAGTATTTTGAACAGTAAAACGACGGAGAAAAGCAGAAAGAAACCGAGCCGCGACGAAACCCTAATATCGCGATTCCTCTCCGCCGCCGCCGTCGCGCTCGGGCTAGTTGGTCGCCGTCAACATTCGAGATTCCTTCGTGATCTCCGGCGACAGAAGCTTAGCAAAGCTTGTGCCTCACGTGTCCATCCAGAGATCTCTTGTCTCTCGATTTGTTGACCGGGAAAAACTCCCCCGTCCGAATCGATCGAGACGACCGATCCTAGAGTGACCGTTGGTAGACCTAGTTTGCTTCGCTACGAAGTTTGGATCTCCAAGTTCAGTAGCCGCTCATCATCGTAGCCGCCGATCCCGAAGCTAGCCGCCGCTCGTGTGCCGCCGCCGGTTCCGGGGAGATCCTCTCCAAGAGAGACTAAGGTTGTAGACTCTTCATCGACTTCAAGAACACGTCGTCGAATGAGGAGGAACACCGTAGTCTCCAAAAGAAGTTTGTATCACGTGTACATTCTATATTTAATTTTGTTGAAAAGGAACTTTTGTTCCGTGTTGTAAGGGTTGGGTGCAACCCGTTTTGTGGGAGTGTTGACTCTCACGTGAGGAAGGGTTCCTTCCGTTAGTGTAGGGATTGGATTTCAATCCCGTTGGAGAAGTGACCGAGTCGTCCCTTGTTGGGGAGATAGGTCGAAGGGGGAAAGTGGATGTACCCAAGTCGGGGAACCACTATAATTTGCCTGTGTATTCTGTGTGCTGTGCTTTCTATTTTTATTGTGCAGGTACGTTCGTAAATTCCGCAAAAGCGCTACTCGTCACCTATTCTCCCCCCATAGGTGCACATAGCTGACACTAGGTGGACTGTCACCTAGATCTGCACTGGATTGTTTTTGAATTCCTTCCAGCGATCAGCCCTTCTTCTCGATCGGCGGCAACAGAACAACGCAAGAAACAGACAGAGCACGACGGTCTCTATCTCGATCCACCGCAAGCGAAGTACGAGCGATAGAAAAGAAAAAAAACTTTCTATCGCGATTTCTGGGCATTGAACTAAGTCAAGATCCGCGATTTTCCACAAGCAACAGCTTCTTCCCGGTCAGATCTATGACGGAAGTGAAGCTTTTCCTTCTCGATCTACTGTGACGGTGAGCGACTCGCGAAAACAGCAACAGGATGAAGCAACGATCAACGGATTCGGGAAAATAAAACAACTTATTAGCCCAAAAATTCACAACTTATTTTGGATGAACCTTAATCTATTTTGATTTGTTGGTACTTGTTGCTAATTATTTCTTGATGTTTATTATTAAATATTTATCCATACCTAAGTCAACAAAATTTTTAAAAGCTAAAAATGATTGAGTTATACAATTATTAACATTTCAATTTTGTTAGCTCAAAATATTGTGAACACTATTAATATTTAAATTGTGATTTGCTTAACTTAAATTTTTTAGTGTGCCCGAGTTAGAATTAATTCCTAGTTCCGCCAGTGTTCTCGCCGCCCCTCTCTCTCTCTTCTTCTCTCTCTCCCTCTCTTTCTCTCTCATCCCTCAGCCAGCTATAGCCTTAGGAGAGCTAGTGAGATGTAGTTTTTTAATTGAGAAAATAATGAACGACTGATAAATAATGCATTTAGATCTCACAATCTGAATCCTTTGAATGACTTTATAATTCATGAATTTGATATTTTTTATATGTATACATATATATATATATATATATATATATATATATATATATATATATATATATATATATATATATATATATATATATATATATATATATATATAGGGAAAACCACTATATAAGAATATATATAAGATATATACTTATATATTTATAAATTATATAATATACGATATTAGATATATATTTATAAATTTTTATAAATATAAATTATATATATTTTTATGAGGCCCGGGAGCAGGCAAAGACGTCACAAGCTCGCGGTGTAAAGACGGTCTTCCGTCAGATTAATATGAACCGTCTGATCAGATCAGATCATAAGATCTTAGCCGTTCGATCACACAGGCGAATCAGGGCCGTCCGTAACATTTTACTAAGTCTCCTAAAACTAGAATCATAAGTTGTCATAAATGTTAGAGCGCTCGAAGCATCCGCGTGACCATTAAGTTTGGAATGGCCTCCCCGTTGCCCCCAGCAGGGATATTTATAGGCGAAACCCTAAATCCCCGACTACGGGTTTGGATGCCTATCAGATCCTATCTGACCCGTTAAGGAGCTCATTAACACATATATAAATATACCTCAACAATCTCCTCCTATATTGTATATAAGTGTTAGCATAAGAAAAGGGCCACTTATCCAAATAGTTAATAATAACCAAACAAAAAAGTTTTTCTAGAAATATAAATATGAGTTTTAGATAATAAAATGCTAAACTCAAACAAAATGTTCCAAACATGAAATAAAACAAGAAACTAGAAAACTCAAACTGATAATTGATATAGGCGAATAGCAGATCATCATCATCTGGGTCAAAATCAACTGTCTCTCCTCCAATCTCTACTTTTCCTGCAAACAATTACAACAAGAATGTCATGAGACAAATCTCTATGAATTCAAACATTTGCAGAAATAAAGTGATTAGTTCTAACAGCAGTTGAACTTAATACTCTAACTGGGAGGAAAGAATCCCAAAACATCATCTCTATCTAATTTACACAAAATTAGATTAATTGATTTCATAGAATCAAAGCATGTTCCTTCGATTATTAAGATTATTATTAACATTCCACAATTGTGCTATATTATCAAGTTTGGAATGATACAACAAGCTGTGACTATTATATCATCAAGTTTGGAATGATATAACTAATAATCATAATATCAGGACACATATCAGCAACCTCAGTATTCCTTTTTGAAATGATACCCAATTCAGCCTTTGACAAAGAATAGTTACGTAAGTCATCAAGTTTGGAATGACTGGCAACTATCTCACCTCTAGCTTTCATCAGATAACATCTGAAATACTTTAGTGTGCTCAACATAGATGCTTGAATGTAAGCAGACAACAGTTCTTAAATTTAAAACATAAGCTAGGTATTAAGTCCTACTAAATAGACGTTAATCCCATCTCCCCCGATATTTTAGATGTGAGAACCTTACATAAGCCATTGGTAATGACATCTGCTACATTATCTTTTGATCTCACGTCCAATAGGGAGATTATCCCCTGACTGGTGAGATAGGTCAACCAGGCCTGTTTCATCCTAAGTTGCGTAGCTTTCCATTGAACAACGTATTTGTAGCAATGGTTTTTGTAGCTTGATTGTCACAATAAATCGAAATAGAGTGCATTTTCAGACGCGTCATTGGAATGTCCAATATCAGATCTCTTATCCACTCTGCTTCTTCTCCAGCTAAAGAGAGAGCATAGAGTTTTGATTCCATAGAGGATAGTGCAATGCACGTTTGCCTCTTCGACTTCCAAACTACTGCAGCTCCTCCTAGTGTAAACACAAAACCACTAGTGGATTGACAATCAGCTATTTCCGAGCACCAAGATGCATCGGAATACCCCTCAAGCACTGGAGGATGCCCACTGTAACATAAAGCACATTTCTCAATATACTTTAGGTATCTCATTAGCCTGTCTAAGGCGTCCCAGTGGTCCTTCCCAGGGTTACTGGTGAATCTACTCAACATGCCGACCGTAAAGACTATGTCAGGTCTAGTGCAGGTAGTAGTGTACATGAGACTTCCTATGAGTTTGGAATAATCCAACTGTCTAATAGCTGAACCTTCATTCGGTTTCAGTCTACTATTATAATCGTATGGAGTCTCAGCCTTTTTGCTCTTATCGTAACCCCACTTTTCCAGTAGATTCCTAATGTAGTGACTCTGACTCAGGGTAATACCCTTTTTTGTGAAGTTCACTTCCATTCCTAGGATGGTTTTCACCTCACCTAGGTCTTTCATGCTAAATTGTGCCGTCAAGGCAACTTTCACGTCTTTCACCTCAGACTGATCAGTGCCTAGAATTAGCATGTCATCAACGTACAAGCATATGATATCTACTTTATTTGCACTCATTCTTACGTACAGACATTTATCTAATAGACTTGATTTGAAACCCAAGCCTTTTACACAGGTGTCAAATTTTTCATGCCACATTTTAGGTACTTATTTCAATCTGTATAGTGACTTAATCAACTTACAGACCTTATTTTCTAGACCTTCTATGACGAACCCTTCAGGCTGGTGCATGTAGATCTCCTCAGTTAGATCTCCATTCAGAAATGCAGTCTTGACATCCATCTGATGAACAGTGTAGTGTTCAATAGATGCTAGTGCGAGAAGAATCCTAATTGTCGCATAGTGACATATAGGTGAGTATATATCAAAGTAGTCTACACCACTTACTAGAGTGAAGCCTTTGGCAACTAGACGTGCTTTGTATTTTGCGATACTCCCATCAGGATTTAGCTTCTTCCTAAGAACCCACTTATTGCCAATGGTTTAACCCCTTTGGGCAAATCGATCAAAGTCCATGTGTTGTTTTGCATGAGAGAGTTCATCTCTTCGTCAATGGCTTCTTTCCATAATAGAGAGTCTCTTGATCACATCGCTTCCTTATAAGTGGATGGATCGGCTTCAACGTGGTAAGTCACGAAGTCTGTACCGAAGCTTTTAGGCATTTTCTCTCTACTAGATAGCCTTTTGGTATCTAAACCACTCGTGTCTACAGGCTCAGTGTCAGAGTTACGTTGTCCTGGCTCAACTAAAGGCTCAGTACTAGTGGCTGGCAGACCTGGCAGTGTCAGGTTCTTATCATTAAGGAACTTATCCTCAAAGAAGACATCGTCTCTTGATTCTATTACAGTATTAGTGGAGAGATCCAGAAACCTGTCTGCAACACTATCATCTGCACATCCTAGGTAGACGCAGGTATTTATCCTAGGTCCAATCTTACTCTTCTAGAGTCTGGTATCCTAACATAAGCGATACAGCCCCCGGTCTTAAGATTGTCAAATCTAGGAGACCTCTTGAACCAAAGCTCGTAGGGTGTCTTAGTCAACTTTGCATGGGGAACTTTATTAAGAATGTGATTTGACATGAGGACGGCTTCACCCCAATAGGCCGCAGGCATGCCAGCAGTCAGCAACATAGAATTCAACATTTCTGTTAAAGTTCTGTTTTTCCTTTCAGCGATGTCGTTGGATTGTGGGGAATATGGAGCGGTGGTTTCAGGGATTATGCCATTGCTGGCAAGGAAGTCTCTGAACTCCCCCGAGATGTATTCTTCTCCTCTATCACTTCTTAGCCTTTTTATTTTTATGTCAAGTTGATTTTCAACCCTATTTTTGAAAATACGGAATTTTTCAAATGCTTCATCTTTGATTTTAAGAAGGTAAATGTGACTGAATCTAGAGTAGTCGTCGATAAATGCTATCAGATACTTCCGACCGACTCGAGTGACAAAACTTTTGTAGTCACAAATATCGGAATATATTAACTCTAGCAATTGTGTGCTCCTAGAAATCTAACTAAAAGGTGTTCTAGTTATCTTAGTTTGAGCTCAAATTTCACATTTTTCAAATTTGATTTTTGTGTCGCGGGGTATGTTGTGAGTTCTAGCTAGCAGGAGAAGTTTTCTATAATTAACGTGTCTTAGTCTTGCATGTAAAGTCTTAGGATCTATCAGATTAGAGTTAACCTGATTTACTACCTCGTGTGCTAGACTCAGCCTATACATCCCGTTAACGACATATGTGCAGCCAAAGTAATGTGAGTGAACCATTAGGGTTACTCGACCACCACTAATGTTAAAAGACATACCCGCATCGCACAACATGCTAATCAAAATTAAATTAGTAGCTAATGTCGGTATAAATTTAACATTTTTCAAAGTTAAAGTCTTACCTGAGGAGAGAGTCAGGGTAGCGTTGCCGACCTTCAGCACGTCATCTACAGCTCCATTCGCAACAGTGACAGTCTCTTCCACCTCTTTTGCATCCTCCAGAAGCTTTGGATTGTGGCAGACGTGGCAGGTAGCACCTGAATCGAGCCACCACTCTGAAATGGTCGTCCCGTTACCGACCATGGCAACAAAGTCGGTAGGCGTAGTCAGGTAAATCATGTTGGCTTGATTATTAGTCCTTGGTGTGCTGGATTTGCCCCGTTTGGGCTGACGGCAATCGAAAGCACAGTGACCCCACTTATTGCAGTTGTAGCACTTGCCTTTGAATTTCTTCTTTATCTGTTTGCTGGTGACAGCAAATGCGAGTACACTGGTTGGTGGGCGAGTCTTTCGAGGCTTAGGATTCCGCTTAGGATGCGTGATCATATTAGCAGCAGAGGACTGCTTGCTGATCGTCTCTATAGCGTGCCTAGTCCGGTTCTCATCCTCAATGCAGATGAAGCGCTTGAGGTCTTTAAGACTCACCTACGTCTTCTTCCGGTACATCTTAGTCTTGAAGGAATACCAGGCCGAGGGTAATTTGAAAATGATCGCCCCTGCAACAAATCCATCTGGCAGAGGGATGTTCTCACTGTTGAGCTTGTCCACCAAATTTTCGAACTCAGCAACCTATGACAGGATTTCCCTTTCCTCAGTGAAGGTGAATGCCATAAACTTGTCCACCAGGTGCGTCTTGGACATATTCTCCTCCTCCTTGAATTGCTCCTCTAAGGCTTCCCAGATCTCCTTGGCCCTATGCAGCTTGCCGTACGTCTCTACAAGCCTGTTGGAGAGGCAATTCAGGATGTAGTCTCTGCAGAAGTCCTCGTCGTTGACCCATTGATCTTCATCTTCGCTTCCTTTGAATTCTTCAAAAATAGTCTGCACTGTGTAGAAGATGTTCAGGTACTTCATGCCGAACTGCGTGTTCCTCTTCCAGGCACTGTACTCAGCGTTGGAGAATTTTTTCAGCTTAATCATCGGCACAGGGGACGTGAGATTGCTTGATTTCGACATTGTGGGTTCCTAACAAGAAACTTGGAGCGCCACTAGCAATCTAAACAAGTGCAGTAAAACAGGAAAGAAATCACCTGAGCTGCGAAGACGACGAATTCTTCGGATCTAATCCAGTAATAAAGTTTGCTCCTCTTGGGCTGAACACAGTCGTCAAAGAGTAGATCTTGATCAATAGAATTTCACAACAAAGCTCAGTGAAAACTCTACAAAATGACTGTCTTTCCCCTAGAGATTCTAGGAAAAAACTCCAGCAAATTCTTGTGGTTCCAGCTTAACCCCGAGACGAACAGTAAATCTTTGCATAGAAAATGCCAAGGCTGGCAATGGAAATCCGATGAAAGCTCGTAAAATCTCCAAATGGAGATCTGCTATTCTCCTCCTTACGGTGGCGATGAAGATCAACACCCAAATCGAGACGAGGAGCACCGAGAAACACCGGAGCGGTTGTGCTTCTTCCACGATCGGCGAGCAGAGATGGAAGTTTTCCTATTTCCCGATCTAGACCAGCAAAACAGAGCCGATCAACACAGATAAACCTCCGAGACGGCCAAGCCGAGCAACCTCCGACAGCAAAACAGAGGTCGTCTTCCTCTTTGCCAGCACAGGGAAAAACCCGATCGATAAAAACGCAAGAGCGGCAGGATCTGAATTTCCCGATCGACGAAAGCAGCGACCGGACACGGTTTCCTCCAACACGATCGGCTCGGAGTGGCGGAGGGATCGTAAGAACGAAAACGACGTTCGATTTCGTGCTTTCGAACATGAACGACGGAGAAAAACTCCTTGATCTCCTTCCCGATGGATGAAATCCCGCAAGAGCAGCGATGGCTATGTCTTCCTCCCGATGGCTCCGATCCCCACAGGCCACGATCCGCCTCCTTCGCGATCGGCGACAACGATGCAGAAAAGCAGCGACGACACTGTTCTTCACGATCGGCAAGACGATGCGCAGAAAATCGCGAAGGGGAGAAATGTCGGCTGCTCGGTCACGGGTGCGGGAGCGGGGCTAGGGCAAACTTCGAGAATGTTAGAGCGCTCGAAGCATCCGCGTGACCATCAAGTTTGGAATGGCCTCCCCGTTGCCCCCAGCAGGGGTATTTATAGGCGAAACCCTAAATCCCCGACTATGTGTTTGGATGCCTATCAGATCCTAACCGACCCGTTAAGGAGCCCATTAACACATATATAAATATACATCAACAATAAATCTATAAATTTTGAAGAGCCCCTACCATAAAGCTGAAATTATAATTTACCCGCATATTCCCGACCACCCGCTATATATAAATCATACCCACTTTAAAACAAACAGATCTATCCCGGAACCATAATAAAAGACTATGTATGAAGCCCGCAGTGTAACATAGGGCTGATATCGAGTCGAGTTCGAGCGTTTTTAGCTCGGCTCGAAATTGAAATTTTCGGCTCGAACTCAGCTCGAAATCGGCTCGAAATCGAAATTGATTTCAAGTCCAGACGGCTCGACTCGAAATGACACAATTCCGAGTCGACTCGAAATCGAATCGAGTCGGCTCGAAACCGAATCAGATCGCCTCGAAACCGAATCAAATCAGCTCGAAATTGGGCAATTTTTCGTTTTATTTCTAATTTGCTCAAAATTAAATTGGAAAACCAATAAATTTAGCAAATGAAACACATAGCCTTCATTTTTTATTTATGTTTAAAATTTGTTATTTTTAATCTTAAAATAGGATTATATTAATAAATACATAATTTTTTTTTATTTTTTGAGTTGATTCAAATCATATTTTGAGTGATTCAGAGCTGTCTCGAAATCGACTAGAAATCAGATTCGAGTCAAATTGAATCGAATCAAATTAATTCGAATCAATTTTAACCGATTCCAATTCGGCTCAATTTTCGAATAATTTTCGAGCGACTTTCGAATTTCGAATAATATGCTCACCACTAATGTATAGTGTAAAAGACCACTAAAATAGTTCTGAATACCCTAAATATCCTTACAGTGGTAATTAATGTATACACAAGTTCCACTATGTGGGATTAAACGGCGTGCAATGTTCATCCTCTTTCTCGATTATATTTATTATTATAATGATATTAATATTATATAATATTAATTAAATTAAAAATCAGAGCATACGGACGAGGAGTGGCCACTGTTCATCCACATGCTATTTAACTTTTTAAAATATTTTCTTAAATTATAATATAAAAATTCTATTATATTAAAATATAATTAAATATTTTCGTAATTACAAATAAAGACGGGCGAAGCCCGCCGGAGAACGGGTATCGTTGCGCGGGCACGGGGGCCCCGGGCATTGTCACTCGTGTGTGTGTATATATATATATATATATATATATATATATATATATATATATATACATATATATATATAGGGAGTGCTGGAGATACGTGCAACGTGTTTTTCTATCAATATACGCGCTCCTCTTTCTAGCCGTTGGATTTAAATCCAACGGCTAGGATTAAACAGGGATTACTAAAGAGGGAACAACGAACCCGATCCAAATAGGGTTGGCGCGCGCACGAGCATGACCGCATCTTGACCCAAAGCGGGTCACACTCGCGCGAGCAAGCGAGCAGGTTCGCATGCACAAGCTTTAGCAATGATAGTCGGGATTGCTATATAAAGAGCAAAGCTCCTCTATTACTGGCGGTGTGGGACTAATATCCCGCACTGCCTGGAAGCCGTCCGATCTGGCGCGCCCAATCGGACGGCTTCCAGGCGGTGCGGGATATTAGTCCCACACCGCCAGTAATAGAGGAGCTTTGCTCTTTATATAGCAATCCCCATAAACAATAACAAAAAATTACGCGCGAGCAGTAACGTGGGTGCGATCGCTGACACAGGCCGGGTTCGATCATGGTGATTCATTTTATCGATCCGCGCATAATCCCAGCCGTTGGATTAGATCCAACGACTGGGATCAAAAAAGCGCGGAAACATGGGTATCCGCGTTGCGCGGATACCCATATTCCCCGATATATATATATACATACTACTATATTAAGCGAAGCACCCGTCCGTAACTTTTGACCTGACCAATTTACCCTCCTGCCTCCGCAGCGTGCCCCGTCTGCCTGCCGCCTTCCGCGTGCCGCACCCTGCTCTGTCGTCGTTCACGCTGCTGATCGCCACTCATCTCCACCGATTCCGCTCACAGCACCACGACGACCTCCTGCTTCAACTGAGAGCGCCACGATGACACTTACCCGCTACTTCTTAAACCCCCGACCGTCTCCCGTAGCCGTCCTCTCCATCGCAACGACTGTCCGCAAACGCTGCTTCTCGCCGCAGACCATCTCATCTCCCCCGTTGCACCATCGCCGATCTGTTGCCCATCGAGCCGTTCTCACTGTAACTACTTAGCTTCATCCGTACCCAATCATTTTTGGAGGTTTGGCATCTAGGGTTTTCTCAGCAGGCCATCTCATCTCGCCGGTTGCGCCATCGCCGATCCGTTGCCCATCGACCCGTTCTCACTGTAACGGCTTACCTTCATCCGTATCCGATCATTTTTGGAGGTTCGGCATCTAGGGTTTTTCTTCCTCTCCGTCTCCAGGTTCGATTTTGTATATGTTATTTGGATTTCGCCCATATCTTCTATTTTACCTGCTTTGAGGGTTTGCAAGCAGTAAGTACCCAATGTTTATTGTTTTTATTTGGAATTTGAGTTGTGCTCTTTTGTCGGGTAATTAATGTTTTTGATCTCATTGGGAGTTGGGAGTGATACTGGATTGCCACTTCCTGTGTTTTCGATCTCATTGGGAGTGATACTAGATTACCACTTTCTGTATCTGCATCATGATATGCTTCCAAGTTTTCACTCTGATCATATCACACCTTCGTCTTTTAGTTTACTTCTTCTACTGCAGATTGATGCACTTTGCACTGCAACTTACTGCAGATTGCTGCTTTGCTGCCGTGCACTTTGCACGGAAGCAAACTGCAGTTCTGCAGCAAACTGCTTTGTTGCAGTGCAAACTGCATTGCTGCAGTGAAAACTGCAGCAATCTGCAGCAAACAGCTTTGATGCATTGCACTTTGCACTGCAGCAAACTTCAGTGCTGCAGCAAACTGGTTTGCTGCAGTGCACTTTGCAGAAATACAGCAAACTGTATTGCTGCAGCAAACTGCTTTGCTGTAGTGCAAAGTGCACTGCAGCAAAGTCACTGCTGCAGCAAACTGCATTGCAAACTGCAGTAGCCTGCAACAAACTTCTTTGCTGCAGTGCAGTTTCCATTGCAGCAAACTACAGTGCACTGCTGCAGTGCAAAACAGCTGCAGTTTGCAAAGCCTGAACGTGCTGAGTAGCATTAGTGAGCGGTGTGAATTTGTGTGATGGCACTCTTTACTTGAAATCCTTTTTTCTTTCAGAATCACAAAAGGTTTGGTATCCCGAGTGGGAGTAATAAGCGCAATAGCCATTGACCCCGCTCTTGAAAGAAAAAAAAGAAAGCCCTGCTGAACTGCACCAAACTGCACTGCACTGCAACAAACTGCACTGCAAACTGCAGCAATCTGCAGCAAACAGTTTGCTGCAGTGCAGTGCACTGCAGCAAAGTGCACTGCTGCAGCAAACTGCATTGCTGCTGCAGTGCACTGCACTGCAGCAAACTGTATTGCTGCAACAATATAGTTTGCTACAAACTACAGCAGGCTGCAGCAAACTGCTTTGCTGCAGTGCAGTTTCCACTATAGCAAACTGCAGTGCACTGCAAACTGCACTGCAGCAAACTGCAGTGCAAGCTGCAGCACACTGCATCAAACTGCATTGCAGTTTGTTGTGCATAAAACTACAGTGGACTGTGCACTGCATCAACCTTGCGATTTTGTTTTTTCGGTTTTTGATTGTGATTTCTGATTTTGCTTTTGATTTTATATTTTGATTTCGTTTTTCATTCTTTTTCCCTGACTACGTTCGATTTGTAGGTCACTCGCCATTGTTTTGTTCGTAATCCACACACCAGTAACAACACCTGCAACTTTGTCTACCACTCCACATCAGGTAGGAATTTTAGCTTACATTTTGTTTTTGCGTTTCATATGCATGTCATACTCTTCTTGATGTATATAGCTAATATGTTATTGAACTAATCTTGAATCACAAGAATGTATTGTTCACTATAGCAATCTTACTAATTCTTACGATGAATTTCCCTTCACTCAGTACTCTATCATCTTCCAAAGTAATAGAATCATGTCATGCTTTATTTGCTACCAAAGTAACTCATAGGGAATTGTTGAAGATTTTTCACCGTCCTTTATCATCAGATAAATTACATACGCACACATTTGTGATGATTGAGTACAATTGCTCAGCAAATGTGACGCGTGAAAACAACCTGTCAACAACATTGGACTATGTTCACACATACAGCAATGTACCCCCACATATGCGAGATTACTACTACTTTGCTGTATTACTCAACAACCTTAATCATGCTACGACCACTGAGTTATTAGGATCACTATTCCAAACTCTGTCAGGCTTTTTGCATGCCAGCGTAAGGACTATTGCTGAACACTTCAACATAACATACTGCAGCCGCTTTATTTTAAAAATCAAACCTGCTGAACATTTATTTATTAATGAAGGCCGATGTGGACACAATGGGTAACCCAACTGGGACAGGAGAGGTGATCTTTGCAGATGAGGCGTCGATGCAGGTTGCTGTAACTGTGATAAACGAGCAAATAATTGACGGAAGCACTATCTCAGCCCACGAGCTACGACTGTTTGATGTTAAACCAGAATACTATCAACAATATATGAACTATAATATCATATGAATGCAATTACATATAAATATAGTTGTTCTGTAAGATCTCCTTCGTATTAAATATGTTGTTTATGTAGTCAATATATATACAAGTTTATAGTTTTAAATATTGTACATATCGAACTATGTTTGAAATTACTTATGCACAATACACACAGCTTCTTCCGACCGTATGCTCTACTCCGTGTCTTATTCGAATTTACTGAATGTTTCTCACATTTACATTTTGCTTACAATTACACATATTAGATGCAGCCATGTCTGTCTAACCCTGAGTTTACAATTGCTATGCCCATTTCATTTTAACCTACAATTACCTCTTTGTCATACTCCAACCTAAACTACAGCTACCTCTCTTTCTCATTCTACTTCATTTGTTGTGTTCAACAAACATTTTGTATTTTGATTTTCAGTTACCTTCCTACAAAACACCACTTGCAAATACTGTATATACAGAATGACTTCACGGAGAGTGAGAGTATCCGAAATGTCTGAACAAGAACGTTAGATATATCAAGAGCGAGCACGAGATCATTTGTGACAATGACGACGACAGCTCACTGAAGAGCAACAGTCATCACAATGAGCACGAAATAGATTAAATGCACAAGCAAGAAGATCACGCATGTCCGCACAACGTCATCATGTATCTACTGCTCTAATGTTACAGCCACAGCCTATACGACAACAAACTCATCCTCTGCAACTCCAAGCATCAGACATTCCTGAAAGAATTAGTGCCTAACCACCTAGAGGGGGGGGGGGTGAATAGGTGTACTTTTTCTTTTGATTTTAAGGCAGAAAATTTGTTCTATTATTTAACCAGAAATTGCAAATTCTACAACTATACAACACAGCAATCACAGAAACATTCAATCACAGAAACATTCAATCACAGAGTGCACACATATTTTATAGTGGTTCCCAAAGGTCTGGGTACATCCACTTTCCCACTTCGCCTATCTAGCAGTGTGTTAGATTCGGCCTAACTTCTGCACTTCACCTCAGATCTTACAGCTCAGAACCCAAACCAGGTTCCTACAACTCAGAGTGTATCCACACTCCAACAACTCAGGCCAATTGCCCTACCTCAGCCTTTAACAAGGACTACACTCAGAGATCACAATCTCCTACACCTCAGGCTCACAGCCCTACCTCAGCCTTCAACAAGGCCTACCACTCATAGAAAATATTCTCCTACACCCAGTCTTTATAAACACAAGCTTACAATCTCAGATCTATAAAGATCCCACAGAAATTTGATTTAATAAAGTACTTAACCACCACCCTGATAGAGAGAGAAGGGATGGATGGTTTCTTGATTAGTTTTTGGAAGAATCTGATAGCAGAGATCAACCTCTCTTAGCTTTCTTCAAAGCTTCTTGAATCTGAACTCAGTAGGGTTGAATCTCCTGTGAAGTTGATCTTCAATCAGCTTCTGACTTGAGATTCAGATCTCAATCTAAATATTTCTTGGCAGCCTGGTTCAGCAACTGCACTTCTTAGATGGAGCTTTCTCTCCAACTTCTTAGATCTTCTGTCGAAGGTCTTCTTCTTGTTGTTAGTTATCTGTGTATGTTCTTCAATCTTAATTGTGATTCTCTCCTCTTTTGTTGAAGGAGAAGGCCTTTATATAGTCTTCCTCCATGGTAACCGGCTGATCCGGTTTCTAACAACCTTCTAACAACTTTGACAGTTGTAGTAGACCGGTTAGAAATGGCAGCTGTCAAGTTATCCAGTCACTTCTTGAAAATACTGTCTCTGTCTGAAAGTGTCGAGTCTGATCTTCATCATGTGTTGACACAAGTAGACTAAGTGTCGACACAAGTGGACTATGTGTCGATACAAGCCTTGGTGGTGTCGACACAACTCCTTTGTTGTTGATTACTGCTTCTCGACACAGCTTCTTTAGAATTTGTCGACACTGATTCTGTGTGTCGACACAAGCCTTCTTTTCTTTAACTTTGTTGAAGCTTTGCTGTGTGTCGACACAAGCCTTTTTTTCGACACAAGTACTTCTTTACTTTAACTTTGTTGAAGCTTTGCTGTGTGTCGACACAAGTCCTGTGTGTCGATACAGTTGATGTTGACAAATACTTCTGTGTGTCAACACTGCCTCTATGTGTCGACACATTTGATGTCGACTAAGTATTCCTGTGTGTCGACACTGCCTTTTGGTGTCGACACAGTTGATGTCGACAATGCTTCACTATATGTCGACACTGCCTCTGTATATCAACACATTCCTTCTGGTATCGACACAGTCTTTCCAAGGGTCGACACAATCAACTCCAAGTGTCGACACAGCTTTTCTCCAGTGTTGACATAAGCCTTCATAAGTGTCGACACAACTTCTCTAGGTGTCGACATATGGACTTAGAATTTTTTTTTTGCATTTCCTGCAATTACTTAACCTGCACATATAAACTCAAAACACATCAAATACACCTTGATGCATATCATTGAGTAGGGTGAGGCTTCTTCAAATCTGGTACACATTTTCCAATGTACCCAACAATCTCCCCCTATTTGGAGAAGTCATAACCCTTAGTCAATGATATACACTATTCATAACAAATACACATTTTGATGTATAACAACATTATATGACAATGTAACTACTTAAAACAAAACATAAAAGATATTTCATCACAGAATAAGTATGCTAACACAATGAACATTCATTATAGTTTTGTTTCAACTTGCAATACTTTCTTTAACAAAAGTTTACATATATTTTAACACAAAAGATTACAATGTTATAAAATCTAGTAAAACTAATCTAAAGCTGCTCTAGCTCCTTGATGACAATTCCTTTGCCTGATTGAATCTTGGCTTGAACTGGAGCATCAGTGTCATCAGCTGGCTTATTGCCCTTTAGATCTTTCTTCTTTTGCTCATCAGCCCTTATTTTTTGCCTTTCAAAATAATGAAAAGGCTTTGGGAAATATTTGCTAAGCTCCTGAGCATTAGGAGGTAACTTCCCAAGTTTTGCCTTCCTTCTATATTGAACTATGGCTTCTTGCTTGGCCTCATGCTTTCTCCATTCCTGCTCAGAGTACCATTTGCCCCTCTCTAGGGTATTGTCCTTCACAGCTTTCCAAGAAGTCAGGATGATATTCCTAGATGTTGGGCTCTACTACTCAAAAACTGGCTTTAACTCTGCCTGTTCTCTGAATCTCTTCTTGGACAAAAGAGTTTCTTTCTCCATTCCTGCTTAGAGTACCATTTGGATAATATTTTGAGCACCTTCTGGAGGGCTGTACATGGACTGTATCTTTTGATGAATCATCTCAAAATCTGTTGTAGGATAGATTACTTGAGCAACTTCAGCTTGCTCACCTCCAAAATAAGCAGGATTTATACCAAATTCAGCCACATTGTCATCATCACAAAGGGGTGGATATCCAAGAGTGGATCTGATGCTATTATATATCCATTTAGTATGGTCAGAGCCTGCCATGACTAATACTCTCTCCCCCTTTATGACTTCTCTAGAAATATGATCCCTAAGATCATCTTTCTGAAATCTGATTTGTTCATCAAGAAAATTTACTCCATCTTTATAGAAAGACTTTAACTTTAGCAGCTGTGCAGATATAGTCTTTTGAGAATCCTTTATAGCTGTTTGGACAGCAACTAATCCTTCTTGTAATTGTTTGTCAAATTCTGCCTTGGCTGTAGACCCTGCTGCAGTCTGGGCAGTAGCAATATTTTTCATCTCAGTCACAATCACATTATGTGATTCAGTGAGATTATCATTCATTCTTATCTGATTCTCTAGGACATAGCCTTGCTAGACAGCTATGTCATCAACTTGTGTCTTTATCTTTTCTTGATGAGTAGCTAGGTAAACCACTGCATTGCCTCCTTTGTGAAAATAATTAGTCATTTACTTCTTATTTTGATTAACTTCAAATATAATGGATTTAATATCCTGAGCCAAATCAAATTGAAGTGACTTATGGCCTTCATCCATGTATTTTTCTAGAGCCTTCCTTTGCTCATCTATTTTGATCTGCAAAGCCACCAACAATGAGCTGTAATCAGCTGTTGGGGCAGGTGGTGAAGCAACAGTTTGTAATGCCTTCTTGTAGCTTTGGCTTCTTCTTTTGAAGACCATAAGCTTTCTCTTCTTAGCTCTAGCAGCTTCTTCATCCTCAGAGGCTGAGTAACTGGCTATATCAACTCTATCTTTAGGACTAGGAGGCAACTACCTTTCTGTTCTAGGTTGCTCCCCCTGAGTCTTTTGTTCCTCCTCAGTCCTTTCTTTCTCCCCTTGAGTGCCTACTTGCTCCTTATCAAGGTTGGCTTGCTCCCCCCTCAAAATCAGTTTTCTCCCCCTCAATGTTAGCTTGCTATATTTCATTGAACAACTCTTCAAGGGTGAATTCTTGTTGAGTAGGGACTTGAGATTCTCTTATCTCAGGAGCATCAGTTGCAACAGATGTATCCTCCAAGATAACATCTTGAACTTGACTGTGTTGTTGTGTTGGCTGGTCAACATCAATCAAAAATTCTGTTAGTATCTCATCCTTATCATTAAGAATTGATTGATTCACCTCTTGAATTACCTCAAGGATTTTTTGTGTAGCCATTTCACTATCCAAGTGAGTTGGCACTTCCTCATGATGAGGCTCCCCCTGGAGTGGATCCAGGTGGATGGGGCTAGCAGATGGTTGCTCCCCCTGCCTCTGTGCACCATCTGTAGGGTCTTGTGCTGTAATGTCTTGTACTGAAAATTTTTCAGGAACTGCTTGCCTCTCCTCATCAGGCATGTCCTTAGTTAGTACCCTATCCCATCTGGAGATAATTCTTATGTCTATTTGTTGGAACACCCTATTACTGATTTGGGCAAGGATCACTATGTCTTTTAGGAAATCTGTTTTGACCTCCTTGTATAGATCTAAAGGTCAATTAGAATTAAGTCTAAGGGTTAGTATTTAGGTTTGAAAGCTGCCCTCAATACCAGATATTTCAGTTCAGGAGACCAAGTCATTTCATCGAGCTCTGTACGACGAATCGTCGAACTCCATTCGACGATCGCTGAGCTCACTTCGACGAATCGTCGAACTCCATTCGACGATCTCTGAGCTCAACTTCAACGAGTCGTCGAACTCCATTCGACGTTCTTGCCTCCAGTTTGTTTCTCTATCTCTGAGCTCAGTTCGACGATAGTTGACCTCAGATCGACGATCTCTGTTTCAGTTCAAGTCCAGTCTCTGAGCTCAGTTCAACGATAGTGGAGCTCAGGTCGATGTTTTTCTAGTGAGATCGACGTTTTTCAAGATTCAAATCCAGACAGTTATGAAATTATTCTCAGCATTTATGTCAAGGATCTTGTAGCCATTTTCAATTAATCTGGAGCAAGTTTCAAGGGATTTTCAAAGGAATGTTTTTATTGGACTTTCCTCCAGAAGACAAAATGCAGTTAAGGAAGTCATTTATGACAGGCTAACGGCTATATTGGACAGAAAATTATTCATTCAGAAAAAAAGGAATAAAAGATTAGTTTTTTTTATCCCTGCTGAATAACAGAGAACATCATCATCAACAACAACAACAACAAGGAAAAGAGTTGCATATATTCTCAGTCTTAGAATTCATACAAGAACACCATCACAAAAGGAGATCAACATACTGAAACTTTCAGATCCCTTTTGATTCTAGTGTTCAAAGGCCATCATCATTCAAGACTGTAGACACCACACATTTTAGTTGTTGCTGAAATCATCCTTTGCCGGAGATCAAATTTTCCGAAGGCCTATCACCTTACTTCAAAGCTTCACTTCCTGAACAACTCAAGAACTCAGGGGGATCTTTGACAACATCCACTATCTTCTCTCCGATTGTTGATAGATAAGATCATCTCATCCCTCTCTCTCTCTCTCTCTCTCTCTGCTGTAAAGGGTTTTTCAAACTCCCTTCAAAAGTTTGTGCTGGTTTCTGAGACCTTGTCAAAACTCAGTGGTGGCAAGACACCTGATCAAAAAAATCTGGTTTGGTTTTTGAGCACCTTATCAAAAGCTCATTGGTACACAGGACACATGATCAACTCATCCTGTAGTGGATTCCTACCTAGGGTAGTAGAAGAGTGGATGTACCCAGATTGATTGGGGAACCACTATAGCTCCTTGTGTCATCTGCTTGCTTACTTTCTTTTGTTTTCTGGCTGTGGTTTGTGATTGCTTTTTGATTAGATAGTTGCTGTAGTTCATTTGCTTCCCTGTTCACTTGGAAATACAACAACTGTTGTAAAAAGTTTTTAGCAATCATCATACTCTATTCACCCCCTCTAGAGTATATCCGATCTAACTTGCACTTTCAATTGGTATCAAATCGAGGTTGGTTAAAAATACCACATCTTCCAGGTTAGTTAAAATACCACACCTCAGTGGTTGCATAGGCTAACACCTGAACCCAAAGATCCGTCTAGTTAGATCTGCTTGTTTTGATTTTGTTATTAGAATTATTTCTTCACAAAACATGACCCAAAACAAAGATTATGCTAGCACCAGACCTCTAGTGTGTAATCTATCCAAGTTTGCACTTTGGAAGGCAAGGATTAGACTGTACATGAACTCTATTGATGAGGACATTTTCAATTCTGTTTTGACAGTGTGTCCAAGACCTCCAGAGAATACAAGTACAAGTGTTGTTCCACCTCCTTCAGGAACAGATGCAGAAATAAAGAAATGGAAATTGGCTGATGCAAAAGCTATGAACATTCTAGCCTAGACTATGTCTGATGAGATATTCCAAAAGGTAGCTGAATGCAACTCAGCAAAGGACATCTGGGACACGTTATCTGAGATAGTCTCAGGATCTGCAGATGAGAGAAAAGATAGAAGATCTCATCTCATAACCCAGTATGAGAATTTCAAGAAAGGAGAAGCTGAGTCAGTACCAGACATGTATAATAGACTCAGTCTTATATTCAATGAACTGAAGACTTGGGACAAGGAGATCTCATTGATTGAGCTCAATGATAAAATCTTAATGTGCTTCCCAAGCACTTGGGACTCAAGGATCTGGCCAATCAAGGATGCCAGAAGCCTAAATGAGATCACAACTGAAGCTCTCCTAGGCAAGCTCAAGTCTTATGAGCTGCTCATCAAGAATAAAGAAGAAGAGCAGAAGGCTGCCTCACCAGCTACAAGAAAAGAAAAATCAATATCTTTCAAAGCCATTGAAGATCAGCCTGAAGACAAGGTCACAGGCAATGAAGAGCTGCTAAGCCTACTGGCCAAAAGATTTTACAAAATGGCCAGGAAGGATTTTAGGTAAAGATCATACAGAGAGCATGACAAGCCAAGGTATGACAAATCAAATAACAAAGAGATTATCTGTTTTGGTTGCAGGAAACCAGGTCACATTGTACCTGACTGTCCAGAAAATAAAAACAAGGACAAAAAGGACAGGAAAGAAAGGAGAAAAGAAAGGGACTTCAAGAAGAGCAGCAATGACAAACCCTCCTCTAGCAAGAACAAACATACAAGGAAGAGATTTGTTGCTGAAACTTGGAGTGATACAGAAGAAGAATCAGAAGCTTCATCCAGCTCAAGTGATGATGAAGATGATGCTGAAGAAAAGGAATTCTGTATGATGGCTATCAATGCCTCACAACAAAGTTCTGATGCAGAAGAGTCAGAATCTGAATCAGAGACTCAATCTGAAGAGGATCAGGTAATAAGTTCTTTTAATTTTAATTCAGAGGACTTTAAATGTGAGTTTAAGGCACTTTATTTAGATCTATTGAAATCTGAAAAAGAAATTATTTATCTCAGAAATCAACTATCTGAACAAAGCACCTTAAAATCAAAAAACCTCAAACTTTCTAAGGAGTTGGAATGCTGTAGGGAGCAGATAGCTTCACTGAAAAGTGAGCTATCAGAGGCCAAAAAGCTTGAAGAATCCCTCAATGGGAGAAGTATCAAGCTAATGGACATCACAAGCACAGTGAACTCAAGATTCAATAGTACACTGGGCTTGGGTGCTTCATCCAGCCAACCTATAGTACTAACAACCCCAATTAAATTTATCTTTGATAAAGGCAAGGGAGTTGTAGAGGTAGCTAGGAAGAATTCTGACTTACCTAAGAAAACAAGAGTTCAACAGAAATCGTCGAACGGAGCTAGACGATCGTCGAATGCAGATCAACGATCTCAGGCTAAATCGTCGAACTCAGGTCGACGATCTCTAAACCCTGAACTCTGCCACAGTCGATCTTCGAACGGAGCTCGACGATCTGACCCAAGATCGTCGAACTCAGATCAACGATCGTCGAGCAGAGATCAGAGTTTTGAAAACTTTTTCAAAGGTAAATCAAATTCCAAACCTAGGGGTCCTTCATCCCAAAGATTTAACTCTTATACTGAATGGATAATACCTCCAAGGAGATATCATCCTGAAGGTTATAAGAGTCAACCAGGGATGTCTATTACTTCTGAATTCAAAGGTTATCAACCTAGGCCCAAGGTAAACTGGGTCAAAAATAAGTAAATTGTTTTATGTGCAGGTGAAGACCTATCCAACATCAAACCAGCAATGGTATCTGGATAGTGGGTGCTCAAAGCATATGACAGGAAACAAGGACAATTTCTCATACTTCAAGGCCAAGCTTGGACCCAAAGTAATATTTGGTGATTCAAACTTTGGACTAACAAAAGGATATGGTGCAGTCCAGATTGCCACAGTCACATTCAAGAAAGTAGCTTATGTGGAAGGACTGAAGCACAACTTGATCAGTATCAGTCAACTATGTGATGAAGGCTACCAAGTGACTTTCAGTAAATCCTTATGCAAGATCAAGTCAGTGGACAACACAACTGTGTTGACAGGTAAAAGGAAAGGTAACATCTACTTAGTAGACTTTCTTTCAACTGAAGTAGATATTTGCTTGTTTAACTCTATTAGTAGACCTAATGAACTGTGGCATAAGAGATTAGGACATATAAACCTTAGAACCATTGCTAGGTTATCCAAGGACAACCTTGTTAGAGGACTACCTTCTGGCCCCTACAAGAAGGAAGGACTCTGCAGGGCTTGTCAATTAGGCAAGCAAACCAAAAATAGTTTCAAGTCACTTAATAAGAGTGATTCACCTAGGATTTTGTATCTGTTACACATGGATTTTTTTGGACCCATTACAGTACAAAGCTTAGGAGGGAAATCTTATACTTTAGTGGTTGTAGATGACTTCTCTAGATTCACATGGGTGTTCTTTCTGAGGAAGAAGTTTGATAACTTTAAGTGTTTGACAGAGTTTCTCAAATGCATACAGACTGAGTTCAATACTCACATTGTCCTGATCAGAAGTGATCATGAGACAGAGTTTGATTCTCTTCCTATGCAAGAGTTCTATTAGAGTGAAGGGATCAGACACACTTTCTCAGCTCCTAGAACTCCTCAACAAAATGGGGTAGCAGAAAGGAAAAATAGAACCCTTATTGAATCTGTCACTACATTATTGTCAAATGCTCACCTTCCTCTATCCTTTTGGGCAGAGGCAGTGAACACCTCCAACTATGTGTTGAATAGAAGTTTAATACATAAACTGAAGGGCAAGACTCCCTATGAATTACTCAAAGGGAAAAAAACCTAAAGTAGATTACTTTAAAATTTTTGGCTGTATTTGTTACATTCATAATAATGACAAGAGATACTTAGCAAAATTTCAAAATAAAGTTGATGAAGGAGTGTTTCTGGGATACTCCATGATCAGTAAAGCTTATAGGGTATATAATAAATCAACTCTGAAAATTGAAGAATCTGTTCATATATCTTTTGATGAATCTAACATATCTTTCAAGGAGAAGAATACTTCTAACATAGAACCTTTGCAGGTACACTCTCTTGCTGAAGACTTGGACAGGTTACAAATTATTCAAAAAGGGGAAAGCAGTGAAGATGAAGAAGACATTCAACATCTTGAAGAGGAACTTCTTGAAGAGCCAGTTGTTGTACCACCAGAGGAAACAACAACACAGGTTGGTGAACAATCAACATCTCATGTTGATTTAGTAACATCAAGAGACCATCCAATCTCCCAAGTGATTGGAGACATCTCAGCTGGTGTGCAAACCAGAAATCAGGTCAACGAAAACCTGATGCACACTTGCTTTCTTTCTCAAATTTAACCTCAATCCATTCAAGATGCAGAGCAAGATCCACACTGGATCATTGCAATGCAAGAAGAGTTGCATTAATTTGAAAGGAATAATGTTTTGGAACTAGTACCAAGGCCAAAGGATCACTCCATTGTTGGAACAAAGTGGGTGTTCAGAAATAAATTGGATGATCAAGGAGTCATTGTAAGGAACAAGACAAGGCTAGTTGCTCAAGGGTACTCTCAAGAAGAAGGGATAGATTATGACCAGACCTTTGCACCAGTTGCAAGGTTAGAGGCCATAAGAATCTTCTTAGCATATGCAGCACACAAAGATTCAAAGTATACCAGATGGATGTAAATAATGCTTTTCTCAATGGAGATATCAAAGAAGAAGTCTATGTCAGACAACCCCCAGGTTTTATCTCTTCAACTCATCCTGATTATGTTTTCAAATTGCATAAAGCATTATATGGTCTAAAACAAACTCCTAGAGCATGGTATGAGACCCTAGCATGCTTTTTTCTGAAAAATGAGTTTATAGACCAAACTCTTTTTATTAGAACCCATAAGTCCCATACCCTACTAGTACAAATCTATGTAGATGATATTATATTTGGTTCTACTGATTCAAATTTGTGTAGAAGGTTTTCCAACCAAATGCATTCTAAATTTGAAATGAGTAGCATGGGTGAGATATCCTTCTTTCTAGGATTGCAAATCAAATAACATGCTGAAGGCATATTTATTTCTCAAACCAAGTATGCAAAGGAATTAGTCAAGAAATTTGGTATGTCTGAAGCATCATGTATGAAAACACCTATGCCTACTAATGCTGTATTAGATGCTGATGAATATAGGAAACCTGTTAATCAGACAACATATAGAGCAATGATTGGCTCTTTATTGTACCTTACAGCTAGTAGACCTGACATAATGTTTGCTACATGCATATGTGCTAGATTTCAAGTAAGCCCTAGAGAGTCACACCTAACCTTAGTAAAAATGATTCTTAGGTATGTAAAAAGTTGTCCAAATCTAGGTCTCTGGTATCCAAAAGATTCAACATTTGACTTAACTGGAATTTCAGATGCTGATTATGCTGGATGCAGAATAGGCAGGAAAAGCACCAGTGGAACTTGTCAGTTTCTTGGTGACAGACTTGTCTCCTGGTTTTGCAAGAAATAAACATCTGTGTCAACTTCAACTGCTGAAGCTGAATATATGGCTGCAGGTAGTTGTTGTTCACAAATTTTGTGGATTCAAAATCAGCTCCTAGACTATGGCTACAACTTAGAAAAGTCTAAAATATTTTATGATAATACTAGTGTTATTTCCATAGCACAAAATCAAGTCCTCCATAGTAGGACAAAACACATAGAAATTAAGCATCACTTTCTAAGGGATAATGTTGAGAAAAATAAAATTGAACTTCAATATATCCCAACTGATTTGCAAAGGGGAGATATTTTCACCAAACTCTTGGATGAAAAGAAACATACATTCTTCCTGGATCAGTTAGGAATGTTAGATGGAGGAAGCCTAAAATAAGATCCAAGATTTTAAAAAAATATAAAAATGACCAAGACTAGGCAAATCAAAGTGCTTTCTCTAGTGTATAGAGTGTTTCTGGTCTCTGAACTGCGCTCGACAATTTTCCCCTAGATCGTCGAACGGAGATCGACGATTTCAGAAATCGTCGACCTGAGTTCAGCGCTTCTCAGATAGTGCTAAACTATCTTTCTTCGGGTCAGCGAACGTCGAATGGAGCTCGACGCTCTACAATATCGTCGAACGGAGATCGACGATGTTGATGACCTTTCAGTTTCCTTTAGAAGCCCAGATCGTCGAACAGAGTTCAACGATCTTTCCTTTTCTGCGTCGAACCCTAATATAAAACTCATTTTTCGGCCGTCGTTCTCCCTTTGCGCTTTCATACTCTCTGCAAATTTTCTCTTTCCCTCTAAACTTCTCTACACTTGGTCGTTTGTTTGTTCATTTTTGCAGGAATCAATGGCAGTTTCAGTCACCATCTTGGCCGCAATGAACTTTGACGCTGGATTTGATATCGACATGGATTCTTTCAACAACAGCGATCAAATCTTCAAGAAGATTCTGGAACTTTTCAAAGAACAACAGCTAGTTACCATCATGACTACAAGGATCAAATTAGCTGCAGATGAGATAAAGGAATGAGTGTATACTGCCCATAACCTGGATCAGAATACAGTGGTTGGATCCATCTCAGGAACCCAGGTATCTCTAACATCTACTGCCTTGACAAAGGTTTTTCAATTGAAATCTGGAGAAGATTATGTTGAGCTTTCTAAAGAGGAATTTTCTAATATGCTTGAAAGGATGGGACACTCAGAAGCAAACCCTAGCAAATTGCTCAAGAAAAATCTGTCTGTTGAGTACAGATTTCTAGCTGATGTTGTTGGAAAAGTGCTGTCGGCCAAACACTCAGCTCATGATACCATGTCCAGGTATCAGCTCTGCCTGATGGGTGCCCTAGTGGACAAGAAGCAACTCAACTGGGGAGAAGTTTTCTTTGATTTGATTAAGAAAAAGATTAACAAGAACTTTGTTAATTTTGGGAGGATCTTAGGGCTGTTCCTTCACCACAGATGCCCTGCACTGCTTGTTTCAAGTGAGATGCACACCAATGCCTCCAAGAGGCTCACCTGTGCCCTATTTGGAAAATGGGACAGACAGATTGTCAAGCCCAGCAGACCCTCTGTAATCTCATCTTCAGGCACAAGGACTGCTTCAGTCTTTTCCCCTCAGGTTTCTGCCCCTGCAGAAGACTTACCTGCTTCTTCTCCTCCTCCTCCACCTCTTGTTTCATCTACCACAGTCACACCCACCATCACAATTTCCACCCCATCTCCAACTTCAATTCCTTCTCCAACTCCACCACTCACTGAAGAAATCTTTCATCCTCTACATCACTACCCACACATAGATATTGATTCATCCTCTCATATTCCATCTTTCACTCTTATAGATGATTCCTATATGGATGATTATACCTCATCCCCTTCTGAGCCACCATCCTCATCCACCTCTTATCAACAACTCCTTCAGGATATAATTGCTCAACTATCCTTCACACCATCCATTTCCATTCCACTCTCTTCCATCTCCACAATTCCAATTTCCCAACCATCATTTCTACAATCCACAGGTTCTCCACCAACATCTCCTACTGCTCCAACCTTCATTTCTACCTCATCCATCCCTACCTCTACTCAAGTCCCTCTTGAGCAAGTAGATCTTCCAGCCCTTGCAGACAGGTTATATGAGCTGATAGCTCCAAGGCTATCCCTCTTACTGGAGACCTCTTTGGCTCCTCTTCTAAAAACAGTTCAGGAGCTGTCTGTCAGGCTTTCTTCCATTCTTCCTTCTCAGGCAATCCCTTCTTATGGGTGCCTTGATCCAGTTGACACTGAATCTAGGCAGGGGGAGATGCCTTATGAAGTTGAAAGATTGCATGCTGTAGTATCCTCAGTCCAAGCTCCAGTAGCCTCAATTGCATTCATCACAATGGACCTCAGGTCACTGTTATCAGTTTTTGATTCTGTGTACTTCAACTGCCTTCCAGTCCAGCATTCTGAAGACCCTACTAAGGCCATTGTGCCTATTTCCAGATGTGACCCCAGCTTGATAAGCTCTTATATAAATTCCTTCAAGGCTATTGACACTGCTTCTTCTGCTGCTCCTACTGCTGTTATTGATGTTTCTGCTAGTTCTGATATTACTGTTTTTGAGGATATACATATGACAGAGGCATTTGTTTTTGAGCCTGCTATTACTGCTACTGTTGCTCCTTCTGAAGTTGATTTTCCAGTTTCATCTGTTACTACTGCTGTTATTACTGTTGTTGTATCTGAATCTGCTGTCATAAGTCCTTCTGCTAGTGTTGCTTCTACTCCACTTCCTGCTGTTGTTGCTGCTACTGTTGCTATTTTTGCTGCTTCTTCTGCTCAGTCTCAACAACAGAAAGATTACCTCAAAAGGATTGATGCAGTGTATGATAATCCTCCAAGCTCAGACAGTGATCAGTTTAAGACTGACTCAGATGATTCCTCTGCTACAATTGCAAGGAAAATGAAAGCCAGAAGCAAAGATATGAAGAGAGTTCCTCCAGAAAAAGTCAAAGATACAAATGACATTCCTTACTACATACTGCATGATTGCCCTATCACAGAACCATGGATGCAATACTCCAGGAATCAACTGAAAGCTATGAAGAAGAAAAGAAAGTATGACAAATGATCTTCCTATTTCAATCCTCCTCCTCCTCCTCCCTCACCTGATTCAGGTGCAGGAGGTAGTTCTGCCTTCCAATCCTCTGCCAGAAGCCAAACTTCATATCAACCTCAAGGTAGATCCCAGTACAGAGGTAATCAATCTAGAGGTTACCAGTCCAGAAGAGTACAGTACAGAGGAAATCAGAGAGAACTTAAAGTGTACTCTAAAGGATATTCCAAGCAACATCCTTATCCAAGGGAAGGACAAGGTCCATCTGACACAACTTCTAGTCCCTTCCCTTATAAGCTGAAAGAATTAGTCTCTTCCAAAGCTCCTCCAGATAATTATTCAAATAGATATGAGCCTCCTGTTCCATTTGAAGATCCAGAAAATAATCCCACCTCATGGACATCAAGAATGAAAGAATTGGCTGCTTTGGACCAAATTAAGAAAGCTATAGGACAAGGAAGAGATACTTCAAATATCACTACTTTATCAGATCAAAGAAAGAAAGAGCTTGAGAGATACTCCTCCAGTAAATTTTTTGATTCAGAAAGCTATATGAAGTTGCACCCAGAAGCTTTAGTGCCCAGGCCAAAGCATCAAACCTCTCTAGGTGCAGCTAATGATAGAAGATCTAAGAAGCAAGCTCTCAACCCCAACAAAGAAATAGTTCTTATAAAGAACAAGGAAAAAGAATGATTCTGTAAGATGCCAGTATATTTTGTTTGCTGAACTATCTGAGATTATGTCTGTGTTTCTGCAATGTCTTGTTTGTTATATCTCTGCTTTGTATATTTTTATTTTTCCAATATCTATAAATAGTAATCCTAACCCAAATATGGGGAGATTATTGGAACAACCTATTACTGATTTGGGCTAGGATCACTATGTCTTTTAGGAAATCTATTTTGACCTCCTTGTATAGATCTAAAGGTCAATTAGAATTGAGTCTAAGGGTTAGTATTTAGGTTTGAAAGCTGCCCTCAAGACCAGATATTTCAGTTCAGGAGACTAAGTCATTTCGTCGAGCTCAGTACGACGAATCGTCGAACTCCATTCGACGATCGCTGAACTCACTTCGATGAATCATCGAACTCCATTCGACGATCTCTGAGCTCAACTTCAACGAGTCGTCGAACTCCATTCGACGATCTTCGAGCTCAGATCGACGTTCTTGCCTCCAGTTTGTTTCTCTATCTCTGAGCTCAGTTCGACGATAGTTGAGCTCAGATCGATGATCTTTGTTTCAGTTCAAGTCCAGTCTCTGAGCTCAGTTCAACGATAGTGGAGCTCAGGTCGATGTTTTTCTAGTGAGATCGACGTTTTTCAAGATTCAAATTCAGACAGTTATGGAATTATTCTCAGCATTTATGTCAAGGATCTTGTAGCCGTTTTCAATTAATCTGGAGCAAGTTTCAAGGGATTTTCAAAGGAATGTTTTTATTGGACCTCCTCCAGAAGACAAAATGTAGTTAAGGAAGTTATTTATGACAGGATAACGGCTATATTGGACAGAAAATTATTCATTCAGAAAAAAAGGAATAAAAGATTAGTTTTTTTTATCCCTGCTGAATAACAGAGAACATCATCAACAACAATAACAAGGAAAAGAGTTGCAGATATTCTCAGTCTTAGAATTCATACAAGAACACCATCACAAAAGGAGATCAACATACTGAAACTTTCAGATCCCTTTTGATTCCAGTGTTCAAAGGCCATCATCATTCAAGACTCCAGACACCACACATTTCAGTTGTTGCTGAAATCATCCTTTGCTGGAGATCAAATTTTCTGAAGGCCTATCACCCTACTGTAAAGCTTCACTTCCTGAACAACTCAAGAACTCAGGGAGAGCTTTGACAACATCTACTATCTTCTCTCTGATTGTTGACAGAGAAGATCATCTCATCCCTCTCTCTCTCTCTACTGTAAAGGGTTTTTCAAACTCCCTTCAAAAGTTTGTGCTGTTTTCTGAGATCTTGTCAAAACTCAGTGGTGGCAATACACCTGATCAAAAAATCTGGTTTGGTTTTTGAGCACCTTATCAAAAGCTCATTGGTGCCCAAGACACCTAATCAACTCATCCTGCAGTGGATTCCTACCTAGGGTGGTAGAAGAGTGGATGTACCCAGATTGCTTGGGGAACCACTATAGCTCCTTGTGTCATCTGGTTGCTTACTTTCTTTTGTTTTCTGGCTGTGGTTTGTGATTGCTTTTTTTTTAGATAGTTGCTGTAGTTCATTTGGTTCCCTGTTCACTTGGGAATACAACAACTGTTGTAAAAAGTTTTTAGCAAGCACCATACTCTATTCACCCCCGCTCTAGAGCATATCAGATCTAACTTGCACTTTCACTATTCTTCTCATGTGGTTAATTTTAGAACCAGCAGCTTGTTCCATGACTTCTGGAATAGTTCCAGCTAAGTACAGACTCATTATCCTTCCTAGATTGGGCTTCTTAATACTTTCCTTAACCTTTTCAAAAATCACTGCTGACCAATCAGTGTTGAGTTTGTAGATGATCCTTGTCATCAGGCTGAACATGTAGGCAGAAATCCTATCATGTCCCCCTGGCTTGCAGAGGATGACTTTGCCAACTATTTCTGAAAGAAATTTGCCTTGCTGATTCATTCCTTTTCTGTTCATGATAGCTCCAATCTTCAAGGTGGGATACAGTCCACATCATTGAAGTGCTTCCCTTATCTTAGATGCAGGTACATCTTCCTCTTCTTGAGTTCTTGGTAGTTGAAGAGTTTTTCTCAAGCTCTTCAAAGTAAGTTTGACTTTAGCCCCCTGAACTATTGATTTTATCTTTAATCCAGTTGAATCTAAATTTGCAGCACCATAGAATTCTAGGATTTCCTTCTTCCAAATCTTTGTTGGTTCAGAAACTAGAAACTCCAAACCATTCTCAGCAACTAGGGTTACTACAGCTTGAATTTCAGAATCCGCATGGTCAAAGGCGTTGCGTACCAACTCATAGCCTTCATTGACATTCTCTTCAAGCTTAGGCGCCATTAGGGTTTAGAGAAATCTTGAATTTAGAAGAGAGAATTTGTCGACACAAAGTTTTGGTCTTGAAACTATGGAAAGCGTGTCAACAGACAATGGTGTTGACCTATTTATACCTTTCTAAAAACAAAGGTGAAAAGGCACAACAAAATTCTCTAAATGTGTCGACACTGTTGAAAAGTGTCGACACAGACTTCTAATGTCTCGACATAAGTGTTGACTTCTATGTGTCGACACTTATACATCTGCGCTCGACGATTAGTCGATACTCTACTTGACGAAATTTATGTTGATTCTAAGTGTCGACTCCACCTCTGGATGTGTCAACACCATTCTTGATGTGTCGACACTACTTCTCTGAAGTGTCGACACCAATTTTCTAGATGTGTCGACATCATTTCCCTGGAATGTCGACACCACTTCTATGTGTCGACACTGACAACTCCTTGTGTCGACACAATTTTACTTAGCCATTTTTTGTTAAACTAATCTATGTTTAACATTCCTAATTCAATTTTAAACTTGTTGAATTTTGTTTCATCTAGATGCTTAGTAAACATATCTGCAATTTGATTATCAGTTTTGACAAATTCTAGTGAGATGTCCTCTTTCTCTACATGTTCTCTAAGAAAATGGTATCTAATTTCTATATATTTAGTCCTACTATGTGAAACAGGATTATTTGCAATAAAAATGACACTTTTAGAATCACAAAACAAACGTGTTCTACTTACCTGAATACGATATTCTACTAGCTGGTGCTGAATCAACAACAGCTGTGCACAGCAACTTCCTGTTGCCACATATTCTGACTCAGCTGTGGATATTTCCACAGTAGTCTGCTTCTTACTGCTCCAAGACACCAATCTTCCTCCTAGAAATTGACAGGTGCCTGTATTACTTTTTCTGTCTTCTTTGCAACCTGCAAAGTCTGCATCTGAATAGCCTGTCAGTAGAAAATCTCCATTCCTAGGGTACCAAAGGCCTAGATAAGGTGTGCCCTTAAGATATCTCAAAATCCTTTTTACTGCAGTAAGATGAGATTCTTTGGGGCAGGATTGGTACCTAGCACAGACACATGTTGCATACATGATATCTGGTCTACTAGCAGTCAGATATAGGAGGGAGCCAACTATCCCTCTATACAAAGTTTCATCTACAGGTTTCCTTGCATCATCTTTGCTTAGAGATACACTTGTACCCATTGGAGTCCTCATGGTAGTGGATGATTCCATACCATACTTCTTAATTAACTCCAGAGTGAACTTAGACTGGCATATGAACAATCCATCATCAGTCTGTCTTACTTGGAGACCCAAGAAGAACTTAAGTTCTCCCATACTGCTCATTTCAAATTTTCCTTGCATAAGTTTTGCAAACTTTCTGCAAAGATTACTTTCAGTAGACCCAAATATTATGTCATCAACATATATTTGGACTAGGATTATCTTTCCTTTGGATTCCCTAAGGAATAGAGTTTTATCTATTTTCCCTCTTGAGAATTTATTCTCAATGAGGAAATTAGACAGGGTTTAATATCATGCCCTTGGGGCTTGCTTTAACCCATACAAAGCTTTCCTAAGTCTATAAACATAATCAGGTTTGAGAGGATCAACAAAACCTGAGGGCTGCTCTACATAGACTTCTTCCTTTAGATTTCCATTTAGGAATGCTGATTTTATATCCATTTGAAATACCTTAAAGCCTTGATATGTTGCATAAGCTAGAAACATCCTAATTGCTTCCAGTCTTACTACTGGGGCAAAGATTTGATCAAAATCAATATCCTCTTCCTACCTGTATCCTTTTGCAACAAGTCTTGCTTTGTTCTTCACAATAATCCCATTCTCATCCAGTTTATTCCTAAAGATCCACTTTATTCCAATGATATTGTGGTCTTTTGGTTTATGAACTAATTTCCAGACCTTGCACCTTCTGAACTGATTCAGCTCCTCTTGCATGGCATCAATCCAATGTGAGTATAGAACTGCTTGTTCAAATTTCTTGGGTTCTACTTGTGATAAGAAACTAGAGCATAGAACTGTGTTCAGATTCCTGCTCCTTGTTTGTACTCCTTGTCTTGGATCACCAATTATCTGATTTACTGGATGATACTTTAAGTGTCTATTAGCTGGAGGTAGCCTATATTCAGGTTGAACACCTTTAGCCTCTTCATTAAGCTGCACCTCTTGGTTTTCATCAGCATCTGGAGAGTCATGTACTCCCCCTGGACTGCAGCCACCATTTTCCACTTCCTGATTTGCAGTAGAATCTTATATAATGGTAAGCTTGTCCATTCTCTCATTTATACCTGTAGAACTGCAAGCACTACTTGTCAACTCACAGTTAATTAGTCTTGTTTCATCAAAGACAACATGTACCGACTCTTCTACAATTTGAGTAATCAAGTTGTAGACCCTATAAGCCTTACTATTATTGCTGTACCCAACAAATATCCCATCTTTGGATTTGGCAGCAAACTTTGTTAGATAATACTTGCCATTGTTAAGGATATAACACTTGCAACCAAAGATCCTAAAATAGGATAAGTTTGGTTTTCTGCCCTTTATAGTCTCATAGGGAGTCTTTTTGTGGCTTTTGGTGATAGTAGCCCTATTGATCACATGACAAGCAGTGTTTACTGCCTCAGCCCAAAAATATTCTGGGAGAGAAGTGTCACTCAATAGAGTTCTACCAACCTCAATCAGTATTCTATTCTTCCTTTCAGCAATACCATTTTACTGTGGTGTTCTAGGTGAGGAAAATTCTTGAAAATCCCAAATTCTTCACACAGTCTTGTCATACTCTCAGATTGAAATTCAGTGCCATGGTCACTTCTGATTTTGACCACTGTATTGTCCAGTTCATTCTGAATTTGTTTGACAAAACTATATAAAACACTTGGGGTTTCAGATTTTTGTCTCAGAAAGAACACCCATGTATATCTAGAATAATCATCTACCACCACAAAAGTGTAGACCTTCCTACCTAAACTATGAACTGGCATAGGACCAAATAGATCCATATGTAAGAGGTATAGACACCTCACTGAATCCTTGCTTTTAAGGTTATGAAAGGATGATTTGGTTTGCTTGCTTTTTTGACAAGCTGAGCATATCCCATCCTTTATACACTTAACTTGAGAACCATTCCTCACTAACTCTTTGCTAAAGAGTTGGCCAATAGTCTTGTAGTTAAGATGGGCCAGCCTCTTGTGCCATTTAACACAATGAGAGACTCTCTCATCAGCTATAAGACAAATAGGAGAAACATTATTCTCACACACAAAGTCAAGACAATACACATTCCTTTTTCTATATCCTGTCAAAATGATCTTTTGATCACTTGACCTTTTGATATGACAACCATTCTTGACAAATGAGATGTTATATCCTAAATCACTCCGCTGACTTATGCTAATGAGGTTGTGTTTTAAACCCTTCACATAGGGCACTTGAGTGATAGTAATCTGGTTACTAGAAATGTTACCAAATCCTTTAATGATTCCTTTTTCAGAACCACCAAAGATTACTTTAGGGCCATCTAAGATAGGTGTGTAGTCCTTCAGCAACCCCATTATTCCATTCATGTGCCTGGAACATCCACTGTCCAAGTAACATATAGGGGCATGACCACTTGGACTCACCTGAAATAAAGACTACTTAACCTTAGAACCCAAATGAGTTTTGGGTCCTTGGTTCATGTTAGTCTGAAATTTAACAAATCTACCCACAGGTCTTCTAACAGGCAGACTGCTATTCTCCTTGACACTGGAATTGTGCCAACAATCTAAGACAAAGTGGCCTACCTTGCCACAGCACCAGCACTCAAACTTGTTATACCTTTGTTTAGGTACAACCTTAGCTGAATTGTTTTCAGCAGATCTCTTGTTTTGTGCTGGGGCTTTGCCTTTTTTATTAGACTTAGCAGCCCATGCAGTTTTCTTAAATCCTAATCCAGTATTACCCTTTTGAGACACAAACTCATCAATCAAGGGTAATACAGATTTTGGCTTAGAAAAACTAGCCACAATCTCTTTCTCCTTCTGAAGTCTATTCTCCAGATTTTTAATCTGATCATTCTTAAATGTGATAGTACCCATCTGAATAACAGTAATGTTTTTGAGTCTGGCTATCTCATTCAACTTCTGATCCAGCAACTTCTCTGAATCAGATGCAGCCATCTTAAGATTTGCAATTTCCTTAGCCAGAGTTTTAGCCAGGTTTTTGCTTTTCTTTAGTGCCTGCAACAAGTATCCATATTCATCTATCAGCTGATGAATATCACCTTCAGACTCAGACCCATCCACATCACTTGATGCAGATGTTGCTGACTCTGACTCAGTACTACAATCTGAATTTCTAGTAATACATTGTACCTTACTAGGACCAGGCTGATCCTGACATTTTTCTTCTTCTAACACAGCCATCAGTCCCTTACACTGATGGTCTTCTTGTTCATATATAGAGTTCAGCACCTAGAGAAACTCTTCTTCTTCATCTGCTGCATATAGACCAATGTAGGCCTCAGCTTCAGATTCTGATACTGAAGATGATTGGTCTGTCAATGTATTCTCCTTCTTAGCAACAAAGGATTTCTCCTTCTTGCTCTGGTGTTGACTCTTCTTTTTATCAGCAGTCTCTTTTATTTTATCTGGACACTCAGCCACAACATGTCCAAGACTATTACAGTAATAGCAAACTATCTTTGATGTTGTAGATTTGCTTGGCTTAGACCTGCTCCTGTCCTTCCTGGATGACTTCCTCTTTTGATAATAATCATCCTTAGGCTGAGATGTGGAAGGCTTAGACTTCCACTGCTTCTTCTTCAGGAATCTCTGAAACTGTCTTGTAAATGCTGCAAAATCTTCATCTGAGTCACTGCTGTCTGAATTCTGGTTGTCTGAATTATCTGAAGCAATTTCAACAACTATGCTAGGAGGTGATGGAGACATCCTCCTATTCTTCTTACTGTCTTCAACCTTGAAGGTCACAGACTTTTCTCTATGCTCACCTTTTGCACTTTTCTCTTCCTCTTTCCTAGTCATCAACTGCATCTCATATGACAACAACTTTCCAAGCAAGGTTGGAGGAGAGATATCTGCAAGTTTGTCCAGTTCCCTAATGGCACAAATCTTAGTATCCCAATCCTTTGTCAAAGATCTTAGAAATTTATGATTCAGTTCATAGGTACTGAAGATTCTTCTATAGGACATCAGCTCATTAACTATTCTATAGAACTTTTTATAACATTCAGTTATACTGTCAGACTTTCCTTGTCTGAAACTCTCATATTCCTGGTTCAGCATAGATTTTCTATCTTGTTTGACTTCTTCAGAACCCTCCATGTAGACTATTAAAGTAACCCACATTTCCTTGGAGGTCTTGCAGTGAATCAAATTTTGAAAGGTTGCATCATCAATGACACTTACTATGATATTCTGGGCTCTTTTATCCATAGTTGCCAAGATGATCTCATCCTTTGTCATCTCTGAATAATCCTTGGGAATTCTTTGGTTTGAATCTAGAATTGACACCTTCATTAGAATATAAGGACCTTCCTTTACTGTGATGTAGATCCTTCGATCAGAAGCCTCCATATACATCCTGACCATTTCTTTCCAAATGTCAAATATCTCCTTTCTGCATATGGGTAATTTCATAGAACCTAGTTCCTTATGATTTTCACCTGAACCCATTTTCTTGATTTCTTGATCTTGAATCTACCTTTGGGATCTAACTCTGACTGTTAAGTCCTTCTTTGAGAAACCTCACTTTGATACCACATGAAAGAATTAGTGCCTAACCACCTAGAGGGGGGGGGGGGGGAATAAGTGTACTTTTTTCTTTTGATTTTAAGGCAGAAAATCTGTTCTGTTATTTAACCAGAAATTGAAAATTCTACAACTACACATCACTGTAATCACAGAAACATTCAATCACAGAGTGCACACATATTTTATAGTGGTTCCCCAAGGTCTGGGTACATTCACTTTCCCCCTTCGCCTATCTAGCAGTGTGCTAGATTCAGCCTAACTTCTGCACTTCACCTCAGATCCTCAGATCTTACAGCTCAGAACCCAAACCAGGTTCCTACAACTCAGAGTATATCCATACTCCTACAACTCAGGCCAACTGCCCTACCTCAGCCTTCAACAAGGCCTACACTCAGAGATCACAATCTCCTACACCTCAGGCTTACAGCCCTACCTCAGCCTTCAACAAGGCCTACCACTCAGAGAAAATGTTCTCCTACACTCAGCCTTTATAAACACAGGCTTACAATCTCAGATCTATAAAGGTCCTACAGAAATTTGATTTAATAAAGTACTTAACCACCACCCTGATAGAGAGAGAAGGGATGGATGGCTTCTTGATCAGTTCTTGGAATAATCTGATAGCAGAGATCAACCTCTTTAGCTTTATTCAAAGCTTCTTAAATCTGAACTCAGTAGGGTTGAATCTCCTGTGAAGTTGATCTTCAATCAGCTTCTGACTTGAGATTCAGATCTCAATCTGAATCTTTCTTGGCAGCATGGTTCAGCAACTGCACTTCTTAGATGAAGCTCTCTCTCCAACTTCTTAGATCTTCTGTCGAAGGTCTTCTTCTTGTTGTTAGTTATCTGTGTATGTTCTTCAATCTTAATTGTGATTCTCTCCTCTTCTGTTGAAGGAGAAGGACTTTATATAGTCTTCCTCCATGGTAACCGCCTGATCCGGTTTCTAACAACCTTCTGACATCTTTGACAGTTGTAGTAGACCGGTTAGAAATTGCAGCTGTCAAGTCATCCAGTCACTTCTTGAAAATACTGTCTTTGTCTGAAAGTGTCGAGTCTGATCTTCATCATGTGTTGACACAAGTAGACTAAGTGCCGACACAAGTGGGCTATGTGTCGACACAAGCCTTGGTGGTGTCTACACAACTCCTTTGTTGTTGATTATTGCTTCTCGACACAGCTTCTTTAGAATGTGTCGACACTGATTCTGTGTGTTGACACAAGCCTTCTTTTCTTTAACTTTGTTGAAGCTTTGCTGTGTGTCGTCACAAGCTTTTGTGTCGACACAAGTACTTCTTTACTTTAACTTTGTTGAAGCTTTGCTGTGTGTCGACACAAGTCCTGTGTGTCGACACAGTTGATGTTGACAAATACTTCTGTGTCAACACTGCCTCTATGTGTCGACACATTTGATGTCGACTAAGTATTCATGTGTGTCGACACTGCCTTTTGGTGTCTACATAGTTGATGTCGACAATGCTTCACTGTGTGTCGACACTACCTCTGTATGTCGACACATTCCTTCTGGTGTCGACACAGTCTTTCCAAGTGTCGACACAATCAACTCCAAGTATCGACACAACTTTTCTCTAGTGTCGACATAAGCCTTCATAAGTGTCGACACAGCTTCTCTAGGTGTCGACACATGGGCTTAGAAATTTTTTTTTGCATTTCCTGCAATTACTTAACCTGCACATATAAACTCAAAACACATCAAATACACCTTGATGCATATCATTAAGTAGGGTGAGGCTTCTTCAAATCTAGTACACATTTTCCAATATACCCAACAATTCCGACTGCTCCTACACACTCAGACACTATACTACAAGATCCACCTCCGCTGCACCTCAAACAATCAAACATGCTGAATGACCATCATAGTGGGAATGTTGCATGGGGTAAACATCTACAGTTTCCTATTATTTTATCTGTACATTTTGTTTGCACTCAAAACGTAATCATGTGAACCTTCCTGTTATGGTTTTTCAATCATAAAGTCAGCCACGCGGAAAATGGTGTTATTCATAGATACTCTTTATGCGATAGACCTTCATTACTACATCGACCATGCACTGTGTCATCATCAAATCTACAAGATACATTATTGACAACAGATGTTACATCAACATCTCACCAGTTTGGAGCAGTGCATACTGCAAACGAACATGAACCGATGATTACAACAGGTACATTTGATCTTTTTCCCATGTCATCTCCTCTACTTGATCTCTTATAATTTTGTGCACTGCTTCATTGCACCATACGAAACTGTGTCGCGCAGATGCTACTACAACCCAAACTCATCATCTGCAAACAATCGATGATTAAAGCACAGATTATGAAGTAGACATAAATGCCCACAGAATGTTGAGTACAAGCTATCTGACCCCATACCACAATATAGCTCGAATTTCTGCTGTACCGCAATGAATTACACATTTGCAACTACAAAAATCGTATATGTGTCGTTACTACGCCGCTAAATTATTCGAGGGTGAAACACAAACTATGTGCTGCAATAATGGAAGAACAGTCGTGCCACCTATACCAACTCCACCGGAACTACAACTGCTTTTCAGCGAACAATCTGCCGATTACCAAAGATTCATAACAAATGTTCGCTCATACAATCATGTTTTCGCTTTTACCTTCATGGGTGTTAAATTGGATCAAAATGTCGCACTCAATCATCAAGGACTGTATACATTTCGAGCTCATGGTACTATATATCATAAAATTAGAACTTTACTATCTGCTGCAAATACAAGACCAAGATATTTGCAGTTATTTATTTATGATACTGATCATCAGACTGACTACCGATTGCAAGAAAATGAATAGTTGCACCGTGAATTACTTGACAAAATAACATCCATCTTAGATATGCACAACCCATTTGTAGCAATGTTTCGCCAAATTGCCTGAAGACCTGATATTCCAAATTGCAAGTTGTTGATTAAAGAACGATCATCTGCAGAACTTTAATATACATTACCAATGACATCACAAGTTGCTGGTATAATTGTTGGTGCTGAAGAATATATGGACTCGAACAAATGAAATATTTTGGTGGAAAGTATCGACACAGGCTTTGTAACTGTTCCAGAATATACATGCTATTATGATCATATGCAATATCCATTATTTTTTCCTTGCGGAACATATGGTTGGCATGCTGAATATAAAGGACTTAATAACCTCCATGTTAGCTGTTGTGACTACTACTCCTACATTTTGAAAGTTCTGTATTTCATCTACTATTTTCAATCATGTATTATTTTCAGCGTCATCCTCCTCTCCTAAATATTTGCTTTCACAACCATGCAGATTCGCTCGCCACTTCAATCATTACTTTTGCGTGGATGTCGTCTTTTACAACAATACGTTGTTGATAATTACATTAAAGTTGAAACACAAAAATTACTGTGGATAAAAAAAATCAAAAAAATATTCGCGCTGAACTATACAACGGACTCCAAGACTGTTTAAATGCTGGAGAAAATAACACCGGTAGACATTCTTCTTACGCATATTGTTTTTAATGTACTCACTTACTACTTCATTTTATATTGTTCGCCTGTACTACAGAAAATGTTGGTCGACGTGTTATACTACCATCATCATTTGCTGGAAGCCCCAGAGATATGTATCAAAGATATCAAGATGAAATGACGATTGTGCAGCATTACGGAAGACCAGATATATTTTTGACAATGACCTGTAATGCTGCGTGGCGAGAGATTACTACTGAACTTCTCGCATGTCAGCGAGTACAAGACCGACCTGATTTAGTAAATCGAGTTTTCCGTGCAAAATACGAAAAATTAAAAAAAGATATATTCCATAAACATGTCTTGGAAAAAACAATGAGTCATGTACACGTTATTGAATTTCAGAAAAGAGGCTTGCCGCATGCACATATGTTGGTCATGTTTGATGAAAATGACAAACTAAACACTCCAGATGACTACGACCAGATTGTTAGTGCCGAACTTCCTTCACTTTCTAGCGAACCGAAACTATACAATGCAATTATACAACATATGATATACAGACCATGTGACTACATTAATTACAATGTTCCTTGCATGAAATATGGTGATTGCAAAAAAAGGATATCAAAAGTGTTATGCTGAACATACAATACAAGGAACAGACTCTTATCCAATATATCGCAGACGCAATGACGGCTGATCTATTATTTTACGGCATGCTGAAGACTTTCCAATTGACAATCGTTGGATTGTTCCTTACAATCCCTGACTTCTACTAAAATATGCCTGCCACATTAATGTTAAAATTTGCAGTAGTATTAAAAGTATCAAATACTTATACAAATACAATCACAAAGGCCCGGATTGTATTTCGTTTCAAGTTCAACTAGTTCCAAACTATGATGAACTTTCTCATTATATTAACGGGCGCTGGATATGTCCCCAAGAGGCCTGCTGGAAATTATTCAAATTTCACATGAATCAAATATATCCGTCAGTCGTTCGTTTATAGGTTATTTTTCCAACCTAACATTACCTGCTTACAAAATTCACATTACGCTATTATTGCTCTTTTTTGAAAGCGCGTCATACGTTAACATTTCTTACGAAATATTGAAAATTCCTGACTCACAGGTTCATTTGCCGAACAAGCATTAAGTACAATTTCACATCCACGAATCTGTTGCTACTGTTTTGTCAAACGAACGCAATTCAATAACAATGCTCACCGAATTCTTCAACGTGTACAATGACGACCAAGAACCCCACCATTACTTCTATAGAGACTTTCCTAAACACTACAGATGGAACTCCACTTCAAAAGCATGAACTAAACAAAAAACAAAACAACAAGTTATTGGTCGAATTTACTCTGTCCATCCTGCAGAAGGCGAGATGCTTTATTTATGACTTCTATTAAACCATGTTCCAGCGCCAAAATCATTTGATTATCTTCTAACAGTAAATGGTATTCACCACTCCACTTTCAAACAAGCTGCTGAACAGTACATTCTGGTTGAAAGAGACAATAGTCTCCACGATTGCTTACATGAAGTGTTGGGTACATTGGTTTAAATGTACCTGATTTGAAGAAGCCTCACCCTACTCAATGATATACATCAAAATGTATTTGATGTATTTTGAGTTTAGTTGTGCAGGTCAAGTATTTGCAGGAAAGATGAAAAAGTTTCTAAGTCCATGTGTCGACACCCAGAGGGAAAGTGTCGACCCTTAAGAAGACTTGTGTCGACACCCAGGCAAGCAGTGTCGATACTTGGAGTACTTGTGTCGACACCAGAGATGCAGAGTCGACACCAGACAGAAAGTGTCGACACAAGGAACTGTGTCGACACTCAATGAAGAAAAGTCCAGTGAAGCAGTGTCGACACTTAGCAGTTGTGTCGACACCCAGTGAAACTGTGTCTACATCAGAAAGTGTCGACACTTGGAGCTGTGTCGACACTCAGCAAAAGTCAGCAGAATCTAAGTATAAGTGTCGACAGATGAAGAATGTGTCGACACTCAGCAGAAGAGTCAACACTTGAAGAAAGTGTCGACACAAGAAAGAATGTGTCGACACTCAGCTGAAGACTCAACACTTGAAGAAAGTGTCGACACTCAGAAAGTATCAACACAGAAGGCATGTGTCGACACCAAGAAGATGTGTCGACACTGAAAAAGTTCAACACATGAAGATGTGTCGAGACAAAGAGATGTGTCGACACTTACAAGTATTAAGCAAAATACTGAAGAACAAGGACTTGTGTCGACACACAATATAAGTGTCGACACATAAAGAAGAAGCAGTGTCGAGAAGTGATTTCTACAACACAAGAAGTTGTGTCGACACCTTGTAGGCTAGTGTCGACACTTAGTCAACTTGTGTCGACACTTGGTCTATGAGTGTCGACACTTAAAGACAGACTGTCTCGACACTTTCAGACAGTTACAGAATTTTCAAGAACTGACTGGATGACTTGACAGCTGCCATTCCAGCCGGTCTATTGCACCTGTCAGAGTTGTCAGAAATCAGTTATGAACGGGACCAGCCAGTTACCATGAAGAAGGCCTATAAATAGGCTTATACTGTCTACAGAATGATAGATTCAACACAAGATCAACAGATCAAGTTCATTAACAAGAAGAAGATCTAGCTATTCATTGAAGAATCAAGTGAAGATCTAAGCAGTTGGAGAGAGAGAGCTCCATCCAAGAAGTCAGCCGTTGGAACCAGGCTGAGAAGAAGTATTCAGATTTTGCCCTGAATCTTAAGTAGCAGAGATCAATGATAAACTGCAGAGGAGATCAATCTTATTGTGTTCTATATTCAAGAAGCTTTGAAGAAAGCCAAGTCAGGTTGATTTCAGCTGAGTTCTTCCAAGAACTCATCAAGAAACTCACAACTCTTCTCTCTTTTCTCTGAGTTGTTGGGATTACATTTTGTATTCATAATATCTTGTAGGATCCTTAGGGATCTGAGTTTGTAAGCTAGTAATTATAAAGGCTGAGTGTAGGGCCTGTGTGCCTGAGTGTAGGAGATTTGTATCTCTGAGTGTAGGCCTGTTGTGGCTGAGTGTAGGCCTTGGTGGCTGAGTGTAGGCTTTATAAAAAAGCTGAGTGTAGGCTTTGTGAAGAAGCTGAGTTGTAGGGCCTTGGGCCTGAGCTGTAGGAACCTGGTTGAGGTTCTGAGTGTAAGATCTGAGGATCTGAGATAGTGGAGGAGTTTGGCCGAATCTAGTACACTACTAGATAGGCGAAAGGGGAAAGTGGATGTACCCAAACATTGGGGAACCACTATAAACATGTGTGTTCACTGTGTGTATGTGGTTTGCTGTGATTGCTGTTTGAATGCTTGGTAAAAGTAGTTATAACTCTGAGAATTAATCTGAATTCTGCCCAAAAAGTTAAAAAGATTTAAGTCACCTATTCACCCCCCTCTAGGTGATTAGGTACAATATCTTTCATGAAGCTCGCCAATTTAGAATGCCTTCAGCACTACATACTCTTTTCACAACTATTCTGATGTATTGTCAACCGACTAATGTCAGAGAAATGTGGAATAACATCTATTCCTCCATGACTGAAGATTACATCATACCGCGAGTTATGAATGACATCTAAGTCACAAATAAACTTCTTCATGAAATCAATTATATTCTTCAACAGCATAGTAAGAGTATAACTGATTTTGATCTCCCACAAATCAACACTTTTTTTGACAACATGATTGGGTATTCCAACTTAATAGAACATGAAATATCAATTGCTATATCAGAATCTGACTTAAATTCAATTGCATTACTTATGTTTATCAATGGAATGCATATTACGTCATTACTGAAGCAATACATCATAAGGAATGTGCTCTTTTCTTTGTTGATGGATATGGAGGCAGTGGTAAAACATTTTTATATCGTTGTTTGCTTGCAAATATGCGAAGCAATGACCACATTATTATAGCTACAACTTCATCTGGAATTACAACCACACTTCTTCCAGTGGTACGACTGCACATTTGAGCTTTAAAATTCCCATACCACTACACGCTACATCGTTCTGTAATTTTGGGAAACTATCTGATATGCATAAACTATTGGAGTGCTGCTCGACCATCATTTGGGATGAAGCTCCAATGACATATCACCATGCATTTGAAGCAGTCGATTGCTCAATGAGAGATGTTCTTGGAATAAATGAACCTTTTGGTGGTAAAATAATGATAATGGGCGGAGATTTTTGTCAAATAACACCGATTGTTATTAATGGAACTAAAGCTAAAATTATCAGCGCAAACATTGTCAAATCACCTTTGTGGACAACCGTAAGAGTGATTCCCTTAATAGAAAATATGAGAGCTTCTTCTGATCATGAATTTTCGAATTTCTTACTACGCGTTGGTGATGGTGACGAAATGACTGTTGAAGATGAAATGATCAGAATCCCAAATGCTATGACTATTTCTTGGGAAGGGGAACAGTCAATAGATATGTTAATTAATTCAGTATTCTCTGACATCAATATGCATACGGACTGCTCAGAGTATCTTGAAAATAGAGTTTTGCTAACTCCGCTAAATTAAGATGTCAATTGTTTAAACAATAAATACCTAGCAGTATTTTCAGGAGAAGAGGTCACTTACTACTCATTTGACTCTGTGAATGATGACAGATACAATTTATATCCACAAGAGTTTTTGAACAGTTTATCACCAGGAAATCTCCCCCCACACACACTGTCTTTAAAAAAGGGTGTGCCTATTATGCTACTTCGAAATCTCAATGCCACAACAGGCCTGTGCAATGGTTCACGTCTTCTGTGTCATCATTTCAGCAAAAATATCATTGAGACTGAAATTCTTACTGGAGAACATAAAGGGAAAACAATATTTCTTCCGCGTATACCTCTGAAGAATCCTGAAGCTTCGAAGATGCCTTTTGAACTCATGCGCAAGCAATTTCCAGTTCGTCTTAGTTTTGCAATGACAATCAATAAATCACAGGGACAAACTATGAAAAAATAGGAATATACTTACCCGCTCATGTTTTTACTCACGGTCAACTGTATGTAGCTCTATTAAGAGGAATGTCTTCATCAAGTACTACACTACTAATTAAAAAAGGATCACTGCCTGCTCACCAGGGTATGTACACAAAAAATGTTGTGTTCAAAGAACTTCTCATGCAAACACACCTACAGGTACATAGCGAGTCATCACATACAATTCATTTTGCTGTATACAATCAATATGAGTTTATCGTACAGTTTAGAAGTTTTTCCGCAGAACAATTTAAATGTGCATTGATGGATAATGTCACTCGACATAACAAATACACCTACATCAGGTTTCAGCACCAACAACAGCGATCTTGCCAATACACCTTCCGAGCTAAATACTCTGATCAGAAAACATACCTTCCCTTATTGTAATAAATATTCTTTATTTACTCATTAAACAAGATAACCATTTTCTCATATATGTTATAAAATAAGCATTCATTTCGCAGACATTGATTATTTCTTTATGAATGTCAACAATGTGCAGATGGAAAACGCCAACTCATCAGATCAGCAGCTACAACTACATAATCATTCTGCCGTGCAACCCAGTAAGTCATTAATACTATTTATATATATATTTTTACTACCATAAAAATTTGAAACTGAGCCTATAACATGTGTTTCGCAGATATCCCTGGCAACAACACCACTGCATCTGACTCTGATGACAACTACTATGATGAGCTTTACCCGCCAACCACAACCCGGTGGTCAGATCATCCACAAAATGAGATTCCGGGTTTTCGACTACGTATCCCAGCTGTGCCAGCAGGTCTAACACCACATGAAGAGTGGAACTACGTATTCACAATGATTAGAAGGTAACACATACCACATAATATGCATTACATAACAAACCTTACTACCATAACTCGATCAATGTTTGCTAATACCTGATATCACTGTACATGTTCCACCAATGCAGAATCTCCGGTCACTAAATAAGATACGCCATCAAGCACTGCTATTACTGCTGAGAGCTTCCAACTACATATGCACGTGCCAGTTACTATGGTTAAAGAATCGTCAACTCTCGGCGATCTCCAACCATAGGCCATCAATTGTGCATTCTCCGCAATTTGAGTTTTTCTTTCAAGTTGTAATACCCGACTGTTATTAGTTTGTATGTGTGAATTTTATTTTTTCCCTCATGTTTTTATGTTTGTGCTCATTTTTATGTTTGTGCTCATGTCAGTATTCCAACATGCACCTACCTGTATCTTTTGTACTTATTGGACAACAGAATACATGCTGTAATAAATTTCATTGTATATATCTCTCGCCACCGCAACTTGATTAATTATGATGGATATGCTACTTTATATGTTCATCACTGACTATGGGTTTTAAAATAATCAACATAGATTTTATGGTTACGTTTCAATTAACCGGTTACAGCTTCTGATATTTATTACACCTTATTGAATTGTAAATTGAAAAATATTTAAATATGAAAAATTAAATTACACACTCAACGGCAGCCCGACGGGGCCGGGCTGAGCTCGCCGAAGGTGGCCACAGCCCGCCAAGGGAGGTCGAAGCCATAGGACTGACGCCATACGTCGACCACGCTTCCACCTCCATGTGCTCTAAAAAGTCACATATATATATATACGCGCCGCGTTGCAGTGATTGGCGTTTGTGGCGCCGAGACTTTGAATTGCGTTGAAGCAGGGGCCGATTTTTTGTGGGCGGAGGCCGCCCGGAGGTTCAGGTGCAGGCGAAGCCTGGGTGCAAGCAGACGAATACCGTGTGCAGGCGGGCGAAGCCCGCCTGATGCGGCCGAAGGCCGCCTGATGCGGCCCAAAGCCACCCGAGAGCATCGAGCACGTGCGTAGCCCATGCAAAGATGCTCGTATATATATATGATTATACTCAAATGCGGGCGGATTTCCTGTACGGGCATGCGGGCGGATTTCCCGAGCCGTCGGATCACTGTGCTGGTCAGTGATTCGACGGCGTGGGAGCTTACAGGGGCGGTGGTCGGTGGCTGCGGGACCACCGGCCACCGGCTGCCCTGGATTCGTCGGCGAGCACGAGGGCGAATCCAGGGCGGCCGGTGGCCGGCGGGCCCGCAGCCGCCGCCCACCGCCCCTATAAAAAAAAATTGACTGCGGTTCAATTTTTTTAAAGGGCCGGCGGTGCGGGCTCGCCGGCCACCGGCCGCCCTGGAATCGCCGGCGTGCTCGCCGGCGAATCCAGGGCGGCCGGTGGCCGGCGAGCCCGCACCGCCGGCCGCCGGCCCTGTAAAAAAATTGAACCACCTAGAATATAGGGCGGAGATTGGCGGCTTCCGGCTCGCCGTCCATCGGCCGCCCTAAATTTGCCGGAGAGCACTCCGGCGAACACGGGGCGGTCGGTGGCCGACGAGCCCGAAGCCGCCGGCCGCCGCTGAGTGTGCCGCCGGCCTCCGCTGAGTGTGCCGCCGGTGTTGCTCTGCTTAATGCCCGCATGCCCGTATATTAACCGCCCGTACAGGAGGAGCCCCCATATATATATATATAGGATATATATATTATACAGACACCTATAAGGTGCGGGTTGTACGGGCAAGTGAATTTGGGTGTCAAGATGGTTTCAAAACGAAAAGTGATCAACATAAAGGTTGTAGATCTCGGCGAGATCTAAAATTTTCATGTTGATCATTTTTTTGTTTTGGAGCCGATTTGGACCTCGATTTGGGCCCCGAATTCGGGGGCGGCGGAACTGTTTACTGCAGCAGTTCCGCCGCCCCCGATTTCGGGGCCCAAATCGAGATCCAAATCGGCTCCAAATCAAAAAATGATCAACATGAAAGTTGTTTGTCTCGCCGAGATCTACAACTTTCATGTTGATAACTTTTCATTTTGAGACCATATTGACTCCTAAAATCACTTGGTCGTACTCCCGCACCTAATGTTTGCCCGCACAGTATATGCCAAGGTTTTAAAAATCGGACCGGACCGGCCGGTTAGACCGGTCGGACCGCCGACCGGCTACCCGGGAGGTCTGGTCAGATCTCTAAAACCGGACCCTCTCAGAACCGGGGAAAACCCGAAAAACCATCTGGTTAAACCGCCCAACTGTAAACCGGTCCGGATTTCAAAAGTCCGAGCGGGCCATGACACCCAAAATGTTATAGTGAAAATGAGGGGGGCGGCCGATTTTGAACCCATACCAGTTCGAAATGTAGCATGGAAGCAAAACACTCAATCACTTGGTTATTGATGATTGTTTTTAAAATATATTATATATATATTTATAAAAACTAATCTATATAATAAAAACTAATTTATCAATTATGACAAATTCCCTCATTTTTATTTCCTTTCAATGGTTGTTAAAAAATGTTACAAATTTTTTTAACAAGGGTCCGCCGATGCCTCGCTCATCGGCTGCCCCGCTGTCACATGCGTTCATGGCCGGCGAGTCTCGCGTGTACATTTGGAAACGCGTATTTCATTTATTGGGATATATATATATATATATACACCATTATAATAGAAGTATCAAACTCATTAAATAAAAATTCATTGGAGTGATTTTGACCGTTCGATCTGAATGTATTATTAAGCAGCCGTCCGATCAAACGCATCCTCCTCTCCCCACTTTTTCGTAGGTCTCCTAAACCTACTACTTGAGCCCTAAATCTATGTGAAATTACAAATTTGTCCATACAACTATGAAAAAAACATTAATCACGCGGGCCCGCCCAAATATACAACCACTCTTCCCTAGCCCGCCCACTCATACAGCCCGCCCGATTTCAATTATGCACTAGGATCCTATAATTTATAGGTGAATATAACTCTTTAACCAACAGGGTGAGACTAACTTTTAGAAAAAAATTAATAAAAACAATTTAAAATAATGCGGTGGGTGAGATTCGAACCCGCAACGCTTAATTTAGGGGTGAGCAGTGAAAACCGAAAACCGACTAAACCGATCAAACCGACCGAACCGCACCGATTTTGAAACCGAACCGCCCGGTCCGGTGTCGGTTCGGTCTGGAGCTTTTGAAAACCGAAGGACTATCGGTTCGGGTCGGTTTTCAGGTTGTGAAAACCGATCAAACCGAACCGAACCGAGTTTTTTGTTTAACATAATTTAAAGTTTAGGTATTTAACTAATTAACTTTTTAATTTTAAAGTCAGCCACATTTTGTCATTCCGATTTAGCATATAAGTATATAACTGTATAACTGACACTGTATAAGCATATTATTATTTTTATGCTTGCATGCCTAGTCACGAACAACGGATAGCGGTGTCAAATAGTCAAAGTTAATATCTTATATTCTTATTTGAGATAGCTGATAGTGATTGGGTTTCGGCCTTCGGGTTTCTAGTTTTGTTAAGTTCATTTTTTTTCTCTTTTTCATTTTTTCGAGATAGCAGCTGATAGGGTTTCGTCGGGTCTCCACTCTCCAGTTTCCTACTTTCTAGTTTCCTGATTTCCTCCCAATTTCCGACAGTTCGTATATCGCAAATCGCAATCGCAGACTCGCGGTAGCGACGAAGACGAGACCGTCGAGGGCAATGACGAGACCGTCGAGAGCAATGACTGCGGCGACGGAAGACGACTGAATGCTTCAGATTTCTCATTTTTGGCGGTGTTTGGCCGTGCGGCGGGCGGCAACTCCAGCTGTTCATCTTCCTATTCCCTTCTATTGCTTCAGATACTTTTGCTGTCAAAATAAATTGGGTGTAAAAAACAGACACTCATATCAAGTAGGTGATTACTAAGGCATTTAAATTCATTAAATCAATCTATCATTGTATTATACTTTATCTCAATGTTGGATCAACAGAAAGTGGTCTGACATTTGTTGCGCCAAGATATGGAGGAACCCAAGGAGACACTATATCTAGTGGAAGACTTCTATGATATAAAACACTTGCTTTAATGAGTTGATAGCATAACTGTATCCTAATTCCTACATGGGCAAAAAAACAAAATTAAAACAAATAAAAAATATGTGTTTAATATTAACTATTATATGTTTGTTCACAAAAAACCGACGCCGAATCGAAAAAAACCGATTGAAAACCGAATCGACTTTGAACCGAACCGACCGGATTCGGTTCAGGTCAGTTTGGACAAGCCAAAAACCGAGGCATGTCGGCTCGGTTTTGGTTTGGGTCCAAACCGACCCAAACCGTACCGCTCACAGGCCTAGCTTAATTGGAAATAAATATCCTTATCCAATAGGTCATGATAGGTTCTATCTACATATGAAAGATGACTTTTATTTATCACGTGAAATATTTCATTTTTTAAATTTGTATAATTATCTGTTTCATAATTTAAGAATTAATTAAATTAGATTCGGGAAATAAATTAAAACGTCAGTGCGGGCGAAGCCCGCCGGGGGGGGGGGGGGTGGGGGTGGGGGCGGGGGCGGGGGAGGAGTTAGTACTGTCGCATTTGGCCGTACGGGGCATTAAGCAGAGCAACGCCAGCGACACACTCAGCGGCGGCCGGCGGCTGCGGGCTCGCCGGCCCCCGGCCTCCCCGGGTTCAGCGGCGAACACGGGGCGGCCGGTGGCCGGGGAGTCCGTATCCACCCGCCGCCCCTGTAAAAAAATTTGCATCGGTGCAAATTTTTTTACAGGGGCGGCGGCCAGCGGAGGCGGGCTCGTCGGCCACCGACTGCCCCGTGTTCGCCGGCGTGCTCTCCGACAAATTTATGGCGGCCGATGGACGGCGAGCCGGAAGCCGCCAGCCGCCGCCCTATATTCTTGCTCGCCGGCGAATCCAGGGCAGCCGTTGGCTGGCGAGCCCGCACCGCCGGCCGCCGGTTGAAAGATATTGTACCTAAACACCTAGAGGGGGGGGGGGGGGTGAATAAGTGAATTGAATCTTTTTAACTTTTTAGGCAGCAAACAGATAATATCACAGAATTCTATTCTACTTTATCACAGTACACATTCAGCAATCACAGCAAACCATAAACACACAGTAGACACAGAGTTTTATAGTGGTTCCCCAAGCTTTGGGTACATTCACTTTCGCCCTTCGCCTATCTAGCAGTGTACTAGATTCAGCCAAACTTCTCCACTAACTCAGAACCTCAAACAGGTTCCTACACCTCAGGCCCAAGGCCCTACAACTCAGCTTCTCCACAAAGCTTACACTCAGCCACCAAGGCCTACACTCAGCCACAAAAGGCCTACACTCAGAGATTCCAATCTCCTACACCCAGGCTCTCAAGCCCTACACCCAGACTTTATAATTTCAGGCTTACAAAACTCAGATCTCTAAGGATCCTACAAGATAAAAATGAATATAATAATGTTAACTCAACAACTCAGAGAATAGAGAGATGAGATGTGAGTTTCTTGATGAGTTCTTGGAAGAACTCAGCTGAAATCAATCTAACTTGGCTTTCTTCAAAGCTTCTTGAAAGTAGAACACAATAAGACTGATTCCTCTGCAGTTGATCCTTGATCTCTGCTTCTTAAGATTCAGACCAATCTGAATCCTTCTTCTCAGCTGGGTTCCAACGGCTGATTTCTTGGATGGAGCTCTCTCTCTCTCCAACTTCTTAGATCTTCACTTGAAAGCTAGATCTTCTTCTTGTTAATGATCACTTGGACTTATTTTCAATCCTCTCAACCACAGTTTCTGTAGACTGTATAAGCCTATTTATAGGCCTTCTTCATGGTAACCGGCTGGTCCGGTTCATAACTTTTTTCTGACAACTCTGACAGGTGCTGTAGACCGGCTAGAACGGCACCTGTCAAGTCATCCAGTCAGTTCTTGAAAATTCTCTAACTGTCTGAAAGTGTCGAGACTTTCTGTCTTTAAGTGTCGACACTTATAGACCAAGTGTCGACACAAGTTGTCTAAGTGTCGACACTAGCCTACAAGGTATCGACACAACTCCTTGTGTTGTTGATTCTTTATCGCGACACTGCTTCTTCTTCATATGTCGACACTGATAATGTGTGTCGACACAAGTACTTGTACTTCAGTATATTGCTGAATTTTTCTAAGTGTCGACACATCTCCTTTGTGTCGACACATATTCATGTGTTGAATCTGTTAAGTGTCGAGACTGCTTCTTGTTGTCGACACATAGTCTTTAGTGTTGATACTTGCTGAGTGTCGACACAGCTCCTTGTGTCGACACTTTCTTCTTCTGTTGAGACTTCAGCTGGGTGTCGACACATCCCCTTAGTGTCGACACTTGTACTTAGAATAATTTGTTGAACTTGCTGATCTTTGCTAAGTGTCGACACAGCTCCATGTGTCGACACTTTCTTCAAGTGTTGAGTCTACAGCTGAGTGTCGACACATTCTTTCTTGTGTCGACACTTTCTTCAAGTGTTGACTCTTCTGTTGTGTGTCGACACATTGTTCTGGGTGTCGATACTTACTTCAAGTGTTGACTCTTCTGTTGTGTGTCGACATATTGTTCTGGGTGTCGACACTTATACTTAGTCTCTGCTAACTTTTGCTGAGTGTCGACACTTTCTGATGTAGACACAGCTTCACAGGGTGTCGACACAACTGTTAAGTGTCGACACCACTTCACTGCACTTCCTTCATTGAGTGTCGACACAGCTCCTTGTACCGACACTTTGTGTCTGGTGTCGACTCTGCATCCCTTGTGTCGACACAATGACTCCAAGTATCGACACTGCTTGCCTGGGTGTCGACACAAGTCTTCTTAAGTGTCGACACTTTCCCTCTGGGTGTCGACACATGAACTTAGAAACTTTTTGATTTATTCCTGCAAATACTTAACCTGCACAAGTAACTCAAAATACATCAAATACATTTTGATGTATATCATTGAGTAGGGTGAGGCTTCTTCAAATCAGGTACATTTAAACCAATGTACCCAACAATCTCCCCCTATTTGGAGAAGTCATAACCCTTAGTCAATGATATACACCATTCATAATAAAATTACAAAATGATGTAAAGCATGATTATATATAGTAGGGCAATCATAAACATGTATCAATCAAACATGTATACATAGACATCATCACAGAACAAATATGAAATAGATTTAACATATAACACATTGTTCTAATATCTGTCATATTCATTTTCAAAAGTTTACAGAATGTTTTACATCAAAAAGATTTCAAAGTAAACTTTAAGAAAACTCTAATTCTATTTCTATTCTGGCTCCTTAATCACTATTCCTTTTCCAGCTAGAACTTTGGCTTGAACAGGAGCTTCAGCAACTTCAGTTTCAGCAGGCTTCTTCCCTTTTAGCTCCTTCTTCTTGAGTTCCTCAACCTTAATATTTTGCCTTTCAAAATAATGATAAGGCTTAGTAAAGTACTTGCTAGGCTCCCGAGCAGTAGGAGGTAGCTTTCCCATCTTGGCCTTCCTTCTGTACTGGACTATAGCCTCCTGCCTAGACTCATGTTTCCTCCATTCAGTTTCAGAAAACCACTTATTACTGTCTTGAATGTTATCTTTGGCAGCTTTCCAGGCAGTCAATATAATGTTCCTAGAGGCGGGGCTCCACTGCTCAAAGTCTGGTCTTTGTTCAGCTTGCTCCCTGAATCTCTTCTTAGATAATCTGGTTTCTTCTTCAGCTTGCTCTTTTAAGATAGCTTCTTGCATAACTTCAGAGACTGGCTGTATAACTTTGTCAAGAATGACTTTCTGAGTACCATCAGGTGGACTATACATGGAATGTATATCAGCTTGTACCATGTCAAAATCTGGAGGAGGATAGATAACTTGAGTTACTTCAGGTTGCTCCCCTCCTAGATATGCGGGGTTGATTCCAGATTCTGCAACATCATTGTCATCACATAGAGGAGGATATCCAAGAGTGGCTCTGATGGAATTAGAAATCCATTTTGCATGCTCAGAGCCAGCTTTGACTAAGACCCTCTCCCTCTTTATGACTTCTCTTTCCATGTGATCCCTTAAGTCATCTTTTTGAAATCGAATTTGGGCATTTAAATAATTAACTCCATCCCTGTAGAAAGGTTTGAGCCTTTGGAGTTTGTCAGTGATGATCTTTTGAGAGTCTTGAATTGCAGTTGTAACAGCAGTTAAGTTCTTTTGCAGTTCTTTATCAAAATCTGCCTTTGCAGTAGCAAGAGAAGTTGTTAGGCCAGCAGCAATGTTTGTCATTTTTGTGACAATTGCATTATGAGATTCTGTCAAATTATCATTCATCCTGATCTGATTTTCAAGTACATAGCCTTGCTTCAATGCAATGTCATCAACTTGAGCTTTAATCTTTTCTTGATGTGTAGCCAAGTACACCACTGCATTCCCTCCTTTGTGGAAGCAGTCTGTCATTTCTTTCTTATTAAGATTCATCTCAAATCTTATGGACTTTATATCTTGGGCAAGAGCAAACTGCAATGATTTTTGCCCTTCATCCACATACTTTTCTATGGCCGTCCTGTGCTCATCCAGTTTAATTTGCATTGCAACCATTAAAGCACTATAATCAACAGTTGGAGCTGGCTGTGATATAGGCTGTGGAGCAACAGTTTGGTGAGCCTTCTTATAACTCTGGCTTCTTCTTCTGAAGACCTGAAATTTCTTCTTCTTATACCTTATAGCCTCCTCATCTTCAGAGGCTGAGGAGCTAGCAATTTCTACCCTCTCCTTAGGGCTTGGGGGCCTCTCAGTCTGCAAATCTGGTGCCTTCTTAGTCTCTTGCCTGGCAGGGTCTTCATGAATTTGCACTTGCTCCCCCTCAATTGGAGCATTCTCCCCCTCAATAGCTGTATCTTTGGTATTCTCAAGGTCTGCCTGATCTAGATTTAGAAATAAATCTTCCATAGTGAACTCGTGTGGAGAATGAGCTGGAGAAACTCTGGGCTCTTCAACCACTGGATCAGATACAACTTCTACTACAACAGATGTGTCTTCTATGACAGCATCTGGGACTTGGCTATATAGCTGAGTTTGCTGATGAACATCAGACAAATCAGTATCCTCTATAGGAAAATCTAAAGCATTTATTTCAGTGATTACCTCTAGTATTGTGGTAGTAGCTTGCTCACTCTCTAGAGTAGTGGGCTCTTCTACAGCTAGAGGCTCCCCCTGGATTTCAGGAACATCTTGAGGAGCTGGAGACTTCACAGCAGTTCCTGTGACTTCATCCTCATCAGATGTGAAGACCACATGCTCTTCACTGCCAGAGCTGCTAGTTGACTCTTGATCCACTGGGGCAATTTTCCTCTTCTTCCTTTGAGGTGATACTTTTTCAGAAATTATCTTCTCAGGGGTTGGAATCTCCTTAGTCAACACCATGTCCCATCTGAAAAATATCCTTAAATCCATCTTCCTCATATGATTGATTTTTGTTCCAGCAGCTTGGTGCATGACCTCTGGAATACTTCCAGCAAGGTATAAACTTATAATCCTGCCCAAGTTGGGCTTCTTCAGGCTTTCCTTGATCTTCTCAAAGACTATACCAGACTAATCTGTTTTCAAAGTGAAGATGATCCTTGTCATAATGCTGAACATAGAGGCAGATACCCTATCATGCCCTCCTAGTTTGCTTAATATTACCTTTCCAACAATTTCAGAAAGGAATTTCCCTTGACTGTTCATGCCCTTTCTAAGAAACACTGAGCCAATCTTCATTTTAGAATCCAGACCACACCATGTCAAGGAATCTCTGGTCCTGGAAGATGTAACCTCTTCTTCATCCTTAGTTCTTGGCAACTGAAGGATTTTCCTCATGCTTTTAGGTGATACCTTAATCTTCTCACCATGAACCCTGGATTTGATCTTGAATCCAGTTTCGTCTACCTTAGCTCCATTAAGGAATTCCAAGACTTCTTTCTTCCAGATTTTAGTAGGCTCAGAAACAAGAAACTCTAACCCCGAGTCTGCAACTAGGGTTACTACTGTCTTGATCTCCGGGTCTGCATCAACAAATGCGTCGCGCACCAATTCATAACCCTCATTGACGTTCTCCTCAAGCTTTGGCGCCATTAGGGTTTGAAGAATTTGAACTGAGAGAAGAGAGGTGTCGACACAGAAGTTTGGTCTTGAAACTTTGAAAGTGTGTCGACAGACTAAGGCAAAATTCTATTTATACCTTTCTAGGTTTGAAGATGAAAAGGCGGGCAGCTAACTTAAATTGTGTCGACACTGTCGATAAGTGTCGACACTGACTTATAATGGCTCGACACCTATGTGTCGACACAAGTTTAGTCAACATGAATATGTGTCGACCATTGATTATGTGTCGACACTACTCAACTCGACACATAGTCGAGACTTTACTTAGAGAATTCTGAGTAAATACAAAGTGTCGACACCACTTTGGATGTGTCGACACCTTCAGGTCATGTGTCGACACTAATATTCTGAAGTGTCGACACCAACTTCCTAGATGTGTCGACACCTTTTCCCTGAAGTGTCGACACCACTTTTCTGTATCGACACAGACAACTCTGTGTGTCGATACTATTTTACTTAGCCAATACTATAAACTTATTCTAAGTTTATCATTCCTAGTTCAATTTTAAACCTATTGAACTTAGCTTCTTCTAGGGGCTTAGTATACATATCAGCTAGTTGATTATCTGTTCTAATATATTCAAGTAAAATATCTTCTCTTTCTACATGCTCCCTAAGAAAATGATATTTAATTTCAATATGTTTTGTTCTACTATGGGATACAGGATTATTGGCTATTGAAATAGCACTAGTAGAATCACAAAAGAGTGGAGTTCTACTTACCTGAATTTCATAGTCCTCAAGCTGATGCTGTATCCATAGAAGTTGAGCACAGCAACTTCCAGCAGCCACTTATTCTGACTCTACAGTGGAGATAACCACACTTGTTTGCTTTTTGCTACTCCATGAAATTAGTCTCCCACCTAGGAATTGACAGGTTCCAGTTGTGCTTTTTCTATCTTATTTACATCCTGCAAAGTCTGCATCTGAATAACCTGTTAGTTCAAAATCCCCATTCCTAGGGTACCAGAGGCCTAGATAGGGAGTGCCCTTTAGATATCTCAATATCCTTTTGACTGCTGTCAAATGAGACTCTTTAGGGCAGGCTTGATACCTTGCACAAACACATGTAGCATACATGATATCTGGTCTACTTGCAGTCAAATATAATAGGGAGCCAACTATCCCTCTATACAAGGTTTCATCTACAGGTTTCCCTGCATCATCCTTGCTAAGAGACATACTTGACCCCATAGGAGTCTTCATGGTACTGGATGACTCCATACCATACTTCCTGATGAGTTCTAGGGTGAACTTGGACTGGCATATGGATAATCCATTCTCAGTCTGTCTTACTTGGAGACCCAAGAAGAACTTAAGTTCTCCCATACTACTCATCTCAAATTGTCCTTGCATTAGTTTTGCAAACTTTTTGCAAAGACTACTTTCAGTAGACCCAAATATTATGTCATCTACATATATTTGGACAAGTATTACTTTGCCTCTAGATTCCCTAAGGAATAGAGTCTTGTCTATTTTCCCCCTTGTGAACTTGTTCTAAATGAGGAAACTAGACAGGGTTTCATACCAAGCCCTAGGGGCTTGCTTTAACCCATATAAAGCTTTCCTAAGTCTATAGACATGATTAGGTAGAGTTGAATCAACAAAACCTGATGGCTGTTCCACATAGACTTCCTCTTTAAGATTACCATTCAGAAATGCTGACTTGACATCCATTTGGTAAACTTTGAATCCTTGAAAGGTTGCATAGGCCAGGAACATCCTTATGGCTTCCAGTCTGGCTACTAGAGCAAAGGTTTGATCAAAGTCAATACCTTCTTCCTGCCTATATCCTTTAGCAACCAATCTAGCTTTGTTTTTAATGATGACACCTTGTTCATCCAACTTATTCCTGTAGATTCACTTGGTTCCTATTATATTGTGGTCTTTGGGTTTAGGAACAAATTCCCAGACCTTGCACCTCTTGAACTGATTCAGCTCTTCTTGCATTGCTTCAGTCCATTGTGGATCTAGAATGGCTTCTTCAAACTTCTTTGGTTCAACTTGAGATAGAAAACTGGAGTAGATTGCTGCATTCAGATTTCTGCTCCTTGTTTGTACCCCTTGTCTTGGATCACCAATAATCTGCTCTACTGGATGATCTCTAAGATGCCTATTGGCTGGAGGCATCCTGACTTCTGGTTGAACCTCTTCAGTTCCTTCATCTTGCTGCACTCCTTGTACTTCTTCTGCATAAGGTACATGTAGTACTCCCCCTGGACAGCAGCCATTATCTTCTTCTTGCTGTCTTGCAGCAGATCTTTCTTCTATAGTGAGCTTGTCTATCTTCTTTGTTATACCTGTGGAGCTGCATACACTACTAGACAACTCATTGTTAATAAGTTTAGTCTCATCAAATACTACATGTACAGATTCTTCTACAACTTGTGTAGACAAGTTGTAGACTCTATAAGCCTTACTGTTGTTACTGTACCCAACAAAAATTCCCTCTTGGGACTTGGCAGCAAACTTGGTCAAGTAAGACTTACCATTGTTAAGTATGAAGTACTTACAACCAAAGATCCTGAAGTAGGATAGGTTTGGTTTCCTGCCTTTCACAAACTCACAGGGGGTCTTGTTGAGGCCTTTAGTAATGGTAGCCCTATTAATAACATGGCATGCAGTATTAACTGCTTCAGCCCAGAAATATTCTGGTAGTGATGTATCACTTAATAGGGTCCTACCAGCCTCAATCAAGGTTCTATTCTTCCTCTCAGCAATGCCATTTTGCTGAGGTGTTCTAGGTGAAGAAAATTCTTGAAATATCCCAAATTCTTCACATAGTTTTGTCATGCTATCAGACTGAAATTCAGTATCATGGTCACTTCTAATCTTGACCACTGTACTGTCTAGTTCATTCTGAATTTGCTTGACAAAGCTATGGAAGACACTAGGTATTTCAGATTTCTGTCTTAAGAAGAACACCCAGGAAAACCTTGAGTAGTCATCTACAACTACAAAGGTATAGACCTTCCTACTTAGGCTGTGAACTGGCATTGGACCAAAGAGATCCATATACAAGAGGTATAAACACCTCACAGCATCTTTGTTTTTCATGCTTCTAAAGGTGGATCTAGTCTGCTTGCCCTTTTGACAAGCTGAGCAAATACCATCTTTAACACACTTAACTTGAGGACCATTCCTCACTAACTCTTTGCTAAAGAGTTTGCCAATTGTCTTGTAGTTAAGATGCGCTAGCCTCTTGTGCCATTTGGCACAATGAGAGATTGTCTCATCATCTACAAGACACACTGGAGAACCATTGTTCTCAACCATAATGTCTAAGCAGTAGACATTCCTTTTCCTATAACCAGTCAAAATGATCTCTTGATCAGTTGACCTCCTGATATGACAACCATCTTTCACAAATGAGATGTCATATCCTACATCACTCAATTGACTTATACTAATAAGGTTATGTTTCAAACCTTTAACATAGGCCACTTGAGTAATTGTAATAAAGGAGTTAGATATGTTACCAAAACCCTTGATGATCCCTTTTTCAGAACCACCAAAGGTGACTTTTGGACCATCCTTGATGGGTATGTAGTCCTTTAGTAAACCCCTCGTTCCAGTCATATGTCTGGAACATCCACTGTCCAAGTACCATATTGGGGCATGACCACTTGGACTCACCTGCAAAACAGATTAGTGAACCTTAGAACCCAAAGAATTCTTGGGTCCTTGGTACTTGTTAGTTTACATCCTGACAAAGCTACCTACTGTTTTTCCAATAGGCAGTTTGCTACTCACTTTGGCACTAGCATTGTGCCAACAGTCCATTACAAAGTGGCCTATCTTTCCACAACACCAACACTCAAACTTATTGTACCTTTGCTTAGGTACAGTCTAAGCTGTTTTATCCACAGCTGGCTTGTTGAATGTTGGGGCTTTGCCCTTGGACTTGGACTGGACAGTCCTTGCAGGTTTAATAAAACCCAGTCCAGCCTTGCCTTTGTGATGAACAAATTCATCAATTAAAGGTAGAATTGACTTAGGTTTAGAAAACCTAGCAACTAGATCTCTCTCCTTCTGAAGATTAATCTCCAGACACTTGATTTGATAATTCTTATATGTGATAGTCCCCATCTGAATCACAGTTATGTGCTTCAGTCTGGCTATCTCATTTAGCTTTTGATCAAACAACTTCTCAAAATCAGTTGCCATAGCTTTGAGATTAGCAATTTCCTTTGCCTGACTTTTGGATAGGGACTTGTTCTTCTTATAAGCTTGCAACAGAACTTTATATTCATCTATCAACTGATGAATATCTTCTTCAGACTCAGATACACTCTCATCACTTGATGATGATGAATCTGATTCTGTACTGGCACAAGAAACTGAACTGGAAGAACAATGTTGTACCTTACTAGGTCCTGGCTGCTCCAGGATTTTGTCACTTTCTGTCAATGCCATTAGCCCTTGGCATTGACGGTCTTCTTGTTCATATATAGAATTCATAATCTGCATGAACTCTTCTTCTTCTTCTTCAGCAAACAACCCTATATATGCCTCAGCATCTGACTCAGTTTCTGATGAAGAAATATCTGACAGGGTCTTCTCCTTTTTGGCAACAAATGACTTTTCTTTCTTGCCTTTGAAATGAGTCTTCTTCTTGTCACTAGACTTCTTTCTTTTTTCTGGACAATTAGCAACAACATGACATTGTCTATTACAGTAATAACAAACTATTTTTGAAAGAGTTGTCTTGCTAGACTTAGTCTTTTTCCTGTCCTTCTTTGAAGACTTTCTATTCTGATAAAAGTCTTCTTTTCCCTGTGAAGTAGAAGGCCTTGTCCTCCACTGTTTCTTCTTCAAGAACTTCTGAAAATGTCTAGTGAAGGCAGCAAAGTCCTCATCACTTTCACTGCTTTCAGACTTTGTACTTGCTGACTCATCTAACTCAGTTTCAGCAACCTTTGGAGGTGGAGTTGGTGACTTACCTCTGTACTTTCTGGGGGCTTCTGTTTTGAAGGCCACTGTCCTTTCCTTATGTTCACTTCTTGTTGATTTTTCCTCTTCTTTCCTCACTGTCAACTGCATTTCATAAGACAGCAGTTTGCTAAACAGTGTAGGTGGAGGAATTTCTGCCAACTTAGCCATTTCTCTAATGGCACAGATCTTGGTGTCCCAATCTTTAGTTAGGGACCTTAGAAACTTGTCATTGAGTTCATAATTACTGAACTCTCTGCCATAGGACATGAGCTCATTCACAATTCTGTAAAACTTCTTATAGCACTCAGTTATGCTATCAGCTTTTCCTTATCTAAAACTTTCATATTCTTGGTTTAGCAAGGATTTTCTGTCTTGCCTTACTTCTTCAGAACCCTCCATGTACACAGTAAGAGTTTCCCACATCTCTTTAGTTGTCTTACAGTGTATCAGATTCTGAAAAGTTGCATCATCTATGGCACTCACTATTATGTTCTGAGCCCTCTTATCCATGGTGGCTAGAACAATTTCATCCTTTGTCATTTCAGATAAATCCTTTGGTGTTCTCTGATTTGCATCTAAGACTGATACCTTCATGGGCACATATGACCCTTCTTTTACTGTGATAAAAATCCTAGGGTCTAAGGCTTCCATAAAGAGTCTCACCCTTTCCTTCCATATCCCAAAGATCTCTTTCCTGCATATGAGTAATTTCATGGATCCCAATTCCTTGTGATTCTCAGTGGAACCCATGGTTCTTGATTTTCTTGAATCTGTAATTTGACTTAGACTGAATATGCCAACATGATCTACTTAGACTGTTAGTCCTTTTTGAGTAACCTGGCTCTGATACCACTTGAAAGATATTGTACCTAAACACCTAGAGGGGGGCGGGGGGGGGGGGGGGGGGGGGGGGGGTGAATAGGTGACTTGAATCTTTTTAACTTTTAGGCAGCAAACAGATAATATCACAGAATTCTATTCTACTTTATCACAGTACACATTCAGCAATCACAGCAAACCACAAACACACAGTATACACAGAATTTTATAGTGGTTCCCCAAGCTTTGGGTACATCCACTTTCCCCCTTCGCCTATCTAGCAGTGTACTAGATTCGGCCAAACTTCTCCACTAACTCAGAACCCCAAACAGGTTCCTACACCTCAGGCCCAAGGCCCTACAACTCAGCTTCTCCACAAAGCTTACACTCAGCCACCAAGGCCTACACTCAGCCACAAAAGGCCTACACTCAGAGATTCCAATCTCCTACACTCAGGCTCTCAAGCCCTACACTCAGCCTTTATAATTTCAGGCTTACAAAACTCAGATCCCTAAGGATCCTACAAGATAAAAATGAATACAATAATTTTAACTCAACAACTCAGAGAATAGAGAGATGAGATGTGAGTTTCTTGATGAGTTCTTGGAAGAACTCAGCTGAAATCAATCTAACTTGGCTTTCTTCAAAGCTTCTTGAAAGTAGAACACAATAAGACTGATTCCTCTGCAGTTGATCCTTGATCTCTGCTTCTTAAGATTCAGACCAATCTGAATCCTTCTTCTCAGCTGGGTTCCAACAGATGATTTCTTGGATGGAGCTCTCTCTCTCCAACTTCTTAGATCTTCACTTGAAAGCTAGATCTTCTTCTTGTTAATGATCACTTGGACTTATTTTCAATCCTCTCAACCACAGTTTCTGTAGACTGTATAAGCCTATTTATAGGCCCTCTTCATGGTAACTGGCTGGTCCGGTTCATAACTATTTTCTGATAACTCTGACAGGTGCTGTAGACCGGCTGGAACAGCAGCTGTCAAGCCATCCAGTCAGTTCTTGAAAATTCTCTAACTGTCTGAAAGTGTCGAGACTTTCTGTCTTTAAGTGTCGACACTTATAGACCAAGTGTCGACACAATATGTCTAAGTGTCGACACTAGCCTACAAGGTGTCGACACAACTCCCTGTATTGTTGATTCTTTATCTCGACACTGCTTCTTCTTCATGTGTCGACACTGATAATGTGTGTCGACACAAGTACTTGTACTTCAGTATATTGCTGAATTTTTTCTAAGTGTCGACACATCTCCTTTGTGTCGACACATCTTCATGTGTTGAATCTGTTAAGTGTCGACACTGCTTCTTGGTGTCGACACATAGTCTTCAGTGTTGATACTTGCTGAGTGTCGACACAGCTCCTTGTGTCGACACTTTCTTCTTCTGTTGAGACTTCAGCTGGGTGTCGACACATCCCCTTAGTGTCGACACTTGTACTTAGAATAATTTGTTGAACTTGCTGATCTTTGCTAAGTGTCGACACAGCTCCATGTGTCGACACTTTCTTCAAATGTTGAGTCTACAGCTGAGTGTCGACACATTCTTTCTTGTGTCGACACTTTCTTCAAGTGTTGACTCTTCTGTTGTGTGTCGACACATTGTTCTGGGTGTCGACACTTACTTCAAGTGTTGACTCTTCTGTTGTGTGTCGACACATTGTTCTGGATGTCGACACTTATACTTAGTCTCTGCTAACTTTTGCTGAGTGTCGACACAGCTCCAAGTGTCGACACTTTCTGATGTAGACACAGCTTCACAGGGTGTCGACACAACTGTTAAGTGTCGACACTACTTCACTGCACTTCCTTCATTGAGTGTCGACACAGCTCCTTGTGTCGACACTTTGTGTCTGGTGTCGACTCTGCATCCCTGATGTCGACACAATGACTCCAAGTGTCGACACTGCTTGCCTGGGTGTCGACACAAGTCTTCTTAAGTGTCGATACTTTCCCTCTGGGTGTTGACACATGGACTTAGAAACTTTTTGCTTCATTCCTGCAAATACTTAACCTGCACAAGTAACTCAAAATACATCAAATATATTTTGATGTATATCATTGAGTAGGGTGAGACTTCTTCAAATCAGGTACATTTAAACCAATGTACCCAACACCGGCCCTTTAAAAAAATTGAACCGCAGTCAAATTTTTTTACAGGGGCGGTGGCCGGCGGCTGTGGGCCCGCCGACCACCGCCCCTGTAAGCTCCCAAGCCGTCAGATCATTGAACAAATGCTCATGCGCAGATGCGAAGAAAGGCTCGCTACCGTCAGATTGAATCCCGCCTCCCCTGCATCAAACGACCATGAAAATCTCACCTCCACCGTCGTCAGCTGCGGGCTCGCCGGCCGCCGGCTGCCGGCCGCCCTGGGTTTGTCGGCGTGCTCGCTGACGAACCCCGGGAGGCCGGCGGCCGGCGAGCCCGCAACCGGCGGCGTTGGCGGTGAGATTTTCATTGCCGTTTGATGCAGCGGCGGCGGCGGCGGGCTCGCCGGCCGCCCGGGGTTCGTCGGCGTCCGGCCGGCGAGCCCGGCGCCGCCGGCGCCGCCGCTGATTTTATCCTTCTTTGTACGGGATCCCGTGCGAATGTATTCGCACAGGATCCCGCCCCTATATATATATATAACGGTTCAACCTCGGTTCAATACCAGTTAAACCGGTTGGACCAGTTCAATCTTTAACCTCTTTCTCTGCCGGTTCGATGCTCGGTCCGATTTTCAAAACCTTGATCTATACTTACTATATATAACAAGAAGTATGAAGGACAATTGCGATTGAGCACTGTAACAAGTGAGGCCCTCCGAGATGATATCAGCCATTGGATAAATAAAAGGGGTGGTCTGCAAAGAGCAAAACTGGAAAATCCGTCTCCCCCAACTCGATGAAATCCCGATCTGCCCCGCATCTCCCGTCCCGCCCCAGTACATTAGTTGTCGCCGGCGGCGGAGCCACCGAAGGCCTGCCAGACAAAAGTTCACCGGCCTCCAGCGAATCCGTCGAGGGTTGTCCGACGGCGAGTAGGCAGGGCCGCCACTGGGAGTTTCTGCGATCTACTCCGCCTGGTCGCCCACAAACTCCAATCACAATATTCTCCTTCTAGTCGCAAAACTCAGCAGAAGAAGAGAATAATAGATCTCAAGATCTCTCTTGCAAGTTTGGAAAAACAGGGGATTTTGACATTTAACTCCATTCAATTGAGGGTGTTTGGCAAATTGCATCACATGTTTTAAATTTTGTTACTTTGCACCATCTAATTGGATTTTGGGGTTTTAGAGGGTGCATTTGGGGTTTTAGAATAAATGATTTTAATAGAATGAGGGTGCAAAGTGCAAAATTGGATTTTGGCAATTTGCACCCTCCAATTGAATTTTGGGGTTTTAGAGGGTGCATTTGGTGTTTTACAATAAATGATTTTAATATAATGAGCCTGCATTTGGGGTTTTAGAGGGTGCAAAGTGCCAAAGATTCAATATGAGAGTGCAATGTGCCAAACACCCTCAAATGGAGGGTCTTAAGTGTCAAAAACCCGAAAACAGAGAATCAACTTCTCAATCCCCTGCTGAAAGGGCTTCTAACAGTGTTTTCATCATCCAAGCCAAACTCTTCTGAAATTTCTTTGCTTGGGCAACTGATCGTCTTCTTCTTTTATTCATCTTCGACTGGCTTAAATTTTTTGGCTTACTACGAATACACTCCGTATTTGTTATGATGATCTGCAGAGCTATTCGACTGTAGTTTGATCCAGAATCTCCTCTTAGCTTTGCTTTGCTGACAGTATAGTTATATTCTGCAAATCTGTTGAGCAAAACAATTTAAGATGCAAGACATTGCACACGGTTATCTCTGGGAGCTCATTGTTGAAGCACATATTCTATTACATTTGAGATACGTGTTCTCTCTCTCACACAAGCTTCAAAAACAGTAAGTGCCTCAAAATAAATAACCAAAAGTATTCAATTCCATCCTCTATCACTGTTTGTTCTGCTCTAAATATCTTCAAATTTATGCTCCTGGTATAATTTTTGACACATGCTTACAAACTGTTTGATGGAATGCTCAAATGACATGTGATTGTAGGTGGATTAAAGTTTTGCATCACCAAATTCATTCAGTTTCATTTGTACTTCATTTGTTGTTGTTATAATTCCACATTATATCATAATAATGTTTCTAATAACTATTTATGTATACCTATATCATTCATGTTTTCTCTGTATATCAAATTTAATGCAGTTCATTGAATGAGATGTATTCCTATGAAGCTTGCTAACTTTATGTAGATTTTCATTATCAAATTTGAAAAATCAAAATGTGGTAACTTAAGAATTGTGAAGACTTGCTTTCCCTGCTTCCCTATTTTGAATATCTGATAAATGATATTATTTAGGTGTATATTTCAGCGGCCGTTTATAGAGAGATAATATCTGATTTGATTGGATCAATAAGAAAAATGAAATAACTGTGTCCACATACATATTATATACGTGCCCGAGATTTAGATTCTTCCACGTCTTTCTCTCTCCTCTTTGGTCATCGAATTAGAGGTACTTCTCAGGTATTCCATGATATGATTTTCTTTTATTTCATACTTTAAATTATTATTTAAATTATTTTCTCGTTGCTGAAGCAATCCTGATTAAACTCTTTAAAAATTACCAAAAATGTAGTAATTTTTTGAGATGTTAGCGGAGTTTAAGGTTTTGGTCAACATAAATCTTAATTCACATATTTATGAGTTTTTCTCTCCCCACTCTTTATGTTTCAGACAAATATTCATCTTAGATTCGTTTCTCTTGCAAAAAATGGGCGCAGATTTAGGTTCTTCCCCATCTTATATAAATAATTTTTATCTTAGTTTCTTCGGGGATTTCAATAGTTTTTGTTATACTTCAACAACTTTGAAATTGAGTCATGCATGCGATGATTAGGCAATTCCATATAAATCCTATATATTTTAGCTCATATATATTTTTATATTAATGTTCATTTTTGTATGTTCTCGACTAGTAGCTTTGATATTCTCTTTGCTTCATTATCCTAATTGAATGTTATCCTACTAACACAAGTTAATGACATCAGAGTTTTCAAAATTCAAGAGGTGAAGGCTCTGTTTGGGGGGACTTATTGAAAGTATCTAGTTGTCTACCTAAATCATCTAGAGAGTGGTGAATAGATTAATTCCGTGTCTATAAGCGAAAATAAAATACTTTAAAAAATAAGTGTACAAAATCAGAGAAACACACAACACAAACACAATGATTTATAGTAGTTCCCCAGAATGAGTACGTCCACCGTCCTGCCTCGCCTATCTAGCACTTCGGGCTAGACTCGGCTACTTCACCAATCTCAAATTATAACCAATCTTACACCTCAGAGTCTTCAACTCCTACAAGCTCGTAGATAACGTCCCCTATAACTCGGAGAACAAACTCTCATACACTCAATCCCTTAAACTAGGATTTACACACTCAGAAGAAAAACTTCTTATAAGAATTGTAAAAGGTTTTTACACCAACAATAGATTGAGAACAATCTTCTTCGGATCTAAGAGAATCAATCTTCTTCCTTGCTATAATGAATACCTTGAATAAAGCGAAGAAGAAGAAGACTTGATTTGAGAACTTGAACGTAGATCCGATCTGAGTATCAACTAGATCTTGGAGAAATGTGGAATAGAGATCTGTTTGATACTTTCTTTGAGAGGAATCGTGATTCCGAGTAGTCAGCTACAGGGACGATCGAGTACGGACGATTCAACCGAGGGAGGAGACTTTGCAATTTTTTCCGATTTGATCATGATTAGGATTCTCTAAAATTAATCCTTGTATTTATACATTGATTCCTCTTCCAACAACTAGAATAAGACATCGGGACCGAGCTCCACGTGTACTGTACATGACCGGTGTCCTAAAGGAAAGCCGCCAAAAAAATTCAAAATGAAAATTGTTAAGTCCATTCGTTGAGTGTACACATGACATCTCCAAAAGATTCGACGAATTGCATAACTACTCGACGAATTACTCGAGTGCATTCGACGAACTACTTGAGTCCACTTGACGAAAAGACTTGGCTGAAAAAACAAATAGAATAAAATTCATGTTCAATGTTCACGTGACCTCTCATTTGTACTCGACAAATTCGTCGAGTATTCATGAGAGATCAACAGATCACTCAACGAATTTTACTTGGCCATATCAGAACCATCTTTGAGACCTTCAGAAACTTCCCGAGTAAACTAGATGAATTACACGAGTCTTCACGTGAGGTCTCGATGAATTATACGAGTCTTCACGTGAGGACTCAACTAATTTTATTTAGGAAAATTCTGATGCCCTGAACTCAACTAGCATTCCTTCCTTGAATCTTCTATAGTACTTGAAGATGAAGTACACCCCAATAGAGAGATTACACATGAGTCAACACTATATCCTACATAATGAGGAATTACATTGCATAGTCCTGTGTAATATGACCTATTGTAATCTGACATTGGTTTGTACTTAACAATTAAAGTCCTACAAGTACATAACTAAAATGCAGTATCAAATACAGACTCAATTCATCTTAATTTAAGGGAGTCTTCTTCAAATCAGGGTTATTGTGGATACAATACCAGACACTTATTTTCATCGATTAAGCGGTTCCGACCACATGAACCAGACATTAATTAAGTCCCGGTTCTTGTGGTCGTAAACGCTTGACCGACGAAAATAAATCCCCTCCAAACAGAGCCTAAGACAACTGCGTTTAGAGATATTCTAAACATTTTCAACTGAAAGCTTTTCAATTTATTTATATCCCAAATTGTTTTATATTAATTAGTATGTAGAGTTTTTTATTCGTACTATTTTTTTTCACTTCTTCAATTTTTTTATCAATGTGTTGTTGGGTTTTCAATATAGTTCAAAACTATAAGCTCATCAAATGTACGCAGCGGAAAGAATACATGATGACCCTAAATAGTATAAAGATCTTGTGATTTCATGAATCAAGAAATACGCATGTACAATAAAAGTAATGTACCTGAAGGAGATTGAGTCTCCACTCAACCAAGGTGCTCTAAAGGAATCTTGAACGTCTCGTGACTAGAGTTCCAAGCGTAAAAAGTATGTCCACGCCTCTGCGGGTATCCACATGAGCTTGTAGAACCCTAAAGCACTTGTCACACAAGCATCAGGTTGGATGAAGGAAAGCCCTTTACGTCTCCACGGATTGATAGATCTGCTATTGAAGAGGCAGCAATGACAAAGATGATGCTCTGGAAATACTTTCGAGATGGCAATGACGGGTCTGAAGAAGCTTGCGGTACAGGGCGCTGATCACGATCTTCCTCTAGGGTTTAGAATATTCCGTGAGGAAGAAGTTGAATAGTTAATCCAATGTCGACCTCTTGTATGTACAAGGTATATATACAAATAGTAGAGGAATCGTGAGGGCCCCACTCACAAACAGTCCCAAAACCAAAAAATAAACCTGCTTCAATTCGTCGAGTATACACGACAACGACACGCCCACTCGACGGATTCGTCGAATATCAGATTCGTCGGGAGCAATTCGCCGAGTATTCTCGTCGAATAGAAAGAACTCTCGAAGGATTCGTCAAGACCATCTCGACGAACACAACCTGTTACATCAAATTCGTCGAGTGTATTCGACTCACTCGTCGAGAATACTCGACGAATTCGTCGAGAATACTCGACGAACTGACTTTCCTTTTCGATAATTTTTTGAAGGTCCTCAAATTCATAATTCAAGTCCTTTGGCTAGTCTAATTTCAAGTCCATGTCAAAAGGTTTGGCCCTTCACTCATATCACATATGAGCAAGGCCAACACAGTCCTTTCTAACTTCTCTATAACTCTTATGTGCGACCTCATAAACTCATATTGTGTCGGCAACAAGACTAACTATTTGACTTTTTCATATCACAATAGAAGAACTCCAATAGTCTCCCACTTGATCTAATAAGTCAAATAAAAGTCTTACAAACAATGAGCGGTATCTAGCAACACATCATTGCTACCCAAGCAATAAGACTTCTGTAACTCAAAAAGCCTATAAAATGACCAATATATAGTGTTATCATGTCCTTTTGTCCCTTACATCCAGATGGAGCTAGAGGCATGAACCGTGTCACCCTCATGACTGCTCAATCCCTGTTACCTAATATAGAATGGACTGTCCGAAACCAAAGAACTCACTATCACATATTGGCTTAACCCAGAATGACCATGCATTTCTTAGTACAATTATATCAAGGGTCCCTTGGATGCAACTCCTGTTTCCAGGATGACAAATTCCATATCTGTCCACACGCAAATACCCAAATAATTTGTAACGTACCCAATAACCACCGTTATCATCCAACTATCTCAAGACTGGACTTTAGATGACATCAAAATACGCTCTTCCTCACTCGATGAATGTTGTAAACTTATGTCAAAGAACCACAAACACCATTGTCACTTGAGACCTACTCATGACACGATGTCAAAACAATTCACAAAGTAGTCTCAGGGCGGGTCTGTCTAGTACAACTTATTTATAACAAGTACCTGTGTGATGACTTGATATCACAATATCATGACCTATGGAAACCGGTCATCAGTCAACGCACACACTGGTCTCAACATATCATCATCGTCCTTATATTCTAAGATGATAGCTCGATCAGGGTCAATTTAAGAATAAAGCTTCTAATAAACGTAGGTCCTCACATTCAATTCACGTAATTGAATCTCCTATGAAAGCGAATATTCTAAGGACATTTAGTATGTTAATAGCCACATCAAAGCATATTAAAAGAACATAATAAAACAACATGCCATGAATATAAAATGAAAACATAGTTCAATATTCATCAAATGAATTACAACAAGCGACAAACACACAATCTACAAGACTCTCACTAAAGTTGATCATTCAGGTATCTAATACTCATTGATCTAGCATGACCATCATGATTTCTCTATGCAAGAGACTTTGCTAGTGGATCCACAATATTTTCTTCAGTCGGCACTCTGCAAATGTTCACATTTCCTCGATCGACAATCTCATGAATAAGATGGAACCGCCGAAGTATGTGCTTGGAGCACTGATGAGATCTAGGTTCTAAAGCAAGTGCAATTGCACCGTTATTGTCACAGTAGAGAACTACATGATCAATAATGCTAGGAACTACACCAAGCTCAATGATGAATTTCCTAATCCATACAGCCTCCTTCGTCGCATGTGCAGCAACGATATACTTGGCCTCAGTTGTAGAATCAATAACTGTCTCTTGCTTAGAACTCTTCTAGCTAACAACTCCTCCATTTAGGCAAAATACAAAACTTGATTAAGACTTTGAGTCATTCCTATCAGTCTGGAAGCTAGCATTCGTGTAACCCTTTACAACAAGCTCTTGCTCTCCACCATACACAAAGAACATATCTTTAGTCCTTTTCAAGTACTTTAGGATGTTCTTAACGGGTATCTAGTGACCATCACCGGGATCAGACTGATACCTACTAGTCATGTTTAAGACATATGAGACATCAGGTCGAGTACATATCATTGCATACAGGATTGATTCAATTACTGAAGCATATGGAATCAACTTCATGCAGTCCTTATCTTCCAAAGATATCGGACATTGGTCCTTAGAGAGACTCACACCATGAGATATGAGTAAGAATCCCTTCTTGGACTCAAGCATATCGAACCGTTTCAACACCTTATTAATGTATGTGCTTTGAGTTAAACCCAACAACTTCTTCGATCTATCTCTATAGATCTTAATACCAAGTATTAAGCTGTTTCGCCCAAGTCTTTCATCGAAAAGCAGTCCCTTAACTTGTTCTTAACAACTTGCAGGGTCAGAATGTCATTCCCAATCAGTAGTATGTCATCTACATACAAGGTTAAGAAAATGACAATGCTCTTACTAATCCTCTTGTAAACACATGGTTCATCTTCATTCTTGATGAAACCAAACTCTTTGATTTTCTCATCAAAATAAAGATTCCAACTTTGAGAAGCCTGTTTTAATCCATAGATGGATTTTTGCAGTTTGCATATTTTAATGACTTCATTTGGATTCACAAAACCCTCGGGTTGTGTAATGTCACTTCCTCAAGGAGGTTTTCATTAAGGAAAGCCGTTTTGATATCCATTTGCCACTTCTCATAGTCATAATACACATCAATAACAAGCAGGATTCTGATGGACTTTATCATAACAACATGGAAAAAAGGTTTCATCATAGTCAATACCATGAATTTGCTTGTAACCTTTAGCCACTAGTCTCCCTTTGCATATTTGTACATTCCTATCCATGTCGGTCTTCTTCTCGATGACCCATTTGCACCCTATGGGTTGTGCCCCTTCAGGTGGTTCCACCAAGTTCCAAACTTGGTTTGTATACATGGAGTGCATTTCAGATTTCATGGCTTCAAGCCACATTTTGAAGTACGGTCCATTCATAGCATCTTAGTAAGTTACATGTTCATCATTATGATCCATGAACAACACATTACCCATTTGAGACATAAGATGTCCATCTCTCAGGCTCAAATCTTGGTCTACCAGATCTATGAAGGACTTGTGTTTCTTGAGCAAGCTCTCCAGCTACAACAACTTGTAGTCCTTGCTCAGGTTCCAATATTGGTTCATCCATCATTTGTGGTTCCTGAACTTTTTCAAGTTCAACCTTCGTAGTCTTCCTAAATAAGAATTCCTTTTTCCAAAAAGACACCAATTCTTGCTACAGACACTTTGTCATCAGACAATTAGTAGAAATAATACCCTTTGGTTTCCTTAGGATATCCCACAAGATAACATTAATCTGATTTGGGTTCCAGTTTGTCAGGTATTTGACATCACATGTATGCCTCACAACTCCAAATCATGATGAAAGACATACTAGAACGCTTCCCAGTTCATATCTCATATGATGTCTTTATAATAGTTTTTGTTGGAGCACGATTTAGAGTAAGAAAAAAGTCTCTAGAGCAAAAATCCCCAAAAGAAAACATACAAATCTGCATGACTCATCATCGACCGTACCATGTCTAACAGATCGAGTACGATTCCTCCTCTCAGGCACACCATTATGCTGTAGTGTTTTGGGTGGAGTGAGCTATGATACAATACCACACTCTTTTAGATGATCACAAAACTCATAACTCAGGTATTCACCACCTCGATCAGATTAGAATGCTTTAACCCTTTTATTTAACTAGTTCTCTACTTCATTCTTAAACTCTTTGAACTTTTCAAAGTTTTCAGTTTTGCACTTTATAAGATACATATATCCATATGTACTGAAATCATTAGTAAATGTAACGAAGTAGTAGTACCCACCTCTAGCTGTAGAACTCATGAGTCCGCATACATCTCTATGTATTATACCCAAGAGATTATCTGCCCTCTCAGTATGACCAGTGAAAGGGACCTTAGTTTTCTTGCCTAATAAAGAAGACTCGCATCTCTCAAATGATTCATAATCAAATGAGTGCAGTAGTCCATCTTTATGGAGCTTGGATATGTGTTTTTGGTTTATATGACCCAAACGACAATGCAAAAGATACGTGGGGTTTGAGTCATTCGTTTTTAGTCTTTTAGTACTTTCAACATTATATATCAGATGGTCCAAGTTCAAAATGTATAAACCATTAAACAATTAGGCAACAACATAACAAACATCATTCATAAAGATTGAACTTTAATTGTTCTTAATTATAAATGAAAATCCTTTCATGTCAAGACATGAGATAAATATAATGTTTCTAGCTATGAAAGGAATAAAATAACAGTTATCTAATTCTATTACAATCCCAGTGGGCAAAGAAAGATGGTAAACGCCAACGACAATGACATCAACCTTTGCTCCATTTCCAATGTGTAGGTCCACCTCTCCTTTACACATCATTCTTCTCCTTCTCAGTTCCTGCACATTTGTACAAATATGTGAACCACATCCGGTATCCATTACTCAAGATGAAGGAGTAGAAAGATTTATTTCTATAACGAAGATACCTGAAGCGAAAGTCACACTCATGTTGCTTCTGAAGCTTAGAGTTTATGGTAGCAAGCATAAGACATTCGACGTCCAAAGAATCATCTTGATACTTCTTGTAAGCATCTTTATCAGCTCGAGATACATTCCCGACTGGCTCTGTGTGGGGATCCTCTTCCAAGACATAGAGCTTGCGCTCATGTCTGAGAATAATTCTCAGATTTTTGTACTAGTCAGGGAAGTTACTCCCATTGAGCTTGTCCTTCTATAAAACAGCTCTCAGGGACAAGGTGGACTGTGATCCAATTGCCATGGAATTTTTACAAGAATTCATGCTAAGTAAACTTTAGTACTATATTTCAAAATGCATTTTTTTTCAAAAGGGTCTTTATTTAAAACAACTCTCACCATTTTAATCAAACTAATAACCTTCAATATCAATTCAGAGAGTCAACGCGAGCTACACTCTAGTGGACAAGATCCATATTTCACCAATATCGCGAGTCAACTTTGACTTTTCTCTCACAATGTGACTCTTTAGATAGACAACATTTGTCAATCGCAACAACTTGCAACTCTTGTATGGTTGGTGAATAACTCCTTATTCGCATCCATCATATAGTGCATGCCAACCTCATGCCTCTAGACACTCAACTTTTGAGGTCACCTAGTTAAGTCAGACCTGATGTCGATAATGAGATAGCACAATTATCTGCGTCTATGTAACATACAAGAGGTATGGAGAAGTTGGAAAGGTCGTCGAGTTGGTGTGTCGTCGAATCAGAGCACTATCATTAAGGTTTGCATGTGTGGGTGTGTAAAATAAGGTTTGCATACCAAAATTGAATATGGTTAAAAATAAGGTTTGAACCAAATAAGGTCGACAATTGGATATCACAATTATCCGCACCCATACATGTTATATAATATAGTTCAAAAAATATGGTTCAAAAATGTACTAAAATAAAATATGGTTAAAAAATGATGTAAAATTATTGTTAAAAAATATGCTTAGTAAAATATGATTCAAAAAATATGATTCAAAAAATATGATTAAAAAAAGGTTCAATAAATAACGTTCAAAAAATGTGTTTTCTATGATCAAAAAATATGATTAAAAAGTATGGTTCAAAAAAATTATTAAAAAAATAAACTGTAGTATGGTTCAAAAAATATGATTCAAAAATATTATTAAAAAAATAGCATTCACAAAATTTGGTTCAAATATGGTTTAAAAAATATATAAAATATATATTTTGAACCATATTTTTGTAAACACATTTTTGAACCACATTTTTGAATCATATATTTTGAATCATATATTTTAAATCATAATTTTTACCATATTTTTAAACCATAGTTTTGAATGATCTTTTTTGAACCTAATTTTTTGAATCATATTTTTTGAACCATATGTTTTGAATCATATTTTTTGTATCATATTTTTGGAATCATATTTTTTAACCATATTTTTTGAATCATATTTTTTGAATCATATTTTTTGAACCATATTTTTTAAATCATATTTTTTGAAATTTTTTTTGAATTATATTTTTTGAACAATATTTTTTGAACCATTTATTTTGAATCATATTTTTTGAATCATATTTTCTGAGCCCTATTTTTTGAAACATATTTTTTGAATCATATTTTTTGGTCCATATCTTTTGAACTATATTTTTTGAACCATATATTTGAATCATGTTTTTTGAACCATATTTTTTGAACCATATTTTCTTTCCATATTTTCTTAATCATATTTTTTAACAAAAGTTTTTGAACCATATTTTTAAAATCATTTATTATATTATATTCTAGTATAATATAGTATATATTATAGTATTTTTGAACTACATTTTTTGAAACTTATTTTTTAAATCATATTTTGAACTATATTATTGAATCATATTTTATGAATAATATTTTTTGAATCATATTTTTAAACTATATTTTTTTGAAAAATATTTGAAATATGAAACAAAAAATATACTATAAAATGGTTCAAAACAAGGTTCACAATTTATGATTTAAAAAATATGGTTTAAAAAATGGTTCAAAAAATATGGTTCAAAAACTATGATTCAAAAAATATGATTTAAAAAATTTTGTTCAAAAAATATGATTCAAAAATATGGTTTAAAATATAGATTAAGAATATGGTTCAAAAAATATAATTCAAATAGTATGGTTTAAAAAATATATTATACTATACTATACCATATTTTTGAGCTATATTTTTTGAATCATATTTTTTGAACTATATTTTATAAGTCATAATATTTTATATCCTATTTTTTGAACTATAATTTTTAAATTATATTTTTAAACCGCATTTTTAAATCTATATTCTTTGTTCCATAATATAAATTAATTTTTAATCCATTTTTAGAACAAGTTTTTTAAATAATATTTTTTGGAACCATTTTTTGAATCATATTTTTTGAGTCAGTTCTCGCGCGGAAACGTTTCTTTCTTCTATAACTATTGAGTGTCATGATTGCTCTCAACATTTGCTCTTACATATATACATCCAGGGTCTAACCCTCAACGCAGAAACATGGATGATCCCGCACGAAACTCCCACTGCCACAGATCGGAGGCCTGTCCCTCTCCCGTGCATTGGGTCAAAACAAACACCCGATTTTGCCCTTTATAGTCTCTCCGGGACCACGTCCCTACAGTCTCCTATTGCTAATGCTCGAAGGTCTGCCCTTCTCTCCGTAGTAGGTCGCGATGTTGCCAAGGCCTTCCACCTCACTCGCCACCGGTTTGATGATCTGCTCTTCATTGCCTCTTCGGGACCACGTCTCAGCGACTTCCCACTACCGATGATCGAAGGTCTGCCCTTATCTCCCAGTAGGTCACGGTGTCGCCAGGGCCCGCCTGTGTCACCCTCGCCACCAGTTCGAAGGTCTGCCCTTCATCGCCTCCTTGGAACTACGTCCTTGTGTCCTCCCACTCGCGACGATCAAAGGCCTGTCCTCCTCTCCGCAGTAGGTCGTGTCGTCGACAGAGCCTTCCCCCCTCGCTCGCCACCAGTTCAAAGGTCTTCCCTTCACCGCCTCCTTAGGACCACACCCTACGGCCTCCCACCGCCGATGATCGAAGGTCTTCCCTTATCTACGCAGTCGGTCGCGACATCGTTAGGGCCTGCCCCCTCGCTCACCACCGATTCGAAGGTCTGCCCTTCACTGCCTCCTCGGGACAACGTCCCTGCGACCTCCCACTGCCAACGATCGAAGGTATTCCCTTCTCTCTGCAGTAGGTCGCAACGTCACTAGGGCCTGCCCCCTCGCTCTCCACCGGTTCAAAGATCTTCTCTTCACCACCTCTTCGGGACCACATCTCTACGACCTCCCACTGTAGACGATCGAAGGTCTGCCCTTCTCTCCGCAATAGGTCGCGATGTCGCTAGGGCCTGCCCCACACACTCGCCACCGGTTTGAAGGTCTTCCCTTTCATGCCTCCTCGGGACCATGTCCCCGCGGCCTTCCACTGCCAGCAATCGAAGGTCTTCCCTTCTCCTGTAGTAGGTCGCGACACCGCCAGGTACTGCCCCTAGCGGTCTCCCAGGTTCGAAGGTCTGCCCTTCACCTCCAACCACTCAACGACATCCCCCAGACTGGCAAGCCAAGCCTCGCACTTCCCAGCAAGAAGCGTTGGCCCTTCACCCTAGAAGTAGGCCACATAACCATCTGGGTCTCGTCCTGCAACTGTCAACCTCAAAAGATTGTCACCAAATTACCCCCGCAAAGATAGCAGAGCTAACATAATAAATCTCACAAGAAGAGCTCAAAATAACGTGAGGGCAATCAGTTAAAAGGAAGGCAGAATGCACAAAGCTGCTACAACAAAGTAAGGGCGCAAAGTCAATCACAAATACACATCAAGCATAATGCAAGTATAACCAAATCAAGATACAACGAAGATGGAGTCTACTCCTCAACAAACTCGACACACTCGTCCTTTGAAAGGTCATCGAAGCCAAGATCACAGACATCACACTCACACTTGCAAGATATCATCCGAAGGGTGTTTCACCATTCTGCGACAGAATGCCACCTCTCGGATATTGCAAAGCTTGGGCTCCACCTCTCTCATCTAGACTTCCTCATGAATCTCCTCAGACAGCAAACAACGTTCCAGTTTAAAGGCGATCCTCGCCGCCTTCAGCTCAGAAAGACGCTCTTCTGAAGAAATACATTCCACCTCAGACTCTAAGCATACAACATTTCCCAATGCACTCTCCACCAAAACCTTCATGATCTGTAGCTCTTCCCGAAGCTGCGTCGTCTCAGTCTTCAAGTCTAACTCAACTTGTTGAAATAGAGATAGGTCACGCTCGTGCCTCCCCCTCAAATAAAAAATGAACTCTTTGCACTTCGAAGCTTCTCCTGAAGAGAGAGGTATGCGTCCTTCAAACCAACGTAACAATAGTTCCAAGTAAGAGCAATCTGTGCTTGCACACCAATCTGCAAGGGAAAGCAGAACGAAGTACGTTAGCAACAAGAACAAACTAAAGTAAAAAATATGAGCTCATCATGTTATTCATCGATACTAAGGATGAAGAGACATGTTTCCCTTTCACTTGGGTCAAAGGAGGCACCCCCTCGATTGGGGCCGGGTGGCAGAAGAGCTCATAACCTCAAAATCCTGATCCTCAAACCCGACCACTCGAGAACTGCTCGGGTCCGTACTCAAATGCTCCTTCAGTAGGTCAGCAAGGCGATGCGCCGTGGACGAGTCTTCATGGCCCTCGAACACAAACTTTCTTTTCCGATCACGACCCAACGGAGCAACGGTAGAACACACCAGATCAGCAGAAAGGCCACACAACAACAAGCGATTTTCTTCCATGAACAAAGAAATACTAAGTACGTTGTTCGCTAGTTCATTAGGATTCCCGAACCCGAGAATCAGAGTAAAATCACGCTCGCGACCCTTCATTCGGCGACATCGGTCTGGAAGGGATCTCCAAAGCTTGGGCCACTCCCAGAAATAACAGATATACCTGTACACTCTATTCCTGTTGCGTTTGTCCGCCAGATTCTCAAACACCAAACAAGTCTTGTTGCTATGAACCTCGATACGGCCACCTCCATCAGCGGGATTCGCCCCATGAGCCGCAAACAGGGAGGCAAGCCGCACACAAGCACAACACGACAAAGCATCCTATACGCACGTACATTACGCAGAGTGCAACCTGCAAGCACATGTGGGGCACCTCTCGTGCAAGTGCACATAACACGCGGGTTCCACCACGCAACCGTGCGCAGGTTTCCCCGCGTCGCACGTGCGTGTGGTACGCCCTACGCGCGGCGTGCAGGGGGCATCCCGCGTGCGCGTGCTACTCCCTGTGCATGGCGCATCCCGCATGCGCGCGCGCTGCGTAGGGCGCATCCTGCACACGCGACGCGCATCCTACAAATATACGCGCGCAGCGCGCAACCCACGTGCCTGCGCGACGCAAGACGCATCCTGGGCGCGCGGCGCGCAGGGCTCATCCCCCGCGTGTAGCGCTTCCTGCATGCGCGCGACGTGCGAGGCGCAACCCGCTCGCGCACGGGTCAGCATGCGCGCACCGCCCGCGGGGCAACCCACGTGCAACGCGCGGGTCGCAACCCGCCAGCATCGCGCGGGGCGCAACCCGCCGGCACCACGCGGGGCGCAACCCGCGCGGGGCGCGACCCTTGGCGGGGCGCGACCCTTGGCGGGGCGCGACCCTTCGCGGGGCGCGACCCTTCACGGGGCGCGACCCTTCGCGGGACGGGACCCTTCGCGGGGCGGGACCCTTCGCGGGGCGGGACCCTTCGCGCGGGGCGCCAACCGCGCGGGGCGCCACCCGCGCGGGGCGCCACCCGCGCGGGGCGCCACCCGCGCGGGGCGCCACCCGCGCGGGGCGCCACCCGCGCGGGGCGCCACCCGCGCGGGGCGCCACCCGCGCGGGGCGCCACCCGCGCGGGGCGCCACCCGCGCGGGGCGCCACCCGCGCGGGGCGCCACCCGCGCGGGGCGCCACCCGCGCGGGGCGCCACCCGCGCGGGGCGCCACCCGCGCGGGGCGCCACCCGCGCGGGGCGCCACCCGCGCGGGGCGCCACCCGCGCGGGGCTCTCGAGCTGTGCGCGCTCTCGAGCTGCGCGCGCTTGCTCCTCGTGCGCTTGGAGTGTCCTGCCTGCACGCCTGCGCACGAGCGTGGGCTTCCCGCTCTGTCTGGTCACCCCCTCCGTGCCCTAGAACCTTGCGCCCGCCGTGACTCTTGCCACAATTCACTCCTTTGCCATACCTTTTCACTATCGACCGCGTCGTCGCACCCATCCTCCCTTTCACTCTCCATTAAGGTCCAGATCTGAACAGCGGTAAAAGCCCATGAACTCCACTCGCTTCAGCTCCAGACTCTGAGGACTTTGGTGGGCGAATGATGGGGTCACCCCAATTTATTGGAAAACCGGGCTGCATATAGCCAAACAACCCTCTCCCCCAACTAAAGTCATGGGAGTTACGCAGGTAACCTCTACACGCAGGATCCACGCGCCCGATCCACGTAATAACTACCACGCCTTGGATTGCACGTGCGTCCCAACCGCCGTCACCCAATAGTTCTGACAAGCCTCGGCCTGGGCCGACCACCTCCCTCTAACCACCCGGAGGCAGTCAATCCTTATAGGAGCATGCATTCCACACTTCTTGGTTTGCTAATAACAAATCTCGTTTGTGTTTGATTATCATGTGTTTATGATGTGCAGATATAACATGTCTAACACTCAAATCTTTTTTTGGGTTTGATTCATGATTGCAAAGAGAAGTAAAGATTATATCGCCCGACGATATCCAATATCGCCACCGGGCGATAGCTCACGGAACAGTTACCGTACGATCTCCACATCATTTAGTTAAACTCGATATCGCCCGACGATATCGATATCGCGCAGGCGATAGAGCACAATTGGACACAATCAAATCATCCCGTAGAAGCTTTAGAATCATGGGACACGTGGCAGCCAAATAAGATATCGCCGGCAGGCGATACCCAGTATCGCCGTTGATATCTCCAAAATATATATATGGCTCATTTTTTCTAAGGAGATCATGACTTTCATATTCCGGAGTGTTCCTTCCAGTGCAACTTGTCTAGAGAGCTCCAATATCCAGAAAAACTCCATCTTCCCAAGAAGGTTCAAGAGCGAAAAAGTGACGACTTGTATGCGACATCTCAAGCAACCTTGTAATGATTCATCGGCATATTCAACATTTCATTTAGAGGGAGTTTTCATTTTAAAAGTTATTCTTTGTAATTCTTCATTTCATCATTGTAATTGGTAGAGAAATCGCCGACTTGTGTGTGACGTCTTGGTCCATGTGTGGCTTAGGAGAAATCACCGCCTTGTGCGTGTCGTCTAGGTCCTTGTGCGACTTAGGGAGTTTAGCCGTCTTATATGCAGTGTCTAGATCATGGTGAGATCTAGGGGGATGCTAGTAGCAAGATCTAAGGAGAGATACACTATAGCCGACCGGTTCTTGGTGTAAGAACCGGTAAAATCAAAAGGAGTTTATTTTTTGTATCCTTGATCTCTAGCTTTATAGAGAATCTTGTACTTTGTTTGTAACACTTTTTAAATAAACTAGTCATTTGTGTTATTATGATTTGCTAAGAGTTCATCGTTGATTACAAAATATTTGTTTTTGATTTTTGTAATTTTTTCATCCAAAAAATATACTAAGAGCAAAATTAGTGTTAACCCTTATTCACCTCCTCCCCCCTCTAAGGGCGCCTCATGATCCAACACTCGGTATCATAGCGAGGATACTCTAAAACTGTTTCATCACTAGGAGTAATTGAGCATAACGATCACATGTTTTCTGAGGGGCAAGAGATTAGTAGATTTCCCTTGTTCACTAGCACAGAATATAACAATTGAAAAACTCAAATGCGATGTTTTCTAATCGCCTTAGATATTGAAGTATAAGGTATGATTGAAAATGCTACACTCCTCCTACAACGGTAGTTGCAAGTGTCACTATGGAAAAACCTAAGGACAAATGGGATGACATTGACAAATTAAGATGTAAAAATAATGCTAAGACAATGAATGTTTTATTTTGTGCGTTAGATAGAACCAAATTTAATCGAGTGTGTGCATGTGAAACTGCATATGATATTTGGAATTTACTTGAAGTTACTCATGAAGGTACATCACAGGTGAAGGACTCAAAGCTATTCTAATTAGAGTCGGAATTTGAAAAGTTCAAGATGGAGGTTGATGAAGACATAAACTCCATGTATACGAGATTCAACAAAATTGTGGATGACTCTAAGGTTTTTGGAAAGAGTTTTTCAAACAGTGATTTAGTGAGGAAGATTCTTAGACTGCTTCCCCCGAAGTTCCATCCAAAAGTGACTGACATCTCAGAATCACACGATCTAAAGACTCTTCAAATTGAGAATCTCATAGGAAATCTGAAAACTCATGAGGTGGAACTAATGATTCAGTAACAAGAGTATAATTTGGAGATAAGGAGTAAAGCGTTGACGTTAAGATTCAAGAAGGAAGAGGAAAGTGAATCTTTTGAGAATGACGAGGAAGATGAGGAGAGCTTGTTTGTTAAGAAGTTCAAGAAGTTTATGAGAAACCTTGGAAGAAGAAATTCTTTCAGAAAGTTTTTCAACAAGAAAAAATCTGGGTACAAGAAAGGAAAAGAAAAAGATGATGTAGACGATGAAGAGCGTCCACCACTTGAATGTTACCACTGCAAAAGAGTCGGACATATCAGGAGCAAGTGCCCAAAATACCTGAAAGAGCCGAAAGAAAAAAGGCACAAGAATAAAGACAGGAAGAAAGTTCTAAAGGCTGAAACTTGCGATGACGTCACATCTGAGGAGTCGAGTGGATCAACTTCAGAAGCTGACGAGGAGGCCAACATATGCTTAATGGGAAAGAACCTCTCACCATCCGATAACGAGCGTAGTATCCAGAGCGACACAGAGATAACTCCTCTAACTTATGAGGAATTATATACTGAATTTCTAAAAACTTGTAAATATTTTGATAAAAGTTTAAAATATATTGAATCACTTAAATTTTAAAATAAAATATTGTTAAAAAAAAAACTAAACACTGAATTAAAAATACTTGGGAAGAGAAAGTGACTTGTCAAGAGGAATGTCACTATTTAATAAGGATACTAGAAATAGAAAAGGATTTTGCTAAGTCTCAATCTTATGTTGATTTTCTTGCAAAGAAAAAAGGGGACTTAGAAAGATCTCTAAATTTTTCTCAATCTCAAGTAGAAGGTGGCAAAAAGGCCTTTGCAAACCGGTGTGGTACTTTAGTCTCTAAAAACATCGCCTTGAAAGCCCGTGTTTGTGATTTAGAAATAGTCATTAAAAAGTTCTAAAGGCTGAAATTTGCGATGACGTCACATTTGAGGAGTCGAGTCGATCAACTTCAGAAGCTGACGAGGAGGCCAACATATGCTTGATTGGAAAGAACGTCTCACCATCCGACAACAAGCGCAGTATCTAGAGCGACACTTAGGTAACTCCTCTAACTTATGAGGAATTATATACTGAATTTCTAAAAACTTGTAAATATTTTGATAAAAGCTTAAAAGATATTGAATCACTTAAATCTGAAAATAAAATATTGTTAAATGAAAACAAAAAAACTAACTAACCACTGAATTAAAAATACTTGGGAAGGAGAAAGTGACTTGTCAAGAGGAATGTCACTCTTTAATAAGGATACTAGAACTAAAAAAGGATCTTGCTAAGTCTCAATCTTATGTTGATTTTCTTGCAAATAAAAAATGGGACTTAGAAAGATCTCTAAATTTTTCTCAATCTCAAGTAGAAGGTGGCAAAAAGGCCTTTGCAAACCGGTGTGGTACTTTAGTCTCTAAAAACATTGCCTTGAAAGCCCGTGTTTGTGATTTAGAAATAGTCATTAAAAAGTTTGGAGTAGGCCGAAGATCACTGGATATGATTTTGGTGAATCAATGCTATGGTTCGGCAAAATTTGGTCTTGGTTACAGTTCTGGCAGCTATTGCCCGATAATAGCAAAAATATCAAAAATTCAATTTTTTTCGGATAAAAACAGTAAATCTGCCATATCTGCTTCTTCCAGCAAGAATTCAAGAAATATTTTGAAAAATCCTTCAACCTCATTTATCATGTGTGTCAAATGTAATAAGTTTGGTCACACCACTCACACTTATAAGAAGACAGGTTACTGTTTTATTAAACAAGTCTGGGTACCTAAGGCTTCCATCTATACTATGAGAGGAACTACGTGGGTAACTAGATCTTTACTCTCATCCTCTCTCTAGGTGTGTTGACAGGCTAAGGACAAGGAAGACGTGTGGTACTTGGACTCAGGATGTTCAAAGCACATGACAAGCAACAAGTCAAAGTTCCTTAGCCTAGAAATGAAGAAAAGAGGAGTAGTTAGTTTTGGTGACAATACTAAAAGAACGATCATTCGCATTGGAGTAGTAGATAACAATTCTTTTACTTTATCAAATGTTTTGTATGTGAAAGGTTTAAAACACAATTTGATTTATATAAGTCAGTTATGTGATATAGGTCTAAATATTTTGTTTGATTCTTCCATAAACTTTCGCAAAATTTTTTATTCCAAAACAAATGATATTGCTCTTACTACTCTTAGGTCTCAAAATATTTATATGATAAAATTTCATGATTTATCACATTTGTCTTTAAAATGTTTTATGTACAAAAATGAGGAGTTAGATTTATAGCATAGACGACTTGGTTATTCTAGTGACAAGTTTATTTTTAAATTGTCAAAAGATAAATTAATTAAAGGTTTACCAATTTTAAGTGGAAGTTTATCTTCTTTATGTTCGCCATGTTAAAAAGGGAAATTTTCAAAGTTCTCATTTAAAAGCAAAAATGTTATTTCTACCACTAGACATTTACAATTGATTCATATGGATTTGTTTGGTCCAATTAATACACAAAGTCTAGGAGGTAGAAACTACACTTTTATTTTGATTGATGATTATTCTTAGCGACAAAGTCTAATGCATTCTTAAAATTTACTAAATTATGTATGCGTATTCAAAATGAACTAAACTTAAAAATAAAATGCATTCGTTCAGATCATGAATGTGAATTTGATAATGTTAGGTTGTCTCTTTTTGTAATGAGTTTTGAATTAAGCATGAATTTTCCTCTCCTCGCACACTATAACAAAATGGTGTGGTCGAGAGGAAAAATAGTATCCTTCAAGAACTATTTCATACTATGTTGTCTGAATGCAAATTACCTAAATAATTTTGGGCTGAAGCTATAGATACTGCATGCTATGTTATTAATCGTGTTATGCTTCGACCGTTTTTGAAATTAACACATTATGAATTAAATTTTAAAAAGAAACCGAATGTATCTTATTTTAAAGCTTTTTGGTTGAAATGTTTCATTTTGAACACTAAAGACACAATAGGAAAATTTGATGAAAATATGATGAAGACATATTTATTTGTTATTCTTCAACTAGTAAAGCTTATAGAGTCTATAATAAGAGGACAGAAATAATTGAAGAATCAATTTATGTTAAATTTGATAAACTTCTCTCTTGTGTAAAAACTAATCCTACAAGTAATGATGAAGAGGCCTTTCTTCCACTAGAGTCAGATGATGATGAAATACTTGGAGATCAAGAAGAAGATGAAAAAGAAGTGGAAGAATATGTGCCTCCAAGTGAACTAATATTTTTAAAAGATCATCCACAAGATTTGGTTATTGGAGAACCATCAAGAGGGATATGTACTCGTTCTTTGTTACATGCTTTGTTTTCAAATCTCTGTTTTATTTCCATTATAGAATCAAAAGATGTTTCAACAGCTTTAAATAATGAATCTTGGTTTTAGCTATGGTAGATGAACTTAGTCAATTCGAACGTAATAAGGTTTGGAATCTTGTAGAGAGACCTTCTGATCATCCTGTTGTAGGAGTTAAGTGGATATTTAAAAATAAATTAAATAGTGAGTCTAGGATCACTAGAAATAAAGCTAGACTTGTAGCAAAAGGTTATGCTCAAATTGAAGGAGTATATTTTGATGAAACTTTTACACCCCTAGCACGTTTAGAAGTAGTTAAAATTTTTCTTACATTTACTAATTGTAAAAGATTTAAATTATTTCAAATTGATGTAAAAACTATTTTTCTTAACAGGTATATTAAGGAAGAGGTTTATGTAGAACAACCTACAGGCTTTGTTAATGAAAAATTTTCTGATCATGTATATATATTAGAAAAGGCCCTTTATGGTTTAAAGCAAGCACCCTGAGCATGATATGATAGATTGACATTATATTTATTAAAGAATGATTACAAAATGGGTAGTGCTGATTGTACACTCTTCATTAAGAGTGTACAGAAGATTTCTTGTATAGGAGATTTCTCAGTTATTTGAACGTCATTCTTGGCATTCTAGAAGAATTCTTCAACTTCAGAAGTTAAAATTCGGCAAGGATGCTCAAGAATAAATGACAACCCGACTGTATCTAGCATAAGTAGGATATTCCTGAAATCAGCTGATATTTCTGCAATCCCGGTAGAGCAGAGTTCACTCCCGATCCCTAGCTTCGAGGACGAAGCCATTGATGTAGAGAAATCGATGTAGGCTGGCCGACGAATGAGAAAATTGACTTGCGGCAGACGACGGAGATGGAGGAAGATGAAACGGCTTTTCTCGAGAAGGGTTTTGAAATCGAGACTAAAAATCTCTTGGACTTATTTCTATTTATATTTACCGCTAATTTTGATAATTAAACATATCAATAATCATTAAAAATACCTGGAAAGAGGCGGCTAAGTGTCTGTGTGACGATATGAAAAATTGACCTTGAAAAAGAAAATGACACCACATTTCTCGAGAGGACAGATTGTTCTCGAGAAGAATTTCTGTAGCACTCGAGTATAATAAGCCTTTGTCTTGAGTAGAAATTAGCCTTGCTCTCGAGCAGAGATATCCTATTCTCGAGTAGATCATTTCTTCTCGAGAAATAATTTCTTTGTACTCGAGAAATCTTCTTGCTATTCTCGAGAGGAATTTTGCTGTTCTCGATTACAAGTGTTGTACTCGAGAAATGAAGTCCAAATTCTGAAATTTTCTGATTTTTGAAGTAAAATCAGAACTTGACCCTGCCTGTTACCTTTGTCTTCATTCTCCTTCATCCTTGTTGAGCATGCCAAGTTCTGTTTTGAAGAACGAGAACTTGGCCTCGTCCAGCGGCTTCGTGAAAATATCTGCAATTTGCCTGTCAGTTGGGACATATTGTAGATCTATGTCCCTATGCTCCACATGCTCCCGGATGAAATGGTATCACAGCTCTATGTGCTTTGTCCGGCTATGAGAGACTGGATTGTTGGCTATTGCAATTGCACTGGATGAGTCGCAAAATAAAGGAATGTTTTGGACTTGCATGTTGTAATCTTCAAGCTGGTTCTTTATCCACAACAATTGTGCACAACAACTGCCGACAGAAATGTATTCTGACTCGGCCGTTGAGATTGCGACACAATTTTTTTTTGCTGCTCTAAGAAATGAGCCTCCTTCTAAGGAATTGGCAAGTCCCGGAAGTGCTCTTTCTATCATCTTTACTACCTGCAAAGTCTGCATCTGAGAAACCAATTAGTTCGCTATCATTACTTCTTGGGTACCATAAGCCAAGATTTGGTGTACCTTTAAGGTATCTCAAAATCCGTTTTGCAGTAGTGTGGTGAGATTCTTTAGAGTTCACTTGAAATCTAGCACACACACATGTTGAAAACATTATATCTGGTCTACTAGCGATAAGGTAGAGCAAGGATCCAATTATGCTTCTGTACTTGGTTTCATCGAAAGGTTTCCCTTTCTCATCCTTGTCCAGAGACATAGTTAAACCCATTAGATCCTCATAGAGGTTACATTCTCAATTCCGAATTTCTTAATGAACTCCTTCGTGAATTTCGTCTGAGAGATGAAAATTCCATCTTCAGATTGTTTCACTTGAAGTCCTATGAAATACTTCAGCTCTCCCATACTGCTCATTTCGAACTTCCCTTCCATAAGTTTGGAAAACGTTTTGCAAAGGTTGTCGTCAATAGAGCCAAATATAATGTCATCGAAATAGATTTGCACTAGCAATATCTTGTCTTTTATTTTCCTAAGAAATAATGTCTTATCTATCTTTTCTCTTGTGAACTTGTTCTCAAGAAGAAAGTTAGATAGCGTCTCGTACCAAGCTCGAGGAACTTATTTCATGCTTTAAATAAAAAATAGACATGATCAGGATTGTTAGAATCAACGAAACCTGGAGGTTGTTCCACATACACTTCTTCCTTTATGTCACCATTAAGAAAGGCAAACTTCACGTCCATCTAATAGACAGTGAAGCCCTTATGTGCAACATATGCTAGGAACAACCTGATTGCCTCCAGCCTTGCCACTGGAGCATATTTTTGGTCGAAGTCAATTCCTTCTTCTTGTCGGTGTCCTTTGGCGACGAGTATGACCTTGTTCTTTATGATTGTTACATTCTCGTCCATCTTGTTCCTGTAGACCCATTTTGTCCCGATGATATGTTTACCTTTGGGTCTTGGAACAAGCTTCCAGACTTGGTAATGCTTGAACTGATTCAATTCTTCTTTCATTGTCATTACCCATGATGCGGCTGAGTTTGCTTCGTCAAACTTCTTTGGTTCAACCTGTGATAGAAAACTCAAAAATAAATTCTCATTAGCTATACCTCTATGAGTTCTAACACCATCCTGGGGATCTCCTATGATTTGGTCCATTGGGTGATCCTTCAAGTGCCTGAGCTCTAAGGTCCTTGCATCTGGAGCTTCTTCAACCACAAGAGTGACTTCATCAACTTGAATGATTACTTCATCTTGATCATCATTCTCTCCAATTGGGGTTGGAGCGGTGATCTTGATGAACTTTTCACCTTTTTCTTCAATTTGCTCATCCAAGTTTAATTCTTTTAAGTTTGAACCTGCATCTTCAATGAACACACTAGAAGAGCTGTCTTGCAGTAAGCTCGTCTCATCAAATACAACATGGATAGATTCTTCTACCACCAGAGTTTTCCTATTAATTATCCTATATGCCTTACTATGGTTATTATACCATATAAAAATACCTTCAAAACTCTTTTCGCTAAATTTGGTAGTGTGGTACTTGTCATTGTTAAGGACGAATCACTTACAACCAAAGATTCTAAAATATGAAATAGTCGGTTTCCTGCCCTTTAGTAGTTCGTAAGGGGCATTATTATGGTTTTTGTATATGAGTGCTTGATTTTGTACATGTCATGCAGTGTTGACGGCTTCAGCCTAGAAGTATTCCGATAGTGAGGCATCACTCAACATGGTCCTGCATGCCTCTATGAGTGTTCTATTCCTTCTCTCAGCTACACCGTTCTGTTGAGGAGTACAAGGAGAGGAAAACTCATGAAAGATACCTAAGCTTTCATAAAATTTTGTCATGGCCCCAGAATTGAACTCTGTTCCATTATCACTTTTGATTTTGACTACGGAACAGTTGTATTCATTCTGGACCTGCCTGAAAAAATTAGTAAAGATATCAAAGGTATCTGACTGTGTTTTAGAAAGAACACCCACACAAAACGCGAGTAATCATCAACAATAATCAATGTATAATCCTTACCTCCCAAACTTCTAACTTGCAGTGGACCGAACAAGTTCATATGAAGTAGATGTAAACATCTATTGGAGTCTTTGCCAATAATGCTTTTAAAGGTAGCCCTTATTTGCTTGACTTTTACGCATGCGTGACAAGGTCTATCTTTAGAGCACTTGACATTTGGGGCATCACGTACTAAATTAAGTGAAAATAATTTATTGATAGTTTTGAAATTAATATGTGCTAGTCTCTTGTTCCATTGGTTACCAAGAGACACACTATCTTTAGCCAAAAAACACACTCATGTAGAAGAGTCTATGCAAATAAAATATAAACAAAATATGTTCCTACTACGAGTGCCTGATAGAATTGTTTCCATATTGTCAACCATTTTATCAAGCACTTATGTTGGGTATATTGGAAAATATGTACCAGATTTGAAGAAGCCTCACCCTACTCAATGATATATATCAAGGTGTATTTGATGTGTTTTGAGTTTATATGTGTAGGTTAAGTAAGTGCAGGAAATACAGAAAAGTTTCTAAGTCCATGTGTCGACACCTAGAGAAGCAGTGTCGACACTTATGAAGGCTTGTGTCGACACTGGAGAAAAGCTGTGTCGACACTTGGAGTAAATTGAGTCGACACCAGGAAAGGCAGAGTCGACACCAGGAGAAAAGTATCGACACATACAGGCAGTGTCGACACACTATGAAGAATAGTCAACATAAATCATGTCGACACTTAGAGGAAGTGTCGACACCCAGAGAATCTTAGTCGACATCAAATGTGTCGACACCAGGAAGCTGTGTCAACACACTGAAGGCATTGTCGGCATCAACTGTGTCGACACACAGGACTTGTGTTGACACACAGCAAAGCTTCAACAAAGTTAAAGTAAAGAAGTTGTGTCGACACAAAGGAGATGTGTCGACACATAGCAGAATTTCAACTAAGTTTTAAAGAAGAAGTATTTGTGTCGACACACAGATTCAGTGTTGACACATTCAATAGAAGCTGTGTCGAGAAGCTGTTACAACAACAAAAGAAGTTGTGTCGACACCATCAAGGCTAGTGTCGACACTTAGTCCACTTGTGTCAACACTTAGTCTATTTGTGTCGACACATAATGAAGAACAGTCTCGACACTTTCAGACAGAGACAGTGATTTCAAGAAGTGACTGGATGACTTGACAGCTGCCATTTTAACCGGTCAACTGCAACTGTCAAAGCTGTCAGAAGTTCGTTAGAAACCGGATCAGCCGATTACCATGGAGGAAGACTATATAAAGGCTTTCTCCTTCAACAGAAAGTGACGATTTTTGACGATCAATCATTGTAGAATACAGATCTAGAGAAAACTGTAAATCAGTATTTTGAAGAAACTTCAGATTTACTTGGAGAAAGAGAACTCTAGTAATTGAAATCAAGAAAGAGACTTGTTTAATCAAATCTCTTAAGAAGCAGGTTCTGAACCAGACTACAAAGAAGGTTCCAGATTTAATTCTTCATCTTAAGAAGGAAGTTGTCAGTCAGACTACTTCAAGAAGATCAACTTTTACTGAGTTCAGACTCAAGAAGCCTTGAAGAAAGCAAAGACAAAGTTGATCTCAGAAATCAGTTATATCAAGAACTGATCAAGAAGGTTGCCCTCTTCATTCTCTCAAACAGAGTGGTAACCTAAAACCCTTTATTATCTTTTTGTAGGAACCTAAGGGATCTGAGCTGTAAGCCTATTTTATAAAGGCTGAGTGTAAGAGATTTAGATCTCTGAGTGTAGGTCTTGTTGAAGACTGAGTGGTAGGGCTTTGTGCCTGAGTTGTAGGAGACTGTGTTCTCTGAGTGTAGGCCTTGGTGAAGGCTGAGGTAGGGCAGTTTGCCTGAGTTGTAGTAGTGGGGACACTCTGAGTTGTAGGAACCTGTTTGGGGTTCTGAGCTGTAAGATCTGAGGATCTGAGGAGAAGTGCAGAAGTTAGGCCGAATCTAGTATACTGCTAGATAGGCGAAGGGGGAAAGTGGATGTACCCAGACCTTGGGGAACCACTATAAACACTGTGTGCACTCTGCGTATGATTATTTCTGTGATTGCTGTGCTGATAGCTGTAGAATTTGCAATTGCTGCTTAAATTACAGAACAGATTGTCTGCCTTTAAAGTAAAAGAAAAATTACACCTATTCACCCCCCTCTAGGTGGTTAGGCACTAATTCTTTCAAGTGGTATCAGAACCAGGTTACTCAAGAAAGGACTTAACAGTCAGAGTAAGATCCTTAAGGCAGATTTAAGATCAAGAAAGAATCAAAAAAATGGGTTCAGGTGAAAATCACAAGGAGCTGGGGTCAATGAAATTGCCAATATGTAGAAAAGAGATATTTGACATATGGAAAGAGAGGGTCAGACTCTTTATAGAAGCTTCTGACCCAAAGATATATATTACAGTCAAAGAAGGCTCATATGTGCCAATGAAGATATCCATTCTGGATGCAAATCAGAAAACTCCCAAGGACTTTTCTGAAATGACTAAAGATGAAATCATCCTGGCCACTATGGATAAGAGAGCCCAAAATATAATTGTTAGTGCCATTGATGATTCAACATTTCAGAACTTAATTCATTGTAAAACCTCTAAAGAAATGTGAGACACATTAATAGTCAATATGGAGGGATCAAAGGAAGTAAGACAAGATAGGAAGTCAATGTTAAATCAGGAATATGAAAACTTCAGACAAAGAAAGTCTGATAGCATTACAGAATGTTACAAGAAGTTCTATAGGATTGTTAATGAGTTGATGTCATATGGAAGAGTATTCAGCAACTATGAGCTGAATGACAAGTTCTTAAGATCCCTGACTAAGGACTGGGACACCAAGATTTGTACCATTAGGGAAGTGGCCAAACTTGCTGATATACCTCCTCCAACTTTGTTTGGAAAACTGCTATCTTATGAGATGCAGTTAATGGCTAGAAAGGAGGAAGAGAAGAATACTAGAGTGGAGCACAAGGAAAAGTCTATGGCATTCAAGACTGAAGCCACTAAGAAGTATAGAATCAAGTCTGCATCTCCACCTAAAATAATTACTGAGGCTGTCACAGATAATTCAGATAGCAAGAGTTCTGATAGCAGTGAAAGTGATGAAGACTTTGCTGCTTTTACTAGGCACTTTCAAAGATTTCTAAAGAAGAGGCAGTGGAGGTCTAAGCCTTACACTTCTCAGCCAAAAGATGACTACTATCAGAAGAGAAAGTCATCCAGGAATGACAGAAGCAGGTCCAAGCCAAGCAAAGTTACATCTTCAAAGATTGTGTGATATTGCTGCAATAGACAGGTACATGTAGTGGCTGACTGTCCTGAAAAGAGGAAGGAGTCGGCTGACAAAAAGAAGACTTAGTTTAAGAGCAAAAAGAAAAAGTCCTTTGTTGCTAAGAAAGAGAAGAGTCTGACAGACCAGTCATCTTCAGAAACAGAATCAGAAGCTGAAGCCTACATTGGATTATTTGCTGAAGTGGAAGAAGATGAGTTCATGCAGCTAATGAACTCGATTTATGAGCATGAAGACCATCAGTGTAAGGGACTGATGGCTATATCTGAAGGAGACAAGTGCCAGGATCAGCCTGCACCAAGTAAGGTACAAAGTTGTTCTTCTAGTTCAATTTATAGTACTGAGTCAGAGTCAGATACATCTGCATCAAGTGATGTGGGTGGGTCTGAATCTGAAGGAGATATTCATCAGTTAATTGATGAATATAGAGACTTGATGCAGACACTTAAAAAGAGCAAAAACTTGGCCAAATCTCAGGCTAAGGAAATTGCAGATCTTAAGTTGGCTGCAGTAGATTCAGAGAAGTTACTAGATCAAAAACTGAATGAGATAGCCAGACTGAAAAACATTACAGTTATTCAGATGGGTACTATCACATTCAAGAATGATCAGATTAGAAATCTGGAGGTTAGACTTCAGAAAGAGAAAAGATAGTAGCTAGTTTTTCTAAACCTAAATCTGTTTTACCCTTGATAGATGAGTTTGTACCTCAAAAGGGTAAGGCTGGATTAGGGTTTAAGAAAACTGTCTAGACTGCTAGGTCCAAATCTAAAGGCAAAGCCCCAGCACAAAACAAGAAGCCTGCTGTAGATAATTCAGCCGGGGTAGTACCTAAACAAAGGTACAACATGTTTGACTGCTGGTGTTGTGGCAAGGTAGGCCACTTTGCCATAGATTGTTGGCACAATTCCAGTGTCAAGGAGAATAGCAAACTGCCTGCTAGAAGAGCTACAGGTAGTTTTGTTAAAGGTCAAACTAACTTGCACTAAGGACCCAAAAGTTATTTAGGTTCTAAGGTTAAGTAATCTGTTTTGCAGGTGAGTCCAAGTGGCCATGCCCCTATATGGTACTTGGACAGTGGATGTTCCAGGCACATGACTGGAACAAGGAGGTTGCTGAAGGACAACACACCTATCATGGGTGGCCCTAAAGTAACCTTTGGTGGTTCAGAAAAAGGGATCATTAAAGGCTTTGGTAACATTTCTAGTAATCAGATTACTATCACTCAAGTGGCCTATGTAAAGGGTTTGAAACACAACCTCATTAGCATAAGTCAGCTGAGTGATTTAGGATATGACATCTCATTTGTCAAGAATGGTTGTCATACCAAAAGGTCAAGTGATCAAAATATCATTTTGACAGGTTATAAAAAGAGAAATATTTACTGTCTTGACTTTGTGTGTGAGAACAATGTTTCTCCTATTTATCTTGTAGCTGATGAGAGAGTCTCTCATTGTGTCAAATGGCACAAGAGGCTAGCCCATCTTAATTACAAGACTATTGGCCAACTCTTTAGCAAAGAGTTAGTGAGGAATGGTTCTCAAGTTAAGTGTATAAAGGATGGGATATGCTCAGCTTGTCAAAAAGGCAAGCAGACCAAATCCACCTTTCATAGCCTTGAAAACAAGGATTCAGTGAGGTGTCTATATCTCTTACATATGGATCGTTTTGGTCCTATGCCAGTTCATAATCTAGGTAGGAAGGTCTACACATTTGTGGTGGTATATGACTATTCTAGATATTCCTGGGTGTGATTTCTAAGACAAAAATCTGAAACCTCAAGTGTCTTATATAGTTTTGTTAAACAAATTCAGAATGAGTTGGACAGTACAGTGGTCAAAATCAGAAGTGACCATGGTACTGAATTTCAGTCTGAAAGTATGACAAATTTGTGTGAAGAATTTGGGATTTTTCAGGAATTTTCCTCACCTAGAACACCTCAGCAAAATGATATTGCTGAAAGGAAGAATAGAACATTGATAGAGGCTGGTAGAACTCTATTGAGTGGCACATCTCTCCCAGAATATTTCTGGGCTGAGGCAGTAAACACTGCATGTCATGTGATTAATATGGCTACTATCACCAAGAGCCACAAAAAGACTCCCTCTGAGATTGTGAAGGGCAAAAAACCAAACTTATCCTATTTTAGGATCATTGGTTGCAAGTGCTATATACTTAACAATGACAAGTCTTATTTAACCAAGTTTGCTGCCAAATCCAAAGAGGGGATATTTGTTGGGTACAGCAATAATAGTAAGGCTTATAAGGTCTACAACTTAATCACTCAAGTTATAGAAGAGTCTGTACATGTAGTCTTTGATGAAACAAGACTCATTAACAGTGAATTGCCAAGTAGTGTTTGCAGTTCTACATGTTTAAATGAGAGAATGGACAAGCTTACCATTGCAGAAGATTCTACTGCAAATCAGGAAGTGGAAAATGGTGGCTAGTGTCAAGGGGGAGTACAAGGCTCTCTAGATGCCGAAGAAGACCAAGAGGTGCAGCTTAATGAAGAGGCTGGAGGTGTTCAACCTGGAGATAGACTACCTCCAGCTAATAGACACTTAAAGGATCATCCAGCAAATCAGATAATTGGTGACCCAAGACAAGGAGTGCAAACAAGAAGCAGGAATCTGAGTACAGTTCTTTACTCCAGTTTCCTATCACAAGTGGAACCAAAGAAATGTGAAGAAGCAGTTCTAGACCCACACTGGATTGATGCCATTCAAAAGGAGCTGAATCAGTTCAGAAGATGCAAGGTCTGGAAGCTAGTTCCTAAACCAAAAGACCACAACATCATTGGAACAAAGTGGATCTTTAGGAACAAATTGGATGAGAATGGAATCATTGTGAAGAATAAAGCAAGACTTGTTGCAAAAGGATATAGGCAGGAAGAAGGTATTGACTTTGATCAAACTTTTGCTCCAGTAACAAGACTGGAAGCTATCAGGATGTTCCTTGCTTATGCAACATATCAAGGGTTCAAGGTATTTCAAATGGATGTAAAGTCAGCTTTCCTAAATGGAAATCTAAAGGAAGAAGTCTATGTAGAGCAGCCTTCAGGTTTTGTTGATCCTCTCAAACCTGATTATGTTTATAGACTTAGGAAAGCATTGTATGAGTAAAAACAAGCTCCAAGGGCTTGGTATGCAACCATGTCTAGTTTCCTCATTGAGAACAAATTCTCAAGGGGGAAAATAGACAAGACTTTATTACTTAAGGAATCTAAAGGTAAGATAATCCTAGTCCAAATATATGTTGATGACATAATATTTAGGTCTACAGAAAGTAGTCTTTCCAGGAAGTTTGCAAAACTTATGCAAGGAAAATTTGAAATGAGCAGTATGGGGGAACTTAAGCTCCAAGTAAGACAGACTGAAGATGGCTTGTCCATATCCCAGTCTAAGTTCACCCTGGAGTTAATAAAGAAGTATGGTATGGAATCATCCACTATCATGAGAACTCCTATGGGGTCAAGTGTGTCTCTTAGCAAAGATGATGTAGGGAAACCTGTAGATGAAACTTTGTATAGAAGAATAGTTGGCTCCCTTCTATATCTGACTGCTAGTAGACCAGATATCATGTATGCTACATGTGTCTGTGCTAGGTACCAAGCATGCCCTAAAGAATCTCATCTGACTGCAGTCAAAAAGATTTTGAGATATCTTAAGGGCACCCCTAATCTAGGCCTTTGGTACCCTAGGAATGAAGATTTTCTACTGACTAGCTATTTAGATGCAGATTTTGCAGGTTGCAAGGAAGATAGAAAAAGTACTACATGCACCTGTCAATTTCTAGGAGGTAGGCTGGTATCGTGGAGCAGTAAGAAGCAGACCAGTGTGGCAATCTCCACAGCTGAGTCAGAGTATGTTGCTGCAGGAAGCTGCTGTGCACCACTTTTGTGGATTCAACACCAGCCAGTAGACTATGGTATCCAAGTAAGTAGAGCACCTTTGCTTTGTGATTCTACAAGTGCAATTTCTATAGCTAATAATCCTGTCTCACATAGTAGGACTAAGCATATAGAAATTAGATACCATTTTCTTAGAGAACATGTAGAAATGGAGGACATTTCATTAGAATATGTTAAAACTGATAATCAGATTGCTGATATGTTTACTAAGGCTCTTGATGAAACTAAATTCAATAAGTTTAAAATTGAATTAGGAATGTTGAACTTAAAATAGTTTAATAAATTTGGCTAAGTTAAATGGTGTCGACACAAGGAGTTGTCTGTGTCGACACATAGAAGTGGTGTCGACATTCCAGAGAAATGATGTCGACACATCTAGAAAGTCTGTGTCGACACTTCAGAGAAATTGTGTCGACACATCCAGAGTAGGTGTCGACACATACAGGGTGGTGTCAACACTTAAGTTTAACACTAATTTCGTCGAGTGAAGTATCGACTAATCGTCAAACGCAGATGTATAAGTGTCGACACATCATAATTGGTGTCGACACATATAAGTCAACACTGTTGTCGAGACTTAAGTAGTCTGTGTCGACACTTTTCAACAGTGTCGACACATTTAGAGTATTTTGACGCGCCTTTTCACCTTCGTTTTTCGAAAGGTATAAATAGGTCTTCAACATTGTTTGTCGACACACTTTCAATAGTCTCGAGACCAAAACTTTGTGTCGACATCTCTCTCATCTTAATTCAAGATTTCTCAAAACCCTAATGGCTCCAAAGCTTGACGAGAACATTAATGAAGGTTACGAACTGGTACGAAATGCATTTGATAGAGCGGAACCAGAAATTCAAGGTGTTGTAACCCTAGTTGTTGAGACTGGGTTGGAGTATCTAGTTTCAGAGCCAATCAAAATTTGGAAGAAGGAGGTACTCGAATTCTTTAGTGCCGCTACTCTTGATGAGACTGGACTCAAGATTAAATCGATAGTCCATGGTGTTAGAGTTAAACTCACCCAGAAGAATCTAAGAAAAGTTCTACATCTACCAAGAACTAAAGAAGAGGAAGATGTACCTGCATCAAAGATAAGGGAGGCACTGCAATGGTGTGGACTAGCTTCAACCATGAAAATTGGATCAGTTTTTAACAGGAAAGGCATGAATATGCAGGGAAAGTTCTTGTCAGAAGTAGTAGGAAAGGTGATTTTGAGCAAGCCAGGTGGGCATGATAGGATATCAGCTCACATGTTCAGCTTAATGACAAGAATTATCTTTAAATTAAAAACTGATTGGTCAGCAGTGATGTTTGAAAAGATAAAGGAAAGTCTGAAGAAGCCCAATCTGAGTAGGATTATGAGTTTATACTTAGCTAGAATTATCCCAGAAGTCATGAACCAAGCTGTTGGTTCTAAGATAAACCACATGAGGAAAATGGACATCAGTATAATCTCAAGATGGGCTAGGGTGTTGACTAAGGAAATGCCTACTCCAGAGAAGGAAGTTCCTCCACAGAAGAAGAAGAAGAAAGCCATAATGGCTCCTGAATCATCCAGTAGCTCAGAGGAGCAAGTAGTTTTTAGTTCTGATGATGGAGAGGCTGGAAATGCTGGACAGTCACCAGCAAGGAATGCAGATGCACAGAGGCAGGGGGAGCAACCATCTGCTAGCCCCATTCCCCTGGATCCACTCCAGGGGGAGCCTCATCATATGGAAGAGACTACTCACTTAGACAGTGAAATGACAACTCAAACAATCCTTGAGTTAATACATGAAGTTAATCAATCAATTTTCCATATTGAGAATGAAGTATTAACTGAGTCTTTAATTGATGTTGATCAGCAAACTCAATTACATAACCAACCACAAGATGTTGTCATGGATGATACATTAGTTGCTGATAATGCTCCAGAAATAAGAAACTCTCCTGTCCCTACTCAACAGGAGTTTACTCTAGAAGAGCTATTTCCTGATATTGAGGGGGAGCATGCTGGTTTTGAGGGGGAGAAAATTGCTTTTGAGGAAGAGCAAGCACATATTGAGGGGGAGTATGTGAGATCTCATGAGGAGACTACAAGGAATGATGAGGAGCTTCCAAGGACTGAGAAGGAATTGCCTCATAGTACAAAGGATAGAGTTGACATAGCTAGTACCTCAGAATATGAAGATGCTGCTGAGGTTCAAGCAAAGAAAAGTAAGCTCATGGTCTTTAAGAGAAGAAGCCAGAGTTACAAGAAAGCAATACAAACTGTGGCTCCACAACCTGCCCCTACAGCTGACTACAGCTCATTATTAATATCTTTACAAGTGAAGTTGGATGAGCAAAGAATAGCAATTGAGAAATATATGGATGAAACTCACAAAGATCTCCAATTCTCCTTGGCCCAAGACATCAAATCTATAAGATTTGAGGTGAATCAAAATAAGAAGGAAATGACTGACTGTTTTCACAAAGGGGGCAATGCAGTGGTTTATCTAGCTACTCATCAAGAGAAGATAAAGACACAAGTTGATGATATGACAGTAAAACAAGGATATGTCCTGGAAAATCAGATTAGGATGAATGATAATCTGACTGCTTCTCATAATGCAATTGTTACTGAAATAAAGAATATTGCAACTGCCCCAACTACTGATAATTCTAAAGCCAAACCAGAGTTTGATAAGGAAAAGTTTGATAAGGATTTCTAGGAAGGCATAGCTGCTGTAAAAACTGTTATTACAGATTCTCAAAAGGTTATTTCTGGACTGCTGCTGAAGTTGAGGGGTTTTTATAAAGATGGAGTTAATTATATGGATGAACAGATCAGGTTTCAGAAGGATGATCTTAGAGATCATGTGGCTAGAGAAGTCATAAAGGGGGAGAGAGTACTAGTCAAAGCTGGATCTGATCATGCTAAATGGATTTCCAATAACATCAGAGCCACTCTTGGATATCCACCCCTTTGTGATGATGACAATATAGCTGAATCTGGAATACATCCTGCTATTTTTGGAGGTGAGCCAGCTGAAGTTGCTCAAGTAATTTATCCTCCTGCAGATTTTGAAATGATTCATCAAGAAGTACAATCAATGTATAGCCCTCCAGAGGGTAATAAAAATATTATCATTGAGAAAGTAGATCAGCCTGTGCTAGAGGCAGTATTGAAAGAGCAAGAAACCCTTTTGTCTAAGAAGAGGTTCAGAGAACAGGCTGAGTTAAGGCCAGATTTTGAGCAGTGGAGCCCTACTTCTAGAAATATCATTCTAACTGCTTGGAAAGCTGCAAAGGACAATATCCTAGAAAGGGGTAAATGGTACTCTGAACAAGAGTGGAGAAAACATGAAGCCAGGCAAGAGGCTATTGTTCAGTACAGAAGAAAGGCTAAACTTGGGAAGCTACCTCCTAATGCACAGGAGCCTAACAAGTATTTCCCAAAGCCTTATCATTATTTTGAAAGACAAAAGATAAGGGCTGAAGAGCTGAAAAAGAAAGATCAAAAGGGCAAGAAGCCAGTTGATGACACAGATGTTCCAGTTCAGGCCAAGATTCAATCTGGCAAGGGCATTGTCATCAAAGAGCCAGAGCAGCATTAGATTAGATTTGCTTGAGTTTACATTTTGTAATCTTTAGTATTAAAACATCTATGTAAACTTTTGTTCATGAAACTATTGGAAGTTGTAACAAAACAATGTTTAATGTTCAATCCGTTACATTGTTATTCTGTGAAGATTGTTTATACATGTTTTGTTTAGTATTTACCCTGTCATATAATGTTGTTATACATCATATTGTGTATTTGTTATGTATGGTGTATATCATTGACTAAGGGTTATGATTTCTCTAAATAGGGGGAGATTGTTGGGTACATTGAAAAATGTGTACCAGATTTGAAGAAGCCTCACCCTACTCAATGATATACATCAAGGTGTATTTGATGTGTTTTGAGTTTATATGTGCAGGTTAAGTAAGTGCAGGAAATGCAGAAAAGTTTCTCAGTCCATGTGTCGACACCTAGAGAAGCAGTGTCGACACTTATGAAGGCTTGTGTCGACACTGGAGAAAAGCTGTGTCGACACTTGGAGTAAATTATGTCGACACTAGGAAAGGCAGAGTCGACACCAGGAGAAAAGTGTCGACACATACAGGCAGTGTCGACACACTGTGAAGAATAGTCAACATAAATCATGTCGACACTTAGAGGCAGTGTCGACACCCAGAGAAGCTTAGTCGACATCAAATGTGTCGACACCAGGAAGCTGTGTCAACACACTGAAGGCATTGTCGGCATCAACTGTGTCGACACACAGGACTTGTGTCGACACACAGCAAAGCTTCAACAAAGTTAAAGTAAAGAAGTTGTGTCGACACAAAGGAGATGTGTCGACACATAACAAAATTTCAACTAAGTTTTAAAGAAGAAGTATTTGTGTCGACACACAGATTCAGTGTCGACACATTCAACAGAAGTTGTGTCGAGAAGCTGTTATAACAACAAAAGAAGTTGTGTCGACACCATCAATGCTAGTGTCGACACTTAGTCCACTTGTGTCGACACTTAGTCTATTTGTGTCGACACATAATGAAGAACAGTATCGACACTTTCAGACAGAGATAGTGATTTCAAGAAGTGACTGGATGACTTGACAGCTGCCATTTCAACCGGTCAACTGCAACTGTCAAAGCTGTCAGAAGTTCGTTAGAAACCGGATCAGCCGGTTACCATAGAGGAAGACTATATAAAGACTTTCTCCTTCAACAGAAAGTGACGATTTTTGACGATCAATCATTGTAGAATACAGATCCAGAGAAAACTATAAATCAGTATTTTGAAGAAACTTCAGATTTACTTGGAGAGAGAGAACTCTAGTAATTGAAATCAAGAAAGAGACTTGTTTAATCAAATCTCTTAAGAAGCAGGTTCTGAACCAGACTGCAAAGAAGGATCCAGATTTAATTCTTCATCTTAAGAAGGAAGTTTTCAGTCAGACTACTTCAAGAAGATCAACTTTTACTGAGTTCAGACTCAAGAAGCCTTGAAGAAAGCAAAGACAAAGTTGATCTCAAAAATCAGTTCTATCAAGAACTGATCAAGAAGGTTGCCCTCTTCATTCTCTAAAGCAGAGTGGTAACCTAAAACCCTTTATTATCTTTTTGTTGGATCCTAAGGGATCTGAGCCGTAAGCCTATTTTATAAAGGCTGAGTGTAAGAGATTTAGATCTCTGAGTGTAGGTCTTGTTGAAGATTGAGTGATAGGGCTTTGTGCCTGAGTTATAGGAGACTGTGTTCTCTGAGTGTAGGCCTTGGTGAAGGCTGAGGTAGGGCAATTTGCCTGAGTTGTAGGAGTGGGGACACTCTGAGTTGTAGGAACCTGTTTGAGGTTCTGAGCTGTAAGATCTGAGGATCTGAGGAGAAGTGCAGAAGTTAGGCCGAATCTAGTATACTACTAGATAGGCGAAGGGGGAAAGTGGATGTACCCAGACCTTGGGGAACCACTATAAACACTGTGTGCACTCTGTGTATGATTGTTTCTGTGATTGTTGTGCTGATAGCTGTAGAATTTGCAATTGCTGCTTAAATTACAGAACAGATTGTCTGCCTTTAAAGTAAAAGAAAAATTACACCTATTCACCCCCCTCTAGGTGGTTAGGCACTAATTCTTTCAACTTATCTGCATGAAATTCAACTACGTATCCTTTATCGCAGAGCTGGCTTATGCTTATAAGATTGTGTTCCAATCCTTCAACGTAAGCCACATCTGAGAAGGATACACTATTGTTAGTAATCATACCGTAGCCTTTAGTAATTCCTCGGTCTGAACCTCCAAAGATGACCTTTGGCCCGTTCAAGACTGGAGAATAATTCTGGAGAAGGCTTCTTGTCCCGATCATATGCCGAGAGCATCCAATGTCCAAATACCAGATAGGAGTTTTGGTGGCCTTTGGACAAACCTTCAATCACAAATCAATCTACCTTAGGAACCCAAACATGTTTGGGTCCTTGGTCTCTAGTTAGAACACTCCCCCTACGTGTATTAGCATTATGAGTGGTCTTTCTCACATTGCTAGCTTGAGGAGTTATATAATTTCTGGAATTAAACAGCAGTCAATGGCAAAGTGACAAATTTTGCCGCAACACCAACATGCAAACATGTTGTATCTTTTCCTGAAATTCTCCTGCTTGACCTTTTGAGAGTGTGGTCTAGCAGGGGCAACAGTCTTGGAGGAAGAAGCTTCATGGTGATGACAATCACATGTCTTCTTCTCCTTGAGATGCTTTTCCACAACAGATTTTTCTTTTGGCGCCCTTTTGATGTTTTGACAATGATTATAAGGGTCATAGCTTTGAAGAGTAATTTCTTCATAAGGTGCCTTAAAGACACTTTCAACAAAGTTCCGGGGATGGGTCCTTCCTTGGTAACGAGGCTTGGGCTCTACATAAGTAGGCCTAGCAAAGTGACCGTAGGACGAGTCAAGATCAAACTCATTCGTTGGAAATATGACCTTCTTAAAAGAAGTTTGATCTTGAGGAGCTTTACCCTTCTCCTTGTCCAAAGCCTTCTTGGCCGCCTTATTCTTTCTTTGAGCCTTATTTCTCCTAGAGGATTTACTAGGATCTTCAACATGGCTTAGGCCAGCACCTTTGGCCTTAGCTGAGAATTCAGCAACAAAAGGAAGGACAGTCTTGGGCTTTGAGAAACTTTCAACAAGTTTCTTTTCCGCTGCAAGTTGTTCTTCTAGTTCTTTTATGATCTTCTCTTTCAGATCTAAGTGCTCAAGAGCCTTATTGTATTCTTCAATGACGACATTGAAGTTCTCTCTGAGTGAGTCTGTCTTGGCGACTTTCTCTCTCAAAGTGCTCTCTTTAGCCTTGAGAGACTTTATCTCTTTGGCTTGAGTTTTCACGACTCTTCGACATTTATCGTAAGCCTTGACGCTAAGAGTGTACAACGAAGCTCTTCGACATTTGTCGGTATCGCTAAAAGTCTTTAACTTCTTCACAACGAAGCTCTTCACTTCCTTCCTCTTGCCTTTGAAGCCTCTCTTTTCTTCTTTCTTGGATTCTTCTTTCTTTTTTTACAAACACTCTGCAATCACGTGTCCTGACTTATTACAACAATAACAAACTATGTCAGAAGAAGAATGTTTGTTTAGTTTAGACTTGTACCTGTCATCTCTATTGTAGAGTTTTCTTGGACCGATCACCATCACGATGTGATCTTCAAAGTCAGAGGAGGACTGATTTTTCATTTGCCTTCTCTTGCTGAGCAGTCTTTTGAATTGCTTGGAGATTAGCAAGAATTCTCCATCAGACAATTCAGAGGCTGACGTGCTAGGCTCACAATCTTCTTTGGCATCCGAAGCTCGTGTCCTTACTGGTGACACAACTTTATATTTTCTCGACCCTTCGGACTTCAGAGCTACCAACTTCTCTTTGCTTGAATTCTAGCTGCTTTTCTCCTCCTTTTTCCTTGTGTTTATTTGTAATTCATAGGAAAGGAGCTTCCTGAAAAGGTTTTGGGGATCAATCTCAGGTAGCTTTCCAAATTCCCTAATGGCCACCACCTTAGTATCCCAGTCTTTCGTCACAGAACTTAGAATTTTGTCATTAAGCTCGCAATTAGTAAATGTACGACCGTAGTTTCTAAGGCCATTGGCGATCTTAAAGAATTTTTCAAAGCTGTCATCAATTATATTGTTAGATCCTTACTTGAATGTCTCGTATTCTTGATTGAGCAGAGATCTACGATTATCTCTAACTTCCTCAGTTCCTTTCATGAGATCCACGAGACAGTCCCACATCTCCTTGGAAGATTTGAAGTGGAATAGATTTTGCAGCATTGAGTCATCCATTACACTGGCTATGATATTCTTTTCCTTTTTATCCAAGGAGACTATAGCTATTTCATCCTTATTCAAATCCATCATTTTCTTTGGAATCATAACAGTAGGATTCAAAACAGATGACAGTGTAGGAATATGAGGTCCTTCTTCAACATTTTGAAAGATGCGTAGATCAGCAACTTCCATGTGGAATCTGACTCTCTCCTTCCACATGGGGAAATTCTCCTTAGTGCACACATGCAACTTCATTGAAGACATATCCTTGCTTCTATCCATTTCAGATAGTGATATCTCTTTACAACTAGATAAGATATCTTGTTCAAGGTGTTAACCTTATATCGAACAACACTGCTTTAATACCATTAGAAAGTATCTAGAGTCAACCTAAATCACCTAGAGGGGGGCGAATAGGTGAGTTCTGTGACTTATAGCGGAATGAAAACTAGTACAAAAATTAAGCACACAGAAACCCAGAGAAATTATAGTGGTTCCCCGAGTTGGGTACGTCCACTGTCCCTCCTCGCCTATCTACCATTAAGGGCTAGATTTGGCTACTTCACCAAAACTCAGATTATTCAAATCTTATACCTCGAAGCCTCAACTCCTACAACTCGGAGACACCGCTCCTACAACTCAGAGAACAACCTCTCCTACAACTCGATCTTAAAACAAGGATCTACAACTCGGAAGTGAAACTTTTTATAGGTGTTCAAAATAAATTTATACAACTTTTTAGATTGAAAATAATCTAAATCCTCATATCTGGACAAATTCAGTCTTCTTCTTCCTAGAATGAAATCTTGAAAGATTTATAGAAGGAGAAGACTTGACATGTAACTTGAAAGTTTGTTTTAAATTCTTGGTCCAACGCAATCTGAAATCTTGGAGAAGACTAGAGAAGAGATTGTTGAATCAACACTTTGAACGAATCACCGATTATGCAAGTCTAGGTCGTGAACTTTTCTTTCCGAAGGTTGTACGAGCGATGAAGACCGATGGCCTTTACACGATTTAAAATTAAGAATGAGCGATTAGGTTGAACGAATTAACCCTAGGTATTTATAGAATTTCTTCTCCAATGGCTGCAAAATACTTTCCAAGAACGAAACATCCTCGTGTACAGTGCATGTCCGTCGGCAAGAAGCAGAAACCTGTTAGACAGAAAAACAGAAAATAGATTCACTAAGTCCATTCGTCGAGCATCATTGTATATCCATGTTCGACGAATTGACTTCGATATCTGACAAATTTATCTTAGGAAAATCCAGAAAAATAAATTCGAGAACTCAAGGCATACCTAGAGAGTCTCTACGAATTCTTCATATATTGACATGCATATTCGACGAATTCGACGGGTATCAATAGATACACTCGACGAATTCTAAGAGTATACATGAAGATACTCGACGCTTTCTTTACTTAACTGATTTCCAAGAACTCAGCGCATTCTTAGAGAGCGAGTTCGACTAATTTGACAAATATCGACTAGCATACTTGACAAATTCGACGAGTATCGACTAGCACACTGGACGCTTTCGACGAGCATAGTCTAGCATACCCGACGCTTTCGACGAGTATCGACTAACATACTCGACACTTTTTTACTTGGTCGATACTAACATACACGGAGTCAACACATTGGCCTACACAATGAGGGTTTACATTGTATAGTCATGTGTTTCATGACCCACTATAACCTGATATTAGGTTGTACTTAGCAATAGAGTCCCGCAAGCACCTAACTAAATAAACATTATCAAATATAATCTCAATTCATCTTAGTTCAAGGGACACTTATTCAAATCAAGGTTATTGTGGGTACAATACCAAGAAGAATCTATTCATGTTCACTTTAATGAAAATTCCCCTAAAGAAGACCCAAAATCACTTGTAGTTGATGATAACGTCATATCTCTAGAAGAGGAGAGAGAGAAGAAAGATGCATTAGTAGTAGGAGATGACTTAGGTAATACGGAAGAATATAATCCTCCAAGTGAACTAAATTTTTCAAAGAATCATCTTAGAGAACTAATAATTGGAGAGCCTTCATATGGGATTAGAACTCGCTCAAAAGTGCATGAATCATTTTTAAACCTATGTTTTGTTTCTAAAATTGAACCTAAGAATATTTCTGAAGCTTTAAATGACGAATCTTAGTTTATAGTCACGAACGAAGAACTTAATCAGTTCAAGAGAAATAGAGTGTGGACTTTAGGGGAGCGCCCTAGTGACCATCCGGTTAGAGGCATGAAGTGGATTTTTAAGAATAAACTTTATAGTGAGTTTAGGATAATAAGGAATAAGGTTAGGTTGCTTACTTAGGGATTTTCTCAGATTGAAGGGGTGGACTTTGTGGAGTCTATTGCTCACGTTGCCCGCCTTGAGTACATTAGGATGTTCTTAGCCTTTGCTAGTTTTAAAAGATCAAATTATATCAAATGGACATCAAGAGTGCATTTTTAAATGGTTGTATTAAAGAAAAGTGTATGTAGAGCAACTACCCGGATTTAAAAATAGTAACCATCCAAATCACGTCTATAAACTCATAAAAGTCTTATATGGATTAAAGCAAGCTCCTCGTGCATGGTACAATAGGCTAAATGTTTTCTTGTTAAGCATGATTTTAGAATGGGGAGTGCGAATACAACTTAATTTGTAAAACGTAGTGATTCACATTTAATGATCATGTAAATATATGTCAATGACATAATATTTGGTGCCACTAATAAAAAACTATGTGAAGAAATCATTAAAGTGATGCAAAGTGAATTTGAAATAAGTTTGGTAGGAGAATTGTCATACCTCCTAGGTTTTCAAATTTCTCAACGAGACGATGGTTTTTTATCTGTCAATCCAAATATATAAAAGATATGATTAAAAAATTTGGATTTGAGAATTTGAAACAAGTGAAAACTCCTATGAGTGCATCACCAAAATTTAGAAAGGATGAAAGTGGCATATCGGAGGACCAAACTTTATTTAGAGTCATGATCGGCTCCCTATTATATCTTAGTGCATCTAGACCTGCCATCATGTTTGTAGTGTGCATTTGTGCAAGATATCAAGCAAATCCTAAAGAATCCCATCTGAAAGTTGTTAAATCGATCCTTTGGTATCTAATAGGGTCACAAAATCTTGGCCTTTAGTACCCACACACCACAAATTTCACGCTTCATGGCTTTTCCGATTTAGATTATGTCAAGTGTTCACTTGAACGCAAAAGCATAAGTGGCACGTGTCACTTCTTGGGGTCTGCACTAGTTTCATGGTCGAGTAGGAAATAGAATTATATTGCCCTCTCCACGGCCGAGGCCAAATACATTGCCCGAGGAAGTTATTGCACACAAGCACTTTGGATGTCGCAAATGTTAGAAGATTTTGGTCTCTCTTTCAAGAACGTTGAACTTAGGTGCAACAACAAAACGTGTCATAGACTTAACAAATAATCTGGTGCACCACTCTCGATCAAAACACATAGATGTCTGTCATTTTCTTTGGAATCATAACAGTAGGATTCAAAACAGATGACAGTGTAGGAATATGAGGTCCTTCTTCAACAATTTGAAAGATGTGCAGATCAGCAACTTCCATGTGGAATTTGACTCTCTCCTTCCACATGGGGAAATTCTCCTTAGTGCACAAATGCAACTTCATTGAAGACATATCCTTGCTTCTATCCATTTCAGATAGTGATATCTCTTGACAACTAGATAGGATATCTTGTTCAAGATGTTAACCTTATATCGAACAACACTGCTTTAATACCATTAGAAAGTATCTAGAGTCAACCTCAATCACCTAGAGGGGGGCGAATAGGTGAATTCTGTGACTTATAGCGGAATGAAAACTAGTACAAAAATTAAGCACACAAAAACTCAGAGAAATTATAGTGGTTCCCCGAGTTGGGTACGTCCACTGTCCCTCCTCGCCTATCTACCATTAAGGGCTAGATTTGGCTACTTCACCAAAACTCAGATATTCAAATCTTATACCTCGGATCCTCAACTCCTACAACTCGGAGACACCGCTCCTACAACTCGTAGAACAACCTCTCCTACAACTCGATCTTAAAACAAGGATCTACAACTCGGAAGTGAAACTTTTTATAGGTGTTCAAAATAAATTTATACAACTCTTTAGATTGAAAATAGTCTAAATCCTCATATCTGGACAAATTCAGTCTTCTTCTTCCTAGAATGAAATCTTGAAAGATTTATAGAAGGAGAAGACTTGAAATGTAACTTGAAAGTTTGATTTAAATTCTTGGTCCAACACAATCTGAAATCTTGGAGAAGACTAGAGAAGAGATTGCCGAATCAACACTTTGAACGAATCACCGATCATGCAAGTCTAGGTCGTGAACTTTTCTTTCCGAAGGTTGTACGAGCGATGAAGAACGATGGCCTTGACACGATTTAAAATTAAGAATGAGCGATTAGGTTGAACGAATTAACCCTAGGTATTTATAGAATTCCTTCTCCAATGGCTGCAAATTACTTTCCAAGAACGAAACATCCTCGTGTACAGTGCATGTCCGTCGGCAAGAAGCAGAAACCCGTTAGACAAAAAAAACAGAAAATAAATTCACCAAGTCCATTCGTCGATCATCATTGTATATCCATGTTCGACGAATCGACTTCGATATCTGACAAATTTATCTTAGGAAAATCCAGAAAAATAAATTCAAGAACTCAAGGCATACCTAGAGAGTCTCTACGAATTCTTCATGTATTGACATGCATATTCAACGAATTCGATGGCTATCAATAGATACACTCGACGAATTCGAAAAGTATACATGAAGATACTCGACGCTTTCTTTACTTATCTGATTTCCAAGAACTCAGCGCATTCTTAGAGAGCGAGTTCGACTAATTTGACAAATATCGACTAGCATACTTGACAAATTCGACGAGTATCGACTAGCACACTGGACGCTTTCGACGAGCATCGTCTAGCGTACCCGACGCTTTTGACGAGTATCGACTAACATACTCGACACTTTTTTACTTGGCCGATACTCAAGGATGCAGGAAAAATTCGCAGTGAATTCCTACGAATTCGACGAGTGTCACTAGGTATACCCGACGAATTCAACGAGTATGAAAAGATAAACTCAACAAATTCGACGAGTCTACTATACGATACTCGACAAATTTTCCTTAGAGAAAATTTTTGTCTGTCCTGTATTAAGCAAATCTTCATTCCATGAATCTTCTAATGCACTTCAAAAAGTAGTATACTCCAATAGAGAGATTACACGTGAGTCAACACATTGGCCTACACAATGAGTGTTTACATTGTATAGTCCTGTGTTTCATGACCCACTATAACCTGATATTAGGTTGTACTTAGCAATAGAGTCCCGCAAGCACCTAACTAAATAAACAACATCAAATATAATCTCAATTCATCTTAGTTCAAGGGACACTTATTCAAATCAAGGTTATTGTGGGTACAATACCAAGAAGAATCTATTCATGTTCACTTTAATGAAAATTCCCCTAAAGAAGACCCAAAATCACTTGTAGTTGATGATAACGTCGTATCTCTAGAAGAGGAGAGAGAGAAGAAAGATGCAGTAGTAGTAGGAGATGACTTAGGTAATACGGAACAATATAAGCCTCCAAGTGAACTAAATTTTTCAAAGAATCATCTTAGAGAACTAATAATTGGAGAGCCTTCACATGGGATTAGAACTCGCTCAAAAGTGCATGAATCATTTTTAAACCTATGTTTTGTTTTTGAAATTGAACCTAAGAATATTTCTGAAGCTTTAAATGACGAATCTTAGTTTATAGTCACGAACGAAGAACTTAATCAGTTCAAGAGAAATAAAGTGTGGACTTTAGGGGAGCGCCCTAGTGACCTTCCAGTTAGAGGCATGAAGTGGATTTTTAAGAATAAACTTTATAATGAGTTTAGGATAACAAGGAATAAGGTTAGGTTGCTTACTCAGGGATTTTCTCAGATTGAAGGGGTGGATTTTGTGGAGTCTATTGCTCATGTTGCTCGCCTTGAGTACATTAGGATGTTCTTAGCCTTTGCTAGTTTTTAAAGATCAAATTATATCAAATGGACATCAAGAGTGCATTTTTAAATGGTTGTATTAAAGAAAACGTGTATGTAGAGCAACTACCCGGATTTAAAAATAGTAACCATCCAAATCACGTCTATAAACTCATAAAAGTCTTATATGGATTAAAGTAAGCTCCTCGTGCATGGTACAATAGGCTAAATGTTTTTCTTGTTAAGCATGATTTTAGAATGGGGAGTGCGAATACAACTTAATTTGTAAAACATAGTGATTCACATTTAATGATCATGTAAATATATGTCAATGACATAATATTTGGTGCCACTAATAAAAAACTATGTGAAGAAATCATTAAAGTGATGCAAAGTGAATTTGAAATAAGTTTGGTAGGAGAATTGTCGTACCTCCTAGGTTTTCAAATTTCTCAACGAGACGATGGTTTTTTTATCTGTCAATCCAAATATATAAAAGATATGATTAAAAAATTTGGATTTGAGAATTTGAAACAAGTGAAAACTCCTATGAGTGCATCACCAAAACTTAGAAAGGATGAAAGTGGCATATCGGAGGACCAAACTTTATTTAGAGTCATGATCGGCTCCCTATTATATCTTAGTGCATCTAGACCTGACATCATGTTTGTAGTGTGCATTTGTGCAAGATATCAAGCAAATCCTAAAGAATCCCATCTGAAAGTTGTTAAATCGATCTTTTGGTATCTAATAGGGTCACAAAATCTTGGCCTTTAGTACCCACACACCATAAATTTCACGCTTCATGGCTATTCCGATTTAGATTATGTCAAGTGTTCACTTGATCGCAAAAGCATAAGTGGCACGTGTCACTTCTTGGGGTCTGCACTAGTTTCATGGTCGAGTAGGAAATAGAATTATGTTGCCCTCTCCACGGCTGAGGCCAAATACATTGCCCTAGGAAGTTATTGCACACAAGCACTTTGGATGTCGCAAACGTTAGAAGATTTTGGTCTCTCTTTCAAGAACGTTGAACTTAGGTGCAACAACAAAACGTGTCATAGACTTAACAAATAATCTGATAAACGTTTTGCCCTATAGCCTCTATTCGGAATGGATATTGGCCTATAGCCTCTATTCGGTCCCTAAACGTTTTGGCTACCCGTGCGTTAGCATAATCATGATAAAATTGCTTGGAGTGTGCGCTGCGGAAACTTCTGTGCGAGTGTCGATTTTAAATCATCGAGAGGCGAACGTACTAGTCCGTAGGTCTCCCGGTGACGACGCTTAGGCCTGCATCAATTTGGTATCAGAGGGAAGTTCCAGTCAATTCCCTAATTGGGACCCTCCCCCTGTTGTTTGCACGCACTTATCTTGCACGTTTATTTACCAACATTACAAAAAAAGATTTCCCTGGTTTGCCAATAGCGGCCTGATTTTTTGTATTTCTGCAAAAAAAAATTCAATTTTTTTTTTATAATCTACGCAATATTTTCTTCCAGAAAATCACAAAAAAAAAGATTTTCGTCCGTAGTTATTTTAGCGGGAACAATCCCTTCTGTGTGTCACCTTCGCTGGACAAAACTTCTCTTATTTTGCATGCGCACTAGATTAGGCACAGAGTATTCCCCATCTTCTTCCAATATGGAGGATGAACGAGATGTGGGTCACGGTCTTACAGCACTTGAGGAACTTCGCCAGTGTTTCACAGAGCAAATGACGGCTATTAGAGTGACACTGCATGAGATGAGATTCCACCTTGGGAATCCCCGTAATCAACTCGCAAACCAACGGGCAGAAGGAAATATTAACCCTAATCATGAACATGCCCCGCGGGCACCATACGAGTTTGATCTTACTAGGGCCGTCTGCATCAAACCCCCATCCTACGATGGGTTGGGAGACCCATAAGTTTTCCAAGACTGGGTTATGAAGATAGAGTGCTACTTCGAGTGGTACAATCTGAATGACTCGGATAAGGTGCGCGTGGCGAGGATGAAATTGTTGGGTAGAGCGAAGATATTTTGGCTGAATGAGGAGCGGCGTCTGAGAGTCGAGAATGGAGAGTTACCCGTTGTTTGGGCAGACATGAAGGCTTTGCTGACAGAACAGTACGTCCCCACATATCATCGAACACAGATGTTTGATGATTTGGCTACCCTTAAGCAAGTGAATAGGTCAGTTTCGGAGTATATGAGCCTGCTTAAGGACATGATGGTTAGGTGTGGAGTGAAAGAGATGCCCGAGATCACCCTCTCTAGGTTTCGTAAGGGGTTGAACCCCGACATCCAGGGAAAATTGCTGCGATATGGCCACATCGACTTGCAAGTCACGTTTAACGTTGCATTAGATATTGAGAAGCACAACGCACATAAACAAAAGTGTCGCTCATTCCAGAAGGGAAAGTCCATCTTAGGACCACCTCCCACTTCCACCTATAAGGACACGGGGAAGATCCGGTCCACCGACTCGACCTCCATATTCGTGACCGCCAGGAATAGTAGAAATCCGACGGGTAAGAGAGTCCCAGTACGACGGGTCAACAAAACGAACGCTACTTGTTTCGTTTGTGGGATTCAAGGTCACTACGCTAGTGAGTGTCCTACTAAGCCCAAGCCTTTAGCCCTGTTAGATTCCATCGGTGAGTCTGATGACCTTATCTATGAGGCGGGAGACGATAGCGAGTCGGAAGGAGTGCCTAGTGATTTGGAGGACGAGCATCATATGATGGTCATGCGGTGTATTCTGGCGACCCCGCAGGCGTTAGATGTCTGTAATAGGACAAATATATTTTCGTTGCATTTTAAGAGTGGAGAGAAATGGTGTAGGCTGATCATAGATAGTGGTAGTTGTATGAACGTCGTTTCTGAAGCGGCGATGACCCGAATGTCTTTATTTACTGAGCCGCACTCTCACCCTTATAAGGTGGCATGAGTAGATAAGTCGTCCCTCCCGGTATCGAAGCGTTGTTTGGTACCCCTTACCATCAAGGCTTATTCGGAAAAGATTTGGTGCGACGTCATCCCTATGGATGCTTGTCACGTCTTGTTAGGCCGACCCTGGCTTTATGATCATGATGTTACCCATTTTGGCCTCGCCAACACTTACAAATTTAAATTTAATGGCAAGACCATAATTTTAAAACCCACTCCGCCTAAGGATCCCTCAGTTCGCTCTAAGGATACGGTTGTCCCGGTCGAAAAGAAGTCGTTAAGTTTGATAGGCAGGAAGGAATTGGCTCGTAACCCCTTTATGGATGGCGTCATATATTCTTTAGTTTGTTTGCAGGCTAAGGAAGATGCGACGTCTTTTGAGAATTTACCAACGACATTGAGAAAGCTCCTAGATGACTTTAAGGATGTGTACCCGGACGAGCTACCGTCCAAGTTACCCCCCATGCGGGACATCCAACACGTGATAGATTTCATCCCTGGTTCCTCTTTGCCCAACCTTCCTCACTACCGGTTAAACCCCTCCGCACACTTAGAACTACAAACCCAAATTTCTGATTTATTGCAAAAGGGATTCATTCGTCATAGCACGAGCCCATGTGCCGTACCCGTCTTGCTTGCTCCTAAGAAAGACGGCTCTTGGAGGATGTGTGTGGATAGTAGGGCCATTAATAAAATTACTGTTAAGTATCGTTTTCCCATCCCTCGCTTGGACGATTTGTTGGACATGTTGGCGGGTGCCACGATTTTCTCGAAATTGGACCTTAGAAGTGGCTACCATCAGATCCGAATTAGGGAAGGGGATGAGTGGAAGACGGCTTTTAAGTCAAAGGAGGGCCTCTACGAGTGGTTAGTGATGCCGTTTGGGCTTTCCAATGCCCCGATCACATTTTCTAGGATGATGACTCACGTCTTCCAACCGTATATGGGCAAATTCATAGTAGTGTATTTTGATGATATTTTAGTTTTTAGCACATCTACGAACGATCACGAGGCACATCTGAAGATTATCCTTACCACTTTGAGGACAGAGAAATTATTCGTTAATATTAAGAAGTGTACGTTTCATGTGTCGTCTGTCGAGTTTCTTGGATATATAGTGAGTTCGGAGGGCATACATGTTGACCCCAAGAAGGTCCAAGCTATTAAGGAGTGGCCAAAGCCCGCCAATATTCGAGATGTTAGGAGTTTCCATGGTCTAACTACGTTTTATCGCCGATTCATTAGAGATTTTAGCAGCATCATGGCCCCCATTATTGAGTGCATGAAAAAGGGTGAATTTTCTTGAACGGTTTCAGCCGCTAAAGTGTTTAACACCATTAAATCATGTATGTTGGAAGCTCCCCTACTGCGATTGCCAGATTTTAATAAAGTCTTCGAGTTATCATGTGATGCGTCTGGTGTGGAAATTGGTGGTATATTGAGTCAGGAAGGCCACCCGATTGGATATTTCAGTGAGAAACTCGCAGGGCCTAAATTGAATTATTCTAATTACGATCGAGAGTTTTATGTAGTCATTAGGTGCCTCCAATATTGGCGGCACTACTTACTCCCTAAGGAATTTGTCATTTTATCCGACCATGAAGCGTTGAGGTTTATTAACTCTCAAACTAAGGTTGGCCCTAGACATGCCAAATGGGTCTCCTATCTTCAGGAGTACACATTCATCGTTAAACACCTTAAGGGTACTCTCAAACGCGAAGCCGACGCTCTTAGTCGCGTCTCTTTATTATTGTCTACGCTAGAAGTTAAGGTGATTGACTTCAATACAATTAAAGATGAGTATGTCCACTGTCCGGATTTTAAGGATATTTATTTAGTCACTCAAGACAACTCACCTACGACCATTACGTCTTATTATATTCGTGACAGCTATTTATTCAACCACTCGAAGATATGTATTCCGAGTTCCTCCCTACGTCACTTCATTGTTTGGGAGTTGCATAGTGGTGGGTTAGATGGACATTTTGGCCGTGACAAAACGATCACATTAGTAAAAGACAAGTTTTATTGGCCCGGTCTTAAGCCAATGGTTAATAAGATCGTGGATAGTTGTCGAGCGTGCCAATTGGCCAAGGGTCACAAAACCCATGCGGGACTTTATACCCCTCTTCTGATTCCATCCATACCTTGGGAAGACGTTAGTATGGATTTTATTCTCGGCCTACTTGTCACGTTTAGACGTCATGACTCTATCTTGGTCGTCGTTGATCGCTTCTCCAAAATGTCCTACTTTATCACGTGTAATAAAACCAACGATGCGTCACATGTTGCACAATTATATTCTAAGGAAGTAGTTGTCCATAGAGGCATTCCAAAATCTATAGTTACCGATAGGGATGTGAAGTTTACTAGTTACTTTTGGAAGACCTTGTGGAGGATTATGGGCACCAAACTTCTATTCTCTTCAGCCTACCATCCGCAGACGGATAGGCAAACGGAAGTGGTAAACAGAAGTTTAGGTATGTTACTACGATGCCTTGTGGGAGACCATAAGGGTACATGTGACCTTCTCCTTCCTCATGCCCAGTTAGCATATAATAATTCCAAAAATCGGTCCACTGGCTTTTCTCCGAATGAGATCGTGCACGGATATAAAGCACCGGTGCCACTCGACTTGATTCCTTTACCGCCGTCTTTTAAATCAAGTCAATTTGCACTAGATTTTGCCTCTCATATTCATAATATACATAAGCACATAAAGGACATGCTAACCACACAATACGCGTCTTATCAAGCTCATGCTAACGTACATAAGAGAGCTTCTCACTTAAAAGTTGGCGATCTAGTCATGGTGCGTCTCATCCCTGAACGGTAGCCTACGGGCACCTTAAAAAAGTTAGCGGATCGACGAGCGGGACCTTATCGGATTTTAAAGAGATTAGGAGACAATGCATTTCTTTTGGAATTACCAACTGATTGGGGTATTTCCCCTGTTTTTAATGTTTCGGATTTAACGTCATATGTTGCTCCGCCGCAAGAACTATCTTCCTGTCCGTTTAGCTCCACTACAGGTTCTAATGGGTTTGGGGTTGAGGGTATTACTGGATCGCTCCCTCCATTGGTCTCCAACGGAGGTACGTTGAATGTTGAAGAAAATGTTTTTCCTCCCGTGTTGCCTAACGCTTTTCCCAGGTTCCCCCGGACACACTTTTGCTAGACAGGATTCTACAGGATGAAGTGCTTCCCTCTCCAGATGGCGATGTGCACCGCTACTTGATTCGATGGCGCGGTCGCCCCGCCTCCGATGACTCTTGGCTCCCGGAGTCGGAGGTGGCTCTATTGGATGACGCTCTTCTTCGGCGGTACCTTCAAGACAACTCATTGGTGATGAGTCCTTTCGAGCGGGGGAGGATTGATGGAGACATCGTCCCCCAAATTGCTAATGATGGCGGCATGCTAGCGGAAGATCCTCCTTCGTCGCCTTCAAAAGACTTGCATCGTCATGTTGATCGTGTGGCGCGACGCTACAACCTCCGCCCTCGGCTCAAGACGACTTCATAATAATTAGTTGATTACTATAAATTTTATCTGGATAAATTTATTTTGTTATTTGCTTAAGCTTGTTTAATTATTTCCTTATGGTATAAACTTTAGAGTGCATGTTTATTTTTATGGGCTGCATGTAGCCTAGCCATTGTGGTAAGCCTATATAAGGCATAGGATATTTCATTATGAAGGCACTTTGAATGTGATTTTGAAACCCTAAAAGCTTTCCCCATTAATTCCTTCTCCTCTCTCTTCCTCTTAGGTTCAGCCGCCCAAGCTTTCCTCCCTCCCAAGACGCCAACTTCTCCCCTTCTTCCCCTCACCACTCGGTCACCAGCCCTCCACCATTCCAAGCCGCCACCCCTCACAAGCCCCCTCTCGGCCTCCAACATCTCCCACTCTAGCCGCTGCCAACTCCCTTCCTCCACCAACCACAAAGCCGATCCCCTCCCCTTCCCCTTTCAAGTCTACACCCGACCACCACAAGCGGGACGCGATGACGGCGGAAGAACTTTTCTCCATCCGGCGTAACTCCGACGGAGCCGTGGACGAGCGTTCCAAGTGAGATAGTCGGAATCATCCATTCTGAGTTGGGTAACGAAACTTCTACTCCCGTGTGATTTCCCTCTTGGATATTCTTGTGGCGGCCAATTGTTGCGTTGGATTTCGAAGCTTGGAAATTGATCGTGGTTTATTTTCAATTGATTTGTGTTCATCTTAATTGATTTATTTTCGAAAGGTTTGGCCGACCTCGTAGCTTTTTTGTTGAGAGAGATCTACCATTTTCCGGATCGTAATTTTTGGTAGATCTCTTTTGGTACAACCCTCTCGGTCGGATCTAATATTGATCCTTTTAGCCAGAATGGATATTGGCCTATAGCCTCTATTCGGTCCCTAAACGGTTTGGCTAACCGTGCATTAACATAATCGTGATAAAATTGCTTGGAGTGTGCGTTGTGGAAACTTCTATGCGAGTGTCGATTTTAAATCATCGAGAGGCGAATGTACTAGTCCGTAGGTCTCCCGGTGACGACGCTTAGGCCTGCATCACCTCTGCTATTAGTGTTTTGATAAGGGGAGTGAGGAAGGCAATGAGAGAAGTAATTGTGGAGGTGTCCAATGGTGGAGTGGTAGATGGTGTTGCAGAAGGTGTAGACGTGGGAACTGTGGGAGGGATAGGAGGTGGAGCATTTGGTATGTGAACATCTGAAGGGGATGCATGTTGAGGGATGGTAGATGTTGATTGGGATGGATGGGTGACATCTTCCATGTGGGTGTTTGGAGGAAAAGGGGAATTAAGAGGTGATGGAGGTATGTTGAAAAATGGTATGGAGGATAAATGAGGAGGAAGTGGAGATGATGGAGGAGTTGGTGCTGGTGAAGCATGTGGAGATTCTGGTGGAGTACGAAGTTGATTTAGTGATGATGGAGGTGTGGTAGAGGGATGGATGTGTGTTGCTGGAAGGTGGGCTTGAAGAGATGGTGGTGTTGGATGAATCTCTTCAGTAGGTTGGGGAGTGGCTCTAACAGCCCTGGTGTCTTCAGAAGCTGGGGTGGAAGAGGTGGAAGCCTTGGATGGCTTAGTTATGGTCCTCTCCCACCTGCCAAACAAGGCACATGTAAGCCTTTTGCTGACATTAATGAATATGGTCTGGGAGACCGTGGATTCAACAGCCTTCTCCTTTAGGAAGATCCCTAGGATCCTTCCAAAACATACTTCTTTATTATTTTTTTTCTTCTTTATCAGATCAAAGATGATCTGAGCCCAATCCACTTGATTCTTATTTATCACTGCACATATGACCAAGAACTGATGCCTTGTGATGTAGTCATGGGCAGTATGCTTGCCAAGCAAGACCTTCACAATAATGTCTGCCAGAAACTTGTATGCTGCAGACAGATGTTTCTTCAACAATTTATTTGGGTTGCCACCAGCATAACCCATCAGATTTAGCATCATATCAAACTCTTCAGAATCAATTTCTAATTCCTCTTCTCCATTTGTCAAACCAAAGATTTCGGTTAAAACTGCGGGAGTTAAGGAAACAGTGTTACCCGCGATTGATCCTGTCATAGTATTGTCTTCAAAAGTGGATGAAGTATAGACCCATTCTCTGATTTCTGTTCCTGCCAACTTTATCCTTGTAGTCATCAGGTTCTTCAAATTCTATTCTTCCAGAAGTTCCAGAATATATAGAAAGATTGGATCCGAGTGCTGGAACGATTCGAAGTCAACATCAAATCCGGTGTCAAACTTCATAGCGGCTAGAGCTCCTGCTGGAATCGCCATGGCATCACCTGTAAAAGAGAGAAACGACGATCAAGTGCAAGAGAACAGAAAGCGCGGGACGGAGGTCGAAGAAAACCTAGATATAAGGTTTTACAGAATATGAATCGACAAACTTCGTTCCACAAAAACAAAAACAATTCTTCGAATTGCGTTCGACGAAATGATTTAGAAGTAAATAATTCGTCGATCTCATCCAGAAGAATTGAAGACAATTCGTCGAGCGCCGTTCGACAAATATCTTCTGAAGCAAGTTCGTCGATCTGCGGTCGACGAACATTGTTTCACTCACAGAGAGTTCGTCGACCTCTATTCGACGAAGATCTCTCAAACTCTCCCCGGTTCGTCGAACTCCGTTTGACGAACTTTGGAAAGTTCGTCGAGTGTAGACAGAACTTAAACTAAATCTTCTCCATTTATCATTCCAAGCTGATTTATAAAGAATACATGATTTTTCTCATCCAAAGGTTTGGTGAATATATCAGCTCTTTGTAAATCAGTTTAGATATAGACAAGATTAATTTTATTTTTGTCTACACACTCTCTAATGAAATGATGCCTAATGTCTATATGCTTTGTCCTACTGTGATGGACTGGATTCTATGTTATGGCTATAGTACTTGTGTTATCACAAAGTAGAGTTGAATTATTTAAGTTGAGACCATAGTCTAGTAGTTGGTTTTGTATCCATAGCATCTGTGAGCAACAGCTATCAGCTGCAATGTATTCTGCCTCAGCAGTGGAGGTTGACACATAGGATTGCTTTTTACAAAACCAGGACACTAATCTCATACCATGGAACTGGCAAGTTCCTGAGGTACTTTTTCTGTCCACCCTGCATCCAGCAAAATCAGCTTCTGAGTATCCAGTTAACTCAAATTCTGATTCTGTGGGATACCATAGGCCTAGACTAGGACAACCCTTTATATATCTCAAAATTCTTTTTAGAAAAATAAGGTGAGATTCTTTTGGGTTCACCTAGAACCTAGCACAAAGGCATGTGACAAACATGATATCAGGTCTGCTAGCTGTGAGATATAGTAGAGACCCAACAATGCCCCTATATAGTTTCTGATCTACAGGTTTCCCTGATGCATCAGAGTCAATCACAACATTTGTAGACATAGGTGTTTTCTTTGCTGAGGCATCAGCCATCCCAAACTTCTTTATTAGCTCTTTAACATATTTAGCTTGGGAGATGAAGATGCCATCAGGGAGCTGTTTCACTTGGAGACCAAGGAAATAGGAAAGCTCACCCATGATACTCATTTCAAATTTGGAATGCATGAGGTCAGAAAACCTCTTGCATAATTTTGAATCAGTAGACCCAAAGATGATGTCATCCACATATATTTGTACTAACAAGATTTGGTCCTTATGATGTTTAGTGAAAAATGTTTTATCTACTATGCCTTAATGGATTTATGCTCTAATAAAAAGCTTCCTAGGGTCTCATACCAAGCTCTTGGAGCTTGCTTTAGACCATAGAGGGCTTTATGCAACTTGAATACATGCAAAGGATGAGTTGGAGAGACAAAACCTGGAGGTTGTTCAACATAAACCTCTTCTTTTAATACTCCATTCAAGAATGCACTCTTCACATCCATTTGGTAGACCTTGAATTTTTTGTAGGCTGCATAGGCTAGGAATATTCTTATGGCTTCTAACCTTGCAACAGGTGCAAAGGTTTGATCATAATCTATTCCTTCCTCTTGCCTGTAGCTTTGAGCAACAAGCCTAGCCTTGTTTCTCACAATAACTCCTTGGGCATCAAGCTTATTTCTGTATACCCATTTGGTTCCAATAACTGGGTAGTTTTGTGGTCTTGGAACCAAATCCCAATCTCTACATCTCTCAAACTAATTTAATTCCTCCTGCATTGCAATGATCCATTAGGGATCTTGCTCTGCATCATGAATGGATTGATGTTCAATCTGAGAGAGAAAACAGGCATGCATCACATCTTGATTGAGTTGATGTCTTGTCTATACACCTGCTGATATGTCTCCAATCACTTGAGATCTGGGGTGATCCCTAAGTGTGACAAGATCAGTGGGTGGAGTTGGTTGTGCAACAACATTTGGAACCAATTCCTCTTGTGGAATTATGTTGGCTGTTGGAGGAGAGTCAATCCCTTCAATGCTTTCTTCTTCACTATCATCATTGACTTGTGGAGAGGGATGAGTTGGAACCTCTTGGGTAAGGTTTAGGTCATCCAACTTCTCACACAAGTGAGGTACCTACAAAGAGTTACTGGTAGAAACTTCTTTCTCCTTGCAATACATGTTAGTCTCACCAAAGCTTACATGAATTGATTCCTTAATTTTCAGTGATGATTTATTAAAGACCCTATATGCTTTGCTTACTTGGGAATATCCTAGAAAAATTCCCACTTCAGCCTTAGCCTCAAAATTTCTAATGTATTTCTTGTTGTTATTATGTATATAACAGGTACAACCAAATACTTTAAAACAGTTGATTTTAGGTTTCTTCCCTTTAAGCAATTCATAGGGAGTCATGTTATTTAGTTTGTGAATTAAGCTTCTGTTCAGGACATAGTTTGCAGTGTGTACAGCCTCTGCCCAGAAGGTTAATGGCATGTATGCATCAGCAAGCAATGTACCTGCAGCTTCAATGAGTGTCATATTTTTCCTTTCTGCTACCCCATTTTGTTGAGGAGTTCTAGGAGCTGAGAAGCAATGCCTAATACCTTCCTTCTCACAGAACTCATGCATAAGAAGAGACTCAAACTCTGTGCCATGATTACTTCTGATCAATGCAACATGAGTAGAGAACTCAATCTGTATAGTCCTGAGAAAATCTGTAAGAATCTTGAAGGTATCTGACTTACATCTCAGAAAGGATACCCAAGTGAACCTTGAGAAGTCATCCACAATGACTAAGGTATAATATTTCCCTCCTAGGCTTTGTACAGCTATGGGTCCAAAAAGATCCATGTGTAGCAAGTACAAAATTCTAGGTGAATATCTTTTATTAATGGATTTGAAACTAGATTTAGTTTGCTTGCCTAATTGACAAGCCCTGCAAAGGCCTCCCTTCTTGTAGGGACCAGGAGATAGACCTCTAATAAGGTTGTCTTTAGATAGCCTAGCAATATTTTTTTAGATTTACATGACCTAGTCTTTTATGTCATAAATCATTCTGGTTACTAGTTAAATTAAGTAAACAGATATCAGAAGTGGCAGATAAAAAATCAACTAAGTATATGTTGCCTTGTCTATTTCCAATTAAAACAGGTTTGTTTCCTTTAGGTGAAATAATACAAGAGCTAGAGTTAAAAGTTACCCGATAACCTTCATCACAAAGTTGACTTATTGAGATGGGATTATGTTTGAGTCCTCTTACATATGCTACTTTCTTGAATGTAACTGCTCCAATCTTCACTGCTCCATATCCTTCAGACTGGCCACTTTTTGAATCACCAAAGATCACCTTTGGCCCTAGCTTGGACATGTAATTAGTGAGATTGTCCTTGCTACCTATCATATGTTTGGAGCATCCACTGTCCAGGTACCATGACTGATTTACTCCTGGACAGCTCTTCTCCTACAATGAAAGCAGTTAAATATTCTTGACTAGGTTACCTTGGGTCCTTTGTTTTGTTGATATGAAAAACTGGAAATAACTGAAAATTTTGGTTGGGATTTATATCCTAGAGGGTGATATCTTCTAGGTGGTATAACCCAATCAGCTAAAGGATTAAAAGCTTTTCTAGAATTATTTAAGTTGCAGTTATAGTTAAAATTTTGGTTAAGTCTTTCTGGGTTCGATGAATTTCTATAAGTTCGTCGAATAAAGTTCGACGAATTAGGTTGAGATCGTCGATCTCTGCCCAAAGAATGAACATATTCATTTTCTGTGCCCCACGTTCATCGACCTCTGCTCGACGAACCATACAAAGTTCGTCGATCGCAGTTAGACGAATGATTATTATTGAAGTTTGCGTTCAGAGATCGTCGTTTTGAGTTCGACGATCTGTTCCTATATCGTCGATCTGAGTTCGACGATAACTGCTGAACATTGTTATTTTTATCATTCTTCTGATTTTTAATTTTGTCCTTAGCTTCAATTTATTCTAGAATTTTATTAACCTTATTTACCTGTTTAGTGTTTTTCTTTCCTTTATCAGAGATAAAATTTACAGGTTTTGAAAGATGATTCCTTTGGATTAGGGTTGGTTCACTGGATGTGGCTCCTAATCCTAATCTGCAGTTATTTGTTCTAGCATTAACTGTGCTGGTTATATCTAGCAATTTCAAACTTCTGCCATTTAATGATTCTTCTAATATCTTAGCTTTGCTAAGTTCTGATTTCAGAAAAGTAATTTGTTCATTTGCAGATTTCAGTTCACTTGATAGATTTGCATTTTCAGAAGTGATTTTATCTAGATCATTCAATTTATCTCTGAGAAGTTTGATTTCCTTCTCAGAGCTTATCAAATCTAAGCATAGGTTTTAAATTCAAATTTAAATTCATCAGATTCAAAATCATAAGATTCTATTACCTGATCTTCAGCTGACAGGTTTTCTTCATTATCAGATTCATCTGTATCTGATCTGCTACTGCTTGCATCAATTGACATGAGGCAAACCTCCTTTTCCTTGGCCTCCTCTTCTTCTTCACTGGAGCTGGAAGATGTGGATTCATCTTCTGTGTCACTCCATGTTTCAGCCACAAATCCTTTGTCCTTCTTTTTGTGCTTGCTAGAAGAGGGCTTGCTGTAATGCTTACTTCTTGATTCCTTCTCTCTTCTTCTTTCCTTCTTTTGATTTTCAGAATATTCAGACATGAAATGTCCTGGTTTCCTCCACCCAAAACACACTACCTCTTTAGTGGGAGTTTTGTCATACCTTGGCTGGCTGTCATTTCTGGATGACTTCCTTGTGAAGTCTTTCCTTGCCATTTTGAAGAATCTCTTGTCAAAGAGACTTATTGGCTCTTCATTGACTATTGGGGCTTCAGTTTCTTCAGCAGCCTTGAATGCAATGGATTGTTTTTTCCTTGCTAGAGGAGGAGTCCTGTGTTCTACTGCTTCTCTAGACTTGATTAGCTGCTCATAAGATTTGAGCTTTCCCAGGAGAGATTCAGTTAAAATCTCATTCAAGCTTCTGGCCTCTTTGATTGGCCAGATCCTGGTGTCCCATGAGCTTGGGAAGCACATTAGGATATTGTCATTCACTTCAGTCAAGGTGATTTCTTTATCTAAGGTAACTAGCTCAGTGATGATGGAGCTAAGCCTATTGTACATCACTTCAACTGTTTCTGCCTCATCCTTCTTGAAGTTTTCATATTGTGTGATGAGGTTTGATCTTCTATCTTTCCTCTCATCTGCTGAGCCAGCAACCATTTGATTGGGTGAATCCCAGATTGCTTTTGCAGAGGTGCACTCAGCCACCTTCTGAAAGATGCCATCTGACATAGTCTGAGCCAATATGTTCATGGCTTTGGCATCAGCAATCTTTGCTTTCTTCTGGACTTCAGTCCACTCAGGTGGTGGGATTGTATTGTTGCTGGAAGATGTTGTAGATGTAGATGCCTGTGTGGGACCTGTCAAAATAGAGTTGTAGATGTCTTCATCAATAGAGTTCATGTACAACTTGATTCTTTCCTTCCAGATGGCAAATCTATTAAGGTTGCAAACTGGAGGTCTGATGCTTGCATAATCCTTGTTCTGTGCCATGGTTGTGTTTATAATCTAAATGAAAATGAAATAATATTTAGATTTAACAAAGGATCTTTGGTTCAAGGTTTAGCTTGTACAACCAAAGGAACCCCCTCTGATACCAATTGAAAGTGATGCGTTAGATCTAATATACTCTAGAGGGGGGGGGTGAATAGAGTATTTGTAGGTCCTTATAAAACTATTACAGCTTCTGCTGTAATTAAAAGGTGCTGAATTAAAATAAAATAAATAAGCACACAGCAGTCCTAAAAACACAAGCACAATAAGAACAAAAAGAAAAGGGGCAACCAGACGACACAAGAAATTTTATAGTGGTCCCCAACCTGGGTACATCCACTCTTCTACCACCCTGGTAGGAATCCACTCAGGTTTTTGATCAGGTGCCTAACACCAATGAGCTTTTGATCAGGTGCTCAAAAACCAAATCCTCAAGTCTTTTGATCAGGTGACATGTAACTAGGAATCACTTTTGAAGGGAGATGACAACCCTTTACAGAGGTGGGGATGAGAGAGTGATGAACGTCTTCTTTTCTCAATCACAATGATAAGACTATATAGATTCAGTGATGTTGTCAAAGCTCCCCCTGAGATGTTGAAGAGTTCAGGAGAATTGGAGCTTTGTACAGGGTGATATGCCTTCAAGCTTTCGGCCTTGATCAGAGAGATCTTCAGGAACTTTTTTGACAGATGGAAGATTTGTTGTCCTGTGAAGTGTTCTGAAGAGTTTGAAGAATGAAGACTCTTGGTATTTGAATGATTGTTCTTCTTCTTCTATATCAGAAATCTTGTGTCAGACTGAGAGCAGACGGGTTGTATGTTTCTTGTCTGATTCAGTAATCTTCTTTCTGTATATGTTTCTAACCTTCTTTCTATCTGTCTGTTAGAAAAGAGAAAAATCTCTTTTTATATTTTCTGGGAAAATTGGTCTTTCGATTTTTGAATTCCTTCTACATTCAATGTTGACGGCCTAGAGAATAAACAACATTGAATAATTTCCCCAATTGTCCCGTGGAAAAATGACAAACAATAATCCTGGAGAATATCCTAATCAATGCTCCTCTAACAGTTATATTTAGAGAATTTTAGAGCATTGATTACCCAGGAATCATTGCAGTAATAATGGGGACATGGCTCGAAATGACTTAGTCTAGAATCGTCGAACAGTTGATAGAAATCGTTGAACCGAATCCACAGTTTGTCGAGCTGAGATGTTGTGTTCGTCGACCAGACGGCTTCTGTTCGTCGAGCTGAGTTCCATGATCGTCGAGCTGGAAACTGAACTACTGTCTCTTCTGAACTTTGCCTATTTTGTGCTTCAAGTTCGTCGAGTTGAGATTATAACTTCGTCGACTAAAGTTCAGTCTGGACTTAGAATAATTTCTGAATGAAAGTGTTGAAGTAAAGAGTCCAGAATTCGTCGACCAGAGAACTGAGTTCGTCGACCTGAGACTAGAGAACCTAGTCTTGACAGAATGCTGTAGTAGTCCAAAGATTCGTCGACCAAAGAATAGAGTTCATCGAGCTAAGAACTAAGTTCGTCGACCAAAGTCTGATACTAAGGACTTAGAATATCTTGATGTTTTCTGAACTTAAAGTGTTGTTGTAGTGTCCAAGTTTTCGTCGACCTGAGTACCAAGTTCGTCGAGCTCAGCTCAGAGAATTTACTCTGAGATCGTCGAGCTGAGCACGACAATCGTCGACCTGAGTTCGACGAACGTCGAACTCACTTTACAGAGTTTTGAAATCTTCTAAGTCTTGAGTCTCTGGCAGTCTTGTTGATAGCTGGTCCATGTGATGTTGACTCTAAGGACTTGACCTATACTCTAGGACACGACTATGACCATGGCTATATATTGTGGGTCACAAGATCCTAAGTTAGTGAACCTAGCCCAAATCAAACTAGGGATCCAACAGGTGACTTCTTCGCTCGTTCAATACCCTTCCACTAAAAGAACAAGATGACTCCGAAGCTACCGTGCTAGCTTGGATCGTTAGTAAATCTCGGGTCATATAGACCATAATAGGATAGATATTTACTTTACCTTTCCAGCATTTTAAAATATTATCTAATTCGTCCATACTCATAAAATCACAAAATTGGGTTTTTGTGTACAAGCCTAATTCATTTAAACTGCTAGATGTGGTGTGCACTTTTTTCCTTGAAGCTAACTCTAACATTTTATTTTTAAAACTATCGCGTGTTTTGGGTTGCGACACATCCTCTCGGGGTCGCGATCCGTATAAATTATCATAATAATTATAACATTCAGTAAACATAGTGTTAAAATTTAAAATACTAAGATTATTCAAATCTGAATCACTGAGATTTACGCCTAAATTATTATTTATTTCTTCTATAAAATTTTCTACGCCGTCTACGCCGAAAAAAGGATTCAAAGCGGCAGCGCATGAAAACATGATTGAGATTTCTCTATAATATTTTAAAATTTTGTTTTCCATTATTTCTATTAAACCACTCCATGTAGCGTGTTGCTTAAAATGGTTTAATTTTTATGAAATATTAACAATATTTTCAATAACTAGTGGGCTAGTAGGATAATATACATCAGATAGAGAATTTGTCGCCGTATAAAAAACGTCTAATAAATCCATATAATTTTCTAAACCAGCCCAATCAGACTCGGTTAATTCATGTTGATATAACATAGTATAGTATTTCATTAGTAGCATTTTTTGACGAATCACTCGTTTTAACATTGTAAATGTCGAGTTTCATCTAATTGACATGTCAAATAAAAGTTTCAAAATATTTGACATTGGTCGTTTACAATTTTTTAAAAATCGTGTCGTCGTTGTTTAGAACTATAAATAAATTGTAACATTAAACGTATTTTATTAATGTATGGTTTTATATATGTTAAATATCTTGTATGACCAAATTTAAAACGTGATAGACGCAACGAGTATGAAAAAAAATATCGTTTAACATAGCTTTTAAATCACGTTTTAACCACTCAATTGTGGTGGTATTATTTGTGGCGTTGTCGAAAGAAATACTCATAATTTTATCTTTTATTTTAAATTCTCGCAAATAATTTAAAATAATTTGATAAATCGCTACACCGATGTGCGGGACTTCGAAACCTTGAAAACATATTATACGCTAATTTAGATCTCAGAAAACGGGACCAACCCAGTGACAAGTGATGGAAATATATGATAATCCTAATTTGATACTACTTGTCCAAACGTCGCTCGTTAAACTCACTCGACCATCAAAATTTTCAAAATAGTTAATTAAAGATTGTTTAGCTTCTAAATAATGTTTAAGTGTGTCGCGTCTAATGAAAGATAGACTTACTTGATGATATTTGAGTTGTAGCCCTTGGTGGATGTACTCAGTTTCTTGCTCGTCATCGTAGTGGTTGAACGACAACCCACATCTGATGACGTTCTTCACCAACAGCTCCCGCTGCCGACCTTGATCGTACGTCCATATTTGTCCAGATGGAGATAATTGCGCCTGGCTGGACTCAGGAGGAGCTTGTTTGGCAGTGCAAGACTTAATGTGTCTTGCAAGTGTCGAGTTGCCACTGAGAGTAAGTAATTTTGAGAATTGCTTGCACTTCGCCTTATGCTCGGAGCTGACTTTCACTTTGTCGAAATATTCCCAAACTGGCAACGTATGCTTGTGCTCCACCACTTCGTAAGCGACCAATGATGATGAAGACGCCATCGTCGTTAACATATTCGATGTAAAAAAAAGTGGGGGGAGTGTGAGACTTGGGAGGGGTGGGAGTGGGAAGGGTGAGAGTGTGGGAGTGGGAGGGGGGATTTATAGATTTAAAAAAAAACTAAAAAAAAGATTGATTTTTTTAATATTTTTAAAATTAATTATTTAATAATTTACTATTAATTAATTATTTAATAATTAATATATTATTTAATTATTATAGCTGCTAGCCCTATTAAATAGGGCTGACAGCATTGGGAACAACTACTCTAAGAGTCGTTGTTATCAACGGCTCTTAGAGCTGTTGTTAAAAAACGGCTCTTAGAGCCGTTGATATAATGGGGTCGGGCTAGGCCCGGCCCCGGGCTTAGCCCGGGCCAAGAAATCTGGCTTTGCTCGGCCCGGCCATGAGCTTAGACCGGGCCTAGGAAACCGAGCTTTGCCTGGCCCGTCCCAGGACGGGTACCGGGCCGGGCAAATGCTTATATATGGGGCCTTGTTAGGCCCCATGGTCCGGCTTGGGCCCAGGGCGGGCTTAGCCCGGGCCCGAGCCTAGGCGGGCTTTTACCGCACCCCCCCCCCCCCCCCCCCGGGCCCGGTTTTTATGGGCACCCCTAGTCCCCACTAACCGCGCGACCTCCTGGACTGAGCAATCCTGGACTTGGTGCAGATACAGACCAAGTCCACACCACCAGCCATCCCTGGTGAGAACACAATACTAGTGGATGCAAGGGCCAGTCCGTAGTAACCCACGAACTCCGACACCAATCCGCTCAACCTGCAAACTCTGGCACCAGTCCGCACTGACCGGCGAACTCCGCGGTTACCACCAACCGCGCCACTAGAGCATGACCAAAGCACATGCCATGCGGATCTCCAGTCCAGTCCGCAATCCGGACTCAACAAACTCCATAGGAGTATGCACGATGCCGGTTTTGGTGAACTCCACGGATAGACAAGCTATCCTCCAGGTTACAATCTGGGAACAAACTTCCTACTGAACACAAGCCGACCTGGCTAGCTGGCACTTCTGTCTACACAAACCGCTTGAACAGACCGCCCATGCCGCCAGAAAATAAGCTGACTGCAACACCTTTGTCGACCTAACTAGCCGTCAGTCCTATCCGCACAGGCCATGCGAACAGGTCACCCAAGCCGCCCAGGTCGCCACTTTCACTTCATAATTTTAAACAGTTCAAGAGTTCCGGTCTACTTGGAGCTCCAAGCGGACCGCCACAAATCTTACTATGAAAACTCATGAAATTGTCTTTAATGTGTGCATATTGCTTATATATTATGTTATAGGACACCAACAATGTATGCATTAATCAATTGAGAAAGTTTTTGGAAAATACACTGAAAACATGTTTGTAGTGTCACGTTCACTAAACTAGATGAAGTTTGTGGTTTTGTGACAACACGACGACTTGAATCCGACAAGCAGTTAAATCAAAATTAAGTGGATCGAAAAATCACAGTCATTGGATCTGGGATAAATTTCTCAATCATGGACATTCAGGTACGTGTCTCTTCACATTCCAAAGTAGAATATATATAAATAGGTTAAATGTCATAAACCTTGATTAGAAATTACATTTGCCCTAAATCATTGCGACGAGCTTGATGAGTCCAAATTTTATAGGGTTTTTCGGACTCATCTGGGTTCGTTTTCACACAAATGACTTCACATTTAGCTTATAATCAATCATATTTCACTTGGTATTCACTTTCTGTAACATCCCATAAATAACCAGATCCCTACGATGTTTTTGTCATGACTAGGCCATGATAAAGCTCTAAGAGGACCAAGAGAACCATGGTTGCCTATGCAGATAGAAGAAAGCACCTTAGTGTGCAAATAGTAGTTTCTGGACACAAAAGCTAGGGTTTGTCCAATGACTCCCAACATGATTACTTGACCCTACCATACCACTTTCAACCTCATAGGGACCCTTGAAAACCCATACAACCCATTTGGGGTCAACCTATGGGATGAAGCTAACTAGGGTCAACCTTAACCCTAGTTAGGTCAAATTGCCCTAATTTTGACATAACTTGATTACACCAAGCCACAAATGGACTTGGGTGGTGGCAAGGGACTCAAGACACCTAGTTGACTAGTCAACCCACCTATTTGTCCAAGTCAAACCCTCCAAGTCAACCTTGGTCAAACCAAGTTCAATGGGGGGGGGGGAACTAGGCCCAACTCCAATCTAATTAGGCTAGGCCCAAATGTGATGGCCCACTAGCTCTAGCAAGTGGAAATTGCCTAAAGAGCCACTCAATTTCTGGAGGTGATGACTAGGAGAGAGAAGGTGGAGTTTTAGTTTAAGGGAGGAGAGAGAAAGAGGGGAGTTAATGGTGAAATGCAAAGATGCTTTCCCCTCCCCTTCCCTAAGGTTCCATTCATCTCCCCTGACCTTTGAGAGGAGTTTGCCATCAATTCCAGCCAGCCCAGCATATGAAGAGGCACTAATCCATCATGGCCAAACACCCCCCCTTCATGACCATTAATGGCTATTCAAGTATAGCCTCACTCTCTTCCAAAACAACCCCTCCCTCAGCTTTAAAAGCTTCCAAGCAATCAAAATGGACGGTTACATCACTGGTTTAGGAGGAGAATAGAGAATTTAGCAAGGAAGAGGCTTGAGATCGCCGACCATGGCACATTACCACCACACACGCCGCCAAGCCCGCCTGCAGGTCTAATGATTATCCTTCTCCCCTGTGCTAGATCTGTAGATCCTTAGGTGGAGATATCGGGCTCAAATGAGCCCGATCAGTGAGGAGAAAATGAACGAATTTCCATGAAAATTTAACCCCCTCGGGTTCGCCGGAAACAACCCCTCCTTCAGTTGTGCCGCCGCCAGGCGATAGCCACCACCTCGACGGAGGTGGTGGTGGTGGCCGACCAGTGAGGTGGTCGGGTGGCCGAAAATTGGAGTTTGAAAAGCTCCAGGAAGAAGCAATCCAGTTCTTTGGGTCATCTGGGACGATGATGTAACATTCCATTTCTAATTAGACCCCTCTACTTAGGTTGGGTTAGGACAAGTGGTGGGGGCATGAATTTAGGCTAGGCTTGAACCATGGGGTTAGGGTGTAGTCACATGAGATCCACAATAGGGCCCAAGATAACCTAAGTCAAACCAGCCCAAATTGGGGTCCTAGCCACACATTAATTCCACCACTGCACCCATAACACTAATACCAACCTAAGGGAACCATAAGCCATATCACTAAGTCACTTATTGACCTGAGTTGACCCAAGTCAACCCTTAACTTTAAATTGGTCATACCCACATCCAAAAGCCCAATTAGTCCAAGTGGGTCACCACCATGACCCAACCCAAGTTGGGTGGTGCCATAGGGTCCATGACCTTCAAATGGGGTCAGCCCACTCACCATGTTGACCTAGTCAACCCCAAAAGTCAACAAGTCAACAAAAAGGCCTAAAGGAAGAAAGAAGAAGCCAAACCCACTGCCCATGGGCTAACCCCATTAGTCAAGGCTCATGACCAGCTCAAGAGGTCAAGGACTGCCCCTACCCCTCTAAATTAAGAGAGAGAACACATGTATGGGGGCAAAATTGGAATTTTGGGGGAAAAGAGGAGAGAGAAGAGAGGGATGGAGGGGATGAAGGCCATGTGGCCCTCCTTCCCTCTGCCCAAGCCTCTTGGCTGAGCTCCCAACCTCATTTCAGCATAAATGAGGGGTTGGTGGCCACTTGGCACCAAGGGTGAAGCATCCAAAGTGGTGGCCGAAATCCACTTTGGTGATATCTCCCTATACAGCCACTCCCAGCCGAAAGCAAGCCCACCATCACCTTCAGTGAGCTCAGGAGAGTGGAGATCGACATCTGGAGCACTGCTTTTGCTGGAGAAACAAGGAATCGGGCTAGTTCGCTGGAGCAAGCGTCGGTCATGGAGCATCGCCACCGCACGCGCCGCCAAGCCCGGCTGCAGGTCCGTTTCACCTCCCCTCACCTCGTGCTAGCTTTCTAGTTCAATTAGGCGAGACATCAGGCTCAATCGAGCCCGATACCATGTGAGGAAGTGTGAAATTTACCGAGCTTTTCTTCTTGCTCGGGATCGCCGGAGGAGCCGCCTCCGACAGCCTCAACGCCGGGAAACGCTAGCCACCACCTCAACGAAGGTGATGGCAATAATCGCCGGAGGTGGCGCCGGCTCAGGTGGCCGGAATTAGCCAGCAAACATGTCCCAGTAAAATCAATCACAGCCGTTGGCCTCTTGGGGACGATGAACGAATGTCGTCCTTCTGATTCTAATTTAATTAATGATTTTAATTAATATGAACAGTAGAATTTCTGTCACACAATTTCAGTGAATTTGCATGCTTAAAATAGGCCCCTTAGATGCAATTTCAGAACTAGTCACCAACATACAAAATTGTAGATCTATGTCTTACCTTTATTTTTACACCCTAAACATGAAGTTTGGAGCTGTAGGGCTCCCTGTAGGGCCATTCTACCAAGACTGATCCTAGGCTAGGGCAGATTTTTAAATGAGTGCCCAGGCCAAACCATAAGTCCTCATGACATGAGATTTTGATCATGCATGTGACTATGTCATACTTAGGTACTGACCAAAAATGAGAATTTTTGGAAAATATTTTCTATAGTATTTGGTAAAGTACACTTATTTAAATTAATTGAATATTTGGAGAAATATAACTCCAAATGACCCCATATTTTGGTGGCATGTCCATTGGGTCAATATAAGATCATGGTAGAAATTTCAGCCTCTGTTGACCTATACATGTTGGGTAATTCCACTTGCATGAGAAAGGTAGGTTTATATTTTGGGTGCTTATAGTAAAATTAGCAAAATAAGAATTCAGCCATTTAGAACATTGCATGTCCATGAAACTCTGGATAGAAGTTTACAGGGGTGAAATATACCTCCCACAAGAAGAATGGGATTTTTGGTATCAGAAATCCCATTAATTGGAATCTTTGAAAATTAGATCATTTAGAAATAAAAATTTGAAACTAAGGCTAATGATATTAAATTCTCAAATTTTGCCACAAGTTTAAATGGATCATAGTTTATCTCTGGAAAAATTTATGGGGCTGCTAAACAATTTTTATCTTGGAGTTTAAGTCAAGGTTTTAAAAACCGGACCGGAGGATGAACCGGTGAGTTCAAAGGTTCAAGGTCCGATCGGTTGGACCGGTCGGACCGGGGTGGAACCGTGATATTAGATAATAATATATTTTATAATATTAGTTATAAATTTATAACAAATTACATATCATGTAAATATCAAATTGAGCTCAATTATCAATAAATAATATAACTATAATATATATATATAATGGAAATCATACGTAGACACGTAGTAATAAATATTGTAACAAAAATCGAATAATATTTAAAAAATGTTGAAAATTTATATTTTTATTTAACCTAAATAATAATATTGTAACAAAGTTTTAATTAGTTAATAACAATATTTATTTTTATACTTAATTTAATAATATATATTTTATTTATATTCCAAGTCTATATTTTTTATAAAATATTAATAATAATAATATTATTATTATTATTATATATATTTATATATAGAATAGTTTCATATTCAACAACAAAATATAGTTGGTGGAGTGGTCATGATCACTTCATTAATAGGATAGGTTCTGGGTTCGAATCCATGCAGTGCTGCTCTTTTATTTTTATAAAAAAAAAATCTGAAAAGATCTGTGGTTGGCCCGCCCGGTAGCCAAATAACCGGCCCGATTTCCGGTTAACCGGTCCAACCATCCGGTTAACCGGTTCTTGGCTGAGGCGGTTTACAAGACCAGACCGGACCGCCCGGTGAACCGGTCGGCAGTCCGACTGGTTGGACTGGCCTGTCCGGTCCGGTTTTTAAAAGCCGTGTTTAAGTAGAATTATTATTTTTCTCATTATGTAAATTAATTTAAAATAAAGGAAATTATTGTTGGAATAATATGGAAAATTTTACAGTGGCTTATTTATATGATCTAATCCATTTGTAATTATTGGAGAATTTTTGGATGTTTTAGTATGATGAAAACCCTAATAATGACATTTTAGTAATAATGGTTCTTTGAATATTTGTTAGGTCAAATGACTGTTTAGGAATTTAAAATTTTGTATTTAGTTTGATTTTATATTTATGAATCTCTACTAATTTTCCCAAAATTTTTGGTGGTAGACATATTATACTTCATTTGGAAAGTAGGCAAATTGAGATTTTATTGTTAAATGAAAATTAAATTGAAATCACATGGGAAAATTGGGAAATCTGGTGGGCAGCCATATTTTACTTCTTAGAACGCCCGATAAATTTCTTAAGTAGAATGAATCAATATAAGTAGTACATCATGTGCACTGTGAATAGGTCACACAATTAAAGGAATTAATTTAGGCCCTTAATTACTTAGAGAAATGGTGAAATCCTAAATGGTCAACATCATACACCATACCAACTCATGATAATTAATTAGGGGCATTTGGCCCAAGGAATTAGAAGTTCTACTATACAGGTCCACATTAGGTCATGGGGGCGCTTAGCAAAAATATAGCACATACTACTGAGACCCACAGGGGATACGATGGTAGGTTGAGTTAAGAACTATATTGGGAAGACAAACCCTAGTTGGTGTCCAATAGGTCACTTCCTGATAACGAGTGGTAGAGTGCAAAATCCCAAGGATAGTGGCTAGAACGGTGATCGGCGGAAGACCGCCGCTCTCTAGATAACATCCTAAATTATTAGGTTTGTCCAGAGTAATAATGAGAGTTGGTATGGATAAGGGGTAGACATTAATAAAAGAAAATATAATTGTGAAAGGGAGCTTTGGGATTCAGCCCATCGTAGTTCCTAGTGCCCCCGAGAGCCCTTCACCAGGCATGCCTTGGGCAGTCCTGGGATTAACCATAAACTGCTAGGTGTAACGAACTCTAGACAAGAGTAGTCTAATAGGCTAAGGCATTGTGGTTCATTCTCACCCGTGATGGGTTTGAGGGATTCTGAATAAAGGCACAAATGTGCGATCTCACCCGTGATGGGTTTGAGGGATTCTGAATAAAGGCACTAATGTGCGATCTCACCCGTGATGGGTTTGAGGGATTCTGAATAAAGGCACTAATGTGCAATCTCACCCGCGATGGGTAGGAGGGATTCAGGACAGGTTGGTCCTGCGAGCTGGAGGCTCGGGTTGGAATATCTTGCATGTGCATAAACTTGTGGCGGGTCATGCGGTACTGGGCCAATCGTCACACCGATGGTAGTACGGTGACACTGGCGAGGTGTGATGGTTTGAGGGGCCAGTGGGTTATTTTACGCTGCAGTCTGAAGGACGATCCCCAAAAATGCACACTCGACCAAAAAGACTGGTGGGTAGCCAGCAAATAGTATGCAGTGACTCTAGAGTGCACCTAGGACGTGTATAGAGACGTATGGGAGGACTAGGCCTTGTAGTGTGTATCCCTCCTAGGAGTGTTGACGCCTGCTCCACTGCTGTCGTAGGCACAACGGTGGTACCAGAGAGTGATGCTAGCTCCGAAAAGTGGGAACTAAAGGTCTGTGATCATAGAGTCGTGTGTGTGAGTTGCACTTGTATGAATCATAAAACTCATGCATATCATACATTCATAATTAGGTCATACGCACCATAAATCCTTATAATATAAATTAGTATGAGCTCTTTTATATGATAGTTATATTTCTAGAAACCTTAACTTATAAGTTTTTATGAGCATTCATATAAGTTAAGGTACTTCTGTGATGGTAGTAGTAACTTATTTTATTTGTTGTCTTTACTCAGCTTACTTTCAGTATTGTTTACTTACTGCACATACTTGTTTCTGTTCAGTTCTTCTTACTTTCCTGCACTATATATATAGAAGTGTTAGAGTAGAAATATTGGATACATATATACTTGTTAGTATAGTTCCACTGTCACCTGTTTCCTTTGCTATACCCCTTGTTGTCCTCCGCTTCATCCTCCCGCCTGGTGCCTAGGAGTTGCGGGGGCGAGGTGTGGAGGAAACGACTTAGTCTTTTTGACTAACGGTCGGTGTGACCAATCATTTTAGGAGCTCGAGGAGATGGTGTACCAGCAGGACGAGGTGGTAGGACGTGAGGAGCTGATACCATCACTACCTACTACTATTGCACCCCGACATCAGGTGGGACGAGTCTTCTGATGATAGTGTAGCTTCTGCTTGTTGTCATTTATGAGAGAGATATTTGTCATTATGTACTGGGCATAAGCCCCTTTTCTCTATTTTTGATGAACTCATTCTGGACTGGTGTACTTTCGTTATTATATGATAATGTTGTGACTTGTGGACTGGTTGTTGCTTTATACTGCTTTTGCTTTTTCTCTCTTTTGGCCGAACAGGTTATATGATCGTACTAGCCGGCAGGATCAGCGTGTTGCGGTGTCGGCTAACCCGTGTGTTAGTGCCACCGTAAGACGACAGTTTTGGGCATAAGACCGGGAGCCTCCTTGGTAAGGGGGAGGGGTCTTATAGATGACCAGGAGCCATCGGATCAGCCTTGATCGATAAGCGCATGCCAATTATTTATTTATATATATTAATTCATTTCTATCATAATATTTCTGTCACATTGCCTTAATTATTAAAAATACCTAGACATATTTTCTATAAATGTGTCCAACATAGAAAACCTAGCCCTTGGAGTCTAGTTTAATACAAAATTTAAATCAACCCTTTTGGACCATAGATCTCCCTCAGCACACTTTTTGGTGCAAGGTGTCCAAAGGCTAACCAGAAATTTAAATGAGTGCCCCTAGTGACCCACTTAGTCAAATGGACTGAAATTTTGACCATCGGCTGGTCTGGCCATGGTCCACAACATATCCAAAAATCAAAATTTTTGGAGATGATTTTTCTATAGTTTTTGTAATTATTTAATAATTCACGTATGTAATTAAAATAGGGTCAATGTACATCAAATTTTTCCCAAACTATGGTGGGTGACCAGAGGGGATATTATAAGGCCAAGAAAAAAATATCAACCAATTTGGAGTTGATTTGGTGGGGTAGCTTGGTGAGTAAATTTAGTCATTTAAAGGTAATAGGCTTAGTTCTTCAATAAGTGCACTTAGAGTGGTTGCGTGATCAACCATTCAACTAAATAAGGTAAAAACCCGGCCCTTGACATATTATTACTTGGAACATCCCTTGAAATAATTTTAGAAGTATTTAGGGTTGGAATATCATGAAACCCTAGTTCAAACCTTTAGGGTTGCCTTAGGGTTAATGAAGGAAATATGGTCAAATCTTCAAGTCATGGCTCAAGACTTTGTAGGTAGTTTCATTGGGTGGAGAGACACCTTGGGTAATTTAACTAGAATTTTATGAGTAATTCTCTCCCACAAATCACTTATTAAAGAGAATATGAACTTTCATATTAAGTGCAAAACACATGTCTATCCAATGTTGAATGGTCATGAAACTTGGATAATGGGTCTTTTATGAAGTTATTTATATTCACAAGTTTTATTATAATTTTTGGTTGAAGAATTATGACACTCTTTTTTTTTCGAAATTGTTAAATTGAGAAATAAATGGTTTTAGGACAAACATTGTACTAGAAAATTATGAAACTTGGTCAGTAAAAGTTTTAGACCACAAATATGCCTTGTTAATTTTATTCAAATTTTTGGAAGAGATTAAATAAAGGTTTCTTTACATAGTGCCCTAGGAGATGTTTTATTCATAAATTTATTTATATGGTAATAAAAAAATTAAAGACGATGAAATTTTGGCAGTGATACTTTTTGATCATATTTAACCTATGGTAATTTTATTATAATTTTTGGATGATTAAATCTTGTAGTCTCTTTGTTGTTAATTGTTGTTTAGATCGAAAAGTTTATATTTTAGTTTATGATAGAAATCATTTCTGGAAAATTATGAAACTCATACCTTGTTGTTAATTAGTCAATATGAAGCTCTGGGGATTTTGGTGGGATCATTGCTTATAAAAATTTTATACTTCGTGTTCAAAATCATAGAGATTCATGATTTAGGGAAAATTATTTAAAGGCTGATTTAATTAGGAAAAATTCCAAGTTCTGGTTTTGTGCTCAACAAGTCATGGTAGACCCCCAGTAATAGTTATAAGGTTGTAAGCAAGGTAATCTGGAGTGTTTACTTTCATACGCTCAGGATAGATCACTTGGTCTGCATAAAGTAAAATCAAGTATTCGGGATAGAAATGTAGGCCATACATGAGTGGAGATATAGTGGGTGCACCTGGTTGGATGGAGTCTTGATGAGGTCACCCTTAGGGCCAAAACCCTAAGTAGTCTGGGAAATATGGAGATGGGGTTATGCTTGGGGTTGACGGAGTATCATCTTCTCCCGGGGAATATAAATCCACATAGGATTAGCTAAAAAGGCAATGTGGGAAAAAGGTTTGGTAATAAATAGATATTCATAAAAGTAAGCACCTTGAGAAAGGGAGCTTTGGGCTTCAGCCCATCGTAGTTCTTAGTGCCCTCGAGAGCCCTTCACCAAGCATGCCCTGGGCAGTCCAAGGTTAACCATAAATTATAAGAATAAGCGGATTAAAAGAGTAACCTTTAATAAACCACTGACACGAACACTCACCCCGTCATTTTGGGAGAATATTTGGTATAGATTCACGAGTGGTGGGCTCGATGTTTGATAAAAAGATGGTTTAAGTTTAGAGAGCCGACGACTCGAGAGCTCTTTTTAGCATTAGTACATGTTCATTAAGTGGCGGGTTCTCATTATTGGATGGTCGTTCACACCGCCGTCGATACGTTGACTTAGCAAGTATAAGTGTTTACATAGCCCATAAAAGACTTGTGGTTTTGCCAGCATGAGTACAAGAGACTCCGCAGCACCTGACTGTGGGTGTATCGAGCATTATGCAGGGTCTAGCCTGTGTAGTGTGAATACCAACCTAAAGTGGGGAGGCCCAACCCACTGCCTCTGTTTGCCACTACGAGACGTACGTGAGAGTTTAGCTAACTCCACATGGGAGAAATAAAGGTCTGTGCGCACAGAGTAGGGTTGGTGTGTTGCACTTGTGTGGAATTCATCATTTAGCATGCATAGCATTCTATGTCATACATAACTTGCATAAAACCTTTACCCCTAACGTATAAAGTATTATGAGATCTTTTATATGTTAGTCCTTGCAAAATGATCCCTTAACTTATAAGTATGTATGCGCATTCTTATAAGCTAAGGTTACTTTTATGTGATGATAGATAGTTGCTCTACTTTTACTTTAATTTATTGCTTCTACTATGCCGCTACTCGTACTTTCTGTTCATATATCTGTCGATACTGTGATATATACTTTTAGCATATGATAGTTAGGGCCATTGTCATCTGTTCTTTCTTACTCTACACTTTCAGTTTCTTTCCTTTCATCCTCCCCCGCACGGTGCCTAGGTGTCACAAATGGGAGGGAGGGGGGCCAAACTTAGTTAAACTAATGGCCTGATGGGCATAACACCAGGGAATCCAGCTGGGAGACAGGGTATAGTACCAGGGGAAACAACATATCTAAGAGGAGGTGAATCAGCCTAGTCCAGGTGTGGCAGCAGCAGCAGTCATGGGTTCAGTGAGTGTCTAGTAGCTTTACATCCGCGAGCATCTGTAGTGAGGATTTTATGTACTGGGCAGGTGCCCCTTTTATATGTCTTGGTTCATCTTTGATTATGTGTGGACAAATTTTATATATTGCATGTGATGTGGGCTAGTTATCTTTATGATACTACTTCTTTTCCTTAAAAGATATGCTCTAGTATTTGCCGGCAGAATCAGCGATTTGTGGTGTCATCCTTCTTGGGAGTTGGTGTCACCACATAGCGGCGATTTTGGGCATAAGACCCAGAAAAAACGGGGTCTTGCACTTTCACAATAATTGCACAAAATGCCCATTGTGGTGCGCAATTTTGCTCTATATTACTGGGGGTAAGAACATGGTGCTCCCTGATGTGTTTTTATAGTTCATATTGCAGTTTTGGACGTGCGGGGCAGCGCCCAGTCCATTTTGGAATTCTTTGTTATTCACACGGTCGTCCTATATTTCTTCTCTCACGGGCATTCTGTTACTGTGTTTCCCTTTTTCGGAATATAGGAATATGTAGCCTGCTAAGTGGGTTGCGGAAACTTATTTCAATTTATTTCAAAAATACTTTCCGCTGTGATTGTTGTGCACCTTTAGGACCTCTTACTCAAGCGTGTTGGGTGCACCATTAATATGGGCATCGACAACGCACCATGCACGCAGTCGATACATTATTATTATTGAAAACGTTGAACTTGATGGCATGCGTATATGCGTCGTTAATCGCTTTCTGCAATGCCGATTGTGCGCCGCGGAAGCCCATTTTTTGTAGTGATTAGATCCTGAACATTTAAAGTGTGCGTGTTTGGGGGGTGGGGTAATTTTGGGACGCTGGATATGTTATATATATGTTCGTTAATGTATGTAGTACACTTCTCTTTATTTTGGATCGTCCACATTCTTCTAGTTTTTCTCTTCCATATCCAGTGTTAGGATTAGATTCAACTTGGCTCTTTGATAAAAGAAATTATGTCATCCATTTATTGTGGTAGTCTATTGTGTCAATTAGTTAATTTTCATGATGTTATTTTATTCTCAGCGTAAAATATTGCAGGCCAAATGTGTGCTTATCGTTGTGCTTATCGTTGTGATCTGTTGGAGCTTAAGGCTCCGTTTGGGGCGACTTATTTTCACTGGTCAAGCGGTTATGACTGCATGAACCGAACCTTAATCAACGTCGGGTTCGCGCGGTCGTAACCGCTTGACCGATGAAAATAAGTGCTCCCAAACGGAGCCTAAGACTTGACTATATTGGTCTGCATGCCAAATGATAGTTAAATAATTCTTATATATTTCCCACTCACGTACAAATGGCAATAAAAAGGACCTAATGATGGGACCAATAGAGAGAGGGGTAAGGCAGTGAGAGAGGTAAGATTAAGGGAAAAAGAAAACAAAAATTAGGACAAGATAAGTAATGCTAAATATGAACATATTAATTAGATTATGTCAAATTCAGAGTTTTAATATGGCGTATGAATATTTTAACAAAAGTCAGCAAAGAATAGTTCTTCTACAAATTATATTTTCTAACCATGATAATGTCAACATTGACTTTTAAGAAGTAGTATTGCTATAGACAAATTTGAAGAAAAAATATTTGCATTCCAGCTGTAAATGAGGTGTAGAAAAGAAGTCCCCCTAGCTTTGCCTTTGAGTTTCAACTATATATAAATGACCTTAGGTTTATAAGAGTCTTGCATCCTTAATTGTATTTCTTCAACCACAACACATCCCTGTATCCCTCAATCATAATTAGTCATGGAGTTCTATCAAAGAATGGTTTTACTAGCAACACTCATAATTCTTCCAAGTTTAGGTAATTTGTTTCTCACACACACACACACACTCATTTTCAAGTAATTTACAGAAGAAACTCTGTTTGCATCAAACTTTAGACAAGCCCAGGAAATATATTTGGTTATTAAAATTTCTATCCCTTAACTTGATCAGAAATAGTTTTGGAGTTATCTCGAAAAATAATTTTTGTAGCCCACATCAGGGTGTAGATAATGTGAGCAGAGAACAAGTGCCCCTAGCTACACACATTCAAGTATTTTAAAGAAGGAACTCTATAAATAAAATTTAAATTTTCAATTAAAAATTCAAAATTTTAAACTATAACGGCATGAGATTATTTATAAAAGATAATGAAAATCTCATGGTATTCACAATTTCTAAGATTTATAATAAAATGATGATTATAATCAAAAATTATAATTATAAATAAAATATTAAGTGCCCTTCAAATAAAAAAATATTATATTATTTTATAACGTAATATTATAAGATAACTAATTATTTACTTTTCATTATAAAAAAATGATAACAACAAAAATTTTATATAATAGATAAAAATAATTCCCTCGCTTGCTTAATTATATGATATAACTGTTGTTTAATTATATGATATTAAAAATTTTATATAGGTCATACTTTAGGACATGAGATATATTATATATAGTTTGTCGTGCTCTATAAAACATATAGATCAAAATACAAGTCAGTTAATAGTTTGAATTAATTTCGCACATAACTGAACTAATAATGTGCCGATATTGGTTGTAGTGATGGCCGCACCCAAGGGTTGCGATGATGTGCTTATACCCATTAGGGGGGATTATACTTGTATTCACAACGCAGTGTGGCACCATTTGATCTGCAAAGACCTTTGTAATGAAGAGATAATCCAGGCATCAATTATCGGTTGCTATCTTGACGAGGCCATCTGCACATCCAGGGGAAGGGCCTGCAAATGTGTGGTTTGCACTTTGGAGCAGCCTAATTGGGTACCTCATCCACTCTGTGACTTCAGGTATTTCATGCCAAATGCAAAGGGATCTGGAGAATTACATTAAGTTGTTTCCGTGGCTGGAGATTCCTGATTTCTGATGTTTGCTGCATGAAGTTTGTGTATGTTCCAGCACATGCATTCTCCTGGTTTAGAGTGTCAAAAAGTTGTTTTGAAAAAGTTATGAAGTGTTTGAATAATCTTCATGTAAGTTCGTGTTTGCCTGCATGAAGTTGTTTTGAAAAAGTTATGAACTGTTTGAATAATAACCTTTGGACTTTTTTAACAAGCATGAGAGAGAGAGAGAGAGAGAATTGATATTGGAATTGAAATTAGTATCGGTATTGAAAAGATGGCGAAAAATGTGCGCTCGGGCGAAAAATGCGTGTCCGGACGAAAAATGCTAGCCCAGCGAAAAATGGGCGCCCGTGCAAAAAATATACTCTCAGGCGAAAAAATGTGCAATCGTGAGAAAAATGAGCGTGCCAACAAAATATGCTCTTCCTAGCGACAAAATCCGTGCCCGGGGAAAAATGCATGCCTTTACAAAAGTGAGCATCGGGGCGAAAATGTGTCTTGCCGAGGAGGTCTATATGTTGCAGCCTGAGCGATTCAAGTCTGGTCATTCCGACCAACTTGTATGTAAACTTAACAAGTCTTTATATGGTCTGAAGCAAGCTTATAGACAGTGGTATCTGAAATTTGATGAGATAGTTACTTCTTTTGGCTTTGTAGAGAATAAAGTAGATTGTTGCATATATCTCAAAATCAGTGGGAGCAGATTCATCTTCTTAATTCTTTATGTAGATGATATCTTGCTTGCGTGCAATGATTTGACATTATTACATGAGTCTAAGCAATTTCTGTCAAAACACTTTGATATGAAATATCTTGAAGAAGCATCCTTCGTTCTAGGAATTGAGATTATTAGGGACCGATCTCACCATACAATGACACTCTCTCAGAAATCCTACATCGAGCGTGTACTTGAGAGATTTAGCATGCTCGGTTGTAAGCCTGGTGACGTACCTGTGCTTAAAACTGATAAGCTCATCTTATCACAATACCCCAGGAACGATATAGAGAGAGAGCGCATGAAGGATATACCTTACGTTAGTGCAGCAGGCAGTTTAATGTATGCCCAAGTCTGTACCAGACCGAACATTGCCTTCGTAGTAGGACTTTTAGGCAGATATCAATCGAACCCAGGACCCGATCATTGGGTGGCTGCCAAGAACGTCTTAAGGTATTTGAAGGGAACTAAAGATGTTAAGTTGGTCTACCATAGAGTTCAAAACCTTGAGTTATTGGGGTATACAGATTCTGATTTTGCTGGGTGTGAGGATGATAGGAAGTCTACTTCAGGTTATATCTTTAAGTTTGTAGGTGGGGCCGTTTCGTGGAAGAGTATCAAACAGACACTCATCACTTCATCCACAATGCATACGGAGTTCGTCGCTCTTTTTGGAGCTTCTACTCACGCAGTGTGGCTCAAGAATTTCATTACAGAGTTGAAGGTCGTCAATTCTATAGTTGGACCCATCCAGATGTAGTGTGATAATATCTCTGCAGTTATGTTCTCGATGAACAAAAAAAGTATCACAGAGTCCAAACATATGAAAATTAAATTTTTGACCGTTAAGGAATTGGTCAAGAAGGGTGAAATTTTAGTGGTTCATTTAGGTACAGATGACATGTTAGCTGATCCACTTACTAAAGGACTTCGCCCTAACGTATTTCACAAACATGTTATTAATATGAGGCTTAAATAGTCGATCGATATGTTAGATTAGTGGGAGGCTATATGAAGCTCCACTTCAATTATCTGTCATTTATATTGCACTTTATTTAATTCATTAACAATTAAGAATATTCATTCAGCAATATAATTAAGTTTCAATATTCGTTGAATTTATGTGACACGTCACAATTCATACAAAGTCTCATGACTTGTGTCAGTCAGAGCATACGGCTTAGGGCACTTTATTTGGACTATGACCTGTGGTATGTCTTTTGACACATGAAATTTGAAACCTTAAGGTTAGACATTCATGTTCCTTTGGACACTTATGAACTTCTCACAGCTTGGTCTAGTGCATTCATTTGAGAAGTTTGATTGACTACCAAATTAGAACAACCTTCATGTGCATACTTTTAGTTTGTTGTTCTACGTTTTAAATAACCACGCTTTGTCCATGTCGATTAAGTCGTAAGCTCCTATGACCATGGAAGGTCCCGTGTCGCTCAATGATGCGGTTGGTGCCATGATTCAGAGTGATGGATTTGGTTGGACCGGATTGACGTGGGAGCAGACTCAATGTCGCGTTCGCTAATTGGTACCCTTAAGCTTAGTGAAGATTTTATCAGAATGTCATAAGTTACGATGAGCACAAGTCCAAGTGGGAGAATATTAGAAATTTTTCGTTAAGTGAACTTGGCTCATCGGGACATCCCGGTGAAATCGTACGCGAGTTTTGAGCCTATTCGAACTCCACGAGTGCGAGTTAATTTAGTCACGCGAATGGTCGAAGCTTGTGATAGGTTGGCTAGATCATCTCGTAGATTAAGGGCGTGGATTTGATCTCAGCCTAGGCACAAAATTTGATGTTATGAGAATTCAATTATTTAGAAGAGTTATTTTTGGATTTGAGGAATTAATCATGATTAATTCCTCATTTTGGTAACTCCTCATTTGGGCTATCCCTATTAATAGGTTTGGTGAATTTTTCATTCTTCATGAGGTGTGGACTAGGGCTGAAATAGAAATCTCGATCAATTCCTTTTGGTAACTGTAGATCTCCATTCGGTCCAGAGAAAATCAAAAAAACCTAGTAGCCGTCGTTTCCTATCCGACTCGGCTTCTTGAAAAGGATATCAAAGCCGACCTCTGACGCCGATGATGTTGCAGAAACAGAAAGGGCAAGGGTTGATCTAGATCTACATCTCCGCACCCATCCATCTGAAGTCACCGGTCTTCATCTTCTTTATCCAGATCGTCAGCGTTCCGATCCGGATCTCCACCGCCTATTGATCTGCAACCATCAGACTTCATCCGATCTCGACCGCCAGACATTCCTGGATATCGATAACCGAACTCCATCCCGATCTCTATCGCCGGTGAAATAAAAGGCATAGATCCGGCCTTCGTCTTCATCCTCTCAGCTTGTCGGTAGATATCATAGCACTGGAGAAATCACCATTGCGGACCGAGACTGAAGCAGGACATACCCTCAGCTATTCTGAGTTTGGAATACTCGTTGATTGCACAAAGGTATAAACATGAATTAAACTTATATTGATTAAAGTGAGTATCTTGATAAATATTGATCTTATTGATGATGTTAATGTACTACATATATATAGCTGTACTTTGGACTTTAAAGATCAGGATACAGAACACATGATTACATTTTCTTTGTGCTGACTTTGTCTGTGTTGTAGAATTTAAATCCTCTGTCAGGTGTATATGTCAACCGATCCTGCTGCCTTTGGAATCACGACCATGATGAAGAACGAGCAAGAGTCAAAGAACGGTATAAATTAATTTCCGCACATCAGTTACCGTTTGATCTAGCTCACTTTTTTTGTGTTCTAAATTTAGAAAGATAGATTTGTGTATTCACTCCAATTAGAGATTGTTAGTGTTTGGTTAAATCGATACTATATTTTTACGTGTTGCTGCATACTGAAGAATTCTCATGTAATATCAATTGGTCGTAGCGACGCATACTCCTAAATTTCATAACACGACTTTCTTCTGTTACTTTTATCAATGTCAATAAGTTCACATTTTGTATCAAAGCGAGGTTGTGTACCATCAAAAGATCTAGACTAGTATCTGTTTCGTTCCTTGAATCTACTTCTTGATTCTTTCTGTCGATCTTTCATCACATGGCAGCCTCATCCTCGTCATCTACCACAAATCAAATCTTTTCCTACACCTAAACAGGAATTCCCATCTTTGAAGGAGAAGTTGTTAAAATTTCATATAGCCGAAAACGAGAACCAAATGCAGAAACACTTCAACCATAAACTGAGCTCAGTAAACCAGATGCAAGGAAAGCAACAAGCAGGTCATGTATTAACACACTTCTTTACAACAAAAGACATACATGGCAAGACATGATTTCGCCAAGTAAAAATAAGGAAGCAGAAAACAAGTAAGAAGCTGGGCGGACAGACTTCGAGACTGCCGAGACCTCCGAGGCTGCCACCCTTGCCGAACTGAACAGCAAAGTCCGCCGAGACCGCAAGGTCACGCGGACTATCTGTTATTCAAGCTGAAGAAGAGCTGTCCACAAACCGCAAGCCGCCTGACCGCAGAGGTCACCTTACCGCCAATTAGACCGCGAACAGTGCTACCGAATAGAGGAATAGACCGCCCATTGGCTGACAACTTATTGAATTGGGAAAATGTTGAAGAAGAGAAGACCGTTGATCGCTAACCGCGACCTGTGGCTTAACCGCTGGTTGATAACCACGAGCTTCACTAATCCCTGACTGCAGTCAGAACCAAACACCTGGTTTCTCAGTGTTAGCCGCATAACCTGCAAAAGCAACATGTTAGACTTCTCAACTCGCGCGGATAGAAAAACTGAGCCCGCAACACTAACTCCAGCTCACAACTGTTCACTCTGTTAATTATGATGTGATAGGGGGGGGTCTGATTTATAGGCATGAAGAGGAGTGTGGTCACCGCCTTAGTGGATAGAAACACCATCCCAGCTCGCAGCTAGCACCAAGCAGTCCGCCCAGTCCGCATGGAAACGGCCAGACACTAGCCTATCCGCCTGATATCAATGAGGTCGGACAGGAAGCCAGTCCGCATGTCAGCGGACGCCGCATCAGCCAGCAATAACCAAAGTCCATGACCTAAGGAACAAGCCGCCCGGTCAATAAGCAGACATTGCAGACTTTGCAATCAAGAAACGAACTTGTCACTGATGACCAAGCACCAAACTGGAGAAAAAAACTCTGGCGCGAGCTTTGCGGACAAGAACACAGACCGCCATCTTCCAAGGCTGTCCGCCAACCCGCGAACTCCGTAGTTGCCTCCTAACCGCACAACAAAAAATAAGAGAACAAGGGCACATGTCAATGCAGATGTCCCGAACTCCAAAATCAGTTCGCACTAAGCGAACTCCGCGAACTAAGAATGAGTCTGCCCCTCCTGCGGATACACCACCTATTCGCACGGTTACTCCAGGGAACTAGCCAACTACTGAACAACTAGCTGAACTGGATGGACACCAACACCAGGCTGCAACAACAGGCCGCCCAGGCCGAACCATCAGTCCACAGGACTGTCCTCCCAGGCCGCGCGGTCTGCCTGATCAACCCCCACTTTCACTTCACAATTTTCAACACTCCCACTTGAAGTGAGAAGTGGTGGTCAAGCCCGGCAGTCCCCGTAACCGAGTAAATGGCCCCTTCGGCAGCAACTTTGTGAAGATGTCCGCGATGTTGTCTTCACTCCGCATATGTTCAACCATAAGAGATCCATCCAACACCTTCTCTCGAATGAAGTGGTCCTCAATCTCTATATGCTTGGTCCGCGCGTGACTAACTGGATTATTAACCAGTTTCAAGACACTCTCATTGTCACCGCAAAGCAGAGTTGGACCGCGCACTTCTTCATAGACGTCCTCTACTAGTCTCCTAAGCCAGATAACTTCCCGAGCTACCAAGGCCGAAACCTTGTACTCTACTTCCATAGTAGACACGGACACCGAGTCTTGTTTCTTACTACACCAAGAGATATTGGTTGATCCACATGTAAAGACATAACCGGATGTTGACTTCCGGTCGTCTGAATCTCCTCTATAATCAGCATCCGAGTATCCCTTAAGAGTAAAACCCGTGTCTTTCCAATAAAGGAGACACATATCAGAAGTGGACTTCACATATTTTAGAATGTTCCTTGTTGTCATCAAATGAGGCTTCCTGGGTTCCACCATATACCGACTTACTCGGCCAACCGCGCAAGAAATGTCTGGCCTTGTAATCGTCAAGTAGATAAGACTCTCAACCAGTTCCCGAAACACCAAAGGATCTAGAAGAATCCTCCCCTCATCCCGCCGAAGTTTGATGTCAGAGTCAAAAGGAGTAGAACTACTCTTTCCCTCCCTCATGTCGAATCGCTGAACAATTCACTTTGCATAGCCCTTTTGGGAAACGAGAATGCCACTCTTCTTCCTCTCCACCTCGAGTCCAAGGAAGTGCTGGAGCTCACCCAAGTCCTTCATCTCAAATCTTATATCTAGCTCTGCAATGAGCCTAGCTACCCCCTCCTCAAAGTTCCCCGTGACGATCATGTCGTCCACATACAATAACACCAAGACACGAAGCTACCCCTGCCTCTTGACGAACAAGCTTGAGTCTGAGTTGGAAGCAAGATAACCACAGAACTAGAGGTATTCTGCGATCTTCCTATAACAAGCTCGAGGAGACTGCTTCAAACCGTAAAGGGCTTTCCGGAGCTTGCAGACATAGTTCGGATGTTCTTCAGATATGTATCACAGTGGCTCATCCATGAATATGTCTTTATCTATCTCCCCGTAAAAAAAAGCATTCTTTACATCAAGTTGCCACATCTTCCACCCTTGGAAAGTAGCCAATGCGATCACCACCCGCACCGAAGTCATTTTGGCAACTGTACTAAACGTCTCTTCATAGTCTTCTTCGTACTGTTGGGAGAACCCCCGAGCAACCAGACAAGCTTTGTACCTTTTGATACTCCCATCAGCCTTCTTTTTTAGTTTGTACACCCGCTTACACGTCACAGGAGTAATGCCAACGACCTTAGGCACAAGGTCCCCAATCTCGTTCATTCTAAGGGCTGTCATCTCCTCATCCATAACATCATCCCACTCCTTCACTCCAGTGGCGTCTTCAAACTTTGAAGGCTCCCGCTCATCCAGGGGGCCTGCGAAGAGACAGGAGATAAACCTCGCAGCGTTTCCTTTGCTATAACGAGCTGGTGGCTTGATGGTCCTCTTGGATCTCCGAAGAGTTTGACCCCTGCTTACCACCTCCGCTGCTTCTTCAGAATCAGCTCCATTCTCGGGCAAACTTGGAGCATCGCTCCCCCTGCTTCCTGAAGCAGAAGCCTCTGCCCCAGAGCTTGAAACACCTAGAGCTCCTAGTGACACAGACAACTCCACCTGAAGATCTTCAACAGCCTCCTTGTACCCTTCATCATACCTGCTCTCTTGCAACTCAATAGAGCTACTTGCATACGACAGTTCATCAAAGACAATGTCTTTTGAGACAACAAACGTCTTCGTTGTAGGATCCATACACTTCTATCCCTTCTTCCGCTCATCATAACCCACAAAGACAAGCTTCCTTGCATTTGCATCAAGCTTGGTGCCCAGAGCATCTGGGACGTGTACGTAGTAGGTTGATACAAACATCTGAAGGTGTTCAACACTGGGCTTCTCCTTGAACATCAGCTCATGAGGAGACTTCATGTTGATCAGACTCAAAGGCATCAAATTGATGACATAGGTTGCGCAAGTCATTCCTTCCGCCCAAAAGGACCTGGGAATGCCCTTTGTATGAAGCCAACATTTGCAGGTTTCTGTCAAATGACGGATCTTCCTCTCCGCTACTCCATTTTGTTGTGGAGTATGTGCACAAGTAAACTCCCTCCAGATGCCTTGCTTCCTGCAGAAGTTAAAGAATTCAGTTGAAACGAACTCACCTCCATTGTCCGTTCTCAACTTCTTGATCTACAGGCCAAGTCGGCCCTCCACCAGCTCCTTGAACTCCACGAACAACCAAAAAACATTTGACTTCTCCTTCATGAAATACACCCACGTATACCGTGTATAGTCATCAATCAACACGAGCATATACCTGCTCCCTCCAAGATTGGCAGTGACTGTTGGCTCCATCAAATCACCATGGATACACTCCAATGACGTCTTACTTCTAGTTTGTGACTTGTCAAACGGAAGGAAATGTGACTTTCCATATTGACATCCTACACAAACGTGACCATCACCGTAGGATGACAACTTAGGTAAGCCTTTCACAAGGTTCCTCACCGCCATGGCTTTCAGCTTGTCCATCCCAACGTGCCCCAGCCTTTCATATCAAATAGCCGCACTATCATTGGCCCTCATCCGATCAACATAGGAGCTTGTTGATAGAACAAGCAAGTCCTTTACTCTCCTACCAACGTGAGCAACATCAGCATTTACCGCTGATATGTTGCGGAGAAATCTCACTTCTATTGGGCCGAACAGAATGTGATATCCCACGTCAACCGCATTGGTTATCGAGAAGAGGTTCTTCTTCATGTCAGGTACATGGTAGACACTCCTTAACATGAGTGGACCCCAAGCACTATCCAAAGACACTACACCCTCATTCTTTACAGTATGAATAGAATCATCAGCGGTTATACTATCTTCATTACCTGAGAATGTTTGCAGCGATGAGAACTTTGACTCATCTCTAGTGAGGTGATGACCACGCCCCGAGTCAACTATCCAGTCATCTTGGTAGTCGACGGTGGAAAAGGCAAGGACACACATGCCCGTCAAGAAATCTCCTCCCCACTCGGCTTCCTCAGCAATGGAACCAGCTGCCTCCTTATCAGCAGTTTGCTCAGGCTGCAGCTTGACCTTGCAGTCATATTTGAAGTGACCTAACTGATTACACCTGTAGCACTTCAACTCCTTTCAGTTCTTCTTAGGAGCAGTGCTCCTCTCTTGCTGATAGGAAGTTGAAGGTCCATCCTCAACAACAGTCTTCTTCTTCTTCTCCCATCTCTTCTTCTTACCTGTGAAGAGAGCCTCACTACCTCCTTCAGGGATAGTGATCACGACCATCTACCTAGCCAGGCTCTACTGCGATGCCAGCAGGTTCTCCAGCTCCAGCAAGGGTGGCTGAGTAGCCCAGCCTTGAACAGAAGTCACAAAGGCCACATATTCCTTTCGTAAACTGTGGAGTATGTGCTTCTTCAACTTTGCTTCAAAAATGAGCTCATTAGGGTCCAGCGCTGAGATCTCAGCGCACAGGTTCTTCATCTTAAGAAAGAACTTTGAGATGGACAGATCTCCTTAAGTTGCTCTAGCTAACTCATTTTCCAGAAATTGTAGCCTTGTTAGATACTTCCTGTTGAACAGTCCATCGATGGATGTCCAAATCTCAGCAGCAGACTCGCATCCTAAGATATGATTAAAGAGTTCCGGTGAGATAGTCCGCTTAAGAGCAAACTCTACTTTCGCATTTTTCTTTCTCCAAGCTCTCACCTGTTCAGCAGTACTAGTTGTGGCAGTAACTTCTTACTTATCGTCACCACTGATGACTTCCCATAACTCCTCGCCCAGAAGATAACTCTTCATACATGACTTCCACTTTTTAAAGTTAGTCGATGTAAGAATTTCAATACCAAGACCCCTTGCATAACCACCTTCCATTGCTGCAACCACTGATCTATAAGCTTCCAGAAGCACCAAGCATAACTGATGGTTGATCACTGCTCAAGCCTTTGTTCCCTCTAATACCATGTTAAAATTTCATATAGCGAAAAATGTGAAGCAGACGCAGTAACACTCCAACCATAAACTGAGCTCAATAAACCAGAAACAAGGAAAGTAACAAGCAGGTCATGTATTAGCACACTTCTTTACAGCAAGAGACATATATGGCTAGACATGATTTTGCCAAGTAAAAATAAGGAAGCGGAAAACAAGCAAGAAGCCGGGAGGACAGAATCCGAGATTGCCGAGGCCGCCACCCTTGCCGAACTGAACAACAAAGCCCGTCGAGATCGCGAGGTCACGCAGACTACCTGTTATTCAAGCTGAAGAAGAGCTGTCAGCAAACCGCAAGCCTCCTGACCGCAGAGGTCGCCTAGCCTCCAGTTAGACCGCGAACAGTGACGTCGAAGAGAGGAACAGACCGCCCACTGGCATACAGCTTATTGAACTTGGAAAATGCTGAAGAAGAGAAGACTGTTGATCGCTAACCGCGACCTGCAACTTAACTGTTGGTTGATAACCGCGAGCTTCACTAATCCCTGACCGCAGTCAGAACCAAACACTTGGTTTATCAGTGCTAGCCGCACAACCTGCAAAAGCAACCGGTTAGACCTCTCAACTCGCGCGGATAGAAAAATTGCATTAACTCCCACTCACTTACTATTCACTCTGTTAATTATGATGTGAGAGGGGGTCCTATTTGAAAGTGCAAGTTAGATCTGATATACTCTAGAGGGGGGTGAATAGAGTATGGTGCTTGCTAAAAACGTTTTACAACTCTTGTTGTATTCCTAAGTGAACAGGGAAGCAAATGAACTACATCAACTATCTAATCAAAAAGCAATCACAAACCACAGCCAGAAAATAAATGAAAATAAGCAACCAGAAGACACAAGGAGCTATAGTGGTTCCCCAATCAATCTGGGTACATCCACTTTTCTACCACCCTAGGTAGGAATCCACTGCAGGATGAGTTGATCAGGTGTCCTGGGCACCAATGAGCTTTTGATAAGTTGCTCAAAAACCAAAACAGATTTTTTTGATCAGGTGTCTTGCCACCACTGAGTTTTGACAAGCTCTCAGAAACCAGCACAAACATTTGAAGAGAGTTTGATAAACCCTTTACAGCAGAGAGAGAGAGAGAGGGATGACATGATCTTATCTGTCAACAATCATAGAGAAGATAGTGGATGTTGTCAAAGCTCCCCCTGAGTTCTTGAGTTGTTCAGGAAGTGAAGCTTTGTAGTAGGGTGATAGGCCTTCAGAAGATTTGATCTCCAGCAAAAGATGATTTCAGCAATAGCTGAAATGTGTGGTGTCTGGAGTCTTGAATGATGATGGCCTTTGAACACTTGAATCAAGAGGGATCTGAAAATTTCAGTATGTTGATCTCCTTTTGTGATGGTGTTCTTGTATGAATTCTAAGACTGAGAATGTCTGCTACTCTTTCTCTTTCTATTGTTCTTGTTGTAATAGTTGTTGTTGATGATGGTATCCAGCAGGAATTAAAAATATTGATCTTTTATTCCTCAGATCTGAATAGAATATTTTTCTGTCCAAGATAGCCGTTAGCCTGTCATAAATGACTTCCTTAACTGCATTTTGTCTTCTGGAGGAAAGTCCACTAAAACATTCCTTTGAAAATCCCTTGAAACTTGCTCCAGATTAATTGAAGACGGCTACAAGATTCTTGACATAAATGCTGATAATAATTCCATAACTGTCTGAATTTGAATCTTGAAAAATGTCGATCTCTTCAGAAAAACGTCGACCTGAGCTCCACTATTGTTGAACTGAGCTCAGAGACTGGACTTAGACTGAAACAGAGATCGTCGATCTGAGCTCAACTATCGTCGAACTGAGCTCAGAGATAGAGAAACAAACTAGAGACAAGAACGCCGATCTGAGCTCGAAGATCATCGAATGGAGTTCGACGACTCGTTGTAGTTGAGCTCAGAGATCGTCGAATGGAGTTCGACGATTCATCGAAGTGAGCTCAGCGATTGTCGAATGGAGTTCGACGATTCGTCGTCCTGAGCTTGACGAAATGACTTAGTCTACAGAACTGAAATATCTGGTCTTGAGGGCAGCTTCCAAACCTAAATACTAACCCTTAGACTCAATTCTAATTGACCTTTAGATCTATACAAGGAGGTCAAAACAGATTTCCTAAAAGACATAGTGATCCTTGCCCAAATCAGTAATAGGGTGTTCCAACACTATTTATAGGCACAGAGAGCAATGTGGTCACCTCACTAGTGGATAAAAACACCACCCCAGCTCGCAACTAGCACCAAGTGTTGAATTTTGTGAAGTGGAAGTGGTTGACGGGACAGGTCGGGCGGCCTGGGCGGACAGCTTTGGCGGACTAGGCGGACTGGGCGGACTGTGATGTGCGGCCTGGTGGAAGGTCTAGTGAAAAGCCGGCTGTCTTCTGAGCGGTTTGCACGGGTGAAGTCCGCGGACTATGCGGCCTGGTTTCTGCGGATAGGGCGTTTGCTGATTGGCTTTGCCAAGGAGCGGCCTGAGCGGATAGAGGCATGCGGAATTGTGCTTGCTCAGTGGTCGTGGTGCAAGCTTGTGCTGATAGGCGGTTTGGCTCGTGTCCGCGGGAAGCTTGCGGACTGATGTGTCCGCGGTGTGGGCTGTTGCGGACTGGGCTTAGAGCTTGGCTGAGGCCTTGTCGAGCTCTGGTGTTACAGCAGGTGCTTTGCTGTGGAGTTCGTTTGGCGGACTGGCTTTGGAGTCTGGGAGATGGCTGCTGCGATGGGACAGGAGTGCGAGGAACTTGCGGACTGTTGGCGGTCTGTGCTACGGTGTTTGGCGGACGAGAGTTTGAGTCCGTCATGCTCGCATTAGCCTTTGATGGTTTTGGACTTGGTCACACTCTGTGCCAAGACCATGGTGTCCGCCGTATCCGTCAAGTCCGCTGTGACCGGGCGGACTGTTGCTATCTGTCTTTGGTCGTGGACTTGTGGCGGATTGAGGTGTGAGTCTTGCGGACTGCCTCGGGTTTGGGCGGACTGCCATTGAAGGGGGTTTGCTGTCCTGCAGTGGTTGGAGCTTTGCGGGCTGATGCCTTGTCCGCATAGCTTGGGCGGACTGGAGAGGGTTCGCCAATGTTGCCTTGCTCCTGGCGGTTTTTCTTGGTATCCGGCTAAGTCCTTGCGGACTCGGCGGATGGTGTTTTTGTTATCGCGCTGGCTAGGGCAGTGTCGCTATCTCTAGGGCGGTGACCACACTCCTCACCTCGCCTATAAATATGACCCCCCTGGCACATCTACAGTAACTTGAGTGAACAGTAAGTTGGGTTGGGCGAAGTGCTGCGGTTTTTGTTTGTCAATCCGCGTGGATTGTTTCAGTGCTGACGTTTGTTGTGTGCAGGTCGCGCGGGTAGCTTCAAGGAGCCAGGAGTTTGGCTGTGACTTCGGTCAAGTACTTGGAAGTGTGCGGTCTCTGCGGATTCAGCAGGAGGTCGCTCTGCGGCTTGTCAGCTCTGTTTCATCTTTGCCAGCTTCAATAACCTGTCCGCCGGCTTCAGGCGGGTAGGGGGTGTTCCTCAGTTCAGCTTCAGCAGGAGACGAATAACGGTTCGTCCGCGCGGCTTCACGGCTTCGGCGAACTCCATGGCTATTCGGCGGATTGCAGCTAAGTTCGGGCGACCTCATCGGACTCGGCGACCTCGGCTACCTCGCGGTCTCGGCGGACTCTGGTGCTGTCCGCCCGACTTGGATTTTGGTGCTTTCTGTTTACAGCTGTTATACTAGCGAAATCATGTCTCGCTATGTATGCCTCGTGTTGTAAAGAAGTGAATGAATAAAGACCTGCTTTTGCTTCCATTGTTTGTTGGGTTTAACCTTTGTTCCTTGGTTTTCTGCTGGTTCAACATGAGAACTGGGTAGTTCCGAAGATATTAATTTGGCGTTTGGGCTATCTTGCTAACCATGTTGAGAAAATTTAACATGGTATCAGAGGGAGGTTCAGTTGCGTGAGCGGTCGTCAACCAGTGTTGTTACTCAGGCTTTGAGTGGTGATCAACCTGTGTTGTTGCTCGGAGCTTCTGGAAGGTTGCCAACAGGTGTTGCAATGGAAGGGAGCTTTGCAAGGGGTCTTGGAATTGAACTCTTAACGCCGACTAACTTCAAGAAGTGGAAGTCGTGCATGAAGAGTTATCTTCTTGGCGAGGAGATGTGGGAAGTCGTCGGTGGTGACGACAGACAGGAAGTCACTGCTGCGTTCGGTACTGCTGAGCAGGTTAGGCTCTGGAGAAGAACAAATGCTAAGGCGGAGTTCATTCTGAAGAGAGCCGTGTCTCCGGAACTGTTTGATCACATTGTTGGATGTGAGTCAGCTGCTGATATTTGGACAACCATTGATGAGTTGTTCAATAGGAAGAATGTGGCGCGGCTTCAGTTCCTGGAGAATGAGTTGTCCAGGGCAACTCAGGGAGACCTTTCCATCTCCAAGTACTTCTTAAAGATGAAGAGCTTGTGTGCTGAGCTGTCGGCACTGGATCCTGATGAGCCTATCTCTGAGGCTAAGATGAAAAGGCACATTATCCGCGGCTTGCGGAAGGAGTATGTGGTCTTTGTTACATCTGTTCAAGGGTGGGCTACTCAGCTGTCTTTGCTGGAGCTGGAGAATCTGCTTGCATCGCAGGAGAGCTTGGCAAGGCAGATGGCTGGAGTGAACCTGAATCAGGAAGGCAGCGAAGCTCTCTTCTCAGGCAAGAAGAAAGGATGGGAAGGGAAGAAGAAGAAGAAGGTGCAGGTCGCTGGTGAGAAGGAGACTTCAACTTCATATCATTCGGAGAGGAGTAATGCTCCTAAGGACTGGAAGAAGAATCTGAAGTGTTACCGGTGTCATCAGCAAGGGCACTTCAAGCGGGACTGCAAGGTCAAACTGCAGCCTGGGCATACTGCGGGAAACGAGGAAGCTTGCTCGAGAAGTGAAGAAGCAGGATGGGGCGGAGCTTTTATGACGGGCACTTGTGTCCGGGCCTTGTCTGCTGAGGACTTCAACAGCGAGTGGATCGTGGACTCCGGGTGTGGTCATCACCTCACCGGAGACAAATCGAAGTTCACCTCCATGCAGGCTTACTCAGGTAATGAAGCTATTATCACTGCTGATAATACTGTTTATGCAGTAGAGAAAGAGGGGGTCGTGTCTTTGGGTAGTGATCAGGGGCCACTTATGTTAAGGAGTGTGTATCACGTGTCGGGCATGAAGAAGAATCTCTTCTCGGTGACCAATGCGGTGGACGCTGGTTATCACGTTCTGTTTGGGCCAACAGACGTGAAGTTCCTTCGCAACGTATCAGCGGTGAAGGCTGATGTTGCTCATGTTGGGAGGAGGGTGAAGAACTTGTTTGTTCTTGCCACCAATTCTTATGTTGATCGTATGAGGGCCAATGATAGCGCTGTTATCTGGCATGAGAGGCTGGGACATGTTGGCATGGACAAGCTGAAGGCGATGGCTAGTAGAAGTTTGGTGAAGGGGTTGCCTAAGTTGTCCTCCTTTGGTGATGGGCATGTTTGCGCGGGCTGTCAATACGGTAAGGCACATCGCCTTCCGTTTGATAATTCACAAACAAGGAGCAAGAAACCATTGGAGTGCATTCATGGCAACCTGATGGGACCGACGGTTACTGCCAGCCTTGGTGGAAGCAGATACATGCTTGTCTTGGTTGATGACTACTCAAGGTATACCTGGGTGTACTTCTTAAAGGAGAAGTCGGAAGCCTTCCGTTTGTTTGTGGAGTTTAAGGAGTTGGTAGAAGGCCGGCTTGGCTTGCGGGTTAAGAAGCTTAGAACTGATAACGAGGGTGAGTTTGTCTCCTCCGAATTTTCTAACTTCTGCAGGAAGCACGGGATCCAACGAGAGCTTACTTGTGCTCACACTACACAACAAAATGGGGTAGCGGAGCGGAAAATCCGTCATCTGACGGAGACCTACAAATGATGGCTTCATGCGAAAGATATCCCAAGGTCCTTTTGGGCGGAGGGGAAGTCTTGTGCTGCTTACGTCATCAACAGGATGCCACTCATCCCTATCAACATGAAGACTCATGTTGAGCTGTTGCTGAAGGAGAAGCCGAGTGTTGGACACCTTAGGGTGTTCGGTTCAACTTGCTACGTGCATGTCCCGGATGCTTCACGGAAAAAGCTGGATGCGAAGGCAAGGAAACTTGTCTTTGTTGGCTACGATGAGCGGAAGAAGGGATGGAAATGCATGGACCCTGTGATGAAGAAGTTCGTGGTGTCAAGAGACGTTGTCTTTGACGAGCTGACGTCATATGGAGGTGGCTCGGTTGAGCTAACCGAAAGTAGCAAGGTTGATGAAGCACCAGTGGTAGCTGCTGAAGGCTTGGAAGAGGAGCTTGTTGTTTCACCAGCAGCTCCTGTTGCTTCTAACTCCGAGGCTGAGCCTTCTGGCTCAGGAAGAAGGGGGAGCACTGCTCAATGTTTTCCCCAGGTAGGAGTGGAGCCAGAAGAAGCAACGGAAGCAGTGAGCAAAGAGCCGGCCCTTCGGAGATCGAAGAGGGTGGTTAAGCCACCGGCTCGGTACTGTGATGAGAATGCAGTGAGCTTTGTCTCTTGCTTCTTTGCAGGTCCTCTGGATGAGTGAGAGCCTGCAACCTTCAACGAGGCCACTGGAGTGAAGCAGTGGGAAGGTGCCATGAAAGAAGAGATTGATGCTCTGAAGAAGAATGAAACCTGGGACCTTGTGCCCAAGGTTGATGGCATTACTCCGGTTACTTGCAAGTGGGTGTATAAGTTGAAGAAGAAGGCTGATGGGAGCATTGATAGGTTCAAGGCTTGCCTGTTCGCTAGAGGATTCTCACAGCAGTATGGAGAAGACTATGAGGAGACATTCAGTCCAGTTGCGAAGATGACTTCAGTAATGGTGGTGATCGCCTTGGCTGCTAGTAAGGGATGGAGGTTGTGGCAACTCGATGTGAAGAATGCCTTTCTTTACGGAGAGATTGACAAGGACATCTTCATGGATCAGCCGCCTGGTTTTGTCTCTGAAAAGCATCCGGACTATGTCTGTAAACTCAGGAAGGCTCTCTATGGGTTGAAGCAAGCTCCTAGAGCGTGGTATGAGAAGATTGCAGAGTACTTGCAATTCTGTGGATACCTTGCTTCTAACTCGGATTCAAGCTTGTTCGTTAAGAAGAAGGGAGAGCTACGAGTCTTGGTCCTGCTGTATGTGGATGACATGATCATCACAGGGAATTCGAAGGGGGAAGTAGCAAGGCTCAGGGCTGAGCTTGCTATACGCTTCGAGATGAAAGACTTGGGAGAGTTGCATCACTTTCTCGGTATGGAAGTGGAGAGGAAGGAGTACGGGGTTCTCATTTGCCAGAAAGGGTATGCTGATCGTATTGTGAAGCGGTTCGGCATAGGCGAAGGGAAGAAGTGCTCTACTCCACTGGAACCTGGGCAGAAGCTTCGACGAGATGAGGGAAGGGTTCTTCATGATCCCTTGGTGTTCAGGGCTCTTGTTGGGAGCTTGATTTACCTGACGATTACAAGGCCGGATATCGCTTATGCGGTTGGCCGAGTAAGTCGGTATATGGCTGAACCAAGGCAATCACATCTAGTGGCGGCGAAGGGTATTCTGAAGTATGTCAAGATGACTTCTGACATGGGACTCCTCTATGGAAGAGACTCGGAGTTTGCGTTGCTCGGGTACACGGATGCTGACTATGACGGTGATTCGGATGATCGGAGGTCTACTTCAGGTTATGTGTTCACTTGCGATTCAGCTAGCATCTCGTGGTGTAGCAAGAAGCAGAACTCGGTGTCGGTTTTAACCACGGAGGCGGAGTATAAGGCTTCGGCCTTGGCTGCTCGGGAAGCCGTTTGGTTGAGGAGGCTTATAGAGGATGTTCATGAAGAAGTGCAAGGGCCTACTTTACTCCGGGGTGATAATGAGAGTGCTCTCAAACTGGTTAACAATCCAGTGTGTCACGCCAGGACCAAGCATATAGAGATTGATCACCATTTCATCAGTGAGAAGGTGTTGGAAGGATCTCTGCTAGTCGGGCATGTTCGGAGTGAAGATAATCTTGCTGACATCTTCACAAAGCCACTGTCGAAGGGGCCCTTTGAACGCTTGCGCAGCTTGCTGGGCTTGGTCACCACTTCCCACTTCAAGGGGGAGTGTTGAATTTTGTGAAGTGGAAGTGGTTGACGGGACAGGCCGGGCGGCCTGGGAGGACAACTTTGGCAGACTAGGCGGACTGGGCGGACTATGATGTGCGGCCTAGTGGAAGGTCTAGTGAAAAGCCGGCTGTCTTCTGAGCGGTTTGCACGGGCGAAGTCCGCGGACTATGCGGCCTGGTTTCTACGGATAGGGCGTTTGCTGATTGGCTTTGCCAAGGAGCGGCCTCAGCGGATAGAGGCTTGCGGACTGGTGCTTGCTCAGTGGCCGTGGTGCAAGCTTGTGCTGATAGACGGTTTGGCTCGTGTCCGCGGGAAGCTTGCGGACTGATGTGTCCGCGGTGTGGGCTGTTGCGGACTGGGCTTAGAGCTTGGCTGAGGCCTTGTAGAGCTCTGGTGTTACAGCAGGTGCTTTGATGTGGAGTTCGTTTGGCGGACTGGCTTTGGAGTCCGGGAGATGGCTGCTGCGATCGGACAGGAGTGCGAGGAACTTGCGGACTGCTGGCGGTCTGTGCTACGGTGTTTGGCGGACGAGAGTTTGAGTCCGTCATGCTCGCATTAGCCTTTGATGGTTTTGGACTTGGTCACACTCTGTGCCAAGACCATGGTGTCCGCCGTATCCGCCAAGTCCGCTGTGACCGGGGGGACTGTTGCTATCTGCCTTTGGTTGTGGACTTGTGGCGGATTGAGGTGTGAGTCTTGTGGACTGCCTCGGGTTTGGGCGGACTGCCATTGAAGGGGGTTTGCTGTCCTGTAGTGGTTGGAGCTTTGCGGGCTGATGCCTTGTCCGCATAGCTTGGGCGGACTGGAGAGGGTTCGCCAATGTTGCCTTGCTCCTGGCGGTTTTCCTTGGTATCCGGCTAAGGCCTTGCGGACTCGGCGGATGGTGTTTTTGCTATCGCGCGGGCTAGGGCGGTGTCGCTATCTCTAGGGCGGTGACCACACTCCTCACCTCGCCTATAAATAGGACCCCCATGGCACATCTACAGTAACTTGAGTGAATAGTAAGTTGGGTTGGGCGAAGTGCTGCGGTCTCTGTTTGTCAGTCCGTGCGGATTGTTTCAGTGCTGACGTTTGCTGTGTGCAGGTCGCGCGGGTAGCTTCAAGGAGCCAGGAGTTTGGCTGTGACTTCGGTCAAGTACTTGGAAGTGTGCGGTCTCTGCGGATTCAGCAGGAGGTCGCTCTGCGGCTTGTCAGCTCTGTTTCATCTTTGCCAGCTTCAATAACCTGTCCGCCGGCTTCAGGCGGGTAGGGGGTGTTCCTCAGTTCAGCTTCAGCAGGAGACGAATAACGGTTCGTCCGCGCGGCTTCGCGGCTTCGGCGGACTCCGTGGCTATTCGGCGGATTGCAGCTAAGTTCGGGCGACCTCAGCGGACTCGGCGACCTCGGCGACCTCGCAGTCTCGGCGGACTCCGGTGCTGTCCGCCCGGCTTGGATTTTGTTGCTTTCTGTTTACAGCTGTTATACTAGCGAAATCATGTCTCGCTATGTATGCCTCGTGTTGTAAAGAAGTGAATGAATAAAGACCTGCTTGTGCTTCCATTGTTTGTTGGGTTTAACCTTTGTTCCTTGGTTTTCCGCTTGTTCAACGTGAGAACTTGGTAGTTCCGAAGATATTAATTTGGCGTTTGGGCTATCTAGCTGACCACGTTGAGAAAATTTAACACCAAGTAGTCCGCCCAGTCCGCATGGACAAGGCCGGACACCAGCCTATCCGTCTGCTATCAATGAGGCCGGACGGGAAGCCAGTCAGCATGCCAGCGGACACTGCATCAGCCCGCAATAACCAAAGTCCACGACCAAAGGCACAAGCCGCCCGGTCAACAAGCGGACATTGCGGACTCTGCAATCAGGAAACGAACTTGTCACAGATGACCAAGTTCAAAACCGGAGAAAAAAACTCCGGTGCGAGATCTGCGGACAAGAACACAGACCGCCAGCTTCCAAGGCAGTCCGCCAACAAGCGAACTTCGTGGATACCTCCTAACCACACCACAAAAAAGAGGAGAACAAGGGCACAAGCCAATGCCGATCTCCCGAACTCCAAAAGCAGTCCGCACTAAGCGGACTCCGCAAACTCAGAATGAGTCCGCCCCTCCTGTGGATACACCACCTATCTGCACGGTTACTCCAGGGAACTAGCCAACTACTGAACAACTAGCCGAACTGGCTGGACACCAACACCAGGCCGCAACAACAGGCCGTGCAGGCCGCACCATCAGTCCGCAGGACTGTTCGCCCAGGTCGTGCGGTCTGCCTGATCAACCTCCACTTTCACTTCACAATTTTCAACAGAAGAATATGACTACTGGAGCAAACAGATGAAGGTGTTCTTCGTCTCACAAGGATTGTGGGATCTAATCCTCAATAGATACCCGAAACTGCAAGAGAAAGATAAGGAAGATAAGGTTAATGTCCAAACCCAATTGGAAAATCAGAAACGGGACGCCAAAGCAGTCCTCTGTATTCAACAAGTAGTCGGGTGCATGAGCAGACCCACTCTAAGACACGGTCGGGCATGTGCCCGAGAGTTTTTTTTGGCGTAATCACGACTAGGTATTCTGTTTCCTCATTTTCCTCGGGCAAGCTTTCTCCATTTTGATTTCTGGCAGTGGCGTCGACGGGAGAGTGGCGAGCTAGTCCTCTTCTGCAATATATGGCGACGTCGGAGTCTCTCCCTTCCGATTTTTGGCGGCGTCGACTCCCAAAGTTTCGCTCACTACAACTGAAGGTCGGCGACGCCACTGTTGTCGTTCAGCGCAGTTCTTCACGGTTGATTAATGCCACCTCACGCCATCACTGATGCAGTTGCTAGCTGTTCTCTTAATCATCTCTCTCCCACTTCATCACACTCCCTCTTGGCCAAAGCAGACTAAAATCACAACTTTGGGTAATAAGACTCACCATGTTCCTCATCCCTACTTCCTGCTAACAGTTTTTTTGCATACCACAATTTTCTGTTTTTTTGCCCAAATCTTGTTTTTTTGCATACAAGATTTTTTTTTTTGCCTAAATCTTGTTTTTTTGCGACCTTTTAATATTTCAGATAATGGTTTAAACTCAAATCTCATTTGGCAGCACAATTTTTTTTCCTGCGGAAATAAAATCAATTCTTATTCAGATTCATTAGAAGATTTTAGAAAAATTCGGCCCTGAAATAAAATCTAGATGGTTAATTAACTAGATTCCTCCAATTCTTTTTTGTTGTTGCAATTTTCTATGATGTGAATGTAAGTGTATATTCGGACAAATAACGGGCTCTGGGGCTTCGCGCGAATAAACCCTAGGTTTTGCTCTATATAAACCTAGCTGGGGGCAACGGGGAGTGAGTTCCACTTTGACTCTCCTCCGGATATTTCGAGCGCCTCTCACATTCTCGAAACAGCTCCCGTCTGGCGCTCGTTCCCGATTTTTGGGTTCGCCATCGTTCCCGATCGTCGCCGTCGCGCTCGCCGTCGCGTAGCGCTCGCTCGTTCGCGGCTTTAGGGCACGAGGACGCCATCGCCGTTCACGTCTTCCCCGAAGCCCTAGCCGTCGCGTCTTCCTCATCGCGATCGTTCGGCGATTCGCGTCTTCCTCGACGCCACCGCAGCCGCCTGGTCTCGGATTAGGAGGAAGCCGCCTGCTCTCTTTGTTTCACTGCTGGAAAATCAGAAACGGGACGCCAAGGAACAAGGCTCTCCGTCGCGGATTCCCCGTCGCGGAACAAGGGCTTGCAGTCGACGATCGTTTTTTCAGTCATCGATCGCCCATTCGACGATCGCCAAGGAGTTCGACGATCGACTTTTTCCCGTTCGACGATCGACTTTTTCCCGGTCGACGATCGTTTCCCGTTCGACGATTGACTTTTTCCCGGTCGACGATTGTTTCCCGTTCGACGATCGCCAAGGAGTTCGAAGATCGTTTTTCCCAGTCGATGATCGCCTCTTCCCAGTCGTCGATCACGTCTTCCCGATCATCGATCGCCTCTTCCGTCGCCTGGTACCCAATCGTGGTCATCCCTGCTGCCTTGACTCTTCCGGCAAGGTTGCCGATCCAGATCTGGAAAGGTGAAGCCGATCCAAGGTTGTTGAGCCCGTGGAGCCGATCCAGTGAAGCCGATCCAGTTTGCTCTTTAGTGGTAGCCGTGTTCTCTTCCGGCAGATTCTGTGTTAGGGTTTGCAAGCAAGTGAAGGGATGAGGAACTCCAGCTTCTCCTCTCCAGTGCCCATGAACAAGCTTGAGAAGTTCACGGCCACAGAGTTCAACGACTGGAAGTTGAACACCTAGTTTGGGATGAAATACCTAAACGTCTTCTACACCATCAAGACTACTCGTGCTGACGTTGCTGGGACTGAAGACGAGGCACATTTGGTCGAAGACGAGGACTTCTGCAGGGATTACCTGCTGAACTGCCTCTCCTCCAGCCTGGCCAAGAACTACATCAAGATGCAGTCTGCTAAGGAGATATGGGAAGCACTGGAGGAGCACTTCAAGCAGGAGGATGACCTCTCTAAGGCTCACCTGGTGGATAAATTCCACTCCTTCAGCTTCGACGAGTAGAAAGTCATTCTCCCCCAGGTATCTGATTTTGAAAATTTAGTTGATTTCTTGCATAGTGAGTCTATTAGTCTGCCTGATAGTTTTGTTGCAGGCACGATTGTGTATAAATTGCCCTCCTCGTGGTACAATTTCAAAACGGAAATGTACCGCAAAAAGATGCAAGTTGGTCTGAACGACCTCAAGCGTTTCATACGCATTGAAGACGAGAACAGGACGTAGCACGCCTTGGAAGCTGTTGGCAAGCAGAAGGCTGCTGCCAACATGATTTCAAGCTCTAAGCGTGCTCCTCCCCCTCACAAGACCAAAACGTCTTGTATTAGCCCCCATGTTGCAGGACCGAGTAGACCCTCTAAGAAATTTATGGGTAAATGTTTTAACTACAACAAGTGGGGATACTGCGCATCCGACTGCAAGTTACCGAGGAAGGAAAGAACTAAGACACCACAAGAGGGCAACCAGGCCCATCTGGTTAGTCAAGCTGAGCCATCCAACTTTGTTGTCATGGTCGGACACGAGCAGGCCAGCACGGAGTGGTTCCTGGATTCTAGGGCAACGTGTCACGTTTGCAACAATGCTAATCTTTTGACAGCGCTGAAGAATGCAAAAGAATCAGTGATCGTGTCCAATGGAGGAACAACTGATGTATTGAAGGTGGGGAACGCAACTCTGATGCTCTCCTCAGGTAAGTTTTTAATTTTAAAGAACGTAAAATTTATTCCTTCTTTATATGTTAACTTAGTGTCTATTGGTTTATTTTGTGATGTTGGTATGTCAGTTAACTTCTGTAGCGGTAGAGTGACTCTGTCAGTTAACTCTCACTACTTTGGATGTGCTTACGTCCAAAAGAGGATGTATCATCTGAGTCTAGCAAATGAGGTAGTGCAACAAGTTCAATTGAATTTAGTTAGCCCTAGGACTCTACATGAGAGACTAGGACACGTAAACTACAGGAAAATATTCCAAGTAGCTAGAACTCACAAGATCACATTAGACACTAAGTCTCCTTTTGGAAAATGTGAAGTGTGTGCTCAGACTAAGATCACTAGGAAACCTTTTGGCACGATTACTAGGAGCACAACACCTCTTGAGCTTATACATTTCGATATTTTTGACTTTAAGAGTTTTGTCACTAGAGGTGGAAGGAAGTATATGATCGCGTTCATAGATGACTGCACAAGGTTTTGTCATATTTCGTTGCTTAAAAGTAAAGACGAAGCATTTGAAAAGTTTTGCCTTTTCAAAACCAGGGTACAAAACCAATTAAGCATGAAAATAAAGAGATTTAGGAGTGATAGAGGAGGAGAATATATGTCCAGTGAGTTCAGATGCTTCCTTACTTCACAGGGCATCTTAGCAGAAACCACTGCTCCTTACTCCCCCCAATCTAACGACATAGCTGAGAGCAAGAATAGAACGTTAACAGAGATGTTGAACTCTATGCTGCTCATTGCAGGCATGCCTTCCGCTTATTGGGGAGAAGCAGTCTTAACTGCGAATCACATTCTGAATAAAGTTCCTCATGCTAAGTTAGAGGTTACACCCTACGAGCTTTGGTTTAAGCGACCCCCGTCTTTAACAAGACTTAAGACCTGGGCCTGTATATCCTATGTCAGGGTTCCTGACCCTAGACGGTCTAAGGTTAGACCTAGGATCAATACATGTGTCTACTTAGGATGTGCTGAAGATAGTACTGCAGATAGGTTTCTTGATATTTCTAATAATATCATAATAGAATCTAGGGATACAGTGTTCTTCGAGGATAAATTCCTAAAAGATAAGAACCTAACGATCCTAGGTATGCAAACAACTATTATTGAGGAAGATCATGAATCAGTACCGAGCACCTCCTATTCCGTTCTGATAGATAACTCTGGCCTAGAGTCTAGGAGGACTTCAGTGAGAGAGAGAACCCCCAGAACCTTCGGTAGTGATTTTGTCACTTACCACGTTGAGGATGATCCATCTACCTTTAAGGAAGCGAAGAGATCAAGGGATTCCCTACTCTGAAAAGAAGCTATTGAGGATGAGATGACCTCTCTCCTTCAGAACACACCTGTACGTTGGTTGATAAGTCAAAAGGGGCTAAAACTGTAGGGTGCAAGTGAGTTCTGAAAAAGAAGCTAAATCCCGATGGTAGCGTAGCTAAGTATAAAGCATGCCTGGTGGCTAAAGGTTTCACACAAGTAAGCGGAGTAGACTATTTTGATGTATACTCACCCGTGTGTCACTTAACAACCATTAGGGTTCTTCTTGCTATTTCTTCCATTGAGAACTTTGTTGTTCATCAAATGGATGTTAAGACTGCGTTCTTGAACGGAGATCTGACCGAAGAGATCTACATGAGTCAACCTGAAGGTTTCATTGTAGACGAACACGAAAACAAGGTCTGTAAGCTTTTAAAGTCGCTATACGGATTGAAACAAGCACCGAAATTATGGCATGAGAAGTTTGACTATACTGTAAAGAACATGGGATTTGTTGGGTACATTGATCAAATGTACCTGATTTGAAGAAGCCTCACCCATCTCAATGATATACATCATAATGTATTTGATGTATGTTTGAGTTACTTGTGCAGGTTAGGTATTCACTAGACTGAAGCTAAAACTTTCTAAGTCCATGTGTCGACACCCAGAGGGAAAGTGTCGACACTTGAGAAAGCTTGTGTCGACACCCAGACAAGCAGTGTCGACACTTGGAGTCATTGTGTCGACACCTGGGATGAAGAGTCGACACCAGACAGAGAGTGTCGACACTTGGAGATGTGTCGACACTCAGTGAAGAAAAGTGCAGACAGAAAGTGTCGACACAAGGAGCTGTGTCGACACCCAGTGAAGCAGTGTCTACACCAGAAAGTGTCGACACTTGGAGCTGTGTCGACACTCAGCAAAAGTCTGCAGAGTCCAAGTACAAGTGTCGACACTCAACACAATGTGTCGACACTATGCAGAAGAGTCAACATTTAAAGTATGTGTCGACACTCAACACAATGTGTCGACACACCATCAGAGAAGTCAACATTTAAAGTATGTGTCGACACTCAACACAATGTGTCGACACACTATCAGAGAAGTCAACATTTAAAGTATGTGTCGACACTCAGAACAATGTGTCGACACACCGTTAAAGACTCAACACTGGAAGGAAGTGTCGACACAAGGAGCTGTGTCGACACTTAGCAAAGAACAGAAATATCTACAAAAATATTCTAAGTACAAGTGTCGACACTAAGGGAATGTGTCGACACTCAGCTGAAGAATCTATATTAAAGACTTGTGTCGACACCAAGAAGCAGTGTCGACACTTGACAGATTCAACACAAGAAGTTGTGTCGACACAAAAGAGATGTGTCGACACTTAGAAGAATACAGTTAAAGAATGAAGAACAAGTACTTGTGTCGACACTCAATTTCAATGTCGACACATGCAGAAGAATCTGTGTCGAGACATACAAGGAGTTGTGTCGACACCTTGTAGACTTGTGTCGACACTTACACAGCATGTGTCGACACTTGGTCTATAAGTGTCGACACTTAAGAACAGAAAGTCTCGACACTATCTGACAGTTAGAGAATTTCAAGAAGTGACTGGTTGACATGACAACTGCCGATCCAGCCGGTCTACAGCAACTGTCAGGGAAGTCAGAAGTCTGTTATGAACCGGACCAGCCGGTTACCATGAAGAATGCCTATAAATAGGCACTCACAGTTTACAGAAACTGTTGTTGAAGCTATTTGAAGTAATTGATCAGATTATTCAAGTAATCAAAAAAGTGGTACACAGAGTATCAACACAAGAAGATCTGGCAGTCCAACTGCAGATCTAAGAAGTTGGAGAGAGAGAGAGCTCCAATCAAGAATTCAGTCTTTGGAACTAGGCTGAGAAGAAGGATTCAGAAGCATCTGGATCTTAAGAAGCAGAGGTCAAGGAACAACTGCAGAGGATTCATACTTATTCAGTTCTACTCAAGAAGCTTTGAAGGAAGCTAAGTCAGTTTGGATCTATCTGAGTTCTTCCAAGAACTCAGCAAGAAACTCTCAACTCCTCTCTTATTTTCTGAGTTGTTGAGTTATTTGTTGTGATACTATTTTATCTTGTAGGATCTTTGGATCTGAGTGCATTGTAAGCCTAAATTTATAAAGGCTGAGGGTAGGGCTTGATAGCCTGAGTGTAGGAGTTGAAGAACTCTGAGTGTAGGCCTTGATTGGCTGAGTGTAGGCCTGGGTGGCTGAGTGTAGGCCTTTGTGGCTGAGTGTAGGCTTTGGAGAAAGCTGAGGTGTAAGGCTTTGGGCCTGAGGTGTAGGAACCTATTTGGGTTCTGAGACAATGGAGAAGTTTGGCCGAATCTAGTACACTGCTAGATAGGCGAAGGGGGAAAGTGGATGTACCCAAAGATTGGGGAACCACTATAAATCATTGTGTGCTGAGCTGTGAATGTGCTGTGTATGTTTGATTTTTGCTGATTGCTGTAATAGACTACTTAGAAATCTGTGATATAACTGTTTGACTGCCAACAAAGTTAGAAAAAGATTAGGTCACCTATTCACCCCCCCCCCCTCTAGGTGTTTAGGTACCATATCTTTCAGGATTCATGTCGAGTCTCTCGGACAAATGTCTTTACATACGTCATAGATCAGATAAAGTCGCCATAATATGCTTTTACGTGGATGATATGCTTATTATTGGATCTGATCAATCCGAAGTGGATGATGTAAAGTCGGGTCTAATTAAAGAATTTAGCGTGACAGACCTCGGTGTAGCTGATACTATACTAGGTATGCAAGTGAGCTTTGGGAAACATGGCATTTCCCTAAGTCAAAGCCACTACATCCAGTCCATGTTGGACACGTGCGGATATAGTGAACGTAAAGCGGCTGAGACACCATACGATTATTCTAACCGCTTAAAGCCCAATGATGGAGCTGCGGTTCGACAATTAGATTATTCTAAACTGCATGGTAGCCTCATGTACGCTATGGTCTGTACGAGACCTGACATAGCCTTTACGGTCGGCATGTTAAGTAAGTTCACTATCAATCCTGGCCAAGACCATTGGGATGCCCTTGATAGGCTGATGAGATACTTAAAGCACACCCGACAGTATGCTTTATGTTATAATGGTCATCATCCAGTTCTGGAAGGATATTTTGATGCATCATGGTGCTTAGAAGTAAACGACATCAAGTCCACTAGTGGATTCCTATTCACACTAGGAGGAGCAGCTGTAGCCTGGAAGTCCAAGAGACAGTCGTGCATTGCACTCTCATCTATGGAATCCGAACTCTATGCTCTAGCTTCAGCTGGTGAAGAGACAGAGTGGATAAAAGATTTGGTGATGGACATTCCACTGTCGAGCCTGAAACTGAGTTCTGTTGCAGTTTACTGCGACAATCAAGCTACTAAAATGATTGCCACGAACACTTTGTTTAATGACAAAAGAAGGTAACTTAGGATGAAATAGGCCTGGTTGACCTCTCTCACAAGTCAAGGGATTATGACCCTGGTTGATGTGAGATCAAAAGATAATGTTGCAGACGCCCTTACTAAAGGATTAAATATAGCTCTCACAATCAAAATATCGGGGGAAATGGGATTAAAGTTCATAGAAATATGAAACTTTCCTGCAACGTTTATGTTTTGATACGTACGAGCCTATAGCTGTCAACATTCAAGCATCTAAATAGTAACAGACTGAAAACCCAAATAATTTTTTGATGAAAACCCAAGATGGTTGGATGCTGGTTATTCCACACTTGATAACCTAATGTCCTCTCATTGTAAGTTGATTCAAGAGTTATTCAAATGGGAATTGAAAGTCATTGTAAATGTTAACATAAACATTATTGGTCACATCACATTATTGCACATTTGATAATGTTGCACGTGATATGTGCCCACATGTGTTGGTGAGGCACATAGTGATCAGTAATGAGTAAGGTAACATGACTAGTCCTAGTTAGACTGGATGAAATGCTGACAGAGTTACTTCACCGTTGCTAGAAGTGCTAAGCTCATTTAGTAAGAGCTAGTTTACTTTAAATGTTACTGCATATGTTTATGAATTCATAGAGTCTGACTCATGAAATTCCTTGCAGGCTACGATGGAGATTATGGAGGAGCTGTAGACCTGGACATGGATGATGATGATCTACTAGATGAGTAGAATCATCAAACGTTTAATTCATGTCTTTGTTTTGTAATAATTATTCAGACTACGTTTTGGGATAACATCTGTGTGATGGTTTGTCGTTAGGCAAAACCTTTATTTTGATTAATTAGTATGACCTGTCCTGAATGTTTTGTTTAGTTTGAATTATTATTTTGTCTACACTCCAGCACCCCGAAACGTCACCGTTATTTGTCACGAATATAGGAGGAGATTGTAAGTGTATATTCAGATGAATAACGGGCTCGGGGGCTTTGCGCGAATAAACCCTAGGTTTTGCTCTATATAAACCTAGCTGGGGTCAACGGGGAGTGAGTTCCACTTTGACTCTCCTCCGGTTGTTTCGAGCGCCTCTCACAGTGAATCTTGAACAATAAAATATATGTTAAAATTTATTATGCCCGACCGATAATCAAATCCTAGTTCTGTCACGGGCACACTATCCTTCCTTTGATCACGCAGAAACGACAACAGAGGTCTGTGAAATTTTTAAAACCCAGTACAGAGGAAATGAGAAATTTATATCTATAAGATTAACTCTTCTTTGGCGTGATTTCGACAACCTCAACATGATGGAAAACGAGTCAATCCAGAGCTTCTTCTCCAAAACCACTACCATCGTAAACAAAATCCGCACTTACAAGGATGACCTTCTAGAAAAATGCATAGTCTCAAAAATGTTGAGCAGCCTGACTGAGAGATTCGAACACGTGGTTATCGTCATAGAAGAAGCCAAAGACATCACACAGATGACCACAGCTGAGCTCATGAGCTCACTATTAGGGCACAAAGCAAGATTGAAGAAGAAAGAGACCCAACTGGAACAAGCCTTCCAGAGTAAAACATCAATTGGTCATAGCAATGGACAAGATTTTACCTCAAATTGGCAACACATCAACACACCTGATAGAGGATCAAATGTGAGGGGAAATCATCCAGCTGCCCCTATTGCAAACTATGTGATAAATCAACTCACCACACAAGGGGTTGTCTGTCCAAGTGTAAGAAATGCCGAAGACAGAACCGCCTCCAGAAGGACTGCTGTTACCAGAACAAACCCAAAGTGGAAGCAAACTTCACCAACAATTCTGATACTTTCTTCTATTCATCACAGGGGGCAGATACACCTCACACTGAAGTTTGGTTTTTTGACAGCGGTTGTTCCAACCACATGTCAAACAATCGGGAATCATTTGTGCAAATTAGTGAGGAAGCTCAGTCTGAGGTAATAGTGGGAGATGGGAACACCGTGAAAATAGAAGGAAGAGGAATAGTTGCTATCAAACTACAGGATGGAACAAGCAAATACATTCATGAGGTGCAATATGTACTTGTTCTCTCTCTCTCAAAATATGCTCAGCGTAGGGTAGCTTCTGAAAAAATGGTACAAACTAACCTTTGATCTTGAAGAATGTTCCATCTTGGACAATCAATCTCATAAATTAATTATTGTGGTCAAAATGTCCACCAACAAAATCTTTCCCGTGATCATGCCCTTGAAGCTTGCTGAAGAAATGCATATTGCCAACCCAGCACACAATTCAGAAAAATATATGTTGTGTCACATGAGATGTGGTCACATGAACTTTGGTGATTTGAACAATTTGAAAGACTTAGCCAATGGTTTACACAAATATGTGAGTAGTAGTAATGTGTGCGAAACATGTGCTCTACACAAAATTCATCAAGCTGCTTTTCCAAATCAAATCACGAGGAGAGCAGAGAAACCTCTGGAGTTTGTGCATGCAGACATTTGGGGGTCAGCTTTCACACCCACATTGTCTAGGAACAGATATTGTTTCAAATTGATGGATGATCACACTCTGGATGTCTGTATACTTCCTCAAACAAAAACCAGAAGCTTTTAGGAAACTCACAGAATTCAAGAACATGGTAGAGGAGTGTGGACAGCAAATCAAATGCCTAAGGACAAACAAAGGTGGTGAATTCCTCAATGCTAAATTCAATTCGTTTTGTGAGACCAATAGGATTAAACATCAGCTTTGTGCGCCATTGCTCCGTCATATGATGATGTAGCCCATGAGGCAGCTTTTGATCGAACGGAGACAGTCTTTTCGGATCTCTCGTATTTTGGTTGCGCTTTGGTGGGCGTGCACGTTTGGTATAGCAGTGCTTACTTTGAACACTATCATTTTGAACAAGTTGCTAGTTGGAGATGTTCGCCCACTTGCATTTTGGGAGGATTGGAGCCCATCTGGAGGGAGGGGGGCGAAGAACCCTTGTTCGTTCCTGTCTCAGTTGACCGAGGTCCGTCCGAGCGTTGAAGGATGTCTTGTTCACTCGCATTTTTGGGAGAGTCGTAAACTGCCTCAGATTTGGGGGTGACAAGCCCTACTTTGCTTGTACCTTGAGCGGAGATGGTGGAGAACCTTTGTTCGTGTTCTAGGAGAACCGGGGTTCGTCCGAGTGGAGGAGGCGAAGAACCTTTGTTCTTTCGTGTTTCAGGAGGGCCGGGGTCCATTCGGGTGGAGGTGGAGAAGAACTTTCATTTGTTCGTGCCTTAGGAGAATCGGGGTTCGTCCTAGTGGAGGTGATGAAGAACCTTTGTTCGTTCGTGCCTCGGGAGGACGGGGGTCCGTCTGGTTGGAGGTGGAAAAAAACCTTTGCTCGCTCGTGCCTTAGGAGAACCGGCGTTTGTCCTAGTGGAGGTGACAAAGAGATTTTGTTCATTTGCGCCTCAGGAGGACCGAGGTCCATCCGAGTGAAGGTGACGAAGAACCTTTGTTCGTTCGTGCCACAAGAGAACCAGGGATCCTCCAAGTGAAGGAGTAGAATAATCTTTATCTATCTCGCTTGAGAGGACCAGGGTCCGTCCGGGTGGAGCTGACGAAAAACCTTTGTTCGTTCGCACCTCAGGAGAACTGGGGTTCATCCAAGTAAAGGTGCATATGAACCTTTGTCTATCTCGCCTGGGAGGTGCAGATAGACCTTTGTCCATCTCACCTAAGATGCAGAAAGGCTTTCACAAATCTCTCTTGAGGTGCAAAAAGGTTTTTACCAATCTCTCTTGTGAGGTACAAAATGGCTTTTGCCAGTCACGCCTGGGAGGTGCAGAAAGGCTTTTGTCAGTCTCGCCTTGGAGCTGTAGAAAGGCTTTCGTCAATCTTGCCTTGCGATGACCCGTTTGCGGTGGAAGAAAAAAATAAGCTTCATTGCTGAAAGCAAGATACAGGTGCTGGCGAGTTCATTCCCGCGACTTATTCGATGAAAGGGGATGCAAATAGATAACGCGGTGAGCACTTCATCTGCCCCCTAAGACTGGTCTGACCTTTGTGTGGTCCCTCACGTTTCAGCAGATGCTAACTTGGTTGTGGCGTGGCTGAGGCGTATGTGAAAGAACTAGTGCCTAACCACCTAGAGGGGGGGTTGAATAGGTGAACTTTATCTTTTTAAATTTAAGGCAGAAACACTGAACAATTAAACCTGTATTTGCAATTTTTTATAGCAATTCAGCACAGCTAGCCCAACAATCACAGAAATAAACAAACACAGAGTGCACACAGATTTTTATAGTGATTCCCCAAGGTCTGGGTACATCCACTTCCTCCTTCGCCTATCTAGTAGTGTACTAGATTCGACCTAACTTCTGCACTACTCCTCAGATCCTCAGATCCTCAGATCCTACTGCTCAGAACCCCAACCAGGTTCCTACAACTCAGAGTGACCCCACTCCTACAACTCAGGCACAAATCCCTACCACTCAGTCTTCAACAAGACCTACACTCAGGCTAAACAGCCCTACCTCAGCCTTCAACAAGGCCTACACTCAGAGAAATGATTCTCCTACATTCAGGCTCAAATACCCTACCTCAGCCTTTATAGATTTAGGCTTACAACTCAGATCTATACAACATCCTACAGGAATTTGATAATACAAAGTAATTAACCACAACCCTGACAGAGAGAGATGAGTTGACTGGCTTCTTGATGAATTCTTGGAAGAACTTGGCAGAGATCAACCTCCCTTAGTTTTCTTCAAAGCTTCTTGAATTAGAACTCAGTAGGGTTGAATCTCCTGTGAAGATGATCTTCAATCAACTTCTGTCTTGAGATTCAGATCTTAATCTGAATCTTATTTAGCAGCCTGGTTCAGCAGCTGCTCTTCTTAGAAGGAGCTCTCTCTCTCCAACTTCTTAGATCTTCTGTCGAAGGTCTTTTTCTTTTGTGTTGTTAGATCTCTGTGTAGATCTTCAATCTGTTATTGATCTTCAATGAATAATCTGTTGATTGATTGTCTTAATTGTGTTCGATACTTTATGTTGAAGGAGAAAAGCCTTTATATAAGCTTTCTCCATGGTGACCGGCTGAACCGGTTTCTAACAACCTTCTGACAGCACTGAAAGTTGCAGTTGACCGGTTGAAATGGCAGCTGTCAGGTCATCCAGTTACTTCTTGAAATCACTGACACTGTCTGAAAGTGTCGAGACAGATAGTCATTATGTGTCGACATGTAACAACCCCATCCGTTCATATGATATATTCTAGAAGGTCCGGCCGGGGCCCCACAGGATATACCACAAAACAGTCGGTGAAGGTACATGATGATACCAGAGCAGCGCATCGCACCTATCTCAAGCATTCTAGCGGAAGCCTAAGCTACTTGAACTCCTCATGAATGTCCAAATATAAACTCCACATTTTATATATATATAGGAATGTCTTACAACATGTATCAAGTATTGGCCTTATGGCCTTACAGGGCTTTCATGCAGTGGCCTAAACAAATTGGCGCGCAGGCCAGCCACAAAAAGAAAACACTCAAAAGAACATTAGCCTTCGAGGGCTAGCAGCAGCAGCAACACCAGCAGGAGCATCAACCTCTATGCGACCCGCTCGGCTCTCCAGCACCTGTGCAAGGACAATCCACCCAACGGTGACAAACAAAAGCAACGGTCAGCGTTCAGCTGACCAAATTATAACGACCCTACCCCTCCTCTCGGGCAGCGGTATTTTCCCTGCAGGCATATCATATCACAAGTATGGCAAGCTACATCATCAAAGGTGCTTTCACGCACACAAGCCATCACAACCGTTCGCCGCCCGGCCCAACGGTCCGTGCACTCAGGGCACATTCTTGGTGTTCTGGCAACCTCTTGCCCACCACCGTCTCAGGGTTCTCACCCAACGGTAACACTCTTGAGCATTTACTCCATGGCGTGTAGCCGGAGTTAGTCCTCGGACACCGGGATGGCCCGTAGCCCCCCTTTGTGTCATGGCGCGCAGGCCGAAGACTCTTGCTATGCGCTCCAACAGACCGCACTTTTGGTCTCACGTCAGACGGACATAGCGCAGGTCGGATCCTCCACCCCCCGTTGCTCAAATCGCCTTGCCTTCTCCGAGTACAGCGTACTCACGGCTATATCAAAGGCGCGGGTCGGTCTCACCAATCCTGTTCCTGGCATTCAAGCCTGGGTATTTCTCTATACCCATTTCCTTACAGCAACAGCGGGTCTTTCCTGGGCACACCAGTACTTCCTGTGACTCCCGTCACAGGTGGACACCGCAAAGTATAAATGTCAGGGGTCTTTCCTGGGCACACCAGTACTTCCTGTTACTCGCTTCACAGGTGGACACCCTATGACATCAAGCAGTACAAAAAGGGCCTTTCCTGGTCCCACCAGTACTACCTGTGCATCATTCACAGGTTGGACCCAAAACCAACACAAGGCTATTTTCCTGGGCTACCACCCCAGTACTTCCTGCTACTCCTTTTCGCAGGCATAACCCGTAGACTCCGTACACTACACGTTTATCACGGAGTCTTCTCCGGTTCGTATGCAACATCACCAATCTAGACCAACCTGTCCAGATGGGCTTCACACAGCATGCCTATTCCGTACTCCATTTCCGGATCTATATGCTAACAAGGGGGATTTCACACATCCACCTAAAGAGTCCCAAAACCAGCCACCTCTTGGTGGGGGAACTCACAAAGATATGCTAAAAGGAAGCCTTCACATGGCTAGGAAGAAAGGTCGTTACCCTTGACGATCGCTTCGGTGCCATGGCTTGAAAGCTTGCTTGCAAGATTCGCAAGAGCGTTTCCTCCGCAACGCTGGCTTCGGATCTCTCGCCGGTAAACCGCAGCACCACCAACCAGCAGCCCCCTTCCCTTCTTCCTCCTCCTTTCTCTCTCTCTTTCTCTCTCTTGAAGAAAGATGAAGGCCAAAGAAAATGAGAAACCATTCTCTGAGTTCGGCCCTTAAGGAAAAGGAAGAAGATCTTTCAGCCCTTGGATCCAGACTGAAGAAATGGACGGCCACGATTCTGCCCAAAACACATAATTTGACCCGACACGGCCTCGAACACGGCCGTGTGCCTGACCGTGTGCCTCAAGCGGTGGTCAACCGACTTATCCAAACCAGTGACACGCCCACGGGACACGCCCGTGTCATGGGCCGTGTCACCAACACGCCTTCAGACACGCCCGTGTCTGTGGCCGTGTACCTGGGTGAAAAAAAATCCCAATTCATCCCGAGACTTCACACGGCCTGGGACACGCCCGTGTCCCCGGCCGTGTGCCCAGACACGGCACCCAGACACGCCCTGTCGAATTCTCGGCGGGCCGTGTTCAACACTCGACACGCACTTCTCGACACTCGACGATCGTCGAGTAAAAATCGTCGAGCATGCGACACGGCCTTGGACACGCCCGTGTCATGGGCCGTGTGCCTCTCTCTCGACGAATCGTCGAGACCAAAAAAATCGTCGAGACAAAGCCCAATCGTCGACACAACCCGACACGCCCTGCGACACGCCCGTGTCGCAGGCCGTGTCACCTGACACGCCCTGGGACACGCCCGTGTCCCAGGCCGTGTCACCCAAATGTTTCATGTTTCTGACCTTTGGGCTGTTACAATCCTCCCCTCCTACAAAACAATTTCGTCCTCGAAATTCAGAGACAGGAAAGTAACAAAAAGACAGCAAGAAAAATGTAACAATATAGCACTTTTTATGTTACAACAGTCTCGCTACCAATTACAGAAACAACTCAGGGAACTCTTCTCGCATGGTCTGCTCGCGTTCCCATGTTAACTCTTCACGGCCGCAGTTGTCCCACCGGACTTTCACCATACCGACCGTCTTGTTCCGCAACTGTTTCTCGGCTCGATCTTCGATCCGAATGGGTCTAACTCTCGTTGTTAGCCCATACTCCACCGGCACACGATCATCCGCGATCACTTGAGCTGGATCTTTCACGGCTTTCCGCAGCACCGAGATGTGAAAGACATCATGTAACCCACCCAAGTCCGCCGACAGAGCTAGCTGATAAGCTGCTTCGCCAATTCGCTCAACCACTTCAAAGGGACCCAAATACCTTGGACTCAACTTTTTCATTCGTCGAATCCTGGAGACACCTTTGAATGGCTTGATCTTCAAGTAGACCCAGTCGCCAACCGCAAATTCAACGTTCCGGTGCTTGGCGTTGTAGTACTTCGCTTGTCGATCTTGAGCAACTAGCAATCTCTCTCGAATAGTCCGAATGGTTGAGTTTGCTTCATCCACCTCATTTGGTTTAACAATCTGAGCTTCACCCGCTTCTACCCAAGCCAAGGGAGTACGACACTTCCTTCCGTATAGGGCTTCATATGGTGTCATCCCAATACTTGCTTGGTAGCTGTTATTATAAGCAAACTCTACCATATAGAGATGATCTTCCCATCTCTTTCCGAAATCAAGGGCGCACATTCGGAGCATGTCCTCCATTGTTCTGTTGGTACGTTCAGTCTGGCCATCCGTTTGGGGATGAAAGGCCGTACTGAAAGTCAACTTCGTGCCCAACAGTCGGTGAACTAGCCTCCAATCATTTGACGTGAATCGCCCATCTCTATCACTTACGATGCTCCGAGGAACACCGTGAAGCCGCACAATCTGATCAACGTATAACTTTGCCAAATATTCAACTGAATCATCCCGTCTGTTCGGGAGAAAATGTGCTACTTTTGTTAGCCGGTCAACAATTACCCAAATGGAATCATTTCCTCGCTGCGATCTTGGCAATCCATGCACAAAATCCATGGAAATATCATCAAATTTCCACACTGGGATCGGTAGTGACTTCAAATAACCGCCCGGCTTTTGGCATTCCGCCTTCACCATCGCACATGTTTGGCATTTTGCTACATACAGGGCAACATCTTTTCTTGAGCCCTGGCCACCAGAAAACTTTCTTCATATCGTTGAACATCTTTGTGCTCCCGGGGTGAATGGAATACTTTGTATAATGTGCTTCATACATCAGTTCTTCCCTCAACTTCCCCACATTTGGGACGCACAAACGGCCATCGTTTCGAACAAGACCGTCATTCCAGGTGAATTTGCCCTCTGGCCCTTCATTCACATAGCGTAAGAGATCTTCATCCAACTCCGTTGCCCGTCGAACTCGATCCGCAAGGTCACATTGCACCTCGATCCAGTTCAAACATGCAGTGGCAGTGGACTTCTTGTGAACACAATAGATCTCCAATGCTTCCAACTCCTGGATAAGACGTTCATCATGCCTTTGTAACCAATTTGCTCTAGCCGGAACTCGCCGACTCAACGCATCCGCGACAACATTCCCCTTCCCGGGTGTATAATGAATCTCGAAAGTGTAGTCCCCAAGGAACTCCAACCACCTTCGTTGTCGCATGTTCAGCTCTTTCTGCTCCAACAGATACTTTAGGCTCTTGTGATCCGTATAGATTTCCACCTTCACTCCATAAAGGTAGTGCCGCCACAACTTGAGTGCAAAAATCACCGCCGCTAATTCCAAATCATGGACGGGATAGTTTCGCTCGTGCACCTTCAGCTGGCGTGAGCCATAAGCAATCACTTTTCGCTCTGCAGAAGAACGCAGCCTAAGCCGCTTCCTGAGGCATCACTATATATTACAAACCCATCGGTGCCACATGGCGAAGACAACACCGGCGCCGTGGTCAACCGAACCTTCAGCTCTTCAAAAGCTCGTGCGCACTCTGGCGTCCAAACGAACTTCTGATCTTTTCGCGTCAGTGTGGTTAGCGGCAAAGCGATCCGCGAGAAGTTTTCCACAAATCTTCTATAATAGCCCGCAAGTCCAAGGAAACTCCTAAACTTCGGCCACGGAAGACAGTATTGGCCAATCTTGTATGGCTCTTATCTTCGCTGGATCCACTGCAATGCCCGCTCCACTCACCACATGGCCCAAAAATGCCACTGACGATAGCCAAAACTCGCACTTCGAGAACTTGGCATAAAGCTGATTTTTCCTCAACGTATTCAACACTAACCGCAAATGAATCTCATGCTCCGCTTTGGACTTCGAGTACACCAGGATATCATCAATGAACACTATCACAAACAGATCCAGGTACTCACGAAAAATACGGTGCATCAAATCCATAAACACCGAGGGCGCATTACACAATCCAAAGGGCATGACTGTGAACTCATAGTGCCCATAACGCGTTCCAAATGCGGTTTTGGGAATGTCACCTTCCCGAATCCTTAACTGGTAATAACCAGATTTCAGGTCCAACTTCGAATAGACGGTAGAACCAACTAGCTGATCAAATAATTCATCAATCCGGGGGATCAGATATTTATTCTTCTCGGTCAGCTTATTTAGTTCACGGTAGTCGATGCACAATCGCAATCCACCGTCTTTCTTCTTTACAAAAAGCACAGGCGCGCTCCAAGGTGACATACTTGGGCGTATATAACCTTGCTCTAACATTTCTTGGAGTTGAACCTTCAACTCAGCCATCTCTTTTGGCGCGACGCGATATGGCGAGCGGGCCACAGGTTTCGCACCTGGCACCAACTCGATCGTAAAGTCAATCTCCCGCTGGGGTGGTAGCCCAGGGAGATCTGCGGGAAACACATCTGTAAATTCTGCCACAATCGGAACCTCGCACAAAGTGGCCTTAGGCTCAACAGCCTGAATTAGTGCAAAGTAACACTCCGCACCCTTCCGAACAGCTTTGACTACCTGGAGTGCAGACATCAACGTCCCGCCTACTCCTCGCATACCCGCGAACTTGGTCTCCTGTTCGGTATTCTGGCCCAACGTGATTTCTTTGGACTGGCAGTCAATCATAGCATGCTGTTCCGTAAGCCAATCCATCCAAAAAATCACGTCAAATTCCGATATTGGCAGTACAGACGCAGATAAACTAAAATCCCGATTCCCGACTTGGACCGCCACATCGCAAGCTTGATCCGCAAGCATCCAACATCCATTCGGCAACACTACTCTGACGCTATCTGTCTTTGCACGACTGGATATCCCAAGCCGCGTCATAAAGTCACGAGACAGAAAAGAATGCGATGCACCTGTGTCAAACAGTGCTCGCGCCAGCGTGTCCCGAATCATTACAAAACCTATGACAAACATGTCACACACACAAACCACAAACATAGGGGTACTAAGCTAAGCATACAAACAATAGCATATGCAAAACTAAACTCATACCTGTGACCACGTCACTCTGCTTGATGGCCTCCTGCAGGCCAAGATTGTAGACCCGGGGTTGCGCTTGCGAGGCAGAAGAATCCACCACCGCTTTTCCTTTCTCCGCATAAGATGCTCCCGCCTTCTTTTCACTTTTTGGCGGCAGCCGACAGTCTCGCGCAATATGCCCCATTTTACCACAATTGAAGCAGGTACGAGTATCTGGCCTGGAAGTTGCCCCTGATGTTGCTCCCGTTGCAACTGATGAAGGAGCTTGTCCACTCGGCTTGGACTTCTTACCCCATTTCTTCTTATAAAACGATTTTCCCGATCGGGGTGCCTTCCACTCTGGTTGCGTCACAGCCAACGCTCTCTTCCCTTGCACCCTCTTCATATCCTTCTCCAGCGCACTTGCAGTGTCTACCAAAGCTTGGAAACCTTGGTTCACAGAACTTGACACAAGGAACCTCAACTCGTCCCTCAGGCCTTCATAGAACCTATTGGTCTTCCTTTGCTCATCAGCAAATATCGAACCCGCATACCGCCCTAAGCGAGTAAACTCATGCAGGTACGCGTCAACACTGCCATCACCTTGAGTTAACCTTTGGAATTCGTTTTCCATGGCTATCCGTTGCGCCGTAGGAAGGTGCTTCGCTAGGAACAGTCGAGAGAATTCATCCATGGAAACTTGAGCTAACGGACGACCCGCCAAATGATGTAACTCTATCTCATCCACCACAATCGAGCTTCTCCTTCAAGCAAGAATGTAGCTAAGGTAACCTTCTGACTTTCCGCCGTGCCAATCGCCGTCATAACTCTCTTGACGCGCGATAACCAATCCTCTGCCTGCGTCGGAGTACCCGCTCCCGAAAATGTAGGCGGATGGAAACTCATGAACCGTGTTAGTTGCTTCTCAGCTGTTCGAGGAGCCACATCCACTACAGGTTCCGGCCTTGCCTCCACCTGTTCTGGCCTAACATCCACTTGTTCCTGCCTAAGTGGCTGGCCTTGGATCATGGTAAATAATGCCTCCGCAACTAACCGTACATGCTCTGCAGACGGTGGAGGTGTAGGCACCTCAGCTGGTGCCCTACTCTCATCAGAATGCTGGGACGCAGACGGCCCAGCTCCACTTCGTGTCACCTAAAAGGGGACAAGACACACATATAAGCGGTCGTACCCAAGCAAACAACACAAAATAAGAACACGCAGGTTCCTCAAACATACAAAATGCATTCCTATCATGGACATTCAGGAGTTCAATCGTAGACTTTGGTTTGCACAAACACGTGCTCGCCACCCCACAAAAGAAGGTCGGCCACGACTTCGAGAGGGAAAGACCAAGACAACCGATACCAAAAATGTAACAACCCCATCCGTTCATATGATATATTCTAGAAGGTCCGGCCGGGGCCCCACAGGATATACCACAAAACAGTCGGTGAAGGTACATGATGATACCAGAGCAGCGCATCGCACCTATCTCAAGCATTCTAGCGGAAGCCTAAGCTACTTGAACTCCTCATGAATGTCCAAATATAAACTCCACATTTTATATATAGATAGGAATGTCTTACAACATGTATCAAGTATTGGCCTTATGGCCTTACAGGGCTTTCATGCAGTGGCCTAAACAAATTGGCGCGCAGGCCGGCCACAAAAAGAAAACACTCAAAAAAACATTAGCCTTCGAGGGCTAGCAGCAGCAGCAACACCAGCAGGAGCATCAACCTCTATGCGACCCGCTCGGCTCTCCAGCACCTGTGCAAGGACAATCCACCCAACGGTGGCAAACAAAAGCAACGGTCAGCGTTCAGCTGACCAAAATATAACGACCCTACCCCTCCTCTCGGGGCAGCGGTATTTTCCCTGCAGGCATATCATATCACAAGTATGGCAAGCTACATCATCAAAGGTGCTTTCACGCACACAAGCCATCACAACCGTTCGCCGCCCGGCCCAACGGTCCGTGCACTCAGGGCACATTCTTGGTGTTCTGGCAACCTCTTGCCCACCACCGTCTCAGGGTTCTCACCCAACGGTAACACTCTTGAGCATTTACTCCATGGCGTGTAGCCGGAGTTAGTCCTTGGACACCGGGATGGCCCGTAGCCCCCCTTTGTGTCATGGCGCGCAGGCCGAAGACTCTTGCTATGCGCTCCAACAGACCGCACTTTTGGTCTCACGTCAGACGGACATAGCGCAGGTCGGATCCTCCACCCCCCGTTGCTCAAATCGCCTTGCCTTCTCCGAGTACAGCGTACTCACGGCTATATCAAAGGCGCGGGTCGGTCTCACCAATCCTGTTCCTGGCATTCAAGCCTGGGTATTTCTCTATACCCATTTCCTTACAGCAACAGCGGGTCTTTCCTGGGCACACCAGTACTTCCTGTGACTCCCGTCACAGGTGGACACCGCAAAGTATAAATGTCAGGGGTCTTTCCTGGGCACACCAGTACTTCCTGTTACTCGCTTCACAGGTGGACACCCTATGACATCAAGCAGTACAAAAAGGGCCTTTCCTGGTCCCACCAGTACTACATGTGCATCATTCACAGGTTGGACCCAAAACCAACACAAGGCTATTTTCCTGGGCTACCACCCCAGTACTTCCTGCTACTCTTTTTCGCAGGCATAACCCGTAGACTCCGTACACTACACGTTTATCACGGAGTCTTCTCCGGTTCGTATGCAACATCACCAATCTAGACCAACCTGTCCAGATGGGCTTCACACAGCATGCCTATTCCGTACTCCATTTCCGGATCTATATGCTAACAAGGGGGATTTCACACATCCACCTAAAGAGTCCCAAAACCAGCCACCTCTTGGTGGGGGAACTCACAAAGATATGCTAAAAGGAAGCCTTCACATGGCTAGGAAGAAAGGTCGTTACCCTTGACGATCGCTTCGGTGCCATGGCTTGAAAGCTTGCTTGCAAGATTCGCAAGAGCGTTTCCTCCGCAACGCTGGCTTCGGATCTCTCGCCGGTAAACCGCAGCACCACCAACCAGCAGCCCCCTTCCCTTCTTCCTCCTCCTTTCTCTCTCTCTTTCTCTCTCTTGAAGAAAGATGAAGGCCAAAGAAAATGAGAAACCATTCTCTGAGTTCGGCCCTTAAGGAAAAGGAAGAAGATCTTTCATCCCTTGGATCCAGACTGAAGAAATGGACGGCCACGATTCTGCCCAAAACACATAATTTGACCCGACACGGCCTCGAACACGGCCGTGTGCCTGGCCGTGTGCCTCAAGCGGTGGTCAACCGACTTATCCAAACCAGTGACACGCCCACGGGACACGCCTGTGTCATGGGCCGTGTCACCAACACGCCTTCAGACACGCCCGTGTCTGTGGCCGTGTACCTGGGTGAAAAAAAATCCCAATTCATCCCGAGACTTCACACGGCCTGGGACACGCCCATGTCCCCGGCCGTGTGCCCAGACACGGCACCCAGACACGCCCTGTCGAATTCTCGGCGGGCTGAGTTCGTCGCCTGATTTGACACGCCCTGTGACACGCCCGTGTCACAGGCCGTGTTCAACACTCGACACACACTTCTCGACACTCGACGATCGTCGAGTAAAAATCGTCGAGCATGCGACACGGCCTTGGACACGCCCGTGTCATGGGCCGTGTGCCTCTCTCTCGACGAATCGTCGAGACCAAAAAAATCGTCGAGACAAAGCCCAATCGTCGACACAACCCGACACGCCCTGCGACACGCCCGTGTCGCAGGCCGTGTCACCTGACACGCCCTGGGACACGCCCGTGTCCCAGGCCGTGTCACCCAAATGTTTCCTGTTTCTGACCTTTGGGCTGTTACACGACACAAATAGACTAAGTGTCGACACAAGTAGACTAAGTGTCGACACTAGCCTTGATGGTGTCGACAGAACTCCTTGTGTTGTTGCAACAGCTTCTCTACACAGCTTCTTCAGAATGTGTCGACACTGATTCTGTGTGTCGACACAAGCCTTCTGTTGAATGTGTCGACACTGATTCTGTGTGTCGACACAAGTACTTCTTCTTAAACACTTAGTTGAATTCTGCTGTGTGTCGACATATCTCCTTTGTGTCAACACATCTTCTTTTGTTGTTGATACTTGCTGAGTGTCGACACATCTCCTTTGTGTCGACACATGCCTTCTTGTGTTGAAACTTGCTGAGTGTCGACACATCTCCTTTGTGTCGACACATGCCTTCATGTGTTGAAACTTGCTGAGTGTCGACACATCTCCTTTGTGTCGACACAAGTACTTTAGCTTTGTTGAAGCTTGTTAGTGTCGATACAGCCTCCTGGTGTCGACACATTTGATTGTTGACAAAACTTCTCTGGGTGTCGACACTGCCTCTAAGTGTCGACACAGATTATGTTGACAATTCTTCATAGTGCTTCGACACTGCCTGTATGTGTCGACACTTTGCTTTTGGTGTCGACTCTGCCTTTCATGGTGTCGACACAATTACTCCAAGTATCGACACAGCTACTCTAGGTGTCGACACTAGCCTTCATAAGTGTCGACACTGCATCTCTAGGTGTCGACATATGGACTTCGAAACTTTTCTGCATTTTTCTGTAATTACTTAACATGCACATATAAACTCAAAACATATCAAATACACCTTGATGTATATCATTGAGTATGGTGAGGCTTCTTCAAATCTGGTACACATTTTCCAATGTACCCAACAGTATGGGGTCACTGTCTCTTTTCCCTTGGGATAGTTTTAGTAAAACAGCGCGTACGATTCATGTAAGTTCCTCTTTTAAGCGTACGTAGTCGTTCATGGCGTGCCCTCATCCTTAATGATATCAACAGTACTTGGATTGGTTTTCAGAGTTCGGTGTAAGAGCCCTTGGTTTCCGAATGGTTTGATTGTCATAAATTGAGATCAAAACTTTCACTTGCAGTGTGCCAGGGAAGGTCTGGTGCTGGTAGTGCCCCCTGGCTTAGCGAGGGCTGACGTGGTGCTCGCCGCTCCCTCTGGGATTTGGAGGTGACTCGTGATTCTTCTTCCTTTTCGAGCCTCCTTCGGGCGGTGGTCAATGTTCCTCAACTACCCCCTTGATCTATTGTGATTTGTGCCTCGATTTGGCGGACAAGGCTAATGTAGTTGGGCCCCGCTTTAGTTTTTAGCATGGCGTAGAGCTTTCCCGGCTGTAGTCCCCTGAGGAAAAGACTGCATAGAAGCTCGGGGTTAACTTTTGGGACCTGTTGTGCCTCTGTAGTAAAGAGGTGAAAGAAATTCTAGAGCGGCTCTCCCCGAGCCTGTTGGATCCTTGCGAGGCATACGAGTCATCGGTTAGAGGCGAATCGATTTTTGAAAAGCTTAACTAGCTTCGTGAAATTCTTGATTTCCATTTCTTTCAAGGAGTGGAACCAGACAAAAGACTCTCCTCTTAGAGTCATCAGGAACACATGACACAAATGTGAGTCCGTGGCATTGTAAATTCTCATGACGGTCACAAAGTAATGGACATATGCCACAGGGTCATCTGTCTTATCAAAAGTATTAAGTTGGGAGAGTTTTATCCCAGGTGAAACAAGAAGCATCAGGATTTGTAGGGATAGAGGTGAGGCAAGGTGAATGGGGTGTTTCATGTCTGAGTCACAGTGCCATCGTGTCCACACTCTTCCTCAACCGCGTGTCCTGCTTTCTCTTGAGCGAGCTTCCTATTAGCTGAAGAGGTGGTTCTTGTCATTGCACGACTTCTTCCTGGCGCGTGCCCGTGAAGGCCATCGGGGTTGGAGAGGTGTGCCGAGCAGTTGGCGTCAGATTACTCGCCCCTGACGGAGTCCTTAGAGTTGATAAAGCTTTTAGGTACTATCTAGTTTGGGATAAACATCGGCTGACCTCCTAGGGAAATGTCCATGTTGGGTGCTTCTTTGACGACAAAACCTTCCGTGTGAGTGAGCGGGGTGAAGCACAGGCTGTGCAGCTGTCCTTTACTTATTGGAGGTCTACTGAGACGTCTGCCTCCCTCCCTGGTTGTCTGGCTCGGACTCCGATTCTTCCTCTTTTTATCCCTTTGCTCTGGCTGGATAAGCGCTACCTAGGGTAAGGTGCCACCATCAATCTGCGTGTGGCATGCAATGCAAGCGGCTTTGTCGATCGAGTGGCAGGTTGATGGGGGCGATCCCCTTGCTTATGAGTGTGGGAGGTGCCCCTAGGGGCTTTGGAGTCTCTAGGTTCCTTAATTGGGCTATTGTTCGAGCCTGACGCTCCTTCATATGACGCGTTCGTTCCTCCATTGACGATGCCAGCCTGATAAAAATCTCCTCGAGAAGTGGTGTGGGGCTTGCATGCAAGCCATTGGATGCTTTATTGTTAGGCTCTTTGCAAGCTGGTTGGACAGTGTGGGGCGCGTTTTCCTTTGTCCTTGATGCGAATTGGAGGAATGCTGAGACTATTCAGAGCTTCTGGGAGCACCTTCCCACAGACTGCGCTAAACTATTGCGGGTCACCCGGCTTTTTCCGTGGTCCGGAGAATCAGACCGTCTTAACTCAGAGTCAAACTAGACGCACAAACAGTTAAAGAAAAATGCGGCAAATGACAAGAAGGCTTTTTGACGTGGAAAATCCAGAAAGTGTGAAAAAACACATAACTGGATCTGTATCGAGCCGAATTCCACTAGATCCCGTGTGTTTACATGGGTTGGAGTTTGATCTCGTAGGGCAATAGGCCGCTACTCCGTTACAAGTGTAGAGAATGAAATACGACGAGGAGGAAACGACCAAGTCCTCAGAGCCTCAATGGAAGCGCTCCGACTATGAGATGACATTGAACTCACGGAACCTCGGTGGTAGCGTTCCGGCTGGGAAATCTTCTAAGTCCACGAAACTTCTAGAGGGCTGTTCTTGTTGACGCGGAGCCTAGATGGGAGCGTTCTCGCGAAGACGCTTGACGTCACATGAGACATGAGGAAACTATAGTGCAAGGAGGAGAGCGGAGTGAATTCCTTATCGGAGAATCGGCCTAAGTCCATGATCTCGCTGGAAAATCTTAGAGCTCTCTCTCTTGCCTCTGAAGTTTTTTGTCTTCAAATGAAGGACATAGGACATATTTATAGTTTCTGGAGGGTCATGATCGTAATTGCGTCAGAGAGTGATTTGTGCTGGCAAATGACGTTGCTCCATTTTGATCACCTTGATCACATATTTTACCAAAATGACGAGTGTGCTCCTTTCCCAGGGCGGTTCGGGCGGCTCGGGCATGGTTCCCGGAGGCGGTAGCCGACGTCGAAGGAGGCGGCCGGGAACGGCGAGGGCCTGCGGTGGCGACAGGTGCCGGTGTGCGCGGCCCCGCGACCTCGCGTGTGCGCGGCCCCGCAGCCTTGCGGGGGCCCGACCCCGCGACCGTGCGCGGTTCCGCTGCTGTGTTGGGGCGCAGTCCTGCGACCGCATGGGTTTGCTGCGTGCGGCCGCGCGCAGGCTGGGGGCGCCTACACGGGCTTGGTTCTTCCTTTGGGCGCTCTCGGGGATTGCGGGTTTGCTTTACGTAATTTGTCCGGTCGGGCTTTCACGTACTTGATCCTAATATTGCCGGTTTGACTTAGAAAATTCAGGGGAACCCTATCAAGATTCAAAAACTTGCATATCATCATCTTTGGGAGCTGGTATCCTGTTGCTATTATAGATCAGGAAAACACCCGGAAATTTCAAACAACAAAAATAAGGGAAAATGCAGTACCACAACTACATCAATGAACTTTTAGCTAATCCAACGGTGTACCTAATAAACATCATGCATTTGAACATAAAAGTGAATGAAGTTTCTCAGATAGGCGTTAACGATTAACAATTTAACCCTCGTGTTCATGATCGCCACTATTGTGCCAAACGAAGCCTATATCTCCCTTACTAAAATGAAAATAAACCTAAATTATTAAAATTTTATCTTTAATGTAACCATCAAAACTTTGATTCATCATTAATGATGGAACTTATGACATGAAGAACATGATTTGTATATCTAGATCATTGATTGGGGACATTAATTGTTGTGTAAACTAGTAGACCACCGCCACCAGTTAGCATTACATCATTAATTGTCACCATGGTTAGCGTACTTTACAAGGGACTCTTTAAATAAGATTAATCACGATATGATCAAATTTAAGCCTCTCAACGAAGGGTATGATGTGCATTGGCCTTTTTGTCATTCCTGAATGGAATTTATCCGATTTAAGAAAATGAAAATCATTTCCACTGTTACTATTAATAATTGTAGATTGGAATTGGCTCTCCGGTGTAAAGTCGTAGTTATTCACAAAAACTAAAAATTCATTGGTTCAATATCTATCTTAAGTGCGGATATTGAGATTGTCACCATCGACTTTTCAAAAGAAAAGTAATTTTTTCTGCATGAATGCAATTTTTTTTGGACCAGATATGATTTTTTCGCCCAAAAGTAATTTTTTTTGCACGGATGCGATTTTCTGGTCAGGAAGCTATTTCTTCGCTACGACGCGCTTTTTTCGCCCGGACATATTTTTTTTCGCCCGGACGCGTTTTTTTTGCCCGGACGCAATTTTTCGCCCGGGTGCAATTTTTTCGACTAAACGCGATTTTTTCTCTCGTGGGCGTTTTCTTCGCTCGTGAGAGTTTTCTTCTCACTGGCGTGATTTTTTCGCCTGAGCGCGATTTTTTTTTCACAGACCCGATATTTTTCTCCACAAGGTGTTTTTTTTGCCCGTGGGGGTTTTTTTCGCCCGGGCGCGATTTTTTGGCCCGACCGCGATTTTTTCGCCCGTGGATGTTTTTTCGCCCAAAAGTGATTTTTTCACCGGGGCGCTATTTTTCCGCTCGGGCGCGATTTTTTGTCCGACCGCGATTTTTTCACCCGTCGACGTTTTTTTCGCCTGGAAGTGATTTTTTTCGCCCGGGCGCGATTTTTCCGCACAGACACAATTTTTCCTCTCGGGCGCGATTTTTCCACCCGGGAGCGATTTTTTCGCCCGGGCGAGATTTTTCGCCCGGTCTCGATTTTTTCGGTCGGACGCGCTTTTTCGCCCGGACGCGACTTTTTCGTTCGGACATGATTTTTTCGCCCCGACACGATTTTTTCGCCCCGAAGCAAAAATTTCGCGTCGGGACAAAAAAAATCAAGTCCTGGTGTAAAAAATTGCGTCCGGGCGAAAAAGTCGCGCCCGGGAGAAAAAGTCGCGCCCGTGCGAAAAAGTCGCGCCCGGGCGAAAAAGTCGCGCTCGGGCGAAAAATCGCGCCCGGGCAGAAAAATCGCGTCCGGGTAGAAACATTGCGCCCTGGCGAAAAAATCACTTCTGGGCGAAAAAAACTTTCACGAGCGAAAAAATCACGTTAGGGCGAAAAAATGATTATTATAAATTCTTATGTCTGAAAATTTTTCTGAGAATAAAAAGTGATTAATATTAATTTTTATGACAAAAAGTCATCATGCGGCTGAACAAAAAAATTGAATTTAAACTCAATGTCATTTCTCATGTGTATTGATATTAGATTAAAAGGCAATACTTCAATATCAATGTCGTTGAAACGAACGGACCCTAACTGGAGTTCATTCATAATTATTTAGGATCCGCTTGGCGTGATGTTTTTGCTCCATGAGTTGGACAAAAAATGTCACCATCATAAAATATATGTTTGGCATGGGAACACTTCTCAGCACTATCAAAAAGAAAATACTTTTGAACGTAAAAGTGGATGAAGTTCCTTAGGAGGGGTCTGTAATTCACAAACGACAGTTCATAACCACTGCATTCACGACCGCAACCGTTGTTATAGCTTTACCTAATTCTTAGGCTTCGTTTATTAGACGGAAGGGGAGGGGGTGGGAGGAGATGAGACCGTTGATCGAGCTGGAGGGAGGAGGCTGCCGATCAAAACCGAGGTTCTTTTCTTCGTTTTTCATGACCGGCGGGAGGAAACGCGGCAAACATCGCCGTCGGGCAATTGATTACCTGCCGTGCGGCGTTTGCCGCAAATGACAGCACCAAATACCGTGCCAAACAATGCTTTAATTTTATTGCTCAACTACTATCAATAGTTGTCCTACCATCACAATTATGGTCCCAAATCTTATTTGAAATCATCCTATTATTATCATTTTCTTTTGTACTTTATTCAATTTCCTTCCAAGGACTAAATGGGAAAAATCAAAGCGACCTAACAACCACTATATATACAGCAGAGAGCATTAAATAAAAGATGGCTTTGTACTCCGTGTAGTTTCGTGAACATGGTCCAAGCACAAATGCAAAGGGAAAAAACACCTCAATCCGTGTAGTCTCCGTGTAGGCTCGTGAACATGGTCCCAAATCTTATTTTAACTGCTCCAGCTTCATATATATAGAATAAATGTTTGGTGTTGGAACCGAGATTTCTCATGAGGAAGAACGTTTTTGTTGATGGTTTAGAGCTAGACACAGACCTTGAGCAACAGCGCGGAGGTCCCACCTCACACCCGGAAGAACTTAGAGTGCTCTCCTCCCACACCAATGTTGAAGTTGTGCACCTAGGAGAGCTTTTGAAGCCAACCAAAATTGACCAGAGGAGGACGAAACCTCAAAAAACTGGATCACCCCAAAGGTGTCCTTCAAGGTTTATTTATAGTTTTTCCTAGCGGGGTCTGCCAATAACGCAATCCCGCCTTTTTGTTTTACTAATGCACCCAAAATTGGTCTGCCAACAGTCAAACTCCACTCTTTGGAATAGCTATCAGCAGACAAATAAATATAACAATGCATGAAAAATACCCTTGTAACATAACAACGACGAGCCCCTGGCCTTTGAGGGTGGCGAGTGCCCTGATAGGGCCGACACTCGCCAACCCTTGACCCTTACGGAGCCGACACTCGCCCTGCTCTCTGTGGCAAGCACCTTAAGAAATGAGCCCCACACACGGAATGGCTAGTGCCTAATGAGGCTGGCACTCGCCCACCCCTGCTCATCATCTGGGATGAGTGCAGAGCCTAAGAGGTTGATACTCACCCCGCGTGGGTGGCGAGTGCCTATGAGGTTGGCACTCGCCCGCCTGACCCGTCACCTACTGCCTTGGGTGAGCACGGGCCCACTTCCTGACTCGCCCACTCGGCGAATATGAGTTGTACGCAATCCTCGTTCTTTGCGATATTGTTTCAAGCTCAGAAAGAAAGTCCAAACCCCAGTGTTCGGAGAGTGACTGCTGACCTGGAGGGAATCTTTCGGTGGGCCCCTCTTTAGCGCTATAAATACCTCCGACCATCAGAGTGAGGGGCCTCATAACTCCTTCCCTTTCCTCTGTCGCAGATTATTGTAGCCACATAATGCCGCTTTTGAAAGAAGTCCAGGCCCTCCTAGACACCGCGCGGGAAAATAACCGGTCCTTCACTATAGAATTCGAGCCTTGGCTCGTCCGCCGGACGTCAAGCTCACCCTTCAAGCCGAAGAAAGTCCAGATGATCAAGCGTAACCCGGAGGAGGGTAGATCCTCCCTTCTGAATCTACCGCTCACTACCGAGCTCGCCTCACAGGTACCCGAGTCGATTGCTTTTCCTATGGTTGAGATGAATTGAAAATATCTTGATTACTCGCAGGGAACACTCCCCAAGAAGGAAAATGCAGGTGGGGACCCATCGAATGTTCAACCAAACTCGCCCGAAGGAAGAGCCGACATTGCGGCTATGGAGACTTACCTCCCCTCCATCCCAAACGATCCTCTGCCTCCTCGTGGTGAGCTACTTGCCTCTCTCTCTCACCTTGCACCTTCTGAGTTCTTGATTCTTATCTGTTGTCGCTTCTCGTTGTCATCACTTTTGGGACTACAGGCCTGCACATTCCACCACCAAAGTCGCCGGCTCGCTCGGCCGCACTCGCCGTCACCCCAGGCTCTAGCTTTCCGGTCGAAGGTGACTTCGATGGCTAAACTACAGTTACATATAATATCCCCGACAACGTGCTGACCCCCCCCCCCCCCCCCCCCGAGTTGGGGAAATCCATGACTCTCACTGTCAATGAACCCTTCCCGGGATGGCCGAGCACCTCCGGCCAACGCAACGGTAAGGGAGTTGTGTCTTCACCTGGTTAGCAGGAGCACTCGCTATTTATTTGAAACTCAACTTTTGCTTCGCTAACATTCTTTCTCGCATACTACAAGAGGTCTCATCCACCGATCTTGACCTAGGAGAGCAAGAATTTTCTCCTCCCCCTCACCAGACAAAATTGCTAATTTCCTGGGCGACTCGATGGACCTCGTGGTGTTGAAGACGCGAATGACCGAGCTGTTCCAAAAGCATGATCTTATGCTGCGGGAGATCTATAGCTAGGTGCAAAAGGATAGGGATACCGCTGAGAGTCAGCTTTCTGCTCTCTTGAGAGATTATGCGCATCTTCTTGGTGAGATGGGACGTGGAGATGGTGGCGAGGTGACCTCCCCGGGGACCCATATCTTGGGTCCCGAGTGTACAACCCCGTATCCGGCGAGTGGGGTCGCCAGGAACCAGACCGGTCGGCTCTCGTTTCTCAAGTCCCGGGCGAGCACCAAGGGGGCTAGAGCTCGGCAGCCCCCAGCTCGCCCAAGCGAGCCCGACTAGTGGCAGGCGAGTAGGGCCAGTCGGGCCCGCACTCGCCAGGAGGTAGGTAGAAGTGGCGAGTACCAGCCAGTCCAGACACTTGATGTCGTTCTGTCTTAGCGTTGAGTGAAGTCCAAACACTCAACGTCGCTCTGTCTTTAGCGTTGAGTGAAGCTCAGACACTCAACGACATTCTGTCTTTAACGTTGAGTGAAGTCCAGACACTCAACGCCGTTTTGTCTTTAGCGTTGAGTGAAGTCCAGACACTTAACGTCATTCTGCCTGAGCGTTGAGTGAAGTCCAGACACTCAACGCCGTTTTGTATTTAGCGTTGAGTGAAGTCCAGACACTCAACGCCGTTCTGCCTCAGCGTTGAGTGAAATCCAGACACTCATCGCCGTTATACCTTGGTGTTGAGAGAAGCCCGTCCAGTCCACTCAGTTCGTCGAACGGAGCTCGGCGTTCGTCAAACGGAACTCAGCATTCGTCGGGTTCAAATTCTCAAGAGCCGACCCACAGGATCATGCAGTCCTAGTCCCAGGCGAGCACGCAAGGGGCCAGAGCTCGACAGCCCCCAGCTTGCCCAGGCGAGGTGGAATCATCAAGGGCGTATAGATCCAAAAGGCTCGCACTTGTCAGGTGGGGCCGGCGAGTAAGGCCAGCCGGGCCCATACTCGCCGAGGCCCGGCAAGACCAACCGAACCCGTATTCGCCGCCCCAGGCGAGCAGAGGCTTTAGGGGGGCACTCACCCAACGATCCATGATGTTTTTTTTTACCATTTTGCCCCTTCTGGTCTGTCTATAGCCTATTAGAACAACGGATTTACGCTGTTGGCAGACCCGGTTGGGCTGCACATTGATGGGCTAGAACCCGAACAAGCAAGTGTACATGTCGAATTGTAGTATCAAGGTCGTATTTAAACATGGGGTTGTCAAGTACTGCTACTCACGCTTGAGCTATTATCCTACCGAAAGAAAGTGGGTTTTGAGAATTTTTAAAATTAAGCTGAAACGAAATTTAAAACGGAACTATGAATTAAAAGATAGCACTTGATCGATGATTCACCATGAAAATAGATAGGATAAATAAAAATATAATTTTATAATTGCGACTTAACTCGACCGTGACGGATCCGAAAATAAGACAAAATCTCGATAGAACATTAAGTCTACTAACGTATAGACGCTTTGATCGAAATCTCTTTACAGATCAAAGAGGCCTATAAGTTAGGAGACTTAATGTTCTAGCGAGATTTTGTCTTATTTTCGGATCCGTCACGGTCGAGTTAAGTCGCAATTATAAAATTATATTTTTATTTCTCCTATCTCTTTTCATGGTTAATCATCGATCAAGTGCTATCTTTTAATTCATAGTTCCGTTTTAAATTTCGTTTCAGTTTAATTTTAAAAATTCTCAAAACCCACTTTCTTTCGGTAGGATAATAACTCAAGAGTGAGTAGCAGTACTTGACAACCCTGTGTTTAAATACGACATTGATACTACAATTCGACAGGTACACTTACCTGTTCGGGTTCTAGCCCATCAAGTTTTTGGCGCCGTTGTCGGGGACGCTTTTTTCGTCAATATTAAGAAAGCGCTTACGCTATTACTTCTGCAAAAAATCAAAAAAAAATTATTATTCCTTTTCTCTCTATTTTTTTCCTCCAATCTTTATTTTCGTTCTTTTCTTTTTCCTTCTAATTTTCTTAGTGCATGACCCGCACGAATCCGTCGCTACTTGTTGATTTGGACCCAGAAATCGAACGCTCCTTTCGGAGAAACTTACGATTCAGTGGTTCCACTTCTCAAACAGCGGTTGAGGATTCCGACGGTGATTGTAACTTCAACTCTGAAATGGGAGACCCTAACCCAGCGTTTGCCCGGACCCCGAGCAGATCCCGCTGCCAAACTCTCACCTAGCTGGCAGGGCTGGATGTCACTCGATAGCATCTACCGAGACCCCGAGCAGATCCCGCTGCCAGGCTCTCACCTAGCTGGCATGGTTAGATGTCTGTTGGATCCCTAGTAAGATTTGGGCTAAGTTCACTAAGTTAGGATCATATGACCCACAATATACAGCCTGGGTCATGGTTGTGTCCTAAAGTCTAGGCCAAGTCCTTAGAATCAACATCACATGGACCAGCTATCAACAAGACTGTCAGAGACTCAAGACTTAGAGTTTTTCTAAAGACCAACTAAAATGAGTTCGACGTTCGTCGAACTCAGGTCGACGATAGTCGTGCTCAGCTCGACGATCTCAGAGTAAATTCTCTGAGCTGAGCTCGACGAACTTGGTACTCAGGTCGACGAACTTTGGACACTATACTTCAACACTTCAAGATCAGAAAACATCTCTTTATTCTAAGTCCAGAGTCAGACTTTGGTCGACGAACTTGATTCTCAGCTCGACGAACTGTGACCACAATAGCTAGAGTTATCCAGCAGCAGTTAAGTGGTCCTCAGCTCGACAAAACCAATTCTTATGTCGACGAATTCTGGATACTTCACTTCAACACCTTCATCCAGAAGCATCTGAAATTATTCTAAGTCCAGAAATATTTTGCTGAACATCAGTCGACGAAACCAGATATCAGCTCGACAAACTCCATACACAGAAAAGGCAAAGTTTCTAGAGAATGTAGTTCTGCTCTCTGCTCAACGATCTTGGAACTCAGCTCGACGAACAGAAGTCATCTGGTCGACGAAACTCAGCTCTACGAACTGTGAACTCAGCTCGACGATTTCTGTTATCAGTTCGATGAATCCAGACTTAGTTATTTTCCATCCTTCTGTCCCCTTCTTACTGCAATAATTCCTGAGTAATTAATGCTCAAATATTCTCTGGAATATAACCGTTAGACAGAGCATTGAACATGGTCTTCTCCAGGATTATTGCCTGCCAATTTTCCATGGGACAGTTGGAGAAATAATTCACTGCCGTTTATTCTCATGGCCGTCAGCATTGATTGCAGAGGATTTCAAAATTTCGAAAGACCATTTTTGATAGGAAATATAAAAGAGATTTTCTCTCTTCTTCCTGTAGACAGATAGAACAAGATACACAATACAGAGAGACGACAGATACAGAAAATAGTCAGCTTGAAACAAGAGATTCATTATTGTCTGTCAACACAGAATTCTGACACAACAAGAAGCCATATTACTGAAGATTATCAGCTATCTGAAGAAGAAGAACACCAAATCAAAATCAAGAGTCTTCTGTCTTCAACACTCAAGGATACTTCAAAGGACAACTACATCACTATCTGTCAAAAAAGTTCCTGAACAGCTACTGATCAAGGCTGTACTACTGAAGGCCTATCACCCTACAACAAGGCTTCTTCTACCTGAACCATTCTATATCTCAGGTGGAGCCTGTGATAAAATCAAATATCCACCAGTCTTCTCAGTTGTATATTGAGAAAGAGAAGACACAATCATCTCTCACCCCCCCCCACTGTATAAAGGTTTATAACTCCCTTCAAAAGTTTTTCCTGGTTGCAAGTAACCTGATCAAAAGAGACTTGAGGATTGGTTTTTGAGCACCTGATCAAAAGATCATTGGTGTCAGGCATCTGATCAAAATTTTGAGTGGATTCCTACCAGGGTGGTAGAATAGTGAATGTACCCAAGTTTAGGGGAACCACTATAAATTCTTGTGTTGTCTGGATTGCTCTTTTCTTTTGTTTTTGTACTGTGGCTGTTTGTTAGGATTGCTATTTAATTTTGTTCCCGCACTAGATTAAATTAGAAGAAAATTTTATAAACCCTGAATACTCTATTCACCCCCATCTAGAGTATTTCTGATCTAACAGCTCACTTTCAATTGGTATCAGAGCTTGGATTCCTTGGTGTACACAAGCTAACCCTTGAACCAAAGATCCTGTGTTAGATCTGATTTCATCTTTTATCTTTATTTTTATTTGGATTATATACACAGCAATGGCATAGAACAAAGACTATGCAAGCACCAGACCTCCAGTTTGCAACCTAAATAGGTTTGTCATCTAGAAGGCAAGAATCAAATTGTATATAAACTCTATTGATGAAGATATCTATAATTCCATCTTGACAGGTCCTCCTCAAGCCACTACTTCTACATCTACAGCAACCTCAAGCACAATTGCAGTTCCACCACCTGAGTGGACTGAGGCTCAGAAGAAGGCCAAGTTTATTGCTGCCAAGGTAATGAACATACTGGCACAGACTATGTCAGATGATATCTTCCAAAAGGTTGCTGAATGCACTTCAGCCAAAGCCATCTGGGATTTCCTAAACCAAATGGTGGCTGGATCAGCAGATGAAAGAAAGGATAGGAGATCCAACTTCATATCCTTATATGAGAATTTCAAGAAAGAGGAAGCTGAGTCAGTAGCTGAAATGTATAATATGTTAAGCTCAATCATCAATGAGCTAAAAATCTTGGACAAGGACATCACCCTCACTGAGGTGAATGACAAGATCCTAATGTGCTTCCCAAGCTCATGGGATTCAAGGATCTGGCCTATCAAAGAAGCCAGAAGCCTAAATGAGATATCCACTGAATCTCTACTAGACAAACTTAAGTCCTATGAACAGATGATTAAATCCAGGGAGGCGGCTGAGTAGAGAACACCCCCTCTAGCAAGGAAAGAGCATAACATTGCTTTCAAGGTAGCTGAAGAGACAAAGACTCCCTCAATAAATGAAGAACTCATGAGTCATTTTGCCAAAAAATTCTACAAGTTGACAAGAAAATATTTCAGGAGGAAGTCATCCAGATAGGATGACAAACCAAGATATGATAAAATACCAACTAAAGAAGTGGTATGCTTTGATTGCAGGAAAGCTGGACACTTCATCTCTGAGTGTCCAGAGAATCAGAAGAAAGAAAAGAGAAGAGAGAAAGATACCAGGAGACAACACAAAGCAGACCTTCTTCCAGCAAATACAAGAAGAAGGAGAAGGGTTTTGTGGCTGAAACCTGGAGTAAGACTGAAGAAGAATAAACATCATCTAGCTCTAGTGAAGATGAGGAAGAGACAAGGGCCAAGGAGGTTTGCCTCATGGCAATTGATGCTTCCAGGAGCCATTCAGAAGAAGAGGACTCAGACAATGAAGCAGTTTCAGATTCTGAAGCTGACAAGGTATTGTCTTCTTTTGATTACAGTTCTGATTCTTTTAAATTTGAATTTAAAACAATGTGTATAAACTTAATAAACTCAGAAAAGAAGATTAAAACTCTTAGGGAAAAATTAGGAAACCAAGAGAATGTCAACTCTGAAAATAATAGGTTAAAAGATGAATTAACCTTACCTGATGAACAAATAATAATGTTAAAGACTGAGCTTTATGAGGCTAAACAACTTGAGAAAACTCTTAATGGAAGAAGCCTCAAGCTGATGGACATCACAAGCACTGTAAATGCCAGACTCAATGACAAACTAGGTTTGGGTGCTTCATCAAGTTTGCCCCCTATTCTCAAGAAAAACTTACTGACAACCCCAATCAAATTTGTTTCTGCTAAGGGGAAAGAGAAAATAAACCATAAACAAACAATAGAAAATGTTCCCAAATCAATAGGTCTGAAAACCAAAAATTAGAAAACCTTAAATAAAAACAAGGTTCAGCAGAATTCGTCGAACTTAGATCGATGAAATGCAGCCAGTTCGTCGAACCCAGATCGACGAACTCTAAATGAAAACTATAGTTATAATTATTCATCTAATTGCGATCGATGAACTCTATATGGTTCGTCGAGCAGTGGTCGACGAACGTGGGGCACAAAAAATGAATATGTTCATTCTCTAGGCAGAGATCGACGATCTCAACCAAATTCGTCGAACTCTGGTCGACGAACTCACAGAAATTCGTCGAACCCAGAAAGACTTAACAGAAATTGTAATTTCAACAACAACTCAAATAATTCGAGGAAACTTTTTAATCCTGCAGCTGATTGGGTTATACCACCTAGAAGATATCATCCTTTATGATACAAATCTCAACCAGAATTTTCTGTTATATCTAGCTTCTCATACCAGCAAAACAAAGGACTCAAGCTAACCTGGGTCAAGAACAATTAGTTGTATTTCACTACAGTTGAAGAGCTGTCCAGCAAATAATCAAACATGGTACCTGGACAGTGGGTGCTCCAAACACATGACTGGCAGTAAGGACATCTTACACAACTACAAGTGCAAGCTGGGGCCAAAGGTTATCTTTGGGGATTCCAAATGTGGCCAGTCAGAAGGCTTTGGAGAAGTGAAGATTGGAGCAGTTACTTTCAAGCAAGTAACTTATGTCAGAGGACTCAAGCATAACCTCATCTCCATAAGTCAGTTATGTGATGAAGGTTATCAGGTACACTTCAACACATCTTCTTGCATTATTTCTAATAAAGAAAAACAAACTATTTTAATTGGTAATAGACAAGGTAACATATACTTAGTTAGTTTTCTTTCTGCCACTTCTGATATCTGTTTACTTAATATAACTAGTAATCAGAATGATTTATGGCATAAAAGGCTAGGTCATGTAAACTTGAAAAATATTGCTAGGCTATCAAAAGACAACCTTGTTAGAGGTCTACCTTCTGGTCCCTATAAGAAGGAAGGCTTTTGTAGGGCTTTTCAACTAGGCAAGCAAACTAAATCTAGTTTTAAATCTGTTAACAAAAGTGATTCACCTAGGATTTTGTATTTGCTACATATGGATCTCTTTGGACCCATTGATGTACAAAGCCTAAGAGGGAAATCCTATACCTTATTTATTGTGGATGACTTCTCAAGGTTCACTTGGGTATCCTTTCTGAGATCTAAGTCAGATACCTTCAAGGTTCTTACAGATTTTCTCAGGACCATACAGATTGAGTTCTCTACTCATGTTGCATTGATCAAAAGTGATCATGACACAGAGTTTGAGTCTTTTCTTATGCATGAGTTCTGTGAGAAGGAAGGTATCAGACATTGCTTCTCAGCTCCTAGAACTCCTCAACAAAATGAGGTAGCTGAAATAAAAAATAGGACACTCATTGAAGCTACAGGTACATTACTTACATATGCTTACATGCCCCTAACCTTTTGGGCAGAGGTTGTGAGCACAACAATTTATGTCCTGAACAGGAGTTTAATTCATAAACTAAAGAATATGACTCTCTATGAATTACTTAAAGGGAAGAAACCTAAAATCAATTATTTTAAAGTATTTGGATGTATATGTTATATTCACAACAACAACAAAAGATATATTAGAAAGTTTGAGGCCAAGGCTGAAGAGGGAATCTTTCTAGGATATTCCCAAGTAAGCAAAGCCTATAAGGTTTTTAATAAATCATCTCTAAAAATTGAAGTGTCTATCCATGTTACATTTGATGAAGCTAACATGTCTTGAAAGGAGAAAGTGATTTCTACCAAAAGCAATTTGCAAGTACCTCACTTGTGTGAGAATTTGGGTGGACTAAACCTTACCCAAGAGGTTCCAACACATCCTTCTTCACAAGTCAATGAAGATAGTGAATATGAAGGCACTGAAGGGATTGATATTCCCCCAACATCAAACATAATTCCACAAAAAGAATTAGTTTCTAATTCTATTGCAGAACCAAATCCACCCACTGATCTTACCACACTAAGGGATCACCCCAGATCTCAAGTGATTGGAGACATATCAGCAGGTGTACAAACCAGGCATCAACTCAACCAAGATTTGATGCATGTCTATTTTCTCTCTCAGGTTGAACCTCTATCCATCAATGATGCTGAACAAGATCCTCACTGTATCATTGCAATGCAGGAGGAATTAAATCAATTTGAGAGATGTAGAGTTTGAGATTTGGTTCCAAGACCCCAAGACTATCCAGTCATTGGAACCAAATGGGTATATAGAAATAAATTGGATGCCTAAGGTACAATAGTGAGGAACAAGGCTAGGCTTGTTGCTCAAGGATACAGGCAAGAGTAAGGAATAGATTATGACCAAACCTTTGCACTTGTGGCAAGGTTAGAGGTAATCAGAATATTCCTGGCCTATACAGCTTACAAGAGATTCAAGGTGTATCAGATGGATGTGAAGAGTGCATTCCTGACTGGAGTACTTAAAATAGAGGTTTATGTTGAACAACCTCCAGGTTTTGTCTCTCCAACTCACCCTTATCATGTTTTCAAATTGCATAAAGCTCTTTATGGTCTCAAGCAAGCTCCAAGAGCTTGGTATGAGACCCTAGCCAGCTTTTTGATAGAGCATAAACTCATTAGAGGCATAGTAGATAGACCACTTTTCACTAGACATCATAGGGATCAAATATTGTTAGTGCAAATATATGTGGATGACATCATATTTGGGTCTACTGATTCCAAATTATGCAATAGGTTCTCTGACCTCATGCATTCAAAATTTGAAATGTGTAGTATGGGTGAGCTTTCCTACTTCCTTGGTCTCCAAGTGAAGCAGTTGTCTGATGGCATCTTCATCTCTCAAGCTAAGTATGCTAAAGAGCTTATAAAGAAGTTTGGGATGGCTGATGCTTCAACAAAGAAAACACCTATGCCTACTAATGTTGTGATTGACTCTGATGCACATGGGAAACCTGTGGATCAGAAATTATATAGGGGCATTATTGGATCCCTACTATATCTAACCGCAAGCAGACCTGATATCATGTTTGCCACATGCCTTTGTTCTAGGTTCCAAGTGAACCCTAAAGAATCTCATCTAATTTTCTTAAAAATAATTTTGAGATGTATAAAGGGTTGTCCTAGTATAGGCCTATGGTATCATGCTGAGTTAGAATTTGATTTAACTGGATTTTCAGATGCTGGCTTTGCTGGATGCAGGGTTGATAGAAAAACCATCTCAGGGACTTGTCAGTTCTTTGGTATGAGGTTGGTATCTTGGTTTTGCAAGAAATAGTCTTCTGTATACACCTCAACTGCTGAAGTATAATATATTGCAACAGACAGCTGTTTTTCTCAGATGCTGTGGATCCAAAACCAACTCTTAGACTATGGTCTCAACTTAAATAATTCAACTCTCTTTTGTGATAACACATGTGCTATAGCAATAACACAAAATCCAGTCCATCGCAGTAGGACTAAGCATATAGACATTAGGCATCACTTCATTAGAGAGTGTGTAGACAAAAATATAATTAGTCTTGTCTATATCTATACTGATTTACAAAGAGCTGATATATTCACCAAACCTCTGGATGAGAGAAATCACTTATTCTTTATAAATCAGCTTGGAATGATCAATGGAGAAGACTTAGTTTAGTTTCTGTCTGCACTCGACGAATTATCCAGAGTTCGTCGAACGGAGCTCGACGAACTAGGGAAAGTTCGGGAGATATTCGTCGAACGAAGGTCGACGGACTCTCTGTGAGTGAAGTTGGTTTCGTCGAATGGAGATCGGCGAATCCACTTCAAAAAACTTTCGTTGAATGGAGCTTGATGAAATGTCTTCAACTATTCCAGCTGAGCTCGACGAATTATTTCAATATCAATTGTTTCGTCGATCTCAGGTCGAAGAATTTCTTATTTTTCGTGGAATGGAGTTTGTCGATTCATATTCCAAAAAATCTTATAACTAGATTTTCTTCGACCTCCATCCCGTGCTTTCTGTTCCCTTTGCACTTGATCGCTGTTTTTCTCTCTTGCAGGTGATTTCATGGCGATTCAAGCAGGAACCCTAGCTGCAATGAAGTTCGACACCGGCTTCGATGTCAACTTCGACTCATTTCAACACTCAGACCCGATCTTTTTACATATTCTGGAACTTCTAGAAGAACAAAAACTGAAGAACCTAATGACAACCAGGATCAAACTGTCTGGAACAGAGATTAGAGATTGGGCCTACACTTCATCAACATTAGAAGAGAATACCCTGACAGGAACAATTGTGGGTAACGTTATAACTCTCTCTCTCTCTCTCTCCCGTAGTATTAACTGAAATTTTTGGATTGAACAATGGAGAAGAAGAACTGGAAATAGATTCTGAGAAATATGATATGATGTTAAGTTTGATGGGCTATGCTGGAAATAATCCCCATAAACTGTTGAAGAAACATTTATCTGCAGAATATAAATTTCTGGCAGATATTGTTGGGAAAGTCTTGCTAGGCAAGCACACTGCCCATGACTACATTACCAAGCATCAATTTTTGGTCATGTGTGCAGTGGTAAATAAGAAATAAGTAAACTGGGATCATATTATATTTGATCTAATAAAGAAAAAGAACAATAAGAAGGAAGTCTGTTTTGGAAGGATCCTAGGGATCTTCCTAAAGGAGAAGGCTATTGAATCACTGGTCTCCCCGACAATATTCATTAATGTCAGCAAGAGGCTCACATGTGCCTTGTTTGGCAGGTGGAGAGGACTATATCCAAGCCATCCAAGGCTTCAACCTCTTCCACCCCAGCTTCTGAAAGCACAACGACTATTAGAGCCACTCCCCACCCTGTTGAAGAGATCATCCCCACACCTCCATCCCTTCCAGCAACTCAACAACAATCACCCTTCACAGTTCATACTCCCTCTCCTCAACCACATCCACAACTCCAACAACAACTTCAACCACATCAACAACCACAACCCTCTAATCATGTTCCTACTACAGCTACATTACCTGCCACCTCTCCACCAATAGACCTCACTGATTTGCCTTCCTCACCCACCCAGGAATACCATCAACCCACTCCACCTCAATCACCCCAATCCCCCAATGATATACCAGCACCAAAACCACCTTCATCTCCTCTTCCACCACACTTGTCCTTCATACCATCCTTCAATCTGCTAACATCTCCTCCCAATTCCCCTCCTCCTCCACATCCATCTACACAGGATGTCCACATGCAAGATGTCACTCCTCCATCCTCACCAACATCTACCATTCATCCAACTGTTTCCCCCTCAACACCATCTGCCACTCCAACACTGGACTCCTCCACCATCTCTTCTATCCTTGCTCTCATTACACCCCTCCTCAAAACCAACATAGCAGAGGCCATTACACTTCTTGCTACTTCCATCTCTACCCTATCTGCTCAAATCTCTACCCTTTCTGCTGCCCCCTCTTCATTTAGGGGCTTGGCTCCAGTTGATACTGCAACTAGGCAGGGGAAGATGCTTGATGAAGAAGCTGCAGCAGCTCAAGTAGTAGTAGTCTCAGTTTCAGTTTCAGCAGCTTCAGCTCCAGCAGATACATAGGCAGTAGCAACAGTAGTAGATACAGAGCTTACAGATACATATTAAATTGATTTAATTTAGTTTATTGAGACTGACATGGATATGAAAGATGCAGTCCCAGAAGAGTTAATTACTGCTGGTGATTTCATTTTAAATCCCACAGTAGATTTGGTTAATTTGTTAAGCATTTTTGATACTGCATACTTGAGATTCTTTCCAGCAGAGTATACTATGCCATCTTTGGCTATTATCTCATACACCTCCCCAATAAGCCCTAAAGTGGCTAAGCAGCTTAAGGACAACTTTGCTTCTCAAGAGGTTCCTACTTCACCTCTTTCTAAAGTTGTTTCCCCAATTGTCTCTTCCCCTTCAGTCCAAACTTTTGTAATGGATGACTCACCCTTGCCTAATCTGGATGAGTTAATCAAGGCTGATATTGAAGAAGAGAATAAGGCAGCTGCTGAAAGCACTGTCACAGTTATTTATCTTGAAATTTCTCTTCCAGCTCCAGCATCTACTCCAGCTCCATCCCAAGTTAAGAAACCCATTATATCAGATGAAACACTGAAAAAGCTAGATTCTTTATATGATAATCCACAAGATAGTGGTGATGATGATGATGAGGATGATGAGGATGCTAAGAAAAAGAAGAAGCCAGTATCTAAAAAGAGAAGAGCTCCTCCTCCTCCTGCTCCTAAGCCAAATTCAGCCAATGACACTCCCTACTATATTCTCCAGAAGATAACTCCATATAAAGGGATGTCAGCTTGGATGTGGTTATCCAAAAATGAACAGAAAGAGAGGAAGAGAAGCAGAAGATACTCTCCTCCTCCATCTTAGAAATACAGAAAAGATCCACCTCCTCCTCCTCTAGCTGCTGGTGCTTCAAGCACAACTTCCCAAAGATCTACCCAATTCCAAACATATCAGAGAAATCAAGGGAGAACTTCTTCTGAAAGCAGCCAGCATAGGCATTACTCTTCAGGCAAGCAACATCAATTTCAGCATCAACCACAGAAGCAGCATCAACCACAGAAGCAACATCAACATTAGCTATCATTCCATGCAGATCAGAAAGCTGAAATTCCTAAAAGACCAAATTCTCCTCCTGTTCCTTTTGAAGATCCTGAAATAGCTAATACAGCTAGAATGACCAGGTTCCAAGAACTTGTAGGCCTTTCTATAATTAACAAGGCCAAAGCTGAAGGAAAGGATCCTTCTGAGTATTCCACAATGTCTAAGTACAGGAAAGAAGAGCTTAAGAGGTTTGAGAAAGCAAACAAGTTTTCAATGTTGATGACTACATGAAGTTGCACCCAGAAGCAGTTGTCCCCAGAGCCATATCTTTGAAGATTATAGGAGCTGCTGATATGACCATGACAAAAGTACAAGCTTCAGTTCCAAACAGAGAAATTGTCTTTACCAAGTCTAGAGATAAAGGTAAAGAAGTAATGCCCAAAGAGAAGAAACAAAAGAAGTGATTTTGAACTGCTTTACTTTTGTTATGTTCTTATAACTGCTTTCTATTTCTGAACAAAGCTTATGTGCATACATATATCTGCTGCATGTGTTATTGATCTCTGCCAGATATATGTTTTCTTGCCTTGTGATTTTCAATTTTGATTTGAGTCTGTAATTAGTGACCTCACCTAAATAGGGGGAGATTGTTAGATCCCTAGTAAGATTTGGGCTAGGTTCACTAAGTTAGGATCATATGACTCATAATGTATAGCCAGGGTCACGGTTGTGTCCTAGAGTCTAGGGAAAGTCCTTAGAATCAACATCACATGGACCAACTATCAACAAGACTATCAGAGACTCAAGACTTAGAGTTTTTCTAAAGACCAAGTAAAATGAGTTCGACGTTCATCGAACTCAGGTCGACGATAGTCGTGCTCAGCTCGACGATCTCAGAGTAAATTCTCTGCGCTGAGCTCGACGAACTTGGTACTTAGGTCGACAAACTTTGGACACTATACTTCAACACTTCAAGATCAGAAAACATCTCTTTATTCTAAGTCCAGAGTCAGACTTTGGTCGACAAACTTGATTCTCAGCTCGACGAACTGTGACCACAATAGCTAGAGTTATCCAGCAGTAGTTAAGTGGTCCTCAGCTCGACGAAACCAATTCTTAGGTCGACGAATTCTGGATACTTCACTTCAACACCTTCATCCAGAAGCATCTGAAATTATTCTAAGTCCAGAAATATTTCGCTAAACTTCAGTCGACAAAACCAGATATCAGCTCGACGAACTCCATACACAGAAAATACAAAGTTTCTAGAGAATATAATTCTGCTCTCTGCTCGATGATCTTGGAACTCAGCTCGATCAACAGAAGTCATCTAGTCGACGAACTCTGCAATTCCGCTCGACGAACTGTGAACTCAGCTCGACAATTTCTGTTATCAGTTCAACGAATCCAGACTTAGTTATTTTCCATCCTTCTGTCCCCTTATTACTGCAATAATTCCTGAGTAATTAATGCTCAAATATTCTCTGGAATATAACCGTTAGATAGAGCATTGATCATGGTCTTCTCCAGGATTATTGCCTGTCATTTTTCCATGGGACAGTTGGGAAAATAATTCAATGTCGTTTATTATTAAGGCCGTTAGTATTGATTGCAGAGGATTTCAAAATTTCGAAATACCATTTTTGACAGGAAATATAAAAGAGATTTTCTCTCTTCTTCCTATAGACAGATAGAATAAGATACACAATACAGAGAGACGACAAATACAAAAAATAGGCAGCCTGAAATTAGAGATTCACTGTTGTCTGTCAACACAGAATTCTGACACAACAAGAAGCCATATTCCTGAAGATCATCAGCTATCTGAAGAAGAAGAACACCTAATCAAAATCAAGAGTCTTCTGTCTTCGACACTCCAGGATACTTCAAAGGACAACTACATCACTATCTGTCAAAGAAGTTCCTGAGCACCTACTGATCAAGGCTGTACTACTAAAGGCCTATCACCCTGCAACAAGGCTTCTTCTACCTGAACCATTCTATATCTCAGGGGGAGCCTGTGCTAAAATCAAATATCTGCCAGTCTTCTCAGTTGTATATTGAGAAAGAGAAGACACAATCATCTCTCACCCCCCCCACTGTATAAAGGGTTATAACTCCCTTCAAAAGTTATTCCTGGTTGCACATCACCTAATCAAAAACTTGAGGATTGGTTTTTGAGCACCTGATCAAAAGCTCATTGGTGTTAGGCACCTGATCAAAAATTTGAGTGGATTCCTACCAGGGTGGTAGAAGAGTGGATGTACCCAAGTTTAGGGGAACCACTATATTCTTGTGTTGTTTGGATTGTTCTTTTCTTTTGTTTTTGTGCTGTGGCTGTTTGTTAGGATTGTTGTTTTAATTTTGTTCCTGCACTAGATTAAATTAGAAGAAAATTTTATAAACCCTGAATACTCTATTCACCCCCCCCTCTAGAGTATTCCTGATCTAACAGCTCACTTTCAATGTCACTCGATGGCGTCTACCTAGACCCCAAGCAGATCCCGCTGCCAGGCTCTCACCTAGCTGGCAGGGCTGGATGTCACTCGATGACGTCTACTAGGACCATGAGCAGATCCCACTGCCAGGCTCTCACATAGCTAGCAGGGCTGGATATCACTCGATGGCGTCTACCCTGATCCCGAGCAGATCCCGCTGCCAGGCTCTCACCTAGCTGGCAGGGCTGGATGTTACTCGACGGCATCTACCAATACCCCGAGCAGATCCCACTAACAGGCTCCCAACTAGCTGTCATGGCTGGATGTCACTCGAGAGAGTCTACCCAGACCCCGAGCAGATCCCGCTGCCAGCCTCACGCCTAGCTGGTAGGGCTGGATGTCACTCGAGAGAGTGTACCCAGACCCCGAGCAGATCCCGCTGTCAGGATCTCACCTAGCTGGTAGGGCTGGATGTCACTAGAGAGAGTCTACCCAGACCCCGAGCAGATCTCGCTGTCAGGCTCTCACCTAGCTAGTAGGGCTGTATGTCACTCAGGGAAGTCCTGTACTCTCTAGATATTACTTGAGAAGTTTGGCTTATTCCCTAAAAACAGGAAGAGAAGAATCTTCACAAGCGAGTCGGGACTCACGGGTCCAGCTTGGCAAAGGGATGACGAGCCGAGTCCTTGGCACCCACCGAAGAAGGCGAGCAACAGCAGGGCCCTTCACCCCCCTTCAGTTTTACCTGTGAAATTTTTGGCAATTTTGGCTTCACATTGGTGAAAAAGGAGGCAGCTAGCGAGCAAGCTGGGGGGTGGTGAGCCCAGTGTGGCGATTGGTCCACCCCTGGATCGTCTAGGGCTAGCGAGCTCTCAAGGTCTACTCACGGGTACAAGTCCTAACATCCATTCTAATGGTAAGATCTATCCTTGCGAAGTCGCCCGAGTAGGAGAGCTCGCAAGCGAGTACATCACAACAAGGAAGCCCAGCAAAAAGAAAGAAAAAGTAAAGACAAAATTCATATCAAAACTATTTTCAATTATATAATGTTGATTACAAAAAGGGAGCTCGCCTAGGCGAGGTTACAAAAAGGGGGGAAAATCAGCTTTCACCTCCCCCGCCGGACTAGCAATCTTCGCCCCCTCCAGCGGACAAGTCATCTTTGAAGCCCTTCCCGAAGAGCAGGTCAAGGCTGTCCTCCTTCTCGCTAGGCGGCGTCGCCGACAACAGACTCGGCATAAGATCCCTAGCTGTGATCCCCTCGCAGCCCTCCACAAGAATCCCCGTATCTTTCATCATCTGAAGGGTACACTCGACGGAAGCGATCGAGTTGACCCGCAGCCTTTCAACGACATCGGCCTCGCCAAAGATCCTTGGGCTCTTATTCGGGAAGATAGGCTCGTTGTTGCTCGGAGGGAAGAAGATTTGCGCTTAGCGGAGGACCTCGCGGTGGAGGCCCTTGTTCTCGTCCTTCAACGTCCTGTTCTCCCCCTCCAGCCGGGCAAGGCGGGCGCGCAACTGATTGTTCTCCTCTTCCACCCCGGCAGCGCGAGCCCGCAACTCCTCAATGGCCTTGGCATCCTGGAGAAGAAAAAGGAAGCACATTTATAACAGAGGATAAAAAATTCTAAAGTAAAAAGAGGAGGAAGCAGCCTGATGGTTACCAGCCCGCTGGCGGCTTGGGCGAGTAAGTTCTCGGTGTTGCCGAGTTGCCTCGCCAGGTCGACGGCCTTGTCCTTGGCAAGTCACGTGTCTGTTCGTCTTTCTGCAGGTGGTTGCTGATGTTGAAGCTGTGGTGTATGATCATATGATGCAGCTCCATGGCCCGCATATGGGCTTGCATGCCTTCGTGGCCAAGCTGCCGCAAGGCCGTACCCTTATAGTCCTTGGTATCCTCGCGGCCATAAAGGCCGAAGCCGAGAGCATAGGCCTGGCCAGTGGAGAGCCGACGGTCAGCCCAAGATGGGTGAAGGGTGGAGATGGAGACTCGGTGGGCTAGCTCGTCCCACTGGACCATGGGTTCGCCGGCCGAGTCTTTCCACCTTCCCCCGAAGCCAAAGAGGGGATGGCTCTTCGGTGCGGCTGGCTAGCTGGCCATCTTATTCACAGCAGGGGGAGCAGAGGACTCACCACCCCACTGCCCCTTGCCCGTAATCTCCTTCAGCGGGCTCTCTGGCGACCCGTCCGGGATGGTCTCAGGCGAGCTCATATATTTAGGTTTTTATTGTTGTTGTTGTCTCACCCGAAGGACCACCACGAATTTCTTCATCTTCTTTGGTGGTTGTTGGTGACGGGACGGGCTTGGTCTTGCGGACTCTAGTCGCTTCCTACTGGATGAGGGCTTGGAGGAGGCCAGCTCGTCTCGACAGGCTGCCGCTGCCGCACTCTAGTGAGTAAGGGAGTTAGAGAATAATCCCAAGTCCGCGAATGGCGGGTTCGCGGGAATCAGCCATTCCCCTGTATGAAAAAACATAGAAAGATTCTATGATGACTCGACGAGCTGAGCAAAAAGAAAGAAAAATACCTTCGCCGGGAAGTACAGAGCGGAGTGAGTCGATTCCCCTTCGCAGAAAGGCGACCTCGAAATCCTTGTGGAGGAAGAACTTATGGAGCTCGGCGTCATTACCGGACACGTCGGGAGGGAGGTACATGTCCTCGCCCTTTTGCTGGGGGGAGTAGGGGATGTTGCCGAGATCGCCCTGATGAAGGAAATCTTGGTCATCCAATTGTGGTGTTTGTTCGCGATCTCGCGAACTTTTATGAGGGAGCCCCTGAAGTAGGCGACACCATCCGGGGTCGCCTTGTAGGAGAAGTGATTCCTGAAAACATTTAGGTTGAACTCTATTCGCTCACGGCAGAGGAAGCACGCGAACGCCACCATCATGGCGATGGCATTCGAGTTAAGTTGCGCGGGCACCACGCCGTAGTATTTCAGTATCTGACGGATTTTCGGCCAGAGTGGTAGGCGCAACCCCACCTCAAAATGCGAGATGGGGAAGGCAAGCTTGTCAGAATAAAAGGTGTTGATGGCTTCCTGCTCCCTGGGCCGGTGCGCCTCGAAGCCCGGAGGCACGTAGTCGGTGACAAACTCCGTGAGCTCCGCTTCGCTTGTATTCCCCTCAAAGAAGCAGTAGTCGGTGAAGTGTTCGACACACTTGGAGTGGCCGTCGGCATCCGGATTTGTCTTTCCCATGCTTGCGTGAAGGCTAGAAGCATGACTGCGGGAGGAGAGGAGAAGCGAGAAGGCGGATTAAGCAGTAAAGGCGATAGTACGAGGTTGGTGAGGAAACATATTTATAGAAAAAGAAATTTGAGGTTGAGCTGGCCGATCAGTCTAGCTCGCCTGTCCCAGCTCGCCAACCCCAGCTCGCCGACTCCTAAAACCTGTCCCATCACACCCCGAGCTAAATATAAGGCGCGATATGTTATTCAAATGACAGGCATTTCAGATCTAACAATGTCCCAAGTTATTACAGAATAGGGGGAGAATACAGTTCAAAGAAATCAAATACCGAAGAAGAAGTTGCGCGAGCTAAAGGGGATCAGGGGCGAGTGCCAGTAGGCTCCACAACAGAGCCGTTTTTATCTACCCCGGCCTCGCATCCCCCGCCCCCCAGATTGGCGTGAGCTGAGGAGCTCGCGAATCCACCCCGAGTTTCTCTGGGCGACTAGGAGGCCCTCATCGATCTCATACAAAAGTCAGGAAGGGGACATCGCCTTGCCCGCCGGGTTGCCCCTCACCTAGTCCGCAAGCCGCATGTAGTCGCGCTGCAGTGTCTCATTGTTCTCCTGCACCTGGTGCAACCCACGCACCAGCTTATTGAAGAGCCCGATCCCCCTCCTCGTCAACTCGCCGTTCTCCACTTCAGAGCCCAGATAGGAGTCTAGCGAGGTCGGAGAGGGGAGGGGGAATAACGGGTTGGTCGCGAAGACTCTTCAGCCTCAGACTGGCTGGGAAGAGCTGTGAAGACAGTTAAGCATCAGTATGGAAGACGAGTATCCCGGAAAATTACAGGACAAAAACTGGAGGCTGGCTTACCTGACAAGCTCGACACTCCCAAGAAAGTGCGGGGAGGGACCAATCTCAGATTCTTACCGCGGTCTGGATAGCGTGTTCTTGGTGAAAGGAGGTTAAAGCCCGGAACGGGGATAACTCCAACACCTTCCCCCGTGGTCCCGACAGGTCGTTGAGGGGAAGGGGCGCGAACCGGCGAGTTCGGCCTCTGCGAGTCCAGCCTCAGGGCCCTGAAGGGGGTGACAGGTCCCGAGGGCGATTCTCTGGAGTTCTAAGTCGCGAGTCGCCAAGGGTGTTCTTGACTCATGGCGCGGAATCTTCGGCATCATCCCGTTGGCTGTTCGGGTCAGTGCAGAGGTCAATGATATTTTTCCCCTTCTCAAGGGCAGGCAGATTGGTGGAGCTGGTCCTGTGCTCCAAGGTCATTTTCAGGTCATCGAATATGGGCTCGGCCGCCTGGGGAAATGGTTTCTCCCTCTTGGCGGGATTGGGCACGACCGAGCCACTTTGCGGGATGCCAAGGGGAACCGCAGTCAGGCTGGCAATGCGAGCAAAGGAAGCCTCAAGAACATGGGAGAGCCTCTCTTGGATATCCTTAGGGATTGGCATCTCGACAAGATTAGAGCGAAGGGAATGACAAAAGTCACCTAGGTACGCAGGCACATATATATAGCCGCAGGTGTACCCCACTCGAAGATTCTCTCTGGCTCCTGTCGCACTTGCCGAACACTTGTGGTTGGATGATTCTTTCCGAGCTTTACCAAACTCAAAAAGAGCGGAGATTCTGTACAACCCCGTATCCAACGAGTGGAGTCGCCAGGAACCAGACCGGCCGGCTCTCGTTTCTTAAGTCCCGGGCGAGCACCAAAGGGGCTAGAGCTCGACATCCCTCAGCTCGCCCAGTCGAGCCCGGCTAGTGGCAGGCGAGTAGGGCCAGCCGTGCCCGCACTCGCCAGGAGGTAGGTAGAAGCAGCAAGTACCAGCCAGTCTAGACACTTGACGTTGTTCTGCCTTAGCGTTGAGTGAAGTCCAGACACTCAACGTCGTTCTGTCTTTAGCGTAAAGTGAAGTCCACACACTCAACGCCGTTTTGTCTTTAGCATTGAGTGAAGTCCAGACACTTAACGCCGTTCTGTTTTTAGCGTTGAGTGAAGTCCAGACACTCAACGCCGTTCTGTCTTTAGCATTGAGTGAAGTCCTGACACACGATGTCATTTTGCTTCAGCGTTGAGTGAAGTTCAGACACTCCACGCCATTTTACCTTAGCGTTGAGAGAAGCCCGCCCAGTCTACTCAGTTCTTCGAACGGAGCTCGGCGTTCATCGAACGGAGCTCGGCGTTCGTCGAACGGAGCTTGGCGTTCATCGAACGGAACTCAACATTCGTCGGGTTCAAATTCTCAAGAGCCGACCAGCAGGATCATGCAGTCCTATAGTCCCAGGCGAGCACTCAAGGGGCCAGAGCTCGACAGCCCCCAGCTCGCCCAGGAGAGGTGGAATCATCAGGGGCGAATAGAGCCAAAAGGCTCGCACTTGTCAGGTGGAGCCGGCGAGTAAGGCCAGTTGGGCCCGTACTCGCCGAGGCCTGGTAGGACAAGCCAAACCCGTTTTCGCCGCCCCAGGCGAATAGAGGCTTTAGGGGGGCACTTGCCCAGCGATCCATGATGTTTTTTTTTACCATTTTTGCCCCTACTGGTCTGCCTATAGCCTGTTAGAACAACGGAGTTACGTTGTTGGCAGACCCGGTTGGGCTGCACATAGCTGTTCAAAATAGCGGAGGTTGGCTATTTGCAGGCCGTTTTCAGAAATCTATAAGTAGGACCCAAGGGGCACCTCAGAAGGCAGAGGCTTGCGAATTTTCAGATCTTCTTGCGCTTTCTGAGGTAGCCTTAGCTCGGCCTTTGGCTAAGGAGGGGAAGTGCTCCATGATCTTCCGGGTGTGTGGTGGGACCTCCACGTTGAGCCCTTGGGTCAGTTTTCTTTTCTTTTGTCGTTTGTATTGTAGGAGAGAAGTAAGTGTGCGATCACCCCTCCCCCGAGGGTGAACTCCACAAGAGACTGAGTTTTCGGTTTCAACACCGAGGACCAGTTGTGCCTGGTGCAACAGGAGCTCCGCTCCGTACACAAGTATCATTACTCATGCATGCCACCGAGCTCGGGAGTGCAAGGAGGGGGTAGGTGGAAATGACTCAAATACTGAGCTTACGGGCACTCGCTCTCCCTTCCCCTCCTCTAGGGTTGCACTCGCCTTCCGACTTTCACATTATTTTAAATGTTGCAATCTTGTAATATTTAACCATGAACTTAACGAGCAATCACAACTAGACTTGTTGTTCTCGCACGTTATGGGGCTTTGTTCCATTCATTTCTTGCGTGGCTTCGCTTCTTGTGGTTTCATTTTGGGCTCGTCATTAGGACATTAATATCAAGGTGAGAATAGATGGGAAGAAGAGTCGGCTCAAGACTCGAGGCATAAAATTGATATTTTGCTATCGATGCATCTCCCGCCTTGATTTCTTCAAGCTCGTTCAATTTTCTATAAATAGATCCCCCTCCATTCCCTTTCACCTACCAACTTTAATACCACGTTCTTCCTCGCCATCTTCATCCCTGAGTACTCACTTTCATATTCTCTTGCGAACACTCTCCTTCCGGCTCTCGCACAGACACTCGCAATATGGTCAGAGATGGTGGCGAAGCTGAGGGTAGGTCCAAGTGCCCGTGGACCTTTTCTAACTACAGGTTCCTCTATGGAAACCATATCGAGAGTGAGTACTTATTGGTGGTCGCCGGGTTATTTTTGGGGGAGAAACTATGGGTTTTGGGGATCTTCGCGCTCCCTGGTTAGAACATCTAAGGATTCCTAATGGTTTGGAATTGAGTAGGCTGAAAAAACATACAACCTTGACAAGAACGGCGTTCGGCAGAATATATGACTCAATACTCATGCTCCTTTAGGTTCTTTAAATTCCGTGGCAAGCTGTCCTCGTAGTTTGGCGAACTAAGAAGGCTACGTAAGGAATGGATTGCATTAGTCTCAGGAGCATAGCCATCTATGTTGAGATTACGCCAATCAGAGAATGCCGTAGGAAATTAATAAGGAGTTGCACGTATCCAATCTGTGCCTTTAAAGTAAGACTAACATTAGTAGGAGAACCTCACTTGCTTAAAGATTCGAGCGTGAGAGAGCTTTCTTAAACTAAATACTACTACTTTTGACTCCTATTCCCAGACCCAACCTAAGAAAAGAAAGAGATGCAGATAAAAGTAATTCAAAAGTAAGTTTCCCTTACTTCTGATCCTAGTGCTCAAGAGAGGGATAACAAAGGGTAAGGATTCGACTAGCAATTCTTCCAACAGTAAAATCTGGGGCACTTGGATCCTTGCTAATTTCAAAATTTCCCTAGATTAGCTATCTCGCCCGGGTTTGTCGCTGGCATCCCGGGGGAGTTTGAGTTTATCAACCACCTCTTCCCTGATGAACTTGCGATCACTATTCCATACTTCGAGATGGGGTTATGACTGTCGCTTTGGCCAGAGGTGTGAAAGGTGCTCAAGTACTTTGGCATAGTCTTGGGTCAGTTGACCCCTAACTCGGTCGCGATGCTGGTCGCCTTCGCGTGCTTCTTGCGGGAGGAAAGGATTGGGTTCAACCTCGTCGTCTTCCACAAGCTCTTTTCCTTCCGGGCCAATAAGGACAAGACCGCCTTCTTCTCCAGCCAACATGCCAAGGTCGGCGAGATGGTCAACAAGAGCCACCATTAGCTTAGGAATTTTGTATTTGTCAAGGGGGACTTCGACAACATCCCCCACTCGCCCATCCAAAAGGACGAGGCGACCTATCGCCCTCCCACTATGGGAGGTTACGAGGCCAACCTCTTTAAGTTCTTCGTTGGGAAGAACTTCGAGGTCGCCCACCTGAGGAGGAACGCCGACGCGCAACCTCTCGTCCTCCATGGAACAGGTACTTCCTCTCACACTCGTCATTACTTTTACCTTTTTCTCTTTTCTTTTTCTTCATCCTCATTACTTTTACCATTTTCAACTAACTCTGAGGCAACTGTACGGGAGAGAGATCTTCCTTTGCATCCTCCATATGCGAGCACCAAGGCCATCTCTACTGACCTCGCTCGCACTGAGGTTGTTGCAACCACATTCAGAGAGCTCCCAAGTACCTCCTCCGGGCCCGCAGGCCATAAGTGAGTCGTTCCCATAGGCCGCGGGGCACCCTACTCAGTTGGCGGCCAAGAAACAAAAGCCCCTGTCTTCCATCAAAGGAAAACAGGTTGCGAGAACCCTACCAGAGATGATGTTGGTCCTAGGCGAGGCCGTGGGCAAGGCTGAGGCTGAGGTTGTCGGCGAGATCGCTGGCGAGGGCGCCAATACTTCAAGCGCACCAGCGAAATAGGTCAGCGAGAAGCCTTAGCCAAAAGGGCACATGATCTTTAGTCGCGGTGGGAAGCTGAGAGACGAGATCGGTGAAACCATGCAACTTTGGGACCGAGGAGACAACAGGGCATCCATATCCACCCTCCTCCCCTCCTAGCTAGAGCAGGAGACCACCAATGGTCACAGCTACGCCTTCGCCTTTGGGCTTTACGGGCGGGAGGGCACATCAATTTTTGACAAACAGTCTTGTTGGAGTCACCATGATGATCTGGAAGTGATCAAACATGTAATCTCACTGCCAACGCGATATGAGCCTGCAGGGTCGCACATAAGAGATGTGGAGAAGTTGGTTGACTGACTGTGTTGGTAAAGGTTACCAATCACCGACCTGAATAGGGTTATGGGCAAAGTGTTGCCTTATAGGATCATCGGGTTGGGCAAATGTTGCCTTGAAGGGCTGGTTGGGATTGTCGTCCGAGGGTCGATGACATTAGTCTAGAATCGTCTTCTGATTCCCGCCGATCGGCGAGAATCGTCTCTCTGATTCTCACTGATCGACGAGAATCGTCGAGAATCAATTGTTGATTCTCGACGATCGACTACTTCGACAATTATCGTCGACCGCGGCTCGACGATCGTCGAGTATCGTTGTGTATCGTCGAGCGCGGCTCGACGATCGGCGAGAATCGTCGAGTATTGTACTCTGATTCTCGCCGATCCTGTATGATACTCGTCGACTGATTCTCGCCGAACGTGCTCAGTGATTCTCGCCGATTGTCGCCGATTCTCACCGATTGATACTCGCCGATTCTGAACCCTATTTTCGGGTGGTCTGCGGATAGCGATTTTCCTGGGTTTATTTATACCTTTGGTATAAATAGGACACTTAGGGTTTTCGGGAAAAGGGGGGCTCGCGATTTTCTCTTGTAGCAGATCGAAACACGACGGAAGCTGTTCCGCCTTTCGATCCGCCGATCCCGATCCCTGCCGCCGACGGAAGAGTTCCGCCGCCGTCATGTTCGCTCCGTCGACCACCTCTTCTTCGGCGACTGTCGCTAGTGCTACAATCCCTGGCGCGGACCTAGCAGTCCGTAGGAAAGCAAAGGTGCGGTCTTCTCCTTCCCGATAATCCGTGCGACGGATAGATCGGTGTTATCCCGCTCGTGTGGACTTCTGCAGAAACGTGGACACTATTCCACGTAGAACTCGCCACTAGCAAGCAGTTAAAGTTTGGAGCATCTCCGTTGGGTTGTGACTCAACGCCACCGAGGTAATTTTTGCCTAGTTTTGCTAACTTCTTGATTCAACGTTCATAGCCCGATCCACATCTCTTTGGGTTTTTCTTGATGTTTATTTTTTCGCTGCGTGCACAAGCGTTGTGCCAACCCTATAGAGAAACCCAACAGTGGTATCAGAGGGAGGTTGCGGCCATGATCGTTGTTTTGGAAGTTTGTTATTCCAGTGCGTGTAAACCTAGGGATTTAGAAGTGTTCTAAATGTCTAGATTTAGTCTTGGTACCTCGCCAAGAACAATTGGAATTTCGGTGGATTTCTAAGTGTTAGAAATTGTTGTCTCCTTAGCAGTAACCATCCCTCGAGTATGTTTTGGATTGTGAATCCAACAAACAGAGATGAGCTTGTCTACTGCTTTAAGTTGAGCTGTCTTTGCCTTTGTCCAGTGCATGTAAATCTGAGGATTTGGAAATTTCCGGATGTTCAGATTTAGTCCTTCCTTCTATCAAATGTTGATGGTGTCAGGATGTGCACATAAGGGATGCATGTGGTTTTAGAAGAATTGTTTTTCCTTGGATGTGCACGTCGATCAAATGTTGATCATGGTTAATTGTTAACCTATATTTGAAATCCCTTCATCAAATATTAAGTGTTCGGATGCCTTCCGATGGATGACACTCTTCCTGCCTCGATCGATGAAGTGTGGGCTTGCCAAAGCAAGGTGCATTAATCTATCTTGGTAAGGGTGCGAGCGGATAATTGTGATATTCCACTGTCGACATCGGGTCCAGCTTAACTAGGTGACCTCAAAGGTTGAGTGCCTAAAGGCATAGGGTTGGCATGCACCATATGATGGATGCGAATAAGGAGTTATTCACCAACCATACAAGAATTGCATGAGGATGCAATTGGCAAGCGTTGCCTACCTAAATAACCGCATCGTGAGAGGAACGCCAAAGCGGACTCATAGTGTTGGTGAAATACGGATCTTGTCCACTAAGAGAGTAGCTCGCATGAACTCTCTGAATTGTTAGTGAGGGTTATCATTTCGAATAAAATAGTGGGAGTATTTTAATTGAAGTCCTAATTAGAATAAATTGTAATTGAAATTTAGGTACTGATTTTATTCTGCATAAATTCTTGTAGAATTCCATGGCAAACGTTGCGCACTCCACGTTGTCTCTGAGAGCCATCCTTGAGAAGGATAAGCTCAGTGGGACAAATTATATGGACTGGTATAGGAACCTGAGAATTGTTCTCAGGCAAGAGCGAAAGCTCTATGTCTTGGAAGAAGAAGCCCCCGAGGTGCCGACCGGGAACTCTTCCCGTGCTGAGAAAGATACTTATAAGAAGTATACCGACGATGCTTTGGATGTAGAGTGCCTTATGCTTGCCACCATGAACTCTGAGCTTCAGAAGCAACATGAGAACATGGGGTGCAAGGAGATTGACGAGCATCTCAAGAAAATGTTTCAAGGGCAGGCTCGTCAAGAGAGGTTCGACATCACGAAAGCGTTGTTTCAGTGCAAGATGGGAGTTCGAGACTCAGTAGGGACTCACGTACTCAAGATGATTGGGTATATAGAGAACCTTGAAAGGCTGGGTTTTCCTCTTGGTCAAGAGTTGGCCACGGATCTGATCCTGCAATCGTTGCCGGACAGTTATGAGCAATTTGTCTTGAACTACAACATGAATGAGATAGACAAGACACTGCCCGAACTCCTAGGCATGTTGAGAACTGCCGAAATCAACATGAAGAAGGCCAAGCCTGTCAGCCCCATACTGATGGTGCATAAGGGCAAGGGCAAAGCCAAGGGCTCCAAGAATACGAAGGTAGGACCTAAGTCATATCTTGAGCCCAAGTCTTCAACACTGATGAAAAAGAAGAGCACGGTGAAGGAAGGAAAATGCCACCACTGTGGCAAGGCTGGTCATTGGAGGAGGAACTGTCCTTCATACATTGAGGGTCTGTAGAAATTGAGGGGAGGTATGACTTCCGCTTCTAATGTTTACGTTATAAAGATAAACCTTTCTGCTCCTTCATCTTGGGTATTGGATACCGGATGTGGTTCTCACATTTGTACAAATGTGCAGGAACTGGGAAGGAGAAGATTGCTGAGTAAAGGGGAGGTGGACCTCCGCGTCGGCAATGGAGCAAGAGTTGCTGCTGTAGCCGTAGGAGTTTACCGTCTTTCTTTGCCCAGTGGGCTTGTAATAGAACTAGATAATTGTTATTTTGTTCCGGCGATAACTAGAAACATTATATCTATTTCATGTTTGGACATGATTGGATTTTCTTTTATAATTAAGAACAATTGTTGTTCTATATTTAAGAATGATGTTTGTTATGCTGTAGCCCAATTGTTTAATGGTCTTTATGTTTTGAACTTGGATCATCTGATCTGTAATGTAGAAAAAAATAAAAGACTAAGAACAAATGATTCGAACTCTACTTTTCTCTGGCATTGTCGTTTGGGCCATATCAACGAGAAGCGCATATCCAAGCTCCATAGAGATGGACTTTTGGACTCATTTGATTATGAATCATTTGAGCGATGCGAATCTTGTTTGTTAGGCAAGATGACTAAAGCTCCTTTCACTGGTTATACTGAGAGGGCTGAGGATCTCTTGGGTGTTGTACATAGTGATGTATGCGGACCCATGAGTTCCATGGCTAGAGGAGGGTATTTCTACTTTGTTACATTTACTGATGATTTCAGTAGATACGGATATGTGTATCTTATGAAGTGCAAATCTGAGACCTTTGAAAAGTTCAAAGAGTTCAAGAATGAAGTGGAAAACCAGTATGGTAAAAGGGTTAAAGCACTCCGATCTGATCGAGGTGGCGAATACCTGAGTCATGAGTTCCGTGATCATCTGAAAGAGTGTGGTATTGTATCACAGCTCACTCCACCTAGAACACCACAACCTAATGGTGTGTCAGAGAGGAGAAATCGTACTCTGTTAGACATGGTACGTTCGATGATGAGTCATGCAGACTTGCATGTTTCCTTTTGGGGTTTTGCTTTAGAGACTGCTGCAATGACATTGAATCGCGCTCCAACTAAAACGATTCTGAAGACACCATATGAGATATGGACTGGGAAGCGTCCTAGTATGTCGTTCATTAAAATTTGGGGCTGTGAGGCATACGTGAGACATCAAATGCCTGACAAGCTGGAACCCAAATCGGATAAATGTTATCTGGTGGGATATCCTAAGGAAACGAAAGGATATTACTTTTACCTACCGTCTGAGGGCAAAGTGTTTGTCGCAAGGACTGGTGTCTTCTTGGAGAAAGAGTTCTTATCAAGAAAGACTGAAAAGGTAGAGCTTGAAGAAGTTCAAGAACCACATGTAGTGAATGAACCGGAATTGGATTCTGAGACAGGACTACAAGATGTTGTAGCTAGAGAACCTGCTCAGGGAACACAAGTCCTAAGTAGATCTGGTAGACCGAGGTTTGAGCCTGAGAGATATGGATTTCTCGTGTCTCAAATAGGTAATGTGTTGCTCTTGGATCATGATGATGAACCAGCAACCTACCAAGAGGCTATGAATGGACCGGACTCCGACAAATGGCTTGAGGCTATGAAATCCGAAATGGACTCCATGTATGCAAACCAAGTTTGGAACTTGGTGGAACCACCTGAAGGGGTACGACCCATAGGGTGCAAGTGGGTCTTCAAGAAGAAGACCGACATGGATGGGAATGTACAGACATTCAAAGGGCGACTGGTGGCTAAGGGTTTCAAGCAAATTCATGGTATTGACTATGATGAGACCTTTTCCCCTGTTGCCATGGTAAAGTCCATTAGGATATTGCTTGCTATTGCTGCGTATTATGACTACGAGATCTGGCAGATGGATGTCAAAACGGCTTTCCTTAATGGAAACCTCCTTGAGGAAGTGTATATGACATAACCCGAGGGTTTTGTATCCCTAGATGAAGCCACTAAAATATGCAAGCTGAATAAGTCCATTTATGGACTGAAACAGGCCTCTCGAAGTTGGAATCTTCGTTTTGATGAGAAAATCAAAGAGTTTGGTTTCATCAAGAATGAAGATGAGCCTTGTGTTTACAAGCGAATTAGTGGGAGCATTGTTGTCTTCCTGATATTGTATGTAGATGACATATTGTTGATCGAGAATGACATTCCTACCCTAAAAGTTGTTAAGAACAACCTAGGGAACTGCTTTTCAATGAACGATTTGGGTGAAGCGACTTATATACTCGGTATTAAGATCTATAGAGATAGATCGAAGAAGTTGCTGGGTTTGACCCAGAGTACGTACATCGAAAAGGTGTTGAAGCGGTTCAACATGCTTGAGTCCAAAAAAGGATTTTTGCCCATGTCTCATGGTGTGTATCTCTCTAAGGACCAGTGTCCAAAGTCTTGTGAAGATATGGACCGCATGAAGTTGATTCCATATGCTTCGGCAATTGGATCAATTATGTACGCGATGTTATGTACTCGACCCGATGTCTCCTTTGCTTTGAGCATGACTAGCAGGTATCAGTCAGACCCCGGTGAGTGTCACTAGATTGCAGTCAAGAATATCCTGAAGTACTTGAGAAGGACTAAGGACGTGTTCTTGGTGTATGGTGGAGAGGAAGAGCTCGTTGTAAGTGGTTACACGGATGCTAGCTTCCAAACTGATCGAGACGACTCCAAGTCTCAGTCAGGTTTTGTGTTTTGCCTGAATGGAGGAGCTGTGAGCTGAAAGAGTTCCAAGCAAGAGACAGTTGCTGATTCTACAACAGAGGCCGAGTATATCGCAGCAGCTAATGCGGCGAAGGAGGCTGTATGGATTAGGAAATTCATCGGCGAGCTTGATGTAGTTCCTAGCATTGTTGGTCTCGTAGTTCTCTACTGTGATAACAATGGTGCAATTGCACAATCTAAGGAACCTAGATCTCATCAGCGCTCCAAGCACATACTCCGGCGGTTTCATCTTATTCGTGAGATTGTCGAACAAGGAGATGTAAACATTTGCAGAGTGCCGACTGAGGAAAATATTGCGGATCCGCTGACAAAGCCTCTCGCGCAGAGAAAGCATGATGGTCATACTAGATCGATGGGTATACGATACCTAAATGATCAACTCTAGCGAGAATCTTGTGGGTTGCATGTAATCTTGTATTTTGTTGGCTGTTTGTTCATATGATGAACTGTGTACCTAGTTTTTCTTTTATAATTAATGGCAAATTCTTTTATTATGTTTTTCTATATGATAGTTAAATGTTAACATAATAGATACCCTTAGAATGTTCGCTTCCATGGGACATCAAGTACGTGACTTGAATGTGAGAGCCCATGATTTATTTGAAGCTTCATTCTTAAAGGTCCCTGGTCGAGTATCATCATAGAAGCTAAGGGTGATGATGATACATGAAGGCTAGCACGTGTGTTGACTGATGACTGGTTCTCACAGGTCATGATATTGTGATATCAAGTCATCACGTGGGTACCTGTTAGTGAACAAGTTGTACTGGACAGACCCAACCTGAGACTACTCTGTGGATTATCATCCAATCGTGTCACGAGTAGGTCTCAATTGACAATGGTGTTGTGATCCTTTGACCTGAAGTCACAGCATTCATCAAGTGAGGAAGAGCGTGCTTTGATGCCATCTAAAGTCTTCCTTGAGAAAGGTTGATGATAAGGGTGGTTGTTGGGCATGTTACGAATCATTTGGGTGTTTGTGTGTGAGCAGATATGGGATTTGTCCTCCTGTATGACAGGAGTTGCATCCATGGGCCCCTTGATGGAACTGGACTGAGAAATGCATGGCCATGCTTGGTTGAGTCAATATGTGATATTGGACTCACCATTCTCTGGAAGTCCGTCCTGGATCAAGAAACTAGGATTGAGCTATTACGAGGGTGACACGGTCCATGCCTCTAGTTCTTTCTGGATGTAAGGGACAAAGGGACAAAGACAACGCTGATACATTGGTCATAAAGGCTTGTGAGTTATAAACTCTTATTGCTTGGGGAGCAATGATGCATTGCTATATGCCGCTCATTGTTTGTGAGGTTTTTGCTTTGATACTTTCGAGATCAAGTGGGAGTCTGTTGGAGTCACCATGATGATCTGGAAGTGATCAAACATGTAATCTCACTGCCAACGCGATATGAGCCTGCAGGGTCGCACATAATAGATGTGGAGAAGTTGGTTGACTGACTGTGTTGGTAAAGGTTACCAATCACCGACCTGAATAGGGTTATGGGCAAAGTGTTGCCTTATAGGATCATCGGGTTGGGCAAATGTTGCCTTGAAAGGCTGGTTGGGATTGTCGTCCGAGGGTCGATGACATTAGTCGAGAATCGTCTTCTGATTCCCGCCGATCGGCGAGAATCGTCTCTCTTATTCTCGCCGATCGACGAGAATCGTCGAGAATCAATTGTTGATTCTCGACGATCGACTACTTCGACAATTGTCGTCGACCGCGGCTCGACGATCGTCGAGTATCGTTGTGTATCGTCGAGCGCGGCTCGACGATCGGCGAGAATCGTCGAGTATTGTACTCTGATTCTCGCCGATCCTGTATGATACTCGTCGACTGATTCTCGCCGAACGTGCTCAGTGATTCTCGCCGATTGTCGCCGATTCTCACCGATTGATACTCGCCGATTCTGAACCCTATTTTTGGGTGGTCTGCAGATAGCGATTTTCCTGGTTTATTTATACCTTTGGTATAAATAGGACACTTAGGGTTTTCGGGAAAAGGGGGGCTCGCGATTTTCTCCTATAGCAGATCGAAACCCGACGGAAGCCGTTACGCCTTTCGATCCGCCGATCCCGATCCCTGCCGCCGACGGAAGAGTTCCGCCGCCGCCGTGTTCGCTCCGTCGACCACCTCTTCTCCGGCGACTGTCGCTAGTGCTGCAATCCCTGGCGCAGACCTAGCAGTCCGTGGGAAAGCAAAGGTGCGGTCTTCTCCTTCCCGATAATCCGTGCGATGGATAGATCGGTGTTCTCCCGCTCGTGTGGACTTCTGCAGAAACGTGGACACTATTCCACGTAGAACTCGCCACTAGCAAGCAGATAAAGTTTGGAGCATCTCCGTTGGGTTGTGACTCAACGCCACCGAGGTAATTTTTGCCTAGTTTTGCTAACTTCTTGATCCAACGTTCATAGCCCGATCCACATCTCTTTGGGTTTTTCTTGATGTTTATTTTTCCGCTGCGTGCACAAGCGTTGTGCCAACCCTATAGAGAAACCCAACAAGTCTATCTAGACACTAGCACACGAGAGCGTGCAAGCTCAGCTCTGCGCTCTCGAGCTAGACCACATGGTGGCGTGTTGCAGCATGCATCTTGAGCGGAACGTCTCTGAAGGCGAGCGGGAGCATGGTATCGCACGAGAAGAGATTGCAAGTCAGAAGCAGAGGCTAGAGACCTCAGAGAAGCTTCTCACTAGTCAGCTAGGTGAAGTGGTAAGTGTTAACTCTTTCACACCTCCCCACCTCAACCCCCTCCTACGCTAACCCCCCTCTTGCCACGCTTCTTACAGGATGTCGCGACAGCTGAGCGACCCCACTCTCGAATAGCCACCCTGGAGAAGGAGAAAAGGAGTTAAAGGCTTAAGTAAACTAGCTACTCAAGGTTGCCCTCCCGCCGGTCCCTAACAGAAGCAAATTCAAGAATTCCAACCGTGAGATCGATGAGATGTTGCAGATAAACACGAGCAAGACGGCGATGCACACACTTTAGGTGATGCAGCAGGCTGGGCTCGTGATGAGCGGGGGAGCGAGAGTCACCGCAAAGGAGGTGGTCCCAGAGTTGTTCCTCCCCTCCCGGAGTCCGAGGATGACGTCGACCCGACCCTTCGCGAGAGCGAGAAGTCCGGAGACTCGGTGTGAACCTTAGTAAAAATTTCCGTTTTCTTCTCTTCATTTTGTTCCCTCCATCGTATGTTCGAGGCAAGGCCTCCACTGTCGTTTTGTTTTTATGTGTTTTGTACTTAATGGGCGAGTCCTCTTTTACATATAATTCTATTTTGTGTACAAGCAAACCTTCATAGTCATTTCTGTTATTTCGCTCGCTCTTTAGCTTGACCTCTATTTTCGGTCTGTTTTTATGCTTGCGTCGCTAATTCATACTCGCCCGTCTCATAGCATATCGACATAATAACGTGACCCTTTAATAGGATATCTTGTGAGTGGAGAACTACAAATAGTCTGCCTCAAGCACCCATTGGGACTTAGATGAATTTTGCTTGGTTCAGGCTTATGCGCATTCACGCCTGCGGGTTTCCAAGATCTAAGTTCCACTATTTTATTCTTTGTACTGCGGAATGTCTTGCTTTCTTCATCGACATGTGAGTGCCTAGATAAACAGGCACCCGCCTACTCCTCGCCCTAGTGTAGGGCGAGTGATGTTTTGTATTAGTCATCCCTTTGTCCTGAAATTCTCTTCCCCACAAACTCCCACCTCCCGAGCGACCTGACGACCCTTCTAATGGGAGCCCAGTCAGCAAGATCCAATCGTGGGATTTGCCAAACTTTCTTTCTTTCACGACCACCCACCACCCGAGCGACCTGCCAGCTCTGCTAGCTAGTGAGTGTCTGGTCAGATGGATCCAATCAAGGACTTTGCCAAACATTCTTTCTTTCACATCCACCCACCACCCGTACGACCTGTCGGCCCTGCCAGCTTGTGAAAGACTGGTCAGCGAGATCCAAACTGGGGTTTAGCCACACCAACGATCTGCCGACACTGCTAACTAGTGGGAGCCTGGTCACCGGGATCCATTCGAGGGCTTTGCCAAACTCTTTCTTTTACAACCACCCACCACCCGAGCGACCTGCTGCCCCTGCCAGCTAGTGATAGCCTGGTCAGCGGGATCCAATCGAGAGTGTTTGCATGCCAATCGGGAGTGAACCCCAACTCCTTTGCAAGGTGGAGTCTTGCGATCACTGATTCGTACTTGGCCTGGTTGTTGGTGAGTGGAAAGCGAATGTCAATTTCTTGTTTGATCCTCGTTCCATTGGGGATCACTAGAATCACCCCACCCCAAAAGGAATGCTTCCCTGAAGCTCAATCCACCAACATCTCCCATGCTGTCGGGTGGGAAGGCCTATGCTCTTCAACTTTGGCTGCATAGTCAACCAGGAAATCTGCCACCGCTTGTGCCTTCATTGATAATCTGGTGACGAACGAGATATTGAACTCACTCAGCTCCACCGACCACTTTGCTAATCTCCCTGAGTGCTTTACCCTTTTCAAGATGTTGAGAGGGGATGATCAGTCACTACCCGGATCGAGTGCGCCTGGAAGTAAGGTCAGAGCTTCCTACACGAAATAACCAAGGCAAAAACTAGCTTCTCGAGGATTGGATACCTGAGCTCTACCTTCTTTAGGACCGTGCTGATATAGTAAACTGGCAGTTGCGTTCTTCCTTCCTGTCAGACCAGAACGGAACTCATTGACTTGGCCCCTACCCCCAGATACACCGCTAGATCCTCTCCCTCTTTCGGACACTAGAACAGAGGAGCCCGGGTGAGTTGATTCTTCAAAGCCTGGAAAGCCCCCTCACACTCGAGAGTTAACTTGAACTTCTTGTTCCCACGCAACACCTTGAAGAGTGGTGATCTTTTCTCTCCTACCCCTGAGAGAAACCTGCTCAACCCTACTAACTTCCCTGTGAGGCGTTGGACATCCTTTGAGTTCTTTAGCGATTCCAACTCTAGTATTGCTTTCACCTATTGGATCCCTAGTTGGATTTCAGCTAAGTTCACTAAGTTAGGATCATCTAACCCAACATGTATAGTCAGGGTCATGGTTATGTCCTAGAGTCTAGGCCAAGTCCTTAGAGTCAACACTACATGGACCAGCCATCAACAGACTGCATAAAGACTCAAGACTTAGAGAAATTTCAGAGACTCAGGAAATGAGTTCGACGTTCGTCGAACTCAGGTCGACGAAAGTCGTGCTCAGGTCGACGAAAGTCGTGCTCAGCTCGACGAAATAAGATACAATTCTTTGAGCTGAGCTCGACGAACTTGAATCTCAGGTCAACGAATTCCAGAGTATACTTCAACACCAAGTCCAGGATTATTCACTTAACTCTAGTCGACGAACTTAGTTCTCAGGTCGACAAACTTAGTTCTCAGGTCGACGATCTCTGGATATTCTAATTCAACATCTCATTCCAGAAACATGTAAGTATTTAAAGTCCAGCTTCACACTCCAGTCGACAAAGTTATAATCTTAGCTCGACGAATTTGGATCTTAGCTCGACGATTTCTGGATCATCTACTTCAACACTATAAGACCAGAAACAACTAAGTACTCTAAGTCTAGAATCACACTCCAGTCGACGATCTTACCTTCTCAGCTCGACGAACTTAGACCACAGTCTTGGCAAGATTTATCAAGTAGCAGTTAGAAGTTCTCAACTCGACGAAACTAGTTCTCAGGTCGACGAACACAGTTCTGAGGTCGACGATTTCTGGACATGTTACTTCAACATTTTTAAGCCCAAGAAACATGGAGTTCTGTTATTTAGTCGATGAAGTTATATTCTCAGCTCGACGAACTTGATGCATAGAATTGAAAAGGTTCCAGAGAAAGCAGTTCTGTCCTCAGGTCGACGATCTTGGTTCTCAGCTCGACGAACAAAGATTATCTGGTCGACGAACTTGACCTCTCTGCTCGACGAACTCTGGACACACATCGACGAATTCTGCTCAACGAATTCTGTAAAGTTCCAGACTTAGAAATTTCCCTCCCTCTATCCTTTTTCTATTGCAATAATTCCTGAGTAATCAATGCATAAATATTCTCTGAATATTACCGTTCGAAGCAAGCATTGATTACGGTCTTCATCAGGATTATTGCTTGCCGGTTTTCCATGTGACAGTTGGGGAAATCAATCAATGCAAAATATTCTCCAGGCCGTCAGCAATGAATACAGAGAGGAATTCAAATTTCAAAAAGAAATACATATGGAAAATATAAAAGGAATTTTTCTTTCTCTTCATAAACAGAGAGCTCTCCAGCAATAGTCAGAAATATACAGTGAATAAGGATTTTCTTCACCTCTCTCTCGACAGCACACAGAGAATACGCAGACTACTGAGCTCACAGGGAAACAATACTGTCAAGAGATAAAAATGCCCTAGCCCTAGAGCAAAGAAAACAACAACAAGCTGAAGAAGAAGAAGAACAACCATTCAAGATCAAGAGTCTTCTTCTGTCTTCATCCAGGATTCTTCAAAGGACAACAAACAATCTATCTGTCAAGAAGTTTCTGGAGTTCATCTGGTCAAAGTAAAAGCTGAAGACCTATCACCCTGCAATAAAGCTCCATCTTTCCTGAACCATTCAATATCTCAGGGGGAGCTCTTTGTTAAAATCAAGATTCACAAAAGTCTTCTCAGTTGTATTTGAGAAAGAGAAGACCAAATCATTCTCTCACCCCCACTATATAAAGGGTTCCTAACTCCTTTCAAAAGTTATTCCTGGTTGCAAGTCACCTGATCAAAAGACTTGAGGTTTGGTTTTTGAGCACCTGATCAAAAGCTCATTAGTGTCAGTCACCTGATCGAAAACCTGAGTGGATTCCTACTTGGGTGGTAGAAGAGTGGATGTACCCAGGTTGGGGAACCACTATAAAATTCTTGTGTTGTCTGGTTGCTCTTTCATTTTGTTCTTGTTGTGGCTGTGCTAGTTAGGTTTTTGCTGTGTCTGTGATAGTTAATCTATTTTCTACAGCACTTGTGGTAGAATAATTTAAATTAGGATTGTTAACTCTGAAGTTTTTATTTACAACAAAAGTTGTAAAGTTTTTAAGATACTCTATTCACCCCCCCCCCCTCTAGAGTATTTCAGATCTAACCTTCACTTTTAATTGGTATCAGAGCTTGGATTCCTTTGGTTGTACAAGCTAATCCTTGAACCAAAGATCCTGAGTTAGATCTGACTTTTTATTTCTACTAAAATTATACACACAGCATGACACATAACAAAGACTATGCAAGCACCATACCTCTAGTATGCAATCTAAACAAGTTTGCCATCTGGAAGGCAAGAATTAAATTATATATGAACTCTATTGATGAAGATATCTACAACTCTATCTTGACAGGTCCCCCTCAGGCATCTACCTCTACAACAACATCCAACACTAATGCAGTACCACCACTTGAGTGGACTGAAGCCCAGAAGAAAGCTAGAGTTGCTGATGCTAAAGCCATGAATATTCTGGCCCAAACTATGTCTGGTGACATATTCCAGAAGGTGGCTGAATGCACATCAGCCAAGGCCATTTGAGAATCCCTTAACCAAATGGTGGCTGGATCTGCAGATGAAAGAAAGGACAGAAGATCCAACCTCATATCACAATATGAGAACTTCAAGAAGGAGGAAACTGAATCAGTTGCAGGCATATACAATAGGCTAAACTCAATCATTAATGAGCTAAAAATATTGGACAAAGACATCACCCTCACAGAGGTGAATGACAAGATCCTCATGTGCTTCCAAAGCTCATGGGATTCAAGGATCAGGCCCATCAAGGAGGCTAGGAGCCTAAATGAGATTTCCACTGAATTTCTTTTAGGAAAACTAAAGTCTTATGAGTAGCTCATCAAATCTAGAGGAGCAACTGAGCAGAGAATACCTCCACCAGCAAGGAAGGAGCACAACATTGCATTTACGACTACTTAGGAGACAGAGACTCCAACAATCAATGAAGAGTTGATGAGTCTATTTGCCAGAAGATTCTATAAAATGACAAAGAAATACTTTAGAAGAAAGTCATCCAGGCAGGATGACAAGCCAAGGTATGACAAAATCCCCACTAAAGAAGTGTTTTGCTTTAGCTGCAGGAAACTTGGACACTTCCTCTTAGAATGTCCAGAAAATCAGAAGAAGGAGAAGAGAAGAGAGAAGGATTCTAGAAGACAGCAAAGTAACAGACCTTCCTCCAGCAAATATAAAAAGAAGGAGAAAGGCTTTGTAGCTGAAAGCTGGAGTGAAACAGAAGATGAATCCTCATCTTCCAGCTCTAGTGAAGAAGAAGAAGAGGCAAGGGCCAAAGAAGTGTGTCGCATGGCCATTGATGCCTCCAGAAGCCAGTCAGAAGAAGATGCATCTGACAGTGAAGAAGCCTCAGAAACAGAAGCCGATCAGGTACTCTTATCCTTTGATTATATTTCTGATGCTTTTAAAATTGAGTTTAAAACAATGTGCATTGACTTAATAAATTCAGAAAAGGAAATCAAGGTACTTAGGGAAAAATTATCAAACCAGGAAAACATCATCTCTGAAAACATCAAGTTAAAAGAAGAACTAATATCAGCTAATAAACAAATTGATTCTTTAAAAACTGAGCTATGTGAGGCCAAACAACTTGAGGAATCTCTCAATGGGAGAAGCCTCAAGCTGATGGACATTACAAGCACTGTTAATGCCAGACTAAATGGCAAGCTGGGCTTAGGTGCATCATCAAGTTTGCCCCCCATTTTCAAGAAGAATATTTTATCCACACCCATTAAATTTGTTTCTGCTAAAGGGAAAGAAATAATAACCAACAAACAGACCACAGAACAAATGCCTAACTCAAAAAGTCAAAATAACAGAAATCAGAAAACCTTAGGTAAAAATAAAGTTCAGCAGATTTCGTCGAACTCAGATCGATGAAATGTGGCCAGTTCATTGAGCTCTAGTCGACAAACTCTGAATGCAGAGTTTAACTATAATTATTCGTCTTACTGCGATCGACGAACTTTGTATGGTTCGTCGAGCAGAGATCGATGAACGTGGGGCACAAAAAATGCCTATGTTCATTCTCTGGGCAGAGATCGACGATCTCATCCCAATTCGTCGAACTCTGGTCAACGAACTCACAACATTTCGTCGATCCTAGAGAGACTTAACAAAATTTATAACCATAACATTCACTCTATTAAATCTAGAAAACCATTTAATATATTGGCTGATTGGATAATTCCACCAAGAAGATATCATCTATTAGGATACAAATCTCAACCAGAATTCTCTGTGATATCTAATTTTTCATATCAACAATATAAAGGACCCAAGGTAAACTGGGTCAAGAACAACTAACTGTTTTTATTGCAGGAAAAGGGCTGTCCAGTGATTAATCAAACATGGTATCTGCACAGTGGATGCTCCAAACATAAGACTGGCAGTAAGGACAATTTAATCAACTACAAGTCCAAGCTGGGACCAAAGGTAATCTTTGGTGATTCAAAGTGTGGCCAGTCAGAAGGCTATGGAGAAGTGAAAATTGGAGCAGTCACCTTCAAGAAAGTGACTTATGTAAGTAGACTCAAGCATAACCTCATCTCCATAAGCCAATTATGTGATGAAGGTTATCAGGTATATTTCAACTCAAAAACTTGTATTATTTCTAGAAAAGAAAAACAAAATATTTTAATTGGAAATAGACAAGGAAACATTTACTTAGATAATTTTCATTCTGCCAATTCAGATATCTGCTTACTTAACATAATTAGTAATCAGAATGAATTATGACATAAAAGACTAGGACATGTAAATATGAAAAACATTGCTCGACTATTTAAAGACAGTCTTGTAAGAGGTTTACCTTCTGGTCCCTACAAGAAGGAAGGCCTTTGCAGGGCTTGTCAACTAGGCAAGCAAACTAAATCTAGCTTTAAGTCAGTAAATAAAAGTGATTCACCTAGGATTTTGTATTTGCTATACATGGATCTCTTTGGACCCATTGCTGTACAAAGCCTAGGAGGGAAATCATACACTCTAGTTATTGTAGATGACTTCTCAAGGTTCACTTGGGTGTTCTTTCTGAGATCTAAGTTAGATACCTTTAAAGTTCTAACAGATTTTCTCAGGACCATACAGATTGAGTACTCTACACATGTTGCATTGATCAAAAGTGATCATGGTACAGAGTTTGAGTCTCTTCTTATGCATGAGTTCTGTGAGAAGGGACGTTTTAGGCACTGCTTCTCAGCTTCTAGAACTCCCCAACAAAATAAGGTAGCTGAAAGGAAAAATAGGACCTTAATTGAAGCTGCAGGCACATTACTTGCAGATGCTTACATGCCCCTATCCTTTTGGGCAGAGGCTGTAAACACAACAAATTATGTACTGAACAGAAGCTTGATACATAAACTAAAGAATAGGACTCCCTATGAATTACTTAAAGGGAAGAAACCTAAAATCACATATTTTAAAGTTTTTGGTTGCATATGCTATATACATAATAACAACAAGAAATACATTAGAAAGTTTGAAGCTAAAGCTGAAGAGGGAATTTTTCTAGGATATTCCCAAGTAAGTAAAGCTTATAGGGTGTTCAATAAATCAACCTTAAAAATTGAGGAATCTATACATGTTACATTTGATGAAATTGACATGTCTTATAAGGAGAAAGAGATTTCTACCAGTAATCCTTTGCAGGTACCTCACTTGTGTGAGGAATTGGATGGACTAAACCTCACCCAAGAGGCTCCAACACATCCTTCTTCATAGGTTAATGAATACAGTGAAGAAGAATAGTTAGAAGAAGTTGAACCACATCCAACAACAAACATAATTCCACAAGAGGAATTAATTCAAAATATTGTTGCTGAACCAACTCCACCCACTGACTTTGTCACACTTAGGGATCACCCTAGATCTCAAATGATTGGAGACATGTCAGTAGGTGTACAAATAAGGCATCAACTCAACCAAGACTTGATGCATGCATGTTTTCTCTCTCAAGTTGAACCTCAATCCATAACAGATGCTGAGCAAGATCCCCATTGGATCATTACAATGCAAGAGGAACTCAACCAGTTTAAGAGATGTCGAGTTTGGGATTTGGTTCAAAGAACCAAAGACTACCCAATCATTGGAACCAAATGGGTATACAGAAACAAACTAGATGCCCAAGGTATAATTGTGAGGAATAAGGCTAGGCTTGTTGCTCAAGGATATATGCAAGAAGAAGGCATAGATTATGATCAAACATTTGCACCAGTTGCAAGGTTAGAGACCATCAGAATATTTCTTGCTTATGTTGCCTACAAGAAGTTCAAGGTATATCAGATGGATGTAAAGAGTGCTTTTCTGAATGGAGTACTAAAAGAAGAAGTCTATGTTAAATAACCTCTAGGTTTCATCTCTTCAACCCATTCTTATCATGTATTTAAATTGCATAAAGCTCTCTATGGTCTAAAGCAAGATCCAAGAGCTTGGTATGAGACCTTAGCTAGATTTCTGAAAGAGCATAATTTCACTAGAGGCATAGTAGATAAAATACTATTCACTAGACATCATAAGGATAAAATCTTGTTAGTACAAATCTATGTGGATGACATCATATTTGGATCTACTGACTCTAAACTATGCAAAAGGTTTTCTAACCTCATGCATTCTAAGTTTGAGATGAGTAGCATGGGTGAGCTCTCCTACTTCCTTGGTCTCTAAGTAAAGTAGCTACCTGATGACATCTTCATCTCCCAAGCTAAGTATGCTAAAGAGCTTCTTAAGAATTTTGGGATACCTGATGTCTCAGCCAAGAAAATACCTATGTCTACTAATGCTGTAATAAATTCTGATCTACATGGGAAACCTGTTGACCAGAAGTTATATAAGGGCATTGTTGGGTATCTATTATATCTTACATCTAGTAGACCTGATATCATGTTTGTCACATGCCTTTGTGCTAGGTTCCAAGTGAACCATAAAGAATCTCACCTAGTTTTTCTAAAAAGAATTTTGAGATATATAAAGAGTTGTCCCAGTCTAGGCCTATGGTATCCTACTGAGTCAGAATTTGAGTTAACTGGATACTCAGATGCTGACTTTACTGGATGCAGGGTTGACAGAAAAAGTACCTCAGAAACTTGCCAGTTCCTTGGTATGAGATTAGTCTCTTGGTTTTGTAAGAAGCAGTCATCTGTGTCCACATCAACTGCTGAAACAGAATATATATCACCTGACAGTTGCTGTTCCCAGATACTATGGATCCAAAACCAACTCCTAGACTATGGCTTCAACTTAAATAATTCAACTCTCTTATGTGATAACACAAGTGCTATAGCCATAGCACAGAATCCAGTCCAGCATAGTAGGACTAAGCATATAGACATTAGGTATCATTTCATTAGAGAGTGTGTAGACAAAAACAAAATTAAACTTGTCTATATCTACACTGATTTACAAAGAGCTGATATTTTCACCAAACCCATGGATGGAAGAAATCACCTGTTCTTTATAAATAAGCTTGGAATGATCAATGGAGAAGCATTAGTTTAATTTCTGTCTGCACTCGACAAATTTGCCAAAGTTCATCGAACGAAGTTCGACGAACTGTGGAAAGTTCTTGAGATATTCGTCGAACAGAGTTCGACGAACTCTCTGTGAGTGAATTCATTTTCGTCGAACGGAGATCGACGAATCTACTTCAGAAAACTTTCGTCGAACAGAGCTCGACGAAATGTCTTCAAATCTTCTGACTGAGCTCGACGAATTATTTAACTGCAAATTACTTTGTCGAACTCAGATCGAAGAATTATTTTATTTTTCGTGGAACGGAGTTTGTCAATTCATATTCTGGAAAACCTTATATCTAGTTTTTCTTCGACCTCCGTCCCGCGCTTTTAGTTCCTTTGCACTTGATCTTCGTTTTTCTCATGCAGGTACTCTAATGGCAATTCCAGCAGGAACTCTTGTGGCAATGAAATTCGACACCAGGTTTGATGTCGATTTCGATTCCTTCCAGCATTCGGACCCAATCTTCCTGGAAATACTGCAACTACTTGAAGAACAGAACTTGAAGAATCTGTTGTCCACTAGGATAAAGATATCTTCCACCGAAATCAGAGAGTGGGTGTATACTTCTTCTACAACAGATGACAACACCATGACTGGAAATATAGCGGGTAATACTGTTTCCCTCACCCCCGCCGTTTTAACAGATATTTTTGGATTAAGTAATAGTGAAGACGAATTGGAAATGGATACTGAGGAGTTTGATATGATGCTAAGTATGATGGGCTATTCTGTACAAACTCCTAACAAACTGCTTAAGAAATATCTGTCTGCTGAGTTCAAGTTTCTAGCAGACATTGTGGGAAAAGTGTTGTTGGGGAAGCACACTGTACATGACTACATAACCAGGCACCAATTCCGGGTATGTGTACTGTGGTAAATAAGAAGAAAGTAAATTGGGCTCAGATCATGTTTGATCTGATCAAGAAAAAGAATACTAAGAAAGAGGTCTGGTTTGGAAGGATCTTAGGGATCTTCCTGAAAGAAAAAGCTGCTGAATCCCTAGTATCCCCGACCATATTCATCAATGCCTCTAAGAGGCTAACTTGTGCCCTTTTTGGCAAATGGGAGAGGACCATCACCAAGCCCTCCAAGGGTTCCTCCTCTTCCATTAGAACTTCTGAGAGTACTAGGGCTGGTTTAGCCACTCCCCACCCCATTGATGAGATTCCTCCTCCACCTCCATCCTTTTCCACCATTCCTCCTCTTCAACAACCACAACAACAACCACAAAAACAACCACAAAAACATATTCATATTCCTACTCCAGCTTCCTCTCCTGCACCTTCTCCACCATTTGATCTCAATGACATCCCCTCTTCCCCTCCTCAGGAATCTCAACAACCTTCTCCATCTCAATCACCACAACCAACCCCACCTCAGTCCCCCCATGGTACACACATTTCATCACCAACTTCATCTCCCTTACCACACCATCTGGACAACATCCCATTCTTTACTCTTCCTTCTTCCCCTCCTCATACTTCCTCTCTTCCAGATGTCCACATGCAAGATACTCTCCCTCCTACTCCACCAACTACTACCATCCCCACTTCTGTCTCCATTCCAACACCATCTACCACACCCTCTACCACTCCACTATTGGATCCATCCATTATTCCCTCTCTCATTGCACTGCTTACTCCCCTCCTTAAAACCATCATAGCAGAGGCCATTACACCTCTTGCTACTTCCATTTCTTCTCTTGCTGCACAGATATCTGCTCTCTCTGCTCCTTCCTCTTCAGTTAGGGGCCTGACTTCAGTATCCATTGAAACCAGTCAAGGGGAGATACTCCATGAAGAAGAAGCAGCAGCAGCAACAGAACAAGCAGCAACAACATCAGAAGAAGCAGTAGCAGTAGCAGCAGAAATAATAGTAGCAGATGCTGATCAAGAATTACTTGATTTCATTGATTTTATTAAGTCTGATATGGACTTGGATGAGCCTGTGTTGGCTGAGGAAATAACTGTTGGTGATTTCATTATCAATCCCACAGTATATCTATCAAATTTATTGAGTATTTTTGATATAGCTTATTTGAACAATCTGCCAGCAGACAACACTAAGCCATCCATGGCTATATTCCTTACACCCCACTAATAAGCCCCAAAGTTGACAAGCAACTCAAGGCCATTTTTGCTACTCTAGAGATTCCAGCCATTCCATCTCCACCCAGAGCTATTTCACCCATTATTTCATCTCCTCCAATAGATATTTCTGTTCCAGTTTTTTTAATAGATGACTCACCTATGCCTGATCTTGATGCCTTGATCATGGCTGACATTGAAGAAGAAAATAAGACAGTGACTGAAAGCACTGTTATTAATAGCCCTCCTGCGCCTCCTCCAGCTCCATACAGTCCTCCTCCTCCAGCTCCCTCTCAAGCTGAAAAGGCCATTGATGCCTTATATGATGTTCCTCAAGATTTTGATGATGAGGATGATGATGATGAAGACTCAGATGATGAGCCAAATAAAAAGAAAGTGTTTAAGAAGAGGAAAGCACCTCCTACCCCTGCCCCTAAACCCAATCCTACAAATGACACTCCTTACTATATTCTTCAGAAGATTACACCCTACAAGGGCATGCCAGCATGGATGTGGCTATCCAAAAATGAACAGAAAGAAAGGAAGAAGAGCAGAAGATATTCTCCTCCTCCACAGAGATTCAGAAAGGACCCTCCTCCTCCTCCTCCAGCTGCTGGTGCTTCAAGTTCATCAACTCAAAGGACTACCCAATTTCAAACTTATCAAAGACAGCAGGGTAGGTCCTCATCATCAGGAAGCACCCAGCAAAGACATTATTCATCTGGCAAGCAGCACCAACAACAGCAGCAGCAGTATCAACAACATCAACAACAAAAATTCACTGAACATCAAAAGAATGATAGCCACAAAAAACCTGCTTCCCCACCTGTACTATTTGAAGATCCAGAGTCAGCTACAACTGCTAAGATGACCAGATTCCAGGAACTGGTTGGTCTGTCCATGATTAATAAAGCTAAAGATGAAGGGAAGGATCCCTCTCAATTCTCAACCATGTCTAAATATAGGAAGGAAGAGCTGAACAGGTTTGCTAACGCTAACAAGTTTTTCAATGTTGATGATTATATGAAATTGCATCCAGAAGCAGTAGTGCCCAGGGCTACCTCTCAAAATATCATTGGGGCTGCTGACATGACAATGACCAAGGCTCAAGCTGCAGATCCCAACAGGGAAATTAAGTTTACTCAGTCTGGAGACAAAACTAAAGAAGAGAAGCACAAGGAGCAAAGGAAGAAGAAATGAAGCCAAACTGATTTATCTCTGTGTTATCTTAAAACTATTTACTTATTTCCTGAGATAAAGTTTTTTATATATATATATATATATATATATATATATATATATATATATATATATATATATATATATATATATATATATATATATATATATATATATATATATATATCTGCTGCACTTTCTAAAATTTCCTGCCGGATATATATTTCTTGCTTTAATTTTGTTTTGTTTTGTTGAGTCTGTAATTAGTGACCTCACCCAAATAGTGGGAGATTGTTGGATCTCTAATTGGATTTGGGCTAGGTTCACTAAGTTAGGATCATCTGACCCAACATATATAGCAAGGGTCATGGTTATATCCTAGAGTCTAGGTCAAGTCCTTAGAGTCAACACTACATGGACCAGCCATCAATAGACTGCATAAAGACTCAAGGCTTAGGGAAATTTCATAGACTCAGGAAATGAGTTTGACGTTCGTTGAACTCAGGTCGACGAAAGTCGTGCTCAGCTCGACGAAATCAGAGACAATTCTCTGAGCTGAGCTCGACGAACTTGAATCTCAGGTCAACGAATTCCAGAGTATACTTCAACACCAAGTCCAGGATTATTCACTTAACTCCAGTCGACGAACTTAGTTCTCAGGTCGACGAACTTAGTTCTCAGGTCGACGATCTCTGGATATTCTACTTCAACATCTCATTTCAGAAACATCTAAGTATTTGAAGTCCAGCTTCACACTCCAGTCGACGAAGTTAGAATCTCAGCTCGACGAATTTGGATCTTAGCTCGACGATTTCTGGATCATCTACTTCAATACTATAAGACCAGAAACAACTAAGTACTCTAAGTCCAAAATCACACTAAAGTCGACAATCTTACCTTCTCAACTCGACGAACTTAGACCACAGTCTTGGCAAGATTTATCAAGTAGCAGTTAGAAGTTCTCAGCTCGACGAAACTAGTTCTCAGGTCGACGAACCCAGTTCTGAGGTCGACGATTTCTGGACATGTTACTTCAACATTTTTAAGCCCAAGAAACATGGAGTTCTGTTATTTAGTCGACGAAGTTATATTCTCAGCTCGACGAACTTGATGCACAGAATTGAAAAGGTCCCAGAGAAAGCAGTTCTGTCCTCAGGTCGACGATCTTGGATCTCAACTCGACGAACAAAGATTATCTGGTCGACGACCTGACCTCTCTGCTCGACAAACTCTGGACACAGATCGATGAATTCTGCTCAACGAATTCTGTAAAGTTCTAGACTTAGAAATTTCCCTCCCTATGTTCTTTTTCTATTGCAATAATTCAATGCATAAATATTCTTTGAATATTACCATTAGAAGCAAGCATTAATTACGGTCTTCATCAGGATTATTGCTTGCCATTTTTCCATGGGACAGTTGGGGAAATCAATAAATGCAAAATATTCTCCAGGCCGTCAGCAATGAATGCAGAGAGGAATTCAAATTTCAAAAAGAAATACATATGGAAAATATAAAAGGAATTTTTCTTTCTCTTCCTGAACAGAGAGCTCTCCAGCAGTAGTCAGAAATATACAGTGAACAAAGATTTTCTTCACCTCTCTCTCGACAGCACACCGAGAATACACCGACTACTGAGCTCACATGGCAACAATACTGTCAAGATACAAAAAAAACCCTAGCCCTAGAGCAAAGAAAACAACAACAAGCTGAAGAAGAAGAAGAACAACAACCATTCAAGATCAAGAGTCTTCTTCTGTCTTCATCCAGGATTCTTCAAAGGATAACAAACAATCTATCTGTCAAGAAGTTCCTTGAATTCATCTAGTCAAAGCAAAAGCTGATGACCTATCACCCTGCAACAAAGCTTCATCTTTCCTGAACCATTCAATATCTCAGGGGGAGCTCTTTGCTAAAATCAAGATCCATAAAAGTCTTCTCGGTTGTATTTGGGAAAGAGAAGACCAAATCATTTTCTCACCCCCACTGTATAAAGGGTTCTTAACTTCCTTCAAAAGTTATTCCTGGTTGCAAGTCACCTGATCAAAAGACTTGAGGTTTGGTTTTTGAGCACCTGATCAAAAGCTCATTGGTGTCAGGCATCTGATCAAAATCCTGAGTTGATTCCTACAAGAGTGATAGAAGAGTGGATGTACCCAGGTTGGGGAACCATTATAAAATTCTTGTGTTATCTGGTTGCTCTTTCCTTTTATTGTTGTTGTGGCTGTGCTAGTTAGGTTTTTGCTATGTCTGTGATAGTTAATCTATTTTCTGCAGCACTTGTGGTAGAATAATATAAATTAGGATTGTTAACTCTGAAGTTTTTATTTACAACAAAAGTTGTAAAATTTTTAAGATACTCTATTCACCCCCCCCCCCCCCTCTAGAGTATTTCAGATCTAACCTTCACTTTCATCACCTTTTCTGGGTTAGGCTCAACCCCTATTTGGGTGAGAACATGGCCTAAAAACTTTCCCATCGAAGCCCGGAAGACACACTTCTGGAGGCTGAGCCTCATCTTGAATTTTCTCAAAGTGCTAAATGTTTCTACCAAGTCCTAGAGGTGAGACACAAAGGCCCTGCGTTTTACTATAAGGTCATCTACATAGACCTCCGAGTTCCTGCCTTTCTGCTCCCGGAAGACCCAGTCCATTATCCTTTGGTATGTTTTCCCTACATTCTTCAGCCCAAAGGGCATTATCTTGTAGCAGTAGCATCATCCCCCATGATGAAGGAGGCGTCATTGATGTCAGGTAGGTGCATGCGGATCTGGTGGTAACTTGAAAAAGCATCTAGAAAACTCATTAGAGAAAAACAGACAGCTGAGTCAACCAACGCGTTGATTCGAGGAAAGGGATAACAATCCTTAGGACATGATTTATTCAAAAGTGTGAAATTAACAAACATCCTCTCGTCACCTCTTCTATTCTCACTAGTGGCTGATGCTCCCTTGGGCCTCTCGCCCTCCTGATCTCCAATAACTTGGGGCAGGTGGCTGTTGCGTGACCCTCCTCCTGATGGAAGTCACAGTATGACAACGCCATCTCCTCTCTTTGACCCTTCGCGGTCTAATTCCTTCTCCTGACTCCTGCTCCTCCTAATCCTCTTCCTCTTCCTCTACCTATACCTTGGTCGATTGTCATAGCTTGCTGTGGCGGGGGTACGAGTGGCCTCTGGTCTTGTATCCATTCCGGGGGGTTGAACCTTCTCTGACCTCCATGGAAGTTTCTCCTTCCTCGGGCAAACCCTCTTCCTTGGCCCAGGCCGACCACTCCTTGCTGTCTCCATCCCAACTCCTGAGCTATCAGCTCCTCCCTCCTTGCTTCTTGCTGCCTAGAACCTCCTTGCTCCCTCGACTCTGTGTTACTCAACCTTGCTAACTTCTTAGCGAATGTGGGGTTCACCGCCACTCCTTCAATCTCCCTCGCCACCCTTTCCATCAACTTTTCAAAGGATAAGGGTGACTTCCGATTTAAGCTCATTTTAAAGAATCCCTCCCGCAACCCCACAGTGAATGCGAGCTGGAGGGTGAATCCAGACATCTCCTGAACGAGCAAGATCTCCTCCTGGAACCTGTCAATGTAGCAGGCTAGTGACTCCTATGCTCCATGCTGGATGTTGAAGAGTGTCTCAACACTTTTCTTCCTCTTCTTAGATGTTGAGAAACACAATTGGAAACTTCAACGCAAGTCCTCAAACCCATAGATTGATCCCATGGGGAGCAGATGAAACCAGTCCCTTACTTTCTCCTTCAAGGTGATTGCAAAGAGTCGATATTTGAATGCGTCTGACATCGACCTAATGGAGACCACGTTCTCAAACCATTGTAAATGCTGGACGGGATCGTCCTTGCAAGTGTAATACGTCATATCCGGCTCCCTGAACCCTTCCGAAACCGGCGCTGAAACTATTAGCTCGCAGAATGGGCTCCCGCCACCCGCCGATCTCGCAGACACCACTCGCGCAATCAGATTGCCGGCTGAGACCGCACTCGTCGGACTAGAGAAATGCATTCACCTGGCGAGATCTCGCTCTTGCCCCCCCCCCCCACTCGCCACCTCTTTCTCAGACCTTTTTCCTGGGGCGTTCTCGGCCAGAGTTGGTGGCGTAACCTCCGGAGCAGCTGGGGTCGAGCACACGCCCCGCGCGACGAATGCAAAGTGGATAGTCTCCAAGATCTCTCTCTTGAAGTATTCAAGCTTCTTAATCGTGGCGTGTGTCGTGGGTGACGACGAGCTGCCATGGTCGATACCATGATCTTCATCTCCAGCCATGGAACACTCTCAGGATTTTCTTGTGCAAACCACGGTCCACACTAACCGCATCAAAAGTGTTGGAACCGAGATTCAGCCCAACGAGGAGTTCGGACCCCAAGGGTGCAACTTGCACTTCTCCTGAGGAAGAACATTTTGGTTGAAGGTTTAGAACAAGACACAGACCCTGTGCAACAACGCTTCCCCTCCCACACCAATACTGAAGTTAGGCACCTTGGAAAGCCTTTGAAGTCAACCAAAATTGACCAGAGGAGGAAGAAGCCCGAAAAAACTGGATCACCCCAGAGGTGCACTTTAAGGTTTATTTATAATTTTTCCTAGCGGGGTCTGCCAATAGTGCAATCCCGCATTTTGATTTTACTAAATGCATCCCAAATTGATCTACCAACAGTCAAACTTCACAGTTTGGAATAACTATCAATAAACAAATAAATATAACAAAGCATGAAAAATACCCTTGGAACATAACAGTGACGAGCCCCCAGCCTCTGAGGGTCGCAGGTGCCCTGATAGTGTCGGCACTCGCCAACCCTTGACCCTGGCGGAACCGGCACTCGCTGTGCTCTCTGCGGTAAGCACCTTAACAAACGAGCTCCTCCCACGGAATGATGAGTGCCTAATGAGGATGGCACTTGCCCACCTCCTGCTCTTCATCTGGGATGAGAGCAATGCCTGAGAGGTTGATACTCACCCCGCGTTGGTGGCGAGTGCCTATGAGGTTGGCCCTCGCCCGCCTGACCCGTCACCTACCGCCTTGGGCGAGTACGGGCCCGCTTCCTGACTCGCCCAATCGACTTGTCTGGTCCTGAGTGCTTGTCCTGACACACCCACCGGCGAACACGAGCTTGTACATTTGGTATGACAACGATTATGCCCATGACTAAGAAATAAACTAGTTTTGAACATCAAAGTGGATAACATTCGGCAGGTGAGGACGGACGACCACAAACCACCACGTTCATGACGACAGACACCACTCACCACAGCGGCAAACAGACTTTTAGCGTCGTGTCATCATAGAAGTGACGCAAGGTCTCCGCAACATGAATCTCACCTCTATAATGCATTAAAAAAACATGTGGTGGACCAAAGTTAACCATGCAATTATAAGCGTATTTTAAGATAATTAAATATAGTACATAAATAAATAATAAGGCCAATGGTCCATTATAAACCAATAAACGACTGCATTATTGAACACCAATGAATGTTTGCTTCAATTATTCAGGAGGGCAGCTAAAGAGATAAGAGAACCGAAATTGAATTTTAAATTCACAATCATGCTCGGAGACAAAACTTGTCAATCAACAACGAAGAACAAAATAAAACCGTCAACCGATGCCAGCAAAAGTATGCACCAAACAAAAAGACAGCAGATGATTCATGGCATAATTTCTTCACAGCATGAATAATCGAACATCATCCGAATTCAGATTCAGAATTTTGGATGACAAATAACGTAATGGATAACAACAAGGAACAATTACAGCAATGATCGGAACAGTGGGGAATGCAGATGGATGACGGAGTGAAGAGATCTTCACTACCGAGCTTTTTATTCCATTAATTACTCATTGCACACCACAAAGGGCGGCCGCCGGCACGGGCGGGGTGGTGGAATTAGTTTCCGATGATGTCCAGATAATGTCCTTTAAAGCGGGCCGGAGGTCATTGATGCAGAATTGCAGGTATTCAACTGTGTTGCCGCCGTCCTGTTTCACCTCTACCACGAGAACAGATGGGGCTACCGCGAAAATATCTACAGCCACCGCAAGTCTCCCTTTCCGGGCCCGGTCATGCCCTTCCAGTCTCACCGACGAAGCCGAGCTTTTAGTTACACGAAGCCTTCCCGGCGCTCTGGCCACCAGATCTTCCAGTTTTGACAATATCACGCTTGCCGGCTCCTTGGTTGCAAATCTCATGCCCTCCTCCCTCCTGTTTTCTCCGTTCTGGAAGAGCGGCGACAGATCGAACCCCTCGGAGAGAGAGATGAGATGGAAAGCGTTCAGAATCTCCGGCTCCTCTTTGTCTTTCTTTGCGGACGCCGTTGGGAGCTCGGGATCGACGGATTTTGGGATGGAGTGTTTTCTGAACCAGGGGGTTTCTATTAGCTTGGCGACTGTGATGCGGCTGGTGGGATTAGGGTCTAGGAGTTTGACGACAAGGCGGCGGGCGTCGGAGGAGAACCAAGGGGGGCATCGGAAGTCGCCGCGGTGGATTTTCCTGTATATGGCAACGATGTTATCTTCTTGGAAGGGGAGGAAGCCGGCAAGGAGGACGTAGAGGATGACCCCGCAAGACCAGATATCGGCCTTGGCGCCGTCGTATCCCTTATTTCCGATAACCTCCGGCGCGACGTAGGACGGCGTGCCGCAAGTCGTGTGGAGAAGGCCGTCGGGGCGAACATGTTCGGCGAAGGCCGAAAGTCCGAAGTCCGCGACCTTGAGATGTCCGGCGTTGTCGAGTAGGAGATTCTCCGGCTTTAGATCACGGTGGTAGACACCGCGCGAGTGGCAAAAATCCACTGCGGAAATTAGCTGCCGGAAGTAATGGCGAGCGGCATCCTCACTAAGGCGTCCAGATCGGCAGATCATAGAGAAGAGCTCGCCGCCGTGGACGAGTTCCATGACGAAGTATATCTTAGATCTGGTAGCCATGACTTCGTGGAGCTCGACGATGTTTGGGTGGCTGACCATCTTCATCACGGATATCTCGCGCTTTACTTGCTCCGTCATGCCCACCTTGATGACCTTCTCTTTTCCGACCACTTTCATGGCGACGTTCTTTCCCGTGCAGAGGCTGCGCGCAAGGTAAACCTTAGCGAAGGTGCCCTGCCCAAGTACGCGGCCCAGTTCGTAGCGTCCATGGAGGATGCTCCGCCCCTCCGACGTCGGCGATGTCGGGGCCAACTCATCCATTTGTAAGCTCTGAAGGAAGTTGAGGAGGAAAGTGGATGAGCGAGTCAGAATGGCGGCGGAGAGACAGCAAACGTCTACCCGTCCTCGACGTGCTTCCGGTGGCAGGACCGACCTGCGTGCTTCTTGCGTTTAACGGCGAGATCTGGATCAGATCTCCTCATCTCGATGCATTCCCCGGCAGATCTTGGAGGATAGAGTGGATAAGGAGAAGACAGCAGGATCCGGCAGACGGCGGAGGAAGAAAAAGAGATGGGAGAGGAGGCAGCCAACCTCAAGCTAACTGGCTCGGCCGGTATTTGTAGCGCGAGTAGGACGGTTTAGGATTGAGAAACTAGGAAACAAGTGCAAGAAGTGTCATTGAAAGCGAAAACTGTAAATTAAATCAGAATAGAAAGGGTTTGGCAGAGAACCGGACCGAATGTTTCCGAAATATTCGAGGTCGGGTTTGAATTTTAAAACCGTGAACCATAATAATCTCTGTCGGTTCTTTTATTTTTTATTCCAACCGAAATCGAAATCAAAACTGAAATCAAAACTGTAAGATACAAGTCTCGAATGGTTTCAGTTTTTTTGTACCGATTCGAACCGGACCAATGCAAAATAGAAGCATAATTCGTTTATTATTATTATTTTTAATACTTATATATATAATTATTATTTTATAATCCTGACAGTAGATTAATGACACACTTGATTCTCTCATTTTCACGCTCCTCTCTCAACAAATTAAGCTTCCACGTGTTCCATATACTCCTCTTCATTACCAGCGGTTCTACTCCTCGCTAGAGGCCTCCTTGTCAATCCCTTGCTAACCCATTGCCGACAGTGTGATGCAATCACCAACGACAGTATGCCTTTGACGAAGCAATCTGGAGTCACCCTCGAGCTCAGGTAATTTTATCTACCGTCCCAAATGATATTTCCGCCTTCAATTCCTCCACGTACCTCTCTATTTTCTTTATGGATGTCCTCCTTTCAAGTTTCCTCCACATCCATTGCTATCTCTTCGTCCCACTCCTACACTCAGTCCTGAATAATTACTCAGTGATGGATCCTACCAACATGCATTGATGATATTTGGTAGTTATTTAATTTTGTTGATTACTATATCTCTATTTTGTTGGTGACTATATGGTCTATTTTGTTGATGCCCATTCTGGCCATACTTCAACTATTTCGGTAAGGCGAACTGTTGAAAATTATGAAGTGAAAGAGGTTGATTAAGCAAACCGCGCGGTCTGGGCGGTCTGAGTCCGCGGCCTGGGCGAACTGATGTTGCGGCCTGGGTGGACAGTGGCCTGGATGGACTTGGTGGCCTGGGACTATTGGAGCGGCCTGAGCGGCCTGTCTATGGCGGACTGGTGGCGTGTTCAGACAGCTTGCCCTGTAGCTCTGCAGATAGCTTGTTCTTGATGTAATCGGGCGGATTGACAGTGAGTTCGCGGGATGTGGTGGACTCAGTTGGAGTCTGTGGAGTCCGCAGTGGCGGATAGAGTGGAGGTCGTGAGATCGGCATTTGTCCTTGCCTTGATCTCTTGTGATGCGGCGGGTGATAGCCGCATTCATGTTGGCGGACTGTTCTTGGGGCTAGCGGCATGGCTTTGTGTCCGCCGAGCTCGCAGCAGTTTGGTGAGATACTGGACTTGGTCGCATTTTGTGATGAGTCCAGGGTGTTCGCACTGTCCGCAGAGTCCGCTGTTTACCGGGCGATCTGCCTGTTGGTCGTGGACTCTTGTGGCGGGTTGAAGAGGTGTTTGCAAGCTGTGCGGGTTGGTGCCATGTCGGCTTGTAGCGTGCGGACTCGCAGTGAGTGGGATGTTGCTGTGTCCGCGTGCTGCGATGTGTGCAGCCTGGTGCGGTGTCCACCTGGTGGCGGACTGGCTTCCTGATTTGGCACCTGACAAGTTGGCTGGTCCGGCTTAGTCTTTGCGGACTCGGCGGACTGGATTTGTGCTAGCTGCGAGCTGCGGTGGTGACTCTATTCACTAGGGCGGTGATCACACTCCTCACCCCGCCTATAAATAGACCCCCCGACACTTCTACAGAAACTGAGTGAACAGTAAGTTGAACGCAAATCAATTGTTGCGGACTCGGTTTTTCAGGTCGCGCAGTTTGAGAAGTATTAACTGGTTGTTGTCTGCTGGTTGTGCGGCTAGCATTGTGAAGTCAGGCGTCTGGTTCTAATCAAGGTCAGGAAGCAGTGAAGCTTACGGTTTACAATCAGCGGTTGCAGCAGGTCGCATTTGGCAACCAACCAGTCTTCTCTCCATCAATTGAAGTCTAATTTCAATAACCAGGTCGTCGGTCTCGACGGGCTTAGCGGTCTGTTCATTCAGTTCGGCTGCGGCTTGTAGAGCATGCGTCTCAGTAGAATAACGAGTTGTCCGCGGTTTGTGCGGACTCCGTAGATTAGTGATAGCAGCAGCAGTTTGGCGGTCTCGGCGGACTTGTCGGACTCAGTGGTCTCCGAGGCAGTGCGCCCAGCTTGAAAATTACTTTTGCTTTTTTACTTCTCATTTGTACTTAGCGAAATCATGTCTCGCCATGTATACCTGGCCCTGTAAAGATTGATAGTTGATTAATGCAAGATCTGTGTTTGCTCTTCATTGTTACTGATACATAGCTCAGTTTATGGTTGGAGTGTTCCTGCGTCTAGTTCTCGCTTTCCGCTTGATCAAGTGATCAACTTGATAGTTTTGGAAGCGTTTGCTTGATACCAGAACTACTAGTTGATCAGCTTGAGAAATTTCAACATGATATCAGAGGGAACAGTGGCTTGAGCAGTGAGCTGTGATCAACCTCAGATTGTGCTCGACGTTTCTGGAAGCTTTGTGATCAGTGGTGGTTTGTAATGGAAGGAGCTTACGGAAGAGGTCTTGGCATTGAACTTCATACAACGACTAACTTCAAGAAGTGGAAGTCATGTATGAAGAGCTATCTCTTGGGCGAGGAGTTGTCGGAGGTCATCGGTGGTGACGATAAGCAATAGGTAACTGTTGTTACTGGTACTGCTAAGGTGATGACAGTTTGTAGAAGAACTAATACAGAGGCAAAGTTTGCTCTCAAACGGGCTGTCTCACATGAGCTCTTTGATCACAACTTAGGATGTGAGTCTGCTGCGGAGATTTGGACAACCATTGATGGTTTGTTCAATAGGAATAATGTGGCTAGAATGCAGTTCCTAGAGAATGAGTTGGCTAAGGCAACTAAAGGTGATCTTTCCATCTCAAAGTTTTTCCTCAAGTTGAAGAACCTGTGCCCTGAAATATCAGCATTGGATCCTGATGAACCCATCTTTGAAGCAAAGTTGAAGAGGCACATAGTTCGCGGTTTGTGGAAGGAGTATATTACCTTTGTGACTTCCGTGCAAAGGTGGGCAACTCAACCTTCTTTGCTGGAGCTGGAAAATCTGCTTGCTTCACAGGAGAGCTTGGCCAGGCAGATGGCCCGGTTAACTATCTCTGAAGAAGGTAGTGAAGCTCTTTACACTGAGAAAAAGAAGAATAAGAGATGGGAGAAGAAGAAGAAGCCTGCTGCTGAGGATGAGCCTTCAACCTCTTATCAGCAAGAGAGAACCTCTGTTCCTAAGAAGAACTAGAAGAAAGAGTTGAAGTGTTACAGGTGTAATCAGGCATGTCACTTCAAGCGCGACTGCAAGGTCAAGTTGCAACCTGGGTATATTGCAGGCAAGGAGGGAGCTTGTTCCAGTACCGAGGAAGACAGGTGGGGAGGAGCCTTCCTGACAAACACATGTGTTCGCGCACTTGCCACCGTTGACTACCAAGATGACTGGATAGTAGACTCGAGGTATGGTCATCACCTCACTAGAGACGAGTCGAAGTTCTCATCTCTACAACCGTTCTCAGGTAATGAAGCAATTATTACATCTAATGATTCTGTTCATTCTGTAGATAAGGAGGGCGTTGTCTCTTTGGATAGTGCTCAGGGTCCGCTTACACTAAGGAGTGTGTACCACGTTCCTGGCATGAAGAAGAACCTATTCTCAGTGACTAATACAGTTGACACGGGCTTTCATGTTCTGTTTGGCCCAACAGTAAGTAAGGTTTCTCCGCAACATATCAACGGTTAAGGCTGTTGTTGCTCATTTAGGGAGAAGAGTAAAAGACTTGTTTGTCTAATCAATAAGCTCTTATGTTTATCGGATGAGGGCCAATGATAGTGCGACTATCTGACATGAAAGACTGGGGTACGTAAGGATGGACAAGCTGAAAGCTATGTCGATAAGGAGCTTGGTGAAAGGCTTGCTGAAGTTGTCCTCCTACGGAGATGACCACGTTTGCGCGGGATGTTAGTACGGTAAGGCTCATCGCCTTCTGTTTGATAAGTCACAAATAAGAAGCAAGACACTATTGGAATGCATTCATGGTGATTTGATGGGGCCAACAGTTACCGCTAGTCTTGGAGGCAGCAGATACATGATGGTACTGATTGATGATTACTCAAGATACACTTGGGTGTATTTCATGAATGAGAAGTCGGTAGCTTTCCAATTGTTTGTGGAGTTCAAGGAGCTGATGGAGGGCCGACTTGGCTTGCTGATCAAGAAGTTCAGATCAGACAACGGTGGTGAGTTTGTCTCATCTGAGTTCTCTAATTTCTATAGGAAGCACGAGATCTAGAGGGAGCTTACTTGTGCTCATACACCACAACAAAATGGAGCAGCGGATAGGAAGATCCATCACTTGACAGAGACTTGCAAGTGTTGGCTTCATGCAAAGGGCATTCTCAGGTCCTTTTGGGCAGAAGGAATGGATTGTGCAACTTATGTCATCAATCAAATGCCTCTAAGTCCGATCAACATGAAGTATCCCGTGGAAATGATGTTCAAAAAGAAGCCGAGTGTGGAACACCTTCGGGTATTTGGATCAACCTGCTATGTTCATATCCCGGATGCTCTGAGGACCAAGCTTGATGCGAAGATGAGGAAGCTCATCTTTGTGGGCTATGCTGAGCGGAAGAAAGGCTGGATGTGCATGGATCCTGCGACAAGGAAGTTCTTTGTTTCAAGAGACGTTGTCTTTGATGAGCTGACGTCGTATGGAGATGGCATTGTTGAGCTACAGAAGAGCAAGGTTGATGAAGGGCAGGTGGAAGCTACTGAAGATCTTCAGGTGGAGCGATGCTCCGGTTGTTTCAAGCTGTAGGTCAGTATTGGGTACATTGGTTTAAATGTACCTGATTTGAAGAAGCCTCACCCAACTTAATGATATACATCAAAATGTATTTGATGTGTTTTTGAGTTACTTGTGCAGGTTAAGTATTTGCAGGACTGAAGCAAAAATTTCTAAGTCCATGTGTCGACACCTAGAGGGAAAGTGTCGACACTTAAGAAGACTTGTGTCGACACCCAGACAAGCAGTGTCGACACTTGGAGTCATTGTGTCGACACCTGGGATGCAGAGTCGACACCAGACACAAAGTGTCGACACAAGGAGCTGTGTCGACACTCAATGAAGAAAGTACAGTAAAACAGTGTCGACATTTAACAGCAGTGTCGACACCCAGTGAAGCTGTGTCTACACCAGAAAGTGTCGACACAAGGAGCTGTGTCGACACTCAGCAAAAGTCAGCAGAGACTAAGTATAAGTGTCGACACCCAGAACAATGTGTCGACACTCAACAGAAGAGTCAGCACTTAAAGAAAGTGTCGACACAAGACAGTATGTGTCGACACTCAGCTGAAGACTCAACACTTGAAGAAAGTGTCGACACATGAAGCTGTGTCGACACTTAGCAAAGAACAGAAAGATCAACAAAATATTCTAAGTACAAGTGTCGACACTAAGGGAATGTGTCGACACTCAGCTGAAGTCTTAACAGAAGAATCAAGTGTCGACACAAGGAGCTGTGTCGACACTCAGCAAGTATCAACATAGAAGACTATGTGTCGACACCAAGAAGCAGTGTCGACACTTAACAGATTCAACACAAGAAGCTGTGTCGACACAAAGGAGATGTGTCGACACTTAGAAGAATTCAGCAAAAGATAAAAGATCAAGTACTTGTGTCGACACTCAATTTCAGTGTCGACACATGCAGAAGAAACTGTGTCGAGACATAGAATCTACAACACAAGGAGTTGTGTCGACACCTTGTAGACTTGTGTCGACACTTACACAACTTGTGTCGACACTTGGTCTATAAGTGTCGACACTTAAAGACAGAAAGTCTCAACACTTTCAGACAGTTAGAGAACTTTCAAGAACTGACTGGATGACTTGACAGCTGCCGTTCTAGCCGGTCTACAGCACCTGTCAGAGATGTCAGAAGACAGTTATGAACCGGACCAGCCGGTTACCATGAAGAAGGCCTATAAATAGGCTCATACAGTCTACAGAAACTGTTGTTATTGTTGTTGTTGAAGTTGTTGAAGTTATTCAAAAAGTGGTTCACAGAGTTGTTCAAGTTATTGATCAAGTATCAAAAAAGAAGATCTAGCTGTCCAAGTGTAGATTTAAGAAGTTGGAGAGAGAGGGCTCCATCCAAGAAATCAGCTGTTGGAACTAGGCTGAGAAGAAGGGTTCAGATATATTCTGGATCTTAAGAAGCAGAGGTCAAGGATCAACTGCAGAAGGAGTCAATCTAATTGAGTTCTACTTTCAAGAAGCTTTGAAGAAAGCTAAGTCAGATTGAATCCAGTTGAGTTCTTCCAAGAACTCATCAAGAAACTCTCAACTCCCCTCTCTTGTTTCTGAGTTGCTGAGTCATCATTTGTAAATTCATTTTTATCTTGTAGGATCCTTTGGATCTGAGTGATTGTAAGCCTGTAATTATAAAGGCTGAGTGTAGGGCTTGAGAGCCTGAGTGTAGGAGATTGAAATCTCTGAGTGTAGGCCTTGGTGGCTGAGTGTAGGCCTTGTTGGCTGAGTGTAGGCCTTTGTGGCTGAGTGTAGGCTTTGTGGAAAAGCTGAGTTGTAGGGCCTTGGGCCTGAGGTGTAGGAACCAGTTTGGGTTCTGAGACAGTGGTGAAGTTTGGCCGAATCTAGTACACTGCTAGATAGGCGAAGGGGGAAGTGGATGTACCCAAAGCTTGGGGAACCACTATAAAACTCTGTGTCTGCTGTGCTGTGCTTTGCTGTGTATGCTGTGTGATTGCAAAAGTAGAGTAGATTCTGTGTTATAACTGATTGCTGCCATTAAAGTTTAAAAAAGAATTAGATCACCTATTCACCCCCCCCTCTAGGTGTTTAGGTACTATATCTTTCAAGTGGTATCAGAGCCAGGTTCCTTAAAAAGGACTAACAGTCTAAGGAGATCCTGATTGGCAGATTCAGTCTAAGACAAATTACAGATTCAAGAAAATCAAGAACCATGGGTTCCTCTGAGAATCACAAGGAATTGGGTTCCATGAAATTACCTATATGCAGAAAGGAAATCTTTGGGATCCGGAAGGAAAGGGTAAGGCTGTTTATGGAGGCCTCAGACCCTAGGATTTACATCACAGTCAAAGAGGGGCCATATGTGCCCATGAAGATATCAGTTCTAGATGCAAATCAGAGAACCCCAAAGGATTTCTCTGAAATGACTAAGGATGAGATTGTCCTAGCCACCATGGACAAAAGGGCACAAAACATTATAGTGAGTGCCATAGATGATGCAACTTTTCAGAATCTAATACACTGTAAGACAGCCAAAGAGATGTGGGACACTCTTATTGTGTATATGGAAGGTTCTGAAGAAGTTAGGCAAGATAGAAAATCCCTGCTAAATCAAGAGTATGAGAGTTTTAGACAAGGAAAGGGTGATAGCATAACTGAGTGCTATAAGAAGTTCTACAGAATAGTGAATGAACTCATGTCTTATGGAAGAGAGTTCAGCAATTATGAACTAAATGACAAGTTCCTAAGGTCCCTAACTAAAGATTGGGACACAAAGATTTGTGCCATTAGAGAAATGGCTAAGTTGGGAGAAATTCCTCCACCTACACTATTTGGCAAGTTATTGTCTTATAAAATGCAGTTGACAGTGAGGAAAGAGGAGGAGAAATCAACAAGAACTGAACACAAGGAAAGAACTATAACTTTCAAGACAGAAGCCTCCAGAAAGTACAGGAATAAGTCACCAACTCCACCTCCAAAGGTTGCTGAATCAGAGTCAGATGAGTCAGTCAGCACAAAATCTGAAAGCAGTGAAAGTGATGAAGACTTTGCTGCCTTCACTAGACATTTTCAGAAATTCTTGAAGAAGAAACAGTGGAGGTCAAGGCCTTCTACTTCAAAGGGAAAAAAAGATTTTTATCAGGATAAAAAGGCTTCAAAGAAGGACAGGAAGAGGACTAAATCTAGCAAGGCAACTGTTTCAAAAATAGTGTGCTATTGCTGCAATAGACAAGGCCATGTTGTTGCAGATTGTCCTAAGAAGAGAAAAGAGTCTAGTGACAGGAAGAAGACTCATTTCAAAGGCAAGAAAGAGAAGTCTTTTGTTGCCAAGAAGGAGAAGACTCTATCAGATATCTCTTCTTCAGAAACTGAGTCTGATGCTGAGCCATACATAGGGTTGTTTGCTGAAGAAAAAGAAGAAGAATTCATGCAGATTATGGAGTCTATTTATGAACAAGAAGACTGTCAGTGCCAAGGACTGATGGCATTGACTGAGAGTGACAAAATCCTGGAGCAGCCAGGACCCAGTAAGGTACAAAGTTCAACTTTAAGTTCAGTTTCTTGTGCCAGTACAGAATCAGATTCATCTTCATCAAGTGATGAAAGTGTATCTGAGTCTGAGGAAGATATTCATCAGCTTATAGATGAATATAAAGTACTGTTGCAAGCTTACAAGAAGAGCAAGTCCCTAGCCAAAAGTCAGGCAAAGGAAATTGCTGATCTAAAAGCTGCTGCAACAGATTCTCAGAAGCTATTTGATCAAAAGCTTAATGAGATAGCCAGGCTGAAACACATAACAGTGATTCAGATGGGGACTATCACCTTTAAGAATGATCAAATCAAGAGTCTGGAGATCAATCTTCAGAAAGAGAGAGAGCTTGTTGCTAGGTTTTCTAAACCTAAGTCAGTGTTACCCATAATTGATGAATTTATTCATCACAAGGGTAAAGCTGGACTGGGCTTTACTAGACCTGCAAGGACTGAGCAGTCCAAGTCCAAGGGCAAAGCCTCAACATTCAACAAGTCTGCTGTAGATAAGACAGCAAAGACTGTACCTAAGCAAAGGTACAATAAATTTGAATGTTGGTGCTGTGGCAAAGTTGGCCATTTTGCAATGGACTGTTGGCACAATGTTAGTGCCAAAGTGAGTAGCAAATTACCTGTTGGAAAGCCAGTAGGTAGTTTTTTCAAGTTGCAAACTAATAAGTACCAATGACCCAAGAATTCTTTTGGTTCTAAGGTTCATTAATCTGTTTTACAGGTAAGTGCAAGTGGCCATACCCCAACATGGTACTTGGACAGTGAATGTTCCAGACATATGACTGGAACTAGAGGATTACTAAAGGACTACATTCCAATAAAAGATGGTCCAAAAGTCACCTTTGGTGGTTCTGAAAAAGGAATCATCAAAGAATTTGGTAACATTTCTAGCAACTTGGTTACCATTACTCAAGTGGCTTATGTTAAAGGGTTGAAACACAACCTAATAAGTATAAGTCAATTAAGTGATGTAGAGTATGACATCTCATTTGTTAAAAATGGTTGTCATATCATGAGGTCAAGTGATCAAGAGATCATTTTGACTGGTTATAGGAAAAGGAATGTCTATTGCTTAGACATTATGGTTGAGAACAATGGTTCTCCAGTGTGTCTTGTAGCTGATGAGACAGTCTCTCATTGTGTCAAATGGCACAAGAGGCTTGCCCATCTTAACTACAAGACTATTGGCAAACTCTTTAGCAAAGAGTTAGTGAGGAATGGTCCTCAAGTTAAGTGTGTTAAAGATGGTATTTGCTCAGCTTGTCAAAAGGGCAAGCAGACTAAATCCACCTTTAGAAGCATAGAAAACAAAGATGCTGTGAGGTGTTTATACCTCTTGCATATGGATCTCTTTGGTCCAATGCCAGTTCACAGCTTAGGTAGGAAGGTCTATACCTTTGTAGTTGTAGATGACTACTCAAGGTTTTCCTGGGTGTTCTTCTTAAGACAGAAATATGAAACACCTAGTGTCTTCCATAACTTTGTCAAGCAAATTCAGAATGAACTAGACAGTACAGTGGTCAAGATTAGAAGTGACCATGGTACTGAATTTCAGTCTGAAAGCATGACAAAACTATGTGAAGAATTTGGGATATTTCAAGAATTCTCTTCACCTAGAACACCTCAGCAAAATGGCATTGCTGAGAGGAAGAATAGAATCTTGATAGAGGCTGGTAGGACCCTATTAAGTGATACATCACTGCCAGAGTATTTCTGGGCTGAAGCAGTTAATACTGCATGCCATGTTATAAATAGGGCTACCACCACTAAAGGGCTCAACAAGACCCCCTATGAAGTTGTGAAAGGCAGGAAACCAAACCTATCCTATTTCAGGATCTTTGGTTGCAAATGCTTCATACTTAATAATGGGAAGTCTTACTTGACTAAGTTTGCTGCCAAATCCCAAGAGGGAATTTTTGTTGGGTACAACAATAACAGTAAGGCTTATAGAGTCTACAACTTGACTACACAAGTTGTAGAAGAATCTATGCATGTAGTTTTTGATGAGACTAAACTTATTAACAATGAGTTGTCTAGTACTGTATGCAGCCCCACAGGTTTAACAAAGAAGATGGACAAGCTTACTATAGAAGAAATACCTGCTGCAAGACAGCAAGTAGAAGTCAGTGGTTGTTGTCCAGGGGGAGAACTACATGTGCCAATTGCAGAAGAAGTACAAGGAGTACAGCATGATGGAGATGCTGAAGAGGTTCAACCAGAAGTTAGGATGCCTCCATCCAATAGGCATCTTAGAGATCATCCAGTAGAACAGATTATTGGAGATCCAAGATAAGGAGTACAAACCAGGAGCAGATACATGAATGCAGCAATCTACTCCAGTTTTCTATCTCAAGTTGAACCTAAGAAGTTTGAAGAAGCCATACTAGATCCACAATGGACTGAAGCAATGCAAGAAGAGCTTAATCAGTTCAAGAGGTGCAAGGTCTGGGAACTTATTCCTAAACCTAAAGACCACAATATAATAGGAACCAAGTGGATCTACAGGAATAAGATGGATGAACAAGGGGTCATCATTAAGAATAAAGCAAGATTGGTTGCTAAAGGATATAGGCAAGAAGAAAGTATTGACTTTGATCAAACCTTTGCTCCAGTAGCCAGACTGGAAGCCATAAGGATGTTCTTGTCCTATGCAACCTATCAAGGATTCAAGGTTTACCAAATGGATGTCAAGTCAGCATTCCTGAATGGTAATCTTAAGGAAGAAGTCTATATGGAACAGCCTTCAGGTTTTGTTGATCCAACTTTACCTCATCATGTCTATAGACTTAGGAAAGCTTTATATGAGTTAAAGCAAGCCCCTAGGGCTTGGTATGAAACCCTATCTAGTTTTCTCATTGAGAATAAGTTCTCAAGGGGGAAAATAGATAAGACTCTATTCCTTAGGGAATCTAGAGGCAAAGTTATACTAGTCCAAATATATGTAGATGACATTATATTTGGGTCTACTGAAAGCAGCCTTTGCAAAAAGTTTGCAAAACTGATGCAAGGTCAATTTGAGATGAGTAGTATGGGAGAGCTGAAGTTTTTCTTGGGTCTCCAAGTTAAACAGACTGAGAGTGGTTTATCCATATGTCAGTCCAAGTTCACCCTAGAACTCATAAGGAAGTATGGTATGGATTCATCCAGTACCATGAAGACTCCTATGGGGTCAAGTATGTCTCTTAGCAAGGATGATGCAGGGAAACCTGTAGATGAAACCTTGTATAGAGGGATAGTTGGCTCCCTATTATACTTGACTGCTAGTAGACCAGATATCATGTATGCTACATGTGTCTGTGCAAGGTATCAAACCTGCCCTAAAGAGTCTCATTTGACAGCAGTCAAAAGAATAATGAGATATCTAAAGGGCACTCCCTATCTAGGCCTCCGGTACCCTAGGAATGGAGATTTTGAACTAACAGGTTATTCAGATGCAGACTTTGCAGGATGCAAAGAAGATAGAAAAAGCACTACTGGAACCTGTCAATTCCTAGGTGGGAGACTAATTTCATGGAGTAGCAAAAAGCAAACCAGTGTGGCTATCTCCACTGCAGAGTCAGAGTATGTGGCTGCAGGAAGTTGCTGTGCTCAACTTCTGTGGATACAACATCAGCTAGAGGACTATGGATTTCAGGTAAGTAGAACTCCACTCTTCTGTGATTCTACAAGTGCTATTTCAATAGCTAATAATCCTGTATCCCATAGTAGAACAAAACATATTGAAATTAAATATCATTTTCTTAGGGAGCATGTAGAAAGAGAAGATATTTTATTAGAATATGTTAAAACTGATAATCAAGTAGCTGATATGTATACTAAGCCCCTAGAAGAAGCTAAGTTCAATAGATTTAAAATTGAACTAGGAATGATAAACTTAGAGTAAGTTTACAGTATTGAAAATGACTAAGTAAAAAGGTGTCGACACATAGACAAGTCTATGTCGACACAAAAAGTTGGTGTCGACACTTCAGGAAAACGGTGTCGACACATTTAGGAAGTTGGTGTCGACACTTCAGAATATTAGTGTCGGCACATGCCAAGTAGGTGTCGACACATCCAAAGTGGTGTCGACACTTAGTATTTACTCAGAATTTTCTAAGTAAAGTCTCGACTATGTGTCGAGTTATGTTGTGTCGACACATAACCAAGTGTCGACACATAAAATCTGTTGACTAAACTTGTGTCGACACATATGTGTCGAGACATTATAAGTCAGTGTCGACACTTATTGCCAGTGTCGACACATTTTAAGTTCACTGTCCCGCCTGTTCATCTTCAAAATTAGAAAGGTATAAATAGGGTTTTGTCTTTGTTTGTCGACACGCTTTCAAAGTTTCGAGACCAAACTTCTGTGTCGACACCTCTCTTCTCTCAAGACAAATTCTACAAACCCTAATGGCGCCTAAGCTTGAGGAGAATGTCAACGAGGGATACGAGCTGGTGCGCAGCGCCTTTGAGGATGCTGAGCAAGAAATCAAGCACGTGATAACCCTATTTGCCGATTCTGGGTTAGATTATCTCGTTTCAGAACCTACTAAGATATGGAAGAAAGAGGTACTTGAATTCCTCAATGGAGCAAAGGTGGACGAATCTGGATATAAAATCAAATCCAGAGTTCATGGTGAGAGGGTCAAGGTATCACCAAAAAGTCTCAGGAAGATTCTACAGCTTCCAAGAACTCAAGAGGAAGATGAAGTTACTGCATCAAAGACCAGGGAAGCTCTAACCTGGTGTGGACTAGAATCTAAGATGAAGATTGGTTCTGTTTTCAATAGAAAAGGGATGAACAATCAAGGCAAATTCATGTCTGAGATAGTTGGCAAGGTACTTTTAAGCAAGCTAGGAGGGCATGACAGAGTGTCTGCCTCTATGTTCAATATAATGACCAGGATTATCTTCACTTTCAGAACTGATTGGTCAGTTATAGTATTTGAGAAAATCAAAGAAAGTCTGAAGAAGCCCAACTTGGGCAGAATCTTAAGTCTCTACCTAGCTGGTGTAATACCTGAAGTAATGAGTACTGCTGCTGGAAGCAAAATAAATCATATGAGACAGATGGATATGAGGATATTTTCTAGATGGGACATGGTGTTGACTAAGGAGCTGCCAACCCCTGAAAAGATAGTTTCTGAGAAGGAGATTCCACCATAGAAGAAAAGGAAAACTGCTCCAGTGGCACAAGAGTCCACTAGTAGTTCTGACAGTGAAGAACAGGTTGTCTTCAATCCAGATGAAAATGAGGAAGAGCCTGCTGTAAAGACTCCTGCTCCTCAAGAGGTTGCTGAGATCCAGGGGGAGCTACCTCTAGCTAGCCCCATCCACAAGGATCAAAGCCAGGGGGAGCTTCCAGTTGTAGATGAACCCACTATACTGGAAAGTGAACAAGCAACCACCATTATACTAGAGGTAATCACTGAACTAAACACTTTAGATTTTTCTATGGAAAATACTGATTTGTCTGATGATCATCAGCAAACTCAGCTGAATAGTCAAGTTCCAGATGCTGTTATAGAAGACACATCTGCTGTTGTTCAAGTGGTTCCTGATCCAGTGGTTGAAGAACCTAGAATTACTCCAGCTCCTTCACCACAAGAATTCACCATGGAAGATTTATTTTTAAATCTAGACCAACAAGATTTTGACATGGACAAGGCTGCTGCTGAAGAAGAGAATGCTTCACTTGAGGGGGAGCAAGTACAAGTTCATGAAGAGCCTGTGAGGCAAGAAACTGAGAAGACACCTGATGTGCAAGCTGAAAGGCCTGCAAGCCCTAAGGAGAGGGTTGACATAGCCAGCTCCTCAGAATCTGAAGATGAGGAGGCTACAAGGGCTTATCAAAAGAAACTTTATGTATTCAAGAGAAGAAGCCAAAGTTATAAGAAAGCTCTACAATCTATTGCACCACAGCCTATAGTTCAGCAAGCCCCATCAATTGATTATTGTGCTTTAATGGTGGCAATGCAAATTAAACTGGATGAGCACAGGCAGGCAATTGAGAAGTATGTAGATGAAGGGCAGAAATCTTTGCAATTTGATCTGGCCCAAGATATCAAGTCTATAAGGTTTGAAATGAACCTTAACAAGAAAGAGATGACAGACTGTTTTCACAAGGGTGGAAATGCAGTGGTGTACTTGGCCACACACCAAGAGAAGATAAAAGCACAAGTGGATGACATAGCATTAAAGCAAGGGTATGTTCTTGAAAATCAGCTAAGGATGAATGACAATCTTACTGCTTCCCATAATGCTATTGTCACAGAATTAAAGAACCAGGCTGCTGGACCTTCTACCTCTACTACTACTGTTAAAGCTGAATTTGATAAAGTATTTCAAGAAGAAATCAATGCTGTTAAGACTGCCATTGAAGACTCCCAGAAGGCCATATCTGAACAACTTAAAAAGCTCAAACCTTTCTTTAAAGATGGAGTCAGATACTTGGATAATCAAATAAGATTTCAGAAGGATGATGTCAGAGATCACATGGCTAGAGAAGTCATAAAGGGGGAGAGAGTGTTAGTCAAGGCAAGCTCTGACCATACTAAGTGGATATCAAATTCTATCAGAGCAACTCTTGGATATCCTCCTCTGTGTGATGACAATGATGTTGCTGAATCTGGAATTAACTCTGCCTATCTTGGCGGTGAGCAACCAGAAGTAGCTCAAGTCATATATCCTCCTCCAGATTTTGAAATGGTGCATGCTGATGTACAGACCATGTACAGCCCCCCTGGGGGCAAGGACAATGTTATTATTGAAAAGGTTGTTCAGCCTATTTCTGAAGCCATGCAAGAGGCATTACAAAAAGAAGAAGAGACAAGATTGTCTAAGAAGAGGTTTAGGGAACAAGCTGAACAGAGACCAGATTTTGAGCAATGGAGCCCTACCTCTAGGAATATTATATTAACTGCCTGGAAAGCTGCCAAAGACAACATTCAAGACAGGAACAAGTGGTTCTCTGAAGTTGAATGGAGAAAACATGAATCAAGACAAGAGGCAATTGTCCAATACAGAAGGAAGGCAAAGATGGGAAAGCTACCTCCTACTGCTCTGGAGCCTAGCAAGTACTTTCCAAAGCCATACCATTATTTTGAAAGACAAAAGATCAAAGCAGAAGAGCTTAAGAAAAAAGATCTGAAAGGCAAGAATCCTGCTGATGCTGCTGATGCTCCTGTCCAAGCTAAGGTTCATGCTGGCAAAGGAATAGTTATCAAGGAACCAGAACTGAAATAGAATTAGAATTTTCTTAAAATTTACTGTGCAATCTTTTTGATGTAAAACATTTTTTTGTGAACTTCTGAAAATGTATAAGACAGATATTAGAACAATATATGATTAATCTATTTCATGTTTGTTCTGTGATAATGTCTATGTCTATTTCATATTTGTTCTGTGATGATGAATTTGTATACATGTGAAATTGATACATGTTTATGTTTACCCTGCTGTACATTATCCTGCCTTACATCATTTTGTAATTTTTATTATGAATGGTGTATATCATTGACTAAGGGTTATGACTTCTCCAAATAGGGGGAGATTGTTGGGTACATTGGTTTAAATGTACCTGATTTGAAGAAGCCTCACCCAACTCAATGATATACATCAAAATGTATTTGATGTGTTTTTGAGTTACTTGTGCAGGTTAAGTATTTACAGGACTGAAGCAAAAATTTCTAAGTCCATGTGTCGACACCCAGAGGGAAAGTGTCGACACTTAAGAAGACTTGTGTCGACACCCAGACAAGCAGTGTCGACACTTGGAGTCATTGTGTCGACACCTGGGATGCAGAGTCGACACCAGACACAAAGTGTCGACACAAGGAGCTGTGTCGACACTCAATGAAAAAAGTACAGTAAAGCAGTGTCGACACTTAACAACAGTGTCGACACCCAGTGAAGCTGTGTCTACACCAGAAAGTGTCGACACAAGCAGCTGTGTCGACACTCAACAAAAGTCAGCAGAGACTAAGTATAAGTGTCGACACCCAGAACAATGTGTCGACACTCAACAGAAGAGTCAACACTTAAAGAAAGTGTCGACACAAGACAGTATGTGTCGACACTCAGCTGAAGACTCAACACTTGAAGAAAGTGTCGACACATGGAGCTGTGTCGACACTTAGCAAAGAACAGAAAGATCAACAAAATATTCTAAGTACAAGTGTCGACACTAAGGGAATGTGTCGACACTCAGCTGAAGTCTTAACAGAAGAATCAAGTGTCGACACAAGGAGCTGTGTCGACACTCAGCAAGTATCAACATAGAAGACTATGTGTCGACACCAAGAAGCAGTGTCGACACTTAACAGATTCAACACAAGAAGCTGTGTCGACACAAAGGAGATGTGTCGACACTTAGAAGAATTCAGCAAAAGATAAAAGATCAAGTACTTGTGTCGACACTCAATTTCAGTGTCGACACATGCAGAAGAAACTGTGTCGAGACATAGAATCTACAACACAAGGAGTTGTGTCGACACCTTGTAGACTTGTGTCGACACTTACACAACTTGTGTCGACACTTGGTCTATAAGTGTCGACACTTAAAGACATAAAGTCTCGACACTTTCAGACAGTTAGAGAACTTTCAAGAACTAACTGGATGACTTGACAGCTGCCGTTCCAGCCGGTCTACAGCACCTGTCAGAGATGTCAGAAGACAGTTATGAACCGGACCAGCCGGTTACCATGAAGAAGGCCTATAAATAGGCTCATACAGTCTACAGAAACTGTTGTTGTTGTTGTTGTTGTTGAAGTTGTTGAATTTATTCAAAAAGTGGTTCACAGAGTTGTTCAAGTTATTGATCAAGTATCAAAACAAGAAGATCTAGCTGTCCAAGTGCAGATCTAAGAAGTTGGAGAGAGAGGACTCCATCCAAGAAATCAGCCGTTGGAACTAGGCTGAGAAGAAGGGTTCAGATATATTCTGGATCTTAAGAAGCAGAGGTCAAGGATCAACTGCAGAAGGAGTCAATCTAATTGAGTTCTACTTTCAAGAAGCTTTGAAGAAAGCTAAGTCAGATTGAATCCAGCTGAGTTCTTCCAAGAACTCATCAAGAAACTCTCAACTCCCCTCTCTTATTTCTGAGTTGCTGAGTCATCATTTGTAAATTCATTTTTATCTTGTAGGATCCTTTGGATCTGAGTGATTGTAAGCCTGTAATTATAAAGGCTGAGTGTAGGGCTTGAGAGCCTGAGTCTAGGAGATTGAAATCACTGAGTGTAGGCCTTGGTGGCTGAGTATAGGCCTTGTTGGCTGAGTGTAGGCCTTTGTGGCTGAGTGTAGGCTTTGTGGAAAAGCTGAGTTGTAGGGCCTTGGGCCTGAGGTGTAGGAACCAGTTTGGGTTCTGAGACAGTGGTGAAGTTTGGCCGAATCTAGTACACTGCTAGATAGGCGTAGGGGGAAAGTGGATGTACCCAAAGCTTGGGGAACCACTATAAAACTCTGTGTCTGCTGTGCTGTGCTTTGCTGTGTATGCTGTGTGATTGCAAAAGTAGAGTAGATTCTGTGTTATAACTGATTGCTGCCATTAAAGTTTAAAAAAGAATTAGGTCACCTATTCACCCCCCCCCCTCTAGGTGTTTAGGTACTATATCTTTCAGGCAGAAGCTTCTGGTTCGGGAAGCAGGGGGAGCGATGCTCCAAGTGTGCCCGGGAACAGAGTTGGTGCTGAAGAAGTAGCGGAGGTGGTGAGCAAGGAGCAGCCTCTTCAGAGATCAAAGAGGACCATTAAGCCACCAGCTCGGTATTGCGAAGGAAACACAGTGATCTTTGTTTCTTGTTTCTTCGCAGTCCACTTGGATGAGCGGGAGCATTCAAAGTTTGAAGAAGTCACTAGAGTAAAGGAGTGGGATGATGTCATGGATGAGGAGATGGCTGCTCTCAAGAAGAATGAAATTTGGGAATTTGTGCCCAAGGTGGATGGCGTTACTCCTGTTACTTGCAAGTGGGTCTACAAGCTGAAGAAGAAGGCAGATGGAAGCATCGAGCAGTACAAGGCTTGCCTTTTAGCTTGGGGGTTTTCACAACAGTATGGCGAGGACTATGAGGAGACGTTTAGTCCTGCAATGAAAATGACTTCAGTACGAGTGGTGATAGCCTTGGCGGCTTGCCAAGGTTGGAAGATGTGGCAGCTGAACGTAAAGAACGCTTTTCTTTACGGGGAGATCGACAAGGACATCTTCATGGATCAGCCGCTCGGGTACATATTTGAAGAACATCCGGACTACGTCTACAAAATCCGAAAAGCACGTTATGGGTTGATGCAGGCTCCTCGAGCCTGGTATGGGAAGATTGCATAATACCTCCAGTTCTGCGGTTATCTGGCTTCACACTCAGACTCGAGCTTGTTCATTAAGAAGAAGGGGGTCTAGTCCAAGTGCTGTTGTACGTGGATGACATGATCATAACAGGGAACTCCAAGAAGGAAGTAGCTAGGCTCAGGGCAGAGCTTGCTATCAGGTTCGAGATGAAGGATCTGGGCGAACTCCACCATTTCCTTGGACTTGAGGGGGAGAGAAAGGAGAGCGGCATACTCATGTCCTAGAAGGGCTATGCGAAATGGATCGTTCAGTGATTCGGTATATAGGAGGGGAAGAGTAGCTCTACTCCGTTCAATTTAGGCATCAAACTTCTGCAGGATGAGGGGAGGATTCTTCCAGATCCTTTGGTGTTTCGGACTCTAGTTGGGAGTCTTATTTACCTGACGATTACAAGGCCAGCCAATGCTTATGTGGTTGGCAGAGTATGTCGGTATATGGCGGAACCCAGGAAGCCTCATCTGATGGCTCTAGGAATATCTTGAAGTATGTGAAGGCTACTTCTGACACGGGTCTCCTGTATAGGAGAGGTACTGAGTTTGTTCTTAAAGGATACTCAAATGCTGATTACGAGGGAGATTCAGATGACCGGAAGTCAACATCTGGTTATGTCTTCACTTGTGGATCAGGGAGTATTTCTTGGTGCAGCAAGAAGCAAGACTCAGTGTCCGTCTCTACTACGGAAGAGGAATACAAGGCTTCGACCTTGGCTGCTCGGGAAGCCATCTGGCTCAGGAGATTAGTAGAGGACGTCTATAAAGAAGTGCGTGGTCCTACTCTGATGTGCGGTGATAATGAAAGTGCCATAAAGCTGGTAAATTATCCAGTTTGTCACGCACGGACCAAGCACATCGAGATTGAGCACCACTTCATATGAGAGAAGGTGTTGGAGGGATCTCTGATGGTGGAGCATGTGCGGAGTGAGGACAACATCACGAACATCTTCACGAAGCCGTTGCCAAAGGTACCTTTTATGCGGTTACGAGGAATGTTGTGCTTGATCACCACTTCTCATTTCAACAGGGAGTGTTGAAAATTATGAAGTGAAAGAGGTTGATTAAGCAGACTGCGCAGTCTGGGAAGTCTGAGTCCGCGGCCTGGGCGGACTGATGTTGCGGCCTGGGTGGATAGTGGCATGGATGGACTTGGTGGCCTGGGACTATTTGAGCGGCATGAGGGGCCTGTCTATGACAGACTGGTGGCGTGTTCAAACAGCTTGGCATGCGACACTGCAGATAGCTTGTTCTTGATGTAATCGGGCGGATTGATAGTGAGTTTGCAGGATGTGGCGGACCCAGTTGGAGTCCACTGAGTCCGCAATGGCGGATATAGTGTAGGTCGTGAGATCAGCATTGGTCCTTGCCTTGATCTCTTGTGATGCAGCGGGTGATAGTCACATTTATGTTGGCGGACTGTTCTTGGGGCTAGCGGCCTGACTTCGTGTCCACCGAGCTCGCACCAGTTTGGTGAAATGCTGGACTTGGTCACACTTTGTGACAAGTCCAGGGTGTTCGTAGTGTCTGCAAAGTCCGTTGTTGACCGGGCGATCTGCCTATTAGTCGGGGACTCTTGTAGCGGGCTGAAGCAGTGTTTGCGAGCTGTGCGGGCTGGTGCCATGTCTGCTTGTAGCGTGCGTATTAGTAGTGAGTGGGATGTTGCTGTGTCCGCGTGCTGCGATGTGTGTGGCCTGGTGCAGTGTCCGCCTGGTGGCGGACTGGCTTTCTGATTTGGCGCCTGGCAAGTTGGCTGGTCCGGCTTAGTCCTTGCGGACTCGGCGGACTGGATTTGTGCTAGCTGCGAGCTGTGGTGGTGACTGTATTCACTAGGGCGGTGATAACACTCCTCACCCCGCCTATAAATAGACCCCCCCTAACACTTATACAGAAACTGAGTGAACTGTAAGTTGAGCGCATATCAATTGTTGCGGACTCAATTTTTCAGGTCGCGCGGTTTGAGAAGTATTAACTGGTTGTTGTTTGCAGGTTGTGCGGCTAGCACTGTGAAGCCATGTGTCTGGTTCTGATCAAGGTCAGGAAGTAGTGAAGCTTGCGGTTTACAATTAGCACTTGCAGTAGGTCGCATTTGGCGGCCAACCAGCCTTCTCTCCATTAATTGAAGGTCTAAGTTCAATAACCAGGTCGCCAGTGTCAGCGGGCTTGGCGGTCTGTTCATTTAGTTTGGCGGTGGCTTATAGAGCGGGCGTCTCAGCAGAATAACGAGTTGTCTGCGGTTTGTGCGGACTCCGTAGATCAGTCATAGCAGCAGCAGCTTGGTGGTCTCGGTGGACTTGGCGGACTCAGCGATCTCCGAGGCAGTCCGCCCAGCTTGAAGATTACTTTTGCTTTTTTACTTCTCATTTGTACTTGGTGAAATCATGTCTCGCCATGTATACCTGGCGCTGTAAAGATTGATAGTTGATTAATGTAAGATCTGTGTTTGCTCTTCATTATTACTGATACATAGCTCAGTTTATGGTTGGACTGTTCCTGCACCTAGTCCTCACTTTCCGCTTGATCAAGTGATCAACTTGATAGTTTTGGAAGTGTTTGCTTGATAACAGAACTAACAGTTGATCAGCTTGAGAAATTTCAACACGAACTTTTAATATTCAATGCATACTAGACCCCTAGAGTATGTTAGGAATGACATGTGTGTTAGAGCAAGGAGGTGACACAGGAGCCAATGTGGTAAGGTGATCTCCCATAGTGCACCCAAAGGGGGCACAAATCAACTTAGGTCAATTCACCTCAAATTGAACTCACAAGTTCAAATTGGTCTTACCCATACCCCCTAACCATTAAGGGAGACCATTAGGTCACCAAACCCCCGGTGAGATCAACTATAAATCCTAAACCCTAAAATAATACTTTGTACTCAACCAATTCCATGAAATTGACCAAAGTCAACTATTAGTCAACATAGCCCAATCCAACCCTAACATGACTCAATTGGACTTCAATGGGTCAATTAACCTCACGCCCACTATCATAACCTCATTGGTGAGTCAATATACCATGGACCTCAACACGGGGTCAACCAATTCACCAAATTTGACCAAAATCAAACCTATGTCAATATGAGTCGAAATCACATATATATGGATCAATTAGCACCAATAGGTCCCACCATGACCATCAAGTGGGGTCAGACACCCCATCAATTTGACCAAGTAAACCTTAATGCCAACCTCGGTCAAATATTATCCTAAAGGGGAAACTGAAAGCCCAAACAAATTCCAAATGGGCTAAGGCCTTGACCCAAGACCCATTTTGTAGTCCATAAAACAAATACCCTCCATGCCATTTGAAATTGACATGCAATCATATGCATGAGGGCAAATTGGAGAATTCCCCCAATTATGAATGTGACAAGGAGAAAATCATGAAAAGGAGGCCCCTTGGACTTCCTCTCCTCTTCCCAAGCTCAGCCCTTAACTCCTCTGAGCAAGCCCAGTCGCTTTGGCACTATTTTGGTGCCAAGTTGAGGCTAGGAGGAAAAACAAGTGTTGGTCTACCCCTGCCCCTCATGGAACCTTCATATACAATCCATCTCAGCCCATTTAGCCCATTAAACATCTTCCCTACCTCCTAAGGAGTCGAGCTAGCCATCCAGCCCGAGAAATCGAGCTCAGGAGCACTTTTTGGAGCAAGCTTGCTGGAGCAAGCAAAGGAAACGACTCACTGAAGAAATAGCCGCCGTTAAGCTCAAGTGATGGTGCATTTATTCTCCCATTCCTCTGTGCTAGAATTCTAGATCAAATAAGAGGGAAATAAGCTCACCGAGCCTGATTCCATGTGAGCAAAGTGTGAAAATCAAGAGATTTATTTATTGCTCAGGTTCGCCGAGAGGCATTTTATGGCCGATAAATTACCTCCATTCGATGACCACCACCTCAACAAAGGTGTTGGTGTTGGTGGCCGACCGCTGTGGATGAAGGATGGTCAGGAAATGGGTTTTGAATAGAGCCCAGGTCAAGTAAATCTAGGCTGTTAGCTAGATCTTGAAGACAAGCCAATCCCGTCCATTCCTTGCTTTAAGATGTATGCTGATGATTCACATAAACTATAGTATAGATTTAATTAATATGCATTTCTGTCACACATCATGAACAACATTTTTCAAGCTTGATTTCAGGTACCTTAGAGGCAGAACTAAGTCTAAGTGATAAATAGCAAACTTGTAGCCCTTGGTCTCAACTTTCCTGGAAATTTTAAAACACATCATTTGGTGCCCTACAACCACCAGAATCCCTATTTTCCCGGGGTGTGTCCTAAATGTGCCCGAGACTTTATTTGTTAATTTCAAATATTAGAATTTTGGGAGGACATTTTCTATAGTTTAGGTAAAAAATTAATTAAGTATGTATATGTGATATACATGGTTGCACAACATCAAAATGACCCAAATCTCTGATAGATTGTTCTTTAGGTTATTATATGTCACTGGTCAAAATTTAAGACCAATTAACTTTCTACATGTGGGTGTATTCCACTTGCATGAACCTTATAGGTTTGGTAATGGTGTGCATTTAGCACAAAACTATATTTGGTGTATTTTTCCCAAATGGCAGGTTGCACGTTAATGAGATTTTGACCATGCATGTATTAAGAAGGAATGTATCACCTCTAGAGAAATTAGGATTTTTGGAGATTAATTTCCTAAGTATTTCATTTATATTTAATACGCTGCACTTTTAAATAAATGAAATAAATGTGACTAAATAACTTAGAAAAACACAAATCTTTGTCACTGTTGAAACCAAAACTTGGCATCTTGTGGAGTTTGGACCTGAAAGGGGTAACCTCGCTCTTACTTCTCATGAAGAAGTGCAGAAGACCAAAGACTTGGGAATAAGAACATATCCCGAGCTATAGTTAGGAGGTCCCACCACACACCCGGAAGATCTTAGAGCGCTTTCTCTCCCTAGCCAATGCTAAGTTGGGGCACATTGGAGGGCACTTGAAAGCCAACCAGAAAACCAGAAGAGGAAGAAGCTAGAGAGAGAGACCCCCAAAGGTGCCCCTACCAGTCTATTTATAGTTTTCCAAGTCTGGTCTGTAAATAACGTAACTACGATGTTCAGATCTACTATACGTAGCCCAACCAGGTATGCCAATATCGTAAATCTGCTGTTTATGAAGGCTAATAGCAAGCCAAAACATAACTCCACGATGGGGGTGGCGAATGCCTATTCGAGAAGGTGAGCATCTGCCTATGCCTGGCTGAGGGCGAGTGCCTGATGAACCTAACACTCACTAACTACTCACTCGCAACCCTAGGCAAGTGCGGACTGACTATCACACTCACCTACTGCGCGCAATACTCAGGCTCTGGTTGAATACATGCATGTTGGCCTCATTCGCATGACCACATGCAAATCCTGTGATCTTGGGCGAGTGCGGGCCTAACTGCCCCACTCGCCTGCTCGGCCACCCTGGGTCAAGGGGACTTTTTGCCCATGGGACTCCCTGAGGGACCCACTCAGCGAACACGGGGTTGTACAATCACATGCTTGGTTAGGTCAAAACACACTTCTGAGAATTTAATTAGAGATTATGTGCATCAATTTCCTTGAGGAATTATATTAATTTTTTTAATCATACATTGGAAAATGTGAAATATTTTTGGACAAATTAACTTAGAAAGTTTTAGTTCTCTGGCTAGATACTCTTTTGAGCATAATGAATCTTTGGTAATGTTTATGGAATTTTTGGATGATTAAATAATATAGTTCCTATTCAATGATACAAATTACTCATAAAAGTATTTACGAAATTTTAAGAGTCAAATTAATATGGAAAATTTTTATTCTCTGTTAGGCTCATTTTTAGGTCATAGTAAACCTCTTGTTATTTACTTGGAATATTTGAACATGACAATTTAGTACTTCATTTGTAATTTTGGAAGATGTCATATATTTTATTAAATACAATTATATGGCCAATTAAATTAGAAAGGATATGAATATCTATTCAGTCACTTTTTATATCATAATAATCCCCTAATAATTTACTTGAAATATTTGGACATCATATTTTATTACTTCATGTGTAAACTTGGAAGCTGTTTTATATTATCAAATGTTATTTTATGGCCAAATTAAATTATAAATATATGATATTCTGGTAAATCAATTTTAATGACATGATGAATCTTTGGAATAGATTAGAGATCAATTTCCCTATATTTTGGTAGTTGAACACTTGATGACTAGTATAATGTTATATTTAATTAGTGGTCTACATTTAGTAAAAATGAGAACTATAGATTTGACCTACAATAACACTTGAATTTCAAATAAAACTAGTTTTATGATTGTAGGACATTACTTTGATCATGTGCACCACTAGAATAGATTATGGAGCACATAGCTTGTTATGGTTGAGGTTGCATCATTCATAGTATTTATAGAGTTCGAGGTAGCCAGCGTTCAACAAAACATTGATAGTGGGTAGTGAAAGTGTGAACAATTGTTAAAATCCTCTGAGTATTCTCTAGAGGGGGGGGGGGGGGGTGAATAGAGATTACAAATTTTTTGTATCTTAATTGCACATTTCACAGAATTTTTATACACAACATTTTAACTAGAATTTTAAACATATCAATATTAATCACAACACAATATATAAATAATCACAGGAAAAGAACAATCACAAAAGATACAAAATTATTGTGGTTTCTCAAAAATCTAGGAACATCCACTCTTCTACCCCCTTTAGCAGGAATTCATTATTATTGTTCCTTAGTCTTTTTATAAGGAGACCCTAAGAATCATTCTCTAAATCTTTTGATAAGGAGATCTCGAACCAATACAATCTGAGTCTTTTAATAATGAGACTCTCTGAATAATAAACTGAGTCCTTTGAAAAGTGATTCTCAAAATTATTTTCTCAAGCATCAAAATAGAAATAAATAAAGATTAGTAAAAGTGATGTAGAAGAAATGATCTTCTTGATGAGTTCTCTCAGCAGGAATTCTGAAGACTATTTGGCAATAAGTGAATTAAACCCTAGATCTCTGATGAATCCTTGATGGAGAAGATTTCAAGGATTATATGCCATTTGATCCAAATGATTTAGCACTTGAAGAGCCCCTAGAGAAGAAGAAGAATTGGCTCTCTAATTAGATTCATGAACAAGATGATGATCAACAGATTTTTAGAAGAACTTCAACAAAAAAAACAATAATCATCTTCCTAATATGCTATGTCGATACAAAATTCCCAAATCACTTTTTTTCCGTGTATGATTGATTATATCTGTTGTTGTTGTTACATTTGATTCATTATATATATATATATATATATATATATATATATATATATATATATATATATATATACATACACACACGAGCTTCTTCGCACGGGCTACGCCTATGCTCGAAGCTCCCGAGAGGCCTTCGGCCGCATCCAGGTGGGCTTTGCCTGCCTGCACATGGGCTTTGCCCTTGCTCGATGCGTCGCTACGGGCTTCGCCCACCTATAAGCGGTTGCGCACGCACCCAAAATCTTTTTTTTTCAAAACATATACATATGAGTACTTAAAATGACCGCAAAAAATATGAAGTACTATTCCTATTTTTATTTTATAAAAATTTTCAAATTTTAATCTATAAAAATTAATTTATCTCTCCTTTTTTCTCTCTCTTTATCACTCCCCCTCTCTCCTTATATCTCGAGCCCCCTCTCTCTCCCTCTCTCCAAATTCTCCCCCTCATTATCTCTCTAATGATCACTCTCCCTTCTTTATCTCTCTCCAAATTCTCCCCCATGTTCTCTCTCATGATCCAATGACCAATATTTAATCTTTAGTGTGACTCCAAATATCTATATTTCTTTATATATATATATATATATATATATATATATATATATATATATATATATATATATATATATATATATATATATATATAGTAGAGAACAATTTTCTTATTATCACTTCCAACGTCTCCAATAAACCATTATTCCATTTAAATCTTTCTTGAATAAGCCTGAATTAATCCTCAAAAAATTCTGTTCAAAACTCTATTCGACGTAACATCAATTTCATATAGCAGTTGTGTCGAAATCTGGCTTCATACTGATTGTCTGTCGACTTAACTTTATAATCGACGTTGCATCGACAACATGTCAAAGTATGCATTGATATGTACCTTGAAGTAATGTCGACTATTCTTATTTTGTTGCTCTAACTTCTAGTTGAAGTAACATCGACATCAAGTCGATGTTGTGTCAACTTCTAGTTGACGCATGTTGACATTTCTTGACTTTCCTCTAAAATTCAGTATGTCTTTCTCATGTCCTTTACTCCACTGATATACTAGGACTTTTAAGATCATATTACCCTCTCTATACATCATGAATAAAAAAACTTAGTATGTAAAATCACTTAAAATATAATTTCTAAAGGTAAATTATATGGGTTTTCCCAATAATCTTCCCCTATTTAGCTTAACAAATTTTACGAAGTTTCAAAAATGATTTTACAAGAATAAAACAATAGTAGTACAAAGTTTGTTTTACAAAACATGTGAGATGAACACATACCAAATAAAGGACCTAAATATGTGGGGCAACTGAATATTTTTATACCATGAATATTACTTCTCATTCTTGTCAGCAAAAAACTTTGTAAATACAGTGTACAGTTTTTTGAAATTTTCTCAACAAAACCAAAATGAAATCTTCTTGGCTTTTCTGTATGTCTCTATATATTTTGATAAACACTGAAAAACTTCTAAACTTCTGCCTCTGTATTATGAGATACAAAGTTAAGTGTATGTCCATTGCTTATATTTTTGCAGAAAGTTCATTGATTGATTTCAACAGATTGTCAGGAAATTTTTCTTCCTACTTGTCTTCAGCTATAGATTCTTTAGTAGTTGAAGCCTTTACAACACCTATCATTTATTCTTTACTGATTGCATAAGGAATATATTCATCCTGACTGAAACCCAGACCTTCTATTATTTTACGGTAATGTCTAGTAATTTCCACAATTTGAGCAGTAGGATGCTTCTTGGCATATCCATTATGATCAAAGATTGTATCTGAGAGAGAAATTAATAACTCAGAAGCATCTTTCTTTCAAGATTCTTTAGCTTGTAACTTAGCAAGAAAAATCCTCTTCTTATCAGCTGAATCATTTTCAAAAGCTTTAAATTCAGTTTCATCTATCTCTCATATTAAATCAAGAGCTTTTTTTAGCTGAAAATCCTCTGACACTTTATCCCCTTAAGTGATGTACATCAAAATTAATAAATTCTCCTCCTGTATAACAAGTATCAAAATTGGTAAATTCTCCCCCGATGTTATAGGCATCAGAATCATTTCAGATTTTAGAACTGTAGGTTCTGGTATATGAGAACACTCTTCATCGTTAGGATGACCATGATAACTTCTAGCCATCTTTATATATAAAACCATGTACTCATCCAATCTCTCTTAGATTTCTCTATTGCCAGTACTATGATTTTGAGAACAGTTTTGAACCCTGCCTCGACTTTTCTCCCCCTTCTTTAAATCTTGAAAGAATGATTAAGAGACTTCTGCATGCAGCATTCTTTGATTGACCTATTGGTCCAGAAGTTATACAGAACTTGATAGTTCATTGATTTGATTTTGAAGAATGATTAGTTTACCATTGTACTCCTCTCTGAAAATCAGCAAGTCCTTGGTGAATTCGGTAACTAATATCATTAGGGTTTGAACAAGATCATCCATTATATCCTTCTCAGTCGATATTGGATCCATTAAAATGGTTATGATTATCACTAGAGTACCTGCAAAAATCACAAGAAAAATAGGAGAGAGCAAGTATAGAAAAATAGTGTGGGGAAGATGAAGAGTTTTTAGTGATATGAAGTCTAATATAAGTAGACAAAATGTCAACTTCTATTCGACGTATCATGAAAATTCTTTATCAGATACAAAGTCGACGCCTGCGTTGATTTATATCAACATTGGTCGACAAGATTCAAAAATCTACATAGTCATCATCTCTAGATATTGTGTTGAATAAAAGTTGACGTGTCGTCAACTTATATTCATCGTTATGTCGAGTACATACTTATATTTTAAGTCTTCTGCTGGTTTTTACCAACAATACATTTCTATGAAAAATTGCATGTTATGTTAGTTGTAAGAAGATTTATTGTGCTTTATCAAGTATACCCAAAATTGATAAAGTATTTATGCTTGATCTCATCAAGAGGCTTAGTGAAAATATCAACCCTTTGATTTTTGGAAGACATATATTCTAGGAAAATCTTCCCTTTTTCTATATTATCTCCGAGAAAGTTATGCCTTTTTTCTATATGCTTTGTCATGCTATGCAATATAGGATTAGAGGTAATTGAGATAACACTTGAGTTGTCACAAAATGTTGTTGAATCAAGCAATTGATTTTACATCCATAATATTTGTGAATAGCAGCTTCCAGCAGCTATATATTCAGCTTCTATTGTAGAAGTGAGGATTGATGTTTTCTTTTTTCTAAACCATAATATTAGTCTAGCACCTAGGAATTGACAAGTTCTTGAGCAACTTTTCCTATCCAATCTACATCCAGCATAATCAACATCAAAATATCCGTAAAGCTCAAATTCTAATTTTGTTGGATACCATAATCTAATTTAAGGTGTACCCTTAAGATATCTAATTTTTTTTACTTATCTTAAATGTGATTCCTTAGAGTCTATCTGAAATTGCATATACACCTATGACAAACATTATATCAGGTCTGCTAGCTGTGAGAAAAAGAAGAGAGCCAATAATTACTTTATATGTTTTCTAATTTACAAACTTACCAAAAAAATTCTTATCTAGGACAACATTAGTTGCCATGAAAGTTTTTATTGTGGAAACATTTTTCATGCCAAATTTTTTAATCAATTCCTTGGTATATTTAGTTTGAGAAATGAAGATATCTTCACTACTTTGCTTTACTTGTAAACCATGGAAAAAGAATAACACTCCCGTGTTACTCATTTCAAACCTAGATTGGATTAAGTCAGCAAACCTTTTGCATAATCTAGAATCTATTGAGCCAATATAATATCATCCACATAAATCTAGACAATAAGCATCTTTTCATTTTGTGTTTTAGTAAAAAGTATTTTATCCACCTTTTCTCTTATAAAAGAGTGATCTAAGAGAAAAGTGGATAACGTCTCATACCAAGCTCTTGGAGCTTGCTTTAGACCATATAGTGCTTTATTTAGTTTATATATTGATAAGGTGGATTGACAAAACCTAGATGTTGTTCAACATAAACCTCTTCTTGAAGAGTGTAATTGAGACAATCACTTTTAACATCCATTTGGTATACTTTGATTCTCTTGTATGCTGCATAGGCAAGAAATAACCTGATTGTCTTCAGTCTGGCTACTGGTACAAAAAATTGATTATAATCAATTCTTTCCTCTTGCCTATAACCCTGAGCAACAAGTCTAGCCTTATTTCTGACTATTACTCTACTTGAATCTAGTTTATTTTTGAATATTCACTCAGTTTCAATGATTGGGTAATTCTTTGGCCTTTTAATTAGTATTAAAACCTTATTTCTCTCAAATTGTGCAAGCTCTTCTTGCGTAACAATAATCCAATGAGGATCATTGTCTACTTATTCAAATTTATTTGGTTCATATTATGAGAAAAAACATTGCAACATGACCTCTGTTGATGGTTATTTCCTAATTTTCACTCCTAAATTTACATCTCAAATTACTTGAGTTGGTGTATGATCCCTGAGGATTGATATCTCTAGATCTACTCTTGTTTAAACAAGTGTACGTATGAATATCTGCTTGTTGTTCTTCTATTTCTATTTGATCATCTTCTTCTGCATGTTGTAAATCAGCCTCCTGCTCATTAATCTGAATAGTGACAACAGTTGGGCTGTTAATTCCTTCAGCAGGGACTTCATCATCTGAGTTTTCTACAACACTTTCCAACTGATGATGATGCTTCTTAGATGGTTTTTTAGAGTTCTCCTCAATCCCTAACTTTTCAAACTCAACATTCAGGGGAATCTGTTCCAATAAAAAGTTCTTAGTGGAAGCTTCCTCCCCCTTGGAAAATGAATGAGTTTCATGAAAGACTACGTGCATGGATTCCTCTATTTTTAGAGTTCTTTTATTATAACACATATAGTCCTTGCTAGATAAGGAATATCCTAAGAATTAATATTCCATCATCAGTCTTCTTATCAAATTTGGCAAGATGGATCTTTCCATTATTGAGAATGTAGTATGCACATCCAAATATTCTGAAATATGATACTATATGTGTCTTAACTTTTAGAAGCTCATAAGGGGTCTTTAGCTTAGTTTTGCGAATGAGGCTTCTATTCAGAACATAGTTGGCAGTATTGACTACTTCAGCCCAGAAGGACCTTGACTAGTTTGAATCAAACAATAATGTTATTCTATATTCCATTAATGTTCTATTTTTTTTCTTTCAGTCACTCCATTTTGTCAAGGGTTGTAGGACCTGAAAAGTTGTCTTATTACTTTATTCTCATAAAATCTATAGATTAACTGATTTTCACACTCTATGTGATGATCACTCTCGATCAAAGACACTTTAGTATTAAATTCAGAGTGAACCTATTAATGAATCTTGAGAGAATTAAGAAGGTGTCAGACTTTTCTCTTTGAAAGAACACCCAACTAAATCTTGAAAAATCATCCACAATAACCCAGTTATAGGACTTTCCTCCTAAGATCTGAGTGGTAAGTGGACCAAATAAATCTATATGCAGTAGATATAAAATTCTTGGAGAATCATTCTTACCAAACGGTTTGAATGAGGATTTAATTTGTTTTCCCAACTGACATTCTTTACAAGGATTTAGTTTTTTATACTTACCTTTTGATAAGCCCCTAACTAGATCATCTTGCAAGCTTAACTATAGTCTTGTGGTTAAGATAACCAAATCTCTTGTGCCAAACCTCATTCTTGTCTATTTTAGCATTGAACAAACAAATTTCATTTTTATTTGAGCTAAAGTAGACTACATAGATATTACCTTTTTAAAACCAGATAGCACAAAAAACATCTATTTTAGAGTTGACTATTTGACATAGATTGTGAGTGAATACAACTTTGTATTCATCATCACATAGCTTAAATAAAATTATGCTAACACTACTAGAAAAGTGACTTTTAGCCCCATTTTTTGCCACGGGACAAAATTCGTAGCTAATAGTTAAGTATTTGCCAGTGCTCTTATTTTGTGGTTAATAAGCAAGTATTAGCCGCTGATCGCAAATTCGTTGCAAAAAAACACACTAACCATGGTTAATCAAATTTGTGGTTAAAAAGATATTATTAGCCACGATTCTCTAATTCGTGGTTAATATAAAAGTATTAGCCATGATTTTTTGCCGTGGTAAAAAACTAGTATGGGATAATTGACTAATATTTAGTTTTTAAAATTAGTTATAATAGGAAATTCGTGGCTGAAAGTCCAGGTTTTAGCAATGACATTATTTCTTCATGGCTAATATTATTAACCATGACTATTCCATGGCTAAAAAACTTTCTCCACGCGACCTTTAGCCATGTTTTTTCCCGTGGCTAGACCGTGGCAAATACTCTTTAGCCACGATTTTAAACGCCAAAAGTCCATTTTCTTGTAGTGAGTCCATTTTTGGCCTCCTAATTTTTTAGCAATTCTTTATGTCCAGTCATATGTCGGGAGCAACCACTATCCTAACACCATAGCTAGTTTGTGGAAGGACAGTCTCTTTCCTGCACATGAAATCAAACATTAATTAGGATCTATGTTACCTTGGACCCATTACTTCTTTTTCCATTATAAGAGGTGATGAAAGTATAAGAAAGTCTTTCATGATACCCCATGAGATAAAAGAGGGTTGTTCTATTAAAGCAGGAATTTCCAGTTTCATGTCCTCTTGCAAAGCATTTTGTACAAGAATGATAAATAGGATTATAAGTATATGATAATGCAAAACTATTAACTAGGGAGATGCGTCGAGTAGCATTTGAACCAACTGTTAACCCCTCAGTCCGCAACACCCGCAGGTTGTCAATGCCTTGCTTCATTATCCGCGGACACGATTCGGCAGTCCGCCCAGCTCGGCAAAGCAGCAGTGATCGGCCACGAAGGATGGTCCCCCATCGGCAGACTCAACGCTCTAATCGCCCAGTTCGCCATGCTTTTGGATCCCTGTTCTCTACGTCGGCGGACGCAGTGTCCCGTCCGCCCAGGTCACCGTCCTCTTGAAGGATCGCGCCTAGTAGCAGCAGATCGAAGCTCAAGCCCGCGAGCCCAATCCGGCCCTTCTGCGCGGACATGCGTGTTCTTTCTTTTTGATTCCCGTCACCGCTGCCCGGTTCTCCTGTACCCCGGGAAGTTGTTTATTTTAGCCCTGCCCGTTTGGGCAGGCCCCCCATCCTATAAATAGGAGGGAGGTAGTGCACCCAGGGCACGCTGACTCGTGCCAAGCAGCCTACTTGTTAAAGGCTGCGGACTCGAATCTCGTACCTTGCGGACTCCAGCTTGCTCAGCTCTTGCCTTCCTCTTTTTCATTCACTTGTAATCAAACCCTTCTTCAGTAAAAGAAAAGCTCGTCGCAAGAGAGGCATTCAGGCCGCGACGGGGGAAGTCTGTTGTTGCCGTGGCTCATGGCCCTGCTGTTCTTCTGGCTCTCGTCTGCTTAGTAGATTGCTACTCGCAGTCTCTCCTCTCCCTTCTTTTCCCTTGTGCTCGAACAGTTAGCTGGTGGTGCTCGACCCCCTTTGAGTTTTCGTGCATCAACAGTTAACACGCGACCTTCAGATTCGAGTGTCATTTCTAATACAGCGGACAGACATGTCAGACCGCCGAGCCCGCTCCTCAGACCATTCCAGTCCTTCGGAGAATTCTCTCTAGGATGCAATCGAGCAAGCTCGCTTTGAGGCCGAGCAATCCCGCAGGCAGACTGACCAGCGTCTCGACACGATCAGCCAAGCCCTACTTGTGTTAAACCAGCGGCTCGCTCCTCAGGCCGCAGCAGAACCTGCGGACTCTCCAGTCCGCTAGACTCCAGCCCGCCGAACTCCGCTTCGACAATCACCAGTCACTCCTCGAAATCCTGTCTAGTCTGCTGCCCCTCTACGCCCTCAGGAGGAGCAGTTCGCCTCATTCAGGAATTTTTTCAGAGAAGCAGCCAGGGGCACTCCTGCCCGCCAGCTCCATTTTGCTGACCGCTAGTCCGCCAAGCCCGCGGACTCCCCAGCTTCAGTCCGCTCTTTCTACCCTGCTAAGTTCGAGACTCCATCTCCCTTCGTTGATCGAATCCGATGGGAGTCGGCTCCAAACAACTTCAGGGAACCTCGCCTTCCATTCTATTCAGGGGAGACTGATCCAGTCTCCCACCTCCAAGCGCTTGAAGGGGCGGTTGCTTTGAGATGCCTCTCTGACGCCATCAAGTGCAAACTCTTAGTAACCACTCTCGAAGGATAGGCGAGAGAGTGGTTCTATGAGCTGACTTCGGGCACAATCTCTTCCTTCGCTGAGCTCCGCAGCGAATTGTTGCTGAGGTTTGCTACCTCAAGAAAGAGAAAAGATGGACCGACCGCTCTCTTTGAAATCAAGCAAAGGGACAACGAATCAGTTGCACGATTCGTTGATCGCTTCCAAAAGGAAATTCAAGGGGTAAGGAATGTGAACCCCGACTACTATAAGGTTGCCTTAATTCATGGCCACCGGGAAGGCCCCTTGAAATTTAAAGCAATAACAAAGGCACCAGATACATATCAGGAGTTGATCGTCATGGTGAACCACTTCATTGAAGGAGAAAACTCCAACCCCACATATGTTTCATCCCTGACAGCTAAGGCTGAAGGAAGGGATGCATCTGTCTCTTCTTCTCATAGCAAGCCCCCTCGTCCAGATTTCCAGCCTCCTTCTCAAAGGGGCCGGAATTTCCGCCATAAGAAACCTTTTCTCGCCCATCAACAGTTTCAAGAGCAGAGACTGCCATTGGCTGCCACTCCTGCCATTCCGCTCGAAGCGCTTCCCATCCTCCAGCAAGCAGCCCTGCCTGCTCCGAGCCGATGTGATACTAAACCCATGGAGGAAATTGCAGGTCTAGTGAAAGAGAATGATAGATCTAAAACTGAAACTAATTAGAGTAAAATCACAGCACAGAATAAATAAAGAAGATCAAGCAACCAGAAGAGACACAAAGATTTTATAGTGGTTCCCCAAATCTGGGTAGTCCAATTGAAAGAGAATGATAGAGAATGATACCAATTGAAAGAGAATGATACCAATTGAAAGAGAATGATAGATCTAAAAATGAAACTAATTAGAGTAAAATCACAGCACAGAATAAATAAAGAAGATCAAGCAACCAGAAGAGACACAAGGATTTTATAGTGGTTCCCCAAATCTGGGTAGTCCACTCTTCTACCACCCTGGTAGGAATCCACTCAGGTTTTTGATCAGGTGCCTGACACCAATGGGTTTTGATCAAGTCCCCAAAAACCAAAACCTCAAGTCTTTTGGAATGAGACTTGCAATCAGGAATCACTTTTGAAGGGAGATGACAACCCTTTGTACAAAAGGTGGTGAGAGAGTGATTTTATCTTCTCTGTCAACAGTCAGAGAGAAGATTCAAGTGGATATGATATTAGCAAATAGCTCCCCCTGAGATGTAGAATGGTTCAGGGACAACTGAAGCTTTGCTACAGGGTGATAGGACTTCAATCTTCAGGCCTGGACCAGAGTAATCTTCAGGAACTTCTAACTGATATGTTGTTTGTTGTCCTTGAAGTTATCCTGTAGGATTGAAGGAAGAAGAAGACTCTTGATAGTGATTGGTTGTTCTTCTTCTTCTTCAGATAGCTGTTATCACTCTGGTCTAGGGCTTCTAGTTACTGTAGTGATATTGCCTTTTTCTGTGTCTTTCTTTCTCTGTGTTATCTCTGTCTATCTACTCTGTCTTCTTCCCTGTTTTTGAAATCTGTAGATTTTATGGCGGAAGAAACATTCCCGAGAGTGAAGATGCTTTGGAAATTGATCCTCACTTAATTCTTCTGTAACTGTCTGTTTGAACGGCTATTTTCACTGGGAATGTTGACTGTAATTAATCCGTAATTAATTCTGCCAACTGTTACTGATTGCTCAGAAATCGTCGACCTGAACTTTTGTCGAGTTCAACAATCGTCGACCTGAGTTCGACATTCGTCGAACTCAGCTAGATTCGTCGAGCTAAATATCTTGCTTGCTTTCGTCGACTGGAGCTAGCAGTTCGTCGAGCTCAGTTTCTGTGTTCGTCGAGCTGAGAAAACTGACTTGCTGATTTCGTCGAGCTGAGCAAGTGTTGTCCACCAATTGTCGACCTGAGTTCTTTTGTGTCGACACAAATCCTCTGGGTGTCGACACAGATTACTGTGATGGAGTCGACAGATAGTTGTGTCGACAGATGTTTCTGTGTGTTGACACTAATCGTCTGGGTATCGACACAGCCTTGCTTGAGTCTTGAGATCGTCGACCTGAGTTCAGAGAAGCAACTCAGAATTCGTCGACTGGAGATCGCCGTTCGTCGAACTGCGTTCGACGATCGTCGATCTGATTCTGATTCTCTGGTTGTTTTAATTGCATTTCTTGGACTTCTTTTCTGCAATGCTGGAGAGTCCTTCTGAATGACCTGACCTGGAAATAACCCTATGACCCATGACTATACATGTTGGGTCAATCTAAGCAAGCCTAATAGTGATCCTTGCCCAAATCAGAACTAGGGTTCCAACAATCTCCCCCTATTTGGGTAAGGACACTATTTACATAAAGACAAGTAAAATACAAGTAGAATACAATTAAAATACAATTAAATCTGGACAATAAAAATACAATTAAATCCGGATAAAGTATTCTGCTGTTGCTGTTGCCGTTTTTACAGCTGTTGTTGATCCCTGCCCAAATCTGCAGCATTATAATCTATTGTTGTTGCTGCTGCTAGAATTTCTGTAGCTCCAATTATAGGCATCTCCCCCTATTTGCATAGCCTTGAACAAATTATTCAGCCACTGATATAACAAACAATCTCCCCCTATTTACATTTCCTTGCCCAAATCCAACAGCCACTGATATAGCCTGTATATTTGCTGGACTGAATTCTTTTCCTGCAAGGAGATGTTAGGAGTTCTGGACCCAGATAGTCTTGGGTCCTGGTTCTCTTTTATAATAATCAGAAATAAAGGAATAAAAATTTCTGTTTTGAAAGTCCGAGTTCGGCGAAAAATGTTTTCGTCGATCTGAGTTCGACGAATGATATTGAGATCGTTGATCTCTATTCACAGAATGATAATAATTGGTTTCTGTGATCCATTTTCGTCGATCTCTGTTTGACGAATGATATATATTTCGTCGAGCACAGATTCCTGAACAGTTCAAAGAAAAATCTTTGTTCATAGTTCGTCGAGCTGAGTTCGACGAATAGTATTGATGTCGTCGATCTCCGTTCGACGAAATATTGTGAACGAAGATTTTCTGATGATTTTCATGAGGTAATCTGAAAAGGGAAGAAATAACCTGATCCACTTAATCTGATTCACACTCTGATTCTTCAGATTCTTCAACATAACTGCTGCGAGAAGCATTTATTGCCATTAGGCAAAATTCTCTTGCTCTTGCTTCATCTTCATCACTCTAGGATTCAGCTTCAATTATTCTTCCTTTTGCTGATCTAGCAGTCATTGATGTGATGGAGTACCACATCTCTTTTGCAGATGAACATTCAGCAAGTTCTTCAAAAATGTCATCAGACATTGATTGTGCCAGAATGTTCATTGCTTGTGCATCAGCAATCTTCATTTTCTTCTGGGCATCTGTCCATTGAGATGATGGAACAGCACTTGGACTTTGATAAGGACCTAATAAGATGGAATGAAAAATATTATCATCAATAGAGTCCATATAAAATCTCATCCTTGTCTTTCATAGTGCAAGTTTATATAGATTGCACATGGGCAGTATGGTGCTTGAAAAATCTGCAAGTTGTGCCATGATAAAACTCAAAAGATTCTTAAGATCTATCAAAGGATCTTTGTGGTTCAGGTGTTAGCCTGTGCAAGCAATAAGGTATGGTATTTTAACCAAGCTCGCTCTGATACCAATTGAAAGAGAATGATAGATCTAAAACTGAAACTAATTAGAATAAAATCACAGCATAGAATAAATAAAGAAGATCAAGCAACCAGAAGAGACACAAGGATTTTATAGTGGTTCCCCAAATCTGGGTAGTCCACTCTTCTACCACCCTGGTAGGAATCCACTCAGGTTTTTGATCAGGTGCCTGACACCAATAGGTTTTGATCAGGTCCCGAAAAACAAAAACCTCAAGTCTTTTGGAAGTAGACTTGCAACCAGGAATCACTTTTGAAGGGAGATGACAACCCTTTGTACAGGAGGTGGTGAGAGAGTGATTTTATCTTCTCTGTCAACAATCAGAGAGAAGATTCAAGTGGATATGATATTAGCAAATAGCTCCCCCTGAGATGTAGAATGGTTCAGGGACAACTGAAGCTTTGCTACAGGGTGATAGGCCTTCAATCTTCAGGCCTGGACCAGAGTAATCTTCAGGAACTTCTGACTGATATGTTGTTTGTTGTCCTTGAAGTTATCCTGTAGGATTGAAGGAAAAATAAGACTCTTGATAGTGATTGGTTGTTCTTCTTCTTCAGATAGTTGTTATCGCTCTGGTCTAGGGCTTCTAGTTACTGTAGTGATATTGCCCTTTTCTGTGTCTTTCTTTCTCTGTGTTATCTCTGTCTATCTGCTCTGTCTTCTTCCCTGTATTTGAAATCTGTAGATTTTATGGCGGAAGAAACATTCCCGAGAGTGAAGATGCTTTGGAAATTGATCCTCACTTAATTCTTCTATAATTGTCCGTTTGAACAGCTATTTTCACTGGGAATGTTGACTGTAATTAATCCGTAATTAATTCTGCCAACTGTTACTGATTGCTCAGAAATCGTCGACCTGAACTTTCGTCGAGTTCAACAATCGTCGACCTGAGTTCGACATTCGTCGAACTCAGCTAGATTCGTCGAGCTAAATATCTTGCTTGCGTTCGTCGACTGGAGCTAGCAGTTCGTCGAGCTCAGTTTCTGTGTTCGTCGAGCTGAGAAAACTGACTTGCTGATTTCGTCGAGCTGAGCAAGTGTTGTCCACCAATCGTCGACCTGAGTTCTTTTGTGTCGACACAAATCCTCTGGGTGTCGACACAGATTGCTGTGATGGAGTCGACAGATAGTTGTGTCGACAGATGTTTCTGTGTGTTGACACTAATCGTCTGGGTGTCGACACAGCCTTGCTTGAGTCTTAAGATCGTCGACCTGAGTTCATAGAAGCAACTCAGAATTTGTCGACCGGAGATCGCCGTTCGTCGAACTGCGTTCGACGATCGTCGATCTGATTCTGATTCTCTGGCTGTTTTAACTACATTTCTTGGACTTCTTTTCTGCAATGCTGGAGAGTCCTTCTGAATGACCTGACCTGGAAATAACCCTATGACCCATGACTATGCATGTTGGGCTAATCTAAGCAAGCCTAATAGTGATCCTTGCCCAAATCAGAACTAGGGTTCCAACATCTGGATCTTGACGAAGTCATCCAGATCTTGCAAAAGAAATCGGAAGAGAAGAAGCAAGGGCCTCAGAGAGAGTGGAGGCCAAGGAACGATGCGCATTTCTGCCAGTTCCACAAGGAGAAGGGCCACTTAACCGAAGATTGTAAAGCCCTTCGTGTGCTAATAGAGAAGCTGCTTGCCGAGGGTAAGATTGACTTGAGCAAGAAAGACTCTTCTTCAAATTCGTCCACCTCCAAAGGCAAGGAAGTAGCTGAAGCTTATCAGGAATGTGTGGAGGTCGAGGACGAAGGCCGTCTGGGGCCAATCAACGTTCCGGTTGAGTGCTTTGATGCAGATGACGAAGGGGTTCTGGGATGCCTCTTCTTTATCCATGGTGGAGCAGGAACCGAGTCTACTCGGAAATCCTTAATCTCAAGGGTCACTCGAGCAGAGGTGGCCTCTTCCTCTTTCGTTGCCCCACCAAGCGAGATCATCACCTTTGGCCTAGCTGATCTGCCCCAAACAGCAAATCCATTCGATGATGCGGTAGTGATTAAGGCTGTTATTGGGGATTTCTCAGTTGACAGGATTCTTGTTGACACTGGAAGCTCAGTCAACTTGCTGTTTAAATCAACCTTTGAGGCCCTGAAGACTGGAAAGCCTCTGCTTTCCACCGAAGGAACACTCTATGGCTTCTCATGGGAGAGAAAAGAAGTTGAGGGAAGCGTCATCCTGCCGGTAAAGCTTGGATGGGCAACCAAGCAAGTTCAATTCATAGTGGTTGATGCTCCCAGTAGCTATCACGCCATCTTCGGCAGACCTTTGTTGAACAAGTATCAAGCGGTGGTCTCAACTTACCACCTCGCAATCAAGTTCTTCGCTGATGGACGGATGTGCTGGGTCAGGAGTGACCCAAGGAGAGCAAGGGAGTGCTATGTCCGCACTGTTAACATGGTTGATGCCAGTCCTTCCGTTTCTCCAGCAGTAGCCGCAGAAGCCTCTCCAAACTCAGAAACTACTACTGATAGAGGAGCTCACCTGGAACCTGCCCAGGTGATGCAAGGAGTCCCCATTGCTGAGGGGGAGGAGAGAAAGCTCACCATCAACTCGGAGCTGCCTGAAGATCAAAAGGCCGAGCTAATCTCCTGCTTGTTGAAGAACCTGGATGTCTTTGCCTGGTCAGCAGAAGACATGCCGGGTGTGGATCCAGATGTTGCTTGCCACCACCTTAATATTGATCCCAACTTTATGCCAGTGCAGCAGAAGAAAAGAGATGTAGCAACGAAGCTTGCTGAGCCAATAAGAGAGGAGGTCGCGAAGCTCCTCAAGGCTAATTTCATTAGTGAAATCCAATACCCAACCTGGATATCCAATGTTGTAATGGTTAAAAACCAGGAGGGAAATGACGCATGTGTGTAGAATTTACAAAACTCAATAAAGCATGCCCCAAAGATTGTTACCCCTTTCCTCGGATAGATTCTTTAGTTGATTCTGCGGTAGGGTACTCTTGCATGAGTTTTTTAGATGCATTTTCTGGTTATCACCAAATAAGAATGCATAAACCTGACGTTCCTCATATGTCATTTATTACCAATGATGGTTGCTACTGTTACCTTGTGATGCCCTTTGGGCTTAAAAATGCCGGTGTAACCTACCAATGCATGATGGACCGTGTGTTTAAGCAACAGAAGGGAAGAAACTTAGAAGTGTATGTAGACGACCTATTGATCAAGAGTAAGTCATTTTCGCTGCACTTGCAAGATCTAGCAGAGACGTTCGCTACTCTGCGTAGATATAAAATGAAGCTCAACCCGTTGAAGTGCACCTTTGGGGCGAGTAAGGGGAAGTTCCTTGGTCATCTCCTTAATCCAGAGGGACTTGCCCCCAATCCAGACAATTAAAAGCTATTCTTGATATGCCTACCCCCCGTTCACCTAAGGAAATTCAGTAGTTAGGGGAGAGGTTAGCAGGCCTTGCGAGGTTCCTCTCTCAGGTTGGAGATAGGAGTGCTCCTTTCTTTAAAACTCTTCGAGGAGCGTCTAAGTTCGAGTGGACAGAAGAATGTTCCCAGGTCTTTGTGCAGTTGAAGAAGCAATTGACTTTAACACCTTTGCTTCAGAATCCCTGGCCAGGAGAGATGCTTTTCTTATACTTAGGAGTTGGCCCTGAGGCTGTCAGCTCTGTTCTTCTTCGAGATGAAAGTAGGAAACAGTTCCCGATCTACTATGTCAGCCATATTCTGAAAAGTGCCGAGACACGGTACCCAATTCTAGAGAAGTTAGCCTTGGCACTAGTCATGTCAGCTCGCAGACTCCATCCGTATTTCCAAGCGCACTCGATTCAAGTTGTTACCGATCAACCTTTGAAAAGTGTGTTGGAGAAACCGGAACACTCTGGCAGACTAGCCAAATGGGCAATAGAATAAAGTGAATTTGAAATTTCTTATGTGCCCAAGACAGCCATCAAAGCTCAAGTTCTAGCAGACTTCCTGATTGACATAGCAGAGTCCAATTCTGATCAAGCAGAAAGGTCTCCTTTGGCTTGGACCATCTATGTTGATGGTGCCTCAGGCAGAAATTCTTCTGGAGCAGGAGTGGTTCTAATTAACCAAAACGGCATTAAACTGGAGCAGGCTATCAAGTTCTATTTTCCAGTGACCAATAACCAGGCCGAGTATGAAGCTTTGCTAGCAAGCTTGAGACGTGCAAGGGAACTCGGAATTGATCATGTTCATATCAAGACTGATTCTCTGGTAATGGCGTCGCAAGTCCTTGGAAACTTTGAGACAAGAGAGGCGATCTTGAAGAATTACCTTGCTCTTGTGAAAATAGAAGTCGGCAAGTTCAAGAGCTTTGCCATTGAGCACATCTCTAGAACAGAAAATGAGGAGGCAGATGTTCTTGCCAAGTATGGACTGCCATCAGGAGGAACAACTTCCGAGCTCTTCCGCCCGGCAGTGGAGGAAGGAGAATTGATGCAGGTTGATCAACATCCCTCCTAGATGGACCCATTCATTCTTTATCTGTCAACAAGAGATTTTCACCATTCAATCAAAGATCAGAAAAAGTTCAGAATAAAAGCAGCTCACTATTACTTAATGGCAGGAATCCTCTACAGAAGAACATTCCTCTCTACCATGGCCAGATGTGTTTCAGAAGAAGAAGCTCCCGTTGTTTTGCAAGAAGTTCATTCAAGAGAGTGTGAAAGTCACTCGGGAGCAAGAACTCTAGAAAGACGGGTCCTGCGGCAGGGATATTTCTGGCCCACCATGAAGAGATACTCTGAGGCTTATGCTAGAAAGTGTGTTCAATGCCAGAAGTTTGCTCCACTTCAACACCAGGCTGCTCAGTCACTCAGATCGATTGCAACTCCTTGTCCCTTTGTAGTTTGGGGAATGGATCTCAATGGTCCTTTTCCCATGGCAAGCGGACAATGGCGTTTCATCATAGTGATGATCGACTATTTCAGCAAGTGGATTGAAGCAAAGGCATTGGCAAAGACAACAACTCAGGTCATCAAGAATTTCATTTGGGGAGAGATTGTCTGCCGACATGGAATACCTATGGCCATAATCACCGACAACGAGCCACAGTTCAACAACGCAGAGATGATTAATTTTTGCAAGCAGATCGGAACAGAACTGCGGTTTGCATCAGTCCATCATCCCAGGAGCAATGACCAAGTTGAAGCAGCCAACAAGCAGGTCCTTAATTTACTTAAGAAGAAAGTGCAGAATCTCAAGGGCAGCTGGGCTGATCAGCTTCCATCAGTCCTCTGGTCCCTTAGAACAACACCTTCATCTGCAACTGGCGAGACACCGTTCAAACTTTCTCATGGCTCAGAGGCCCTCATTCCAGTTGAGTTTGAAGTCCCATCACCCAGAGTTCTGCTTGCAAGGCAAGACTTTGAGGACTGGCTTGAGCTGAACAATAAAGAGATGAGATTCAGTCTGGAACACATTGAGGAAATTAGAGACAAAGCAACAATAAGGCAGGAGGAGGTCAAAAGAAGGATGGCCCGGTATTTTGATCAGAACGTAAGGATCAAACACTTTCAAATGGGAGATCTAGTTCTTAAGAAAGTTGATGCTGCTGCAAGAGCTGGTTCAGTTGGAAAACTTAAACCGAACTGGGTCGGCCCCTTCATTGTCAAAGAAGCGTTAAAGAACGGCGCTTACCGCTTGCGAACATACGAGGGAGAGGATATGCCACATACATGGAGCGGGGATGATCTCAAACGGTTCTATTCCTGAACCTTCTCCTTTCTATTCTATGTATCCTCTTCAAGAATCATTATGAGTAAAAACTGTTCGCTAACGCTTCTTCAAGTGTTTTATCTATTCAAGCATAACAGTTGGCATGCTAAGCAAGAAAGATTCCAAAAACGGTTCCGTCCTTGAACTCTCTTTTCTTTCTTTTGCTAGCTTTGCAAAAGCATCTCATTAATCAAAGGGTTCGTACTGACACTTTTCCTAATATTTTCTCTCTCTCCCAAACATCGATAACGGTTACCTGATACTAGGAGACATCGCCGAGTTCAGCAAAACCTCCCCTAGAGCCGTTGTGATTAGCGTAACATCATGAAGACCACATGTTGCGAGGAGATTTCGCACCGTGTAGTGGGAGCTTGCAGGCTCTAGTGCGGTAGGATTCTGAACTTCGGATCCCGGCTAGTACCTGACCCCACCTCTGCATTATGGAGGGACAGGGTGGGAGTTAAGCTCTACCATGCCGCATTAGGGATATCGTTACAGCTTTGACAATCGTGTGTGGAAAGTCCTGCCACGCGCACTTGCCCATCGATCATCTTAGCTTGTGAGCCTCGAACACTCCATGGTACCCTCAAGCAGTGCCTGTAGGAGACCCACAACTTAGTTGATCTTGAGGAAAGTTATACCGCTCCAGCCGCAACTACCAAAAAGATCAACTTAGACTGTACTCCAGGCAAGTGGGCAGAGGACCGTTCCGTCAAGTCTGCATCTTGCTCTTCACAGGGATATCTAGTGCGGCCTGCTTTTCTTCTGTTCGCTCAGTCTGCCAGTTCTTGGGTTGACCGAATAGCTTGTGGCACAGTGAGAAAAGCAATGCCTACCGCACCTGCCCGCCTGGTCGCAAGCTATAGATCATTTCTTCTATTCAGTGCGGACTGATTTTCTATATCCGCACAGTCCGCCGGTTTTCCTTGAGTTGATCGAATAGCTTGTGGCACGGTGAGAAAAGCAATGCCTACCGCACTTGCCCGCCCTGTCGCAAGCTATAGATCATTTCTTCTATTCAGTGCGGACTGATTTTCTATATCCGCACAGTCCGCCGGTTTTCCTTGGGTTGATCGAATAACTTGTGGCATGGTGAGAAAATCAATGCTTACCGCACCTGCCCGCCTGGTCGCAAGCTATAGATCATTTCTTTTATTCAGTGCGGACTGATTTTCTATATCCGCGCAGTCCACCGATTTTCCTTGGGTTGATCGAATAGCTTGTGGCACAGTGAGAAAAGCAATACCTCCCGCACCTGCCCTCCTGGTCGCAAGCTATAGATCATTTCTTCTATTCAGTGCGGACTGATTTTCTATATCCGCGCAGTCTGTCGGTTTTCCTTAGGTTGATCGAATAGCTTGTGGCCCGGTGAGAAAAGCAATGCCTACTGCACCTGCCTGCCTGGTCGCAAGCTATAAATCATTTCTTCTATTCAGTGCAGACTGATTTTCTATATCCGCGCAGTCCTCCAGTTTTCTTTGGGTTGATCGTATAGCTTGTGGCCCGGTGAGAAAAGCAATGCCGACCGCACCTGCCCGCCTGGTCGCAAGCTATAGATTATTTCTTCTATTTAGTGCTGACTGATTTTCTAATATCCGCGCAGTCCGCCGTTTTTCCTGGGTTGATCGTATAGCTTGTGGCCCATTGAGAAAAGCAATGCTGACCGCACCTTCCCGCTTGGTCGCAAGCTATAGATCATTTCTATTAAAATGTGCGCGAACTGTGGAATTATATCCGCCCAGTCCGCCGAATTGTTTCCCAGTTGGTCTTTTTCAACTCACAGTTTACCACCAAAGGATAAGGCCGCCATGCTTATATCATCATTAAGCTTAAAAGATTTGACAAAGAGAATCGCGGACTGCTTTTGGAACTCGCCAGAGTCCGCCTGATCTTTTCGTCAACCAATTATTCTTATTCTTGTGGCGGACAGTGGTCAGATTACTAAATGAAATTTCCTAGTTGCCAAAAACTCATACGGTATGGATGATCTTTGCGTCACGCAGACTGCTACATGAAGATCGAACTTTACTACGTCAATACAAAAAAAATGAAGAACATTGCAGGAGACACACTGATACCAGAATATCCTTTTCTATTTGATCAAAAAATTTACATCGTTTATATTTTTGGCGGACTACAAACTTGAGTCCGCTCCATTTACAAAAAAGCAAAAATACATTAATCTTCAGCGGTCTTCTGTTTCTTTTCGGCAGGAGGTGCATGGCTTAGGCCTTCGACATCGATCTCTGGAGAGTAGCCCTCCGAGCCGCTTCCACTGCTGCCATCTGATCCAGTGCTTGTCGCGGACTCGCCATGCGAGCTCTTGCCAGCAGAGGAAGATGCAGAAGTGCCGGACTCGGCGGACTGTTCTCCGCCTTGCTGGCTTGCGCCAGTGTCGTCAGCTATCGCCTTGACGCCTTCTTCTTTGTCTTCTTCACCTCCTTCTTCTCCTTCTTCTTCGGCTTCTTCTTCGCCTTCTTCTTCCTCCTCGACGATGACGTCTTTACCCATTGCAACCCGCTCCATTGCTACGACCTGCTCTTTCAACTACGGGAAGAGCTCCAAGAAAGGAATGCCATCCACTCCTTCCTTTGCGAAACCGCCGCGGACAAATCGCTCGATGGCGATATCAACGGTTTACTTCACAAAGGGGAGCTGACGGCCTGGAAGTTGTTATTCTCCAAATCTTAGGCGACCTGCGCAAAGCAAAGGAACAAATATCAGATCGCGGCGGACGTCAAATAGAGACCGCTACAAATACAACTCACCCCAAGCTCTTCCTTCTGCTGGGCGACCTTCTTTCCTAACCGCATATTTCTTTCATTGAGCACTCGTTTTTCTTCTTGAAGCTGATCATTTTGCCTGAGCAGGTCTCTGGCCAGGGAACAGACAAAGTGGTTCGTCACCACGCTATTCGCGCTATCCTGGGAGGCCAATAGAGGGAGATCGGCAGCGGCTACCTTCTTCAAATCACTGAAATTGCGCTTCCCATAAAGTGCGGATATCGCAACATGAGCATGGCGAGTTATTCTCAAGCTTTTCCACGAAGGAAGCGCAGTCGACAAGCGGACATGCTTGTTCTTGTTATGCTAGTGGATCATCGGGTTCCCCCTAAGATCCTTCTGGCGGTTGCTGAAGCCTTGCATTGTAAAACTTTCAGAATAGGAGTAGTCCGCCGCGGGATCCCCCTCCTCTTTCCTCTTCCTTGCAACCTCTTTTTTCTTTTCTCTTTGTGTAGGCGTAAATCCGCTAGGCGTTTGTGGCAGGCTGGCGGGTACAGCCAAGGTCGCTGCAAAAGCAGAAGAGTTAAACACAAAGGTCGCTGCGGATACAAACTTGAGTTCGCAAAAGCTTACTTTCTTCGCGCGAAACGTCCGCCAAGCTCGCCAACAGCGGAATGTAGTACTCAATATCGAGCCTGGCATCGGCTAAGAATTTGACGATGGCGGACTCCATCGCGTCCAGCGGGACACTCTTGAAGGCAGAGTCTGCGCGCTCTTGCGGATAGGTGTGCGCGAACCCAAGGTCGCCTTCGAAGATTAAGAACCTGGAGGTCCAGTTGTGGATCTTGTTCGGAAGGCCCACAACCTTCATTCCTCTGCAGTAAAAGTAGATCACACCCTTGTAAGGGCGGCCTCCGGATGAGGTTATTGAGCGGACTGAGAACATCTTACGGAAGAAGTTCATAGAGAAAGCGATCTTCTCAGACCGCAAGTAAGAGATAAAGCTGCAAATAGCAGCAAGAGTGTTGGGCGCGAGCTGTCCCGGCACCATCCCGTAATGCTTAAAAATTTCAGCGATCTCCCATAGTAGCAGAAATTTGAAGCCGCTGTCAAAGTGATCAATGGGTATGGCGATCTGAGTCGCCGTTAAAAAGTTTAAACTTTCTTCATGGGCTGAAAGGCGGACAAGAAGGTTTGAATTCACCATCTTATTCTCGACAAAGGCCTCAAGATCGGCCTCTGTTAGAGTGCACTTTCGGTGGTCGGCAGTGAAAGATATTGTACCTAATCACCTAGAGGGGGGGTGAATAGGTGACTTAAATCTTTTTAACTTTTTAGGCAGAATTCAGATTTTATCACAGAGTTATATCTACTTTTACACAGCAATCAATCAGCAATCACAGAATCACATATGCACACAGTAGACACACAGATTTATAGTGGTTCCCCAAGGTTTGGGTACATCCACTTTCCCCCTTCGCCTATCTAGTAGTGTACTAGATTCGGCCAAACTCCTCCACTATCTCAGATCCTCAGATCTTACACTCAGAACCCCAAAACAGGTTCCTACAGCTCAGGCCCAAGGCCCTACAACTCAGTCTTCTTCAAAGACCTACACTCAGCTTCTCCACAAAGCCTACACTCAGCCACAACAGGCCTACACTCAGCCACAACAGGCCTACACTCAGAGATACAGATCTCCTACACTCAGGCACACAGGCCCTACACTCAGCCTTTATAATTACAAGCTTACAACTCAGATCCCTAAGGATCCTACAAGAAATTAGAATACAAAGTTTATACCTACAACTCAGAGAATAGAGAGAAGAGTTGATAGGTTCTTGATGAGTTCTTGGAAGAACTCTGCTGAGATCAATCTCACTTGGCTTTTCTTCAAAGCTTCTTGAATTTAGAACACAATAGGATTGATCTCCTCTGCAGCTGATCTTTGATCTCTGCAACTTAAGATTCAGCACTAGGTCTGAATCCTTTTTCACAGCCTGGTTCCAACGGCTGTCTTCTTGGATGGAGCTCTCTCTCTCTCTCCAACTTCTTAGATCTTCACTTGATTCTTCAATGAATGGCTAGATCTTCTTTTCTTTTTCAATTACTTGATCTCACTTTCTGTAGACAGTATAAGCCTATATATAGGCCTTCTTCATTGTAACCGGCTGGTTCGGTTCATAACTGATTTCTGACAACTCTGACAGGTGCAGTAGACCGGCTGGAATGGCAGATGTCAAGTCATCCAGTCAGTTCTTGAAAAATCTGTAACTGTCTGAAAGTGTCGAGACTGTCTGTCTTTAAGTGTCGACACTTATAGACTAAGTGTCGACACAAGTTAACTAAGTGTCGACACTAGCCTTCAAGGTGTCGACACAAATCCTTGTGTTGTAGAATTCACTTCTCAACACAGCTTCTTCAATATGTGTCGACACTGATATTGAGTGTCGACACAACTCTTTGTTCTTCAGTACTTTGTTGAATTCTTGTAAGTGTCGACACAACTCCTTTGTGTCGACACATCTTCATGTGTTGAACTTGTTAAGTGTCGACACATCTTTCTTGGTGTCGACACATGCCTTCTATGTTGATACTTGCTGTGTGTCGACACTTCTCCTTGTGTCGACACATTTTTCTTCTGTTGAGACTTTGGCTGAGTGTCGACACATCTCCTTAGTGTCGACACTTGTACTTAGAATATTTTGTTGAACTTTGCTGAGTGTCGACACAGCATCCTAGTGTCGACACTTTCTTCATGTGTTGAGTCTTCTGCTATGTGTCGACACATTTTTCATTGTGTCGACACTTTCTTCAAGTGTTGAGTCTTCTGCTATGTGTCGACACATTCTTCATTGTATCGACACTTTCTTCAAGTGTTGAGTCTTCTGCTGAGTGTCGACACATTCTTTATTATGTCGACACTGATATTTAGACTCTGTTGACTTTTGCTGAGTGTCGACACAGCCTCCAAGTGTCGACACTTTCTGATGTAGACACAGTTCCTCTGGGTGTCGACACTGCTGCTAAGTGTCGACACTGCTTCACTGGAATTTTCTTCATTGAGTGTCGACACAACCTGTATGTGTCGACACTTTCTATTTGGTGTCGACTCTGTATCCCTGGTGTCGACACAAGTACTCCAAGTGTCGACACTGCTTTCCTGGGTGTCGACACAAGTCTTCTTAAGTGTCAACACTTTGCTCCTGGGTGTCGACACATGGACTTAGAAACTTTTCATCTTTCCCTGTAAATACTTAACCTGCACAAGGCAACTCAAAATACATCAAATACATTTTGATGTATATCATTGAGTAGGGTGAGGCTTCTTCAAATCAGGTACATTTAAACCAATGTACCCAACAATCTCCCCCTATTTGGATAAGTCATAACCCTTAGTCAATGATATACACCATTCATAATAAAATTACAGAATGATGTAAAACAGGATTATGCAATCAGGGAAAACATAAACATGTATTAAACAAACATGTATAGATAGACATCATTTCAGAACAATTATGAAATAGATTTATCACACAGCACATTGTTCTAACAACTTTGTCATATTCATTTTTCAAAAGTTTACAAGGTGTTTAAAATCAAAAGATTACAATTGTAAACTGAAGAAAATTCTATTCAATTTTTGATCAGCATTTTGATCACTATTCCCTTTCCAGACTGTATCTTGGCTTGTATAGGGGCTTCAGCATCTTCAGTATCAGCAGGCTTTTTCCCTTTTAGCTCCTTCTTTAGCTCTTCAGCTTTAATCTTCTGCCTCTCAAAGTAATGATAAGGCTTGGGAAAGTACTTGCTAGGCTCCTGGGCAGTAGGAGGTAGCTTTCCCATCTTTGCCTTTCTTCTATATTGCACTATGGCTTCTTGCCTGGTCTCATGCTTTCTCCACTCTAGTTCAGAAAACCATTTGTTTCTGTCTTGAATATTATCTTTGGCAGCCTTCCAAGCAGTCAAAATAATATTTCTTGAAGTGGGGCTCCACTGCTCAAAATCAGGCATTTGTTCAGCTTGCTCTCTGAACCTCTTCTTAGACAGTCTGGCTTCTTGTTCTTTCAGTAAAGCTTCTTGCATAGCCTCAGATACTGGCTGAACCACCTTCTCTATAATGACATTTTGCTGACCCTCAGGTGGGCTATACATAGACTGTATATCAGATTGTACCATATCAAAATCTGGAGGAGGGAAGATTACTTGAGCCACTTCAGGTTGCTCCCCTCCTAGATATGCAGGATGTATCCCAGATTATGCTACATTGTCATCATCACATAAAGGAGGATAACCAAGAGTTGCTCTGATAGAATTAGAAATCCACTTTGCATGATCAGAGATGGCTTTGACTAACACCCTCTCCCCCTTTATGACTTCTCTTTCCATGTGATCTCTTAGATCATCCTTTTGAAATCTTACTTGGGCATCCAAATAGTTTACTCCATCTTTAAAGAAAGGTTTCAACCTTTGGAGCTTTTCAGTTATCAACTTCTAAGAGTCTTGAATTGCAGAAGTAACATCAGTTAAACTCTTTTGCAATGCTTTATCAAACTCTGCCTTAGCAGTAGCATGAGAAGTAGTCAGTCCAGCAGCTATGTCCTTCATCTCTGTGACAATTGCATTGTGTGAAGCAGTTAAGTTATCATTCATTCTGATCTGGTTCTCAAGAACATATCCTTGCTTCAGTGCAATGTCATCCACTTGAGCTTTTATTTTCTCCTGATGAGTAGCTAAGTAGACTACTGCATTCCCTCCTTTGTGGAAGCAGTCAGTCATCTCCTTTTTATTTAGATTCATCTCAAATCTTATGGACTTAATGTCTTGGGCCAGATCAAACTGTAAAGACTTATGCCCCTCATGCACATATGTTTCTATGGCTTTCTTGTGCTCATCAAGCTTAATTTGCATAACAACCATCAAAGCACTGTAATCTACAGTTGGTGCTGGCTGTAGTGCAGGCTGTGGTGCTATAGTTTGCAGAGCTTTCTTATAAGTCTGACTCCTCCTCTTGAATACTTGAAATTTCCTTTTCTTAGCTCTTGCAGTCTCCTCATCTTCAGAAGCAGATGTACTTACAATTTCTACCCTCTCCTTAGGTAGCTCCTCAACTTCCTTTGGCTTCTCAGGCTCTGTCCTTGCAGGTTCTTCAACAATGACTACTTGCTCCCCCTCAATATGAGCATTCTCCCCCTCAGCAGTAGCATTTTCCTTCTCAAAGTCTGTCTGATCCAAGTTAAGGAAGAGATCTTTCATAGTAAATTCTTGTTGAGGAAGAGATGGAGATTCTCTTATCTCATCAGTTACTTGATGTGGTTCCACTTGATCTGCAACAGATGTGTCCTCCATGACAAAATCTGTGGGTTGACTATCAATCTGTGGTTGCTGATTAACATCAGATAAGTTGTCAATTATAACTTCACTCTCAATAAGTAAATCTAATTGATTGATTTCTGAGATTACCTCAAGGATAGTGTGGGTTGCTTGCTCACTTTCTAGTGGAGTTGGCTCTTCCACTACTAGAGGCTCCCCCTGGATAGTATCCTGGTGAATGGGGCTAGCTTGAGGTAGCTCCCCCTGCCTCTCTGCAACTTCTTGTTGAGCTGGAGACTTCCCAGCATCTCCAGTGTCTTCTTCATTAGGAGTGAAGACAACTTGCTCCTCAGAGCTGCTAGATGAATCCTGAGCCACAGGGGCTATCTTCTTCTTCTTCTTTAGGGGTGTTACTTTCTCAGGAGTAGGCATCTCCTTAGTTAAAACTCTGTCCCACCTAGAGAATATCCTCATGTCCATCTTCCTCATATGGTTGATCTTAGTGCCAGCAGCTTGACTCATTACTTCTGGTATACTACCAGCCAAGTAAAGACTTAGAATTCTACCCAAATTGGGTTTCTTCAGGCTCTCCTTAATCTTCTCAAATAATACTGCAGACCAATCAGTAGTTAGTTGAAAGATAATCCTTGTCATGATGCTGAACATATAAGCTGAAATCATGTCATGTCCTCCAGACTTGCATAGGATAACTTTGCCAACAATTTCTGAGAGAAATTTCCCCTGGCTGTTCATGCCTTTCCGATTGAATACAGATCCAATTTTCAGCTTGGAATCTAGACCACACCAAGTTAATGCTTCTCTGGTCTTAGAAGAAGTAACTTCATCCTCTTCTTTTGTCCTAGGTAGGTTTAGGACCTTTCTTAAACTTTTAGGTGAGACCTTCACCTTTTCTCCATGAACCCTTGACTTGATCTTGAATCCAGAGTCATCTAGGGTGGCTCCATTCAGAAACTCTAGAACTTCTTTCTTCCAAATCTTGGTTAGTTTTGACACAAGAAAATCTAACCCTGAGTTTGCGACTAGGGTTACCACATTCTTGATCTCTTGATCTGCATCGTCAAACGCATGCCGCACCAGTTCATAGCCTTCGTTCACGTTCTCTTCAAGCTTTGGCGCCATTAGGGTTTGAAGAATTTGAATTGAGAGAAGAGAGGTGTCGACACACAAGTTTGGTCTCGAAACTTTAGTGAGCGTGTCGACAGACAATGACGAAATCCTATTTATACCTTTCTAGGATTGAAGATGAAAGGGCGGGTTAACTAACTCAAATTGTGTTGACACTGATGAAAAGTGTCGACACTGACTTATAATGTCTCGACACCTATGTGTCGACACAAGTTTAGTCAACAGAATATATGTGTCGACACTTGTTTATGTGTCGACACCGCTTAGCTCGACACATAGTCGAGATATTACTTCACTAATTCTGCATAAAGTCTAAGTGTCGACACCACCTTGGATGTGTCGACACCTACTTATCATGTGTCGAAACTAATTTTCTGAAGTGTCGACACCAACTTCCTAGATGTGTCGACACCTTTTCACTGAAGTGTCGACACCAATTTTCTGTCTCGACACAGACAACTCTGTGTGTCGACACTATTTTACTTAGCCATTTCTATAAACTTATTCTAAATTTATCATACCTAGTTCAATTTTAAACTTATTGAACTTTGTTTCTTCTAAAGACTTAGTATACATATCAGCTAGTTGATTATCAGTATTTACATACTCCAGTGAAATATCTTCTTTCTCTACATGTTCCCTAAGAAAATGATATTTTATTTCAATATGTTTATTTCTACTATGGGAAACAGGATTGTTTGCAATTGATATAGCACTAGTAGAATCACAAAATAGTGGTGTTCTACTTACCCGAATTCCATAATCCTCAAGCTGATGTTGTATCCATAGAAGTTGAGCACAACAACTTCCTGCAGCCACATATTCTGATTCTGCAGTGGAGATAGCCACACTTGTTTGCTTTTTGCTACTCCATGAAATCAGTCTTCCACCTAGGAATTGACAGGTTCCAGTTGTACTTTTCCTATCTTCTTTGCAGCCTGCAAAATCTGCATCTGAATAACCTGTCAGTTCAAAGTCTCCATTCCTAGGGTACCAAAGGCCTAGATAAGGAGTGTCCTTTAGATATCTCAGTATCCTTTTGACTGTTGTCAAATGAGACTCTTTAGGGCATGCTTGGTACCTAGCACAGACACATGTAGCATACATAATATCTAGTCTACTTGCAGTCAAATAGAGTAGGGAGCCAACTATCCCTCTATACAAAGTCTCATCTACAGGTTTCCCTGCATCATCTTTGCTAAGAGACATACTTGACCCCATAGGAGTCTTCATGGTACTGGATGAATCCATACCATACTTCCTTATGAGTTCTAGGGTGAACTTAGACTGGCATATGGATAATCCATTCTCAGTCTGTCTAACTTGGAGACCCAAGAAGAACTTAAGTTCCCCCATACTACTCATCTCAAATTGTCCTTGCATTAGTTTTGCAAACTTTTTACAAAAACTACTTTCAGTAGACCCAAATATGATGTCATCTACATATATTTGGACTAGTATAATCTTGCCTCTGGACTCCCTAAGGAATAGAGTCTTGTCTATTTTCCCCCTTGTGAACTTATTCTCAATGAGGAAACTAGACAGAGTTTCATACCAAGCCCTAGGGGCTTATTTTAACTCATATAAAGCCTTCCTAAGTCTATAGACATGATTAGGTTGAGTTGAATCAACAAAACCCGATGGCTATTCCACATAGACTTCTTCTTTTAGATTACCATTCAGAAAGGCTGACTTTACATCCATTTGGTAGACTTTAAATCCTTGATAGGTTGCATAGGCCAGGAACATCCTTATGACTTCCAGTCTGGCTACTGGAGCAAAGGTTTGATCAAAGTCAATACCTTCTTCCTGTCTGTATCCTTTAGCAACCAATCTTGTTTTGTTCTTGACAATTACACCATGTTCATCCATCTTGTTCCTGAAGATCCACTTGGTTCCAATTATGTTGTGGTCTTTTGGTTTAGGAACAAGCTCCCAGACTTTGAACCTCTTGAACTGATTCAGCTCTTCTTGCATTGCCTCAATCCAATGAGGGTCTAGGATGGCTTCTTCAAACTTCTTTGGCTCTACTTGGGATAGAAAACTGGAGTAGAGTGCTGCACTCAGATTTCTGCTCCTTATTTGTACCCCTTGTCTTAGATCACCAATGATTTGATCTGCTGGATGATCTCTTAGATGCCTATTTGTTGGAGGCATCCTGGCTTCAGGTTGAACTTCTTCAGTTCCTTCATCTTGCTGCACTCCTTGGACTTCTTCTTCATTAGGTACATGTAGTACTCCCCCTGGACAACAGCCACTATCTACTACTTGCTGTCTTGCAGTAGGTCTTTCTTCAATAGTGAGCTTGTTCATCTTCTTAGTTATACCTGTGGAGCTGCATATACTACTAGATAACTCATTGTTAATAAGTCTAGTTTCATCAAATACTACATGTACAGACTCTTCTACAACTTGAGAAGACAAGTTGTAGACTCTATAAGCCTTACTATTGTTGTTGTACCCAACAAAGATCCCCTCTTGGGACTTGGCAGCAAACTTAGTCAAATAAGACTTTCTATTGTTAAGTATAAAGCACTTACAACCAAAGATCCTGAAGTAGGATAAGTTTGGTTTTCTGCCTTTCACAATCTCATAGGGGGTCTTATTGTGGCTTTTAGTAATGGTAGCCCTATTAATTACATGGCATGCAGTGTTAACTGCCTCAGCCCAGAAATATTCTGGTAGAGATGTGTCACTTAATAGGGTCCTACCAGCCTCAATCAAGGTTCTATTTTTCCTCTCAGCAATGCCATTTTGCTGAGGTGTCCTTGGTGAAGAAAATTCCTGAAATATCCCAAATTCTTCACATAGTTTTGTCATACTATCAGACTGAAATTCAGTACCATGGTCACTTCTTATCTTGACCACTGTACTGTCTAGTTCATTCTGAATTTGTTTGACAAAGCTATAGAAGATACTAGGTGTTTCAGATTTCTGTCTAAGGAAGAACACCCAGGAAAACCTTGAGTAGTCATCTACAACTACAAAGGTATAGACTTTCCTACCTAGGCTGTGAACTGGCATAGGACCAAAGTGATCCATATGCAAGAGGTATAAGCTCCTCACAACATCTTTGTTTTCAATGCTACTAAAGGTGGATCTAGTCTGCTTGCCCTTTTGACAAGCTGAGCATATTCCATCTTTAATACACTTAACTTGAGGACCATTCCTCATTAACTCTTTGCTATAGAGTTGGGCAATTGTCTTGTAATTTAGATGGGCTAGCCTCTTGTGCCATTTGACACAATGATAGACTGTCTCATCAGCTACAAGACACACTGGAGAACCATTGGTCTCACACATAATGTCTAGACAGTAGACATTTCTTTTTCTGTAACCTGTCAAAATGATCTCTTGATCATTTGACCTCCTGATATGACAACCATCTTTAACAAATGAGATGTCATATCCTAAATCACTCAATTGACTTATACTAATAAGGTTATGTTTCAAACCTTTAACATAGGCCACTTGAGTAATAGTTATATGAGAGCTAGAAATGTTACCAAAACCCTTGATGATTCCTTTTTCAGAACCACCAAAGGTGACTTTAGGACCATCTTTGATTGGAGTGAAGTCCTTTAGCAATCCCCTAGTTCCAGTCATGTGTCTGGAACATCCACTGTCCAAGTACCATATTGGGGCATGATCACTTGGACTTACCTGCAAAACAGATTAGTTGACCTTAGAACCCAAAGAATTCTTGGGTCCTTGGTACTGGTTAGTTTGCCTCCTAACAAAGCTACCTGCAGATTTTCCAACAGGCAGTTTGCTACTCACTTTGGCACTTGCATTGTGCCAACAGTCCATGGCAAAGTGGCCTACCTTGCCACAGCACCAGCATTCAAACCTATTGTACCTTTGCTTAGGTACATCCCTAATTGTTTTATTTACAGCTGGCTTGTTGAGAGCTGGGGCTTTGCCCTTAGACTTGGACTGAACAGTCCTAGCAGGTTTAGTAAACCCCAGTCCAGCTTTACCTTTTTGATGAACAAATTCATCAATTAAGGGTAGAACTGACTTTGGTTTAGAAAACCTAGCAACTAAATCTCTCTCCTTCTGAAGAATAATCTCTAGACTTTTGATTTGATCATTCTTAAAAGTTATAGTTCCCATCTGAATCACAGTTATGTGCTTCAGTCTGGCTATCTCATTTAGTTTTTGATCAATCATCTTCTCAAAATCAGTTGCAGCAACTTTGAGACTAGCAATTTCCTTTGCCTGACTCTTGGCTAGGGACTTGATCTTCCTAAAAGCTTGCAACATGACTTTATATTCATCTATTAATTGATGAATATCCCCTTCAGACTCAGATGCACTCTCATCACTTGATGATGATGAATCTGATTCGGAACTAGCACAAAAATTTGAACTTAAAGAACAATTTTGTACCTTACTAGGTCCAGGCTGCTCCTGGATTTTGTCACTTTCTGTTAATGCCATTAGTCCTTGGCACTGACTGTCCTCTTGCTCATAAATAGAGTTCATTATCTGGATGAACTCTTCTTCCTCTTCCTCAGCATACAGTCCTATTTAAGCTTCAGCTTCTGACTCAGATTCTGAAGAAGATATGTCTGACAGACTCTTATCCTTTTTGGCAACAAAAGACCTTTCCTTCTTGCCCTTGAATGGAGTCTTTTTCTTATCATTAGACTCTTTCCTTTTCTCAGGACAGTCAGCAATAACATGTCCTTGTCTGTTACAGCAATAACATACAATTTTTGATAGAGTTGCTTTGCTAGACTTGGTATTTTTCCTGTCTTTCTTTGATGACTTTTTGTTCTGATAATAGACTTCTTTACCCTGTGAAGTAGATGGCTTTGTCCTCCGCTGTTTCTTCTTTAGAAATTTCTGAAAGTGCCTTGTGAATGCTGCAAAGTCCTCATCACTTTCACTGCTTTCAGACCTTCTGCTTTCTGAATCATCTGACTCAGTCTCAACTACTTTAGGAAGTGGAGTTGGTGACTTACTTCTGTATTTTCTGGTGGCTTCTATCTTGAATGCCACAGTCCTTTCTTTATTCTCAATTCTGGTAGTTTTCTCCTCTTCTTTCCTCACCATCAACTGCATTTCATAGGATAGTAATTTTCCAAACAAAGTTGGAGGAGGAATTTCTGCTAACTTTGTCATTTCCCTTATGGCACAGATCTTGGTGTCCCAATCTTTTGTAAGGGACCTTAAGAACTTATCATTAAGCTCATAATTACTGAACTCTCTTCCATATGACATTAGCTCATTGACAATTATATAGAACTTTTTATAGCATTCTGTTATGCTATCAGATCTACCTTGACTGAAGCTTTCATATTCTTGGTTTAACAAAGATTTTCTATCTTGTCTCACTTCTTCTGAACCCTCCATGTACACTATAAGAGTATCTCACATCTCCTTAGATGTCTTACAGTGTATCAAATTCTGAAAGGTAGCATCATCTATAACACTCACAATGATATTCTGAGCCCTCTTGTCCATTGTGGCTAGAATTATCTCATCTTTTGTCATTTCAGAGAAATCCTTAGGTGTTCTCTGATTTGCATCAAGGACTGAAACCTTCATGGGCACATATGGCCCTTCCTTAACTGTGATATATATATATTTTAGGGTCTGAGGCTTCCATAAATAGTCTCACCCTTTCTTTCCAGATGCCAAATATTTTTTTTCTGCAAATGGGCAACTTCATGGATCCAAGTTCCTTATGATTCTCAATTGAACCCATGTTTCTTGATTTTCTTGATTCTGCAATTTACTTAGACTGAATCTGCCAACAGGATCTACTGAGACAGTTAAGTCCTTTTGAGTAACCTCCCTCTGATACCACTTGAAAGATATTGTACCTAATCACATAGAGGAGGGGGTGAATAGGTGACTTAAATCTTTTTAACTTTTTAGGCAGAATTTAGATTTTATCACAGAGTTATATCTACTTTTACACAGCAATCAATCAGCAATCACAGAATCACATATGCACACAGTAGACACACAGATTTATAGTGGTTCCCCAAGGTTTGGGTACATCCACTTTCCCCCTTCGCCTATCTAGTAGTGTACTAGATTCGGCCAAACTCCTCCACTATCTCAGATCCTCAGATCTTACACTCAGAACCCCAAAACAGGTTCCTACAGCTCAGGCCCAAGGCCCTACAGCTCAGTCTTCTTCAAAGACCTACACTCAGCCACAACAGGCCTACACTCAGCCACAATAGGCCTACACTCAGAGATACAGATCTCCTACACTCAGGCACACAGGCCCTACACTCAGCCTTTATAATTACAGGCTTACAACTCAGATCCCTAAGGATCCTACAAGAAATTAGAATACAAAGTTTATACCTACAACTCAGAGAATAGAGAGAAGAGTTGATAGGTTCTTGATGAGTTCTTGGAAGAACTCTGCTGAGATCAATCTCACTTGGCTTTTCTTCAAAGCTTCTTGAATGTAGAACACAATAGGATTGATCTCCTCTGCAGCTGATCTTTGATCTCTGCAACTTAAGATTCAGCACTAGGTCCGAATCCTTCTTCACAGTCTGGTTCCAACGACTGTCTTCTTGGATGGAGCTCTCTCTCTCTCTCTCCAACTTCTTAGATCTTCACTTGATTCTTCAATGAATAGCTAGATCTTCTTTTCTTTTTCAATTACTTGATCTCTCTTTCTGTAGACAGTATAAGCCTATATATAGGCCTTCTTCATGGTAACCGGCTGGTCTGGTTCATAACTGATTTCTGACAACTCTGACAGGTGCAGTAGACCGGTTGGAATGGCAGCTGTCAAGTCATCCAGTCAGTTCTTGAAAAATCTGTAACTGTCTGAAAGTGTCGAGACTGTCTGTCTTTAAGTGTCGACACTTATAGACTAAGTGTCGACGCAAGTTAACTAAGTGTCGACACTAGCCTTCAAGGTGTCGACACAAATCCTTGTGTTGTAGAATTCACTTCTCGACACAGCTTCTTCAATATGTGTCGACACTGATATTGAGTGTCGACACAACTCTTTGTTCTTCAGTACTTTGTTGAATTCTTGTAAGTGTCGACACAACTCCTTTGTGTCGACACATCTTCATGTGTTGAACTTGTTAAGTGTCGACACATCTTTCTTGGTGTCAACACATGCCTTCTGTGTTGATACTTGCTGTGTGTCGACACTGCTCCTTGTGTCGACACATTCTTCTTCTGTTGAGACTTTGGCTGAGTGTCGACACATCTCCTTAGTGTCGACACTTGTACTTAGAATATTTTGTTGAACTTTGCTGAGTGTCGACACAGCATCCTAGTGTCGACACTTTCTTCATGTGTTGAGTCTTCTACTATGTGTCGACATATTCTTCATTGTGTCGACACTTTATTCAAGTGTTGAGTCTTCTGCTATGTGTAGACACATTCTTCATTGTGTCAACACTTTATTCAAGTGTTGAGTCTTCTGCTGAGAGTCGACACATTGTTTATTATGTCGACACTGATATTTAGACTCTGCTGACTTTTTCTGAGTGTCGACACAGCCTCCAAGTGTCGACACTTTCTGATGTAGACACAGTTCCTCTGGGTGTCGACACTGCTGCTAAGTTTCGACACTGCTTCACTGGACTTTTCTTCATTGAGTGTCGACACAACCTGTATGTGTCGACACTTTCTATCTGGTGTCGACTCTGTATCCCTGGTGTCGACACAAGTACTCCAAGTGTCGACACTGCTTGCCTGGGTGTCGACACAAGTCTTCTTAAGTGTCGACACTTTGCTCCTGGGTGTCGACACATGGACTTAGAAACTTTTCAGCTTTCCCTGTAAATACTTAACCTGCACAAGGCAACTCAAAATACATCAAATACATTTTGATGTATATCATTGAGTAGGGTGAGGCTTCTTCAAATCAAGTACATTTAAACCAATGTACCCAACAGGCAGCATGGGAAGCAACTGCAGCATCAGTCCTGACGGACACCATCTTGGCAGGCCGCAGGGTCTTCAGCTTCAACTGTTTTCCTGTATAGAAGAAGCAACAGGGGAATATTTATAGTAGTGGGGCCTGACAGCTTTTTGGGCCAGGCCGCACATCTCGCTTTTGCAGTCCGCATAGTCCGCCATAATCCAATTATTCACGCAGCAAAAATTAAAAATAACGTGGACACAAACTTAAATTCACATGCCAAGAAAGTTCAAAGCACAAAAATAAGGCGGACACAGTTTCAGTCTGCCCAGCTCGCGACATTTCCCACCTGCAGACAAGTTAAAATTATGAGAAGCGGACGCAGCATTAGTCCGCACAGTTCGCCGTAGATCACAGCAAAAATTAGCAACATAATTTGCGGACATCTTATTCAGTCCGCATAAATCGCAGCAAAGTTCATTACAATCCACAACATAGAATATTGTTTAAAACACATAATCATACATCAACCAAATTGAAATAGTTCGTGGTTTCGCGAACTCAGCAGTCTTTGTTTTCAGTCCACGTGGGTCTCTCTGTCCTATCTCTGCACAAGTGCGCTGCTTGGTCGCTTATTTGGAGAACTTCGCTGTACAAGCGACAGATGTGGTGGTGGATAGATTTGATAGTCCGGTGCATATGAGCAGCCTCCCGGTCTACCCGACTAAGGGGCACCATCGGCTCCATTGCCGACCTCAGCTCCTCATCCACAGCCTGTTGGCCACCACCTGCCGATGCTGCGACCTCCGGAGCAACGCGATCTGGCAATCACGATCTTTGCTCTGCGACCTCAGCAGCCCGCTTCCCCTTTTATTCCCGCGCCGACGCCCAAGTGCTTGCCCTTGTAGAAGCGGACATCATCAGCGAGCCTTTTCTTCTCCCTATAGGACCTCTCTAGCGCCCTCGAGATGCTGGCGATCTGGTCCTTTAGGGCTTTCTCGCGCTCCGCGGATGCTTTCTCGCGCTCTTCCGCCTTCTTTAACTCCGCTTTAATGTTCTGAATTTCAGCTTGAAATTTCATTTCTAACTCTCTGATGTCGCTCAGGTTGGGCTGCTCATCTCTTGTGGATTCCTCATGCGAGACCGCGTCGACACCAGTACTCGGCGTAACCACAATCTCGCCGCTCTCAATAGAGCCCGGTGGCGACTTCCTACCTGCAGCAAAGAAGATCAATTTCACGCTCAAATACAGTCCGCGGCGGACTACTTTCTCAGCAGGCTTCTGGCTGTGGGAACTTTCTCCAGTAGAGCGGACAAGATCCCCTCTCGTCGTTCTCTTTATTATTTTCTTAGTCTTCATAGGCGTTAATGCCTTCTCGCCTTTTGCAGTGAGACTAGTAAAAAAGCGCCAAGCCTTGCCATGCCGGACTGCAAAGCGGAGACCGCAAGTGGTGAATAGCGCCCCGTGTCGATCGGAATTTCTAACAGTTCCAGGCCCTCCAGCAATATTTATAGCGCTGACGGCATTAATGAGGCTTGCGGACTCGGCAGTTAAGAAAACATTTTCGAAGTTTTCTGGAAACTTAAAAATGTGCGGGGATTATGTTAATCCCTCAGTCCGCAACACCCGCAGGATGTCAAGGACTTGCTTCATTATCCGCGGACACGATTCGCCAGCCCGCCCAGCTCAGCAAAAGCAGCAATGATCAGCCACCAAGGATGGTCCCCCATCGGCGGACTCAACGCTCTGATCGCCCAGTTCACCATGCTTTTGGATCCCTGTTCTCTACGTCGGCGGACACAGTGTCCCGTCCGCCCAGGTTGCTGTCCTCCTAAAGGATTGCGCCTAGTAGCAGCAGATTGAAGCTCAAGCTCGCGAGCCCAGTCCGCCCCTTCTGCGCGGACTGGCGTGTTCTTTCTTTTTGCTTCCCGTCACCGCTGCCCGATTCTCCTGTACCCCGGGCAGTCGGTTATTTTAGCCCTGCCCGTTTGGGCAGGCCCCCCATCCTATAAATAGGAGGGAGGTGGTGCACCCAGGGCACACTGACTCGTGCCCAGGAGCCTACTTGTTAAAGGCTGCGGACCCGAATCTCGTGCCTTGCGGACTCCAGCTTGCTCAGCTCTTGCCTTCCTATTTTTCATTCACTTGTAATCAAACCCTTCTTCAATAAAAGGAAAGCCCGTTGCAAGAGAGGAATTCAGGCCGCGACTGGCGAAGTCTGTTGTTGCCGTGGCTCACGGCCCTGCTGTTCTTCTGGCTCTCGTTTGCTTAGTAGATTGCTACTCTCAGTCTCTCCTCTCCCTTCTTTTCCATTGTGCTCGAACCGTTAGCTGGTGGTGCTCGACCCCCTTTGCATTTTCGTGCATCAACACCAACCTTTCAAATACGTTGATTTGAAGTTAACGTATCACATGAGTTGCGTCAATATGAAGTTAACCCATGTTCCCGACTTGTTGAAACAACAATTTTTTCTTATTATTTATCACAGGTTCTTACCTATAATACCTTTACATTTTGATTCATTTTCTTTATTAAATTTTGTGACTCTTTCAGGATCATTGTCGAGATTTATAATAGCTTGAGTTTCATTAGCCTTAGTAAAAGGTACATGATTTTTCCACGTTGGTGTATTGATAATTATTGCTATTCTGGTAGGATCATCACCTAATCCAAGGTGATTACACATTTTCTTCAGGTTTTTTGTGATATTTTTGAGTTGTTGACTCCTTCCATTTAAGGAGTCTTCAAAGGTTTTTGCCTTTGATAACTCCTCGTTTAGCAATGTATTTTCTACTACCAACTCAGCTACTTGATTCTTCAGGTTTTCTACCTCAATTTTTAATAGTTTATCCTGTTCTGTTTGGTCATTGTCACATGAATAACTCTTAATTAACACTACTTTTTAAATTTCTTAATTTATTTTTCTTCTTCTAATTGATCTTTATAGAACTCTTTTAAAACACCTTAAATTCATTTGAATAAAAAACAATATCATCAAAGTAACTTACCTGATTTTCTTTATTGTCTGAGTATGTTTCCAAAGCCATCAGACAAGCTTCATCAGCAGCAGCTTCTTCTTCACTACTTGGTGAGGAACTTGATTTTGAACAAGTATCACCACAAATTTCAGTAATGAAACCTTTTCCCTTCTTATCCTTCCCCTAAGAAATTTCTTCTTATAATCCTTTTTTGACCCATCCTTTTGTTCTTCAGGACATTCAGTTGATATGTGTCCAGGATTTCCATAAACAAAACAGACTATCTCCTTACTTGGAGTCTATCAAACTTATGCTTGTTCAAATTCCTGTCTCTCCTTTTGGAATTTTCTGTCTTACTCCATTTTCTGAATCTCTTGGCTAAGAAATTAAACATCTCTTATTCTGATATGGAGGGTTCACCATCCATAGCTTTGAAAGCAATATATTTGTCTCTAGGAGTAGTAAAATTTTCCTTTGCTTCTCACTCAGCTATACTTTTAAGATGAAGTTCATAAGACTTAAGTTTGCCTAATAGGACATCAGTAGTAATCTCCATGTGGCATCTAGATTCTTTAATAGCCCAAATTCTTGAATCTCATGTACTTGGGAAGCACATGAGTAACTTATCATTTATCTCAGTGAATGTTATATCCTTATCCAGTCATTTAAGTTCATTATTGATAATACTAGATCTGTCATACATTTTAGCCATAAATTTATCAACTTTCTTCTGAAAATTCTCATTTTGAGATATTAGAAGTGATCTTCTATCTTTTCTCTCATCAAAACTTCAATCAACAATCCTTGATAAAGATTCTCAGTTTTCTTTTGCTGACTAACATTCAACCACTTTCTAGAATATATCATCAGTCATTATTGAAACTAAAATATTTATGGCTTTAGCATCCCAATCTTTTATCTTCTCTTCTTCATCCGACTATAAACATCTAGGCATTGGTTATGAGGTGGTATTGTCATCTGCATCTTTCCTGTAAGGCATAGGTGGTCCTTTCAAAATAAAACCAAAAATATCTTCATCAATAGAATTCATATATAACTTAATTCTGGGCTTCCAGTCTGTAAAATTTTCAAGATTACATATTGAAGGTCTAGTGTATGCAAATACTTTAAAAGTATTAGAAGACATTTTGAAAATAGATTCATATATTCTAGTGAAACTGTTTAGATCTTTATAATCAAGTGTTATCTTTTTTGATAAAATTGGCTTTGATACTAATAGAAAGTATGAACAGTAGATAAAATCCTCTTAGTATTCTCTAGAGGGAGAGGTGAATAGAGATTAAAAAAAAATTCTATCTTAATTATACTTTACACAGAATTTGCATACACAACTTTTTAACCAGAATTTTAAACCTATCAATATTAAACACCGCACAACATATAAATAGTCACAAGAAAAAAACAATCACAGAAGACACAAAATTATAGTGGTTCCCCAAATTCTAGATACATCCACTCTTCTACCCTCTTGGTTGGAATTTACTATCACCATTCCTAAGCCTTTTTATACAGAGGCTCTCAGAACCACTCTCGAGATCTTTTGATAAGGAGATCTTGAACCAATACAATCTGAGTCTTTTAATAAGGAGACTCTCAAAACCTTAAAGTGAATCCATTGAAGAGAGATTCTCAAAACTCTTTTCTTAAGCAACAAAAGAGAAATAAATAGAGATTTGTAAAAGAGATGAAAAGATGATCTTCTTAACGAGTCCTCTTAGTAGGAATTCTGAGAAATTTTTGGCACTAATTTAATTAAACCCTGGATGTCTTATGAATCCTTAATAGAGAAGATTTCAAAGATTATAAGCCCTTTGATCCAAATGATTTCTGATCTTTCATTGAATCTATTGCAGCACTTGAAGAGCCTTAAAGAAGAAGAAGAATTGGCTCTCCAATTAGATCCAGGGATAAGATGATGATCCATTTTTTTTGGAAGAACTTCTTTAGTAGAAAAAGAATGATCATCTTCCTAATCTGCTTTATCGATTTAAAATTCCCAAATCACTTTTTGTTTTCGTGTATGATTGATTGTATCTGTTGTGGTTGTTATATTTGTTTCGTGTGTCTCTACACACACACACACATAGTAGAGAATATTTTTCATATTATCACCGTCTTCCAATGTCTCCAAGAAATCATTATTCCATTTAAATCTTTCTTGAATAAGATTGAATTAATCCTCAAAAAAATCTATTCAGAACTCTATTTGGCGTAACGTCGATTTTATATAACTGTTGCGTCGAAAATTGGCTTCATATTGATTGTTTATTGACTTAACTTTATAATCGACGTTACACCGACAATATGTCGAAGTATGCATCAATATGTACCTTGAGGTAACGTCGACTATCCTATTCAGTTATTCTGACTTCTAATCAAAGTAATGTCAACATCAAGTCGATGTTGCGTCTACTTCTAGTCAATGCATGTTGGCTTTTCTTGACTTTTAACTAAAATTCAGTACGTTTTTCGTATGTCCTTTATTCCACTGATATCGTAGGTCTTCTAAGACATTATTACCCGATCTATACATCATAGTTAATAAACAAGATGTAAAATCACTTTAAAATATAATTTGTTAAGGTAAATCATAAGTGTTTTCCCAACAGGTAGACATTGAGGTTTGCACCGGGCTTGACCTTAATGCATTAGTGATCTATTGGAGTGCCTTAGGCTTCTGATTGGAATCCTAGAAGAAGGTGTTAAGCATTGGCGAGAGATAGAGTACTTAGAAGTTAAGGGGAGCACTTAACCTTGGACTTTATATGATTGATCAACTCTCCCCCTCCAAAAGGGTTATAAATCTATATTAATCTATTAATAGTAACATTGAGAGAGGGCCATAATGAAGGGTAGTCACCAACAAGATTAAATATCTTGAGAAGGAGAGGTTTGTGATTCATCTCATCATACCTCCTTGTACCGTTGCGAGCCCTTCACCAGGTAGATCCCGGGAAGTCAAAGATTCACCCTAAGTAGTTAAGCTTAACTAAACACTGAATAAGTGTATATAAAGTAAGAAGAAATTAGAATCAGTGAATATTATCCCATGTGGATGATGGGTTATGGTTGAGAAGGACTGGATAGTCAGGGGAGCTAAGGCTTGGTTGGTTGTGATATGGAGGATTGGATAATCCTGAGAGCTGGAGGCTTAGATATGTAGTGAGGGTGATAAATTTGCATGTGCACATGATGTGGTGGGTCTTTGGTACTACCCTAGTGATGGCGCGGCCCCTCCTCCACCAGTTGAAGACGATGCTGATGATGCTGTTGATGATCCGGTTGCTAAGGCCATACGACTCAAGGACGTGAGGCGGCACGATGACGCTAACGGATGGCTACGCTACAACCTCCGCCCGCGCCGTGCTACCGCCACGGCAACGCCTTAGTTTTATTTATTTCCTTTTCGTGCACTCTATTTTATAATTGGAATATAAAATTATCCTATGCTTATGTGATAATTTTATATTCATTGCATGTGTTGTTGTATTTTCAATTTGAACTATTTTAGTTTTGGTGTGCAATTAGCCATTCGGAAGGATGAGATTAAATCTCCATCATGAAGGTCTAAGGCTTATTTGTAACTCCTATTAGCCATTCGGATGGATGAGATTAAATCTCCATCATGAAGGGCTAAGGCTTATTTGTAACTCCTATTTAAAGGAGGCTATCATGAAGAGTTAAAGCAATTGGAAAAGAAACCTAAAAAAAACCCCTTGTGGAAATTTCGGCCACCATGGAGAAGTCCATAGCCGCCCCCTCCCCTTTGGTGTGAAGCCAAGCCTTGCCTCCTCCATCCCCGTTCGGTGCGACTCCGGCGTGGCTTCCTTCGGTGCGACTCCTTGGAAGAAGGTTGCAAACCATTCGGTGTGACGTCGGTGGATCCGTGGAGAGAGTGATTCTCCCACAGTTATCTCGTGTGAAAGCTTTCCGGTTGGGTAATCCCTTACCTCCTCCTTGTGTGATTCTTCTCCTTAGTTGTGGTGGATTTTCGCAAATCGTTTTCTCCGGATCTTTAATCTAATCGCTGCAAGTTTTGAATCGAAATCGCCGTTGCAAGGCTTTTTAATTCCGGATCGGGTGGATCCTATTTGCTTGAGCGGATCTTGGCCTATAGCCTTGGTCTTGCTCTCAAAAAGGAGTGGCAACCTTTGTGTTTTCTTGGGGAATATTCCGACTCAAATTTCCGATCGTCGCTTTCGAGTCGTCCATTCCTCCCTCGTTGTTTGTGCTGCGTTTTGTGACGAGGACTATTGTGGGCGATTGGTGTTGTGTAGGTGCGGTAGATCTACGACGTGTTGTGCGTAGGGAGAGTGTTAGCTTCGCGGAGGTCTCCGATCCGACATCCCTACATCAATTTGGTATCAGAGGCGGTCGTTTCAACTTTCACGTTGCAAACATCCTCTCTGCGTTCCTTGTTGGAGATCGGATCGTTAGAAAATCAAAAAAAATATTTTCTGTGGTCTGCCAATAGCGGGCTGAAATCTTTATTTTTCAGCAAAATTTCAAAAAAAAAAAATTTAAAACGATCTACGTGTTATTCTCTTTGGGAATATATAAAAATATCTTATTTTCAATATAGCTACAGCCCTAGGAAAATTCATCTTGCCCGGGGCCTCCCAAACCTGAATGCGCACAAGGCTAGGAATGGAGTACGCAACCCCGTCTACGTCTAGTATGGCTGCGAACGAGCATGGTGATCCCAACACCGCGGCTATAGAGGGTCTTCGTGCTGAAATGGCTGAGCTTAGGAACGTCTTAGCCCAGATCCTACAAAACCAAGCTAGGCCACCCCAGCCACCCGTTAATGTTGACCGACCCAACCGACACCAACATAACTCTGATTCGGATTCTGATGGGGACTCCCCACGGGTGCCCCCTAGGGGACACCGCCCCGAGCGAGACTTTGACATTACTAGGGCCATTAAGATAAATGCCCACACGTATGATGGCATGGGAGACCCCCAAATCTTCCTTAACTGGACTGTGGATATGGAGTGTTACTTCGAGTGGCACAACCTGACGGATCCCCAAAAGATCCAAGTTGCCCGGATGAAGTTAACAGGTCGTGCAAAGACGTTCTGGCTGAATGAGGAGCGAAGATTAGGAACCGGACACGGAGCCCCCCTTATAGGTTGGCCAGTAATGAAGAACCTATTGACCGATCAGTACGTTCCTGCGTACCATCGGACACAGATGTTCGATGAGCTTGCCACTCTGCGGCAGGGCTCAAGCTCGGTAGTTGAATATATGGGTGAACTTAAGGACCGAATGGTGCGATGTGACCTTAGGGAGATCCCCGAAGTCACTTTATCTAGATTTCGAAAGGGCCTTAACCCCGATATCCAAAGGAAGCTCTTGCGATATGGGCATACGGACTTGAACACGACTTTCAATGCCGCCTTGGACATTGAAAAACACCTAGCCTCTAAGGCTCACTCCCGTTACGCTCATGCGAAGAACAAGTCCACCACTGGGGCATCTTCTTCCACATATCCTGATAAGGGAAAGTTTAAATCTACCGAGTCGAAGTCAATCGTGATCACCGCTAGGAACTCCAAGAACCCTGTGAGTGAGCGTGTCCCTATCGGGAAGGTTAGCAAGGCTAACACCACTTGTTACTCTTGCGGCATTCAAGGTCACTATGCCTACGAATGCCCAACAAAGACAAAAACACTAGCCTTATTAGAGCCAACTACCGACCCTGACGATTACGTATACGAGGCCGCAGAGGAGAGTGACCCCGAAGGAGTCCCTAGTGACTTAGAGGACGATCACCCCCTTATGGTGATGCGTTGTATTTTGACCACTCCTCGTCCATTAGATGATTGGAAGATGACGAGCATATTTTCTCTGATTTTTAAGAGTGGCGAGAAGCTTTACAAGCTGATTATTGATAGTGGTAGCTGCGTGAACGTCATATCTGAGAACGCTGTAGCACGTATGTCCTTGGTCACGGAACCACACCCGACCCCATACCAGGTCGCTTGGATCAACAAGCTCTCTGTACCCGTTACCAAGCGATGTCTGGTCCCACTCTCATTCAAATCCTACATTGATGAGGTGTGGTGTGATGTCCTTCCGATGGACGCTTGTCATGTGTTGTTAGGCCGCCCTTGGCTATACGACTGTGATGTTACCCATTTTGGTAGAGCCAACACTTATGAGTTCAAATTCAATGGCAAAACCATCACTTTGAAGCCGACCATCCCAAAGGAGCCCGTAGTCTTGGCTAAGGACACCACAATCCCGGTAGAACGGAAAACGTTGAATCTCGTTGGTAGGAAAGAGTTTGAGAGAGATCCGTTCTTTGATGGAATTATGTATGCGCTAGTCCTCTTAAGTGCGAAGCCCGATTCTAGCATTTTGGATGAGCTACCTAGTGAGTTACGGGTACTGTTGGAGGAGTATAGGGACGTGTACCCAGATGAGTTGCCGCCCACGTTACCCCCGCTTAGGAATATCCAACATGCGATAGATCTCATCCTGGGGTCTTCCTTGCCAAACCAGCCCCATTATCGACTCCACCCCGCGGCTCACCTAGAGTTGCAGTCTCAGATCGAGGGCTTGCTAGCGAAAGGTTTTATTAGGACTAGTATGAGTCCATGTGCTGTACCAGCCCTACTTGCCCCTAAGAAGGATGGTACATGGAGGATGTGCGTTGATAGCCGGGCTATCAACAAAATCACCATCAAGTATAGGTTTTCAATGATGGCTTATTTCATCCCGTGCAGTAGGACGAATGATGCGTCTCACGTCGCTAAACTTTATTTTAAAGAAGTCGTTAGTCACCGTGGAGTACCAAAGACCATAGTATCGGATAGGGACGTAAAATTCACTAGTTATTTTTGGAAGACTCTTTGGATATTAATGGGAATGAAATTATTGTTTTCCTCTGCCTATCATCCCCAAACTGATGGGCAGACGGAAGTGGTTAATCGGAGCTTAGGAAATTTGTTACGATGCCTCGTGAGTGATCACAAGAGCACTTGGGATCTTCTCCTTCCCCATGCCCAATTAGCCTACAATAATTCCAAGAATCGGTCTACGGGTCTGTCTCCAAATGAGATTGTCCACGGGTATAAGGCTCCTGTGCCGCTTGACTTGGTGCCGTTCCCCCCAACGTACAAGGCAAGTCAGTTTGCACAATCCTTCGCCCAGCACATCCATGATTTACACGCACGTATACGGGACACCTTGACTACGCAATACGACTCTTATCAAGCGCACGCTAATTTACATAGGAGAGTATCAGACTTCAAAATTGGCGATCTAGTTTTAGTCCGTTTGGTTCCCGAACGCTTGTCAACTGGCACCGTTAAAAAGTTAGCACCAAAGCGCGCCGACCCTTTTCGGATTATTAAAAAGCTAGGTGACAACGCTTTCGTTTTGGACTTGCCTGCTGATTGGGGTATCTCCCCCCATTTTTAATGTTTCGGATTTAACGATGTTTGTGTCACCACCACAAGAGTTGATTTCTTTGTCGTCTTCTTCTCCCACTGAAAATTCTCATGGGTTGGGGAGTGGTAGTACGGATGATCTCTCTCTTTCGGTCCCCACAGGTATATCATCGGATGGTAAGTTGCCTTCTTTCCTGCCTACTGCTAATATGTTCCCCAGGTTTCCACGGACGTTTTCCACTCCAGAGATGATACTTGATGCTGAGCTCGTTACCACTGATGATGGCGACACCCACCGATTTCTCATCCGTTGGCGTGATCGGCCCCCTTCGGATGACTCTTGGGTACTCGAGACGGAGCTGCAGAGTTTGGATGCCGCTCTCCTTCACCGCTATCGCTTGGACCACGCAACGGAGATGCGTGCATTTGAGCGGGGGAGGATTGATGGCGCGGCCCCTCCTCCACCAGTTGAAGACGATGCTGATGATGCTGTTGATGATCCGGTTGCTAAGGCCATACGACTCAAGGACGTGAGGCGGCACGATGACGCTAACGGACGGCTACGCTACAACCTCCGCCCGCGCCGTGCTACCGCCACGGCAACGCCTTAGTTTTATTTATTTCCTTTTCGTGCACTCTATTTTATAATTGGAATATAAAATTATCCTATGCTTATGTGATAATTTTATATTCATTGCATGTGTTGTTGTATTTTCAATTTGAACTATTTTAGTTTTGGTGTGCAATTAGCCATTCGGATGGATGAGATTAAATCTCCATCATGAAGGGCTAAGGCTTATTTGTAACTCCTATTAGCCATTCGGATGGATGAGATTAAATCTCCATCATGAAGGGCTAAGGCTTATTTGTAACTCCTATTTAAAGGAGGCTATCATGAAGAGTTAAAGCAATTGGAAAAGAAACCTAAAAAAAACCCCCTTGTGGAAATTTCGGCCACCATGGAGAAGTCCATAGCCGCCCCCTCCCCTTTGGTGTGAAGCCAAGCCTTGCCTCCTCCATCCCCGTTCGGTGCAACTTCGGCGTGGCTTCCTTCGGTGCGACTCCTTGGAAGAAGGTTGCAAACCATTCGGTGTGACGCCGGTGGATCCGTGGAGAGAGTGATTCTCCCACAGTTATCTCGTGTGAAAGCTTTCCGGTTGGGTAATCCCTTACCTCCTCCTTGTGTGATTCTTCTCCTTAGTTGTGGTGGATTTTCGCAAATCGTTTTCTCCGGATCTTTAATCTAATCGCTGCAAGTTTTGAATCGAAATCGCCGTTGCAAGGCTTTTTAATTCCGGATCGGGTGGATCCTATTTGCTTGAGCGGATCTTGGCCAATAGCCTTGGTCTTGCTCTCAAAAAGGAGTGGCATCCTTTGTGTTTTCTTGGGGAATATTCCGACTCAAATTTCCGATCGTCGCTTTCGAGTCGACCATTCCTCCCTCGTTGTTTGTGCTGCGTTTTGTGACGAGGACTATTGTGGGCGATAGGTGCTATGTAGGTGCGGTAGTTCTACGACGTGTTGTGCGTAGGGAGAGCGTTAGCTTCGCGGAGGTCTCCGATCCGACATCCCTACATCACCTAGTTATCACACCGATGAGAGTACATTGACTTGACACATAATTGTGTTCTAGAGGGCCAACTTAACTGGTGTCTTTGTGACATTTTCCTAATGACACTTCACTTAGCCATGAAAAATAGGCAGATTCCAGCAAAAAAATATAGGGGCTCCGCTGTTATATTCTTAGCATTGATGCGTACTAAAGGTCTTGCATGATAGTGTGCATACCCACCTAGGAGTAGAGTCGCCCACTCCAATGCCCATATAGCCACGACGGTAGGTACCTGAGAGGCTAGCTACCCTCCAAAAAGTGGGAACAAAAGGTCTATGCTCACAGAGTGTGTGTGTGTGAGTTGTATTTGTATGAAATCACAACATAATCATTACATGACATAACATACGTAGATATTACATACAAAAAGATTCTCATCATATAAATTAGTATGAGATCTTTTATATGACGAGTTAATTATTAAATCTGTTCCTTAACTTATAAGTTTGTATGAGATTCATATTAGTTAAGTTACCTTTTTTGTGATGGTAGATAGTTGCACTTACTCTTCTTTACTGTAATTTATTTACCTTACTTACTATTTTCAGTTATACTCTATCTCATAGTTCAACTGCTAATGTAGATGTACCTTTTATACACTGTTACTATGCTATGCTAGATAGACCCCTGTCACCGTCTTTGTATTCATGCTGCTTTTTTGTCCTTTATCCTCCGCCCTCCTGTTTGGTGCCTAGGAGTCGTGGGGGGGGGGGATAAAACAAACTTAGTCATTATGACTAATGACTGGATGTGGTCGTAACACTAGGAGCACCAAGGGTACGAGCCGCAACACTATGTCCAAGAGGACTCGCAGACCAAAATGGCAGGATTGAGGAGTTGGAGTGTTCCATGACTCTAACACACGTAGATGTGAGTAGTTGTTTTTAAGAGTACTTCCGTGAAATAGTTTGAGAGAGATGATGTACTGGGCTTAATCACTTATTAGACTTGTATCGAGTTTCACCCTTATCATTTTATTTTATATCTCATTTGTGGACAACTCTTTTCTGATACATATACATATATGTCTGTGTGATTTGGATTTGTGGTTCATGTTTGTAGTTCTTACTTATACTTTGTGTTTGGCCTGGTGTGTTTGTTTAGCCGGTAGAATCGACTTCTTGTAGTGATGACTAACACGTTAGTTGGTGTCACCACAAGGAGGCAGTTCTGGGCAAAAGATCTCCCCTCAGCCGTGCCCAATTACCGGAAGGGTGGATTTTACAAACTGGTATAAGCCGAATTACGATCCTAGGTATTTTAATCCACAAAGCACAGTGATACCCCACTCAAGCTTAGTTTGCAGACAAACTATGTAGCAAAAGCATTAGTGTGCCCATGTGTAGAATCACATTATTTTGTCCACTTAATAATGAGATTAGGCAAATCATATCTGACAACCTTAATGTTTTAGCCCTTAGGATATGGTCCCTCCCCCAACTGCTACTCCATTTTAGCAGACGGAGCTTGACTGGACCGTTACGACCATCTTGGAGGCTTACAAAGCTCAACAGGTTCCGGCTTCGCAGCCGAAGCTGGGCTCAAACTAGTTGAGTGCCTTCTGAGGCCTCTCCCCTCTTACATGCTATGGGACGGAGCCTGTAAATAAGACAGGGGAGTGTCTTGATACCATCCAGGAGATGCTCGCCAAGATCTGTTGTTCAGTCGATGGGGCCATGTCCTTAACAGTTTCTGTCTTGGCAGCCCATGCCAAGAGGTGGTGGAATTCCCTCCTGGACTCCACCTACACTGGATATGAGTACTCAAAGATCACTTGGGACCAGTTCAGCGATGCACTAATACAGTAATTTGTGTTACTAGCAGATAGAGACACGCTTGAGGAGCGGTTCCTGCATTTAAAGCAGGAGAACCGGTCCTTTTTAGAGTACCAACATGAGTTTTCTCAGTTGGCGGGATTTGCTAGTACCCTGAGTAAGCTAGATTATGCAAAAAAGTTCTATAGAGACCTCCAGGATACTCTCAGACATTCTTTACTTTTTGTTGCTGATTCCAGACTGATAAAGATCATTAAGACTGCAAAGAAGTGGGAGGTGGATCACTTAATGGTATATGCAAGGAGGAAGAGACAGATAAAGGCTATGATGATAGGGGAAGGGATCAGAGGTAGAGGAGGCCCGGTGAGGGGCAGGAATTCAGCACATTGGAGAGGCAAAGGATGTCCCCGTCTAAACATCAGGTCATAGTAGAGGCCTCCACCAGCAGCCCTGGCCCCACGATCGTTATAATCCCAGGTGTCACAGAGATAAGAGGAGGGATATTGCCCTCAGACGGTTTGTTTTCAGTGCCACTAGCCAGGGAATATTTGGGCCTACTTCCCCTAGAGATTTTCTCCACCTCCTCCTCCTCATGTTGCCACACCATTACAACATGTCGGGGCTGTGGCTAAGGATGGGGTTATGGCCAAAGAGATCACCGTCCTGCTCATGACTAGGTCTACACATTAGATCTAGCACAACCTAGGCACCCCAACGAGATCAGGTAACCCAGTAAAAATTTCAAGTTATTAAATTTTCAAATTTGAATATTAGTATAAATACCCTCTAGCGAACCTTATACCACAAACTTCTCAGACATAGTATTCGTGTGCGGCAACCCTGCCCACACATTATTTGACATGGGTGCATCATACTCATTTATCTCAGAGGACTTCACAAAGGACTTCGATGGCATTTAGTACTTCCCTGGCATCATCAATAGGTTATTATTTCCAGATGGATCCGAGTTGCACTCCACTACCATGTGCAACATGTTCATGGATATTGGAGGCAAGCTATTTGACACACTGGTGATGATCCTACAGATACCAGACTTTGATTTGATATTGAGCATGACTTGGCTACAATGGCACAATGCTAGGATCGATTGCCCAGCCAGGAGGATCTTTCCGAGACATGGGAACACGTGGGTGATATTAAAAGGTATTAGACCAGTTTCCTGGGCATTACGTTCTTTTATTTAGGCCATCAAGGCCCAACAACATGGAAACAAGGCATACCTGATTTGTTTCGAGATGGTGGAGGCAGAGGACTCCATAGCTGATATCTCAATGGCTCGAGACTTTTCTGATATTTTCCTAGAGAAGTTACCTAGACTACCCCCACACTAAGACGTAGACTTCTGGATTCAGTTGGTGCCGGGAGTAGACCCACAACTCGGGCATGGTACCAGATAGAACTGAAGTAGCTGGCAAAGTTTCATTCGCAGCTCCAGGAGCTGGTAGACTCAGGTTTGTCAGGTCGAGCTCATCATCATGGGGAATCCTTGTGCTATTTGTGAAGAAGGATAGTTTGCTCTGATTATGCATTGATTATTGGGAGATCAACCAGTTGACACTACGGAACACCTACCCACTATTGAGGATAGACGAGCTATTTGACCAGCTGGATGGAGCTTACCGGTTCTCGAATCTTGATCTGAGATTCGGGTACTATCAACTACATATTTAGGAGGACAATATTCCAAAGACGACATTTACTTGTCATTATGTCTTGTATGAGTTCACAGTGATGCCATTTAGACTCACGAATTCCCCCTCCGCATTCATGAGTTTGATGAACTATATCTTCGAGCCCTACTTGGACATCTTCGTGATAGTGTTCATAGACGATATATTGATATACTCTAGGTCCAAGGAGGATCACATGAAGCATTTAAACGTAGTTTTAGGGACGTTGTGGGAGCATCGTTTATATACAAAGTTCAACAAGTCCTAGTTTTGGCATTAGGAGGTGGCATTTCTCGGGCATACTATTAGTGGTGCTAGGTTGGCAGTGGACCCAACCAAGGTTCATGCAGTCTGGTATTGGGCTCCATTGAAGTGGGCATCATATATTTGTAGTTTCTTTGGATTAGCGGGCTATTACCACAAATTCATTGAAGGATTCTAAAAGATAGCATTTCTTCTCACTTCTTTGATGAAGAAGGATGCCCTATTTATTTTGGACACTACGGTGCAAGATGGTGTTCCAGGAGCTGAAGGATTGGTTTACCTCAGCCTCGATCCTTGACCCTCCATCTAGGAAGGAAGGATTTCAGATATATACTGATGCATCCTAAAAATTTATTGGCGTCGTGTTTATGCAACATGGCCACGTTATTGCTTTTGCTTCAAGACAACAAAAGAAGCGTGAGCAGAACTACCCAGTGCATGACCTTGAGCTTGGAGCGGTTGTGTTTGTATTAAAGATATGGAGGTACTACATTTATGGAGTGCACTATGAGAGCTTGTCCGACCATAAGAACCTGAAGTATGTGAATACGCAGAAGGATCTGGACCTCAAACAATGATGGTGGATAAAGTTCTTGTGTGATTATGATTACACCATGCACCGCCATACTGGGAAGACGAACACTGTGGCAGATGCACTTAACAAGAGAATTAGAACTTATGATCTGGAGCCCCACCTGATGCTAGAGGGCATGCAAATTACTCTGGTGTCCAAGGCTGACCTAATAGTTTATGCGGAGTACAAGGCTTCTATGATAATCATTTGCGACATTCGAGACCGCATCAGAGCTGGATAGAGAGAGGACACAACATTAGAGCAAATACTTAGGGCTCTATAGGAGGGATCTTATGAAGAGTATTCGATGAGGGATGGCCTTGTTCATCACCGAAGCCATATATATACCCACAGAAGGTGAGATCCAGGAGGACATATTGTGAGAGGCATATTGGTCTAAGTATTTTGTGCACCCGGGGATCTCCAAGATAACTGCGGACCTGCAAAAGGTCATATTTTAGCACAACATGAAGAAGTACATCATTCACTTTGTGACACACTACAAGACTTGCTAGCGGGCAAAGCCTGAGTGCAAGAGCCCCGGAGGTTTGTTACAGCCACTACAGGTGCCTGAGTGGAAGTTTGAGGATATTTTTATGGACATCATACACGATTTGCCTCACTCCTATTTTGAGCATGATTCTACTTGGGTGATAGTGAACCAACTGATGAAGGTTTCCAGATTTATTCCAGTCCAAAGGAGGCTCCGGTCAGTGACCTGGTGTGGCTATTTGTGGAGAAGCACATTAGATATCATGGAGTGCCCTGGTCGATAGTTTCAAACTGAGATGGTTGCTTTACTTCCAGGGAATGGAGGTCAGTAAAAGCTTACTTGGGGGTCTCAGTTGACTTTTAACACCTCCTTCCACCCACAAACTGACGGTCAGATGGAGGGTACCAACAGGACTATGAAGAATCTGCTCCTCCTTTGCATTTTAGATACTAGAGAGCCTTAGGAGAAACTATTTCAATTAATAGAGTTTTCTTACAACAACAATCACCATACGAGCATTTGTGTGGCTTCTTATAAGGCATTATATGGGAGGAGGTGTCAGATACCGCTGTCTTGGGTCCAAGATGAGGACCCAAAGGCTTTGGGATCAGACTACATTGAGAATATGGTTGCTCTAGTTCGGATGATTCGAGACCAGATGCTGGGGGCCTAAAGTAGGCAAGCAAAGTACTACGATGCGAGGCATCAGAAGCTGGACTTCCAGGTAGGAGATAGGGTTTTCTTGAAGATTCATCTGGTGCATGGTCTCTCGCAGTTACAGAGATAGAAGAAGCTCAACCCACAATTTATGGGGCCCTACACGATCCTAGATCGGATTTATTCTTTGGCTTATAGGCTGGAGATGTCGCCAGAGTTGGCAAACATGCACGATGTTTTTCACGTCTCTTCACTTTAGAGAGATCTACTTCATCTTGAGCAGCACATAGCTTCTACTACAGGCCTAGTGGCATCTGATCAGTCTGTTTACCTAGAGTTTGTCCGGATAGTGGATACTAATGTCAAAGTCTTGCAATAGAAGAAGGTTCTGTTGGTCAAGATCCTTTGGTCCAATCACGGGTAGGAGGAGCACACATGGGAGCCCTTGGACCTCAATCAATAATGCCACTCAGAACTCTTTACTTTGGGTACAACCTAACCCAACTAAAATATTACTTTCTTTCGTTATGCGTAGAATCCCGTGGACCCAAACATGAATTTTGGGGACTGGATTATTTATTTGTTTATTGGAATTTGTAACATCCTCATTCCTACTAGACCCCTAGTGCATGTTAGGGCATGATATATGGCATGACATGTGTATTAGGGAAAGGAGGTGACCCTAAGACCCAATATGGCAAGGTGATCTCACCTAGTGCACCCAAAGGGGGCACAAGTCAACCTAAGTCAATTCACCTCAAATTGAAATCAGAAGTCCAAATTGGCCATACCCATACCCCCTAACCACTAAGGGAGACCCTTAGGTCAACAAAATACCTTGGAATCAACCAATTCCTTGAAATCGACCAAAGTCAACAATGGGTCAACATATCACAATCTAACCCTAACATGGCTCAATTGGACTTCAATTGGTCAATTGACCTCACACCCACCTTCCTAATCTCACTGGTGAGTCAATTCACCATGGACCTCAACATAGGGTCAACCAATTCACCCAATTTGACCAAAGTCAAACCTATGTCAATATGGGTCAAAATCTTGTGTACATTGATCAATTAGCCCCCAATAGGGTCCCACCATAACCCGACCAACATTAGGTGGTTTCATGGGACCCATGACCATCAAGTAGGATCAGTCACCCCATCAATTTTACCAAATCAACCCTAAAGTCAACCTTGGTCAGATATTGTCCTAAAGGGGAAATTGAGAGCCCAAAACAATTCCAAATGGGCTAAGAACTTGACCCAAGGCTGATTTTGTAGTCCACAAGACAAAGACCCCCTATACCCACTGAAATTGACATGCAATTATATATATAAGAGCAAATTGGAGAATTCCCCTAATTTTGAATGAGACAAGGAGGACATCATGAAAACGAGGCCACTTGGCCCTACTCTCATCTTCCCAAGCTCAACCCTTAACTCCTCTAAGCAAGCCCGGTCGTTTTGGCACTGTTTGGGTGCCAAGTGGAGGCTATGAGAAGCAAACAAGGATTGAATGACCCCCCCCCCCCTCATGGTACCTTCATACACAATCCATCTAAACACTATTTAGTCATTTCATCATCTTCCCTACCTACTAAGGAGTCGAGCAAGCCATCCAGCCAGAGAAATCAAGCTCAAGAGCACTTTTTGGAGCAAGCTCGCGGGAGCAAGTAAAAGAAAATGGCTCATCAGATAAATACCCGCCGCCAAGCTCAAATGATGATGTGTTTCTCATCCCCTCCCTTTGTGCTAGAATTCTAGATTAAATAGGAGAGAAATTGGGCTCGACCGAGCTCGATTCCATGTGAGCAAAGTGTGAAAATCATGAGCTTTATTTCTTGCTCGAGATCGCCTGGGAAGAAATTTTCGACTTTCAAATCGGCGCAATTCGATGGCCACCACCTAAATGGAGGTTGGGGGTGGTGGTCGGCTGTGGTGGCCAAAGGATGGTTGGGAAATGGGTTTTGAATCTTTTCTAAGCCAGGTAAATCCTGGCCATCGGCTGGAGCTTGAAGACATGTTGATACCATTCATTCCCTACTTAAAGATGTGTGCTAATGATTCAATAAACTATAGTATAAATTTAATTAATATGCATTTCTGTGACACATGAACAATATTTTTCAAGCTTGACTTAAGGTCCATTAGAGGCAGAACTAAGTTAAGTAATAAATAAAAAAACTTGTAGCATTGGTCTTAACTTTACAAGAAATTTTAGAACACATCATTTGGTGTCGTACAGCCCTTAGAATCCCTATTTTTCTGGGGTGTGTCCTAAATGTCCCATAGAACATTCTTTATTAATTTCTATCTATTGACTTAATGAATGGGGCTGAAATTTTGGCCATGCATGAGGGGTACGAGTTTACATCCAAAAATCAGATTTTTTGGAGGAAATTTTTATATGGTTTAGGTAAAAATTTAATTATGCGTGTATAGGTGATATACATGGTTAGACAACATCAAAATGTCCTGCATCTCTCTTACATTTTTTACTTAGATCATTATATGCAACTGGTCAAAATTTGGGACCAATTGACTTTCTGCATGTGGGTCTATTCCACTTGTATGAACCTTATAGGTTTGGTAATGATATGCATTTAACACAAAACTATATTTGGTGTATTTTTCAAAAATGGCTTGTTGCATGTCAATGTGATTTTGGCCATGCATGTATTAAGATGGAATGTATAACCTATGGAGAAATTAGGATTTATGGACATTAATTATCTAAGTATTTCATTTATATTTAATATGTCACACTTTTAAATAATAGAAATAAATGTGACCAAATAACTTAGTAAAAATCCAAATCTCTGTCACATGCTTGACTAGGTCAAAACAAAAATCTGAGAATTTAATTAGATGTGAGCACCAATTTTCTTGACAAATATTATTAATTTTAATTATCATACTTTGAAAATGTGAAATATTTATGATCAAATTAACTTAGAAAAATACAATTCTCTAGTTAGAGACTTTATAGAGCATGATGAACCTCTGGTAATTTATTTGGTATTTTTGGATGATTAAATAATATAGTTCATGTTTAATGATGTAATTACTAACAAAAGCATTTATTTAATTTTAAGGGTCAAATTAATATGGAAAATTTTGATTCTCTGTTTGGCTCATTTATAGGTCATAATAAACCTTTGGTAATTTACTTGGAATATTTGGACATCACAATTTAGTACTTTATGTGTAAATTTGAAAGTTATCATATATATTTTTAAATACAATTATATGGATAATTAAAATAGGAAATATATGAATATCTTGTCAGTCACTTTTTATGTATAGTTATCTCCTTGTAATTTACTTGGAATATTTAGACATCATATTTTAGTATTTCATGTGTAAACTTAGAAGTTGTTTTATATTGTAAAATGTTATTTTATGGCCAAATTAAATTATAAATATATGATAATCAGGTAAATCAATTTTAATGACATGATGAACCTCTGGAATAAATTAGAGATTAATTGGCCAAATATTTTGGTAGTTGAACACTAGATGACTAATATAATGTTATATTTAATTAGTGGTCTGCATTTAGTAAAAATGAGAACTATAGATTTGACCAACAATTACACTTGGATGTTAGATAAAACCAGGATTATGATTATAGGACATTACTTTAATCATGTGCACCACGAGAATAGATTATGGAGCATATAACTTGTCATGGTTGAGGTTGCACCATTCATAATGTTTATGGAGTTCGAGGTAGGCATCATTCAACAGAACGTTGCTAGTGGGTAGACCATGAGGTATGTATAGAGCTTGACCTTAAATGGATTATTGATATATTTGAGTCCCTAGGCTTCTATTTGGAATCTAAGAATAAGGTGTCAAGCAATGGCGAGAGATAGAGTACATGGATGATAGGGGGTGTACTTAACCTTGGAGTTTACATGATAGATCAACTCTCCCCGCAAAAGGGTTATAAATCTATCTTAGGATATTAATAGTAACATTGGGAGAGGGCCTTAATGAAGGATAACCACCAACAAGATTAAATGTCTTGAGAAAGGGAGGTTTGAGAATCATCTCATCATACCTCTAGGTACCATTACGAGCCCTTCACTAGGTAGACCTCAAGAAGTCCAAGATTCATCCTAAATCTTTAAGCTTAATTAAATACTAAACAAGAGTAGATAAAGTAAGAAGATATTATAACCAGTGAAAATCATCCCAGGTGGATGTTGGGTTATAGTTGATAAGGACTTGATAGTCTATAGAGCTAAGTCTCTGTTGGTTGTGATATGGAGGACTGGATAGTATTGAGAGCTGGAGACTCGGATCTGTGGTGAGGGTGATACATTTGCATGTGCATATGATGTGGTGGGTCTTTGGTAATACACTAGTTGTCACAAAGATAAGAGTACAATATCTCGACAAGTAGTTGTGCTCCAGAGGGCTAGCTCAGCTGGTGTCATGGTGACATTTTCCTAATGACACTTCACTTAGACATAAAAGACTGGTGGATTCCAAAAAAAGTACGCAGGGGCTTCACTATTGTGTTTTTAGCATCGAGGCATACTAAAGGTCTAGGTCTAGTATTATGCATACCCACCTAGGAGTGGAGACGCCTGCTCCACTACTGCTATAACCATGATGGTGGGTATCTGAGTGGCTGTCTACCCTCTAAAAAGTGGGAACAAAAGGTTTGTGTACACAAAGTGTGTGTGAGTTGCACTTGTATGAAATCATAGTATAAGCATTGGATAACATAACATACTGTTCGGAAAAATGTCCCCAAGATTCCTAATTTGAAGAAGGGCTTAAGATGATAATAAACATCTTGTATTTGATGTCTATTTGAGTTTTGTGTGGTAGGTATAACTAAGTGCAGAGCTAATGTATTGTTAGACACATGGTCACCCGAATAGGGTTTTGCCCTTGTAATCCCTTAAGGAGCAAAACTAATATTAACCTCTGTCCTAATCATATATTAGACATGTCACTATCAAGTAGAAAGCTACTAAGGACAATAAAAATCAGAGGTAAAAACAAAAATTTATTAAGGAAAAACATCGGGTGCATATGCAAATTCTAAGGAAAAATATGACTACATCGACTTTATAGTTAAGGAAAAGTTCGACTGCATCGACTTCATGGTTTAGAAAAAAGTTCAACTGCATCGACTTCGTGGTTAAGAAAAAGTTCAACTGCATCAACTTCATAGTTAAGGAAAAGTTTGATAGCATCAAATTTATGGTTAAGGAAAAGTTCAACTACATCAAATTCATAGTTAAGGAAAAGTTCGACTGCATCAAATTCATGGCTATGGAAAAATTCAATTGCATTGATTGCATTGTGAGGACTGCATTTACACAGCCCAGGAAGATGACTCAGAGGACTATTTATCTGGAGTCAATCATTACAAAACCATTATTCAATCTATAAGATCATTGTTTGATCTGAGCTGTAAGCTTGTATTATAAAGGCCGAGTGTAGTAGCAGAGTCTCTGAGTTGTAGGATCTTCGTGTAGATCTCAGGTTGGATATCTGGTATATCTCTGAGTGTATGGTTGTTGTGCTTGAGGTAGGAGTTGCTTAACTCTGAGTTGTAGGAGTGAGATTCACTCTGAGGTGTAGGACCCTGAGGGATTTGAGGTGTAAGCTCAAGGAGCCGAGAAAAAGAAAGAGTTAGCCAAATCTAGCACAACGCTAGATATGTGAAGAGGAAAAATGGATGTACCCTAGATATGGGAACCAATATAAATTCTTGTGTGTTGTTGTGACTCTTGAAAGCTAACAACTAATTCTAACACACATCTTGACCAAAGCTTAAAAGATTCAAAATATCTAAAATAAACCTATTCACCCCCCCCCCCCCACTCTAGGTGTGTAGCTACTCTTGAACAAAGACTTTCTGGTATATTGAAAACTTTCGGAGACTGAGTTTTACCTTGGGCCAAGAGTTGGCCACTAATCTAATCAAGCAATCGTTGCCGGACAGTTATGAGAAGTTTGCCTTAAACTATAATATGAATGAAATTGACATGACACTGCCCAATCTCCTAGGCATGTTGAGAACTATCAAGAATAATATGAAGAAGGCCAAGCTTGCTAGCCTCATATTGATGGTGCATAAAGGTAAGGGCAATACTAAGGGATCCAAAAGGACTAAGGTAGGACCTAATTAACATCTTGATCCCAAGTCTTCAGCAATGGAGAAGAAAGGTCTGACAATAGAAGGGAAATGCCACCATTGTGGCAAGGTAGGGCATTAGAGGAGGAACTATCCCCTTTATCTTGAGGATCTGCAGAAGAAGAAGGGATGTGTGACTTTTGCTTTAGGTGCATTTATTATAGAAGTAAACCTTTTTGCTCCTTCATCTTGAGTAATGGATACCAGATGTGGTTCTCACATTTATTCTAATGTGCAAGAACTGGGAATGAGGAGAATGCTGGGTAAAGGAGAGGTGTACCTGCGTGTTGGAAATGGAGCAAGAGTTGCTGCTATTGCCGTAGGATTGTACCATCTTTCTTTGCACACTGGGCTTATATTAGAACTTGATAACTGTCATTTCATTCCTGCAATAACTAGAAATATTATTTCTATTTCACATTTGGACATGAATGAATTTTCTTTTATAAATAAAAACAATTATTATTCTATTTATAGGAATGATGTTTTTTTATTGCGTAGCTCATTTGTTTAATGACTTGTATGTCTTGAACATAGACCATAATATCTATAACATAAAAAAACCAAAAGACTAAAAACTAATGAATCCAACCCAACATACCTTTGGCATTATTGTTTGGGCCATATAAATGAGAAATGTATATACAAGCTCTACAAAAATGGACTGTTGAACTCATTTGATTTTGAATCAATTGAGAGATGTGAATCATGTTTATTAGGCAAGATGACTTAAGTCCTTTTCATTGGTCATACTGAGAGGGTTGATGATCTCTTGGGTGTAATACATAGTGATGTATACAGACCCATGAATTCTATGGCTAGTGGTAGGTACTACTAATTCATTGTATTTATTGATGATTTTAGTAAATACAGATTTGTGTTTCTTATGAAGAACAAATCCAAACCTTTGAAAAGTTCAAAGAGTTTAAGAGTGAAGTATAGGACTAACTAGTGAAAAGGATAAAAGCACTCCAATCTGATCGAGGTGGAGAATATCTGAGTCATAAGTTTCATGATCACCTGAAAGAGTGTGGTATTGTATCACAAGTCACTCCACCTAGAACACTACAATATAATGGTGTATCAGATAGGAGGAATCGTAACTTATTGGACACGGTACGATCAATGATGAGTCATGCAAATTTGTCTGTTTCCTTTTGGGGATTTACTCTAGAGACTATTTTTCACATTAAATCGTGCTCCAACAAAAATGATTTTAAAGACACCATATGAGATATGGACTGGGAAGCGTCCTAGTATGTCTTTTATTAAGATTTTGGGTTGTGAGGCATACGTGAGACGTCAAATGCCTGACAAGTTGGAACCCAAGTTGGATAAATTTTATCTTATGGGAGTATCCTATGGAAACCAAACGATACTACTTTTACCTACCTTCTGAGGGAAAAGTAGTTGTCACGAGGACTAACATCTTTTTGGAGAAAGAGTTCTTATCTAGAAAGACTGCAAAGGTAGAACTTGAAGAAGTTCAAGAACCACAAACAATAGATGAACCAGAATTGGAACTTGAGCAAAGACTACAAGTTGTTGTAGTTAGTGAGTCAACTCAAGAAACACAAGTCCAATGTAGATCTAGTAGACATAAATTTGAGCTCGAGGGATATGAATTTCTTGTATCTCAAATAAGTAATGTGTTACTTATGGATCATGATGATGAGCCTGCAACCTACCAAGAGGCTATAGATGGACTTAACTCAGAGAATTAGCTTGAGGCTATGCAATCTAAAATGGACTCCATGTATGCAAACCAAGTTTGGATCTTGGTGGAACCACCTAAAGGGGTAAGACCAATAGGGTGCAAGCGGGTCTTCAAGAAGAAGACCGATATGGACGGGAATGTATAGACGTTCAAAGGGCAACTAGTGGCTAAAGGTTTCAAACAAAATCATGGTGTTGACTATGATGAAACCTTTTACCCTATTGTTATGGTAAAGTCCATCAAAATTTTGCTAGCTATTGTTGCATATTACGATCATGAGATCTGACAAATAGATGTTAAAATGACTTTCCTTAATGGAAACCTCTTTGAGGAAGTGTATATGATACAACCCGAGTGTTTTGTACATCTAAATGAAGCCAATAAAATATGCCAAGCTACAAAGATCCATTATGGGTTGAAATAAGCTTCTCGAAGTTGGAATCTTCATTTTGATGAGAAAGTCAAAGAGTTTGGTTTCATCAAGAATGAAGATAAACCTTGTGTTTACAAGAGGATTAGTGGAAGCATTGTTATCTTCCTGATATTGTATATAGATCACATACTACTGATCGGAAATGACATTCCAACCATGCAAGTTGTTAAGAATAACCTAGGGGACTGCTTTTCTATGAAATACTTTGGTGAAATAACTTATATACTTAGTATTAAGATATATAGAGATAAATCGCAGAAGTTGTTGGGTTTGAGCTAAAGTACATACATTGAGAAGGTGTTGAAATAGTTCAGCATGATTGAGTTCAAGAAGGGATTCTTACCCATGTCTCATGGTGTGAGTCTCTCTAAGGACCAATATACTAAATCTTTGGAAGATAAGGCCTGCATGAAGTTGATTTCATATGCTTCAGTAATTGGATCAATCATGTATGCAATATTATGTACTAGACCTAATGTCTCCTATGCTTTGAGCATGACTAGAAGATATCAGTCTGATCTCGGTGATAGTCACTGGACTGCAGTCAAGAATATCCTTAAGTACTTGAGAATGACTAAGGATGTATTCTTGGTGTTTGGTGGAGAGGAAGAGCTTGCTATAAAGGGTTATACAGATGCTAGCTTCCAAACTGATAGGGATGATTCAAAGTCTCAATCAGGTTTTGTCTTTTGCATGAATGAAGGAGCTGTGAGTTGGAAGAGTTCCAAGCAGGAGACATTTATTGATTCTATAATGGAGGCTAAGTATATCGTTGCTACAAATATGACAAAGGAGGCTGTGTGGATTAGAAAATTCATCGGCGAACTTGATGCAGTTCCTAACATTGTTGATCTCACAGTTCTCTACTGTGACAACAATGGTTTTATTGAATAGGCTAAGGAACCTAGATCTCATCAGCGCTCCAAGCGCATACTTCGGTGGTTCCATCTTATTCGAGAGATTGTCAATCAAGATGATGGGAGCATATGCAGAATACTGATTGAAGATAATATTATGGATTCATTAAAGAAGCCTCTTGCACAAAGAAAACATGATGGTCATACTAGATCAATGTGTATTAAATACCTGAATGATCATCTCTAGTGGGAGACTTGTGGTATATATATATATATATATATATATATATATATATATATATATATATATATATATATATATATATATTATAAAGAAATATGGAGGCCTGCAAATAGCATAAGTTCGAAATTGAAAGGAAATTAGGTGGCCGTCGGATTTCAGAGATTTGATCATGCACCGTTGGATCAAACCAACCCTCTCTCTTCAAAGTTTACTAGGGGTCCTAAACCTACTACTAGGGATCTTAAAGTTAAGTAGATAACATAAAAAGGCCTTAAAAAACAACACTCCCATGAATTTAAAACCAGCCCGCTAACCCGCCTATTCATAGATTTCAAGATAAGCCAGGCAACCCACAAGCCCGCAAGCCCAAAAGCCCGCCTAATTTCAATCATTCATTCTGGAATTCTATATTTAAATCCAAAAGGTTCAAACCTACCAGCAGTGTGGGACTATAAAAGCTTGATTTTATATATACAAAGGTACGGGTGTACGGGCAAATCAAAAGGTGATCAACATGAAAGTTGTTCGTATCGCCAAGATCTACAACTTTCATGTTGATCACTATTCATTTTGAGATCTTCTTGACCCTCACATTCACTTGCCCGTACAGCCCGCGAACCCGACGAGGGTCTCCGGTCAGTGCGGCGGCGGCACTGGCGGCGGCGGCGGAGCAGACCGCCCGGGGGGGGGGGGGGGGGGGGGGGCGGGCAAAGCCCAGCGGGGGGCGGGCGAAGCCCGCCGTCGGCGGTCAGGTACTGTGGCGCGTAGCCATCGGGCCGGAGGCCCGTGCCTGTGACTCGTATATATATATATATATATATGTTGGTTGTTGTTTATTCATGTGATGAATAGAGTACTTTATATTTCTTCTTACATTTATGACAAGTTGTTTTGTTATGTCAACTGTTTCTATATGATAGATTAATTAGCATAATAAATGCCCTTAGAAGGTTTGCTTTCATAGGAATTCAAGTGCATTACTTGAATGTGTGGGCCTATGTTTCATAAGAAACTTCAGTCTTAAATGGTCCCTAGTCGGAGTATCATCTTAGAAGCTAATGACGATGATGGTACATTAATACTAACATGTGTGTTGACTAATGACCGGTTCTCATAGGTCATGATTTTGCGATATCAAGTCATCACATGGATACTTGTTAGTGAACAGTTGTACTGGACCGAACCACCATGAGAATACTTTGTGGAATGTTATATGAACATGTCACAAGTTAGTCTCAAGTGGCAATAATGTTTGTGGTTCTTTGACCTGAAGTCACACCATTCATCAAGTGAGGAAGAGAGTACTTTGATGGCATCAAAAGTCTTTATTGAAGAAGATTGATGATAATGGTGGTTATTGGGTAAGTTATGAGTCATTTGGGAGTTTGCGTGTGGACAGAAATGAGATTTGTACTCCTATATGATAGGAGTTACATCCATGGACCCCTTGATGGAATGGGACCAAGAAATACATTGTCATGCTTGGTTGAGTCAATATATGATATTGAGCTCACTAATTTCTAGAAGTCTATTCTAGATCAAGAAACTTGGATTGAACAATTATGAGGGTGACACAGTTAATGCCTCTAGTTCTATACAGATGTAAAGCGACAAAGGGGCATGATAACACTAATAAATTGGTCATAAAAGGCTTATTGAATTTTGAACTCTTATTGCTTGGGTAGAAATGATGTATTGTTAGATGTCGCTCATTGTTTGTGAGACTTTTGTTTGATACATTCAAGATCAAGTGAGAGACTGTTAGTGTTTCCAAAGTGATTTGGAAGTAGTCAAGAATTTGGTATCACTACCAACGCGATATGAGCCTATTGGGTTGCACATAAGAGCATATGGAGAAGTTGGAGGATTGGATTGTGTTGGTCTTACTCATATTGGATATGAGATAAGGACCAATCCATTGACTCTTTGGGGTTACTTGTTGGCATTATTCTGTGGTCGTCTCAACGTTACCATTGAGATAGCTGAGATCATCCTTACTGTACCGTCGAATCAGCTAAGAGCAACTCAGCTGTACCGCTGAGACAGTTGAGATTGTCTCAGTTGTACTACTGACATTTATCCTTTAGGTACCAGGTCTGCTGATCACAATGACGTGTGTCTATTTTATACTCCATGTATATTAGATGAAACCCTAGGGTTTTTTGTACGCTTCCCTTTTGAGATCAGGCAGAAAAGAGTTTTTCGGAGATCCAGAATCTACCACCTCCGCGAGACCTAATTCTGGATCCCGTCATCGCTGCCTCTCCTGGAACAAACCTAGCAGTTTGTGGAGGCACAAATGGCTTTCCAATTTCCATCCTAGATCTTCTTCGACAACGTCCTAGTGTTCTCCTCTGTTTGTGTGGATACCTGTAGAGCCGCATATCTATTTTTTGCGTGGACACAAACGAGTTTTTTGGAGCATCTTGGTTGATTGATAACTCAACCTCTCTCTAGTTTATTGTTATTTATTATTGTGACTTTACTTCTTGATCAATGTTTCATCGTAAGATCCAGTTTCTCTTTAGGATTTTCTTGCACTCTATTTTGTTGCGCACATATGATGTGTTGTTCCACTTCTGTATAAAAAAACCCAACAAATAGATCTTCGGGAAAAATGTCGGGATGAGTCGACCACTCACAAGAGAAGGTGAGTGCTCAATAAGGCCAGCACTCGCCGCTCACCTTAGCCTAGGGGCGAGTGCGGGTCACACCGCCCCACTCGCCCACCTCCTATCCCGGGTCCAGGGCGAGTATAGGAAAAGATATCCTAATCTCCCTGGACTGCCCTGGGCATTTGCCATGCGTGAGCCGGGGACTCCATTAACCTTTTCGGCTCACTTGGATCTGAATTGTGCCTTCTAGCCTTGATCCCTCCTGAGGGCCCCACTCGCCTAATACGGGGTTATACACATCATAAGATCCAATAGCCTTCTTTTAAGCTTTAGTTCAATTAGCCTTAGGCTTAATGACAATAAGCCATATAACATCTGTACATATAGAATGCGTAAGACCTATAATCACATAATCAAAGATGTCATCATGATTGTTTTATTACTTTCATAGATAATTCTCAATCCCTTGGATCTTAATTGACCATAATGCTAAGCTTTTTATGATCAACCTCCCTTTGAATCCAATTGAAAGTGAGGGAGTGCTATTAAGAATACTCTAGAGGGGGTGAACATAGGTATAAAAAATTAATCTCACAATCAGTCATAGTACATGCCACAGTAATTTAAATTAATAATATTAGAAGTAAAGAAATAATGGAAAGATATGCAACCAAATGACATAAGAATTTTTTAGATTTCCCCCCATAATTTTGGGTATGTCTTCTCGTCTACCCCTTGGTAGGTATTTCATTATACAATGCTTAGTTTTTTTGATAAGGTATCTCTTAGAATTAATGCACCGAGTCTTTTGATAAGTAGAATCTCAAAACCAATTTGAATCATTTGATAGGGGATTCTTAGAACCAACTGAATCCTTTGATAATAGAATTCTCGGTACCCACTATGTCTTTTTCTAAGGAGACACTTAGAACCAAATTTGAATCTTTGTAAGAGAAATCTCAAAAATATTTTTTGGGTGGTTGAATATGTAGAAATAGATTTTCCACAGTGTGAACCATCTTTAATAAAGCTATGAAGAAACTTGATCTTTGAGGCACTGCGTAGATTCTTGGTTGTAAAGGCAGTGGACAATTCCTATTGTATGAGAAGTATGGATCCAATAAGGAAAAGATGAATCCAATCTATATGGAACTTGAAGAAGAAGAAGAAGAACCCATGAGATAAGGAGAGCCTAAGATCAGTGAGAAGAGATCTTCTGAACTACGGTTTTTTGAGAGAACTTATTTGAGAAGAGGGAGAGATTTTTTTTTATTCTAAAGCAAAAGAATAGTTGAGAGCCTAAAACTATCTTTCTTTTGAAATCTTCACACACACACACACACATCTTCACACACACACACACACACATATATATACATATAACATATATATATATATATATATATATATATATATATATATATATATATATATATATATATATATATATATATATATATATATATATATATATATATATATATATATGACTACTGCAGATTGGAGGCATTCCATATATGTGACTATCAACAAAATTTCCTTCTTGAATATGAGAAGTAACATGTCTAAATAAATCAAAATTAGTGCCTTGATGTGCTCAAGAATCAATTATGGAGAACTAGAGAGTATTCAATATATGGTCACAAACGTCGAATACTATTATGTCCACGTTGAAATCTCTCTTCACAACATTTTGATGTACGTCAGGAATTATTCAACACAAATGTAACATAATGTTGAAATCTTTTCAAATGACTATGATCAATCTCACTGTAGATCAAGGCCATGATTGAGATCAAATTCAAGACGTCACTACTTCATTTCTAGAAGGTGTTAGGTTGATTGGCACTTAAAAGGAATGCATATATTTTGCAGCAGTCATATATATAAACTGATATTGAATAGAAGGTAGCCAATCACTTATTCTAAATTGGATCTTCACTTCTACAAGATTTAGAATTCTCCTTCGTACCTCTAAAGAAGAAGGTCTCTCCAAGAACCCTAGCCTACAAGATCACCTTCATTATTTTATCTAAGACTCTTCTTCCAAGGTTTCTTTATCTTCTTCTCAGTGTTCCTCACAGTTTAGGATTCATCTTCTCTCTATTGAATCCAGCCTTCTCTGCCTAAAGGAATAGTCGTTTGCTGTTATATTCAAGAATACATACAGTGCTTTAAAGAACCAGACCCTTCTGTGCTTTGTTCAAGAAGGATCATATTGTGAAAAATCATCTTCAATATCAACTATTTCAAAGAAAGAGTTTCCAGAATCTCTCTTGCAAATATTCATCTAATTCTAAGAGTCTCCTTATCAAAAAAACATAGTTGATTTTAAGCGTCTCCTTATCAAAAGACTCAGATGGTCCTAAGAATCCCTTTATCAAAGAATTTAGATTGGTTTTGTGAATCTCTTTATCAAAAGATTCAGTTTGATGGTTCTATATATCACCTTTTCAAAATATATATTATATTAGTTTTAAGTGTCTCCTTATCAAAAGACTCGACACTAATGGATATCCTATCAAAGGGTAGAAGAGGAGACGTACCCACCATTTGGAGAATCTCTATAAAACTCTTTGTGTCTTCCGGTTGCATAGATCTTTATAGATTTTATTCTCTATGTTATAATTATTCTGTTGTTCATATAGTCAATAATTGTGGCATGTACGGTGATTAATTATGCAAAAGAAAAATCTTTAAAAATCATTTCAGCCCTAGAGTAATTCTTAGCACTTTTCAAGCCTTACCATCATAATTCTTAGACACAAATCTTTGGTAGCACTTAGTCTCTATATGAAATTTCAAGTCTTGTGGTCTCTACCAAAGCACAAAATCTAGACTCCAAAAAAAATAAGTTGTTGCCTTAGGTTTTCCCTTACTCATAAAAGTGATGGGTTGTCTCTTCCTCATCCACAATGATACTCCAAGCATAACAATTGAGGCAAGTAAACTCTTAGAAGTAGGTATTGTTGAAATTTGTGAAGTGGAAGTGGGTGACGGGACAGGCCGGGCGGCCTGGGGCGGACAGCTTTGGCGGACTAGGCGGACTGGGCGGACTGAGATGTGCGGCCTGGTGGAAGGTCTAGTGGAAAGCCGGCTGTCTTCTGAGCGGCTTGTTGCATGGAGTCCGCGGACTATGCGGCCTGATTTCTGCAGATAGGGTGTTTGCTGATTGGCTTTGCCAAGGAGCGGCCTGAGCGGATGGAGGCTTGCGGACTGGTGCATTGCTCAGTGGCCGCGGGTGCAAGCTTGTGCTGATAGGCGGTCTGGCTCGTGTTCGCGGGAAGCTTGCGGACTGGAGTGTCCGCGGTATGGGCTGTTGCGGACTGAGCATTAGAGCTTGGCTAAGGCCTTGTCGAGCTCTGGTGGCACAGCAGGCGAATTGCTGTGGAGGTCGTTGGCGGACTGGTTTTGGAGTCCGGGGTTGGCTGCTGCTTTGGACAGAAGTGCGAGGAGCTCGCGGACTCATGGCGGTCTGTGCTAGGGTGTTTGGCGGACGGGAGTTTGTGTCCGCCATGCTCGCATTGGCCCTTGATGGTTTTGGACTTGGTCACACTTTGTGCCAAGGCCATGGTGTCCGCGGTATCCGCCAAGTCCGCTGTGACCGGGCGGACTGTTGCTGTCTTCCTTTGGTCGTGGACTTGTGGCGGATTGAGGTGTGAGTCTTGCGGACTGCCTCGGGTTGGTGCGGACTGCCATTGAAGGGGGTTGCTGTCTTGCAGTGGTTGGAGCTTTGCGGGCTGATGCCTTGTCCGCATAGCTTGGGCGGACTGGAGAGGGTTCGCCAATGTTTGCCTTGCTCCTGGCGGTTTTCCTTGGTATCCGGCTAAGTCCATGTGGACTCGGCGGACGGTGTTTTTGCTATCGCGCGGGCTGGGATGGTGACGCTATCTCTTGGGCGGTGACCACACTCCTCACCTTGCCTATAAATAGGACCCCCTGGCATAACCTAAATAATTAGAGTGAACAGTAAGTTGGGTTGAGCGAAGTGCTGCGGTCTGTATTTGTCAGTCCGCGCGGATTGTTTCAGGCTGACGGTTTACTGTGTGCAGGTCGCGCGGGTAGCTTCAAGGAGCCAGGAGTTTGGCTGTGACTTCGGTCAAGTACTTGGAAGTGTGCGGTCTCTGCGGACTCAGCAGGAGGTCGCTCTGCGGCTTGTCAGTTCTGTTACATCTTTGCCAGCTTCAATAACCTGTCCGCCGGCTTCAGGCGGGTAGGGGTGTTCCTCAGTTCAAGTTCAGCAGGAGGCGAATGACGGTGTGTCCGCGCGGCCTCGCGGCTTCGGCGGACTCCGTGTCTATTCGGCGGATTGCAGCATTGCTTGGGTGAGCTCAGCGAACTCGGCGACCTCGCAGTCTCGGCGGACTCGAGTGCTGTCCGGCCGGCTTGTTTTTTGGTGCTTTCTGTTTTCAGCTGTTATACTAGCGAAATCATGTCTCGCTATGTATGCCTCGCATTGTAAAGAAGTGAATGAATAAAAGACCTGCTTGTGCTTCCATTGTTTGTTGGGATTTACCTTTGTACCTCTAGTCTTTGGTTTCCGCTGGTTCAACGTGCGAACTGGGTAGTTCCGAAGATATTAATTTGGTGTTTGGGCTATCTTGCTGACCACGTTGAGAAAATTTAACATGGTATCAGAGGGAGGTTTCTGAGGTTCAGCTGCATGAGCGGAAGTCAGCCAGTGTTGTTACTCAGTGATTGAGTGGTGATCAACCTGTGTTGTTGCTCGGAGCTGCTGAAAGGTTGCCAACAGGTGTTGCAATGGAAGGGAGCTTTGCAAGAGGTCTGAGCATTGAACTCTTAACGCCGACTAACTTCAAGAAGTGGAAGTCGTGCATGAAGAGTTATCTTCTTGGCGAGGAGCTGTGGGAAGTCGTCGGTGGAGACGACAGATAGGAAGTCTCTGCTGCTTTCAGTACTGCTGAGCAGGTGAGGCTCTGGAGAAGAACAAATGCTAAGGCGGAGTTCATTATGAAGAGAGCCGTGTCTCCGGAACTGTTTGATCACATCATTGGATGTGAGTCGGCTGCTGATATTTGGACAACCATTGATGAGTTGTTCAATAGGAAGAATGTGGCGCGGCTTCAGTTCCTGGAGAATGAGTTGGCCAGGGCAACTCAGGGAGACCTTTCCATCTCTAAGTACTTCTTAAAGATGAAGAGCTTGTGTGCTGAGCTGTCGGCACTGGATCCTGATGAGCCTATCTCTGAGGCAAAGATGAAAAGGCACATTATCCGCGGCTTGCGGAAGAAGTATGTGGCCTTTGTTACATCTGTTCAAGGGTGGGCTACTCAGCCGTCGTTGCTGGAGCTGGAGAATCTGCTTGCCTCGCAGGAGAGCTTAGCAAGGCAGATGGCTGGAGTGAACCTGAATCAGGAAGGCAGCGAAGCTCTCTTCTCAGGCAAGAAGAAAGGATGGGAAGTGAAGAAGAAGAAGAAGGTGCAGACCGCTGTTGAGAAGGAGACTTCAACTTCATATCCGCCGGAGAGGAGCAATGCTCCTAAGGACTGGAAGAAGAATCTGAAGTGCTACCGGTGTCATCAGCGAGGGCACTTCAAGCGGGACTGCAAGTTCAAACTGCAGCCTGGGCATGCTGCGGGAAAGGAGTAAGCTTGCTCGAGAAGTGAAGAAGCAGAATGGGGCGGAGCTTTCATGACGGGAACTTGTGTCCGGGCCTTGTCTGCTGAGGACTTCAACAGCGAGTGGATCGTGGACTCCGGGTGTGGTCATCACCTCACCGGAGACAAATCGAAGTTCACCTCCATGCAGGCTTACTCAGGTAATGAAGCTATTATCACTGCTGATAATACTGTTTATGTAGTAGAGAAAGAGGGGGTCGTGTCATTGGGTAGTGATCAGGGGCCACTCACGTTAAGGTGCCGGGCATGAAGAAAAACCTCTTCTCGGTGACCAATGCGGTGGACGCTGGGTATCACGTTCTGTTTGGGCCAACAGACGTGAGGTTCCTTCGCAACGTATCAGCGGTAAAGGCTGATGTTTCTCATGTTGGGAGGAGGGTAAAGAACTTGTTTGTTCTTTCCTCTAATGCTTATGTTGATAAGATGAGGGCCAATGATAGCGCTGCTATCTGGCATGAGAGGCTGGGGCATGTTGGCATGGACAAGCTGAAGGCAATGGCGAGTAGAAGTTTGGTGAGGGGGTTGCCGAAGTTGTCCTCCTTTGGTGATGGGCATGTTTGTGCTGGCTGTCAATACGGTAAGGCACATCGCCTTCCGTTTGATAAATCACAAACAAGGAGCAAGAAGCCACTGGAGTGTGTTCATGGCGACCTGATGGGACCAACGGTTACTGCCAGCCTTGGCGGAAGCAGATACATGCTTGTCTTGGTTGATGACTACTCAAGGTATACTTGGGTGTACTTCTTAAAGGAGAAGTCGGAAGCCTTCCGCTAACCAGAAGTAGCAAGGTTGATGAAGCACCGGTGGTGGCTGCTGAAGGCTTGGAAGAGGAGCTTGCTGTTTCACCAGCAGCTCCTGTTGCTTCTAACTCCGAGGCTGAGCCTTCTGGCTCAGGAAGCAGGGGGAGCACTGCTCAATGCTTGCCCCAGGTAGGAGTGGAGCCCGAAGAAGCAACGGAAGCCGTGAGCAAGGAGCCATGTCTTCGGAGATCGAAGAGGGTGGTTAAGCCACCGGCTCGGTACTGTGATGGGAATGCAGTGAGCTTTGTCTCCTGCTTCTTTGCAGGTCCTCTGGATGAGCGAGAGCCTGCAAACTTCAACGAGGCCACTGGAGTAAAGGAGTGGGATGATGTCATGAAGGAAGAGATTGATGCTCTGAAGAAGAATGAAACCTGGGACCTTGTGCCTAAGGTTGATGGCGTTACTCCGGTTACTTGTAAGTGGGTGTATAAGTTGAAGAAGAAGGCTGATGGGAGCATTGATCGGTTCAAGGCTCGCCTGGTCGCTAGAGGATTCTCACAGCAGTATGGAGAAGACTATGAGGAGACATTCAGTCCAGTTGCGAAGATGACTTCTGTAAGAGTGGTGATCGCCTTGGCTGCTAGCAAGGGATGGAGGTTGTGGCAACTCGATGTGAAGAATGCCTTTCTTTACGGAGAGATTGACATGGACATCTTCATAGATCAGCCGCTTGGTTTTGTCTCTGAGAAGCATCCGGACTATGTCTGCAAACTCAGGAAGGCTCTCTATGGGTTGAAGCAAGCTCCTAGAGCGTGGTATGGGCAGATTGCAGAGTACTTGCAATTCTGTGGATACCTTGCTTCCAACTCGGATTCAAGCTTGTTCGTCAAGAAGAAGGGAGAGCTACGAGTCTTGGTCCTGCTGTATGTGGATGGCATGATCATCACAGGGAACTCGGAGGGGGAAGTAGCAAGGCTCAGGGTAGAGCTTGTTATACGCTTCGAGATGAAAGACTTGGGAGAGTTGCATCACTTTCTTGGTCTGGAAGTGGAGAGGAAGGAGTGCGGGGTTCTCATTAGCCAGAAAGGGTATGCTGATCGCATTGTGAAGCGGTTTGGCATGGGCGAAAGGAAGAAGTGCTCTACTCCACTAGAATCTGGGCTAAAGCTTCGACGAGATGAGGGAAGGGTTCTTCATGATCCCTTGGTGTTCAGGGCTCTTGTTGGGAGCTTGATTTATCTGACGATTACAAGGCCGGATATCGCGTATGCTGTTGGCCGAGTAAGTCGGTATATGGCTGAACCAAGACAATCTCATCTAGTGGCGGCGAAGGGAATTCTGAAGTATGTCAAGGCTTCTTCTGACATGGGACTCCTCTATAGAAGGGACGCGGAGGTTGCATTGCTCGGGTACACGGATGCTGACTATGGTGGTGATTCGGACGATCGAAGGTCTACTTCAGGTTATGTGTTCACTTGCGGTTCAGCTAGCATCTCATGGTGTAGCAAGAAACAGGACTCGGTGTCGGTTTCAACCACGGAGGCGGAGTATAAGGCTTCGGCCTTGGCTGCTCGGGAAGCCGTTTGGTTGAGGAGGCTTATAGAGGATGTTCATGAAGAAGTGCAAGGGCCTACTTTACTCCGGGGTGACAATGAGAGTGCTCTTAAACTGGTTAACAATCCAGTGTGTCACGCCAGGACCAAGCATATAGAGATTGATCACCACTTCATCAGGGAGAAGGTGTTGGAGGGGTCTCTGCTGGTCGGGCATGTTCGGAGTGAAGATAATCTTGCTGACATCTTCACGAAGCCGCTGTCGAAGGGGCCCTTTGAACGCTTGCGCAGCTTGCTGGGCTTGGTCACCACTTCCCACTTCAAGGGGGAGTGTTGAAATTTGTGAAGTGGAAGTGGGTGACGGGACAGGCCGGGCGGCCTGGGGCGGACAGCTTTGGCGGACTAGGCGGACTGGGCGGACTGAGATGTGCGGCCTGGTGGAAGGTCTAGTGGAAAGCCGGCTGTCTTCTGAGCGGCTTGTTGCATGGAGTCCGCGGACTATGCAGCCTGATTTCTGCAGATAGGGTGTTTGCTGATTGACTTTGCCAAGGAGCGGCCTGAGCGGATGGAGGCTTGCGGACTGGTGCATTGCTCAGTGGCCGCGGGTGCAAGCTTGTGCTGATAGGCGGGTTGGCTCGTGTTTGCGGGAAGCTTGCGGACTGGAGTGTCCGCGGTATGGGCTGTTGCGGACTGAGCATTAGAGCTTGGCTGAGGCCTTGTCGAGCTCTGGTGGCACAGCAGGCGAATTGCTGTGGAGGTCGTTGGCGGACTGGTTTTGGAGTCCGGGGTTGGCTGCTTCTTTGGACAGAAGTGCGAGGAGCTCGCGGACTCATGGCGATCTGTGCTAGGGTGTTTGGCGGACGGGAGTTTGTGTCCGCCATGCTCGCATTGGTCCTTGATGGTTTTGGACTTGGTCACACTTTGTGCCAAGGCCATGGTGTCCGCGGTATCCGCCAAGTCCGCTGTGACCGGGCGGACTGTTGTTGTCTTCCTTTGGTCGTGGACTTGTGGCGGATTGAGGTGTGAGTCTTGCGGACTGCCTCGGGTTGGTGCGGACTGCCATTGAAGGGGGTTGCTGTCTTGCAGTGGTTGGAGCTTTGCGGGCTGATGCCTTGTCCGCATAGCTTGGGCGGACTGGAGAGGGTTCGCCAATGTTTGCCTTGCTCCTGTCGGTTTTCCTTGGTATCCGGCTAAGTCCATGCGGACTCGGCGGACGGTGTTTTTGCTATCGCGCGGGCTGTGGTGGTGACGCTATCTCTTGGGCGGTGACCACACTCCTCACCTTGCCTATAAATAGGACCCCCCTGGCATAACCTAAATAATTAGAGTGAACAGTAAGTTGGGTTGAGCGAAGTGCTGCGGTCTGTGTTTGTCAGTCCGCGCGGATTGTTTCAGGCTGACGGTTTGCTGTGTGCAGGTCGCGCGGGTAGCTTCAAGGAGCCAGGAGTTTGGCTGTGACTTCGGTCAAGTACTTGGAAGTGTGCGGTCTCTGCGGACTCAGCAGGAGGTCGTTCTGCGGCTTGTCAGTTCTGTTACATCTTTGCCAGCTTCAATAACCTGTCCGCCGGCTTGAGGCGGGTAGGGGTGTTCCTCAGTTCAAGTTCAGCAGGAGGCGAATAACGGTGTGTCCGCGCGGCCTCGCGGCTTCGGCGGACTCCGTGTCTATTCTGCGGATTGCAGCATTGCTTGGGTGAGCTCAGCGGACTCGGCGACCTCGGCGACCTCGCGGTCTCGGCGGACTCGAGTGCTGTCCGCCCGGCTTGTTTTTTGGTGCTTTCTGTTTTCAGCTGTTATACTAGCGAAATCATGTCTCGCTATGTATGCCTCGCATTGTAAAGAAGTGAATGAATAAAAGACCTGCTTGTGCTTCCATTGTTTGTTGGGATTTACCTTTGTACCTCTAGTCCTTGGTTTCCGCTGGTTCAACGTGCGAACTGGGTAGTTCCGAAGATATTAATTTGGCGTTTGGGCTATCTTGCTGACCACGTTGAGAAAATTTAACAGGTATTCACGCTCATGTTATACTATATGGGTCTCTAAAATTATCCTTAATGTGCAAGGTGGGTCGTCGTATGAAGATTGCACTTCAGAAAAACCATAGAGAATTCCCTTATTATAATATGAATCGTAAGTTGCCCAACAAAATGTTTTCCATACACCCACCACCACACCTTTGTGTCACAATCCAGCAAGAAGTAGTGAATGATGCCTTCCTATCCCCATTAGTCTACGTGGTTTTCAAAAGCTCCTTAATATGAACTAGTCAATCTTAAGCTTCTATTGGTGCATTTGCACCATTCAACATTGGAGGGTAGAAGCTCAGAAAATACCTAAGCAGACAATCCTTCAGGAAAACTACATGCTTCACAATTGGCTCTCTTCTACTCCGCAGCCCCAAGGGCAAGAAGCATTGTCGCGGAGTCGGTGGTGATATAGCCAAGAATATGTGGGAAAAAAATTGTTTGTTGCTCGCCAAAGCAGAGTTAACATCCTCGGTTGAGATTTGATCTTCCAAATGTCGCACATGCCGCAATGAGAAGGTAGGCGTTCAGCTTCATAGATGGTCGAGGCCACCATAGTCTCCTTCTCAGTTTGAGCCCAGACAAGCTTGTCCTCTCCTCCGACCATGTCCCGAGGAAGATCCTTAATATATTGGATTAGTTCTGGCGCAAAGCCGGCGAGCCGGTTGTCATCCCAATCTTCGTTTTTGTCAAGAAGGCCAGCAAAATTTTCTGGTAGAGCCTCCGTATTTATCATTGTAGGCCATCTAGCCAATGGTTGGGGGCTTAGCCATATGTCGTTGAATGTTGAGATTGATTGCCCATTTCCCACCATCCAAAAAGAGTGCTTTCTCACTATAGTTGCTCCCAGGCTAATTGATTTCCAGATTTTAGAGTACTTTCTATTGGCTGAGCAAAGGTCCCGCTGGCCATACCTGCTGCCGAGAACTTGGGCAAGCAAACTGGGTTCGCCTCTTATAACATGGGCAGCAACTCATCCCATGATGACACGCCTCCAGGTAGCTAAATCTTTTATACCCAGTCCTCCCTTGTCTTTTGGGCGACAGACATCATCCCAAGCCAGATAGTGAATGGTGTCCTTTGTGCTTGAGCCACTCCAGAGGAAGTTTTTAAGAAAGGAGCTGATTTTGTTTAATATGGAAATCGGGACAGATGTATTTGCGAGGGCATGGAGCGGCTTCGCCGCCAACGAGCATTTTATAAGGGCAATCCTCCCAGCAAGGGAAAGATGCCGAGATTCCCAATTTATGATGCTGGTTGTCATTTGATTCAACAAGGCTTCGAAGTCTCTTGCATTGGATCGACCCGGCCGGAGCGTAATGCCAAGATATTTAAAAGTATTTACATTGTTATGGCCAAGCACAAGTAGTATTTTGGACTTTTCAGCAGCTGGAACCTTCGGGCCAAAGATAATTTTGGATTTTGAATCATTGATTGTCTCGCCGGACAGCGAGCAATATTGTTGTAGAATATGCTTTAGCGCCATTGCTGTTTTGGTAGTAGCCGCACCAAAGATCAAAGTGTCGTCAGCAAATAATTAGTGGGAAATTTTTGGGGCAGAAACGCTGACCTTGATACCAAGTCCAGGCGCCGGGCATTGTTTGACAAGCAAAGATAAAAATTCAGAGCATATGATAAATAAATATGGCGACAAGGGGCAGCCCTGGCGGAGGCCACGAGTGGCCTCGATCCAGTCCGACTTTGCGCCATTAATAAGAAGACCATATCTGGGATAGGAGATACATTCCATGATCAGGTTTATCCATCTTTGCGGGAAGTTGAGAGCTTGCAATGCCCGAAGAACAAAGCTCCATTGTATTTTGTCGAACGCCTTCTCCATGTCTAGCTTGATGGCCATATATCCGTTTTTGCTTTCATTTGTATGAATCCTGTGGAGAATTTCTTGGGCAATTATACAATGGTCCGATAGAAGGCGGCCCGGCACAAAAGCGGCTTGCTCCGGAGAGATTAGCTCCTGCAATAGTGGTTTTAAACGGTTGGCAATCACCTTTGCTGCGACCTTGTAGATCGAGGAGCAAAGGCTAATGGGGCGAAATTATTTAAACGGCTTACAACATCCGCCGTTTCCGGTATAAGAATACCCTGCGGCCTCCAGAGCGCCTACAGAAATCAAGCTCTTTCTCAAACTGGGCACATACCGAACGTTGGTGAGTGTCATGACCACTCCGTCGAACATCCTAATCCTGATGCTACCAACTCCCAAAATCTCGCACTATGATTCGTTCCCCATAAAAACACGACCACTTTCACACTGCCTAAAACTGGAGAACCAATCTTTGTTCGGGCACATGTGGTACGTGCATCCTGTATCCAAGATCCAGGATCCTGTGGTCTCACCGCTGGGTGAAACATGAAGAACGTCGGTGTCGTTCTCATCCTCGGATGCCACCGCAGCCTGATGTGGCTCATGCGTCTGTTCTCTAAACTTACTCTTCGGGCACTCATTCTTCCACTGCCCCTCCTCCTTACAGTAGTGACACTTCGTATTCCTGCTCCCGGTCTTAAACCTAGGTCGGTCTTTCTCCTTCCCTTTTCCTCTCGATTTACCCCGGGTGGGGTCTTTGCTCTTAATGAATAAGTCCTCGTCGGCTCTAGGGCTCGACTTGCTTCTCGTTTCGTTCGAGAGCAGCATTGTCATCACTTCTTCCATCTTCAGGGTGTCCTTACCATACAGAATCGTGGTGACCAGATGATCGAAGGACTTCGGCAATAAAGACAACGGGAGAAGAGCCTGGTCTTCCTCTTCGACCTTAATGTCCATACTACGCAATTGAGAAATCAGTTTATTAAACGCATTCATGTGGTCAAGAAGCGGAGTGCTATCCGACATCCTCAAGCTGTAAAGTTGTTTCTTTACGTACAGCTTATTCGTGAGAGATTTTGACATATAAAGCTCCTCCAACTTCTTCCACAGATCCGTTGTAGTCTCAGCATCGACTACATTATACATAACCTCATCAGCCACGCACAACTGGATTGTGCTGATGGCCTTCAGATCTTGCTCATCCCGCTTGTCATCCTTCTTCCTGGACTTCTCCTTTCCGAGGAGAGCCTTATGAAGAACTTGCTGGACGAGAACCGCTTTGGCCCGTTTCTGCCACAGACCAAAGTCAATTTTGCCGTCGTACTTGGGGACTTCAAATTTCGCTATCATTATTGCTCACCGGGGTCCGAAGGGTCCAACCTCGCTCTGATACCAATTGTTGCGAAATTGGGACCGAATCCGCGACTACGGTAGTTTGCCGCGGATCTAGCAACGGAGGCTAGTCTGAGCAATAATATGATAAACAAAATTTAAATCCAAGCAAGCACAACCAAATGACAAAATAATACACGTGGTTCGGAGATGGGCTCCTACATCCACGGGGAGAGCTCGCCAAAAATAATCCACAAAAAAGCTGATGAGGTTACAAGATACAAACTGAGAGAGAAACAAAAAACCAGAAAACTGTATAAGTGTTGTCGCCGGGCGATAGCGATGTCGCCGGGCGATAGTGACACTGATTATCTTCCCCGCTAGAATCAGCTGTTTCATGCACCTGCTGTCGGCGCCTGGAGCTGCCTGCCGCCGCTGGACAGAGCCGCCTCCGCCTGAGGTAAACCGATGCGCCGCCGCTGAATCGCAGCACGCCTGCTGCCGCCACCGTGCCTAGTCTATACTAGAGTCGTCGCCACTGCCGCCTCGTGAAGCCTTTTGATGACTGCCTGGAGATTGTCGTTGCAACCCACTGTCGCCGCCTCTGATCCTCCTGGACCGACAAGGTTTGCCTGCGCCGCTGCCGACAGAAAACTCCTACAGGCCTGCTTTCACACTCTTGTTTCTCACTGGTGGCTCAAGACTGGATTCTCTCTTCTGTTTTTCTTGCACAGATTGTTGTAGCAGCCCCCTCCATTAAATAGGAGAAGCACCACCTACTCCTAAGAAGGAAGAAGCACCAACAAAGGAGAGCTATTAATGGCACCTAACCAGCATGGGAATATCCAGCTGGCCATGGCTGGAAACAGCCATAACCGCAAGAGTCAGCCCCCCTAACTACTCCCAAAAAATCAGCCCCCTCACTAAACCACTTCCTAATCAGGATTAGGACAAACTAGGCAAATAAAACTCCCTAGGATTGATGACATGGCGCGATCCTGATGGTCCGAGATTGGCGATGAGGTGTCATAATCTCAACAATAGAGGACAACATGGAGGGCCGTTGAACATCCCACTACTACCACTCTCTTTAGGGAAGGCTCTGAACTAAAGGATGAAGGTTATTGGGAATACCCCAACTGCCATCCTCACAGCGAGGGAGACATGTATCATATCTTACTTTCAATATTATTACATCCATTTTCTATATTCAATAATGATAAAGGGCTCCACCCCCTCCCCCCAGCCACACACACACACCCGCACACACACACACACATCGTGCAAAGAGCTTGTGTCTTATGATTATGGAGGGCATGTCCCCCTTCGTGACCGGGCAAGAATAGGGTTTCCTATCAATGAATATCCAAATTATAAGACTACGACCTATTATAAGAAAGGGTATAGATCCCCCACCCACACAACAAGCAACAAGCCTGCGCCCTACGACCGAGTGGGCATGCACCCTTTGCGACCAAGCGGAAACTTGCTTCCCATCAACGAATCTCCAAATAGTATGGTCATGACCTCAGGTAATAAAGGATATAGCTTCCCCCATACTGAGTAGCAAGCTAGTGCCCTACAATCGAGGATGGCTTACCCCCCCCCCCCCCCCCCCCCCCCCGCTGCGACTGGGCAAGAACTGGGTTCTCTATCTACAAATCTTCAAAGGGTAAGTCCAAAACCTCTAGTAAGAAAGTGGTTAGTGCCCCCACAAATAGTAGCGAGCTTAAGACCTACGATTATTGAGAGGTTGCCCCCTCCATGATCGGGCGGGAACTAGGTTCCCCGTAGAGCAAAGACCTCTAGTGTAAACATTAGAAAGAGAGTTCACAATGATAGCGATGACCTTCGGTGCTAACACCGAGCAGCGAGCTCATAAGTATAACGATAAACTTTGGTACTAATACCGAGTATTGAGCTCATAACTAGAGCGATGACCTCTACTTCTTACACCAAGAAGCTAGTTCGTGATCATAAAGAATGAAGGTGACATCCTTTGATAGAAAATGGGTTCCCCATTACACCATTTAGCGAACACAATTACAACAACTACCTCCGAGTAGCACACTAATAATTATGGTACCTACCTCTTGGTAGCACACTAATAATTATAATAGCTACCTATGGGCAACACACTCACAATTAAAGCAATTACCTTCAGATAACATGCTCATAACTACAGTAACTACCTTCTTCGGGTAGCGTGCTCATAACTATAATAACTACCTACACCATGTAGTGCATTCAAAACTACAGTAACTGCTTCTACCAGGTAGCATGTTGAAAACTACAAAAACTACCTACGCTAGGTAGTGCGCTCATAACAACAACAAATATCTCCACTAGGTAGTGACCTCACAACTATCAACTACCTTCAATTCCCACACAGTGCAACACGCTCACAGCTATAGCAACAGCCTTCGGTTTCAACACTGAGTAACGAGCTCGTAATAATAAAGATGCAATAATTCACACAAGCAAGCACACAAAAAGCCAACATGAAAGAATGATTTCATCACTAAAAACATAATATGATATGCAAAAACAAGTACCAATGTATCAGGACACAACTATGCACCTCACACAACAAATAAGACTCTACCATACAGTCGGTTGGGAACCTCCATCCAAAAGTTTGTTTATGTGCCTCCCTTCAACATGATCATAAGCACATTTTTCTCCTGCATGTTCACGTGTGCGCATCTATGCAATACGTTCAGACAACCTAACGACATATTCACATGTGCACTACCCTACAACACATTCATGTTTGCACAACCTCTCAGCATATTCACATGTGTGAAGGTTTACAACACATTCATGTTCGCATAAAATCTCAGCACATTCACTTGTGCACATCTCTACAATACGTTCACACAACCTCTCGGCATGTTCACGTGTGCACAACTCTGCAACACGTTTTCATTCACTCAACCTCCCATCACATTCATATGTGCACTGTTGAAAATTGTGAAGTGAAAGTGGGTGAATGGAGGACTTGGACAACATATCCGCGCGGACTACGCGGACAGGGTTGGCGGACAGCCAGGTCGGCAGGGCGGTTGCAGACTCTTTGTTCTGTGGCGGCCTGGGCGGTCTGTTCACGCGGACTAAGCGAACAGCAGCGGCGGTTTGCCAGGCCGGCTTATGCTCTGCAAGCAGTTGGATCCCAGAAGGTAACCGGGCAGATTGTGTCTCTATCCGCGGAATTCGGCAAGAAGCGGACTGAAGGACTGGAGCTCGACAGACCGGCTTGGCAGAAGCCTTGGTCTTGCTCTGGTGAAGCGGCAAGTGGAAGCCTCAGAGATCGCCAGTTAGAGCAGACAGGTGTTGCAGTTCGTTGAGGCAGGAGGACTGGTTCCAGTGCCCGCCAGTAAGTGCGGACTGGCCCTTGTAGCCAGTGGTGTGGACTTGGTTGGTTCTGAACCAAGTCCAGGTTTGGCTCAGTCTGGGGAGATCGCGCAGTGAAGCGCGGACTGCTTCTCAGTCCGCTGAGCTCAGCAGAAGTGTCATGTGCCTTGATTGCGAGCTTGGAGAAAGCAGACTGGAGATTGCGTCCGCAAGTGCGTGCGGACTGGAGTTGGGTCCGCTGAGTCCGACGGCTGCCTTGATAGCAAGGCTGTGGACTCAGGATATGCAGACTGGAGCAGTCTGCGGGATATGCGGACTGGAGCAGTCTGCGGGATATGCGGACTGGAGCAGTCTGCGGGATATGCGGACTGGAGGTATCCGCAGTATAAGCAGACTAGAGTTGTGTCTGCTGAGTCTGGCAGTTTCCTTGGTGGCGATGCTGTGGGCTCTGGATAAGAGGACTAGAGCTGTGGTCGCGGATAGGCGAACATTTGCTGCAGAGTTCGGCTGTGGCAGTCTTGGCTTGGCCTTTGGCGACAAGGCGGGCTGGTGTTGCTGTCCGGCCTTGGTGAAGCATTGGCGGACTGGCTATCCTGCACAGGCAGCGACAGACTGGTGTGTATCCGCGGTTTTGCGGGCACGTGTTCTTGCTGCGGGGTGTGGCGGTGATCCTATCGGATAAGGCGGTGACCTCCTCATCGTGCCTATAAATAGGACTCATGTCACATCAGGAATAGATAACCAAGAGAGCGAATGAACAGTAAGTGAGCCCGCGATCAGTTGCTGCGGACTGACTTTCGGTATCAGCACAGGTTGATTGAGTTGACCGGTTTTTGATGTGCAGGTTGTGCGGATAGCGCTGGAAAGCCAGGACTTGGCTCTGATTGAGGTCAGGGACAGTGCGGACTCTGCGGTTAAGCAACAGGCGGTAAACAGCAGGTCACAGACAGCGACCAGACGGTCTTCTCTTTGACAACTTGTGTTCGGGGTTCATTAAATCGCCTGCTTCAGGAGGACTGTTCAATTCGGCATCGCAGCTTGTGCGGTCTGGCGGCTTGGCAATCTCGCGGTTAGGCGGCTTGCAGATCGGCGGCTAGAGCTTAGCATTGGAATAAGGGGTAGTCCGCGCGGCCTTGGTTGCGGTCTGGAGACCTGGCGGACTATACAGACTCCTTAGTGCGGCAGTAGATCCGGCGGCTACGTGTTGAGTCCGTGTGGCTTGACTTGTCTTGTATTTGTAGTCTCTGCTTTCCCTGTAGTGGTTTTGGTGAATCATGTCTCGTCATGTATGTCTCGCCTTGTAAAAAAGATTGTTGTTATCAATAAAGACTCTTGTTGTTGAATGTGTTTCTGTTTGTGACTAACCTTAGTTGAGATAACCCCTGCTCACTCCAAGGTCTGGGAAAATTCAACTAACTCATTCATGCACAAGCAACTCTATGGCACATTCACACGCGCCCGATACAACAACACATTCTCGCATGCACAACTTTCAAATATAGGCTCCATCACTCAATTCAAAACGGAGCAATGTTCTCCAGATAAGTCATGCACTACTTATCTCCTATAAACCTATTATGCATTGACCATGCATAACGTCTTCTATCAAAGGACACGAAAACATGTGAGAACATCATTCCAATCATATATCTTCAATAAATTTATTGTCCTCTGATCAAATCTGTGCACACAAAGGGAAAATATCCGCCTGCAACACACATTTGCATCAAAACACGTACAACATAAATTGTTCCACGAACGACTGTATAAATCACGGCACACCCAGTTTACCCGCACTGAACATGAACAACAACTTATGTTGCATGCCCATGCATAATATGCGCTAGCATGGACACTGGCGCACTATTCATGCTTCTCAAGTCACTCGCACTAATAATGTGTGAAGACATTTCAAGGCATTAAAGAGTTTAAAAAGTATAACTGGCTCAAGGCCATCCACTCTTTTTTGCATTCTCAATTCGATAAATCTAGTAAGTTTGTTGCAGCGAAAGATGACACCCACCTTGGTTATATTGAAGGATGCTCGAGCTTATTAGCTGTAAGAATCTCCTTAATAAATTTCAAGATTGAATTTCACTTTTCTTCATAATTTATCAATATTATTTTCATGCCACAGGTTTGGTTCTTCGAGCATACTACTCAAACTCCATATGATGATATTGCAAGACCATGATTGCTTTGATGGTCTAACAAGAATACTTGCAGTGGAAATTTTTGCTTGGATTTATCCTATATTTTGGACAAGCCTGATACAGTAAGTTTTACTGTAATTTTTTTCCTTCAATATTGGCTCAATTTTTTCACTTATGCGGATTTTGTTTATGAAGCTTTATTACTTATGCAGTTGCAAAATACCTTTGTATCCATTCTCCCTGAGGAGAAAAGTTTGTTAGGTGAAGACGTAGATGCAGGTTCTTGTTTACAGAGAAGATTAAAAAAAGATCGTGAGGAGAGAGGAGACAAAGGACAAAAAAGTAAGCTGGGGGAGAAGGATAAGGAAGTAGAGGAGAAAAGGGGAAGAAGAAGAGGGGAAGAAAAGAAACAGTAAAGGAGGAGGAGGAGGACAATGGGGACGAGGAGGCCGAGAACGAAGATGAGGCCAAGAAAGAAGACGATGAAGGGGAGGAAGAAGAGGAAAATGAAAAACAAGGAGGAGGTGGGAATGAAGAAGAAGAAGAAGGAGAAAGAGGAGAAAATGGAGAATGAAAGAAAGTTCGAGTCCCTATTAAGTGAGGTGCAACAGCTCAAAGGTTTTTGTGAAGAGAACTTTACAAATATGAATAAAGGATTAATGAAAGTTTGGATGCTTTACAAACATTATTAAAAAAGCTTCACGTACCCAGCTCTTCACCCAATCATCCACATACCCCTCCAACAAAAAAATGTAGTGATGTAGTTCCATACCAAGCTCCAAGGATTGTTAGGGAGTTAGAAGAACATGGCGCTGAGCTAGTGGAAATAGATGTTCATGGTAATACACGAAGCCATGTAAGGAATATCAAAGCAAGAAAAGACAGGAAAAAGAAGGTGGTTGTTAAAGAGGTCATGAGAGTCACAATAGAAGAGCATGCATACCTGGGTCAAAAAAAATTATTGCAACTGCACATTGACATATTGTTTAGTTTTCAGTGATTCAATTATTTCTGAAAGCAGTAATATTGCAAAGTCTTGGGAGGGAATCACAGAACTCCTTGGTGAAGGATGGGTGACCGATACCCATCTAAATGCATTTGCATACAAGTTCAATTTCAGAAGAGCAAAATCACCCAAGGGCATGAAATTTTTTTTATACATCTCTCCTGCCATGCGGTAATTACATTACTTAACTTGTTTGTCCATTTTGAACATATTATTGGCTGTAATATATATTCCTTTTTTATTTGTTTTAAATGTACAGTACAACAACAACAACACTCAAGCCTTTATCTCACTATAGTGGGGTCGGCTATATGGATCCTTTGTCGCCATTGTGCCCCATCTTTTGTCATAATCTCACTAATGCCTAAGTACATCATCTCTTTCCTTACAGTTTCATTACAAGTTTTTATTGGTCTACCCCTCTCGCATTTAACATGCCTAGTGACTGGACACTCACAACACCTAACAAGTGCCTCTAATGGTCTCCTTTGTATGTGTCCAAACCATCTTAGACGAGCTTCTCGCATCATCTCTGTAATTGGTGCTACTCGTGTCTTATTCCTGATACTTTCATTCCTAATTTTATCCAATCTCATGTGTCCACACATCCACCTAAGCATTTTCATCATCGCACCTCCCATTTTTGCTCATGTACACAATTCACTGCCCAACACTTAAAACCATAGTGCATCGCGGGTCTAATTGCAGTACGGTAAAACTTGCCCTTAAGTTTTAGTGGTACTTTACGATCACATAAGACCTCTGACGCGCCTCTCCAATTCAACCAACCCGCTTGGATTCTATGTGTCACATTTTATCAATATGTCCGCCTTTTTGAACTATCGATCCAAGATATTTAAAACACTTGTTACGAGAAATATCTTGATCACCCAACTTAATAACGAAGTCATCTGTCCTTCTTGTACTGCTAAATTTAAGCTCCATATACTCTGTCTTTGCGCTGCTCAACCTAAAACCCATCTTTTCTAAAGAATCTCGCCAAGATTCAAGTTGTGTGCTTACACTCTCACGCGTCATCAACCAAAACAATATCATCTGCAAATAATAAACACCATGGTATTGCTTGTTGGATATGTCTGGTGAGCTCATCTAAGATAAGGGTAAAGAGATAAGGGTTTAAAGTTGAACATTGTTGTAAGCCAACAATGATAGGGAATTCATGTGTTAATCCTCCAGATGTCCTCATCCTTGTCACTGAATTTTTATACATATCTTTGATTGTGTCAATATATGATATATTTACACCTTTATTTTCTAAGATTCTCCATAAGATCTCTCTTGGAACTCTATCATAAGTCTTCTGAAGATCAATAAACAACATATGCAAATTTTGTTTTCTTTCTTGATAATTGTTAAGGAGTCTCCTCAAGAGATGCATAGCTTCTGTGGTCGACCTCCCTGGCATGAATCCAAATTGATTCTCGGAGATGTTAGTCATTCGTCTTAATGTTCTTTTTATTACTCGTTCTTATAGTTTCATGGTATGTCTCATCAATTTAATTCCTATGTAATTAATATAATTTTGTATATCCTCTTTATTATTATACAAAGGTACCAAGATATTTTATCTCTATTGGTCTGTCATCCTTTTTGACTTCAGTAACTTATTAAAAAAGCATGTAAGCTGTAAAATTCCTTCATTTCCTAGACATTTAAATGTACAATACTTTAAAAAAAATTCAATTCCACATAGAAAATGTTTGGTTGAACATGTAACCTCAGTGTCTGTTGATGATGTTGACCATATTTTAATGTCATGCCACCTCGGTAGCTATTGAGTGCTTATGGGGTGTAATTTTACTACAGAGACATGACAGTTCTATGACTCTCTTCCGAATCCCATGCATATGGCGATAATGCTTGAGTTGGTATCATTAATTCATTGTCTTACACTACAGTATCTCTTTCCAAGCCATTAATTAGTTATTAAATTTCTATTTGTGTAGTTAACTTTTGTAAAAGAAGATGCTAAAGATATCTTGTCAACGGATATTGCTTCATGGAGAATAGATAATTTCACTAATATACCAACACAAAAAATAACATTGATTGCGGGATTTTTATCATGAGGTACATGGAAACCGTACTAAATAAATCAAAAATTGATTGGGAGGAGCACAAAGGATGGCAGAAGGACATGCCAAGGTATAGGATTGAAGTAGTTAGTAGAATATTACAAGTCTACTGGAACAAGATAATGAAAAATTGTCTGATTTGATTAGACAATTTCATGTCTGGTATAGTAAAAGTATGTAATTTTTCTGATCTAAAAAAACATTTATGGTTATTGGAACACTAATTCCGTGTCCATTACTACAATATTATTCCAGTTAAGCACAATGTATATTTGGTCTTACTGCCATATTTGTATTTTAGTTATAACTGTAAAATATGTGATTATTGTCGTATTTTCTCAGTTACTGCCACAATTAAAAAATTACAGTCGTAAAATAGGTGATTACTCCAGTATTTACTTAGTTTATGTTGCAATTACAAAGTTACAATCGTAAATAAGTTGTTACTGTCATATTTTCGAGCAACAGATAAAATCGATCAAATCACAGAAGAATTGCGACAATATATTTAATTATTTTTACATTATCAAATCACCCCTTAAAAATATCTAGAATGTTTGAAAAATTGGATGACAAATCCAAACAAAAATCATAATTTAAATCAAATAATAGAGTAGCAATTGTATATATTGGGGTTGTAAGCTCTCAATTCTCAAACAAATTATCCATGAAATTCAACTCCCTCTATTGTGAATTAACGTCATCAACATTAGGATTTTTTCCATTGAATCATTTCTTTTTCCTGCAAATGAAAGAAAGATTTCCATTAATAATCACATCAAAAAAAAATTACATTAAAATACAATTGTTAGAGTAGTACTAGGTTTCTTTGTTGGTTTCTCCCAATGCTTTTTGATATGTGCATTAGAATGCATGACCTTTAGGTCGCATTGAAGGTTGATCTTTCACTCCTTTGTTCTTTTGATTTTCATCAATAAAACCCTTTTTAAGTTTATCTTTAGGGTCTACTAACTCTTCTACCTTCTTTCCAAGATTTTTCATGGTTGCTAGAACATATTCTCTTGCAATATGACAGTCTTCAACTCGACGAGCTAGGTCATAGCTGAACTTGATCATATGATTTTTAAATACTAGATCGGGATCATAGTCATTTAAACTTATAGTATCGGTATGATATAATTCTTTCTTTACCTTCAAGGTAAATCAATTTAGAATATACTTTGGAGGAATTTGTTTTGCATTTCTGAAATTGTAAACTTGTAAGATATATTTGCATAAAATCTCCTTTGTTTCAAAACCGTTGCAAAAACAATTAGCATCAAATGTGTTAGAGTCAAAGTTAAGACATGACTATCACTGAGTAGTCTTTCCTTTACAATAGTAACACCAACCGCACCATCTATGTAATAATTTTCAAAATTGGAGAAAATTTTTAGTGTACTTTTTTGAAACTTGTTTTAGAAGTTGGTAATTTCTGAATTTCAAGTTTACTGAACCATCTTTGCATTTAAAGTCTTTGTCATGCTCACATCAATGCCAAATTGAATTCATTTTCTCTAAACCTGTGAAACATTCCACAAGCGAACTTGTTATTTTAGAACATCAATATAAAACATTGTTTGTGGATTCACTCTTTTGTATAGACAATATGCCAAGATCTAAAATATCTTTATTGAAAGAAGTCGACTATTTCATTCGCACATAATATAAATCTTGTAACCATCTATTTCCCTTCAAATTTTCTTTCAAGACCATAACACTCCAACATCTATTAAACTCATCTGCACTGTCACATTTGCTCAAACAATGGTAACATAATGAATTTACACTCTTATCATGGTTGAATAACAGTACCTTGAATGGTGCTTTCTTTAAAATGTGTCATTTACACAAACGATGTCGAGTGTTTGGAAGAATTCCTTAATTGCAACAGACATAGTCTAATCTTTGTCTATGAATATTGTTCACCGATGTTTACCATCAACGAACCATAAGAAATTCTCAAATAACAACAAAATGATTTAATAGTTTCATTTGCTATCAATGTCCCTCCAACAACTGTATTTTGCCAATGATGATTTATTGCGATAAGCGGTGCACAAGCTCAGCTATACGTGTTTAGTCTATAAGTCGTATCAAAGATTATGACATCACCAAAACAATCATAATCTATTTTACTATGTCCATCAATCCAAAAGAAACTAATAAGCCTATTTTGCTCATCTATTTGGATATCATATGAGAATATATCATCCTTTAATTATCGTTCTTGTAACATTTTCAGCAAGCTAAGAGAATCTCCACTTTCTATTAGGGCTTTCCTCTTTCTTTCAACCTAGTTATATGCATCAATCTTACAAACCTCCAACTTCTTTGGCTAAAAAAATTAAATGTATCAATTATCCTAATTCCTGCTCATGCCATGTTTTTAAGCAAGCTTGTCTGAACGTTAGAAATGTTGCAATAAGACCTTAACAAATAGTTGTCATTTTTTGAGGCTAGTGGGTAATTATGTTCCTCCATGAATTTTGACACATACCAATTTTTCTCATTCTCATCTACAGTGAAGTATATACATGTCAAACATCTCATTTGAGTAGCCAACTTAAAATACTTTCTGATCACATTCTCTGATCTCTTTATATTTTATGTGCAGCTTTCGAGCAACTAAAACTTCTTACCTTAATAATATTAGTATGTGTCCAAAATGTGATGTGTTGTTTCCGCACACTAAATCTCAAGTTATGAGCATAATTGCAATACATTGTGTATACCTCCAGCTCAGTTTGCACAATTGGAAACGCAACGACTATCTGTCGAATTTGAAAATCAAAGATAATAACAAATACAGCTGAAATGTATAATAACAAATACAACTGTAATGTAACAGTATAATTGTAGTAACAGATAAATTACAACTATAGTGACAATTTTACTCCCGTAAAAAAACATTATGGTTGTAATACAATCATATTGTGAATACAATTCTTCACTTACATTGTCTGCTTGACTCGAAGATTTCTCGACATCGATCACATTATTTGAAGATTTTTCACCATCAAGCTGTAAGTTGAACATTACTATTAGATATTAACTTGAGGATTTTAAAAATCAAAGTCTACGGGGAGGGTTTTGTTCACTTACATTGCCGGCCTTACTCGTAGTTTTCACGACATCTGCCATATTAGATTCAGAATTTTCTGCCATAATTGAAAAAGTTACAACAAGGAATGACCTCCGTGTGCACGTCGAGCAATGTCGCCACAAAAATGCTTTGGATGGACTGGGGCCAAATAATCCGGCGATCTAACAACAGGAAGGAAGGACGAGGTGCTTCGCAGGCGACCAGAAGCAGGATTTTTTTTATTTCGAAAACCTAGAAGAAGAAGGGGCGGGACTAGAGGCGAGACGGTTTTTTGCTTGAAGGACGGAAAAATGTGATGGGGCCCACATGTAAAAAGCGTCTATTTATTGACGTGCACAGCTTTACTCATGCTCCGCCCACAAAAAAATTTCCCCCAATGGAGGGGCTTTTAAGTAGCCACAAAGTTCCCCAAAAAATCTTTTTTAATAATAATAAATTATTCTAATTAGGCTACCGGTGGATAAATCTTTATTTCCACCTATTCAATTTCCTAACGGTTTCCAGAATCCTATGTGTGTTGGCTCGTAAACGTACAGCGACGTTCACCCTCGTCATTGATTGCGAAAGCCCGTCTCGATACAATTTCGAGACCCAGATTATTACACCCGATACGGGACCTTGCTCCACCGGTATTGATTTTGATAGATCCCACGGCTTTTTAATTGTTGACAATTGGGCGGTGCACCGTCCCCTGAATGAAAACTTTTTCCGTACCGTAGCGTTTCTAGTTTTGGGAGCGAGTAGCCTGGTCGCCGTAGTCTGGTCGCCGTTGGATGACAGATATAACCATCAGCAATAAAGACGAAAAAAAAATTTAATAAAAGTCGAGTAAACACTTTGATTGGACGGCAAGCACAATTGATCCAACGGTGATAAGACTACTCAAAAAATGATATCCTTAGCAAAAATTATTTCCCCCGAACGATAAGGGAGCGCTTATTGTGGGGCGAGGTGAATGTAGCCGCAAAATATTCATTCATTCATGATGGTCCAGTTGTCTGGTGAATAGGCACATGGGCTGATGGGCTGTTATTGTCGGGACTTGATGCAAGCTCGTGCTCAACGAACCTTAAGTAGTTAAAATTATTTATTTAATATTAATTATTTGCTATCCCAATCAGATAATAGAGTTATCCATCTTTCATGTTCCGTGATTTAGAAAATTAATAACCATGGTGTGCAAATAGATAATAAAAGTGCATATTTTTTTAAAATGTATTACTGAGCTCTAAAAATTTTAATATGAGAGGGTCAGTCATCTACTTTTTTCAAAAAATATTTTTTTTGAACGTTTACATCTTATCAGAGTTGTTTCTTTCTCATTTAGTAATCGTTTTTGACGTATAATTAGTCAAAATTCATTGTCTCGACAAAAGGAATCCAAATACACTAAACATTTTGAAAATAATGGAGGCCAGTGCCCCCCTCTGAATCTGCACCTGCTGTCGTTAGTTACTCGTTACAAAGATAATATAAATAAGATTTCAGATTTAACTAGTTAAAATACAAATATGAAATTAAATACATGGTGTTACTCTCAAGCAGTTACGAGCACATGAACAAAATCTTAAATAAGTCCCTCCAAACAAAGCGTTTATCCTTAGAGCATAATTTTACTTTAAATATATAATATGTATATTATATACAAATAATTGTGCATGGTTTGTTTATGCTCTCCCGTGAAAGTACACCTCTTTCAATTGTCACCCTATATAAATTTTTTTCTCACCAAATATATATAGAAAAAATAATAATATATATTTTAAAATTAAATATATAACATATAAATTAAATTCACATATATAAAAAATTGAAAAAAAAGGAATGTTTCAAGGAGCATCATCGATTGTATTTTAACTTGCCAAAGCCTGCAAGTAAGGAGAAAACAATCATCCGTATGTCTCACTACCCAAAACTCACTACAACCCTCAGCTCCCCCAGTAGAGGTGAAAAACCAGGAAGCAAGGATAGGGGCAGGCATGTCCTACTAACCATCTGAGGCTAATAGTAGAAAATACATGAGGCACGATCGTGAGATGGAAGGGTAAGTGGCACCTTCAATTTGCTTATAAAAGGTCATCTCTGTTACTGCGCTCGAAGCATCCCGTGTGACCGTCAAGTTTGGAACGACCTCCACGTTGCCCCCAGCAGATATATTTATAGGCGTAACGCTAAATTCCCGACGATGAGTTATTGGATGCCTAACGGATCTAATAGAACTCAATAAGAAGCCGTTATCATTATTAAATATACCTCAACAATCCTAACCTCAAAATAAAATGAGAGAATCCACCCCCAATCCCATTGGAGGTCCAAAACTCTCTACAATGATATAAGTCATCCCAAACTCTATGATGCCTTCCCGCGCTTGAAACAGTTGTAGACATCAACCATCATGGGTTCTTTACTCCATCCCCTCCATAGATCCTCCTGCATGAATTAAATGTAAGCTCTGACCAGCAAAGATTCATTAAAGCCACCTATAAAAATTAGAAGTACCTTCAATAACAAAAGCTTCAGGGGACATTATCGGTTTGCTCAGAAGTTGTTGTTGAAATTTGTGAAGTGAAAGTGGGTGATGGAGCAGGTTGGGCGGTCTGGGTGGCTTGTGTTTGCGGCCTGGGCGGACTGGTGTGCGGCCTGGGTGGTCTGTGGCCAGGGAAGTCTAGGCGGCTTGGGCGTCTAGTGGAGCGGCCTGAGCGGACTGTAACGCCCCGAAACTCAAAGGAGCGAAGGGGGACGTTTTGGGCCAGTTTGGGTTCTGGCTGCAGGCACACGGCCTGGGACACGGGCGTGTCCCAGGGCGTGTCAAGCGTGTGTCGACACTTAGCCGCGAAGTCGTCGAGATTTTCTCGACGATTCGCTGAGAATGGGCACACGGCCTGCGACACGGGCGTGTCGCAGGGCGTGTCGACCCGTGTCGACACTTAGCCGAGGAGTCGTCGAGATATACTCGACGATTCGTCGAGAATGGGCACACGGCCCGCGACACGGGCGTGTCGCAGGGCGTGTCGACCCGTGTCGACGATCGTCCCGGGGAGTCGTCGAGATTCGCTCGACGATCGTCGAGACAAGGCACACGGCCTAGGACACGGGCGTGTCCAAGGCCGTGTCATCAAGTCGTCGATCTTCACGCGACGAAATGTCGAGACCGTGTACACGGCCTGGGGTCCAGGCGTGTCAGAGTGACACGGGCGTGTCCTAGAACCCGTGCAGTGCTCGGGTTGAAAAAGGGGAAAAATCATGTGGTACACGGCCGGCCACACGGCCGTGTCAGGTGGAACACGGGCGTGTCAACTCGAACACGGGCGTGTTCGATACCCGTGTGAGGTTCCAGGTGATTCGATTTTGACGGCGAATGCGGCACACGGCCCTGGACACGGGCGTGTGCCAGGCCGTGTTCGGTACAGATTGGGCATTTCAGCCCCGAATCAAAGCCGTTCGTTTCCTTGTTTTGAGATCCAACGGCTGGGGGAGGTTCCTGAAGGGATATACCCGTGGATTGACTTAGAAATCCATCACTTTTCATACCTTATCCCTTTCCAAATCTTTAGAGAAAGAGGAAAACCAAGGGAGGAAGAAGAGCTAGATCCCGCCATTGGAGGAGCTTTGGAGCTCCGAATCGCGAGCCGACCCCGGATCCATGGAGGCAACGCTAGTGCGGTGGTTTTCATCCGATTATTTTTCAATGGCGCCAAAGAGGAACGCAAGGGTAACGATCCTCATCTTGAGCATGAGTCGCTCTCTTTCTTTGCATAGGAAGCCCGCTCTCGCGAGTTTGCGGAGAGTTGGAGGCGTTCCTTCGGGTAGATATGTGAAGTCCCCGTTGTTTAGAGTCCTTATGCGAGAACGGACATAGGCATGATGTGTGAAGCCTACCCGGACATGTTGGTCTGGATCGGTGATGTTGCATTGCATAAGGCCGGAGAAGACTCCGAGCTATTGGTTGTTTTTCGGGTTTTCTACGCGGTAGATTGCAGCAGGGAGCCTTGGGGACTAACTCAAAGGTGCACCCGGAAAACTGGGCGGATACGAGATCTTGCCAACTTGGTGGCCTGAGCGCCAACTTGAACATAACTGGGTTATGTGATTTGTGATGGACACGGGACTCGGTGGAAGTTTGACCCGCGCATATGGCTTAAATTGCCGTTGCGGTGTGAGCACGGGTTAGATGGAACCGTACCCGTTCTATGTCGTTCGGTTAAAGAGACCTAAAGGCACGTGGCACTTACCGTTGGCATAGAGTAGGGTCTTCGGCGGTTGATGGCTTAAATTGTCGTGACCCAGGCCAAGAAGACAAATTGCTCATAGGTTTGGCCGTCAGTTGGCGGTGGTGAGTCCGGAATGTTGATGGCTTAAATTGACGTGACATAGACCGGTTCACCGAGAATGTGCCCTGAGTCCACGGGGCGTGTGGCCGTGCGAACCAACGTCTGTGATGAAATGGCTATGGTTATATACATTGCTCGCTTATGCTAATGAAATGCAGGGAAGGAGCGTCGCCGCCCCGAGTTGGGGGCGGGATCGTTATAATTTGGTCAGCATTGCTGACCGTTGCCTTGTTTTGCCACCGTGCGGTGGTTTGTTGCTTGCAGGTGCAGCTGGACCAAGCGGTCAATAGCGGGCTAAAGCCTTTTTTGCGAAGCTGGCCCTCGAAGGCCCAAGTAGAAGTGTTTACTGCTTTAATCATGTATGACCGGCCTGCGTACCGTGGTTTGTAAAACGTGTATTATTCAAGTGAAACATTTTGTAAGGCCTTAAGGCCGGTTTTGGGTATTTTTGTATAACATTCCTAATTTGTACTAGTGGACATTCGTGCTTAAATGCTGGGTTCTTGTTTACAACTTTTATAAACTGCTTCCGCTAGAATGCTCTGTGTAGGACGTTGAGATTGGTTGGATGGTTTCCATAAGTAACCACCCGGTCTGTCTGTGGTATATGGCGTCGGGCCCCGGCCGGACCTACTGCTATATGCTATGCGACGGATAGGGGGTGTTACAATTTGATATCAGACTACTGGTTTTGGTCGGGCTTAAACTGAATTCGTGGGTGAATTCTTTTTAAGGGGTGGTGAGCACATTGTGTGCGTCATCGTTATAATGGTAAAAGAACCCATGAATGTCCACTTAGGAATGAAAATACTCATGTTTGAGGAACCTGCGTGTTCCTATAATTGCTGTTTGCAATTTTATTTGGTCGCTTAACGGTGTTTTGTACCACTATAGGTGACCAGAAGTGGTGTTGGGCCGTCAGAACGCCGAGTTTCTGAGGCTAGTAGTGCACCGGATGTTGCTCCTGCAACACCTCTGTCGGCTGAAAATATACGATTGGTGGCTGAAGCGGTGTTGGTCGTGATCAATGCGCAGCCTGGAAGGCAAGCGCAGCAGCCCGCTCCTGTGATGGAGCAAGTACCTCTTCAAGAGGCTGAGCCGAGGAGAGTGGAGCAAGTGGTTGTGGAACCAATAGTGCCAAGGAGGGCAACTGAGAGGCAGCTGAAGCATGTAATGAGCTTTAACCCTCCGTTATTCTCGGGGTTGGGAACCCCATCTCAGGCTGAAGACTGGCTCTCCAGGGTGAAGAGAGTCATGACAGCGACGGAGACGGAGGAGTGGCAAATGACCACCATCGCTACGTTCCTTCTGGACGGTGAAGCGAGGATGTGGTGGGAAGGATTGGAGCTGCACTTACTGAGAGGTAGGCAACTTTGTGATGTCTCGATGGAGGAGTTCTCGAGATTATTTTTGGCTAGATACCTCCCTTCGACGCAGAAGATAGCGTTGGAGAATGAGTTCCTGAAGTTGGTACAGGGTGAGAGGAGCGTGGATGAATATCTCCACGAGTTTACTCGTCTGAGTCGATATGCTAGCTCCACCATCATGGATGAGGAGCGCAAGACTAATCGCTTCTATGAAGGCCTGAGGGATGAGTTGAGATTATTACTTTCAGGGCCGATGACGCAGGGTTTCTTAACCTTGGTCAATACTGCCCGGTCCTTGGAGAAGGACATGAAGAGCGTACAAGCGAAGAAAAGCTTGGGTGAGAAGAAATCTGAGTTCAGAGTGCCGACTGCTTCAAAGTCCGGCTATCGGAGGTCTTTCAAGAAGCATAGGACTTCGGGTCTAGCTCCTTCTGGCGCTTCTGGGGCGACTACGGGTCGGACCCCGGGTGCGTGTTTTACATGTGGAAAGACGGGGCATTTCTCCCGTGATTGTTGGAGCGGACGTCCTAAGTCCGAGAGGAGGCCGGGAGCTACTTATGAAGAAAAGGGAAAGGCGGTGGAGTCAACCGCATCCCATTATGAAAGTGCAACTAGATCTGATATACTCTAGAGGGGGGGTGAATAGAGTATATGGTGTGTTAAAAAAACTTTTACAACTATTGTTGGAATATGTGTGAGCAGGGAAGCAACAAAATCTAACCACAGTACCAAGCTAAGCAAAAACTAAGCACAGAGAAATCAAGGCCAGAAACAAAAATGAAAACAAACAAAACCAGAAGACATAAGGGAATATAGTGGTTCCCCTAAACTTGGGTACATCCACTCTTCTACCACCCTAGGTAGGAATCCACTGCAGGATGAGTTGATCAGGTGTCCTGGGCACCAATGAGCTTTTGATAAGGTGCTCAAAAACCAAAGCAGATTTTTTGATCAGGTGTCTTGCCACCAATGAGCTTTTGACAAGGTGCTCAAAAACCAGGTTCAAACTTTTGAAGGGAGTTTGAAAAACCCTTTACAGAGTGGGGGTGAGAGAGTGATGGAAGTCTTCTCTTTCTCAAACAACTGAGAAGACTATGTGGATTGATGTCAAAGCTCCCCCTGAGTCCTTGAGATCTTCAGGAAGAAACGCTTTGCTGAGGGTGATAGGCCTTCAAAGGTTGAACTCCAGCAATAGATGATTTCAGCAATAGCTGAAATGTTGAGTGTCTGGAGTCTTGAAAAGTATGTTGGCCTTGAACACTTTGAGAGCTGAAGAGATCTGAAGATTTGATAGACTTGATCTTCTTGGATGAGTGTTCTTGAGAATTCTTATTGACAGAAGATTTTTGAATATTTTTCAGTAATCAGTATTCTCTCTCACTTGTGTGTTCTCTATTGATAGCTTTTTTTAAAAATCATGTGTCTTCTTCTCTAGTATAGAGTAGAATAACATTCTCTGTTAAGGATAGCCATTGGTCTGCATTAATTGCATCCTTAATTACATAATCTCTTCTGGAGGAAAGTCCACAGATATATTCCTTGAAAAATCCCTTGAAACTTGCTCCGGAATTGAATGAAAACGGCTAGCAAATCTCTGAATTAATTGCAGAATAACTCCTAACTGATTTGAATTTGAATTCTGGAAGTTATCTGAAATCGTCGAACTGAGCTCTGCTATCGTCGAGCTGAGCTCAGCAATCTGGAAATCTACAGCAGCAACAAATCGTCGATCTGAGCTCAAAGATCGTCGAGCTGAGCTCAGAGATAAAGATCCACAGCGGAGTCAAAATCGTCGACCTGAGCTCACCGATCGTCGAATGGAGTTCGACGATGTTATGAAGTTGAGCTCAGCGATCGTCGAATGGAGTTCGACGATCTGTCGAAGTTGAGCTAGACGATCGTCGACCGAAGATCGACGAATCGTCGTGCTGAGCTCGACGATATGACTTAGTCCTCAGACTGAGAATTCTAGTCTTCAGGGCAGCTTCCAAACCTAGACTTCTAACCCTTACACTCAATTCTAATTGACCTATTAAGCTATACAGAAGGTCAAGCAAAGGTTCCTAGAGACATAGTGGTCCTGACCCAAATTAGTGATAGGGTGTTCCAACAATCTCCCCCTATTTGGGTTAGGATTACTATTTACAGACTTTGGAAAAACTTAAGTAACAACATACAATCAGAAGAACATACAAAACAACAGCTAGACAAGCAGAAACATCACAGATAAATATGTCATCCAGATAATCAGAAATTCAGAAACTGTCACCTTACAAAGTCATTTCTTCTCTTTGCCTTTAACCATTTAAATTTCTCTGTTTGGATTTAGGGCTTCTTTGTTGGACCTGGTGTCATCTGCTGCACCCAAATAAGTTTGCTTTGTATGCCTGGGAACCACAGCTGCAGGATGTAATTCCATGTATCTCTCAGCATCAAAGAATTTTCTGGAACCATATTTCTCTAATTCCTTTTGTCTTTGCTCAGACATGGTAGAAATATTGGAAGAATCCAATCCTTTTTCTCTGACCTTCTTTATCTGGTCCAGTGCAGCCAATTCTTTCATCTTGGCAGTCCAAGCATCTGGATTATTTTCAGGGTCCTCAAAAGGTACAGGTGGCTCATACCTGTTGGAAGGATTATCTTGAGGAGGCCTGGCAGACACAGTCTCTTTCAGTTTATAAGGGAAAGGACCTGATGATGTATCAGATGAGATATGTCCTCCCCTAGAATATGGGTGCTGCCTGGAGTACCCTTTGGAGTAAACTTGAATGTCTCTCTGATTACCTCTATGTCCTCCTCTAGAATATGAACCCCTGGATTGGCTTTCCCTTTGGTAGGATCTGGCATGAGGTTGATAGGGAGCCTGGCTTCTGGCTGGGGGTTGACTTGCAGAGCTTCCACCTGCACCTGCATCAGGAGGAGGTGGTGGAGGAGGATGAGGGTGCTGGAATTGGGAAGAGCCCTTCTCATATTTTCTCTTTTTCTTCATGGCTTTCAGCTGGTTTTTGGAATACTGCATCCAATGTTCAGTGATTGGGCAATTATGAAGGATATAATTAGGAATATCATTATTATCCTTGACTTTAGCAGGAGGAACCCTTTTCATTGCCTTACTCCTTGCCTTCCTTTTTCTGGCAATAGTAGCAGATGAGTCATCAGAGTCTGTTTTGAAATCATCAGATTCAGAACTTTGATCATCATATAAAGCATCTAATTTCTTCAGCAAATCTTGCTTTAGTTGAACAGCAGCAGATGAGGCAGAGGGTGAGATAGCAGCAGATGGAGCAGCAGATGGAGAGGGTGCAACAGAAGCAAATACAGCAGCAGCAGCAGCAGATACTGGACTGGTGACAACAGCAGCAACTGTCTCACTAACATTAGCAGAAATTTCACTATCAGCAGTAGAAATAGCAGAAACATCAGCAAAAACTGCAGCAGGCTCAATTTCAGTTGCCTCTGTCATAAGAAAAACCTTGGATATTTGTGCATCAGAAACAGTTGGAACTTCAGCAGCAGTATCAACAATCCTTTCTTCATTAGAGGCAACAACAGCAACATCTTCAGTAGCAGCAATCACTGAATGTACAAAAGAGGAGATAATGCTAGGGTCACAGCAAGAGAAAGGCACCAGTGCCTTGGATAAGTCTTCTGGGGGCTGGGCAGCATTACTCTCTGGCAGACAGCTGAAGAAGACAGAATCAGAAGCAGATAGCAAAGACCTTAGGTCAATTGCAAGAACTGCAGTAGAACTCTGACTTTCTGGAGGCACGGCAACAGGAACAGGAACATCAGCAGCAACAGCATGAAGGCTTGCTTCATATGGCATCTCCCCCTGCCTAGATGCAGATACATTTGGATCAAGGCACACTACTGCATGTGTTGCCTGAGGGAAGAGGGAGGAGAGCCTGGCAGAAAGAGCTGCCACTGACTGGTGTAGAGGAGCTAAGGAGGCCTCCAAGAGTAGAGAGAGCCTGGGGGCAATCAGCTCATACAGCCTGTCAGCTAGGGCTGAGAGGTCTACTTGCTCAACAGCTGGAGCAGAGGTAGATGGAATAGGAGCAGCTGAAGATTCTGGAAGTGGAGGGGTGGAGAATGTTGGTATGGAGGGCTGAGGTGTTGGTATGGTGGATATGGAGGATAAGGGGATGGAGATGGATGGGGTGAATGTAGGTTGGTCTATGATATGGTGTAGGAGATCTTGGAATGAAGTGGAGGAGGAAGGTAACTCAGGAGGAGATGATGGGGAATCATCCATAAAGGAATCATCCAGAAGGGTGAAGGATGGAATGGATGGAGAAGAGGTGACAGCTGGTGGAGGGTAGGAGAACAGGGGGTGGAATTGGTCCTCTAGAGGAGGTAGAATGGTTTCTGGAGAGGGAGTTGATGTTGGAGATGGGCTGGATATGGTAATGGTGGATGGAGCTGTAATGGTGGATGGTAGAGGTAGGGATGGAATTGGAGGAGGAGGAGAGGCAGCAACAGCAGCAGCCAGGTCATCTGCAGGGGCAGAGACCTGAGGAGGAGTGACTCTTTGAGTCCTTGTGCCTGAAGGGGCACTAGAGGAGGGCCTGCTAGGCTTGCTGATTTGCCTGTCCCACTTGCCAAAGAGGGCACAGGTTAGTCTCTTGGAGGCATTTATGTGAACTCCAGAGGAGACCAGCAAGGCAGGGCACCTGGTCTGCAGAAAAACTCCAAGAATCCTTCCAAAATTTACAAAGTTCTTGTTTATTTTCTTCTTGATTAGGTCAAAGAAGACCTCTCCCCAGTTCAAATTTTTCTTATCCACCAGAGCTCCCATGATACAGAGCTGATGTCTGGATATAGTATCATGGGCAGAGTGCTTTGCAAGCAGCACTTTCCCTACCACATCTGCTAGGAACCTGTATTCAACAGACAGATTCCTCTTGAATAGCTTGCTAGGGTTTCCCTCTGGATGACCCATCCTGGCAAGTAGGGCAGAAGATTCTTCTCCAGACAACTCAGCAATATCTTCTCCATTTCTCAGTCCAAACACCTCTGTTAAAATTGTGGGTGTCAAGGGTACCTGATTGCCAGCAATAGACCCAACTATTGTGTTGTTATCTAGATTATGAGCAGTATAGACCCACTCCTTGATCTCATCTGAAGCCAGCTTGATTCTGGTGGTCATGAGGGCAGTTAGATTTTGATCCTTGAACAACCCCAGTATGTCTTGGAAAATCTGGTCGGTGGTGCTGAATGATTCTATATCAATGTCAAACCCGGCGTCAAACTTCATTGCAGCTAGGACAGCAACGGACACAGCCATTGTACCTGCAAAAACTTCAACAAACAAAACGACCAAGCGTAGAACTGTTTGGAGGGAAAGAAGATTCTTGCAGAGAAATCGAAAGCGCAAAAGAGAACGACGGCGAAAAAAGAGTTTTATATTAGGGTTCGACGCAGAATTGGAAAGATCGTTGAACCCAGTTCGACGATCGAGGCTTCTAAAGGAATCTGAAGAGTTTTCAACATCGTCGATCTCCGTTCGACGATATTGGAGAGCGTCGAGCTCCGTTCGACGATCGTTCAGAGAACAAAATCGTCGATCGCCGTTCGACGATCGTTGACCGGAAGAGATAGTTCATACTATCTGAGAGACGCTGAACTCAGTTCGACGATTTTTGGAAATCGTCGAGCGCAGTTCAGAGAACAGAAAAATTCTAGACACTAAGAAAAATCAGAAAGTTTGCCTAGTATTGGTCAATTTTTATCTTTTCAAAATCTTGGATATTATTTAAGACTTCCTCCATCTAACATTCCTAACTGATTTAGGAAGAAGATGTGTTTCTTTTCATCCAAAGGCTTGGTGAAAATATCTCCCCTTTGTAAATCAGTTGGGATATATTGTAATTCAATTTTATTCTTTTCAATATTATCCCTTAAGAAATGATGTCTAATCTCTATATGTTTTGTCATACTATGGAGGACTGGATTTTGAGCTATGGAAATAGCACTTGTGTTATCACAAAAGATTTTAGACTTCTCTAAGTTGTAACCATAGTCTAGGAGTTGGTTTTGAATCCACAATATTTGTGAACAACAACTGCCTGCAGCCATATATTCAGCTTCAGCAGTTGAAGTTGATACAGATGTTTGTTTCTTACAAAACCAAGAGACAAGTCTATCACCAAGGAACTGACAAGTTCCACTGGTGCTTTTCCTGTCAATTCTGCATCCAGCATAACCAGCATCAGAGAATCCAGTTAAATCAAATGCTGAATCCTTTGGATACCAAAGACCTAGATTTGGACAACTCTTAACATACCTGAGAATCCTCTTTACTAATGTTAGGTGTGACTCTCTAGGGCTTACTTGGAACCTAGCACATATACATGTAGCAAACATTATATCTGGTCTACTAGCTGTAAGATACAGTAAAGAGCCAATCATTGCTCTATATGTTGTCTGATCAACAGATTTCCCAGGTTCATCAGCATCCAATACAGCATTAGTAGGCATTGGTGTTTTCATGCAAGATGCCTCAGACATACCAAATTTCTTAACCAATTCATTTGCATATTTGGTTTGAGAGATAAAGATGCCTTCAGCATGTTGTTTGACTTACAATCCTAGGAAGAAGGATAGCTCACCCATACTACTCATCTCAAATTTAGAATGCATTAGGTTAGAAAACCTTCTGCACAATTTTGAGTCAGTAGAACCAAAAATGATATCGTCTACATAAATTTGTACTAGTAGGGTATGGGACTTATGGGTTCTAATAAAAAGAGTTTGGTCTACTCTACCCCTTATAAAACCATTTTCCAAGAGAAAGCATGCTAGGGTCTCATACCATGCTCTAGGAGCTTGTTTGAGACCATATAATGCTTTGTTTAATCTGAATACATAATCAGGATAAGTTAGAGAGATAAAACCTGGAGGTTGTCTGACATAAACTTCCTCTTTGATGTCTCCATTCAGGAAGGCACTTTTGACATCCATCTGATATACTTTGAAGCCTTTGTGAGCTGCATAAGCTAGAAATACCCTGATGGCTTCTAATCTTGCAACAGGTGCAAAAGTCTGGTCGTAGTCAATTCCTTCTTCTTGAGAGTATCCCTGGGCAACTAGCCTTGGCTTGTTTCTTATGATTACTCCTTGATCATCCAGTTTGTTTCTGAATACCCATTTTGTTCCAACAATGGGATGATCCTTAGGCTTTGGCACTAGTTCCCATACTTTGTTCCTCTCAAATTGATGCAACTCTTCTTGCATTGCAATGATCCAGTGTGGATCTTGCTCTGCATCTTGAATGGACTGAGGTTCAATTTGAGATAGGAAGCAGGTGTGCAACAGGTTTTGGTTGACCTGATTTCTGGTTTGCACACCAGCTGAGATTTCTCCAATTATTTGGGAAATTGGATGGTCTCTTGATGTTACTAAATCAACAGGGGGTGTTGATTGTTCACCAACCTGTGTTGTTGTTTCCTCTTGTGGTACAACAACTGGCTCTTCAGGTTGTGCTTCAATGTGTTGAGCATTCCCTTCATCTTCACTGCTTTCATCCTCTAGAGCAACCTGTAACTTGTTCATATCTTCAACTAGAGAATGTTCCTGCAAAGGTTCTATGGTAGAAGAAATCTTCTCCTTGAAAGACATGTTAGATTCATCAAAGGAAATATGAACAGATTCCTCAATTTTTAAAGATGATTTATTATAGACCCTATAGGCCTTGCTGATCATGGAGTATCCCAGAAACACTCCTTCATCAGCTTTGACTTGAAATTTTGCTAGATATTTCTTGTCATTATTATGAATGTAGCAAATACAACCAAAAACTTTAAAATAGTCAACTTTAGGTTTCTTTCCTTTGAGTAATTCATAGGGAGTCTTTCCCTTTAGTTTGTGTATCAGACTTCTATTCAGCACATAGTTGGAGGTGTTCACTGCCTCTGCCCAAAAGGATAGAGGTAGATGAGCATCTGACAACAATGTGGTGGCAGATTCAATAAGTGTTCTATTTTTCCTTTCAGCCACCCCATTTTGTTGAGGGGTTCTAGAAGCTGAGAAAGTATGCCTGATCCCTTCACTCTGACAGAACTCTTGCATAAGAAGAGAATCAAACTCTGTCCCATGATCACTTCTGATCAGGGCAATGTGAGTATTGAACTCAATCTGTATACATTTGAGAAACTCTGTCAGACACTTAAAGTTATCAGACTTCTTCCTTAGAAAGAACACCCAAGTGAATCTAGAGAAGTCATCAACAAATACTAAGGTGTAGGATTTCCCTCCTAGGCTTTGTACTGTGATGGGTCCAAATAGATCCATGTGTAACAGATACAATATCCTAGGTGAATCACTCTTATTAAGTGACTTAAAGCTGTTTTTAGTTTGCTTGCCTAATTGACAAGCCCTGCAGAGTCCTTCCTTCTTGTAGGGGCCAGAAGATAGTCCTCTAACAAGGTTGTCCTTGGATAGTCTAGCAATAGTTCTAAGGTTTAGGTGTCCTAATCTCTTATGCCATAAAACATTTGGTCTACAGACTGAATTAAACAAGCAGATATCTACATCAGTTGAAAGAAAATCTACTAGGTAGATGTTACCTTTCCTCTTACCTGTCAACACAGTTGTGTTGTCCTCTGACTTGATTTTGCATAAGGCCTTGCTGAAGGTCACCTGTTAGCCTTCATCACACAGCTGACTGATGCTAATTAGGTTGTGCTTCAATCCTTCCACATAAGCTACCTTCTTGAAAGTTACTGAACCAATCTGGACTGCACCATATCCTTTAGTTTGTCCAAAGTTGGAATCACCAAAGATAACTTTGGGTCCAAGCTTGGCTCTGAAGGATGTGAGGTTGTCCTTATTCCCTGTCATGTGCTTAGAGCACCCACTATCCAAATACCATTGCTGGTTAGATGTTGGATAGGTCTTCACCTGCACATAAAACAATTCATTTGTTTTTGACCCAGTTTACCTTGGGCCTAGGTTGATAACCTCTAAATTCTGAAATGAAAGATATCCCAGGCTGACTCTTATATCCTTTAGGATGATATCTCCTTGGAGGTATAGTCCATTCAGTATAAGGGTTAAAGGTTTGGGATGAAGGACCCTTGGGATTCAATTTTGATTTGCCTTTTAAAAAGTTTCCAGAGCTCTGACCTCTATTCGACGATCTTGGAGCTGCGTTCGACGATCTTGGGCCAGATCGTCGAGCTCCGTTCGACGGTCGACTATGGCTGAGGTCAGGTATATGAGATCGTCGACCTGCGTTCGACGACTTTGGCTGAGATCGTCGATCAGCGTTCGACGATGTTTCCTGAGATCGTCGAGCTGCGTTCGGCGATCGTCGATCTTCATTCGGCGATCGTCGATCTCTGTTCGACGATTTCTGCTGGGAATTGGTTTTCCGAGGCAGATCAAAATTTTTCCTAGCAACCTCTACAACTCCCTTTCCCTTGTCAGAAATAAATTTGATGGGAGTTGTTAGGACTATAGGTTGGCTGGATGAAGCACCCAAGCCCAGTGTACTGTTAAATCTAGAGTTCACTGTGCTTGTGATGTCCATCAGCTTGATGCTTCTCCCATTAAGGGATTCTTCAAGCTTCTTGGCCTCAGAGAGCTCACTTTTCAGTGTAGCTATCTGTTCCCTACAGCTCTCCAACTCCTGAGAGAGTTTGAGGTTTTCTGACTTTAGAGCATTGTGTTCAGATAATTGGTTTCTGATAGAGATAACCTCTTTCTCAGACTTTAGCAGGTCTAAACACAGTGCTTTAAATTCAGATTTAAAATCTTCTGAACTAAAATCAAAAGAACCAATTACCTGATCTTCTTCAGGTTGAGTCTTTGAGTCTGACTCTGACTCCTCTTCTTCTGAGTTATGTTGTGAAGCATTGATTGCCATCATGCAGAACTCCTTTTCTTCTGCATCATCCTCATCATCACTGGAGCTGGATGAGGCTTCTGACTCCTCTCCTGTCTCACTCCAGGATTCAGCAACAAACCCTTTTCTTGCATGCTTATTCTTGCTTGAAGAGGATTTGCCATTTCCATTCCTTTTGGGTTCTTTTTCCTTTCTTCTTTCTTTTCTGTCCCTTTTGTCCTTGTTCTTGTTCTCTGGACAGTCAGGGACTATGTGCCCTGGTTTCCTGCAACCAAAGCAAATAATGTCTTTATTATTACTAATAGACTTGTCATACCTTAGCTTATCCTACTCCTTGTATGATCTTCTTCTAAAGTCCTTTCTGGCCATTTTGTAAAATCTTTTGGCCAACAAGCTGAGTAGCTCATCATTGCCTGTGGCTTTATCTTCATGCAGATCCTCAGTTGCCTTGAAGGCTATGGTCTTCTCTTTCCTTGTCGCTGGTGAGGCAGCCTTCTGTTCTTCCTCTCTATTTTTGATGAGTAGCTCATAAGATTTGAGCTTACCCAACAAAGCTTCAGTAGTGATCTCATTCGGACTTCTGGCATCCTTAATTGGCCAGATTCTTGAATCTCAAGTACTGGGGAAACACATTAGGATCTTGTCATTAAGTTCTGTTAGAGAGATCTCCTTGTCCAATGTTTTGAGTTCACTGACAATTAGACTTAGTCTGTTGTACATATCTCCCACTGACTCAGTCTCTCCCTTCTTGAAGTTCTCATATTGAGAGATGAGATGAGATCTTCTGTCTTTTCTCTCATCAGCTGAGCCTGAGACTATTTCTGATAGCTTGTCCCAAATTTTCTTGGCTGAATTACATTCAGCTACCTTTTGAAATATGTCATCTGACATTGTCTGGGCTAGAATGTTCATAGCCTTGGCATCAGCTACTTTCCATTTTTTGATGTCAGCATCTGTTCCTGATGGAGGTGGAACAGCATTTGTACTTGTGTTCTCTGGGGGTCTTGGATACACTGTCAAAACAGAATTAAAGATATCTTCGTCAATAGAATTCATGTAAAGTCTAATCCTTGCTTTCCAAAGTGCAAACTTTGACAGATTGCACACTGGAGGTCTGGTGCTTGCATAATCTTTGTTTAGGGCCATGATTTGTGCAAACAAAATCTAACAATACACTACAAAAGAAAAACAGATCTAGATTGGGATCTTTGGGTTCAGGTGTTAGCCTGTACAACCAATCAGGTATGGTATGTTTAACCAACCTGGCTCTGATACCAATTGAAATTGCAACTAGATCTGATATACTCTAGAGGGGGGGTGAATAGAGTATATGGTGTGTTAAAAAAAACTTTTACAAACTTTTACAACTATTGTTGGAATATGTGTGAGCAGGGAAGCAACAAAATCTAACCACAGTACCAAGCTAAGCAAAAACTAAGCACAGAGAAATCATGGCCAGAAACAAAAATGAAAACAAACAAAACCAGAAGACACAAGGGAATATAGTGGTTCCCCTAAACTTGGGTACATCCACTCTTCTACCACCCTAGGTAGGAATCCACTGCAGGATGAGTTGATCAGGTGTCCTGGGCACCAATGAGCTTTTGATAAGGTGCTCAAAAACCAAAGCAGATTTTTTGATCAGGTGTCTTGCCACCAATGAGCTTTTGACAAGGTGCTCAAAAACCAGGTTCAAACTTTTGAAGGGAGTTTGAAAAACCCTTTACAGAGTGGGGGTGAGAGAGTGATGGAAGTCTTCTCTTTCTCAAACAACTGAGAAGACTATGTGGATTGATGTCAAAGCTCCCCCTGAGTCCTTGAGATCTTCAGGAAGAAAAGCTTTGCTGAGGGTGATAGGCCTTCAAAGGTTGAACTCCAGCAATAGATGATTTCAGCAATAGCTGAAATGTTGAGTGTCTGGAGTCTTGAAAAGTATGTTGGCCTTGAACACTTTGAGAGCTGAAGAGATCTGAAGATTTGATAGACTTGATCTTCTTGGATGAGTGTTCTTGAGAATTCTTATTGACAGAAGATTTTTGAATATTTTTCAGTAATCAGTATTCTCTCTCACTTGTGTGTTCTCTATTGAGAGCTTTTTTTAAAAATCATGTGTCTTCTTCTCTAGTATAGAGTAGAATAACATTCTCTGTCAAGGATAGCCGGTGGTCTGCATTAATTGCATCATTAATTACATAATCTCTTCTGGAGGAAAGTCCACAGATATATTCCTTGAAAAATCCCTTGAAACTTGCTCTAGAATTGAATGAAAACGGCTAGCAAATCTCTGAATTAATTGCAGAATAACTCCTAACTGATTTGAATTTGAATTCTGGAAGTTATCTGAAATCGTCGAACTGAGCTCTGCTATCGTCGAGCTGAGCTCAGCGATCTGGAAATCTACAGCAGCAACAAATCGTCGATCTGAGCTCAAAGATCGTCGAGCTGAGCTCAGAGATAAGGATCCACAGCGGAGTCAAAATCGTCGACCTGAGCTCACCGATCGTCGAATGGAGTTCGACGATGTTATGAAGTTGAGCTCAGCGATCGTCGAATGGAGTTCGACGATCTGTCGAAGTTGAGCTAGACGATCGTCGACCAGAGATCGACGAATCGTCGTGCTGAGCTCGACGATATGACTTAGTCCTCAGACTGAGAATTCTGGTCTTCAGGGCAGCTTCCAAACCTAGACTTCTAACCCTTACACTCAATTCTAATTGACCTATTAAGCTATACAGAAGGTCAAGCAAAGGTTCCTAGAGACATAGTGGTCCTGACCCAAATTAGTAATAGGGTGTTCCAACACATTATGCTCCGGCCCAACCAAGGGTCTACAATCTTGGCCAACAGGAGGCCATCAAACAAGCTGATGTGGTGACAGGTACGGTTTAACTTATAGCAAGTCAATTTCTTTAAATACTTGTATGCACATGTTACCTTACCACTACTTGTTTAGGATTTGTATTGATTTGTGAAAATCCGGCACGAGCACTCTTCGATACGGGAGCTTCACACTCCTTCTTGTCCGAAGGATTTATATCACGCATCGGAGTCCCTTCTTCGATGGCGAAGGATAAGTTGGATGTGTTGTTGCCCAATGGGTGTTCGATGCGAGCGGTTAGGATCTGCGATGTTAAGATTCATATTGGGGAGCAGGAGTTCGACCTGCGGGCGTCTTTACTTCCGTTGGTGGAGTTTGACGTCATATTTGGCATGGACTGGCTCTCGGAGCAGCAGACCCATATAGATTGTGGTAGTAAGGAAGTCAAGCTGGGAGCAAGTCGTGAGACGACTTTTACGGGCTTAAAGGGGTCGAGCAAGACGTTGATGTCTGCTCTTCAGGTGGTGAAGGCGGTTCGTGCTGGTGCAGAACTGTTCTTTACGCTAGTGGAGGTTGCAAAGCCGAAGCCCGCGTTGGATTGTATTTCAGTGGTATCGGAATACCCTGATGTGTTCCCCGCAGATCTTCCTGGAGCACCGCCTCAACGGGAGATAGATTTTACGATCGAGCTAGTGCCAGGTGCAAAGCCTGTGTCATGATCTCCGTATCGGCTAGCGCCTAAGGAAATGGCGGAGCTGAAAGTTCAACTGCAAGAGTTGTTGGAGCAAGAGTTTGTGCGCCCGAGTTCTTCGCCTTGGAGCGCACCGGTCCTCTTTGTTAAGAAAAAGGATGGAAGCTTGAGGCTATATATTGATTATCGGGAGCTAAACAAGCTGACTGAGAAGAACAAATACCCGATCCCTCGGATTGATGATCTCTTCGATCAGTTAGTCGGGTCGATGGTGTACTCGAAGTTGGATCTCAAGGCTGGGTACTATCAGCTGCGGATAAGGGAGAGTGATATCCCGAAGACAGCGTTTAGTACGAGGTACGGGCATTATGAGTTTACGGTCATGCCGTTTGGGCTGACTAATGCGCCGTCGGTGTTCATGGATTTGATGAACAGGACTTTCAGGGAGTACTTAGACCATTTCGTGATCGTCTTCATCGACGATATTTTGGTGTACTCGCAAAGTGAGGAAGATCACTTCAAGCATCTTCATTTGGTGTTGGAGACGCTAAGGAGAAATCAGTTGTATGCCAAGTTCTCGAAGTGCGAGTTTTGGCTATCCTCAGTGGCGTTCCTCGGGCATATAGTGAGTGGAGAGGGTATTGCTGTGGATCCGGCGAAGATTGTTGCGATACGGGAGTGGCCTGAGCTTGCTACGGTAGCAGAAGTCCGGAGCTTTTTGGGGCTTGCCGGCTATTATAGGCGCTTCGTAGAGAACTTCTCGTGGATAGCGTTACCTCTCACTACTTTGACGAGGAAGGAGCATAAGTTCGTTTGGACGCCGGAGTGCGCGCGAGCTTTTGAGGAATTAAAGTGTCGGTTGACCACGACGCCTGTGCTGAGTTCGCCGGTTGGGACCGAAGGCTATGAGATATATAGCGATGCTTCGGGCAGCGGTTTGGGTTGCGTGCTACTGCAGCACGGAAGCGTGATAGCTTATGGCTCGAGACAGCTAAAAGTGCACGAGAGGAATTATCCAGTCCATGACTTGGAGTTGGCGGACGTGATTTTTGCCTTGAAGCTGTGGATACACTATTTGTACGGTGTGAAGATTGATATCTATACCGATCACAAGAGCCTAAAATATTTGATAGATCAGAAGGATCTGAACATGCGGCAGCGTAGATGGATGGAGTTCCTGGGAGACTATACATTCAAGATCCACTACGTGCCTGGCAAAGGGAATGCGGTTGCGGACGCGTTGAGTCGCCGAGCCCCAGCTCAAGCCAATTGGCTATCGGTGCATGATGAGCGGCTGGTGCGGGAGTTGGAGGCGTTGGAGTTTGTTTGTGTGGATAGGCAAGCAAGTGCTGAAGCGGTTCTGAATTGGACTGAAGTCCAATATGACCTGGCTGATCGGATTCGGCAGGCTTTGGATATGGATGCTCATATGAAGCAGTTCATGATAGAGGGTCTAGATGGGTCAAATTCCCAATTCGTCGTGGAGGACGGATTGCTGTGGAAAGACGGTCGTCTGTGCGTCCCTTGTGTGGGCAATTTGCGGGTGGAATTGTTGTACGAGGCACACCATACCAAGTACTCGATTCACCCGGGGAGCACGAAGATGTACCGCGATGTAAAGAAGCTGTTTTGGTGGCCGGGTTTGAAGAAGGATGTGGCGCTCTACGTAGCAAAGTGCCAAACCTGCGCCTTGGTAAAGGCGGAGTGCCAAAAACCGGGAGGATTTCTTAAGTCCTTACCTATTCCGGAGTGGAAATTTGACGACATCTCTATGGACTTTGTGCACGGTTTGCCAAGGTCGCAAAAGGGAAACGACGCCATTTGGGTGGTTGTTGATCGATTAACGAAGGTGTCACATTTTATTCCGCATAGGAAGGATGATCCGGTGGAGAAGTTGGCAAAGCTTTATGTGGATAACATAGTGCGGCTTCATGGTGTGCCCCGCAGCATCGTGAGTGATCGAGATGGGTGGTTCACGTCCAATGATTGGAGGCTGGTGCAGCAAATGTTGGGAACAAAGCTGAAGTTTAGCACAGCCTTCCATCCGCAAACGGATGGGCAGACCGAGAGGGTCAATAGAACCATGGAAGACATGCTCCGCATGTGCGTCTTGGATTTTGGAAAGCAATGGGAGGACCACCTTTATCTGGTGGAGTTCGCATACAACAACAGCTACCAAGCGAGTATTCAGATGGCGCCTTTCGAGGCCCTATATGGTAGAAGATGTCGCACGCCGTTGTCTTGGTTAGAAACGGGTGAGTCAAAGTTGTATAAGCGATCGGAAGTAGATGATGCTACTTCTTTGGTGAGAACCATTCGGGAGAGGTTGCTTATCGCTCAGGACCGGCAAGCAAAGTACTATAATGCCAAGCACAGGAACGTGGAGTTCGCTGTGGGCGATTATGTATACCTAAAGATCAAGCCGTTCAAGGGTGTCTCGCGGGTGCGGCGATTGAAAAAGCTAAGCCCGAGGTACCTTGGACCGTTCGAGGTTCTGGAGCGAGTTGGGGAAGCAGCCTATCGGTTGAATCTTTTAGTGGAGCTTAGTGGTTTACACGATGTATTCCATATTTCGGTGCTTCGGAAGGCGGTGCAAGAGCCTACGCAAGTGATCGCGGTCGATCAAGTGCCGGTGGATAGTGGGCTAACGACAAAGGTCAAGCCCGTGCGGATTGAAGACTCGGAGGTCAAGCGGCTATGCAATAAAGAGATCAGGATGGTCAAGGCCCGGTGGGACAATTGCGGTCGTGAGGAGCTCTCTTGGGAGCGAGAGCAGACTATGCTTGACGAGTATCCGGAGTTGTTCCGCTCAGGTACAAATTTTGTTTTGTAAGTCTCTCCTTTATGTAATTTCGCGGGCGAAATTCTTTTAAGAGGGGTAGAGTTGTAACGCCCTGAAACTCAAAGGAGCGAAGGGGGACGTTTTGGGCCAGTTTGGGTTCTGGCTGCAGGCACACGACCTGGGACACGGGCGTGTCCCAGGGCGTGTCAAGCGTGTGTCGACACTTAGCCGCGAAGTCGTCGAGATTTTCTCGACGATTCGCTAAGAATGGGCACACGGCCTGCGACACGGGCGTGTCGCAGGGCGTGTCGACCCGTGTCGACACTTAGCCGCGGAGTCGTCGAGATATACTCGACGATTCGTCGAGAATGGGCACACGGCCCGCGACACGGGCGTGTCGCAGGGCGTGTCGACCCGTGTCGACGATCGTCCCGGGGAGTCGTCGAGATTCGCTCGACGATCGTCGAGACAAGGCACACGGCCTAGGACACGGGCGTGTCCGAGGCCGTGTCATCAAGTCGTCGATCTTCACGAGACGAAATGTCGAGACCGTGTACACGGCCTGGGGTCCAGGCGTGTCAGAGTGACACGGGCAAGTACACGGGCGTGTCCTAGAACCCGTGCAGTGCTCGGGTTGAAAAAGGGGAAAAATCATGTGGTACACGGCCGGCCACACGTCCGTGTCAGGTGGAACACGGGCGTGTCAACTCGAACACGGGCGTGTTCGATACCCGTGCGAGGTTCCAGGTGATTCGATTTTGACGGCGAATGCGGCACACGGCCCTGGACACGGGCGTGTGCCAGGCCGTGTTCGGTCCAGATTGGGCATTTCAGCCCCGAATCAAAGCCGTTCGTTTCCTTGTTTTGAGATCCAACGGCTGGGGGAGGTTCCTGAAGGGATATACCCTTGGATTGACTTAGAAATCCATCACTTTTCATACCTTATCCCTTTCCAAATCTTTAGAGAAAGAGGAAAACCAAGGGAGGAAGAAGAGCTAGATCCCGCCATTGGAGGAGCTTCGGAGCTCCGAATCGCGAGCCGACCCCGGATCCACGGAGGCAACGCTAGTGCGGTGGTTTTCATCCGATTATTTTTCAATGGCGCCAAAGAGGAACGCAAGGGTAACGATCCTCATCTCGAGCATGAGTCGCTCTCTTTCTTTGCATAGGAAGCCCGCTCTCGCGAGTTTGCGGAGAGTTGGAGGCGTTCCTTCGGGTAGATATGTGAAGTCCCCGTTGTTTAGAGTCTGTATGCGAGAACGGACATATGCATGATGTGTGAAGCATACCCGGACATGTTGGTCTGGATCGGTGATGTTGCATTGCATAAGGCCGGAGAAGACTCCGAGCTATTGGTTATTTTTCGGGTTTTCTACGCGGTAGATTGCAGCAGGGAGTCTTGGGGACTAACTCAAAGGTGCACCCGAAAAACTGGGCGGATACGAGATCTTGCCAACTTGGTGGCCTGAGCGCCAACTTGAACATAACTGGGTTATGTGATTTGTGATGGACACGGGACTCGGTGGAAGTTTGACCCGCGCATATGGCTTAAATTGTCATTGCGGTGTGAGCAGGGGTTAGATGGAACCGTACCCGTTCTATGTCGTTCGGTTAAAGAGACCTAAAGGCACGTGGCACTTACCGTTGGCATAGAGTAGGGTCTTCGGCGGTTGATGGCTTAAATTGTCGTGACCCAGGCCAAGAAGACAAATTGCTCATAGGTTTGGCCGTCAGTTGGCGGTGGTGAGTCAGGAATGTTGATGGCTTAAATTGACGTGACATAGACCGGTTCACCGAGAATGTGCCATGAGTGCACGGGGCGTGTGGCCGTGCGAGCCAACGTTTGTGATGAAATGGCTATGGTTATATACATTGCTCGCTTATGCTAATGAAATGCAGGGAAGGAGCGTCGCCGCCCCGAGTTGGGGGCGGGATCGTTATAATTTGGTCAGCATTGCTGACCGTTGCCTTGTTTTGCCACCGTGCGGTGGTTTGTTGCTTGCAGGTGCAGCTGGACTAAGCGGTCAATAGCGGGCTAAAGCCCTTTTTGCGAAGCTGGCCCTCGAAGGCCCAAGTAGAAGTGTTTACTGCTTTAATCATGTATGACCGGCCTGCGTGCCGTGGTTTGTAAAACGTGTATTATTCAAGTGAAACATTTTGTAAGGCCTTAAGGCCGGTTTTGGGTATTTTTGTATAACATTCCTAATTTGTACTAGTGGACATTCGTGCTTAAATGCTGGGTTCTTGTTTGCAACTTTTATAAACTGCTTCCTCTAGAATGCTCTGTGTAGGACGTTGAGATTGGTTGGATGGTTTCCATAAGTAACCACCCGGTCTGTCTGTGGTATATGGCGTCGGGCCCCGGCCGGACCTACTGCTATATGCTATGCGACGGATAGGGGGTGTTACACGGACTGTATTTGACGGTCTGTTGGCGGTGCTCAGCTTGATCCGCGGCCTTGCAGTTAGCCAGTTCTTGGGGTAACCGGGCGGATTGGAAGTTGTATCTGCGGTGTTGTGCCGGAATTGTTTTGCGTCCGCGGAGTCCGCCTTTGCGGACTGGCTTTGGAGATGGGCTTTGGTTCTTGCCGAGCTCTCCGGTGTTGCGATGGATGTTAGCCACATCCTTGAGGCGGACTATCCTGATGATTGGCGGTCTGGGTCTTTTGTGTCCGCCATGCTCGCTCCAGTTGCTTGATGGGCTGCTGGACTTGGTCATTTTTTGTGACAAGTTCATGGTGTTCGCAGTGTCCACAGAGTCCGCTGTTGATCGGGCGGAATGTCTGCTGGTCGCGGACTCGTGGCGGACTGTGGAGTTGTTCTCGAGCTGTGCGGACTGCCACCTTGTCCGCGTATGTTGTGCGGACTGATGCAGCATGGGTTGTGGCTTTCTGCATGCTGTGTTGAGTGGCGGACTGGCGATGTGCTTGCGTGCTGTGTGGACTGGCGTAGTGTCCGCATGGTGGCAGACTGTCTTTGACCTGGCGCCTGGCAGGTTGTTTGAAGTCTGGCCAAGTCCTTGCGGACTTTGCGGACTGGGATGTGCTAGCGCGCGGGCTGGGGCGGTGACTCTATTCACTAGGGTGGTGACCACACTTCTCACCTCGCCTATAAATAGACCCCCACCGACACATCTACAGTAACTGAGTGAACAGTAAGTTGGGGCTTGATTAATTGTTGCGGTTTGGATTTTCCTGTCCGCGCGGGTTGTGAAGAGATAACTGATTGTTGTTTGCAGGTTGCGCGGCTAGCATTGTGGAGCCGGGAGCTTGGCTTTGACTTCGGTCAGTTTCAGTGAAGTTTGCGGTTTCAATCAGCGGTCTCAGCAGGTCGCTTCTGTGGCTTGTTAGTTTTCTCTGCTTTAGCTTTCCAAGTCCAATAACCTGTCCGCCGGACTTGGGCGGGTAGGCGGTCTGTTGTTCAGTTCAACAGCAGTCAGCGAATAACGGTGTGTCATCGGGACCTCGTGGTCTCGGACGACTCCGTGTTCTATTCGACTTCTAGCAGCAGCGGTTCGGGCGGTCTCGGCGACTTCAGCGGACTAGGTGGTCTCGGCGGTCTCCAGGTCTGTCCGCCCGGATTGTTTTGTTCTTTCTGTTTTTCCATGTGTACTGGCAAAATCATGTCTCGCCACGTATACCTCGCCCGGTAAAGAAGTTAATAAATATACGATCTGCTTTTTCCTTCTACTTGCATTTGCTGTTTGAGCTTGTTTTCCTGGTTTCCGCATGATCAATGTGTGATCTTGATAGTTCTGAGAATATTAATTTTTCGTCAGGCTATCACGTTGACCACTTTGAGAAATTTCAACATGGTATCAAAGCCAGGTTCAGTTGCTTGAGCGGTGATCAACTTGTGTTGTGCTCTGTGCTTCTGGAAACTTAACCAAAGGTTGTTGCAATGGAAGTGAGTTATGCAAGAGGTCTAGGTATTGAACTCTTAACGCCGACTAACTTTAAAAAGTGGAAGTCGTGTATGAAGAGTTACCTTCTGAGCGAGGAGCTATGGGAGGTCATCGGTGGTGACGACAGGCTGAAAATTACAACTGCTTTTGGGACTGCTGAGCAGGTGAGGCTCTAGAGAAAAACAAACGCAAAGGTGGAGTTTGTTCTCAAGAGGGCTGTTTCACCGAAACTGTTTGATCATATCTTGGATGTGAGTCAGCCGCTGATATTTGGACAACTATTGATGATTTGTTTAATAGGAAGAATGTGGTGAGACTTCAGTTCCTGGAGAATGAGTTGGCTAGGACAACTCAAGGAGACCTGACCATCTTGAAGTTCTTTCTGAAGATGAAGAGCTTGTATGTTGAGCTATCAGAGCTTGATCCGGATGAGCCGATCTCTGAGGCTAAGATGAAAAGGCACATAATCCGCGGCTTCCGGAAGGAGTATGTTGCCTTTGTAGCAGCAGTTCAAAGTTGGGCCACTCAGCCATCTCTGCTGGAGCTTGAGAATCTGCTTGCTTCATAGGAAAGCTTGGCCAGACAGATGGCTGGAGTCACTGTCTCTGAGGAAGGTAGTGGAGCACGATTCATCAGCGGGGACACATCAAGCGTGACTGCAAGGTCAAACTGCAGCCTGGGCATGCTGCAGGCAAGGAGGAAGCTTACTCTAATACTGAGGAAGCTGGATGGGGCGGAGCCTTCATGACGGGCACTTTTGTCCGTGCTTTGTCCGCTATCGACTTCAATGACGAGTGGATCGTGGACTCCGGGCGTGGTCATCACCTCACCGGAGATAAGTCAAGTTCTCTTCACTGCAAGCTTACTCAGGTATCGAAGCTATCATTACTACTGATAATACTGTTTATGCAGTAGAGAAGGAGGGGGTTGTGTCCTTAGGTAGTGATAAGGGGCCACTCACGTTAAGGAGTGTGTATCACGTACCGGGCATGAAGAAGAACCTCTTCTCTGTGACAATGCGGTAGACGCAAGTTATCACGTTATGTTTGGGCCAACAGAAGTGAAGTTCCTTCGCAACGTATCAGCGATAAAGGCTGATGTTGCTCATATTGGGAGGAGAGTTAAGAACTTGTTTGTTCTTGCAACAAACTCTTACGTTGATCGGATGAGGGCAAACGATAGTGCCGCTATATGACATGAGAGGCTGGGGCATGTAGGGATGGATAAGTTGAAAGCTATGGCAAACAGGAGCCTTGTGAGAGGCTTCCCAAAGCTATCATCTTTTGATGATGGTCACGTTTGCGCTGGGTGTCAGTACGGCAAGGTTCATCGCCTTCCGTTTGATAAGTCACAAACAAGGAGCAAGAGACCATTGGAGTGTATCCATGGTGACTTGATGGGACCAACCGTCACTGCTAACATTGGTGGGAGTAGATACATACTTGCTCTTATTGATGACTACTCAAGATACACTTGGGTATATTTCTTGAAGGAGAAGTCTGAAGCCTTCTGGTTGTTTGTGGAGTTCAAGGAGCTGGTAGAGGGCCGGCTTGGCTTGCGGATCAAGAAGTTTAGATCAGACAACGAGGATGAGTTTGTCTCCTCCGAATTTTATAACTTCTGTAGGAAGCATGGGATCCAAAGAGAGCTTACTTGTGCTCATACTCCACAAGAAAACGGAGTAGCGGAGCGGAAGATCCGTCATCTGACGGAAACCTTCAAATGTTGGCTTCATGCCAAAGACATTCCTAGGTCCTTCTGGGTAGAGGGGATGTCTTGTGCTTCTTATGTCATCAATCAGATGCCGCTCAGTCCAATCAACATGAAGACTCCTTTTGAGATGTTGCTGAAGGAGAAGTCAAGCGTGGAACACCTTCGGGCGTTCGGATCAACTTGCTATGTGCATGTCCCGGATGCTTCAAGGACAAAGCTTGATGCAAAGGCAAGGAAGCTTGTCTTTGTAGGATATGATGAGCGGAAGAAGGGATGAAAATGCATGGATCCTGCGACGAAAAAGTTTGTTGTATCAAGAGATGTGGTCTTTGACGAACTGACGTCGTATAGAGGTGGGTCAGTTGATCTACCAGAGAGCAAGTTTGATGGAGATCAGAAGGTGGCTACTGAAGTTCTGGAAGAGGAGCTTTCTATATCGCCAGCTGCTCCTGTTGCTTCAAGCTTCGGGGCAGAGGCTTCTAGTTCAGGAAGCAGGAGGAGCTTTACTCAAGGTTTGCCCGGGAATGGAGCTGAGCCTGAAGAAGCAACGGAGGTGGTGAGCAAGGAGCAGCCTCTTCGAAGATCAAAGGGGGTTGTCAAGCCACTTGCTCGATACTGTGAAGGGAATGCAATGAGCTTTGTCTCCTGTTTATTTGCAGGCCCTCTGGATGAGCGAGAGCCTACAAACTTCAGTGAGGCCACTGGAGTAAAGGAGTGGAAAGATGCCATGAAAGAGGAGATGACTGCTCTTAAGAAAAATGAAACCTGGGACCTTGTACCCAGGGTTGATGGCATTACTGCAGTGGCTTGCAAGTGGGTGTATAAGTTGAAGAAGAAGGCTGATGGGAGCATTGAGAGATAAAAGGCTCGCCTTGTTGCTCGAGGATTCTCACAACAGTATGAAGAAGACTATGATGAGAAATTTAGTCCAGTTGCAAAGATGACTTCTGTTCGGGTGGTGATCGTCTTGGCTGCTTGCTAGGGATGGAGGATGTGGCAGCTTGATGTGAAGAACGCTTTTCTTTATGGAGAGATTGATAAGGACATCTTCATGGATCAGCCGCTTGGATTTTTCACTGAAGTTCATCCGGACTATGTCTGCAAGCTCAGGAAGGCTCTTTACCGGTTGAAGCAGGCTCCAAGAGCCTGGTATGGGAAGATAGCAGAATACCTCCAATTCTGCGGTTATCTTCCTTCCAACTCTGATTCAAGCTTGTTTGTCAAGAAGAAGGGGAAGCTTCAGGTCTTGGTCCTACTGTATGTTGATGACATGATCATCACAAGGAATTCTGAGGAGGAGGTAGCTAGGCTCCGGGCTGAGCTAGCTAATTACTTCGAGATGAAAGACTTGTTAGAGCTTCATCACTTTCTTGGTCTTAAAGTGGAGAGGAAGGAGAGAGGAATACTCATCTGCCAGAAAGGATATGCGGATCGCATTGTGAATCGATTTTGCATGAAGGAAGGGAAGAGTTGCTTTATTCCTCTAGATCATGGGCTGAAGCTTCGACGAGATCAAGGAAGGATTCTTCTTGATCCCTTGGTGTTCAGAGCTCTAGTGGGGAGCTTGATTTATCTGACAATTACAAGACCAGACATTGCTTACTCTGTTGGCCGAGTAAGTCGGTTTATGGCAGAGCCAAGGAAGTCTCATCTGGTAGCGGCAAAGAACATCTTGAAGTATGTCAAGGCAGCTTCTGATATGGGACTCCTCTATAGACGGAACACGGACTTTGCTTTGCTTGGATACACGGATGTTGATTATGGTGGTGACTGGAATGATCGAAGATCAACTTCGGGTTATGTTTTCACTTGTCGATGAGCTTGCATCTCGTGGTGTAGCAAGAAGCAGGACTTAGTATCCATGTCTACTACAGAAGCAGAGTACAAGGCCTCGGCCTTGGATGCTCGGGAAGCCATCTGGCTGAGGAGGCTTGTTGAGGATGTTCATGAGGAAGTGCAAGGTCCTACTTTGCTCCGAGATGACAATGAGAGTGCTCTCAAACTGGTGAACAATCCAGTGTGTCACGCAAGGACCAAGCATATAGAGATCGAGCACCACCTCATAAGGGAGAAGGTGTTGGAGGGATCTCTTATGGACGGGCATGTTCAGAGTGAAGACAATCTTGCTGACATCTTCACAAAGCCGCTGTCGAAGGGGCCTTTTCAACAGTTACGAGATTTGCTGGGCTTGATCACCACTTCTCACTTCAAGGGGGAGTGTTGAAATTTGTGAAGTGAAAGTGGGTGATGGAGCAGGTCGGGTTGTCTGGGCGGCTTGTGTTTGCGGCCTGGGCGGACTAGTGTGCGGCCTAGGTGGTCTGTGGCCAGGGAAGTCTGGGCGGCTTGGGCGTCTAGTGGAGCGGCCTGAGCAGACTGTGTTTGGCAGTCTGTTGGCGGTGCTCAGCTTGATATGCGGCCTTGTAGTTAGCCAGTTCTTGGGGTAACCAGGCGAATTGGAAGTTGTATCCGCGGTGTTGTGGCGGACTTGTTTTGCGTCCGTGGAGTCCGCCTTTGCGGACTGACTTTGGAGATCGTCTTTGGTTCTTGCCGAGCTCTCCGGTGTTGCGATGGATGTTAGCCAAATCCTTGTGGCATACTGTCCTGATGATTGGCGGTCTGGGTCTTTTGTGTCCGCCATGCTCGCGCCAGTTGCATGATGGGCTGCTGGACTTGGTCTGTGATAAGTCCATGGTGTTCGAAGTGTCCGCAGAGTCCGCTGTTTACCTGGCGGACTGCCTGTTGGTTGTGGACTCGTGGCGGACTATGACATTATTCTCGAGCTGTGCGGACTGCCACCTTACCCGCGTATGTTGTGCGGACTGATGCAGCATGGGTTGTGGTTGTCTGCATGTTGTGTTGAGTGGCAGACTGGCGCTGTGCTTGCATGCTATGCGGACTGGCGTAGTGTCCGCATGGTGGAGGACTGTCTTTGACCTGGCGCCTGGCGGGTTGTTTGATGTCTGGCCAAGTCCTTGCGGACTTGGCGGACTAGGTTGTGTTAGCGTGCGGGCTGGGGCGGTGACTATTCACTAGGGTGGTGACCACACTACTCACCTCGCCTATAAATAGACCCGCTCGGCACATCTACAGTAACTGAGTGAACAATAAGTTGGGCTTGGTTAATTATTGTGGTCAGGATTTTCCTGTCCGCGTGAGTTGTGAAGAGATAACTGATTGCTGTTTGCAGGTTGCGTGGCTAACACTGTGGAGCCAGGAGCTTGGCTTTGACTTCGGTCAGTTTCAGTGAAGTTTGCGGTTTCAATCAGCGGTCTCAGCATGTCGCTTCTGTGGTTTGCCAGTTTTCTCTGCTTCAGCTTTCCAAGTCCAATAACCTGTCCGCCAGACTTGGGCGGGTAGGCGGTCTGTTCTTCAGTTCAGCAGCAGTCAGCGAATAACGGTGTGTACGCGTGACCTCGCGGTCTCGGCGGTCTCCGTGTTCTATTCGGCTTCGAGCAGCAGCAGTTCGGGCAGTCCCGACGACTTTAGCGGACTGGGCGGTCTCGGCGGTCTCCAGTTCTGACTGCCCGGATTATTTTGTTCTTTCTGTTTTTCTATGTGTACTGCCGAAATTATGTCTCGCCACGTATACCTCGCCTTGTAAATATGTTAATAAATATATGATCTGCTTGTTCTTTCTACTTGCATTTGATGTTTGAGCTTGTTTTCCTGGTTTCCGCATGATCAAGGTTTGATCTTGATAGTTCTGAGAATATTAATTTGACGTCAGGCTATCACGTTAACCACTTTAAGAAATTTCAATAGTTGTAACACCCAACTTGTAAATGTCATATAGTATAGTTTTGATTGAGCCCTATAACATGCACCCCAAAAATAAGGTTGTTGCGGACTACCTCGACGTCTCGGTCGGGCCGGAATTCTTGAACCGTCTTAGCACTTGGAACGGTCGAGCGTGCACACAGTCATAGATAGCCTTCTTGAGCCAGCAAACTTATGTCTCCCCCTGAGCAACATACTCTGGAGGTTGCTCCATGTAGACATCTTCCTGAAGATCCCCATAAAGAAAGGCATTCTTCACATCCAGTTGTGAAATGGGCCAATCTCTGTTGACAGCCACAGAGAGAAGGACCCGAATATTGCTGAGACGAGCAACGAGAGAGAAGGTGTCAAAGTAATCAATGTCATCAGTCTGGGTAAAGCCCTTGGCAACAAGTCGAGCCTTATAACAATCCACACTGCCATCGGGAGGAATTTCACCACAAAAACTCAGCAACAACCAACAACATCTGTGCCAACAGGAGGAGGAACTAGGGTCCATGTACCCCGTTCAGTGAGAGAAGCAATCGCTTCATCCACGGCAGCCTTCCAATGGGGAAGGGAAAGGGCCTCCTGATAAGAACGAGAGGTGGAAGTGGAAGAGATAGCTAGCACAAAGTCCCTGCGAGCAGGTGTCAGACGATCATAGGAAACAATTACAGCAAGCAGATGCTGGGTACAAGCCTGAACCCCTTTGCGAAGGGCAATGGGGAGGTCTAGGTCAGCATGTGCCTCAGTATCCGGAGCATCCGTCGTAGAGAGAGCTAGCCCGAGAGGAGAGAGTGACGGCGGCGAAGAGGAGGGAGATTGCCGAGGTGGAGAGGGAGGAGGAGAGGATGGAGATGGTGAAGGAGGAAAGACCTCGGTAGGAGGGGATGGGCTGGAGGGAAGAGGAGGAGGAAGACTGGATTCCACAGGCAGAGGAGAGGAGTTGTTAGAGAAATAGGGAGCATTCTCGAAGAAGGTAACGTACGCGGAAACGAACTGCTCGCGAAGAATGTGGTCAAAACAACAGTAGCCTTTCTGAGTGATAGAGTAGCCCAGAAAGACAAATTTGATGGAGCGAGGGGAGATTTTGTCGCGAGTGGCGGAGGGAGAATGCACAAAGGCCGTGCAGCCAAAGATACGTAGAGGAAGAGGAAAGGGATCGTTTCCTGGATAGAGAATGGAGAAAGGCATTTGACCGCGGAGAACAGTGGAGGGAATGCGATTGATGAGGTAGTAAGAAATGAGAACAGCATAGCCCCAGTAGGAGCGAGGGACATGCATTTGCATAAGTAAGGTGCGAGCAACATCAAGGAGATGACGTTTTTTGCATTCCGCCACCCCATTTTGTTGGGAGGTGTAAACGTAACTTGTTTGATGGATAGTTCCATGTTGCATACAAAATGAGGAAAACGCTTGACTAACGTATTCTTTGGCATTATCAGAGCATAAGACTTTAATAGAAACATCGAACTGATTTTTAATTAAATGATAAAAAGATTGTCATACATCAAAAAGTTCAGAGCGTTCCCGTAACAGATACACCCAAGTACATCGGGAGAAATCATCAATGAAAGTAATAAAATAAGAGCTACCCTGACCAACGGTGAGGGTAGGAGCAGGGCCCCAGATGTCGGAGTGAACAAGGTCAAATGGACGGGTAGAACCACGAACTTGCTTTGGCAGGAAGGAGGAACGGTGATGCTTGCCAGGCTGACAGGCATCACAGTTGAGAGGAGAGCTGGACGGAGGGAGGTGAGGTAGCAGCTGATGAAGAAGCCGTGTGTAACGCCCCCACTCGTCACATGGCATATAACGGTGAGTCCGGCCGGGGCCCCACGCCATAGGTCACAGACAAGTGGCGGAATTACTTATGGTGATCAAATTCTATTCGTGTCCTTAACCCAATCCATTCTAGCGCAGCATGTTTTAATTTGCATGAACTCAACTCCTGGAATGTCCACTAATACATAAATTCCACATTTAGATATCCAAAACCAGGAATGTATACAACCCACACACACATGGCCTTAAGGCCTTACATGTTTCTCTTTTTACACATATACAAGTTCGTACATCGGCACGCAGGCCGGGCACACATGAAATCCAGCCACGATTCACTTGGCCTTCACGGGCCTTAGCAGCAAGCTTTCAATCCGCTTATTTCATTTCAAGCCGCAACACCTGCAAGTAGACATCCACCAAAGAGTGGCAAATAAAGTAACGGTCAGCTATAGCTGACCAATTATAACGACCCTACCCCATGCCCGAGGCAGCGGTTCCTTCCCTGTATGCATTTGCAAGTATACTAGCTAATCACAAGCACACACATCAAATCACAAACGCCGACCGCAACCAGACGCGTCGTGCACTCAGGGCACCTTACGGTGTACCGGAAACCCGTGGTAACACCACCAATGCACGGTAATTAACGTGTTGGCTGGCCGGTCCTAGTCACCCCAACATGCATGCTGGTTGCATTCCGCCCAAACCAAGCAGAGGTACGTACCGTATGGCAAACATGAGCATTCATCCAACAGATCGACCCGCTTTTATTGCAGTGCAGCAAGTCGGGCTATCGCACGCTCCCGAACACTGCCACCAATCGATCTCTCCAATATGCCCAGGTACAGATTAGCCTTGTTAGTGCTCACATCATCACTGGCGCACCGTGACGCGGGTCGGCCTTCCCTTCCTGGGTAGCCGCAGCTGCCCGCTCTCGCAGAGCAAACACATTACAAGGAGCTTCGCAAAGCATTCAAGATCTTATCATGGCTAGCTCACACATGAGCATACCATCCACACATCACAGTCATTCATCCAATACAAATCATATCGTTGCAAATCCACGGAGTCTTCTCCGGTTTACCCATGATCATCACCAATCCAGACTACCGGTCCAGATGGGCTTCACACAGCATGTCTATGCCGTACTCCACACTTCCGACTCTAGATGCAGACTCAACAAAGGAATCACTTCCGCAAATCCACCTTTTGGTGGAGGATTCCACGCATATGCATAAAGAAAGGACTTCTGTTGGGTACATTGAAAATATGTACCAGATTTGAAGAAGCCTCACCCTACTCAATGATATGCATCAAGGTGTATTTGATGTGCTTTGAGTTTATATGTGCAGGTTAAGTAATTGCAGGAATTGCAGAAAAGTTTCTAAGTCCATGTGTCGACACCTAGAGGTGAAGTGTCGACACTTATAATGGCTTGTGTCGACACCTAGAGAAGATGTGTCGATACTTGGAGTATTTGTGTCGACACCAGGAAAGGCAGAGTCGACACCAGAAGAAAAGTGTCGACACATACAGGCAGTGTCTACACACTGTGAAGAATTGTCAACATAATCAGTGTGTTGGGTACATTGGTTAAATGTTCCTGATTTGAAGAAGCCTCACCCAACTCAATGATATACATCATAATGTATTTGATGTATGTTGAGTTTACTTGTGCAGGTTAAGTAATTACTGGACTGAAGCAAAAAGTTTCTAAGTCCATGTGTCGACACCCAGAGGGAAAGTGTCGACACTTAAGAAAGCTTGTGTCGACACCCAGACAAGCAGTGTCGACACTTGGAGTCATTGTGTCGACACCTGGGATGCAGAGTCGACACCAGACACAAAGTGTCGACACGAGGAGCTGTGTCGACACTCAGTGAAGAAGAATGCAGAAAAGCTGTGTCGACACAAGGAGCTGTGTCGACACCTAGAAGAACTGTGTCTACACCAGAAAGTGTCGACACTTGGAGCTGTGTCGACACTCAGCAGAAGTTAGCAGAGACTAAGTACAAGTGTCGACACTCAGCATAATGTGTCGACACTCAATAGATGAGTCAGCACTTGAAGTATTTATCGACACCCAGCACAATGTGTCGACACTCAACCAGAAGAGTCACCACATGAAGTATGTGTCGACACCCAGCACAATGTGTCGACACTCAACCGGAAGGGTCAACACATGAAGTAAGTGTCGACACCCAGCACAATGTGTCGACACTCAGCTAAAGACTCTACACTTGAAGAAAGTGTCGATACAAGGAGCTGTGTCGACACTTAGTAAAGATCAGAAAGATCAACAAAATTATTCTAAGTACAAGTGTCGACACTAAGGGAATGTGTCGACACTCAGCTGAAGTCTCGACAAGAAGAAGGTGTGTCGACACAAGGAGCTGTGTCGACACTCAGCAAGTATCGACATTAAAGACTATGTGTCGACACCAAGAAGCAGTGTCGACACTTAACAGTTACAACACATGAAGATGTGTCGATACAAAGGAGATGTGTCGACACTTAGAAGAATTCAGTAAAAGACAGAAGATCAAGTACTTGTGTCGACACTCAATTTTAGTGTCGACACCTGAAGAAGAATCTGTGTCGAGACTTAGTATCTACAACACAAGGAGTTGTGTCGACACCTTGTAGACTTGTGTCGACACCTACATAACTTGTGTCGACACTTGATCTATAAGTGTCGACACTTAAAGACAGAAAGTCTCGACACTTTCAGACAGTTAGAGATTTTCAAGAATTGACTGGATGACTTGACAGCTGTCGTTCCAGCCGGTCTACAGCAACTGTCAGAGATGTCAAAAGTCAGTTATGAACCGGACCAGCCGATTACCATGAAGAAGGCCTATAAATAGGTTCATACAGTTTACAGAAACTGTGGTTCAGATTGTGATTCAAGTTGTTGAACAAGTTATTAAAAGTGGTACACAGAGTTATTACTCAAGTATCAAATCAAGAAAATCTTGCCGTCCAAGTGCAGATCTAAGAAGTTGGAGAGAGAGGGCTCCATCTAAGAAATCAGCCTTTGGAACTAGGCTGAGAAGAAGGGTTCAGATTCATTCTGAATTCTAAGTAGCAGAGGTCAAGGATCAACTGCAGGAGGATTCATTCTTATTCAGTTCTACTTTCAAGAAGCTTTGAAGAAAGCTAAGTCAGTTTGAATCTAGCTGAGTTCTTCCAAGAACTCATCAAGAAACTCTCAACTCCCCTCTCTTGTTTCTGAGTAATTGAGTTAATATTTGTAAAATCATTTTAACTTGTAGGATCCTTTGGATCTGAGTGAATTGTAAGCCTGTATTTATAAAGGCTGAGGGTAGGGCTTGAGAGCCTGAGTGTAGGATATTGTTATCTCTGAGTGTAGGCCTTGATTGGCTGAGTGTAGGCCTGGGTGGCTGAGTGTATGCTTTGGGATAAAGCTGAGTTGTAAGGCTTTGGGCCTGAGGTGTAGGAACCAATTTGGGTTCTGAGACAATGGAGAAGTTTGGCCGAATCTAGTACACTGCTAGATAGGCGAAGGGGGAAAGTGGATGTACTCATATCTTGGGGAACCACTATAAACCACTGTGTCTGCAGTGCTGTGTTGTGATTTGCTGTGTATGCTTTGTGTTTGCTGTGATAACATAGTTAGAAATCTGTGATATTAACTGTTTGCTGCCATTAAAGTTCAAAAAGGATTAGGTCACCTATTCAACCCCCCCCCCCCCCTCTAGGTGTTTAGGTACCATATCTCTCAAGTGGTATCAGAGGGAGGTTCCTCAAAAAGGACTAACAGTCTAAGGAGATCATGTTTGGCAGATTCAGTCTAAGTCAGAATACAGCTTCAAGAAAATCAAGAACCATGGGTTCCTCTGAAAATCACAAAGAATTGGGTTCCATGAAATTACCAATATGCAGAAAGGAAATTTTTGGGATCTGGAAAGAAAGGGTAAGACTATTTATGGAAGCCTCTGACCCTAGGATATACATCACAGTAAAGGAAGGGTCATATGTGCCCATGAAGATATCTGTTCTAGATGCAAATCAGAGAACCCCAAAGGATTTCTCTGAGATGACTAAGGATGAGATTGTCCTAGCCACCATGGACAAGAGGGCACAAAACATTATTGTAAGTGCAATAGATGATGCAACATTTCATAATCTTATACACTGTAAGACAGCCAAGGAGATGTGGGACACTCTTATAGTGTATATGGAAGGATCTGAAGAAGTTAGACAAGATAGAAAATCCTTGCTAAATCAGGAGTATGAGAGTTTTAGACAAGGTAAGGGTGATAGCATAACTGAGTGCTATAAGAATTTCTACAGAATAGTTAATGAACTCATGTCTTATGGAAGAGAGTTCAGTAACTATGAACTAAATGACAAGTTCCTAAGGTCCCTAACCAAAGATTGAGACACAAAGATCTATGCCATTAGAGAAATGGCTAAGTTGGGAGAAATTCCTCCTCCTACACTGTTTGGCAAGTTGTTGTCATATGAAATGCAATTGACAGTGAGGAAGGAGGAGGAGAAATCAACAAGGACTGAGCACAAGGAAAGAACTGTTGCTTTCAAGATAGAAGTTCCCAGAAAGTGCAGGAATAAGTCATCAACTCCACCTCCAGAGGTAGTTGAATCAGAGTCTGATGAGTATGTCAGCACAAAGTCTAAGAGCAGTGAAAGTGATGAATACTTTGCTGCCTTCACTAGACACTTTCAGAAATTCTTGAAGAAGAAACAATGGAGGTCAAGACCTTCTACTTCAAAGGGAAAGGAAGTCTTTTATCAGGAGAAAAAGCCTTCAAAGAAAAACAGGAAGAGGACAAAGTCAAGCAAGGCAACTGAATCTAAGATAGTGTGCTATTGCTGTAATAGATAGGGCCATGTTATTGCAGATTGTCCAGAGAAGAGAAAGGAATCTGGTGACAGGAAAAAGACTCACTTCAAAGGCAAGAAAGAGAAGTCTTTTGTAGCCAAGAAAGAGAAGACTCTATCAGATATCTCTTCTTCAGAAACTGAGTCTGATGTTGAGGCCTACATAGGGCTGTTTGCTGAAGAAGAAGAAGAAGAATTCATGCAGATCATATAGTCTATTTATGAACAAGAAGACAGTCAATGCCAAGGGCTAATGGCTTTGACAAAGAGTGCCAAAATCCTGGAGCAGCCAGGACCCAGTCAGGTACAAAGTTCAAGTTTAAATTCAGTTTCTTGTTCTAGTTCAGAATCAGATTCATCTTCATCAAGCGATGAAAGTGCATCTGAGTCTGAGGATGATATTCATCAGCTTATAGATGAATATAAGGTGCTGTTGCAAGCTTACAAGAAAAGCAAGTCCCTAGCCAAAAGTCAGGCAAAGGAAATTGCTGATCTTAAAGCTGCTGCAACAGATTCTGAGAAGCAGTTTGATCAAAAGCTTAATGAGATAGCTAGGCTGAAACACATAACAGTGATTCAGATGGGTACTATATCATTTAAGAATGATCAAATCAAGGGTCTGGAGATTAAACTTCAGAAAGAGAGGGACTTAGTTGCTAGGTTTTCTAAACCTAAGTCAGTGTTACCCATAATTGATGAATTTGTTCATCATAAGGGTAAAGCTGGACTGGGCTTTATTAAACCTGCAAGGACTGAGCAGTCCAAGTCCAAGTCCAAGGGCAAAGCCCCAGCATTCAACAAGTCTGCTGTAGATAAGACATCAAAGACTGTACCTAAGCAAAGGTACAATAAGTTTGAATGTTGGTGCTGTGGCAAGGTTGGCCATTTTGCAATGGACTGTTGGCACAATGTCAGTGCCAAGGTGAGTAGCAAGCTACCTGTTGGAAAGCCTGCAGGGAGTTTTGTCAAGTTGCAGACTAACAAGTACCAAGGACCCAAGAATTCTTTGGGTTCTAAGGTTCATTAATCTGTTTTGCAGGTGAGTCCAAGTGGACCATACCCCAACATGGTACTTGGACAGTGGATGTTCCAAACATATGACTGGAACTAGAAGATTACTAAAGGACTACATTCCAATAAAAGATGGTCCAAAAGTAACCTTTGGTGGTTCTGAAAAAGGAATCATCAAAGGATTTGGTAACATTTCTAATGACTTGGTTACCATTACTCAAGTGGCTTATGTTAAAGGGTTGAAACACAACCTAATAAGTATAAGTCAATTAAGTGATGTAGGGTATGACATCTCATTTGTTAAAAATGGTTGTCATATCAGGAGGTCAACTGATCAAGAGATCATTTTGACTGGGTATAGGAAAAGAAATGTCTACTGTCTAGACATTATGGTTGAGAACAATGGTTCTCCAGTTTGTCTTGTAGCTGATGAGAAAATCTCTCATTGTGTCAAATGGCACAAGAGACTAGCCCATCTTAACTACAAGACTATTAGCAAACTCTTTAGCAAAGAGTTAGTGAGGAATGGTCCTCAAGTTAAGTGTGTTAAAGATGGCATTTGCTCAGCTTGTCAAAAGGGCAAGCAGACTAAATCCACCTTTAGAAGCATAGAAAACAAAGATGCTGTGAGGTGTCTATACCTCTTGCATATGGATCTCTTTGGTCCAATGCCAGTTCACAGCTTAGGTAGGAAGGTCTATACCTTTGTAGTTGTAGATGACTACTCAAGGTTTTCCTGGGTGTTCTTCTTAAGACAGAAATCTGAAACACCTAGTGTCTTCCACAACTTTGTCAAGCAAATTTAGAATGAACTAAATAGTACAGTGGTCAAGATTAGAAGTGACCATGGCACTGAATTTTAGTCTGATAGCATGACAAAACTATGTGAAGACTTTGGGATATTTCAAGAATTCTCTTCACCTAGAACACCTCAGCAAAATGGCATTGCTGAAAGGAAGAATAGGACCTTGATAGAGGCTGGTAGGACCCTACTAAGTGATACATCACTGCCAGAGTATTTCTGGGCTGAAGCAGTTAACACTGCATGCCATGTTATAAATAGGGCTACCATCACTAAAGGGCTAAACAAGACCCCCTATGAAGTTGTGAAAGGCAGGAAACCAAACATATCCTATTTTAGGATCTTTGGTTGCAAATGCATCATACTTAACAATGGGAAGTCTCACTTAACTAAGTTTGCTGCCAAGTCCCAAGAGGGAATTTTTGTTGGGTACAGCAATGACAGTAAGGCTTATAGAGTCTACAACTTGACTACACAAGTTGTAGAAGAATCTGTGCATGTAGTTTTTGATGAGACTAAACTTATTAACAATGAGTTGTCTAGTAGTGTATGCAGCCCCACAGGTTTAACAAAGAAAATGGACAAGCTTACTATAGAAGAAGTGTCTGCTGCAAGACAGCAAGTAGAAGACAGTAACTGTTGTCCAGGGGGAGAACTACATGTACCAGTTGCTGAAGAAGTTCAAGGTATACAGCATGATGCAGATGCTGAAGTGGTTCAACCAGAAGTTAGGATGCCTACAGCCCACAGGCATCTTAGAGATCATCCAGTAGAGCTGATTATTGGAGATCCAAGACAAGGAGTTCAAACAAGGAGCAGAAATCAGAATGCTGCAATCTATTCCAATTTTCTGTCTCAAGTTGAACCTAAAAAGTTTGAAGAAGCAATACAAGATCCACAATGGACTGAAGCAATGCAAGAAGAGCTTAATCAGTTCAAGAGGTGCAAGGTTTGGGAACTTGTTCCTAAACCTAAAGATCACAATATAATAGGAACTAAATGAATCTACATGAATAAGATGGATGAACAAGGGGTCATCATTAAGAATAAAGCAAGACTGGTTGCTAAAGGATATAGGCAAGAAGAAGGTATTGACTTTGATCAAACCTTTGCTCCAGTAGCCAGACTGGAAGCCATAAGGATGTTCTTGGCATATGCAACCTATCAAGGATTCAAGGTATACCAAATGGATGTCAAGTCAGCATTCCTAAATGATAATCTTAAAGAAGAAGTCTATGTGGAGCAGCCTTCAGGTTTTGTTGATCCAACTCTACCTCATCATGTCTATAGACTTAGGAAAGCTTTATATGGGTTAAAGCAAGCCCCTAGGGCTTGGTATGAAACCCTATCTAGTTTCCTCATTGAGAACAAGTTCTCAAGGGGGAAAATAGATAAGACTCTATTCCTTAGGGAATCTAGAGGCAAAGTAATACTAGTCCAAATATATGTAGATGATATTATATTTGGGTCTACTGAAAGCAGCATTTGCAAAAAGTTTGCAAAACTTATGCAAGGTCAGTTTGAGATGAGTAGTATGGGAGAGCTGAAGTTTTTCTTGGGTCTCCAAGTTAAACAGACTGAAAGTGGTTTATCCATCTGTCAGTCCAAGTTCACCCTAGAACTCATAAGGAAGTATGGTATGGATTCATCCAGCACCATGAAGACTCCTATGGGGTCAAGTATGTCTCTTAGCAAGGATGATGCAGGGAAACCTGTGGATGAAACCTTGTATAGAGGGATAGTTGGCTCCCTATTATACTTGACTGCTAGTAGACCTGACATCATGTATGCTACATGTGTTTGTGCAAGGTATCAAGCCTGCCCTAAAGAGTCTCATTTGACAGCAGTCAAAAGAATATTGAGATATCTAAAGGGCACTCCCTATCTAGGCCTCTGGTACCCTAGGAATGGAGACTTTGAACTAACAGGTTATTCAGATGCAGACTTTGCAGGATGCAAAGAAGACAGAAAAAGCACTACTGGAACCTGTCAATTCCTAGGTGGGAGACTAATTTCATGGAGTAGCAAAAAGCAAACCAGTGTGGCTATCTCCACTGCAGAGTCAGAGTATGTGGCTGCAGGAAGTTGTTGTGCTCAACTTCTATGGATACAACATCAGCTAGAGGACTATGAATTTCAGGTAAGTAGAACTCCACTCTTTTGTGATTCTACTAGTACTATTTCAATAGCTAATAACCCTGTATCTCATAGTAGAACTAAACATATTGAAATTAAATATCATTTTCTTAGGGAGCATGTAGAAAGAGAAGATATTTTACTTGAATATGTTAATACAGATAATCAATTAGCTGATATGTATACTAAGCCCCTAGAAGAAGCTAAGTTCAATAGATTTAAAATTGAACTAGAACTGATAAACTTAGAGTAAGTTTACAGAATTAAAATTGGCTAAGTAAAAAAAAGTGTTGACACATAGACAAGTCTATGTCGACACAGAATAGTGGTGTCGACACTTCAGAAAAAAGGTGTCGACACATCTAGGATGTTGGTGTCGACACTTCAGAATGTTAGTGGCGACACATGTCAAGTAGGTGTCGACACATCCAATGTGGTGTCGACACTTAAGTTTTACTCAGAATTTTCTAAGTAAAGTCTCGACAATGTGTCGAGTTATGTTGTGTCGACACATAAACAAGTGTCGACACATAAAATTTGTTGACTAAACTTGTGTCGACACATGTGTGTCGAGACATTATAAGTTAGTGTCGACACTTATTGCCAGTGTCGACACATTTTAAGTTCGCTGTCCCGCCTGTTCATCTTCAAAATCAGAAAGGTATAAATAGGATTTTGTCTTAGTTTGTCGACACGCTTTCAAAGTATCGAGACTAAAACTTCTGTGTCGACACTTCTCTTTTCTCAAGACCAATTCTACAAACCCTAATGGCGCCTAAGCTAGAAGAGAACGTCAACGAAGGATATGAGCTGGTGCGCGGCGCTTTCACAGATGCTGATCAAGAAATCACGGCGGTAGTAACCCTAGTCGCCGATTCTGGATTAGAGTACTTAGTTTTAGAACCTACTAAGATATGGAAGAAAGAGGTTCTTGAATTCCTAAATGGAGCTGCAGTAGATGAATCTGGATACAGAATCAAATCCAGAGTTCATGGAACTAAGGTCAAGGTTTCACCAAAGAGTCTGAGGAAGGTACTCCAGCTACCAAAAACTCAAGATGAAGAAGAAGTTACTGCATCCAGGACCAGGGAAGCTCTAATCTGGTGTGGACTTGATCCTAAGATGAAGATAGGTTCTGTTTTCAACAGGAAAGACATGAATAATCAAGGAAAGTTCATGTCTGAGATTGTGGGAAAGGTCTTACTCAGTAAGCCAGGAGGGCATGACAGAGTGTCTGCCTCCATGTTCAATATAATGACAAGAATTATCTTTACTCTAAGAACTGATTGGTCAGTGATAGTCTTTGAGAAAATTAAAGAAAGTCTGAAGAAGCCCAATCTGGGCAGACTCTTAAGTCTCTACCTAGTTGGTACCATACCAGAGGTAATGAGTACTGCTGCTGGAAGTAAAATAAACCACATGAGGAAAATGGATATGAGGTTGTTTTCAAGATGGGACAGGGTGTTGTCCAAGGAAATGCCAACCCCTGAGAAGGTAGTTGCTGAGAAAGACACTCCTCCAAAGAAGAAAAGGAAAACAGCTCCTGTTGAACAAGTGTCCACTAGCAGTTCTGGGAGTGAAGAACATGTTGTCTTCACTCCAGATGAGCATGAGGAAGAGCCTGCAGTGAAATCTCCTGCTGCTCAAGAGATTGCTGAGATCCAGGGGGAGCTACCTCAAGCAAGCCCCATACACAAGGATCAAAGCCAGGGGGAGCATTCAGTTGTAGATCAACCCACTACACTGGAAAGTGAACAAGCCACCACCATCATACAAGAGGTACTCACTGAACTCAACACTTTAGATTTTTCTATGGAAGATACTGATTTGTCTGATAATCATCAGCAAACACAGCTGAATAGTCCAGTTCCAGATGTTGTTAGAGAAGACACATCTGTTGTACAAGAAGTGATTCCTGATCCAGTAGTTGAAGAACTAAGAACTTCTCCTGCACAGTCTCCACAAGAGTTCACCATGGAAGATTTATTCCTCAATCTCGACCAACAAGATTTTGACCTGGACAAGGAAGCTGCTGGAAGAGATAATGCTGCTGCTGAGGGGGAGCAAGTGCAAGTTCTGGAAGAGCCTTTAAGGCCAGAAACTGAGAAGGCACCTGATGTGCAAGCTAAAAGACCTCCAAGCCCTAAGGATAGGGTTGACATAGCCAGCACTTCTGCCTCTGAAGATGAGGAGAGTGCTAGGGCAAAGAAGAAGAAACTGTATGTCTTCAAAAGGAGAAGCCAGAGTTATAAGAAAGCTCTGCAATCTATAACCCCACAGCCTATAGTTCAACAAGCTCCAACTGTTGATTATAGTGCTTTGATGATTGCACTGCAGATAAAACTAGATGAACAAAGAAAAGCTATAGAGGCTTATGTGGATGAAGGGCAGAAGTCATTACAATTTGATCTGGCCCAAGATATAAAGTCTATAAGGTTTGAAATGAACCTTAACAAGAAGGAGATGACTGAATGCTTCCACAAAGGTGGAAATGCAGTGGTGTACTTGGCCACCCACCAAGAAAAGATAAAAGAACAAGTGGATGACATAGCATTGAAGCAAGGGTATGTACTGGAAAATCAAATAAGAATGAATGACAATTTGACTGCTTCACATAATGCTATTGTCACTGAGTTAAAGAACAAGGCTGTTGAACCTTCTACATCTTCTGCTATAATTAAAGCTGACTTTGATAAAGTATTTCAACAAGATATTTCTGCTGTTAAGACTGCAATCCAAGCCTCCCAGAAGGTCATATCTGAACAACTTCAAAAGCTTAAACCTTTCTTTAAAGATGACATCAGATACTTGGATAGTCAAATCAGATTTCAGAAGGATGATGTCAGAGATCACATGGCTAGAGAAGTCATAAAGGGGGAGAGAGTATTAGTCAAGGCAAGCTCTGAACATGCTAAGTGGATATCAAATTCCATCAGAGCTACACTTGGATATCCTCCTCTGTGTGATGACAATGTGGTTGCTGAATCTGGAATAAACCCTGCTTATTTTGGAGGTGAGCAACCAGAAGTAGCTCAGGTCATTTATCCACCTCCAGACTTGGAAATGATTCAAGCAGATGTGAGCACAATGTATAACCCACCTGAGGGCAAGGACAATGTCCATATTGAAAAGGTTGTTCAACCTATATCTGAAGCCATGCAAGAGGCTCTACAGAAAGAAGAAGAGACAAGGTTGTCCAAAAAGAGGTTTAGGGAACAAGCAGAACAAAGGCCAGACTTTGAACAGTGGAGCCCTACCTCTAGGAATATAATTTTAACTGCCTGGAAAGCTGCCAAGGATAACACTCATGACAGGAACAAGTGGTTCTCTGAAGCTGAATGGAGAAAACATGAAATAAGACAAGAGGCCATTGTTCAATACAGAAGGAAGGCAAAGATGCGAAAGCTACCTCCTACAGCCCAGGAGCCTAGCAAGTACTTTCCTAAGCCATATCACTATTTTGAGAGGCAGAAGATCAAGGCAGAAGAACTTAAAAAGAAAGATCTAAAAGGCAAGAAGCCTGCTGATGCTGAAACTGCTGATGCTGCTGTCCAAGCTAAAGTCCAAGCTGGCAAGGGAATAGTTATCAAGGAACCAGATTAGAAATAGATTAAGAATTTACTTGAAAATTATTTTGTAATCTTTTGAATGTAAAACATTTTTGTGAACTACTGATAATGTATAAGACAAATGTTAGAACAATATATGATCAATATATTTCATGTTTGTTCTGTGAATATGTCTATTTCTTATTTGTTCTGTGTTGATGTATGTGTATACATGTGAGATTTATACATGTTATGTTTACCCTGCTGAATATAACCTGCTTTACATCATTTTGTAATTTTTATTATGAATGGTGTATATCATTGACTAAGGGTTATGACTTCTCCAAATAGGGGGAGATTGTTGGGTACATTGGTTAAATGTACCTGATTTGAAGAAGCCTCACCCAACTCAATGATATACATCATAATGTATTTGATGTATGTTGAGTTTACTTGTGCAGGTTAAGTAATTACTGGACTGAAGCAAAAAGTTTCTAAGTCCATGTGTCGACACCCAGAGGGAAAGTGTCGACACTTAAGAAAGCTTGTGTCGACACCCAGACAAGCAGTGTCGACACTTGGAGTCATTGTGTCGACACCTGGGATGCAGAGTCGACACCAGACACAAAGTGTCGACACAAGGAGCTGTGTCGACACTCAGTAAAGAAGAATGCAGAAAAGCTGTGTCGACACAAGGAGCTGTGTCGACACCTAGAAGAACTGTGTCTACACCAGAAAGTGTCGACACTTGGAGCTGTGTCGACACTCAGCAGAAGTTAGCAGAGACTAAGTACAAGTGTCGACACTCAACAGATGAGTCAGCACTTGAAGTATATGTCGACACCCAGCACAATGTGTCGACACTCAACCAGAAGAGTCACAACATGAAGTATGTGTCGACACCCAGCACAATATGTCGACACTCAACCGGAAGGGTCAACACATGAAGTAAGTGTCGACACCCAGCACAATGTGTCGACACTCAGCTAAAGACTCTACACTTGAAGAAAGTGTCGACACAAGGAGCTGTGTCGACACTTAGTAAAGATCAGAAAGATCAACAAAATTATTCTAAGTACAAGTGTCGACACTAAGGGAATGTGTCGACACTCAGCTGAAGTCTCAACAAGAAGAAGGTGTGTCGACACAAGGAGCTGTGTCGACACTCAACAAGTATCGACATTAAAGACTATGTGTCGACACCAAGAAGCAGTGTCGACACTTAACAGTTACAACACATGAAGATGTGTTGACACAAAGGAGATGTGTCGACACTTAGAAGAATTCAGTAAAAGACAGAAGATCAAGTACTTGTGTCGACACTCAATTTTAGTGTCGACACCTGAAGAAGAATCTGTGTCGAGACTTAGTATCTACAACACAAGGAGTTGTGTCGACACCTTGTACACTTGTGTTGACACTTACATAACTTGTGTCGACACTTGATCTATAAGTGTCGACACTTAAAGACAGAAAGTCTCGACACTTTCAGACAGTTAGAGATTTTCAAGAATTGACTGGATGACTTGACAGCTGCCGTTCCAGCCGGTCTACAGCAACTGTCAGAGATGTCAGAAGTCAGTTATGAACCGGACTAGCCGGTTACCATGAAGAAGGCCTATAAATAGGCTCATACAGTTTACAGAAACTGTGGTTCAGATTGTGATTCAAGTTGTTGAACAAGTTATTAAAAGTGGTACACAGAGTTATTACTCAAGTATCAAATCAAGAAGATCTTGCCGTCCAAGTGCAGATCTAAGAAGTTGGAGAGAGAGGGCTCCATCCAAGAAATCAGCCTTTGGAACTAGGCTGAGAAGAAGGGTTCAGATTCATTCTGAATTCTAAGTGGCAGAGGTCAAGGATCAACTGCAGGAGGATTCATTCTTATTCAGTTCTACTTTCAAGAAGCTTTGAAGAAAGCTAAGTCAGTTTGAATCCAGCTGAGTTCTTCCAAGAACTCATCAAGAAACTCTCAACTCCCCTCTCTTGTTTCTGAGTAGTTGAGTTAATATTTGTAAAATCATTTTAACTTGTAGGATCCTTTGGATCTGAGTGAATTGTAAGCCTGTATTTATAAAGGCTGAGGGTAGGGCTTGAGAGCCTGAGTGTAGGAGATTGTTATCTCTGAGTGTAGGCCTCGATTGGCTGAGTGTAGGCCTGGGTGGCTGAGTGTAGGCTTTGGGATAAAGCTGAGTTGTAAGGCTTTGGGCCTGAGGTGTAGGAACCAATTTGGGTTATGAGACAGTGGAGAAGTTTGGCCGAATCTAGTACACTGCTAGATAGGCGAAGGGGGAAAGTGGATGTACTCATATCTTGGGGAACCACTATAAACCACTGTGTCTGCTGTGCTGTGTTGTGATTTGCTGTGTATGTTTTGTGTTTGCTGTGATAACATAGTTAGAAATCTGTGATATTAACTGTTTGCTGCCATTAAAGTTCAAAAAGGATTAGGTCACCTATTCACCCCCCCCCTCTAGGTGTTTAGGTACCATATCTTTCACAGTGTCGACACTTAGAGGTAGTGTCGACACCCAGAAGAACTTTGTCGACATCAAATGTGTTGACATCAGGAGGCTGTGTCGACACTCAGCAAACTTCAACAAAGTTAAAGTACTTGTGTCGACACAAAAGAGATGTGTCGACACTCAGCAAGTTTCAACACATGAAGGCATGTGTCGACACAAAGGAGATATGTCGACACTCAGCAAGTATCAACAACAAAAGAAGTTGTGTCGACACAAAGTAGATGTGTCGACACACAGCAGAATTCAACTAAGTATTAAAGAAGGAGTACTTGTGTCGACACACTCAATCAGTGTCGACACATTCAACAGAAGGCTTGTGTCGACACACAGAATCATTGTCGACACATTCTGAAGAAGCGGTGTCGAGAAGCTGTTACAACAACACAAGGAGTTGTGTCGACACCATTAAGGCTAGTGTTGACACTTAGTTCACTTGTGTCGACACTTGGTTTATTTGTGTCGACACATAATGACTATCTGTCTCGACACTTTCAGACAGAGACAGTATTTTCAAGAAGTGACTGGATGACTTGACAGCTGCCATTTCAGCCGGTCTACTGCAACTGTCAGAGATGTCAGAAGTTCATTAGAAACCGGATCAGCGAGTTACCTTGGAGGAAGTCTATATAAAGACCTTTCTCCTTCAACAGAAAGTGATTTTTGAAGATTTTGGGATCAAGATCAGAATCAATAGAATAATACAAAAGTAGAAGACCTTCGACAGAAGATCTAAGAAGTTGGAGAGAGAGAGCTCCTTCTAAGAAGATAGTTGTTGAACCAGGCTGCTAAGTAGATTCAGATTGAGATCTGAATCTCAAGACAGCAGTTGATTGAAGATCATCTGCACAGGAGATCCAACCCAACTGAGTTCTAATTCAAGAAGCTTTGAAGAAAGCTAAGGGAGGTTGATCTCTGCCAAGTTCTACCAAGAACTCATCAAGAAGCCAGTCAACTCATCTCTCTCTATCAGAGTTGTGGTTAAATACTTTGTATATTCAAATTTCTGTAGGATCTTGTATAGATCTGAGTTGTAAGCCTATTTTATAAAGGCTGAGTGTAGGTCTTGTTGAAGACTGAGTGGTAGGGCTTTGTGCCTGAGTTATAGGAGACTTTGTTCTCTGAGTGTAGGCCTTGTTGAAGGCTGAGGTAGGGCTGTTTAGCCTGAGTGTAGGTCTTGTTGAAGACTGAGTTGTAGGGCTTTGTGCCTGAGTTGTAGGAGTGGGGACACTCTGAGTTGTAGGAACCTGTTTGGGGTTCTGAGCTGTAAGATCTGAGGATCTGAGGAGAAGTGGTGAAGTTAGGCCGAATCTAGTATACTACTAGATAGGTGAAGGGGGAAAGTGGATGTACCCAGACATTGGGGAACCACTATAAATACTATGTGCTCTCTGTGTTTGTTTGTTTTTGTAGTTGCTGATTTGTGATAGCTGTAGAATTACATCTGCTGTACAGAGTTTCTTCCTTAAAATTTAAAAAGGAAAAGTACACATATTCACTCCCCCCCTCTAGGTGGTAGGCACTATTTCTTTCAAGTGGTATCAGAGCCAGGTTACTCAAAAAGGGACTTAACAGTCTGTGTAAGATCCTGTAGACAGATTCAGAACAAACAAGAATCAAAAAAATGGGTTCTAGTGAGAATCACAAGGAGTTGGGGTCCATGAAATTGCCAATATGTAGAAAAGAGATATTTGGCATATGAAAAGAGAGGGTTAGACTCTTTATGGAAGCTTCTGACCCAAGAATATACATTACAGTTAAAGAAGGCCTATATGTGCCCATGAAGGTATAAATTCTGGATGCAAATCAGAAAACTCCCAAGGACTTCTCTGAAATGACAAAAGATGAAATTATTCTGGCCACTATGGACAAGAGAGCCCAGAATATAATTGTCAGTGCCATTGATGATGCTACATTTCAGAACCTAATCCATTGTAAAACCTCTAAAGAAATGTGAGACACTTTAATAGTCTATATGGAGGGGTCAGAGGAAGTGAGACAAGATAGGAAGTCCTTATTAAATCAGGAATATGAAAGCTTCAGGCAAGGAAAGTCTGATAGCATTACAGAATATTACAAGAAGTTCTATAGGATAGTCAATGAATTGATGTCTTATGGAAGAGAATTCAGTAATTGAGCTGAATGACAAATGCTTAAGATCCCTGACTAAAGACTGGGATACTAAGATTTGTGCCAGTAGAGAAATGGCCAAACTAGCTAATATACCTCCTCCAACTTTGTTTGGAAAACTGCTATCTTATGAGATGCAATTAATGGTTAGAAAATAGGAAGAAAAGACAACTAGAGTGGAGCACAAGGAAAGATCTGTGGCCTTCAAGACTGAAGCCACTAGGAAGTATAGAAGCAAGTCTCCATCTTCTCCTCAAATAGTTGTTGAAGCTGTGTCAGACTATTCAGATAGCAAGAATTCAGATAGCAGTGAAAGTGATGAAAACTTTGCTGCTTTTACCAGGCATTTTCAAAGGTTTTTGAAGAAGAAACAGTGGAGGTCCAAGCCTTCCACTTTTCAGCCAAAAGTTGACTACTATCAGAAAAAAAAAAGTCATCAAGGAATGACAGAAGAAAGTCCAAGCCAAGCAAAGCTACATCATCAAAGATTGTCTGCTACTGCTGCAATAGACAGTGACATGTAGTGGCTGACTGTCTTGAAAAGAGGAAGGAGTCAGCTGACAAGAAGAAGAATCAGTTTAAGGGCAAAAATGAAAAGTCCTTTGTTGCTAAGAAAGATAAGAGTCTGACTGATCAGTCATCTTCAGAGACAGAAATAGAAGATGAAGCCTACATTGGCTTATTTGCTGAAGAAGATGATGATGAGTTTATGCAGCTAATGAATTCAATATATGAGCATGAAGACCATCAGTGTAAGGAGCTGATGGTTATATCTGAAGGAGACAAGATCCAGGATCAGCCTGGACCAAGTAAGGTACAAAGTAGTTCTTCTAGTTCAATTTTTAGTACTGAGTCAGAATCAGATACATCTGCATCAAGTGATGTGGGTGGGTCTGAATCTGAAGGAGATATTCATCAGTTAATTGATGAATACGGGGACTTATTGCAGGCCTGTAAGAAAAGCAAAACCTTGGCCAAAATTCAGGCAAAGGAGATTGCTAGTCTTAAATTAGCTGCTGCTGATTCAGACAAGTTGTTAGATCAGAAACAGAATGAGATTGTCAGATTGAAGAACATAACAGTTATTCAAATGGGCACAATCACATTCAAGAATGATCAAATTAGAAATCTGGAGGTTAGACTTCAGAATGAGAGAGAGATTGTAGCAAGTTTTTCTAAACCTAAATCTGTTTTACCTTTAATAGATGAGTTTGTACCTCAAAAGGGTAAGACTGGATTGAGATTTACAAAACCTGCCTGGACAGCTAGGTTCAAATCTAAGGGCAAAGCCCCAGCACTTAACAAGAAGCCTGCTGTAGATAAATCAGCCAGGGTTGTACCTAAACAAAGGTACAACATGTTTGAGTGCTGGTGTTGTGGCAAGACAGGCCACTTTGCCATAGATTGTTGGCACAATTCAAGTGTCAAGCAGAGTAGCAAACTGTCTGCTAGAAGAGCTACAGGTAGTTTTGTTAAAAGTCAGACTAACCTACACCATGGACCCAAGAGTTATTTGGGTTCTAAGGTTAAGTAATCTGTTTTGCAGGTGAGTCCAAGTATCCATGCTCCTATATGGTACTTGGACAGTGGATGTTCCAGGCATATGACTGGAACTAGGGGATTGCTAAGGGACTATACACCTATCAAGGATGGCCCTAAAGTTACCTTTGGTGGTTCAGAAAAAGGAATCATCAAAGGCTTTGGTAACATTTCTAGTGATCTAATTACTATCACTCAAGTGGCTTATGTAAAGGGTTTGAAACACAACCTCATTAGTATAAGTCAGCTGAGTGATTTAGGATATGACATCTCATTTGTCAAGAATGGTTATCATATCAAGAGGTCAAGTGATCAAAAGTTCATTCTGACAGGATATAGGAAGAGAAATGTTTATTGTCTTGACTTTGTATGTGAGAACAATGGTTCTCCTATCTATCTTGTAGTTGATGAGAAAGTCTCTCATTGTGTCAAATGGCACAAGAGGCTAGCCCATCTTAATTACAAGACCATTGTCCAACTCTTTAGTAAAGAGTTAGCGAGGAATGGTCCTCAAGTTAAGTGCATAAAGGATGGGATATGCTCAGCTTGTCAAAAAGGCAAGCAGACCAAATCCACCTTTCATAGCTTTGAGAACAAGGATTCTGTGAGGTGCCTATACCTCTTGCATATGGATCTTTTTGGTCCTATGACAGTTCACAGCCTAGGTAGGAAGGTCTACACATTTGTGCTAGTAGATGACTATTCAAGGTACTCCTGGGTGTTCTTCCTAAAGCAAAAATCTGAAACCCCTAGTATCTTATATAGTTTTGTTAAACCGATTCAGAATGAGTTAGACAGTACAGTGGTCAAAATCAGAAGTGACCATGGTACTGAATTTCAGTCTGAAAGTATGACAATACTATGTGAAGAGTTTGGAATTTTTCAGGAATTTTTCTCACCAAGAACACCTCAGCAAAATGGTATTGCTGAAAGATAAAATAGAACCTTGATAGAGGCTGGTAGAACCCTTTTGAGTGACACTTCTCTCCCAGAATATTTCTGGGCTGAGGCAGTAAATACTGCTTGTCATGTGATCAATAGGGCTACTATTACCAAGAGCCACAATAAGACCCCCTATGAGATTGTGAAGGGTGGAAAACCAAATTTTTCCTATTTCAGGATCTTTGGTTGCAAGTGTTATATACTTAACAATGGCAAGTCTTACCTAAGCAAGTTTGCTGTCAAATCCCAAGAGGGGATCTTTATTGGGTACAGCAACAACAGTAAGGCTTATAGGGTCTACAACTTGATTACTCAAGTTGTAGAAGAGTCTATTCATGTGGTCTTTGATGAAGCTAGATTAATTAACAGTGAGTTGCCTAGTAGTGTATGCAGTTCTACAGGTATAACTGAAAAGATGGATAAGCTTACCATTGCAGAAGACACCACTGCAAATCAGGATGATGGTGGCTGATGTCCAGGGGGAGTACAAGATACTCCTGATGCTGAAGAAGACCAAGAGGTGCAGCATATTGAAGAAGCTGGAGGTATACAACATGAAGACAGACTACCACCAACAAATAGGCACTTAAAGGATCATCCAGTCAATCAAATAATTGGAGATCCCAGACAAGAAGTGCAGACAAGAAGCAGGAATCTGAGTACAGTGCTTTGTTCCAGCTTTCTATCCCAAGTGGAACCAAAAAATTTGAAGAAACAGTTGAAGACCCTCATTGGATTGAGGCCATGCAAGAGGAACTGAACCAGTTCAGGAGATGCAAAGTCTGGAAGCTTGTTCCTAAACCAAAAGGCCACAATATCATTGGAACTAAGTGGATCTTCAGGAACAAGTTGGATGAAAATGGAGTTATTGTGAAGAATAAAGCAAGATTGGTTGCAAAGGGATATATGCAAGAAGAAAATATTGATTTTGATCAAACCTTTACTCCAGTAGCCAGACTGGAAGCAATAAGGATGTTCCTTACCTTTGCAACCTATCAAGGGTTTAAGGTATATCAAATGGATGTTAAGTCATCTTTTCTGAATGGAAATCTGAAGGAAGAAGTTTATGTAGAGCAACCATCAGGTTTTGTTGACTCCCTTAAACCTAATTATGTATATAGACTTAGGAAGGCTTTGTATGGGTTGAAACAAGCCCCAAGGGCTTGATATGAAACCCTGTCTAGTTTACTTATTGAGAACAAATTCTCAAGGGGGAAAATAGACAAAACTATATTCCTTAGAGAATCTAAAGGCAAGATTATCTTAGTCCAAATATATGTAGATGACATAATATTTGGGTCTACAGAAAGTAGTCTTTGCAGAAAGTTTGCAAAACTTATGCAAGGACAGTTTGAAATGAGCAGTATGGGAGAACTTAAGTTCTTTTTGGATCTCCAAGTTAGACTGACTGAAGATGGCTTGTCCATATGCCAGTCTAAGTTCACCCTAGAGTTGATTAAGAAGTATGGTATGGAATCATCCACTACCATGAAAACTCCAATGGGGTCAAGCATGTCTCTAAGCAAAGATGATGCAAGGAAACCTGAAGATAAGACTTTGTATAGAGGGATAGTTGGCTCCCTACTATATTTAACTACTAGTAGACCAGATATCATGTATGCTACATGTGTCTGTGCTAGGTACCAAGCATGCCCTAAAGAATCTCATTTGACTGCAGTCAAAAGGATTTTGAGATATCTCAAGGGCACTCCTTATCTAGGCCTTTGATACCCTAGGAATGGAGATTTTGTACTGACAGGTTATTCAGATGCAGATTTTGCAGGCTGCAAGAAAGATAGGAAGAGTACAACAGGAACCTGTCAATTTCTAGGTGGAAGGCTGGTGTCATGGAGCAGTAAGAAGCATATCAGTGTGGCCATCTCCACAGTTGAGTCAGAATATGTTGCTGCAGGAAGCTGTTGTGCACAACTTTTATGGATTCAACACCAGCTAGAAGATTATGGTGTACAAGTAAGTAGAACACCTTTATTTTGTGATTCTATAAGTGTTATTTCTATTGCAAATAATTCTGTCTCCCATAGTAGGACTAAGCACATAAAAATAAAATATCATTTTCTTAGAGAACATGTAGAAAATGAAGACATTTCTCTAGAATATGTTAAAACATATAATCAGATAGCTGATATGTTTACTAAGCCCCTAGATGAAACCAAATTCAATAATTTTAAAATTGAATTAGGAATGCTAAACTTAGAATAGTTTAAGAAATTGGCTAAGTAAAATGGTGTCGACACACAAAATTGTCTGTGTCGACACATAGAAGTGGTGTCGACATTTCAGAGAAATGATGTCGACACATCTAGAAAGTCTGTGTCGACACTTCAGAGAATTAGTGTCGACACATCCAGAGTAGGTGTCGACACATCCAAGGTGGTGTCGACACTTAGATTCAACACAGAATTCGTCGAGCAAAGTATCGACTAATCGTCGAGCTGAGATGTATAAGTGTCGACACATATATTCTGTCGACTATATTTATGTCGACACATAGTTGTCGAGACATGAGAAGTAAGTGTCGACACTTTTCAACTGTGTCGACACATTTCAAGTATTTTGACGCGCCTTTTCACCTTCGATTTTAGAAAGGTATAAATAGGTCTTCACCATTGTTTGTCGTCACGCTCACTTTAGTTTCGAGACCAAACTTGTATGTCGACATCTCTCTTCTCTAAATTCGAAATTTCTCCAAACCCTAATGGCGCCCAAGCTAAAGGAGAACATCAATGAAGGTTATGAGCTCGTGCGACACGCCTTTAATGACGCAGAATCAGAAATCCAAGGTGTAGTAGCCCTAGTTGCCGAGACTGGGTTAGAATATCTAGTGTCAGAACCTATCAAGATTTGGAATAAGGAGGTTCTCGAATTCTTCAGTGCAGCTACACTTGATGATACTGGACTCAAGATTAAGTCCAGAGTCCATGAGACAAAAGTCAAGGTTACTCAGAAAAGTATAAGAAAGGTACTTCAACTACCAAGAACTAAAGAGGAAGAAGATGTATCTACTTCTAAGACTAGAGAGGCATTGAAATGGTGTGGATTAGACTCAAACTGAAAATTAGATCAGTTTTCAACAGAAAAGGCATGAACATGCAAGACAAGTTCTTGTCTGAAATAGTGGGAAAAGTAATTCTAAGCAAGCCTGGTGGGCATGATAGAATATCTGCTCACATGTTCAGTTTAATGACAGGGATTATATTCAAACTGAACACTGATTGGTCAGCATTGGTGTTTGAGAAGATAAAGGACAGTTTGAAGAAGCTCAATCTGGGCAGGATTCTGAGTCTATACTTAGCTGGAAGTATTCCTGAAGTCATGAACCAAGCTGCTGGTTCTAAGATAAATCATATGAGGAGAATGGATGTAAGAATTATCTCAAGGTGGGACAGAGTGTTGACAAAGGAAATGCCTACACCAGAAAAGGAAACACCACAGAAGAAGAAGAAAGCCATTGTGGCTCAAGAATCCTGAAGTAGCTCAGAGGAGCAAGTGGTTTTTAGTCGTGATGTTGGAGAGGCTGGAAATGTTGGACAGTCACCAGTAAGACCAGATGATGCACAGGGGCAGGGGGAGCTACCTTCTGCTAGCCCTATCCACCTGGATCCACTCCAGGGGGAGCCTCAACAAGTGGATAAGCCAACTCACTTGGATAGTGAACTGGTAACTCAAACAATTCTTGAGGTAATCAATGAAGTTAATCTATCTATTTTAATATTGAGGATGAAGTATTGACTGAATCATTACTTGATGTTGATCAGTAAACTCAGATATCTGGTCAACCACAAGATGTTGTCATGGAGGACACATCAGTTGTTGATATTGCTCCTGAGATAAGAGATTCTCCTGTACAAACTCAACAGGAATTCACTCTAGAGGAGCTATTCCCTGATCTAATACAAACTGATTTTGAGGGAGAGAAAACAGTTGTTGAGGGAGAGTCAGCTAATATTGAGGGGGAGCAAGTAGAGTTTCTTAAGGAGACTGCTGGAAAAGATACTGAAGAGCAAAGGACTGCTGAGGAGCTACCAAAGACTGCTCAGGAATTACCTCCATCTCCAAAGGAGAGAGTGGACATAGTCAGTACAACTGCTTCTGAAGATGAAGAGGCTGCTAGAGCCAAGAAGAGGAAGCTACAAGTTTTCAAGAGAAGAAGCCAGAATTACAAGAAAGCTTTACAAACTGCGGCTCCACAACAAGCACAAACTACTGATTATAGTTCTTTGTTGGTGGCTTTACAGATCAAGATGGATGAGCAAAGGAAAGCTCTTGAAAAATATATGGATGAAGGACATAAATCCCTTCAATTTGATCTGGCTCAAGATATAAAATCTATTAGATTTGAAGTTAATAAACATAAGAAGGAAATGACTGAGTGTTTTCATAAATGAGGCAATGCAGTGGTATATTTGGTCACTCACCAAGAGAAGATCAAGACTCAGGTTGATGACATGGCAGTAAAACAAGGTTATGTACTAGAAAATCAGATTAGAATGAATGATAATCTGACAGCATCTCATAATGTCATAGTTACTGAAATAAAAACTATAGCTACTGCACAGCCTGCAGAAAGTGCACCTGCCAAAGAAGAATTTGATAAGAAGTTACAGGAGAGCCTAACTGTTGTTCAAACTGCCATTGAAGATTCTCAGAAGGCTATTACTGAACAGCTTCAGAAGTTCAAACCTTTTTATAAGGATGGAGTTAACTATCTGAATGCTCAAATAAGATTTCAAAAGGTTGATCTTAAGGATCATATAGTTAGAGAAGTCATAAAGGGGGAGATGGTACTAGTCAAGGCAGGCACTGATCATGCAAAATGGATCTCAAACAGCATCAGAGCTACCCTGGGATATCCACCTTTATGTGATGATGATAATGTTGTAGAATCTGGAATAAATACTGCTGTGTTTGGAGGAGAGCAAGCTGAAGTGGCTCAAGTAATTTATCCTCCAGCAGATTTTGACATGATACATCAAGAAATTCAATCTATGTATAGCCCCTAGAAGGTGCTCACAATGTGATTATTGAGAAAGTAGACAAGCTTATGTCTGAGGCAGTATTAAAAGAACAAGAAGCTCAATTATCCAAAAAGAGATTCAGGGAACAGGATGAATTAAGGCCAGATTTTGAGCAATGGAGCCCCACATCCAGAAATATTATTCTGACTGCTTGGAAGGTTGCAAAGGACAATATTCTGGATAGAGGCAAATGGTATTCTGAACAGGAGTGGAGAAAACATGAGAATAGGTAAGAAGCCATAGTGCAATATAGAAGGAAGGCTAAACTGGGAAAGCTACCTCCTAATACACTGGAGCCTAGCAAGTATTTTGCTAAGCCTTATCACTATTTTGAAAGGCAGAAGATTAAGGCTGAAGAGCAGAAAAAGACAGATCTAAAAGGCAAGAAGCCTGCTAATGACAATGAAGCTCCAGTTCAAGCCAAAATTCAATCTGGAAAGGGCATTGTTATCAAGAAGCCAGAACAGCCTTAGGATAGAATTTTTCTTAAGTTTACTACTTTATAATCTTTTGCTTTAAAATCTATGAAAACTTTTGAGAAATGAAACTATTGGAAGTAATAACAAAACAATGTCTATTGTTCAATCTGTTACATTCTAATTCTGTAATGATTGTTTATACTTATTTTGTTTAGTATGTTACCCTGTCATATAATACTGTTATACATCATATTGAGTATTTGTTATGTATGGTGTATATCATTGACTAAGGGTTATGACTTCTCCAAATAGGGGGAGATTGTTGGGTACATTGAAAATATGTACCAGATTTGAAGAAGACTCACCCTACTCAATGATATACATCAAGGTGTATTTGATGTGCTTTGAGTTTATATGTGCAGGTTAAGTAATTGCAGGAATTGCAGAAAAGTTTCTAAGTCCATGTGTAGACACCTAGAGGTGAAGTGTCGACACTTATAAAGGCTTGTGTCGACACCTAGAGAAGCTGTGTCGACACTTGTAGTATTTGTGTCGACACTAGGAAAGGCAGAGTCGACACCAGAAGAAAAGTGTCGACACATACAGGCAGTGTCGATACACTGTGAAGAATTGTCAACATAATCAGTGTCGACACTTAGAGGCAGTGTCGACACCCAGAAGAACTTTGTCGACATCAAATGTGTCGACATCAGGAGGCTGTGTCGACACTCATCAAACTTCAACAAAGTTAAAGTACTTGTGTCGACACAAAGGAGATGTGTCGACACTCAGCAAGTTTCAACACATGAAGGCATGTGTCGATACAAAGGAGATGTGTCGACACTCAGCAAGTATCAACAACAAAAGAAGTTGTGTCGACACAAAGGAGATGTGTCGACACACAACAGAATTCAACTAAGTATTAAAGAAGGAGTACTTGTGTCGACACACTCAATCAGTGTCGACACATTCAACAGAAGGCTTGTGTTGACACACAGAATCAGTGTCGACACATTCTGAAGAAGCAGTGTCGAGAAGCTGTTACAACAACACAAGGAGTTGTGTCGACACCATCAAGGCTAGTGTCGACACTTAGTTCACTTGTGTCGACACTTGGTCTATTTGTGTCGACACATAATGACTATCTGTCTCGACACTTTCAGACAGAGACAGTATTTTCAAGAAGTGACTGGATGACTTGACAGCTACCATTTCAGCCGGTCTACTGCAACTGTCAGAGCTGTCAGAAGTTTGTTAGAAACTGGATCAGCCGGTTACCTTGGAGGAGTCTATATAAAGACCTTTCTCCTTCAACAGAAAGTGATTTTTGAAGATTTTGTGATCAAGATCAGAATCAATAGAACAATACAAAAGTAGAAGACCTTCGACAGAAGATCTAAGAAGTGTTAGAAAGTAGCGAAAAAGAGAGAACAAGCGGATAAACTTTTGAATAATTGAAATTTTATTATCCAAAAAAGATATCTATTACAAAGGTATGCCCTCCCTTATATATAATGGAGGAGAGATGAGAGAATACAAATAAGAGATGTGAGACTAAAAATTTACAGGACTAAACGGACTATACAAAACAAACCGCACAAGCCGCGCGGTTATACAGAAGGGCTAACCGCACGGCTACCATCAGAGAGAAAGAGAGACCGCCAGATCTCCAAGTCGGTTGACTACACACTCACGCATGTCACGTGCATGAAATACATTCCTAGTGGACATTCGTGAGTTCTATCCTGTTCTCTCCTCCCAAACAATCTCAACCTGGCTCTGATACCACTTTGTAACGCCCCCACTCGTCACATAACATATAACGGTGGGTCCGGCCGGGGCCCCACGCCATAGGTCACAGACAAGTGGAGGAATTACTTATGGTGATCAAATTCTATTCTTGTCCTTAACCCAATCCATTCAAGCGCAGCATGTTTTAAGTTACATGAACTCAACTCCTGGAATGTCCACTAATACATATATTCCACAATTAGATATCCAAAACCAGGAATGTATACAACCCACACACACATGGCCTTAAGGCCTTACAGGTTTCTCTTTTTACACATATACAAGTTCGTACATCGGCACGCAGGCCGGCCACACATGAAATCCAACCACGATTCACTTGGCCTTCAAGGGCCTTAGCAGCAAGCTTTCAATCCGCTTATTTCATTTCAAGCCGCAGCACCTGCAAGTAGACACCCACCAAAGAGCGGCAAATAAAGTAACGGTCAGCTATAGCTGACCAATTATAACGACCCTACCTCATGCCCGGGGCAGCGGTTCCTTCCCTGTATGCATTTGCAAGTATACTAGCTAATCACAAGCACACACATCAAATCACAAACGTCGACCGCAGCCAGACGCTTCGTGCACTCAGGGCACCTTACGGTGTACCGGAAACCCGTGGTAACACCACCAACGCACGGTAATTAACGTGTTGGCTAGCCGGTCCTAGTCACCCCAACACGCATGCTGGTTGCATTCCGCCCAGACCAAGCAGAGGTACGTACCGCATGACAAACATGAGTATTCATCCAACAGATCAACCCGCTTTTATTGTAGTGCAGCAAGTCGGGCTATCGCACGCTCCCGAACACTGCCACCAATCGATCTCTCCAATATGCCTAGGTACAGGTTAGCCTTGCCCGTGCTCACATCGTCACTGGCGCACTGTGACGTGGGTCGGCCTTCCCTTCCTGGGTAGCCGCAGCTTCCCGCTCTCGCAGAGCAAACACATTACAAGGACAATGCTTGATGCAAAGGCAAGGAAGCTTGTCTTTGTAGGCTATGATGAGCGGAAGAAGGGATGGAAATGCATGGATCCTGCGACGAAAAAGTTTGTTGTATCAAGAGATGTGGTGTTTGACGAACTGACGTCGTATCGAGGTGGGTCGGTTGATTTACCAGAGAGCAAGGTTGATGAAGAGCAAAAGGTGGCTGCTGAAGTTCTGGAAGAGGAGCTTGCTGTTTCACCAGCAGCTCCTGTTGCTTCAAGCTCTGGGCAAAGGCTTCTGATTCAGGAAGCAGGGGGAGCATTGCTCAAAGTTTGCTCGGGGATGGAGCTGAGCCTGAAGAAGCAACGGAGGTTGTGAGCAAGAAGCAACCTCTTCGGAGATCAAAGAGGGTTGTCAAGCCACCTGCTCGATATTGTGAAGGGAATGCAGTGAGCTTTGTCTCCAGTTTCTTTGCAGGCTCTCTGGATGAGCGAGAGCCTACTAACTTCAATGAGGCCACTGGAGTCAAGGAGTGAGAAGATGTCATGAAGAAAGAGATGACTGCTCTGAAGAAGAATGAAACTTGGGACCTTGTGCACAGAGTTGATGACATTACTCTAGTGACTTGCAAGTGGGTGTATAAGTTGAAGAAGAATGCTGATGGGAGCATCGAAAGGTACAAGGCTCGCCTGGTTGCTCGAGGATTCTCACAATATTATGGAGAAGACTATGAGGAGACATTTAGTCCAGTTGCAAAGATGACTTTTGTTCGGGTGGTGATCGCCTTGGCTGCTTGAAAGGGATGAAGGATGTGGCAGCTTGATATGAAGAACGCTTTTCTTTACGGAGTGATTGACAAGGACATCTTCATAGATCAGCCACTTGGATTTATTTCTGAAGTTCATCCGGACTATGTCTGCAAGCTCAGGAAGGCTCTCTACGGGTTGAAGCAAGGTCCTAGAGCTTGATATGGAAAGATAGCAGAGTATCTTCAAATCTGCGGTTATCTTGCTTCCAACTCGGATTCTAGCTTGTTCGTCAAGAAAAAGGGGGAGCTTCAAGTCTTGGTTCTGTTGTATGTGGATGATATGATCATCACAGGGAATTCGGATGAGGAAGTAGCTAGGCTCAGGGCTGAGCTTGCTATACCCTTCGAAATGAAAGACTTGGGAGAGCTTCATCACTTTCTTGGTCTTGAAGTAGAGAGGAATGAGAGCGGGATACTCATTTGCCAGAAGGGATATGCGGATCGCATTGTGAATCGATTCGGCATGGACGAAGGAAAGAGTTGCTCTACTCCTCTGGATCATGGACTAAAGCTTCGACGAGATGAATGAAGGATTCTTCCTGATCCGTTGGTGTTCAGGGCTCTTGTAGGGAGCTTGATCTACCTGACGATTACAAGGTCAGACATTGCTTATGTTGTTGGTCGAGTAAGTCGGTTTATGGCTGAACCAAGAAAGTCTCATCTGGTGGCGGCTAAGAATATCTTGAAGTATGTCAAGACAACTTCTGATATGAGACTCCTCTATAGTAGGGACACAGTGTTTTCCTTGCTTGGATATACAGATGCTGATTATGGTGGTTGATGGATCAAGCGCATACCCAACTGCACCAAAAGCCCGGACTGTTGGAGAGGGCGCTACTTAATTTCTTAAATAAGTAGCAAAGCGCCACGGGTCAAGTGAAGGAACGTCGGACCCAACAATCCCCCCCCCCCGGCGTCCAGCACAACCCGTTGGCTCAGAGATGGAGTTACCACATGGCCCACATGGCTCAGAGGTGGGGTTACCACATGGCCCACACGGCTCAGAGGTGGGGTTACCACATGTCCACGGTTGCACAGCTCAGAGGTGGGGTTACCACATGTCCACGGTTGCCTGACCCGCCGGATCCACACAGGTAGAAGGGAAAAATCAGAATTTAATAGCGCTCCCCCGGTCTTGAACCCGCAACCTGGCTCTGATACCAATTGATGGATCAAGCGCATACCCAACTGCACCAAAAGCCCGGACTGTTGGAGAGGGCGCTACTTAATTTCTTAAATAAGTAGCAAAGCGCCACGGGTCAAGTGAAGGAACGCCGGACCCAACAGTGGTGACTCAGATGATCGAAGATCAACTTCGGGTTATGTGTTCACTTATGGATCGGCTTGCATATCGTGGTGTAGCAAGAAGCAAGACTCAGTGTCAGTGTCTACTACGGAAGCTGAGTACAAGGCTTCAGCCTTGCCTGCTTGGGAAGCCATTTGGTTGAGGAGGCTTGTAGAGGATGTTCATGAAGAAGTGCAAGGACCTACTTTGCTCCGGGGTGACAATGAGAGTGCTCTCAAACTAGTAAACAATCCAGTGTGTCACGCAAGGACCAAGCATATTGAGATCGAGCACCACTTCATAAGGGATAAGGTGTTGGAGGGATCTCTTCTTGTCGGGCATATTCAGAGTGAAGATAATCTTGCTGACATCTTCACGAAGCCGCTGTCGAAGGGGCTATTTCAGCGATTACGAAGCTTGCTGGGCTTGATCACCACTTCTCACTTCAAGAGGGAGTGTTGAAATTTATGAAGTGGAAGTGGGTGATGGGCAGGCCTGACGGACTGCGCGGCCTGAGCGGTCTGAGTCCGCGGCCTGGGCGATTTGCTGGTTGGGGGCTGACTGACCTTGTTGTTGGTGGCTTGGATAAGGAGCGGCCTGTGCGGCCTGTTGTGCGGCCTGAGCGGTCTGTTGTGCGGCCTGGTTGGCCTATGGCCAAGGAAGTCGGGCTTCTAGCGAAGCGGCCTAACCGGACTGCGGTTCGCGGACTGTTGGCGATGCTCAGCTTAATCTGCGGCCTTGCAGATTAGCAAGCTCTTATGTTCCAGGAGGATTGGAGTTTGAGTCAGCGGTGTCCGTTGTTGCGGATTGGCCTTGTGAGTGGTTGTGGTCTTTGTCGACCTCTCCGGTGTTGCAGCGGGCCTTTGCTGCTTTGTGTAGGACTGCGCGGACTAGTGTCAAGTTCGGTAGTTGGTCGTTGTCCTGGCAGCTGTGCGAGTAGGGGCTTGCGGGCTCTGCCTTATTCTGGTGGAATATTGGCGATCTGCCTTTGGGGCAGGCGGACTGGGCCTTGTCCGCCGAGCTCGCGCCAGGCCCTTGGTGGTTTACTGGACTTGGTCACATTCTATGACAAGTCCAGCGTGTCCGCGGTCTCCGCAGAGTCTGTTGTTGACCGGGCGGACTGCCTGTTGGTCGTGGACTCATGACGGATTGTGGCTTTGTTCTCGAGCTGTGTGGACTGCCTGCTTGTCTGCATATAGTGTGCGGACTGTCGCAGTAGAGGTTGTGGTTGTCGTGCGGCGGTGTTTGCGGGCTATGCGGGCTGATGCCTTGTTGGCATAGTGTGGGCGGACTGGTGCGAGTCCTCCTGGTGGTGAACATTCTGTCTTGCACCTGGCGGTTTTGTTGGAATCTGGCTAAGTCCTTGCGGACTCAGCGGACGGGGCTCTGCTAGTGCGCGGGCTAGGGTGGTGACTCTATTCACTAGGGTGGTGACCACACTCCTCACCTCGCCTATAAATAGATCCTCCCCCGGCACGTCTACAGTAACTGAGTGAACAATAAGTGAGGGCTTGGTCATTTGTTGCGGTCTGGTTTTTCTTGTCCGCGCGGGTGGAGCAGGGTTAACTGTTTGCTGTGTGCAGGCTGCACGACTAGCATTGAGAAGCCAGGAGGTTGGCTTTGACTTCGGTCAGGTTCAGTGAAGTTTGCGGTCTCTGCGGTCTCAGCAGGTCGCTTCTGCGGCTTGTCAGTGGTTCTCTGCTTCAGCAATTTCCAAGTCCAATAACCTATCCGCCGGACTCGAGCGGGTAGGCGGTCTGTTCTTTAGTTCAGCAGCAACAGTTTGGGCGGCTTCGGCGACCTTTGCGGACTGGGCGGTCTCGGCGGTCTCTAGTTCTGTCCGCCCGGCTTCTTTTGTTCTTTCTGTTTTTCCTTGTGTACTGGCGAAATCATGTCTCGGCATGTATACCTCGCTCTGTAAAGAAGTGTTAAGAATTATAAGAACTGCTTGTTCTTCCATTGGCATTTGGTGTTGAGCTTGCTCCTTGGATTTCGGCATAATCAAAGTGTGAACTGGATAGTTCTGAGAATATTAATTTGCCTTTAGGCTATCTTGCTGACCGCTTTGAGAAAATTTAACAGCGAGAACAGATTAAACTTTCTCAAATTACTCCAGGCTAAAATTTCTATTCATGGCACTCTTTTCCTGCAGCTAGCTCTAACTTGAGTAAGAAATAGAAAAAAAAACTTCAAATTTTCCAATGACCTTTTGTTCCAGATTTATATTAATGTTCTCAACAGAGTAACAAAATATGCAGGGGTGCTTTCAATTAAAATCGTAAAATAATAAACCAGAAAATGAAATGAAATGAATTTTCTCTCTCCCATGATCATCATAAATTTTTTTTGGCATGTAAACTACACGCTCGTATTTCTCGTGAGCAAACAAATTTGGGTGTATAATCTTTATTTCAATGGTGCAGATTTTTTTTTACTGTAGTACAATCATTGATCAATACGATCATAATTGACAAAATACGGTTGTATATTTTAGCACATGATCTCCACCGTTGAAATCAAAGATCGGACGGCCGTATTTGCTCGTATACGGGTAGAAATACGTGCGTAGACGCACCCAAAAAGTTCTGATCATCAATACTCCACAGTGATACTTCCACAGTGATATTTCTTTGCCAATTTCAAAATCATCCAAAGGGGTTAAAATTGTCAGATTCTTCATTCTTCATAATTGGCTGTGATGCCCTTTTCTTTACGGGCGTGAAAAGATCGTGGTCCCTGGCTTCAAAATCAGTAGCAAAATTCATTGGAATTTATAGTTTATATATCGGAATAAACAATTTTGTTAATAATCGCAGCAGGAAAATGGTGACTAAAAAGGATAAATACGAAGGAAAAGAAACTCTGATGCCCCCAGTGGCGGAACTAGAATTTTGAAGTCGCACGTGTACAATCTAAGTACTGTTAATTCGGGAGATTCGGAGGGCAGCACACCCTGAGCGGGGGTTCGGGGTCAGCGCCCCCGAAATTTATTTATTTTGTAAAGATATTTTTGTAAGGAAAATATTGAACACAATATTATAATCAAAAATTGAACACAAAATTACAAAAGAATTGATTTTCATGTTAGGCTTAGACGGATTGAAAGCACATAACTCGCTCTCACATCTCGACCATCCAGAATCATCGAGGAGCATCCGTTTGGTTACTTATAGGGATACCACTACCAGATATCGTGTCTTGGGACTATTGGCACGTTCATATGTCACCTTAGATGGATAATTTTTAGGTATAAGTATTTTATGGGAATAATATGCTGACGTGTGTTTCCTCTCAAATGAAGACAGTAGATTTCTTCACTAAAATTCCAAACCCATGACTATTCCTTTCATGAGTTTGAGCTGGTATTAAATTGGCTTATTGTACAAGTGTAAATACCCCCAATTGGGGATGAATAAACTATTTGGTCCATTCTTTCTCTCTTCTTCTAGAGCCTTGTACCTTCCTGTGATGGTCTTAAATCTTGACCCTTCAAATTGAACATGATATTTTTCCTTTTACATGCTTCTTTCTTTAGAGTGGTAATTACTTTAGAATGTTACACGCTGAAATTTCATGGGTAGAAAAAACTTTTTAAAATTTGAAAATTATGTTAAAACCCATAAGGGACTTGACTTCAAGCGGCATAATATTTCATTGAATGTGAAATCAATTTTTTTGCATATCAAAAGCGTAATAAAAAACATTGTAAATAGAATTTAGTGTACAATTACTGCAGTAGATCATAAAAACAACTCATAACACAATCTAGTTATTTATCAACAACTATAGATATGTTCAACATGCACATCACATCGGAAAATCAGACGTGGAAAATTTAGTGGACAAAATAAGGCATGTTCAACTCATAACACAATCTAGTGGACAAAATAAAGAAGGTGATCAATTAAACTTCAAATAAGGCATCAAAAGCAATTAGACGTGAAAAATTTAAAGCTATTTCACATACCTTTTGGCGGTTCCAAGTAGGTTGTTGACCTCGGAGGTGAATTCTCAATAACTAATGTAAGAATTAATGCATTAGTTTACCCATCAGAATATAAAATACATAAACAACAATGAAATATAGCTTACAATGTAATGAGAGTGAGTATTAAGCTATTATATGCAATACAAACATCTAAGGAACAATAAGACAGAGAAAATGACAAGAAATGTCCACTCGTTAGTCCTTACATAGGACAATTTAGAGTAAACACAACTAAAGAGAAGGATTACAGAACATTTAACTATCTGGCCAACAACAATGTGAGGATTATGGTGTATAGATAAAACCGGTTAGGGCAGTTACAGTGACAGTGAGCACTATGTGTACGTCAATGGCCATTAATACCTCCGGTATTGGATTCTCTTTAGCATTAATCAATCGAATAATGTCAGAGATCCTCCTTTAGCCTAGAGATTCAAATAATTTTTTAATCAAGCCCGCAACACTAAGCCTATAAAGTATAACAATTACATATCATTTACACGAAAAAACATAAACTCAATTCAAAACACACCAGCCATAAGGAGCATTGATTTCATTTGAATAAGTAGGGTTCGTGTTCAATCTCGTCGCAGGCGGCATCAACCACAATCAAAGAAGAAGAAGAAACCTAATTTAGCGACGGGATCGGGACGGGATCGGGAGCCTGCTAGGTTTAGCGACGGGATCGGGACGGGATCGGGAGCCTGCTAGTTTTAGCGACGGGATCGGGACGGGATCGGGAGCCTGATAGGTTTAGCGACGGGATCGGGAGCGGCGACGGGATCGGGAGGAGGAGGATATGAAACCTAATTTAGCAAAAAACCGGTCGGGCACGTGCCCTACCATGTACAGAGCTAATTCCGCCCATAAATGCCCCCTAGCTTCAATAGAATCAAGATAAAAAAACTAAAGAGAACAACAAAAAAGCAATTGTCTAACAAAAACTTCATCATAAATATTTTAAAAACAATTGTAGCTAAATGCAAATTAGTATTTTTAACTGAAGAAAGAAAATCAAATCGTTATTTTAAACAGCCTGATGATATTGGAAATGTTACAAGTGAAAAATCACATCATAAAATTAATCAACATATAATGAACAAAAGAGCCACATACCATAGTTGATGCAGCCTGGTAAATGTCTTCTGAACTTGTAGAGCAAATTGTCGCTGGCTGGAGAGCAATTAAGACGGCGTGCTGACAAAAAGTGGCGGACTTTTGTGTCAGGAGCCCGCTTCAAAATTTTCTGTCCGGGAGCTATGAAAAGAGGATGTATGTCATATACTTTTTGATCTTTGGAGATCATATTAGGAGGAGATATTTGAGGAGAACATATTTGAACTGAGGAGATCATATTTTGAACTCGAGATCATATTTTGATCTTAGGAATATTTGATCTCCGGGAGATCAAAATATGATCTCCGGGAGAACAAAAAATATGATATCTCAGTTCCACATTATGCTCTATAGTCCACATTATGCTCTATAGTCTATTCTCTTCCTATTTAATGTTCAACAAACAAAAAAAATCTAATTTGCCTTTAGATAATAATTCAACCTTGCGCCCTTTTGCGTTACTTTCGTCCCTGTTAATATTAAATGTATTTAATATTTTTTATTGTATTTAAGTTTAGTCCCACACCTCCTGTGGTGTTTCCTTCTTCTCCTCTTCTCCTATATGTAGACCCCAAAGGTCCTTTTTTTACACATGAATACAAAGACTTTTGTTACTTCTAACATGGTATCAGAGACAGGTTCTTAATTTTTCTTCGCGCTCGCACCCTGCTCGCGCGCTTTGTCCGCGACCTGTCTGCGACCTCCTCTTTCTGCCCGCGCGACCTGCAGCGCGCTCTGCCCGCGACCTGCTCCCAAAAAGTCGCCGCACCCGCAAGATCCTGTCCGCGCCTACGGCCCTCAACGACCTGTCCGCGACCTGCTCCAGCGACCTGTCTGCGACCTGCTCAGTCCGCTCGGCAACCCGCACCTTGCCTCCAGCTTGCCGCGACCTGCTCTGTCCGTCGCAAGCCAGCACTCTGTCTGCCGCGACAACCCGGTAACCATCACCTTGCCGCGACCTGCTCAATCCGCCCTTGCCGCCAGCTCCTCAGCCAGCACCTTCCCGCAGCGACCCAATCTGTCCGCTACGACCTGCTCCGTTAGCCGCCAGTCCGCCGTTCTTCCAGCAGCAGGTTCCCGCAGCGACCTGATCTGTCCGCTGCAACCTCCTCCGCTAGTTCGCATTCCTTCCAGCGACCTGATCTGTCCGCAGCGACCTGGTCCTCTTGCCTCCCGGTTTCATGGCCGCCCCTTTAATCTCGCCTCCTCTGAAGGCCACTTCCTTCCAACTGGCCACGACCAGCGACTGGTCAGACTGGGCTCTTATTGTTGAAGCCGCGACACTCCACCCGTGATCTCTGGAATCACATCATCGGTGTTCCCGCCACCTCCACAAGCTCTACTGTTATTATTTCTGCCAGCACCACCAATGTCTCCACCACTCCTTATGATGCTAGTCTTTGGCGACGTCGCGACCAAGCCATTCGGGCTTACATCCTGAAGTCTGTTGCTCGTCCGCTCCTCACCTCCTTTGATCGTCTCTCCTCAGCGCGCGCTATGTGGGAATATCTTCAGGATCTGTTTGTTCCTCGCGGTGGAGCACGACGTCATCGTCTCATCTGCGATTCTCAGTCGACACGACAGGAAGGACGATCCATTCAGGATTTCTTCACCGTGATGAGCACCTTATGGCATGAATTGGATTCCATGATCCCATTACCATGCGGTTGTGCTCGATCCTTGGAGTTTCAACGCCATCTTTCCGAGGGCCATATCCATCAGTTCCTCGCTGCCCTGTAACCCAAGTTTGCTCTTCTAGTAGCCCAGCTCCTTCATCGGGTTCCTCTTCCTACTTTGGATGAAGCCCTGATTACCCTTTTTGATGAAGAGACTCGCCTTCGTGCCCTTGTGGAACTTCCGCCTCCTCCTGGGATCGACACAGTTCTTGCAGTTCGACCGCGGGACGACACTATTACCCGCAACTACAGTAAAAAGGTGGGTCACATGAAGTTCGAATGCCCCACCTGTCCCCCATGCCCTGAAGACAACCGTCGTAACAACCGTGGTCGAGGGCGTGGTCGTGGCCCAAGTTCTAATCCCACCGCTGCTGCTGCTACAGATCGAGTACAAAGTCTCTAGGAATTACTTCTTCAGTCACCACTGCTTCAACGCGCCACCTCTGCAGCTCACAGCCTGTCCGTCGCTCCTGGTACTACTGTTGTTCGGTTTCCACCAACTGCGTCTTGGTATTTCAACTCTGGGGCCTCCTGCCACCTTACCAACGATTCAAAAACTCCAACCAATTGTACCTCCAACCCCACTCACCTTCAGGTCACCACTGCAGACAGGGGTTCTGTCTCCATTATGCAATCTGGCTCGATCACCCCAAAATCTGCTCCATCTGGTCACCTTACTCTCTCCAACATCCATCATGCCCCTCGCCTCCACATGAAACTTATTTCTGTTAGTTCTATTTGTGATCTTGACCTAACTATTTTATTTTCCTCCTCTAATTGTGTTGCGCAGGATTCACGGACAGCTCAGAGGATTGGACGGGGTCGTAGGATTGGTGGCCTGTATCAGCTGGAGTATCTTCACGTTCCACAATCTTTATCTTCATTGCCTTTTGTTCTTTCTATTACCTCTGATGCTGACTTGTGGTACAGACGTTTAGGTCATTTGTCCGGTGACCGACTCCAAAGTGTTATCAGCTCCGGAGCTTTGGGCCGTGTCTCTTCTCCCCCCCTGTCTGTACGGGATGTCGTTTGGCAAAGCACCTTGCTCTACCTTTTTCCAGCAGTGCTTCTCAAACCACAACCCCCAATGATCTAGTGCATTCTGACATTTGGGGCCCGACCCCCATTGCCTCTCATTCTGGATATCTTTATTATGTCAATTTTATTGATGACTATTCTCGCTGCGTCTGGATTTTGTTATTTCTAACAGTCCCAAACCATCCACTAAAAGAGTTTTTGTAAATCACTTGTACTTGACATGAATAACAGTCTCCTGCAGTGTACTACAACTAATTTATATTACTCTCACCCTTATTGATATCAGAATTGCTTTTGTATGATGCAGAGAAACAAATCAACTGGGAGAATGTGGACTGTTCCTAAAGTATTAGAACAGTCCCCTTGGAGCAAGAAGAATGTGATTACATGAAATTCCACCAGTCAGGCTTCAACAATCAAGCTTCAACAATCTTGCTTCAACAATCTTGGAAGGAATTTGATACCTTATGAAATAAAGTGAATGAATACAAGAATTCTTCACAAGAGCTAACACCATAATTTAAAAAAAAAAAAAAATTTGGTCACAATATTGAGGAAAAGAAAATTGTGTCAAAAATCTTAGGAACTCTAACTTCAAATTTTGATCATGTTGTGGTATCCATAGAAAAATCTAAGGATCGTCCAGATTTAACATCCTTAGAACTCATGGGCGCATTAACTGCACATGAGGAAAGAATATGAGGTTTGAAATACTTTTAGATCAAGCATTAAAAACAAAAGTAGTGTTGCATAAGAATTACGTTGAGAAAAAGATGAAATAAGAGTTCACTCCCAATTTCCAGAGAGCATCCATGAGAGGTAGAGGAAGGAGGGATAGGTCACCACCAAAAAATCAAAACCATTACAAAACAATTTGATAGTGTAATCTGTTGAGGGAAAAGAATAATTGCCTTAATTCGTAACATTAGAGGCTCTCATATATATATATATATACAAGCAGTCGTGCACGGGGGATCCTGTGTGGGCAACATTTGTCGTGGGTGCGACATTTGTCGTGGGGGCGACAATTGTCCTGGGGGCGACAATTGTCGTGTGGCGACAATTGTCGTGGGTGCAACATTTGTCGTGGGGGGACATTTGTCGTGGGTGCGACATTTGTTGTGGGGGGAGACAATTGTCGTGGGGGGGGGGACAATTGTCGTGGGTGCAACATTTGTCGTGGGGGGACATTTGTCGTGGGGGCAAAATTTGTCGTGGGGGTTACATTTATATTGGGGACTACATTTGTCGTGTGGACGACATTTGTCGTGCGGCGACAAATGTCGTGGGGGCGACATTTATCGTGAGGGCGACATTTGTCATGAGGATGACATTTATCGTGTCGGCGACGTGTGTCGTAGGGGCGACAATTGTCGTGGGTGCAACATCTGTCGAGGGTGGCGACATCTATTGCAGGGGGGGTCGGCATCTGTCGCGGGGGTCGGCATCTAAGTTGAACATTGGACAGATGGGTTATGCACAAAAAATATCAATCGTTTTTATAAACCTTAATTACAACATCCATCATAAAACAAAGAAATGGAGTACACTAAAACAAAGAAATCGAGTACATTATTCAATGTGTAAGCTTAAAAGGAGTATGAAGCAATGATCCTCATTTGTAGTCAGATATCGATCGAAAGGTCAATCCACTATAATTAGGACTTGGGAGAAACTTGAATTGAAACATGACATGATACACTGTTATTATATTCAAAATGTGAGATCTAATTAGAAAAATAACTTTACAGCACATACCTCTTGTGTTATGAAATCTGAAATTGCAAAACGTGAAGAAGAAGTAAGCCTCCTGCTTTCCTCAATCACACTTAGATGTCAATAAGTTTCTTCTATTACAAAATTTGAAATCTGAGAGGTAAAATTTGACGGTTAAATGGGGCTTGAAATTGCATGTAGTGTCGATCAAAAGATTTAGAATTGGGTAGGGTCGGAGCTTGCATGTCATTATGGTCTTCGTCAGATGCCAACAATAAACAATACACCAAAATAAGAATTTAGGTATTTTTTTGTTCATGCAAGCTTAGATAGTTTTGAATAGATTACACTAAGACATTGTATTAATGTATTAGCAGTTACAATGACTATATCTCCTTAGACTCTCCTAGGCATTGTGTCAAACAATAGGTATACATTATAAAAATCAAGAAAACAGAACTTACTGTAAGAGCAAAAATTTATCAGAAAAAGGAATCCAAATCCTGATTTTGGAGAAATGTTGCAGCAATCATATCGTAAGCAGTGAGAAGATGAGAGTAATATTGTAGGAGAAGGGACCTTACCAGAGGTTTGAAGGGCATGGTGTTGGGCAGGTCCTCAGAAGCTGTGTATCTGCTGATGTCGAGGTTTCATGGAGCAGAACCGTGTTCGTTGAAGATGATGTCATGAGAAGAGGCCCGTCCGATGTTGTTGATGCTGTTGATGTTAGTAGAAATGTAAAAATCGCAGGTATGTAGAATCGCTGAAATGGAGAAATCACAGAAATGCAGGAAGTTTTGAAATGACGAAAGTGCAGAGATGTGGAAGGCCAGGTGCTAACCTGGGGGTGTTTTCAGAGAGTCGGCGAGTGCAGAGCGGGCACGCTGTTGCTGTGCGGGAGGTGGATCTGGTGGGTTTGTTGCCGCGGGAGTTGGATTTGTAGCCGGCGAGCGGGAGTTGGATTTCTTTCTGTGCGGAAGAGCCGGCGAAATGGGATCGGCAGAACTCCGACGCTTGCGTGGGATCAGGTAGGGCAGGGTGTGCAGAATGAGGTAGGACTTGTCGGGGCTTGCGACGGGATGAGATCTTGCGACAGGAGGAGATGCTGCCATATCGAGAAAATGAGTTGGGTGAACAGTGCCGGTGTGTATTTAATTAAGCCTTAATCCGGACAAAATACAAAAATACCCCTTAGCTAACCCAGCAAAACCGGTATTATGAGGGCATTTTTGTATTAAAATGTTATGTCATGCCCTCATTAGGTCTTTGCTTATATAATAAAGATAAAAATATATATGGGTGAACAAATGGTAATACGGTAATAACATACAACCCGTTATTCTAACATATTCAAACACTCCCCCTCAAGTTGGACGTGTAATGTTTGTCATGCCCAACTTGCCCAGTATTCTATCAAACGAGTTCATACTGAGCCCTTTGGTAAGCACATCTGCAAGCTGCTGGTTTGATGAGACAAACAAGGTACTCATAATCCCCCTAACAATATTTTCCTTGATGAGGTGTCTATCGATCTCTAAGTGCTTGGTGCGATCATGTTGCACCGAATTGTGGGCAATACTGATCGCATCCTTATTATTGCAATAGATCCTGATTGGACCGTCACACCTTACGCCAAGGTCCTTCATGATCGTCAGGATCCACAACCCTTCACATAGCCCTTGTGTCATTGCACGAAATTCTGTCTATGTGCTTGATCTGGGAACATGTTTCTTGCTTCCCCAGGTTGCCAAATTACCCCCAACAAGGGAACAATATCCTGATGTTGACCTCCGGTCATCAACTGATCCTGCCTTGTACACATCTATATAGACCTCTACGTTCAATGCCTCATTGGGTGAGAACAAAATTCTCTTGCCAGGAGTGGATTTGAGGTATCTCAGAACTCTGTGTGCAACATCCAGGTGATGTGATCTAGGTGATGCATGTACTGACTAAGGACCCCCACAACATAGGATATGACTGGTCGAGTGTTAGAGAGATAGATAAGCTTTCCCACCAATCGTTGGAAGCCAGGTACGTCATCAACAACTTCTCCATCTCTTCCAAGTTTGTAATTGACCTCAATTGGGGTATCAGTTGGCCTGCACTCGAGCATTCCAGCCGTCTCAAGAAAGTCTATAACATACTTCCTTTGAGATATAAAGATCACATGTTTGGATCTAGCCACCTCGATGCCCAAAAAATAGTTGAGGGGGCCAAGATCCTTGACTTCAAATTCCTGAGACAATCAGGATTTCAGATGTTCAACTGCTTCGGTATCATCGCCGGTTTTTACTATATCATCTACATAGACAATGAGAGCAGACACCTTACCCTCACTATGTTTCAAAAACAAGATGCGATCAGCATTGCTCTGTTTGTACCCGAAAGAGATCATAGCCCGGTGAAATCTCCTGAACCACGCACGAGGAGATTGCTTCAATCCATACAGAGCTTTTTTCAATCTGCAAACTTTCTCTGAGGATCCTTCTTAGTTAACACCAGGAGTTAAGGACATGTAGACTTCCTCCTCTAGGTAATCGTGGAGAAATGCATTCGTCACATCAAACTGAAGGAGACTCCACCCATTACACACGGCACATGAAAGAAAGATCCTGATGGAGTTCATTTTTGCCACCGGTGCAAATGTCTCCTGATAGTCAATGTCCGTTATTTGTGTATATCCTCTCGCCACCAACCTGGCTTTGTATCGTTTCACAAGACCTTGAGAGTTTTACTTCACAGAGAAAATCCACTTGCATCCCACAAAAGTTTTCCCCGTAGGGAGTTGGACCATCTCCCAAGTATTGTTCGTGTCAAGGTCTCCCATTTCTTCCAGCATGGCTTCCTTCCACTAACTATGCTCAAGTGCTTCCTGCCAGGGCTGAGGAATAGAAATGGAGGACAAGGAGGTGATAAATGCTTTATGTGAAGGAGACAATGAGTCATAAGTCACAAAGTGAGGAAGAGGATGTAAAGTAGAAGCAGAGCTACCTTTGTTAATACCTGACGATGGATCGGATGATGATACATGTTAAACTGCAAGAGCCTGAGTGTTCGTTCCCCTTCTACGTCGGGTGTAGACCTACAAAATAGGAGGAGGCATCGGAGGCACCGGAGCAGGAACAAGAGATGACAGTGGGGTGATCGAAACGGGAGGAGGCAACATAGATGGAGGAATATGCAGAGGAACAAAAGGAGGGGAACTCACTTCTGTAGTTGTACTCTCCCCCTGAAGAGAATTCCCATAATAAGCTTCAGACTCCTGGAAGGTGACATCCATGATAACAAATACCTACTTGATAACCGGGTGGAAGCACCTATAGCCTTTCTGGGTAGGAGAGTAGCCAATAAACACACACTTCAGAGCGTGTGGATCAAGTTTGGTCTTGGGCTGGGTGTGGACAAAGCAGACACATCCAAAGGCACGAGGAGAGAGAGAGGTAGGACGGACCCCTAGAGTGGTGAGAGGGGTCTGAAACCCGAGGACCGGTGTAGCAAGACGATTGATGAGGTAGGATGCGGTAAGAACAACATCACCTAGCCACCTCAAGGAGGTGCCGATTCTTACACTCAGCCACCACATTCTGAGCTGGGGTGTACACACAGGAGGTTTGATGAATGATACCTAGTTCACTTAGGTATTTGTCAAAACAAGTGTCAATATATTCGCGATCATTGTCAATGCGTAAGATTTTAATGAGAGCACCATATTGAGTTTTGACCATCTTGTGAAAGCGTTGAAAAATAGAGAACACCTCACTTTTATGTTTCATTAAGTAAACTCAGGTACACCAAGAGTAACAATCAATGAAAGTAGAAGGGCTAGGACCCCAAACATCAATATGAATAACTGCAAATGGAACTGAGCTGCGGGGGGACATAAGAGGAAAAGTACTACGATGATGTTTAGCCAGTTCACACACATCACAATGAAAAATATTAAATAAAGTAGAAGACATAGCAGGAAGCAACATATTCATAATAGCGATAGGAGGATGTCATTGCCGACAATGACAGGAATCCAACTCAGATGGACGAGCAGCAAGAAGAGCGTTGGGAGGCCGAGCAATGCTGGATGAAGTGGAGGCAGAGGGGTCGAACACATATAGCCCATTGCATAGTCTACTAGAGTCAATCACCATCCCTATCTTCAGGTCCTGAAAAACAAAAGAGGTAGGAAAAAAAGGTCATTGAGCACTCCATAGAGTTTGTCAGGTGACTAATAGAGACGAGATTATGGGTGAAAGAAGGAACATGAAGAACGGAGGAGAGGGTAAGAGAAGAGCATAGAATGGATCCTTTCCCAGAGATGGGAGATAGCGATCCATCAACAATGTTCACTTTGTCCCTGCCCAACAGAGGTGTGTAAGTGTTAAGAAGAGGGAGGGGGAGAGAGAGATCTAAAGGAGAAGAACTAGAGAACTAGGGTTGGGAAGAAGAGAAGAGAAAATACCTTAGAATAATCTTCTTGCTTGTCCACCAAGAGAGCCACAACGGGGTATTTATACCTGGGGTTGAGAGGGGCCGGCCGGCCCCTCCCCATATGAGGGCTGAACCGGTCTGGTTCGGCCCCCATACCGCCGGTCTTCAAATAGAGGGAGAGGGGGTTGAACCGGTTGGTTCGGCCCCGTTGTCGCCTTCGGTTTCCTTCCAACTTTGCATGTATTGACGCCCAAATAGTCGGGCTCCGTCCGGGGGCGTAACATTCCCTTCCCCATCAAAAATCAGCTTGTCCCCAAGGTGGTAATCAGGGTAAAGATCCCGGAACTCCAGCAAGTTCACCCATGTGTTGTGCGCCGCGGTCATATTCTTCCACTTGACTAGTAGCTCTGGACGGTACTCAGTGCCGCGGTGCTTCAACTTGATCATCAGAATCTCCCCAGGTATCGTACCCAGCTCGCCCGTACTTGTGGCCTCAGGCAGGAGAGGACTGGGTCGAACAAAGCCGCCGATCTTCTGCTTCAACAAGGAGACATGAAAGGCCGGATGGATCCTCGATCCTTCGGGCAACGCCAACGTGTAAGAAACAGGTCCCACTCGCCGGATAATCCGGAAGGGACCATAGTAACGAGGTGCCAACTTCTAGTTTGACCGCTGGGCCACGGACAACTGCTTGTAGGGGCAGAGCTTGAGAAAGACCTCATCCCCCACCTGGAACTCCCGCTCCTTCTGATGATTGTCAGCCTGCACCTTCATGCGGTCCTGTGCTATCCGGATATTCTCGCTCAAAGCGGAGAGTGTGCGATCACGATCACGAAGTACACAGTCAACGGCGGGCAACGTCGTACTGTCGGCCTCATAACTGCTCAAGGAAGGAGTAGGACGACCGTACACGACCTCGAACAGAGTCATCTTGCTGGCAGAGTGGTAAGACGTATTGTAGCAGTACTCGGCCCAATACAACCAACTCGTCCAAGTGCGCGAGTCGTCCATAACATAGCAACGCAGGTTTGTTTCCACGCCTCGATTGAGTACCTCTGTCTGCCCGTCTGTTTGGGGGTGGTGAGTTGTGCTGACACGTAAAGAGGTCCCTTGTAAGCGAAAGAACTCCTTCCAAAAGTTGCCGACGAACGTCGGGTCACGGTCCGAGATGATCGCCCGTGGTATGCCATGAAGTCAGACAATCTCGCAGGCAAAAAGAACGGCGACAGATTCGCTGGTGTTAGGATGGTTCAGCGCTATGAAATGCTCGTACTTTGACAACTTATCGACCACCACCATGATGAATGACTTGCCCTGAGACCTGGGCAGCCCATCAATGAAGTCAATGGAAACAGTATCCCAAATCTGGTGAGGAATCTCCAAAGGTGTGAGTAAACCGGCTGGGGACGTGGTTTCATACTTCTGGAGCTGGCAAGTCTCACACTGCTGAACAAACAACTAGATGTCACGGCGCATCCCCTTCCAGAAAACATTGGCCCGTGCCTGCTGGAGAGTGCGAAGAACACTGGCATGACCACCCGTCGGAGATGAGTGGAACTCATGCATCATAACTGCCCTCCAGACAGACTTCAAAGGAATGACCACACGACCTTGATAGAACAACCTGTCATTCTGAAGATGGTAGCCCGGAGTTGTCTCACGTGCCTGTCGAAGAGCCTCCACAATAGGTTGCAACTCGAATCACGTTGTACCTCGTCCTATATATCGTCAATGGAGACAAGCAGTGGTGTAGTAATCTGAGCGAGGGTGCCCTCAGGTAAGCGGGACAAAGCATCAGCAACCTGATTGCCCTTCCCGTGCCGGTAGACGATCTCATAATCATACCATAGAAGTTTGGTCACCCACTTCTGTTGGAGAGGAGAAGAGACCTGATGTTCCCAGCAATGTTTTAGACTCTGATGGTCCGTCCGGATCTTGAAATGTCTTCCCAAAAAATATGGCCGCCACAGGGCCACCGAATGAATGATTGCCAACATTTCCTTCTCGTAGGTGGACAACCCCAGTGTCCAAGGAGCCAACGCCTTACTGTAGAAGGCTATGGGCCTCCCTTCCTGCATCAATACAGCACCGAGCCCCACTCCAGAAGCATCAGTCTCCACCACAAACTCCTTGGTGAAGTCGGGAAGCGCCAAGACCGGCGTAGTCGTCATGGCCTTCTTGAGTGATTGGAAGGCCTCCTTCGCCTCATCCTGCTAGAGGAAGACGTCCTTCTGCAGCAACTGGGTAAGAGGCCAGACGATCTTGCCATAGTCCTTCACAAAGCGACGGTAGTATCTGGTAAGGTCTGAGAATCATCGTAGTGCCCGGACAGTCTGGGGTCGTTGCCAGGACATCATACTCTCAATTTCCAGGGGTCGGCCTTGATGCCCTGACCGAAGGAGCACTTGGACCATTTGACGTAGAGCTAGTTCTGGCGGAGGATGGAGAAGACTTCTTCAACATGAGCTAAGTGCTCCTCCCAACTGGCACTGTATATGAGAATGTCATCGAAGAAGATCAGCACAAAACGGCGAAGGAGCGGACAAAAAATCTCATTCATGTTGTCCTGAAAGGTGGACGACCCACCAGTCCGCTCATTGGCCATCACCAGGAACTCATAGTGGCTGTCGTGTTTCCGAAAAGTTGTTTTGTGGATGTCGCTCTCTCGCATAAGGATCTGATAGTAACCGGACAGCAAGTACAGCTTGGTGAACTGCTGTGCGCCGTGCAGTTCGTCCAACAATTCTTTAATCAAGGGAATAAGAAATTTATCCTTTATAGTGACATTGTTCAGCGCGCGGTAGTCTACGCAGAACCGCCACGAACCATCCTTCTTTTTGACCAAGATGATCGGGGCAGAAAATGAGCTTGTACTAGGGCGGTTGATCCCCGCATCTAGCATCTCCCGAACACTGTGCTCGATCTCAGCCTTCTGCATGTGCGAGTATTGATAGGGCCGGATGTTGGTAGGCTCCACCCCGCCTTGAGGACGATCTGATGATCCTGAAAGCACGGTGGTTGGAGAGTGTGAGGCTCCTGGAAAATGTCAGCACACTGTTCTAGGAGAGACTGCATCTGGATGGGAACCTCGGATGGCCCGATGACGACCGACTTCACCCCCAAAAGCATTGCCATCATTGTTTCCTTCTTCACCAATATGTTGTAGGCTTCGGAGAGAGACCTCCTTCACTGTAGAGGATTTTAGGCCCTTCATAAAAAACTGATTCCCATGCTGTAAGAACTCCATAGTCATGTCGTCCCAATCAAAGGTGACTCGTCGTAGCTGTCGCAACCAATGTACCCCAAGCACCATGTCTGAACCTCGTATGGGAAGAAGATAAACATCTGTATGATCTGTGTAGCCTTGTATGTTGAGCTCCACCTGCTTCATCACCACCTCACACTACAGATTGCTCCCATCATCCACCATGACCTGAAAAGAAGCCCCTCAATCGATCACATGTGAAAGATAGGAATAGATCATATTTTACTTTAGTTATTTAGTTAAATATATATGTTAACTAGAGTGATCACAGCACAAAAATAAAGAAAGAGGGCAACCAACACAGAAGACACGAGGATTATAGTGGTTCCCCAAACTGGGTACATTCATTCTTCTACCATCCTGGTAGGAATCCACTTACAGTTTTTGATCAGGTGACTGCCACCACAGGTTTTTACTTAGGTGCCCTGTCACAACAAGATCTATTTGCAGAGAGATCTCACAATCCTTTAGGCTTTTGATCAGGTGCCCAAAAACCAACAATAAACTTTTGAATGGAGTTAATAAACACTCTATACAGTGAAAAAAAGTTGATGATGTCTTCTCTTTTTCTCTAAACAACAGAGAAGACAAAAGTGGATCTTTGTTATCAAAGCTCGCCCTGAGATGTAGAGTAATTCAGGAAAGAAGGAAGCTTTGCTTCAGGCTGTAGGTCTTCAGATTGATGTTGATCTATAACAAGCTTTTTAGACTAATTGTATTCGATGTCTCTTGAAAGCTTGGAGAAGATTTGCTAATAATGAAGACAGAATGAATTTTCAGACTCCCAAAAACTTTCTGTGTCTGTCCGTATATCTTCTTTTTTTGTCTTCTATATTGTTCTTCTGAAAAACAGTCCTTTTATATTCCTTTGCAGAAGTTCTGTCTCTGAATTTGAATTCTTCTCCATGATTAATTGCTGAAATCTTGTAACTTGGACAAACGACTAGAAGGACATTAATTTGATTACTCAACTGTCTCAGTTATTAAGCCGAATTTTTACTCTGTGAAATCCAGTAATTATTGCTGTCAATGAACGACTATGTTGATAAGAATATATGCATTTAATTACTCAGATCAATATAGGCAACAATATATTAAATCAGCCTTGGTCAATCTAGAAATGAACTGGAGAGAAGGAAATATTGAACTGACAGATTTCGTCGACCTCAGAATAGATTTCGTCGACATGAACTCAAAGTTCGTCGAACTGAGAAATCGTCTTCGTCGACCTGAGCTCAGCGAACATCAATCTGGAAATATCTTGCTAATTCTGAGCTCCAAGTTCGTCGATCAGAGAATCTGTCTTGAAGGAAGAAATCGTCGACCTGAGTTGACATTGCTGAGCTTGAAGATCGTTGACCTGAGCTCAGCCTTCGTCGAGCTCAACTCAGAGATGGAACACTGAGTTCGTCGTCCTGAGGTTGACTTTCGTCGAACGGAGTTCGACTTTCGTCGAACGGAGTTTCTGGCTGATCATAAATGCATTTCTTGGAATTTCTTTCAGCAATTCTGGAGAATCCTTCTGAGGCAAACCTGGATATAAACCTATGACCCATGACTATACATTTTGGGTTAATTTAATCATCCTAATAGTGATCCTTGCCCAAATCAGAACTGTGGTTCCAACAATCTCCACCTATTTGTGTGAGGACACTATTTAACACAACAAATAAAATACAAAGCAAAACAATCTGCCTGAATTATAAATTTTTCAGCAGATGTACAAAAGTGTGAATCTATTTCAGCATGTCTGAATCCATTTTTGATTCTCTGAATGATTGAAACCGCTGACTGTTGTAACCTTTGCACTAACGGAGACTAAGGCTTTTGGTTTCTATCAAATACCACTGTTCCTCTGTGGTAAGATAGGTCTTTTCCTGAAAAGAGATGTTAGGAGTTTTGAACCCAGATTACCTTGGGTCCTGTTTCTCTTTTATAATAATTAGAAACAAAAGAACATTCAGGTTGACTTTTATGACCTAGAGGATGAAATTTTTTAGGTGAAATTATCCATTGAGAAAAGGGGTTAACAAATTTGTGTCTTTGATTATTGTTCTGATAGAATTTAGAATTTCTGTTTTGATAGATTGAGTTCGACGAATCATATGGATTTCGTCGATCTGAGTTCAACGAATGAAAGTGGGTTCGTCGAGCTCCATTCACAGAATGATAGTAGTTGTTTTCTGTGTTCCACATTCGTCGATCTCAGTTCGACGAATCATATGGATTTCTTCGATCACAGTTTGTTTGATAATTGTACTGAGATCTAGCGTTCATAGTTCGTCGTTCGGAGTTCGACGAATGATGCAGATTTCGTCGATCTCGATTCGACGAATTATTTTGAACATAATTTTTCTAAAGTTTCTTAATTGGTTTTTGTTTAATATTATGTAAAACTTGAGTTACTTTATCTAAAAATTCTAACTTTTCTTTCCCTTTACGTTTTTTTAAAGAAATTATCTGTTCAAGAGCATTTTTTAAATCTTTTTAAGTTTTTTGTTTTCAGAAGATAGATTATTTTGTTTAGTTAATTCTTCTCTGAGAAGTTTAATTTCTTTCACAGACTTAATTAAATCATTACATAATAATTTAAAATCTGTTTTGAAATGATCAGAAGAAAAATCAAAAGAAGAGATTACCTGATTTTCTTCTGAAATCAATTCATCATATGAATTGTCTCCTTCTGAATCAGAAGCTTCAGAGTTGCTGCAGGATGCATTGATTGTCATGAGACAGAATTCTCTTGCTCTTGACTCTTCTTCATCTTCAGTTGCGCAGGATGAAGCTTCAGAGTCAGAGTCACTCCAAGTGTCAGCATCAAATATTCTCTTTTTAGCTGATCTAACAACCATTGTTGTGAGGGAGTCCCAAATAACCTTTGCTGATGAAAATTCAGCAATTTCCTGAAAAATGTCATCAGACATTGATTGTGCAAGAATGTTCATTACTTTTGCATCAGCAATTTTTAGCTTTTTCTGGGCTTCTGTCCATTGAGGTCATGAAACAGAGTTGATGCTAGTTGTTTCTACTGATTGATAAGGACCTGTCAAAATGGAATTGTAAATGGCTTCATCAATAGAGTTCATAAAAAGCCTAATCCTTGTCTTCCATAGTGCAAGCTTATCTAGATTGCACATAGAAGGTCTGGTGCTTGAAAATTCTTCATTTTGTGTCATGATAAACTCTTAAGAAATATAAGATCTATCAGATCTTTTTGGTTCAGGTGTTAGCATGTACAACTAAAGAAACCTGCTTTGATATCAATTGAAAGAAACGGTAAACCTCTGATACCAATTGAAAGATAGGAATAGATCTTATTTTACTTTAGTTATTTAGTTAACTATATATGTTAACTAGAGTGAGCACAACACAAAAATAAAGAAAGAGAGCAAGCAACACAGAAGACACGAGGATTATAGTGGTTCCCCAAACTGGGTACATCCACTCTTCTACCACCCCGGTAGGAATCCACTAGCAGGTTTTGATCAGGTGACTGCCACCACAGATTTTTGCTCAGGTGCGCTATCACCACAAGATCTATTTGCAGGGAGATCTCACAACTCTTTAGGCTTTTGATTAGGTGCCCAAAACCAAAAATAAACTTTTGAAGGGAGTTAATAAACCATTTATACAGTGAAAGAAAAGTTGATGATGTCTTCTCTTCTCTAAACAATAGAGAAGACAAAAGTGGATCTTTGTTGTCAAAGCTCCCCCTGAGATGTAGAGTAGTTCAGGAAAGAAGAAAGCTTTACTTCAGGGTGTAGGTCTTCAGATTGATGTTGATCTCCAGCAAGCTTTTTAGACAAATTGTATTCGATGTCTCTTGAAAGCTTGGAGAAGATTTGCTGATGATGAAGACAGAATGAATTTTCAGACTCCCAAAAACTTTCCGTGTCTGCCCGTATATCTTCTCTTTTTGTCTTTTATATTGTTCTTCTGAAAAACAATCCTTTAATATTCCCTTACAGAAGTTCTGTATCTGAATTTGAATTCTTCTTCATGATTAATTACTGAAATCTTGGAACTTGGACAAACGGCTAGAAGGGCATTAATTTGATTCCTCAATTGTCCCAGTTATTAAGCCGATTTTTTACTCTGTAAAATCCAGTAATTAATGTTGCCAATGAATGGTTATATTCATAAGAATATATGCATTTAATTACTCAGAGCAATATAGGCAACAATATATTAAATCAGCCTTGGTTAATCTGGAAATGAACTATATAGAAGGAAATACTGAACTGACAGATTTCGTCGACCTCAGAACAGATTTCGTCGACCTGAACTCAAAGTTCGTCGAGCTGAGAAATCGTCTTCGTCGACCTGAGCTCAGCGAACATCAATCTGGAAATATCTTGCTAATTCTGAGCTCCAAGTTCGTCGATTAGAGAATCTGTCTTGAGGGAAGAAATTGTCGACTTTCGTCGAACGGAGTTTCTGAATTATCATAACTGCATTTCTTGGAATTTCTTTCAGCAATTCTGGAGAGTCCTTCTGAGGCAAACCTGGATATAAACATATAACGCATGACTATACATTTTGGGTCAATCTAATCATCCTAATAGTGATACTTACCCAAATCAGAACTGGGGTTCCAACAACATGTCCCACTCGGCGCGCCACCTCAGGATGGATGAAGTTGTGGGTACTCCCACTATCTATCAGAATCGTCACACGTTCATGTAGTACCTTGCCCGCCATGCGCATAGTGAGGGGGGCGTTGCAGTCCTCCATAGCCTGTATGGATACTCCAAACTCAGTCACTGCCGACTCCTCTATCAAGTTTGGCTCGGGAACTATGTGCATCTCGTCCTCAGCCTCCTTATGTAGAATGAACACCTGGACCTTTTAATATTTGTGCCACAGAGTGAACTTCTCATCACAGTTGAAGCACAACCCTTTTTTCCTTCCGCGCCTGAAGTTCCGGCCAAGTCAGTCGAGTGATAACCGGATTGCTTGGACCCTGGAATTCCCTTCTCACCACCGTCGTGGTGGTAGTAGTATGTGCTGTGCTGCGGGAGCGTTGCCTATTGTAGCGTTCCTCATGTATCCGAGCCAAACTGATCGCATGGTTCAAGCTGCGGGGCATGTACGACTGGATCTCATCCCGCAAATAATCCTTGAGGCCCGACACAAAACAACTGAGTAATGTCTTCTCTTCCCATTGTACTCGGTTAGCCAACTTCTAGAACTCTGTTCGGTACTCCGTCACTGTACCCTTCTAGCGTAGTTTTTGTAGGAGTACTTCAAAGTCTTCGTACTCTAATGGCCCAAAACGAGCGGTGAATCCATCCACGAAGTCGGTCCAGGGCATGTAGTCCTTGCCCCTCAGGAACCGCTGCACACACTGGAAAGCATCATCCTCCAGGTGGAATGATGCTAACTGCACCCACTGCCCCTCGGGAATCTCCTGATAACTGAAAAACATTCTGCCTTCTGCAGCCACTCCGCGGCGTCACCCCCATTGAACTTGAGAAAATTCATTCGTGTCAACTTTGGTGGCATGTACGGCCGCAGACCAGCCTATCCACGCCATCCATCCTCCTGTCCATACTCTGCCGGCATTATTGGTTCCTCGGGTTCAAAAGCCATTCTCGGAAACCCTTGATGAAATGGCCCCGCCGCTGGAACACCTTGACCAACCGACTGTATGCCTCCCCTGAACCCACGAGCTGCCCCCTTCCTGACGGGTGAGGCAGCAGGCCTTCCCCCCTCCATATGGGGGAATCTGCCACCTGCCTCCTCTAGCGCCAAACCCGCCGCCTAGGCCCAAGCCGTTGTCCACCCCTGCGCCGAACCCACATGTGTCGCACCGTCCTACACCGAAACCTCCTGCGTCGAACCCTCCTGAGCCGATCCCACTTGCGCCGAACCCGCCGTTGACGATTCTGCCGCCCTGGCTCAATCCGCACCCTGCTGCAAGTCTCACGCCTCGATCTCGCACCCTGGCCGAGGCTTCCTCCATCCTTTGCCCTCGTTTCCGCCGCTCCGGTGTAGATCGGCCCGTGGAACGGAAGATCCGCCCAGATCATCTTCCGATGTGGTCTTACCCTTCAGATTTTGTGTCAACAACGCCATGATCCCCTCCATTAGGGTGTCGAATCGTTCTTCTATCCCTTACGTGGATATTTTCACGTTTTCCTTGATGGCGTCCACCGAATCTGTCAACCCCATCAGATTTTCCTCTAGGGTTTCCAAGCGGACGATTTTGTCTTGCGTTTGAGTAGTCACCATGGTGGAGAAAAGATCCTCTGATACCAAATGTTATAAAGAGGGAGGGTGAGAGAGAGAGATCTAAAGGAGAAGAACTAGAGAACTAGGGTTGAGTAGAAGAGAAGAGAAAATACTTTGGAATAATCTTCTTGCTTGTCCACCAAGAGAGCCACCCCGGGGTATCTATACCCGGGGTTGAGAGGGGCCGGCCGGCCCCTCCCTATATGGGGGTTGAACCGGTCTGGTTTGGCCCCGATACTGTCGGTCTTCAAATAGAGGTAGAGGGGGCTGAACCGATTGGTTAATCCCCGTTATCGCCTTTGATTTCCTTCCGCCTTCGCGTGTATTGACGCTCAAATAGTCGGGCTCCGTCCGGGGGCGTAACAGTAAGACACAAAACCTGTGGCTGATCCGTTCATGTGGTCTGTAGCCCCAAAATCAATGATCCACTGAGAGAAGAGGTGGTAGGAAGCCGAGTGAGCACATGCAGGCCCCTGATGAGCATAGGAAGAGTATGCCGAATTGGACAGCTCCGCTGGAGATCCAAGCATCATCCGGCAGAACGCAAGAATTTCTTCAGCCGAAAGACCGGGGGGCCGTTGTGGAATCCAGAGTGTGAGGACCAGTAGAGTCCTCCCCAGTGTCCGACAAGTGGGCTGATCTAGGCAGAGGAGGCATGTGCTGCCCGGCCACTACGAGAGGCAGGGCTGCCTCTAGGAGGAAAACCATAAAGCTTGAAGCAGGTATCTCTAGTATGGATGACATTCCCGCAATAATCACATACTAGATGATCTTTCTCCGCAGTCCTCAATCTAGTGTCGCGAGCAGGACGAGCCCCGGGCTGAGAAAGAGAGACAAGGGTAGATCCCTTAGTGGTAGAGTCTGGAAGCATAGTTAGACGGCGATCGAATTCCTGTTGGACAAGGCTGTACACCTCGAGCGGAGAAGGTAGAGGAGAGCGACCATGAATTTGAATGCTAATTGGATCAAAATCCCAATGTAAGCCATGGAGGAACTCAAAAATGCGATTGCGTTCTTCTCATGCTTTGACTAGCATCTCATCTTCAGGAGACACCAGGGCCAGAGAATCAAAATTATCATGCTCCTGATAGAGTTGGGTGAACTCCGAGTAGTAGGCCAAGGGGGGTCGATCACCCTGTCATAGGAGGCACAACCGGCAAAGAAGTTGGTTGATCTGAGCAACATTGCCTCGACCAGAATATATAGTCTCTGCACGCTTCCAAATATCCATTGCGGTATCCAAGAACAGATAGTTCTGAGAAATGGATTCCATCATAGAGTTAAGTAGTCAAGACATCACCATGGAGTTGTTAGACTCCCACCGAAGCTACTCAGGAGAGTCAGACATAGAAACCTTCACTGTGCCACTGAAATAACCAAATAACTGACGGATTTTAAGAGAACGAGAGATGGAGCGAGCCCACAGGAGGTAGTTGAAACCATCCAATTTCATAGTGGTGATTTGAGGAGTACCATGGTCTGAGGGGACGCGATAAGATCCAACAGAAGCCGGAGTAGGAGAGGTCGCTCCATCGGAAGACATGGTGGTAGAGGACTCACTTCCTGTCATAAGGGAACCCCGAATAGAAATCGAGGACGCACCAAAAATCACAAAGGATGTTGAAGGAGAACCGCCCACATAGAAAGAGGGAAGAAGACAAAGGGACCGCCGACATCCGAAAAATCAAGACTCCATAGAGTCGGCGTCCTGAGAGCACGATAGAAGAAGAATAAGAAGAAGAGTCGGGTGGGAGTCGGCGACGGAACGACGGAAGGATCAGCGAAGAAAGTACGATGCTGAAGTCAACGACGGAAGGACGCTGGAGTCGGCGACGGACGACACGGGAGTCGGGGCGGAGGCTCGACGCTATGCGGGAGTTGCTGCGGGATCCGGAAAAACCTAAACAAACCTGTGCTCTTGTTGAAAACCACACAAGCCGATCAACTGGTAGTTATTGTATCAAACAACGCTTCCAAAACTATCAAACTGATCACTTGATCAAGTGCAAAACGAGAACTAGGCGCAGGAAAACTCCAACCATAAACTGAGCTAATTATCTGTAGCAATGAAGAACAACACAGATCTGCATTAATCCATTATCAACTTTACAAGGCAAGGTTTACATGACGAGATATGATTTCATCAAGTATAAATGAGAAACAACCAAGCAAACATAAACTTCAAAACTGGGCGGACTGCACTTGGAGACCGCTGAGTCCGCCAAAGATCGCCGAGACCGCCAAGCCGATGCTGCTACTCTGAATCTATGGAGTCCGCACAAACCGCGCAGACAACCCGTTATTTTGCTGACGCGCGCTATACAAGCCGACACCGGACTGGATGAACAGACTGCCAAGCCCGCGGAGACCGCGACTTGATTATTGAACTTAGACTTCAATTGCTGCGAAGAAAACTGGTTGGCCTCCACATGCGACCTGCTGCAACCGCTGATTGTAAACCGCAAGCTTCACTGCTTCCTAACCTTGATCAGAACCAGACGCCCGGCTTCACAGTGCTAGCCGCACAACCTGCACACAGCAACCAATTAATTCTCAAACCGCACGACCTGAAAAATCGAGTCCGCAACAATTGATCTATGCCCAATTTACTGTTCACTTAGTTACTGTAGACGTGCCAAGGGGGGTCTATTTATAGGAGGGGTGAGGAGTGTGGTCACTGCCCTAGTGAATATAGTCACCACCCCAGCTCGCAGCTAGCACAACCCAGTCCGCCGAGTCCGCAAGGACTTAGCCAGTCCAAACAAAACCCAGGAGCCAAGTCAAGGTCAGTCCGCCACCAGGAGGACATCGCGCCAGTCCGAACACAAAGCACCATGCTGACACAGCAACATCCCATTCACTGCATCAGTTCGCACGCTACATACGGACAAAGCGACAACCCGCACAGCTCGAGAAAGACCACCACAGCCCGCCACAAGAGTCCACGACCAATAGGCAGATCGCCTGGTCAACAACAGACTCTGCGGATAACCTGTACATGTCACAATGTGACCAAGTCTAAACCACTAATAGTGCGAGCTCGGCGGATAAGAATCAGACTGCCAACCTCCAGGACAGTCCGCCACAAAGAATGCGGCTAACACTCACCGCATCACCGGAGAACATGCCAAGGACCAAGGCCGATCTCCAAAACCAGCCCGCAATAGCGGACTCCGCGGACTCTAACCACCAGTCCACCCGGTTACCCAAAGAACCGGCTAACTGCAAAGACTGCAGACCGAGCTGAGCACCGCCATCAGACCGCCACATACAGTCCGCTCAGGCTGCTACACTAGATGCCCAAGCCGCCAAGACTTCCCTGGCCACAGACCACCCAGGCCGCACACCAGTCCGCCAAGGCCGCAAACTCAAACCGCCTAGACCGCCTGGCCTGCTCCATCACCCACTTTCACTTTCATAATTTTCAACAGCTTTGATACCATGTTGAGGGAAAAGAATAATTGCCTTAATTCGTAACATTAGAGACTCTCATATATATATATATATATATATATATATATATATATATATATATATATATATATATATATATATATATATATATATATATATATATATATATATATCTACATATATCTACATATATCTACATATATATATATATATATATATCTACATATATCTACATATATCTACATATATCTACATATATCTACATATATCTACTATTATACGAAAACTACTCTTTGGTGAAACATTGTCTGATGTCCCTATATTGTCTTTATAGTTGTATTCATAATTACACAATTATACCAAGCTTTATATTAGTATATTATAAAGGCAATATCCTTTTAGGTAATTACACAACTTTACAATATTAAAATACAAAAAATAAAAACACTAGATACCCTAAACCTATTGTCTCTAGCTAGGAATGACAAGAGAAAGATTAATGTTTTAACGTTAAAATATAATTTGTTTTACAAAATAAAAATTGTATTCTTGATTTATATTTTTTTACAGACATTTTGAGTACTCATATGTATCTGTTGCGGGTCGGGCGGAGCGAGCTGCGGACGGGCGAAGCCCGCCGGGAGCGGGCGAAGCCCGCCGGGAGCGGGCGAAGTCCGTCGTCGCCGGTCGGGTACTGTCGCGCGAGGACATATGGGCGGGTACTATCCATGACAAATTTCGCCGCTCACGGCAAATGTCGCCGCCCACGACAAATGTCGTCCCCACGCAAATGTCGCACTACCGACTAATGTCGCATCCCGGCGAATGTCGCACCTAGCCGAATGTCGCACCCAGCCAAATGTCGCACCCTGCTGATTGTCGCACCCCCGCCGAATGCCCCCAGGCTCGTGCCTGTCACTTGTGTATATATATACACACACACACACACACACACACACACACACATATATATATATATGTGTGTATATATATATGTGTATATATATATATGTATATATATATATATATATATATATATATATATATATATATATATATATATATATATATATATATATGTGTATATATATATGTACATATATATGTGTGTGTATATATATATGTATATATATATATATATATGTATATATATATATGTATATATATATATGTGTGTATATATATATGTGTGTGTATATATATATATGTGTGTGTGTGTATATATATATGTGTGTGTGTGTGTGTATATATATATATATATGTGTATATATATATATGTGTGTATATATATATATATGTGTGTGTATATATATGTATATATGTGTGTGTGTATATATATGTATATATATGTGTGTGTATATATATGTATATATGTGTATATATATATGAGTATATATATGTGTGTGTATATATATATATGTGTATATATATGGAGTAAATATAGGGGGGAACTGGTTCCCTCCCCCTTAGGGAAGGAACTAGATCCAACCGCCCATCTAAATCACGATGACCGCCATCTAAATCACGATGATGAACTGCCCGATGCTTGCTGAACCGGCCAGATGATTTCCCTCACGTGAACCGGGAGACACCATTTCCGCTGGGGAAACTGCGTCCCGTCGATCGCGAAGCCCATTGCCGCTGGTTTCCTCTGGTAGTAACTGCGTCCCGGCCATTTCCGCTCGTTTCCTCCCTAAGATCGGGAAGGCCTGCCTCCGCCGGCCACTCTCCTCTGCTCAACGCCTCCACCAAGCCACTTGCGGTCGTTGAATTTCCGTCGGGGTCAAAAAAGTCAATTCCGGCAGCGGAAACGTATGTTCCTCTCCAACTCTCTCTCCCTCTACTTTTTCTTCCTCCAGCACTCTCTTTACTACATCTATCTCTCTCTCTGTTTTTATTTTTATTCTCCAGCACATCTCCCTCTTCCTCCTCTATATTTATTTTCAGATCTCCAATCCTATATCTTTCCCATCCCTCACTGTAACTATACTACGCAGAGTACCACGCCGTCGTTGGTTCCTATCTTCACTTTTTCACAACATTGCAGTCCCTGGCAAGTCTTCCCATCATATTTCTTCATTCCTTAGCAGCATCGGCCCGACATCCGCATCAGTTGTGTGTGTGTGTGTTTATATGTGGTTGTGTGTGTGTTTATATGCGGTTGTGTGTGTGTGTTTATATGTGTTTATATGTTGTAGTGTGTGTGTGTGTGTTTATATGTGGTAGTGTGTGTGTGTTTATGTGTTGTTGTATGTGGTTGTGTGTGTGTGTGTTTATATGTGGTTGTGTGTGTGTTTATATGTGGTTGTGTGTGTACATAAATATCTAAATGTATTTTACCTCAAGTATTATGCAGAAAGATTGGAGCAAATGAGTAATTTTGACTGCTTTGGATTCTTGTTCCCTGTTATTCTTATGCAGAAAGATTGGCTTTATATTTGTTAGACTGTTGTTGATGTTTCATGCATAGCTCTGTGTATATTCAATGTTCTAACAAAATGTGTGTTTACATGTATTCAGCGTTGCAAATATGTTGTCTTCCCCAATACCTAGTTCTACTGATTTTGTTGGTGATAGCAGACAGAAAGACCATGCCTGCCAGAGCGATGATACTGTTTATAAGGGTATGCCAAAGGTTGACTCAAAAATACTACCGACCGTTGGTATGACCTTTAAGTCATTAGATGAATGTGAGACCTTTTACAGAAATTATGCATGTACCGCTGGATTTGATGTTTCCCGAAAGACCCGAAAAACTCAAAATTTGAGGGCCACTAAGTATTAATAGTTATCCGAAACTGAAAACAACATGGTCTTTGGAGAAGCAAATGTCTCAAATTTACACCAAAAAGATATTTTATAAGTTCCAGGATGAGGTTGTCTCTAGCTTGATGCATAATGTGTTCGTCGGTGGTGAGGACGAATCTGGGATGGTATATTTTATCCAAGAATTAGGAAAAGAAATAAAAAAAAGGTTGTTATTTGCAGGGAAACAAATATGTTGAAGTGCCAGTGTAGGCTTTTGGAGTTCCTAGGCATCCCCTGCAGGCATTTGATAGCTATGTTGAAGTATCTAAATCACACGATGCTACCAATGGAGTATATTGTCCACCGCTGGACAAAGAGTGCCACGGTGAGGTTGAAGAAACTGGATGATGGATGTGTCGGCAGGACAAAAAGGTCCGAGTTAAGCTACGTAGCCAACCAACTCATTGAGGAAGCACTTGGTGGAAATGAGACATTCACATTTGCAATGATCACTTTACGTGACGCTTTGGAGGAAATACAAAGAATGAAAGCAAAGAAAGGAGAGAATGAAGATAGGGTTGAAGAAACAACTATAGAAGACGAGAGAATTTCACAACTTTCCTCTAATGTGAAGTTGTGCATCAAAGAACCTGATATAGCAAGACCAAAGGGTAGTGGGAAGCGTTTAAAGTCACCGTTGGAGAAGCAATCCGCAAATACTAGGCTTTGCACTTCATGCAAACAACGTGGAGTCAACCATGATAAAAGAAACTGCCCTCTGTTATAGCATGTGTTACTCGTTAATGACTGGTGTTGTCATTTGAGCTTATTTATATTGCATATGTATTTACATGGTTTAATCTGACAGATGTTACTTGTTTATTACTAGCTTTGTGAAATCAAGTTAATTCCTACAGTTTTCAGATAAAGGACTCTGAATTCTTCTACAAAAAAGTGAGATCAACGAATAGAACAGAGATTCTCAGAGATCTCCCCACACACCTGAGTTGTTTGTTTTTTTTACACACGTTACACAAAAAAATAAAAACAGTTCACAGGACAGGGTATTGGTGGAGGAGGCGAGATTGTTTCTGTCGCCGAGGAGAGTTTGATGTTTTCGTCGTCGTCGGCGGCAGGCGGGGAATACCTACCGCGCGTCTGCGTCCAGGCCATTTCTGACGCCGAGGAGAAGAGAGTTTCCCGCGTCGTCGGTAGGCAGGGAGGACCTACCGCGCTTCCGTCGTCGTCGGCAGGCAGGGAGGCAGTACCGCGCATCTGGGAGACGCCATTTCCGTCATCGAGGAGAAGAGAGTTTCGGCCGCTGGGGCAGGGAGGACGAACCGGCTTGGTTCACGTCATCATTTCCGCAGGCAGGGAAATCATCTGGCCGGTTCAGCAAGCATCAGGCGGTTCATCATCGTGATTTAGATGGGCGGTTGGATCTGGTTCCCTCCCTAAGGGGGAGGGAACCAGTTCCCCCCCTATATTTACTTTATATGTATATATATATATATATAGGTGTACAGATGATAATACAGTAATAACATACAACTCGTTATTGTAACATATTCCAACATAATCTATGCCAGAAATCTATTCATAATACTGAAATCTATTTTTCAAAATGTAAAAGGTGCAAAAAACAAAATCATCTGAAAAAGGAATGTCGGTATAACGACGAAGTAAAATTTACTGAAAAAGAAGAAACTAAGGAACCAGAGCAAGCTAAAGATCTCGTATTCTTTTCAAGCAAAGAGCTTAGCTTAAAGAAAAATCAAGTGTGATATCTTAATAGTGGTTGTTCAAACGACATGTCAAGAGAGAAATCGTCGTTTGTTAATCTTAATGAATCTTTTAAATCATAGGTCGTCTTAGGAGATGGGAAAACAACTAAAATAGAAGGAAAAGGCATCATAAGAGTCACGACAAATAATGAAGACACTAAACTAAAACATGAGGTAAAAGATGTGTCAAAGCTTGCCCAGAACCTTTTGAGTGTAACTTCGTTACTGGAGAAGGGGTATAAGATAATCTTTAACAACCTTTGTGAAATCTATGAGAACAAATTATAGAAGTTAATAATTAAGCTCAACATGTCATTTGTTGAAAAGAAAATCAATTTCTTAGACATAAATGTGAGCCTTCCTTGCATATAAAAAGAACCCCAAAAATCAGATATAACAATCATTTGTCTATACGATGATGATCTTAACTTAAGAAATTCAGTTAGTAAAAGATACATTAAAAAAGAAGTACGAGATGTCTGATTTGGGATTGTTTCATTACTTCCGTGGAATTCAAATCAAACAATAGCCTGGAGATATAGTCCTGTCCCAAGAAAGGTAAGCTTGTAAATTATTAAAACATTTTAGAATGGAAAATTGTAACTCCATAGCATCACCAATGATCATAGATGATAATATGAGCTATAAAGAAGAGGAAGAAGTAAATGAAAGATTTATAGGAGATTAATTGGAACTCTAACGTGTGCAAACAAAAAAAAGAAATTAAAATTTGGACAATAACATAGTTTTTATTTCAAAAAAAATGTGTATATTACAATGGTATGACCTCCCTTTTATAGAATGAAGGAAAAGAGAGAGATTACAAATAAGCAATGTGGGAGTAAATACATTTACGGTGACTAGCGGCTAGAGAAAACCAGACGTCACAGGTCGCGCAGTTAGACGAGAAAGCTAACCGTCCGACCATAACGACAAGCCGCCAGAGGAGAACGCTAGACCGCCCGACTACCAAGCCGCCAGAGGAGAACGCTAGACCGCCCGACTACCAAGCCGCCAGAGGAGAACGCTAGACCGCCCGACTACCAAGCCGCTGGAGAGAAGCCGACAGACTGCCCGGCTATCAAGCCGCCAGAGTGAAACCGCCCGGTCTCCAAACCGCCAGAGTCAACTCGTCAAACCGCCTGGTCTCCATACTGCAACAATCCCCCTCAAGCTGGAGCATATATATCAATCATGTCCAACTTGTTGCAAATGTGAAAAAAGGAAGTGAACACAGCCTTGGTGAAGATATCTGTCAACTCGCTGTCTGAAGTAACGAACATAGTGCAAATCTGTTTCTTCAAGATCTCTTCTATAATGAAATGGCAGTCAACTTCGATGTGCTTTGTTCTCTCATGAAATACCTGATTTTTCGAGATATATATAGCGGTCTTGTTGTCGCAGAACATAGGTAGAGGATGATTATATACTTCTCTTAAGTCCAGCATGAGAGTCTGTAACCACTTTAACTCACAAGTGTTTGACGACATACTCTGATATTCAGCTTCGACACTAGACCTGAAGACAACTGACTGTTTCTTGCTCTTTCAGCACACTAGGTTTCCTCCCACAAAGGTGCAGAAGCCCGATGTGGACTTGTGATCACCTTTGTCGTCAACATAGCTAAAATCTGAGTAGGCTTCAACCTTTAAATGACCATTCCTCTAAAACAGTAGTCCCTTATCAGGCGCCACTTTAACATATTCTAATATTCTCAGAACAGACTGTAGATGACACTCTCCAGGAGATTGCATGAACTGGCTAACCTTGCCTACAACATAGGAGATGTCGTGTCTGGTTACTATGAGATAAAAGAGTTTGTCAACCAGACACATGTACCTTATAACATCTGACAGAGGAGGCGAGTCGTTTGTCCAAGTTTTATCTTCTCCAGTAGCCATGGGACATCAGGCAGGTTTAGCCCCAGTCAACCCTGTCTCTTTCAGAAGATCAAGAGCATACTTACGTTGGGAGAGAACCAAAGAATTGGGCTTTCGAGAGATTTCTATCACCAAAAAGTACTTTGGGCAGCCCATATCCTTCATGAAAAGGTGTTGACGGAGATGTTTCTTTGTCAGCGCTACCACAGCCCGGTCATCACCCGTGAGAAGAATATCATCCACATATACAACAAGAACCACCAGACCCAGTGCGGGTTTGCGAATGAATAACGAGCGATCGGCATAGCTTCTTGTGAAACCAACGGTTGCCACAATGTCGCTGAACTTATAGAACCACGCCCGAGGGCTTTGCTTTAGGTCATAGATGGCCTTCTTCAGTCTGCATATGCGTGTCTCCCCCTGAGCAACATACCCAGGAGGTTGCTCCATGTAGACATCCTCTTGTAGATCACCATAGAGGAAGGCATGTTTGACATCCAGTTGGGAAATGAGCCAATCCCTATTGATGGCCACAGACAGGAGAACCCGAATAGTACTGAGACGAGCAACGAGAGAGAATGTGTCAAAATAATCAACATCATAGGTCTGAGTGAAGCCCTTAGCAACCAGGCGTGCCTTGTAACGATCCACACTGCCATCCGGACGGAACTTCACAACAAACACCCAGCGACAGCCAACAACATCGGTGCCCAAAGGAGGAGGGATAAGAGTCCATGTACCCCACTTAGTGAGGGTGACAATTTCCTCATCCATGACGGCCTTCCAATGAGGAACAACAATGGCGTCCTGGTAGGTGCGGGGAGTGGCAGTGGTAGAGATAGCCAACGCAAAATTCCTGTGAGAAGGGGTAAGACGAGCATAGGAAATAACAGCAGTACGCGAATGCTGGGTACACGTCTACACCCCTTTATGAAGAGCAATGAGAAGATCCAGCTTATCGTGTTCATCAGCATCCGGTGCATCCGTGGAGGAGAGAGCTGGCCCGGGAGTAGAGAGAGACGGCGAAGGCGGAGAGAGGAGGAGATGGTGAACACGATGAAGGTGGAGGGTCTTGGGGGGCGTAGACGGGACGGAGGAGTCGATAGGAGGAGCAGGAATATTAGGAATAAGGGAGGAGTCGTGAGAGAAATAGGACGCATTTTCGAAAAAAAGTAACGTCCGCGGAGACGAACTGCTTTCGAAGAACATGATTAAAACAACAGTAACCTTTCTGAGTGAAAGAGTAACCCAAAAAGACACACTTGGTGACACACAAAGAGAGCTTATCACGAGTGGTGGAGGGAGCGTGCACAAAAGCCATACACCCAAATATACGCAGAGAAAGTGGGAAGAGTTTCTTGCCCGGATAGAGAATGGAGAACGGTGTGTGGTAGTGTAGAACCGTGGAGGGAATGCAGTTGATGAGATAACATGAGATATGAACGGCATATCCCCAATAGGAGCAAGAAACTTGCATTTGTGTCATTAGCGTTCGAGCGACATCAAGGAGGTGATGGTTTTTGCGTTCAGCCAGGCCATTTTGCTGCGAGGTATAGACGCAGCTGGTTTGATGAATAATGTCATTTTGCACACAGAAAAAAGAAAAATCATGACAAAAATATTCTTTGACATTATCATAACGAAAAAGCCTAATAGACGCATTAAACTGTGTTTTAATCATATAATAAAAGAATGAAATCATCAGTAAAAGTTACAAAATAGGAACTATCCCGGCCTACAGTTAGGGTAGGAAGAGGACCCCAGACATCAGAGTGAACGAGATCAAAAGGACAGGAAGAGCCATGACCTTGCTTTAGCGGGAAGAAGCAGTGATGCTTGTCAAGCTGACAAGCATCACAGTTGAGAGGAGGACTGTGCGGATGTAGGTGAGGAAGAAGCTGACAAAGAAACCGTGGAGGAGGATGACCAAGGCGAAGATGTCATTGTAGAAGATCCGTAGAAGAAGAAAAAATGGACAGAGCAGAAACGTTGTCTAGGAAGTAGAGGTCGTTGCTCTCAGTCCCAGTAGCAATCATCCTTTGGGAACTCGGATCCTGAAAAGAACAAAAAGTATGATTGAATGTGACAGAACACTGTAGTTGCTTGCAAAAAGAAGTAACAGATAACAAATTGTATGCAAACTGGGGCACGTAGAGGGTGTCCGCCGGGCGAAGAGAAGGAGTGACTTGAACCACTCCCGTCCCATTGACCGGTGAGGGAGAGTCGTCCGCAATGAAGACCGGGGGCAACTGATCATGTTTTTCTAGGAGATAAAAATACTGAGGATTGTCCGTCATATGATTAGTAGCACCAGAGTCAATCAATCATTTACCTTGAGTCATCATATGGGCGCTACCTGAAGACGTGACCACCGAGGCGGACTGCTTCGAAGAGGAGGTAGAAGCTTCGCCAGAAGGGCGAAGATGCGGATGCTTCATCCAGCAATGATCAATCGTATAGCCAGTGCGGCCACAGTGAGAGCAGTGAAAGCGGGAAGGTCCACGCCCGCCGGATTGATGGTCGCGGCCATCAGAGCCACCCCGCTGAATATGATGAGCATAGGTGTCGGGGAGCGGTGAGGAGGATAGCAACGGACGCTGAAGCAGAGAAGTAACAACAACGATGCGGGCAACAATGATATCTAAGGTGGGAGAATCTGCCTCGCCAAGGATCTGTTGACGAATCATGTCATAGGACTCCGGAAGACGGAAAAGATAGCACACAACCAGAAGCTCCTGAAAGTGACTGTGTTGCTCGGCCAGATCCGCAGAGAATGAGCGGTTCTGAAGAATTTCGGCTCCCAAAGCCTAAACTTGTTGGTAAGCAGCAGCATGAGACATGGAGGGACGGACAAAGAGGTCCGCACAGAGAGTATAGATGCGAGACGTCTGAGCCCCCTTAGAGTAAAAAGCGGCAAGATGAAGCCAAGCTGCCTTTACTATTTCATCTTGGCGGATGATGGGAAGACACTCATCAGAAAGGCTGTTATCCAGGCAAGTGCGAACAAGAGCGTCGCTAACATCCCAATCATCAAAGAGATCGGACTCAGGAGGAGGTGGTTCATCGGTGAGATGAAGACATTTGTGTTGTGAGCGAAGTATAAAGGTGAAGGAAACACTCCAGTACGGGTAGTTAGAACCGATAAGTTTGGAAACGGTCTCAAGATTACCCGAAGGAGTAGGAAGAGGAGGGTGGGCCATGGGTGGAGTAGTAGTAGTAGTAGTAGTAGTAGTAGTAGTAGTAGTAGTAGAGGAATCAGAGTGAGCCATAGAGAATAAGAGAGTGGATAGAAAAAAGTCGCTCGAATAGGGAAAGAGAGGTCGCACGAACAGGCTGTTGTAGAATAGAGACCGGGCGGTCTGGCGACTTGGAGACCGGGCGATCTACCGGTCTGTCTCTGGCGAGTTGGCGGATTACAGTCCGAGCGGTCTGTCGGTTTCTCTCCAGCAGTTTGGTTGAGCGGTGTGTCGGTTTGTCTCCAGGAGTTTGGTTGTAGGACTGTTGCCATTGGTGCACTGGCGGTCTGCCGGTCTGTCCCTGGTGACTTGGAGACCGGACAACCTGGTGGTTTCCCTGGTGGCTTGTCATCTCCCTCTGGTGGTTGTCAGACGGTTAGCCTATTCGTCTAACCGCGCGTCTTGATCGACTTGTATTTATATTAAACCGCTTGTACATGTAATTGTTTAGTCCCACATTATTTAATTGTAATCTCTCGCATCTCTTCCATTATATAAAAGGATGGCTATACCATGTAATACATACCTTTTTTTGGATAATAAAGATTTATGTTATTCCAATTTGGGGCTTCTCTTTTTTGTTCGCACATGGTATCAGAGGAGACAGTCTTTTCTGCCTGATTCGGTGCCTTCTCCTGTCCGAGCGGTTTTTCTCCTTCTTGTCGTCTATTCGCGCGGCCTCCCCTCCCTTCTCTACTCTATTACTGCTCTTTGTGTGCGCGGCTCTCTCTCTCTCTCCGCGACCTGTTTACGCAGTTTCTCTGTCTGTTGTTCACGCGACTTTCTTTCTACCTGCACGACCTCTTTCCCTGTGTTCGTGGCGGTTTCTTCTCTTGACCGCAGCGGTTTCTTGTTGTGTCCGCTGCGGCCTTCTGCCTTGTCTTCGCGACCTGCTATTCGCTCGGCCTCTCTCTACCCGCGTGGACTCTCTCTTCCATGGCTCTTTCTAGCTCTTTTACCACCACCGCTACTCCCGTGGTCAATCCGCCTCCTCCCATTCCTTCTGGGAATCTTGGCACCGTCTCCAAACTTGTCGGTTCCAACTACCCGGATTGGAGTGTCTCCTTCACCTTCCTTCTTCGCTCACAACGCAAACGCCACCACCTCACCGATGACCCTCCTCCTGCTTCCGCTGAGTTTGACGACTGGGATGCTAGCGACGCAATTGTGCGCACTTGGCTAGCCAACAGTCTTTCCGATGAATGTCTTCCCGTCATCCGTCATGATGAGACGGTCAAGAAGGCTTGTCTTCATCTTGCTACTTTGTACTCAAAGGGGGCTCAGACGTCCCGCATCTAGACTTTGAATGCAGACCTCTTTGCCTGTCCTTCCATGTCTCCTGCTGCCGCTTATCAACAGATTCAGGCTCTTGGGGCTGAGATTCTTCAACATCGCGCCTTCTCTGCGGATTTGGCCGAACAGCACAAGCTCTTCCAGGAACTTCTTGTTGTTTGCTATCTTCTGCGCCTCCATGAGTCCTACGACATGATCCGCCAACAAATCTTGGGCGAGGCGGACTCTACCACCTTGGATACAACTGCTGCATGCATGGACGCAGTTACCTCTCTACTTCAGCGTCCACTTCTGTCTTCTCCTCCCGACAACTATGCTCACCAGACTCAACGGAGTAGCTCTGGTAGTCGCAACCACCATTCTGGTGGGCGTAGCTCTTCACGCTTCCTCTGCTCTCATTGTGGCCGCACCGGGCATCTTGTGGATCGTTGCTGGATGAAACATCCACATCTTCGCCCTTCTGGTGACTCTCCCGCCTCCTCTTCAAAGTCGTTCGCATCGATGGTCACGTCCTCAAGTAGTGCTCATGTGGTTACTCAAGGTAAATGGATCATCGACTCTAGTACGACTAATCATATGACGGGCAACCCTCAATGCTTTTCTCTCCTCGAAACACATGATCGGTTGCCCCCGGTCCTTGTTGCAGACGGCTCTCCCTCCCCGGTTCATGGGACGAGAGTGGTTCATGTCACTCCGTCTCTTCGTCTGACCGACACTCTCTATGTGCCCAAGTTTTCATGCAATTTATTGTCGGTTACTTCTTTGTGCAGGCTACTTCAATGCTCCGTCACATTCACTCCAACTTCTTATTCTTTTAAGGATCCGAGCTCCCAACGGACGATTGCTACTGGCACTGAGAGCGGTGGCCTCTACTTCCTTGACAACGTTTTTGCTCTGTCGACCTCTCCTCCTCCTCTACAGACCTTCTACAATGACATCTCCGCCTTGGGCATCCTCCATCCATGACTTCTTCGTCAGTTTCTGCCCCACCTCCCTCCGCACAGCTCTCCTCTCAACTGCGACGCCTGTCAGCTTGGCAGACATCACCGTTCCTCCTTCCCGCTGAAGCAAGATCGTGGTTCTACCCGTCCGTATGATCTCATTCACTCCGACATCTGGGGCTCCTGCTCCTACCCTCACCGTTGGTCTAGGTAGTTCTTATTCTGTTACTTTCATTGATGACTTCTCTCGATGTACTTGGGTGTATCTATTACGAGAATGCTTTGAACTATTTTATGTATGACAATCTTTTTATCGTTTAATTAAAAATCAATTTGGTATTTTCATTAAAATCTTACGCTTTGATAATGCTAAAGAATATGTTAGTCAAGCTTTTTCATCTTTCTGTATGCAACATGAGATAGTTCATCAAACAAGTTGCGTCTATTCCTCACAACAAAATGGAGTGGCGGAACGCAAAAAACCATCACCTCTTTAATGTCGCTCGCACTCTGCTAACGCAAATGCATGTCCCTCGCTCCTACTGGGGTTATGCAGTTCTCATTTCTTGTCATCTTATCAATCGCATTCCCTACACGGTTCTCCGCGGTCAAACCCCTTTCTCCATTCTCTATCCGGGCAAGGATCATTTTCCTCTCCCTCTACGAATCTTTGGGTGCACAGCCTTTGTGCACGCTCCCTCCGCCACTCGCGACAAACTCTCCCGTCGCTCCACCAAATGTGTCTTTCTGGGATACTCTACCACTCAGAAAAGTTACTGTTGTTTTGAACCCATTCTTCGCAAGCAGTTCGTCTCCGCGGATATTACCTTCTTCGACAATGCTCCATATTTCTTTGACGACTCCTCTCCTCTCCCTGTGGCTTCCAATTCTCCTCATGTTCCCTCCAGCCCATCGACACCTACCGAGGTATTTCCTCCTCCACCTTCTCCATCATCTCCTCCTCTCTATTCACCTCCGCTATCTCCCTCATCTTCGCCGCTGTCGCCCTCTACTCCCGGGCCAGCTCTCTCCACCACGGATGCTCTGGATACTAAGGAAGCTGCTGACCTGGACCTTCCCATTGCTCTTCGCAAAGGGGGTTTGGGAGTGTACTAAGCACCTGCTTGCTGCTGTTGATTCTTATGATCATTTAACCCCTGCTCACAGGGAGTTTGCGCTGGCTATCTCTGCCACTTCCACTCCCCGTTCCTATCAGGAGGCCCTTACTGTTCCGCATTGAAAAGATGTCATGGATTAAGAGATTTCTACTCTCACTGAATGGGGTACCTGGACCCTGGTTCCTCCTCCTTTCGACACAGATGTTGTTGGATGTCGCTGGGTCTTTGTGGTGAAGTTATGCTCAGACGGTAGTGTGGATCGTTACAAGGCTCGTCTTGTTGCCAAGGGCTTTACCCACACTTATAGGGTTGACTAATTTGACACTTTCTCTCCAGTTGCTCGTCTCAGCACTATCAGGGTCCTCCTCTCTGTGGTTGTCAACAGGGATTGACCAATTTCACAGCTGGATGTCAAGAATGTCTTTTTATATGGGGATCTTCAGGAGGATGTATATATGGAGCAACCTCCAGGGTATGTTGCTCAGGGGGAGACACAGGTTTGCCGGCTCCGGAAGGCAATTTATGGCCTAAAGCAAAGTACACGGGCTTGATTTGTCAAGTTTAGCGAGATTGTGGCGGTCTTGGGTTTTACGAGAAGTTCTGCCGATCATTCCTTGTTTACTCGTAAAACCTCTCTGGGTCTAGTAGTGCTTGTGGTATATGTGGATGATATTCTTCTCACTGGAGATGACCAAGCTGGGATAACCTTGACAAAAAAGCATCTTCGGCAACACCTGGTTACAAAGGATATGTGCTCTCCAAAATACTTTCTGAGGATAGAAATTTCTCGAAAGCCCAATTCCCTTGTCCTCTCTCAACGGAAGTATGCTCTTGATTTGTTAAAAGAGGCAGAACTAACTGGGGCTAAACCTGTCTGATGCCCCATGGCGACTGAAGAAGATAAAACCTGGATGGATGACTCTCCTCTTCTTTCAGTTGTTACGAGGTACAAACGTCTAGTTGGTAAACTTATATATCTCACGGTGACCAGACCCGATATTGCCTATATTGTAGGCAAGGTTAGCCAATTCATGCAAGCTCTTAGGAAGTGTCATCTACAGTCTGCCCTGAGGATATTGAAGTATGTTAAATCAACACCTGAGAAAGGACTCCTCTTTTAGAAGAATGGACATTTGAGGATTGAAGCGTACTCCGATTCGAGCTATGTTGATGACAAAGGAGACCGCAAGTCAACATCAGGCTTTTGCACCTTTGTGGGGGGAAACCTTGTGAGCTGGAAAAGCAAGAAACAGTCTGTCGTCTCCAGGTCTAGTGCAGAAGTAGAATATCGAAGTATGGCCTCAATCACGTGTGAGTTGAAGTGGTTACGGGCTTTCATGCTTGACCTAGGAGAGGTCTACAACCATCCTCTACCTATGTTTTTTGACAACAAGGTTGATATATACATCTCCAAAAATCCTGTCTTCCATGAGAAAACAAAGTACATTGAAGTCGACTGGCACTTCATTCGGGAAGAGATTCTGAAGTAACAAATTTGTACTGCGTTCGTCACCTCAGACAAAGAGTTGTCTGATATTTTCACCAAGCCAGTATCCGCCTCTTTTCATCACATTTGCGACAAGCTGTGCATGATCGACATATATGCTGCAGCTTGAGGGGGAGTGTTGCAGAATAGAGACCGGGCGACCTACCGGTGTGTCTCTGGCGAGTTGGCGGATTACAGTCCGAGCGGTCTGTCGGTTTCTCTCCAGTAGTTTGGTTAAGCGGTCTGTCGGTTTCTCTCCAGCAGTTTGGTTGCAGGACTGTTGTTGTTGGTGCACTGTCGGTCTGTCCTTGGTGACTTGGAGACCGGGCGACCTGGCGGTCTCCCTGGCGGCTTGTCATCTCCCTCTGGTGGTTGCCGGGCGATTAGCCTATTTGTCTAACCGCGCGGCTTGATCGACTTGTATTTATGTTAAACCGCTTGTACATATAATTATTTAGTCCCACATTGTTTAATTGTAATCTCTCTCATCTCCTCCATTCTATAAAAGAGAGGCTATACCATGTAATACATACCTTTTTTCGGATAATAAAGATTTATTTTATTCCAATTTCCGGCTTCACTTTTTCTGTTTGCACACAGGCAAAGAGGCCGCATGAAAGCAACAGATTGCAGGGCAATGGGGAGGTCGCGAAAACAGGCGTGAGTAGAGAACAAAAAGAGGCAGCCGCGCGAACAGAAAGGAGGCCGCGAAGACAGGTCGCGAACAGAGAAAAAAAGAGGCCGCGAAAACAGGTCGCGAACAGAGAGAGAGCGCAAAGAGAGAGGTCGCGCACACAGAGGGCAACGACAAGGAAGAGAAGGAAACCGCGCGGATAGGGCGCAAGGAGGGGACAAACCGTGCGGACAGAAGTTGCACACAGAATCAAGTGAAAAACATCGAGTCCTCTGATACCATGTGCGAACAGAAAAATAGAAACCAAAATTTGGATAATAACAGAGTTTTTATTTCCAAAAATGTGTATATTACAAAGGTATGACCTCTCTTTTATATAATGGAGTAGAAGAGAGAGATTACAAATAAGGAATGTGAGACTAAATACATTGACGGTGACTAACGGTTAGACAAAACCAGATCGCACAGGTCGCGCGGTTAGACGAGAAGGCTAACTGTCCGACCATAACAACAAGCCGCCAGAGGAGAACGCTAGACCGCCCGGCTACCAAGCCGCTGGAGAGAAGCCTCCAGACCGCCCGGCTATCAAGCCGCCAGACCGCCTGGCTATCAAGCCGCCAGAGTGAAACCGCCAGACCGTCCGATCTCCAAACCGCCAGAGTCAAGTCGTCAGACCGCCCGGTCTCCATACTGCAACATAATGTATCTTACCAACATAAGGCTCAACCTTGAAAATGCAGTGAGCATAGCTTCTAACTTTCTGAATAAACCTAAGAAAATCTACTTTGAAGAAGCTAAACAAATTATGTGCTACGTGCAAGGAACCAAAAATTACTGGCTATTATATAAGAAGGAAGACTGTGAACAATTACAAGGATTTACATATTTAGGCTGGGGAGGTGATATAAGTGGCAGAAGAAGCACCAACGGCCTTATTTTCCTTCTTGGAACTAAACCAATAGTACAGCCATCAATGAAGCAAAAATTTGTTGCCTTATCATCATCAGAGGCCATCTGAAGCTACAAAAGAAGCCCTCTGGTTAAGACAACTATTGAAAGAATTTCAGAGAAGAGAAAAAGCAAAAGAGACCATGGTTATAAATTACGACAATCAATCTTAGATTGAACTTGATAACAACCCAGTGTTCCGTAATCACAGCAAGCGTATGGAACTTAGATATCATTTTATTAGATAAAAGATAGAAGAGAAGAAGATAAAATTAAGGTTTTTCCATTCTAAAAAATAGTTGGCTGACTTGCTCACTAAGCCTCTTCCCAGGGAATGCACCACTACCTAACTGATATGGTCGAATTTCACATATTCCATCATAAGGGAGATGTTGAGAATGGCCCGCAATTTGCAAGTAGAATCCATCATGAGCCTGATAAGTGATAAACATACAGAGGAGAAGCGCCAAAAAGAAGGATAAATAGTGAAGATGTGGCCAAAATGAACAGTGTCTTTGCGCTCTAAACCAAAGTGCATGTTTGATGAAATGAAAACTAAAGTTCTGTTTGATTGGGCTGTTGCTGATGGTAAGCTGCTGATGGTAAACTGCTGATAGAAAAAATGCTGATAAGTTCTGTTAAAAAATTGTTTTGGTGAAATGGAATTTCCAAGGCGGAGTTTTCAAAAAAATTGTTTGGAAACAAAACAGAGTTTTGATTGATTTTTTTTCCACATTTTTTAGAACCAACAATTAGTCTTTTTGAGTAAATGTTGTTTTCATAAAATAAAACCCAACACCCAAAATAATGTTTGCTTCAGACAATTTATAGAACAAATGCACGTCCTTTTGTCTTACGTTTTAGCTTCATAGAACTCATCTGTTATGATATTACGTAGTGTGATCATCTCCTCTACACCACCTGCAGTGTTAGTGCATATTTCTTGTCGGCCTTGTGATGTCATCCCATGATCACGACCCCTTTGCTGCACTCACTAAAATCAATATTCACACGTGAAGGGTGTCGATGAATGAAATTATGTAAAGTCATTGTGGCAAGCACAATAACAACTTGTTTGTCAAAGCGATAGCTATGACCCACTTCTTCTTCCAAACCCCGAATGATCGTTTTATTGCACTTCTAAGCAATGAGTGTGCGTGATTGAACATCTCTCGACGTCCTTCTACTCGACGACCACCACGAGCAAAGTCTGGTAGATGATAGCGTGTATCTTGAAACAGTTTCAAGTATCTTCTTTGTTGAGGATAATCAGAGTCCACCAAGTAATATTTTCCTGTAAATAATTTAAAATTATTTAACAAGTTATTTGTATATTAATAAATAAACAAATAGGCTTATTAATATTTACCTGGAGGTGGATGCGGGAAATTATAACGGGGATCACTGATGGTGAAATTGAAAATGCAGCTATCGTGCGCTGATCCCTCCCAACCCACCATGATGAAAGTGAATCACATGTTAAAATCACAAGCAGTCATGATATTTTGAGCTGGACTGCCACGTCTCCCAATATATGGTACCTGAGTTCCAACTGGTATGCACGCATCAACATGTTTCTCATCTATTGCTCCAACGCAATCTTTAAAAAACGACATGTAACGCCTGTCATACAAAATCTCTATCGGAGTGCTACTGAATGACCTATCTGATGGTTGAATCACTTCTTTCGCTAACGGTAGCAAAGCGCAAAAACCTTGAGAAAAAAAATCTGTTAGCTGTCTCCGTTGAATGCTGAAAGTGCTCAATTATTTTTCTCATTGATTCATTATGTGAGAGTATGCATATTGTCATTGCGAGAATTTCTCTTAATGCAGTCCTTCTTGTTCCTTGAAATCCGCACTTCTCCTCCAGAGAATGTAATAAATCCATAAATATTTCTTGACTCATCATGAAAGAGTCATGAAATCTCATGCGTGGTGCGCGAAGTAGCTCTCCAATCCATTTGTCCCCTATTTGTTTTGATGTCATGCGTGGTACTGAAAGGTGTAACAAACAGGTATGTTCGGATAATAAACATATTGTTGCTACCACATTCCGATGATGAGCAATCATGTAATATCTTCTAGTAATCTCATGCTCTTCTGTTGAGTTTTCAGAATCATCAATAGACATATTCGGCCGCACACATGCATTAGCCGTAGTTATCTCCACAAAGAAAAGAACAAAATAATAACGCACAAGCACAACAATTTTAATATAGCAGAGTAATCCATAACAAAAGAGGACATTTTATTAGTTTCAAATAACAGGACAAACATATTAATTTTAGAATGGAGATGCAAATAATAATGTCCACAACAAGGAGCAGATAAAACATTACATAAAACTACCCCCCACGGTTGAAACGATTACGCAACCATTTTATGTTCATGTTATCCGGAAGGCACAAGAAAGTCTCCCTATGATTTTTGTCCATAAAATATGTTATGGCAAAATCATAGAAGTCTTCATCCTCCAGCACTTCCAGATACATGGCTACTTCATCTATTGCTTGAAGGATACTAAACTCAGAAGAAGAATTTGGGTGCCTCCTATATGCATCGACTAATGGTCTTAAAAGACTGTCAAATCCTCTAACACAGAGCTAATTACTTTGTTTTTCCCTTTATTTCTTTTCCTTCCAACTTCAGATGTAGCTGTGGTCTCATGTGGCATAGGTCCTTCGCTAACTGCAATGTCTTCAGGATCACCATCTGACATTCCTCTTTCATCAACGGACTCTGGGATCTCAGTAATTGTGTTGGGGGTGCAAGCATGACGTCCTATCGCAACAACAGAACTGAACATCATGTTCAGTTTCTGTTATGCGGCGGGTTTCGCGCCGTGTATCTTTATTTCTGCGTATTTAATTTTAGCATATTTTACCCATTGTCGTAAGCCCAAATGGGGGGCATGTTTTGAACCTATTTATGTGGTGTGGTTAGACATTTGGAAGGAAGGCAAGAATTTAGAAGAAAAATCTCTCTCTCTCTCTTAATCCCTCCCCCTCCAATCTCTCTCTCTAAACCCATGGGAATAACTCGTGAGTTTGCCCTAGCCAAAATCCCACAGCCCCCTTTCGCGATACGTTATCCCGATCGACGCCGCTCGCCGCCTCCGCCTTGCAGCAATAGCGCCGCCACCGCTCACTAGGTCGAAGGGGAAGGCCCATATCAACTTGGTATCAGAGGCACCCACCGTCTTCTCCGGCATCGCCTCTGCTCGGCCGAACCCGCACACGCTCGCTTTGCCCGCACCGGCCGCCGATCACGACGCCCGTCCCTCCGGCAACCGGGAACAGTTTTCCAGCCCCGCTCCTACAGTTCCGCGCCCTTCTGCTTCCGCCGGCCTCCTTCCAACACCACCGGCCACCTGCTCGGCCCTCTCTCCAATGGCAGATTATCTTCCCTCCCTCGTCGACCTCATGGCTCTCTTCCACTCTAAGTTCGCAACTCAGAACGCCAAGATGGACTCCCTCAACGCCCGTTTGGATGCCCTACAAGGCATGTCGTCCCCTCCATCACTGAATACAACCGACCACCCTTCGGCAAGCAGAGTGGACTCCGCCGCTCAACCGGGCGCGGACTATCCCACCTACGCACGTACTATTCGGATGGACTTTCACATGTACGAGGGCCGCGACGACCCTCTTCTGTGGCTTACGCGTTGTGATATTTTTTTTCGCAAACCATCGTACATCAGATGAAGAATGTGTGGGCATCACTTCCTTCCATTTACTCAGCCCCGCACAATTATGGTTCACTTAGCTTCTGCGGGAGCATCTCAACATTTCATGGGCAGATTTCAGCACGGCCTGCACCCTTTGGTTCGGCCCGACTCTATAGGGCAACCCACTCGGAGATCTCGCGAACCTCTAACAGGGCGGTTTCATCGACACCTACTTGGAAAAACTTCATATTCTTCTGTCTCGCGCGACGTCCATCTTACCGGAGCAACAGGTTCCGCTCTTCACGGCCGGCCTCCACGACGCTTACGTTGGGAAGTGGAATTCCTCCTACCACCTAATCTCAACACGGCAATGAGCCTTGTCAAGGCTTGTGAACAACGCCTGCTTTTGGACCGTCCACCCTTGGGACGCTGAGGTTTTTCGAGAGCTTCCTCTCTTGCCAGCTTGCTGACGCGGCTCCATTCCAGGACGCTCCTCTGCGGCCTACTGTTCGCCGTCGTATGTCCCGCACAGAGATGGTCGAACGAAATGAGAAGGGCCTATGATACAATTGTGATGATCCGTTCACGCTGGGACAAAGATGCAAATGCCTATTTTGGCTGGAAGTTGATGACCCACTCCAGGATGACATGACGGGTGATGTCGGGGTCCCAATGCCTTTCGATCTAGGTTGAGGACAAGCTATCTTCAAACGGGGGCGGTGATGTTATGTGGCAGGTTTCGCGCCGTGTATCTTTAATTCTGCGTATTTAATTTTAGCATATTTTACCCATTATCGTAAGCCCAAATGGGGGGCATGTTTTGAACCTATTTATGTGGTGTGGTTAGACATTTGGAAGAAATGCAAGAATTTAGAAGAAAAATCTCTTTCTCTCTCTTAATCACTCCCCCTCCTATCTCTCTCTCTCTCTTTCTAAACCCATGGTAATAACCTGTGAGTTTGCCCTAGCCAAAATCCCGCAGCCCCCCCTTCCGCGATATGTTATCCCGATCGATGCCGCTCGCCGCCTCCGCCTCCTCCTTGCAGCAATAGCGCCGTCACCGCTCACTAGGTCGAAGGGGAAGGCCCATATCAGTTTCTCCTCTAACACTGATTGGATTCCAGAGTAACGAAATTTTTTTGCCGTCGGGACAACCTGAAAATACATAAATTTTACGTCAAAACTTGTTAATTTTTTAAAAAAGTAAAACAATTTATTTGCATAAATGAATACCTTCAATCTTTCATCTCACTACTCGTCTGAGGCATCTATAGTCTTCCTTGATGCATTCCAACTCAATCTGGTCTCAGCACGTTTCAACTCCGTCCACAATTTCCACTCCTTTAAATGATCTCATTTGTTTTTTAGTTGGACTTTACCATACTGTTTTCTAGTCAGCTTCTCAAATTTCTTCATAACATTTGTCCAACCCTCTTTATTAAAATGTGTGGTCGGTCGATTCTCATGCTCTATCTTTTTAATGCATATGTCACAAAAATGCATGATATGTGTATTGTCCCAAAAAGCGGTCACCCCACCATCTTTGGATTTGACCATCCTTAAAAAAGTAAACAAACACGTCCAAAAATATGAACAATAATACATAACAATAAGGACATAATCACACATACAACACACACACATACACACCATCTTTTGATTTGTCCATCCTTAGAAATGAACATACATTTTTATGAACAATAATCTTTGATAACCACAAATTTTTACTGAAATGAACACACATAAATAATACAACACATACACACACATAATACAACACAGACAGACATACACACACGCAACACACACACGCGTACACATACACACACACATGCAACACACACACAATACAAACACATACAACACACACAACAACACAAACACATGCACACACATATAACACACACACACACATAACACACACACATACAACACATACACACACAACAACACAAACACATACACACACACAACAACAACACAAACAAACACTGTAATAACTCATAGATGATGATAATGATTGTCTTTTTCTAACACTGAATTGGTTCAGCACACAAACAAACACACATAATATAACAACAACACAAACTTACACATATGCACAAACATATAACACACACACACAACACAAACACACACATACAAACAAACATATAACCACACACTCACACAACAACACACTCACACAACAAAACACACACACCAGCACACTCACACAATAACAACACACACAAGCAACAACAACATAAACACAAACAACACTACCAATATCTGCAAGAGGGATTGAACAAAAAAATCAAACCTGAATCTTGGTTTGAACCAAAGAAGGTGGATCAAAAACACTGGGAGAACGGGAAATCTGCAAGAGGGATTGAACGTGAAACACCATTAGCAAAGGGGGAATGAACGGGAAATCTACAAACCACAGATCTGGAGCGTTTAACAAACCAGAGAAAAAAGAACAAACTCACTGTTGAAATTTGTGAAGTGGAAGTGGGTGATGCAGCAGGTCGGGCGGTCTGGGTGGCCTGATGTTGCGGTCTGGGCGGACTCGTGTGCGGCCTGGGCTGGTCTGTGGCCAGGGTTGTCTAGGCGGCTTGGGCGTCTAGTGGAGCGGCCTGAGCGGGCTGTGTATGGAGGTCTATTGGCGGTGCTCAGCTTGGTCTGCGGCCTTGCAGTTAGCCAGTTCTTGGTATAGCCGGGCGGATTGGAGATTAAATCCGCGGGAGGTGTTGCGTCTTGGTTGAGTCCACAGTGTCCGCTATTGCGGACTGGCCTTGTAGATTGGTTGTGGTCTTTGCCGACCTCTCCGGTGTTGCAGCGGGCGTTAGCTGCTCTGTGGAGGACTGCGCGGATTGGTGTCGAGTCCGGCAGTTGGCCGTTGTCTTGGCAGCTGTGCGAGTAGGAGCTTGCGGGCTCTGTCTTATTCTGGTGGAGTGTTGGCGATCTGCCTTGGGGGCAGGCGGATTGGGCCTTGTCCGCCAAGCTCGCGCCAGGCCCTTGGTGGTTTATTGGACTTGGTCATATTCTGTGACAAGTCCAGCATGTCTGCAGTATCCGCAGAGTCCGCTGTTGACCGGGTGGACTGCCTGTTGGTCGTGGACTCATGGCGGATTGTGGCTTTGTTCTCGAGCTGTGCGGACTTCCTCTTTGTCTACATATAGTCTGCAGACTGTCGCAGTAGATGTTGTGGCTGTCCATGTGCGGTGGTGTTTGCGGGCTATGCGAGCTGGTGCCTTGTCCGCATAGTATGGGCGGACTGGTGCGAGTCCGCCTGGTGGTGAACATCTTTGTCTTTGCTCCTGGCGGTTTTTGTTGGAATCCGGCTAAGTCCTCGCGGACTCAGCGGACGGGGCTTTGCTAGAGCGCGGGCTGGGGCGGTGACTCTATTCACTAGGGTGGTGACCACACTCCTCACCTCGCCTATAAATAGACCATCCCGGCACATCTACAGAAACTGAGTGAACAGTAATTGGGGCTTGGTCAATTGATGCGGTCTGGTTTTTCCTGTTCGCGCGGGTTGAGTAGAGATAATTATTTGTTGTATGCAGGTCGCGCGACTAGCATTGAGGAGCCAGGAGGTTGGCTTTGACTTCGGTCAGGATCAGTGAAGTTTGCGGACTCTGCGGTCTCAGCAGGTCGCTTCTGTGGCTTGTCAGTTCTTCTCTACTTCAGCATTTCCAAGTCCAATAACCTGTCCGTTGGACTCAGGCGGGTAGGCGGTCTGTTCTCCAGTTCAGCAGCAGGCAGCGAATAACGGTGTGTCCGCGCGACCTCGCGGTCTCGGCGGACTCCGTGTTCTATTCGGCTTGTAGCAGCAACAATTCGGGCGGCTTCGGTGACCTTCGCGGACTGAGCGGTCTCGGTGGTCTCCAGTTCTGTCCTCTCGACTTGTATTGTTCTTTTTGTTTCCTTGTGTACTGGCGAAATCATGTCTTGCCACGTATACCTCACCCTGTAACGAAGTTAATGAACATATGACCTGCTTGTTTCTTCTTGTTGCATTTGGTGTGTAAGCTTGCTTTTCAGTTCCCGCATGATCAAGGTGTGAACTGGATAGTTCTGAGAATATTAATTTAGCTTTAGGCTATCTTGCTGACCACTTTGAGAAAATTCAACATGGTGTCGGAGCAAGGTTCGGTTGCTTGAGCAGTGATCAACTGGTGGTGTTGCTCTGTGCTTCTGATAAGCTTAACCAAAGTTTGCTGCAATGGAAGGGAACTATGCAAGAGGTTTGGGTATTGAACTCTTGACCACGACTAACTTCAAGAAGTGGAAGTCGTGCATGAAGAGTTTTCTTCTTGGCGAGTAGCTATGGGAGGTCGTCGGTGGTGACGACAGGCAGGAGGTTACTGCTGCTTTTGGGACTGCTGAGCAGGTGAGGCTCTGGAGAAAAATAAATGCAAAGGCGGAGTTTGTTCTCAAGATGGCTTTTTCACCAGAGCTGTTTGATCACATCATTGGATGTGAGTCAGCTGCTGATATCTGGACAACCATTGATGAGTTGTTCAATAGGAAGAATGTAGCAAGACTACAATTCTTGGAGAATGTGTTGGCTAGGACAACTCAAGGAGACCTGACTATCTCAAAGTTCTTCTTCAAGATGAAGAGTCTGTGTGTAGAGATATCAGCACTTGATCCTGATGAGCCTATCTCTGAGGCTAAGATGAAAAGGCATATAATCCGCGGCTTGCGGAAGGAGTATGTTGCCTTTGTGACATCTGTTCAAGGCTGGGCTACTCATCCATCTCTGCTGGAGCTTGAGAACCTGCTTGCTTCGCAGAAAAGTTTGGCAAGGCAGATGACTGGAGTCACTGTCACTGAGGAAGGCAGTGAAGCTCTCTTCTCAGGCAAGAAGAAGAAGGGATGAGAAGGGAAGAAGAAGAAAACTGCTGTTGAAAATGAGCCTTCAACTTCTTATCAGTCAGATAGGAGCACTGCTCCTAAGAATGATTGGAAGAAGAACTTGAAGTGCTACAGGTGTCATCAGTGGGGACACTTCAAGTGTGACTGCAAGGTCAAACTGCAACCTGGGCATGCTGCAGGCAAGAAGGAAGCTTGCTTGAGCACTAAAGAAGCTGGATGGGGCGGAGCTTTCATGACGGGCACTTGTGTTCGTTCTTTGTCCACTGTCGACTTCAACGACGAGTGGATTGTGGACTCTGGGTGTGGTCATCACCTCAACGGAGACAAGTCGAAGTTGTCTTCTCTGCAAGCTTACTCAGGTAACGAAGCTATCATCACTGCTGATAATACTGTTTATGCAGTAGAGAAGGAGGGGGTTGTGTCTTTGGGTAGTGATAAGGGGCCACTCACGTTAAGGAGTGTGTATCACGTACCGGGCATGAAGAAGAACCACTTCACGGTGACCAATGCGGTAGACGCGGGTTATCACGTTCTGTTTGGGCCAATAAATGTGAAGTTCCTTCGCAACGTATCGGCGGTAAAAGCTGATGTTGCTCATGTTGGGAGGAGAATAAAGAACTTGTTTGTTCTTGAAACTAACTCTTATGTTGATCGGATGAGAGCAAACGATAGCGCTGCTATATGACATGAAAGGCTGGGGCATGTAGGAATGGATAAGTTGAAAGCTATGGCAAACAGGAGCCTTGTAAGAGGCTTGCCTAAGCTATCTTCTTTTGGCGACGGTCACATTTGCGCGGGATGTCATTACGGCAAGGCTCATCGCCTTCTGTTTGATAAGTCACAAACGAGGTGCAAGAGACCATTGTAGTGTATCCATGGTGACTTGATGGGAACAACCGCCACTGCTAACCTTGGTGGAAGAAGATACATGTTTGTTCTGATTGATGACTACTCAAGATACACTTGGGTTTATTTCTTGAATGAGAAGTCAGAAGCTTTCTAGGTGTTTGTGGAGTTCAAGGAGCTAGTGGAGGGTCGGCTTAGCTTGCGGATCAAGAAGTTTAGAACAGACAACGGTGGTGAGTTTGTCTCCTCCGAGTTTTTTAACTTCTGCAGGAAGTACGAGATCCAGAGAGAGCTTACTTGTGCTCATACTCCACAACAAAACGGAGTAGCAGAGTGGAAGATCTGTCATCTGACAGAAACCTGTAAGTGTTGGCTTCATGCGAAAGACATTCCTAGGTCCTTCTGGCCAGAGGGGATGTCTTGTGCTTCTTATGTCATTAATCGAATGGCGCTCAGCCCGATCAATATGAAGACTCCTTTTAAGATGTTGCTGAAGGAGAAGCCAAGTGTGGAACACCTTTGGGTGTTTGGATCAACTTGCTATGTGCATGTCCCGGATGCTTCAAGGACAAAGTTTGATGCAAAGGCAAGGAAGCTTGTCTTTGTTGGCTATGATGAGCGGAAGAAGGGGTGGAAAAGCATGGATCATGCGACGAAGAAGTTCGTTGTATCAAGAGACGTGGTCTTTGATGAACTGACGCCGTATGGAGGAGGCTCGGTTGAGCTAACAGAGAGAAAGGTTTATGAAGAGCAGAAGGTGGCTGCTAAAGTTCTGGAAGAAGAGCTTGTTGTATCACCAGCAGCTCCTGTTGCTTCAAGTTTTGGTGCTGAGGCTTCTGGCTCAGGAAGCAAGGAGAAGCATTGCTTAAAGCTTGCCCGAAGTTGGAGTTGAGCCTGAAGGAGCAACAGAGGTAGTGAGCAAGGAGCGGACCTTGCGAAGGTCAAAGAGAACTATCAAGCCACCTGCTCGGTACTGCGATGGGAATGCAGTGAGTTTTATCTCCTACTTCTTTGCAGGTCCTCTGGATGAGCGAGAGTCTGCAAACTTCAATGAGGCCACTGGAGTCAAGGAGTGAGAAGATGTCATGAAGGAGAAGATTGCTGCTCTCAAGAAAAATGAAACCTGGGATCTTGTGCCCAAGGTTGATGGCATTACTCCAGTGACTTGCAAGTGGGTGTTCAAGTTAAAGAAGAAGGTTGATCAGGGCATTGATAGATACAAATCTCGTCTGGTTGCTCGAGGATTCTCACAATAGTATGGAGAAGACTATGAGGAGACATTTAGTCCAGTTGCAAAGATGACTTTGGTTCGGGTGGTGATCGCCTTGGCTGCTTGCAAGGGATGGAGAATGTGGCAGCTTGATGTGAAGAATGTCTTTCTTTACGGAGAAATTGATAAGGACATCTTCATGGATCAACCATTTGGTTTTGTTTCTGAAGTTCATCCGGACTATATCTGCAAGCTGAGGAAGGTTCTCTATGGGTTGAAGCAAGCTCCTAGAGCTTGGTATGGGAAGATAGCAAAGTATCTTCAATTCTGCGGTTATCTTGCTTCCAACTCGGATTCCGGCTTGTTCATCAAGAAGAAGGGGGAGCTTCAAGTTTTGGTCCTACTATATGTGGATGATATGATTATCACAGGGAATTCTGAAGAGGTAGCTAGGCTCAGGGCTGAGCTTGCTATTCGCTTCGAGATGAAGGACTTGGGAGAGCTTCATCACTTTCTTGGTCTTGAAGTGGAGAGGAAGGAGAGTGGGATACTCATTTGCCAAAAAGGATATGCGGATCGCATTGTGAATCGATTCGGTATGGGCAAAGGGAAGAGTTGCTCTATTCCTCTGGATCTTGGTCTGAAGCTTCGACGAGATGAAGGAAGGATTCTTCCTGATCCTTTGGTGTTCAGAGCTCTAGTGGGGAGCTTGATCTACTTAACGATTACAAGGCCAGACATTGCTTACGTTGTTGGCCGAGTAAGTCGGTTTATAGCTGAACCAAGGAAATCTCATATGGTGGCGGCAAAGAACATTTTGAAGTATGTCAAGGCAACTTCTGATATGTGACTCCTCTATATAAGGGACATGGACTTTGCTTTGCTTGGGTACACGGATGCTGACTATGGTGGTGACTCGGATTATTGAAAATCAACTTCGGGTTATGTGTTCACTTGTGGATCAGGTTGCATCTCATGCTGTAGCAAGAAGCAGGACTCGGTGTCCGTCTCAACTACAGAGGCAGAGTATAAGGCTTCGACCTAGGCTGCTCGGGAAGCCATCTGGCTGAGGAGGCTTGTAGAAGATGTTCATGAGGAAGTGCAAGGTCCTTACTTTGCTCCGAGGTGACAATGAGAGTGCTCTCAAACTGGAAAACAATCCAGTGTGTCACACAAGGACCAAGCATATTGAGATCGAGCACCACTTTCATAAGGGAGAAAGTGTTGGAGGGATCTCTTATGGTCGGGCATGTTCAGAGTGAAGATAATCTTGCTGACATCTTTACGAAGCCGCTATTGAAGGGGCCATTTCAACGGTTACGAGGTTTGCTGGGCTTGATCACCACTTCTCACTTCAAAGGGGAGTGTTGAAATTTGTGAAGTGGAAGTGGGTGATGGAGCAGGCCGGGTGGTCTGGGCGGCCTGATGTTGCGGTCTGGGCGGACTGTTGTGCGGCCTGGGCTAGTCTGTGGCCAGGGTTGTCTAGGCGGCTGGGGCGTCTAGTGGAGCGGCCTGAGCGAACTGTGTATGGCGGTCTGTTAGCGGTGCTCAGCTTGGTCTGTGGCCTTGCAGTTAGCCAGTTCTTGGTGTAGCCAGGCGGATTGGAGATTGAATCCGCGGGAGGTGTTGCGTCTTGGTTGAGTCTGCAGTGTCTATGCTGTTGCAGACTGGCCTTAGAGATTGGCTGTGGTCTTTGCCGACCTCTCCGGTGTTGTAGCGCGCGTTAGCTGCTCTACAGAGGACTGCGCGGACTGGTGTCGAGTCCGGCAGTTGGTCGTTGTCTTGTCAGCTGTGCGAGTAGGAGCTTGCAGGCTCTGCCTTATTCTGGTGGAGTGTTGGTGATCTGCCATGGGGGCAGGCGGATTGGGCCTTGTCTGCCAAGCTCGCGACAGGCCCTTGGTGGTTTATTGGACTTGGTCACATTCTGTGACAAGTCCAGTATGTCCTCGGTATCCGCAGAGTCCACTGTTGACCAGGCGAATTGTCTGTTGGTTGTGGACTCATGGCAGATTGTGGCTTTGTTCTCGAGCTGTGCGGATTGCCTCTTTGTCTGCATATAGTGTGCGGATTGTCGCAGTAGAGGTTGTGGCTGTCCATGTGCGGTGGTGTTTGCGGGCTATGCGAGCTGGTGCCTTGTCCGCATAGCATGGGCGGACTGGTCCGAGTCCGCCTGGTGGTGAACATCTTTGTCTTTGCTCCTGGCGGTTTTCGTTGGAATCCGGCTAAGTCCTCGCGGACTCAGTGTACGGGGCTTTGCTAGTGCGCGGGCTGGGTCGATGACTCTATTCACTAGGATGGTGACCACACTCCTCACCTCGCCTATAAATAGACCCTCCCGACACATCTACAGAAACTGAGTGAACAGTAAGTAAGGTTTAGTTAATTGTTGCGGTCTAGTTTTTCCTGTTCGCGCAGGTTGAGTAGAGATAACTGTTTGTTGTGTGCAGGTCACGCAACTAGCATTTAGGAGCCAGGAGGTTGGCTTTGACTTCGGTCAGGATCAGTGAAGTTTGCGGTCTCTGCGGTCTCAGCAGGTCGCTTCTGCGGCTTGTCAGTTCTTCTCTACTTCAGCATGTCCAAGTCCAATAACCTGTCCGCCAGACTCAGGCGGGTAGGCGGTTTGTTCTCCAGTTCAGCAGCAGTTAGCGAATAATGGTGTGTTCGCGCGACCTCGCGGTCTCGGCGGACTCCGTGTTCTATTCGGCTTGTAGCAGCAACAATTCGGGCGGCTTCGGCGACCTTGGCAGACTGAGCGGTCTCGGCGGTCTCCAGTTCTGTCCGCTCGACTTGTGTTGTTCTTTTTGTTTCCTTGTGTACTGGCGAAATCATGTCTCGCCACGTATATCTCGCCCTGTAAAGAAGTTAATGAATATATGACCTGCTTGTTTCTTCTTGTTGCATTTGGTGTGTAAGCTTGCTCTTCAGTTTCCGCATGATCAAGGTGTGAACTGGATAGTTCTGAGAATATTAATTTGGCTTTAGGCTATCTTGCTGACCACTTTGAGAAAATTCAACACTCACTAGAAATCGAACGGAAAATTTCCGGCGTCACCACCGATCTGGAGTGTCACCTGCGATCGAACACAGAGCCACGAGCAGGACAGTCGCCGAAAATCGAACGGGAGCCGCGAGCAAGAACAGTCACCAGAAATCGAACGGGAGCCGGAGCGTGGGGAGGATCAGTCGTCGGAAATGGAAGGGGAAGAACAGTCGCCCGATGGGTAGGGTTACGGGAGCGAAGAAACAGACCTGCTTCTCCGGTTGAACGCGAAAAAAACAGCGGACTGGGATCATATAAAAACCGCGGAACATTAAAACCGCCGTTTTCAACATAAGTCGCGCCAAACGCAGATTTTACTCAAAAGGCCGGTGCGTTTCCACCACACAGTAGGCAAAAAGCTCAACCAAACGCCACATAAGTTGTACCGACTACTTCCACCAACCTTTTTTCCTTTATTTGATTTTGGCTGCAATGCCTTCATTTTGTAAGAGGGTCCTCGTTTATTTGAGGGGGAACATCTCAGGTGTAGCACTCCCTTCTGGTGGGCTTAGTCGCATGTCATTTCAAGCCATATTTTCATGGAGGAAACCTCTAAATTCTAATTATGCTTTTTTAGTAAAATACAAAATATTCTACCACCTACAATCAAAGTATCCCCATTGAATCCATGTAACTAGATGCAATCAAACACGAAAAAAATATATCAACAAATACAAAATTTAAGATTTACGTCCGACGTTTAATCGAAATGTTGAAATTATTGAAGTGAAAGTGGGGGGTTGATCGAACAGATCGAGCGGCCTGGGCGGACAGTCTGGCGGACTGGTAGTGCGGCCTGAGAGGTTTGAATATTGCGGCCTGGTGGTGTCCTTGGCGGTAGCTGTGCGGATAGGCTGACTATCCGCGGTTTCGGAGGACTGGTTTTGACTCTGCAGAGTTCGCTATATGCGGACTATTTTTGTGCTCGCGAGATCGGCATTGGTATGTGCCCTTGATCTCCGGTGGTGCGGTTTGGAGGTAACCGCATAATTCGTGGTTAGGCGAACTGGATCAGTTCTGGTGGACTAAGCAGACTGATGTTTGTGTCCACTGAGCTCGCTCCAAAGGAGCACTGATTGCTGGACTTGGTCATGTTCTGTGACAAGTCCAAAGTCCGCTGAGTCCGCTGTTGACCAGACGATTTATGCATGTTGGTCGTGGACTTGTTGTTGCGGACTGGTACAGTGTCTGCAAGGTGTGCTGGCTGTTGCTGTGTCCGCTACAGCGTGCGGGCTGGGGAGGTGTCCGCCGGGTTTGCGGGCTAGCTTCTAGCCTTGATGTTAGGAGGATTGGCTGATGTCTGGCCCTTGTTTATGCGGACTGGACGGACTGCTTGGTGCAAGCTGCGGGCTGGGGTGGTGACTCTATCCACTAGGGCGGTGACCACACTTCTCTCTGCACCTATAAATAGCCCCCCCCCCCGTCACATCAACAGTAATTGTATGAACAGTAAGTTGAGCGTGGGTTAATTGTTGCGGCCTCGGTTTTCAGTCTGCGCGGGTTAAGAAGGTTAACCGGTTTGTTGTTTGTAGGTTGTGCGGCTAGCACTGAGAAGCCAGGACTTTGGTGCTGACTGCGGTCAGGGATCAGTGAAGTTTGCAGTTTACAATCAGCGATTTGCAGCAGGTCGCAGTTGCGGCTAGCCGGTCTTCTCTCCTTCAGCAATTCCAGTTCAATAAACTGTCCGCCGGTCTGGGCGGTCTGTTCATCAGTTCGGCAGCAGTCTGTTCGCGGTCTAACTAGCGGCTAGACGACCTCAGCGGTCAGGCGACTTGCAGTTTGCGGACAACTCTTCTTCAGCTTGAATAACGGTTGTCCGCGCGACCTCGCGGTCTCGGCAGACTTCGTTATTCAGTTCGGCAAGGCGGCGGTCTCGGCCTCTGTCCGTCTGGCTTCTGGTTTCTGTTGTTTTCTGCTTTTCTATTTGTACTTGGCGAAAATCATGTCTCTTCATATATACCTCTTGTTGTAAAGAAGATTGTTAATATATGACCTGCTTGTCACTGTTCTTGCATCTGATTTACTAAACTTGGATTGAAATGTTCCTGCGCCTGTTTCCTGCTTGATCAAGGTGTCATTTTGGTAGTTTTGAGACTTTTACTTGATATCAGAGCTATAAACTTGACCTCTTGTGAAATTTTTAACTTGGTATCAGAGGGAGGTTCAGAGGCTTGAGCGGTGATCAAACACCAAGTTTGCTCTTCTCTAGAAGTTGTAGATCAGTGATAGTGCAATGGATAGTGGTTTTGCAAGAGGTCTAGGTATTGAGCTTTAAACGTCGACCCACTTTAAGAAGTGGAGGTCGTGCATGGAAAGCTATCTTCTTGGAGAGGATTTGTGGGAAGTGGTGTGTGGAGACAACAGAACAGAGGTTACTGCTGCAACTGGGTCTGCTGAAGAGGTGAGAGCTTGGAGGAAAACGAATGCAAAGGCTGAGTTAACTCTGAAGCGGGCTATCTCACCGGAGCTCTTTGATCACATCCTTGTATGTTGATCAACTGCTGAAATTTGGACTTCCCTTGATGGGTTGTTCAATAAGAAGAATGTAGCACAGCTACAATTCTTAGAAAATGAGTTGGCGAGAGCAACCCAGGGAAAATTGTCGATCTCAACCTTCTTCCTGAAGCTGAAGAACCCGTGCACTGAGAAATCAACGTTGGACCTTGATGAGCCTATCTCGGAGGCAAAGCTCAAGAGGCACATCATCTGTGGCTTACAAAAGGAGTATGTGACCTTGTGACCTTTGTTCAAGGCTAGGCCACACAGCCATTGTTGCTTGAGCTTGAGAACTTGCTGGCTTCGCAGGAGAGCTTAGCAAGGCAGATGGCTGGTTTGACTGTTTCTGGAGGAGACAGTGAGACTCTCTTCTCGGGGAAGAAGAAGAGATGGGACAAAAAGAAGAAACTTGTTGGCGATGGTCTATCAACTTCATATTAGCAGGAGAAGAGTTTCTCTTCTAAGCGTGGTGAGAAGAAGAAGGAAGGAGCAATGTACAACCCCGTATTCGCGAAGAGTGGGCCCCAAACAAGGCATGCGCATTTTTAAGCTTTTTGGGAGATTTTGCACTCTTGGTGGCCAATTTTGGCTTCGCCTTGGAAATATACTAGTAGGGGGGAGGAAAAATCTGCCTCCCCCAAGCGCCCCTTTTTTGGGGGCGGGGGCGGCACGTTGGTCGGCACCCGCCTCAGCTTGCTAAGTTCGAGGTGGGGGGGCAAGACCGACCTGCGGGCAGGGTCTCGCCCGGCGGCCTGCCTAGTGGCGAGACCAGCCTGCGGGCAGGGTCTCGCCGGCGGCCTGCCTGGGTGGCGAGACTTGCCTGCGGGCGGGGTCTCGCCCGGCGGCCTGCCTGGTGGTGAGACCGGCCTGCGGGCAGGGTCTCGCCGGCGGCCTGCCTGGGTGGCGAGACCTGCCTGCGGGCGGGGTCTCGCCCGGCGGCCTGCCTGGTGGCGAGACCGGCCTGCGGGCAGGGTCTCGCCGGCGGCCTGCCTGGGTGGCGAGACCTGCCTGCGGGCGGGGTCTCGCCCGGCGGCCTGCCTGGTGGCGAGACCGGCCTGCGGGCAGGTCTCGCCGGCGGCCTGCCTGGGTGACGAGACCTGCTTCCGGGCGGGGTCTCGCTCGGCGGCCTGCCTGGTGGCGAGATCAGCCTGCGGGCAGGTCTCGCCGGCGGCCTGCCTGGGTGGAGAGACCTGCCTGCGGGCGGGGACTCGCCCGGCGGCCTGCCTGGTGGCGAGACCGGCCTGCGGGCAGGTCTCGCCGGCGGCCTGCCTGGTGGCGAGACCGGCCTGCGGGCAGGTCTCGCCGGCGACCTGCCTGGTGGCGAGACCGGCCTGCGGGCAGGTCTCGCCGGCGGCCTGCCTGGGTGGTGAGGGCAGGTCTTGCCGGCGGCCTGCCTCGGGTGTCCGGGGGGAGGTGGCGGAGGGGTGAGGTAGGGGGCTTGCTTTTACTTTTGTACCCCCAAGGGTGGATTTCCCCCTTTACCCTCCGATGTGGATGTTTCTATTGGTCCAAGGCTTATTTGTCGTATGGGCATTTCGGGTTTTTTGGTCCATGAGATTTGGAAAACTATAAATAGACCCTTAGGGGTGCCTTGGAGAGGAGGACTACTTCACTCTCTCTTCATCCTTCAAGACACCCTAGTTCAAGCATTGGCTAGGGAGGGGGAGACCTCAAAGGTTTTCCGAGTGTGAGGTGGGACCTCCGCGCTAGAGCCGAGGGTCTGTTTCTAGCTTCTTGATCTTTGGTCCGTGACGTTCCTCCGGGTGTAGTAGGTGTGAGGTCACCCCTTTCTAGGGACCCCGAACTCCACAGAGGTCATCTTTGGCTTCAACAACCAAAGTGTTGCATGTGCAATCAGCCGGGTCACTTCAAGCGAGACTGCAAGGTGAAGTTTCAGCCTAGTCATGCTGCTGGCAAGGAGGAGGCTTGCTCCAGTGCTGAGGGAGTTGGATGGGGGAATGCTTTATTGACGGGTGTGTGTGTCCGTGTTGTCTTCCATCAACTATCAAGATGACTGTATCATCGACTCTGGGTGTGGTCATCAACTCACCGGGGATGAGTCGAAGTTCTCTTCGTTGCGGGACTACTCAGGTAATGAAGCTATTATTACTGCTGATGATTCTGTGTATGTAGTTGAGAAGGAGGGAGTTGTGTCCTTGGCTAGTGATAAGGAGCCACTTCGTTAAGAAGTGTTTATCATGTACCGGGCATGAAGAAGAACCTCTTCTTAGTGACCAATGTAGTTGATGCGGGCTATCACGTTCTGTTTGGTCCAACATAAGTGAAGTTTCTCCGGAATGTATCAGCGGTAAAGGCTGATGTTGCTCACGTTGGGAGGAGAGTAAGAGACTTGTTTGTTTCATCAACAAGCTCCTATGTTGATCGGATGAAGGACAACAATAGCACGGCTATCTAGCATGAAAGGCTGGGGCATGTAGAGATGGACAAGCTAAAAGCCATGGCGGGGAGAAGCCTTGTGAAAGGCTTGCCTAAGTTGTCGTCCTACAGTGATGGTCACGTTTGTGCGGGATGTCAATATGGAAAGGCACATCGTCTTCAGTTTGACAAATCACAAACTAGAAGTAAAGAACCGTTGGAGTGCGTCCATGGTGATCTGATGGGACCAACGGTCACGGCTAGCCATGGAGGGAACAAGTATATGCTCGTGCTGATTGATGACTATTCGAGGTACACTTAGGTGTACTTCATGAAGGAGAAGTCAGATGCTTTTCGATTGTTCGTGGAGTTCAAGGAGCTGGTGGATGGTCGGCTTGGTCTGCGGATCAAGAAGTTGAGAACAGACAACAGAGGTGAGTTCGTCTCAACTGAGTTCTCTAACTTCTGCAGGAAGCAAAACATCCAGAGGGAGCTTACTTGTGCACATACTTCATAACAAAATGGAGTAGCGGAGAGGAAGATCCGTCACTTGACGGAAACTTGCAAATGCTGGCTTCATATAAAGGGCATTATGAGGTCCTGCTGGGCGGAAGGAATGACCTGCGTAACCTACGTCATCAATCGGATGCTTCTGAGTCCGATCAACATGAAGTCTCCTCATGAGCTGTTGTTCAAAGAGAAGCCCAGTGTTGAACACCTTCGGGTGTTTGGATCAACCTGCTATGTACACATCCCGGATGCTCAGAGGACCAAGCTTGATGTAAAGACAAAGAAGCTTATCTTTATAGGCTATGATGAGCGGAAGAAGGGATGAAAGTGTATGGATCCTGCGACGAAAAAGTTTGCGGTATCAAGAGAGCAGGTCTGATGGTGGGCAGGAGGAAGCTACTAAGGATCTTCTGGTGCAGCTGCCAGTGTCACCCGGAGCTCCAGGTGCTTCAAGTTCTGGGGCAGAGGCTTCTGGTTCTGGAAGCAGGGGGAGCGTTGCTCCAATTATGACTGAGAATGGAGCTGGAGAAGAAGATGCAGCGGAGGTGGTTAGTAATGGTCAGGCCCTTTGCAGATCGAAGAGGACCATTAAACCACCAGCTCGATAAAGCGATGGAAACCTGGTGAGTTTTGTCTCATGTTTCTTCGTAGGCCCCGTAAATGAGCGGGAGCCTTCAAGGTTTGAAGACGTCATTGGAGTCAAGGAGTGAGATGACGCTATGGATGAGGAGATGACAGCACTCAGAAGGAACGAAACTTGGGATCTTTTACCCAAGGTCGTTGGCGTTACACCTGTGACGTGCAAATGAGTGTACAAACTAAAGAAGAAGGTTGATGGGAGTATCAAAAGATACAAAGCTCGTCTAGTTGCTCGAGGGTTCTCCTAACAGTATGATGAACATTATGAAGAGACGTTTAGTGCAGTTGCAAAAGTGACTTCGGTACGGGTGGTGATCGCATTGGCTGCTTGCCAATGATGGAAGATGTGGCAACTAGATGTAAAGAATGTTCTTCTTTACGGGAAGATAGATAAAGACATCTTCATTGTTCAACCACCAAGGTACGTATCTGAAGATCATCCGGACTATGTCTGTAAGCTTCGGAAGGCTCTTTATGGGTTAAAGCAGGCTCCGCGTGCTTGGTATGGAAAGATCGCAGAATACCTCCAGTTCTGTGGATACTTTGCTTCAAATTCAGATTCGAGCATGTTCATAAAAAAGCAAGGGGAGCTTCATGTCTTGGTGTTGTTGTATGTGGACGACATGATCGTCACGGGGAACTCTGAGGAGGAGATAGCTAGGCTCAGGGCCGAGCTAGCTATACGATTCAAAATGAAGAATTTGAGTGAGCTCCATCATTTCCTTGGACTTGAGGTTGAGAGGAAGGAGAGCGGGATACTCGTTTCTCAATGGGGCTATGCTGAGCAGATCGTCCAACGATTCGACTTGAAGGAGGGAAAGAGTAGTTTTACTCCTCTGGATCATGGCCTGAAACTTCGACGAGATGAGGGGAGGATTCTTCGTGATCCCTTGGTGTTCCGAGCTTTGGTGGGGAGTTTGATATATTTGACGATTACGAGCCGAGATATTGCTTATGTTGTAAGCCGAGTTTATCGTTATATGGCGGAACCAAGGAAGCCTCATCTGATAGCGACAAAGAATATTCTGAAGTATGTGAAGGAAACTTCTGATATGGGACTCCTGTATAGGAGGGACACGACATACTCTGCATGGTTATACTGATGTTGATTATGGGGGAGACTCAGACGATCGGAAGTCGACGTCTGCTTATGTTTTCACATGCGGCTCAGCGGGAATTTCATGATGCAGCAAGAAGCAGGATTTAGTGTCCGTCTCTACTACGGAAGCGGAGTACAAGGCTTCGGTCTTGGCAGCTCGGGAAGTCATCTGGCTGAGGAGATTATTAGAGGACGTCCATGAAGAAGTGCAAGGTCCGACTCTGCTTCGCGGTGACAACGAGAGTGCCCTGAAACTGGTTAACAATCCAGTTTGTCATGTGCAGACCAAACATATAGCGATTGAGCACCACTTCATTTGGGAGAAGGTGTTGGAGGGGTCTCTTGTGGTTGGACATGTGCAGAGAGAGGACAACTTTGCAAACATCTTCACTAAACCGTTGTCGAAGGGTCCATTTGAACGACTACGAGGACTTCTGGGTTTGGTCACCACTTCTCACTTTAAGGAGGAGTGTTGAAATTATTGAAGTGAAAGTGGGGGGTTGATCGAGCAGACAGCGCGGCCTGGGCGGACAGTCTGGCGGACTGGTAGTGCGGCCCGAGCGGTCTGAATATTGCGGCCTGGTGGTGTCCTTGGAGGTAGCTATGCGGATAGGCTGACTATCCGCAGTTTGGGCGGACTGGTTTGGAGTCCGCGGAGTTTGCTATATGCAGACTATTTTGGTGCTCGCGAGATCGACATTGGCACAGCCCTTGATATCTGATGGTGCGGTTTGGAGGTAACCACAGAGTTTGTGGTTAGGCGAATTGGATCAGTTCTGGCGGACTAAGCGGATTGATGTTTGTGTCCGCGGAGCTCGCACCAGAGGTGCACTGATTGCTGGACTTAGTCATGTTCTATGACAAGTCCAGAGTCCGCTGTTGACCGGGCGGTTTATGCATGTTGGTCGTGGACTTATTGTTGCGAGCTGGTACGGTGTCCACAAGGTTTGCGGGTTGTTGATGTGTCCGCTGCAGCGTGCGGGCTGATGAGGTGTCCGCCGGGTTTGCGGACTGGCTTCTAGCCTTGATGCTAGGCAGAATGGCTAATGTTCGGCCCTTGTTTATGCGGACTGGGCAGACTGCTTGGTGCTAGTTGCAGGCTGGGGTGGTGACTCTATCCACTAGGGCGGTGACCACACTCCTCTTCGCGCCTATAAATAGGTCCCCCCGTCACATCAACAGTAACTGTATGAACAGTAAGTTGAGCGTGGGTTAATTACTGCGGCCTCGGTTTTCCAGTCCGCGCGGGTTGAGAAGGTTAACCGGTTTGTTGTTTGCAGGTTGTGCGGTTAGCACTAAGAAGCCAGGACTTTGGTGTTGACTGCGTTCAGGGATCAGTGAAGCTTGCGGTTTACAATCAGCGGTTTGAAGCAGGTCGTAGTTGCGGCCAGCCGGTCTACTTTCCTTCTGCAATTCCAGATCGCCGGTCTGGGCGGTCTGTTCATCAGTTCGGCAGCAGTCTGTTCGCGGTCTAACTGGTGGCTAGGCGACCTCAGCGGTCAGGCGGCGGTCTCGGCGGTCTCGGCCTCTGTCCTCCCGGCTTCTATTTTCTGTTGTTTTCTGCTTTCTTGTTTGTATATCTCTTGTTGTAAAAGAGATTGTTAATACATGACATGCTTGTTACTGTTCTTGCATCTGATTTACTAAACTTGGATTGAAGTGTTCCTGCGCCTGTTTCCCGCTTGATCAAGATGTCATCTTGGTAGTTTTGGGATTTTACTTGATATCAGAGCTATCAACTTGACCTCTTGCGAAATTTTTAACGCGAAATGATCCTCTTAATCTAAATGCATGAGAAATGGATGATCAATCTGTTAAATTTTCTCAAGGTGGTCAGCAAGATAGCCCAAACGCCAAATTAATATCTTCGGAACTACCCAGTTCACACCTTGAACCAGCGGAAAATCAGGGAACAGGCTCAACACACCAAGCACGTGGAAGAACAAGCAGATCTTATATTCATTATACTTTTTTACAATGCGAGGTATACGTAGCGAGACATGATTTCGCTAGTATAAACAGCTGACAACAGAGCACCAAAAAAACAAGTCGGGCGGACAGCACCGGAGTCCGCCGAGACCGTCGAGGTCGCCGAGGTCGCCGAGTCCGCTGAGATCGCCCGAACTTAAGCTGCAATCCGTCGAATAGCCACGGAGTCCGCCGAAGCCGCGAGGCCGCGCAGACACGCCGTTATTCGCCTCCTGCTGAGGAACTGAGGAACAGACCGCCTACCCGCCTAAGACCGACAGACAGGTTATTGAAGCTGGCAAAGTTGAAACAGAGCTGACAAGCCGCAGAGCGACCTCCTGCTGAAACCGCAGAGACCGCACAACTTCCAAGTACTTGACCGAAGTCACAGCCAAACTCCTGGCTCCTTGAAGCTACCCGCGCGACCTGCACGCAACACACTGTTAACTCTGAATCAATCCGCGCGGACAAAAAAACTGAGACCGCAACACCTCGCCGAACCCAACTTACTGTTCACTCAAGTTGCTGTAAATGTGCCAGGGGGGTCCTATTTATAGACGAGATGAGGAGTGTGGTCACCGCCCTAGAGATAGCGACACCGCTCTAGCCCGCGCGATAGCAAAACACCGTCCGCCGAGTCCGCAAGGACTTAGCCGGATACCAAGGAAAACCGCCAGGAGCAAGGCAACATTGGCGAACCCTCATCAGTCCGCCCAAGCTATGCGGACAAGGCATCAGCCCGCAAAGCCTCCAACCACTGCAGGACAGCAATCCCCCTTCAATGGCTGTCCGCACAAATCCGAGGCAGTCTGCAAGACTCAAACCTCAATCCGCCACAAGTCCACGACCCTGTTGAAATTTGTGAAGTGGAAGTGGGTGACGGGATAGGCCGCGCGGCCTGTGGCGAACAGCGTCGGCGGACTAGGCGGACTGGGCGGACTGTGTTGTGCGGCCTGGTGGAAGGTCTAGTGGGAAGCCGGCTGTTCTTCTGAGCGGGTTGATTGCATGGAGTTCGCGGGCTATGCGGACTGGTGCATTGTTCAGTGGCCGCGGGTGCAAGCTTGTGCTGACAGGCGGGTTGGCTCGAGTTCGCGGGAAGCTTGCGGACTGGCGTGTCCGCGGTTTGGGCTGTTGCGGACTGAGCTTAGAGCTTGGCTGAGGCCTTGTCGAGCTCTGGTGGTACAGCAGGTGCTCTGCTGTGGAGATCGTTTTGGCGGCCTGGTTTTGGAGTCCGGGATAAGACCGCTGCAATGGGGCAGGAGTGCGGGGAGCTAGCGGACTAATGGCGGTCTGTGCTAGGGTGTTTGGCGGACGGGATCTTGTGTCCGCCATGCTCGCATTAGGCCTTGATGGTTTTGGGCTTGGTCACACTTTGTGCCAAGTTCATGGTGTTCGCCGTATCCGCCAAGTCCGCTGTGACCGGGCGGTCTGTTGCTAGCTGCCTTTGGTCGTGGACTTGTGGCGGATTGAGGTGTGAGTCTTGCGGACTGCCTCGGGTTGGTGCGGACAGCCATTGAAGGGGGTTTGCTGTCCTGCAGTGGTTGGAGCTTTGCGGGCTGATGCTTTGTCCGCTTAGCTTAGGCGGACTGGAGAGGGTTCGTCAATTGTTGCCTAGCTCCTGGCGGTTTTCCTTGGTGACCGGCTAAGTCCTCGCGGACTCAGCGGACGGTGGTTTGTATTCGCGCGGGCTGGGGCGGTGTCGCTATCTCTTGGGCGGTGACCACACTCCTCACCTGGCCTATAAATAGGACCCCCCTGGCACTTCTACAGTAACCTAAGTAACTTGAGTGAACAGTAAGTTGGGGTGTGCAAGGAGCTGCGGTCTGTGTTTGTCAGTCCGCGCGGATTGTTTCAGGCTGACGGTTTGCTGTGTGCAGGTCGCGCGGATAACTTCAAGGAGCCAGGAGTTTGGCTGTGACTTCGGTCGTGCTTGGAAGTGTGCGGTCTCTGCGGACTCAGCAGGAGGTCGCTCTGCGGCTTGTCAGTTCTGTTTCAACTTTGCCAGCTTCAATAACCTGTCCGCCGGCTTCAGGCGGGTAGGGGAGTTCCTCAGTTCGGGTTCAGCAGGAGGCGAATAACGGTGTGTCCGCGCGGCTTCGCGGCTTCGGCGGACTCCGTGGTATTCGGCGGATTGCAGCTTAGTTCGGGCGGCTTCGGCGACCTCGGCGACCTCGGCGGTCTCGGCGGACTCCGGTTCTGTCCGCCCGGCTTGTTTTTGGTGCTTTCTGTTTACAGCTGTAATACTAGCGAAATCATGTCTCGCTATGTATGCCTCGGATTGTAAAGAAGGGAATGTATAAAAGAGAACTTCTTGTGCTTCCATTGTTTGTTGGGTGAAACCTCTGGTTTCGGGTTTTTTCAACGTGCGAACTGGGTAGTCCGAAGATATTAATTTGGCGTTTGGGCTATCTTGCTGACCACGTTGAGAAAATTTAACAGATCCAAGACAGATAGCAACAGTCCGCCCGGTCAACAGCGGACTTGGCGGATACTGCGGACACCATGGTCTTGACACAGAGTGTGACCAAGTCCAAAACCATCAAAGGCCAATGCAAGCATGGCGGACATAAACTCCCGTCCGCCAGACACCCTAGCACACAGACCGCCAGCAATCCGCAAGCTACTCGCACACCTGCCCAACGCAGCAGCCATCTCCCGGACTCCACACACCAGTCCGCCAACGACCTCCATAGTAAGCACCTGCTGTATCACCAGAGCTCGACAAGGCCTCAGCCAAGCTCTAAGCCCAGTCCGCAACAGCCCACACCGCGGACACACCAGTCCGCAAGCTTCCCGCGGACATGAGCCAAACCGCCAAACAGCACAAGCTTGCACCACGGCCACTGAGCAATGCACCAGTCCGCAAGCCTCTATCCGCTCAGGCCGCTCCTTGGCTAAACCAAACAGCCAACGCCCTATCCGCAGATAACAGGCCGCATAGTCCGCGCACTTCACCCGTACAAACTGCTCAGAACAGCCGGCTTCCACTAGACTTTCCACCAGGCCGCACACAGCAGTCCGCCCAGTCCGCCTAGTCCGCCAACGCTGTCCGCCCAGGCCGCCCGGCCTGTCCCGTCAACCACTTCCACTTCACAAATTTCAACAAATCTTTAGGGATTACAAAGAGTTATGAAGTTATCATTACAAACATAAGCCTCTAACTGCTTTCTTCTTCCTCCCTCCTTCGAAGGGCAATTTTAGAATCCAAACGGTCATTGACTTCCTATCAGTTGTTGAGTGCTTTCTACATTCGACTATCAAGTGTTTCAGCCTTCCCTCAACTATTTATGATAAAGTTACAAGGTTGTGCATTCAATTAATCGAAGAATGTATAACAATAATTGTCTACTTATGAGCTCGCTCAACAGACATGGAGCCTACTTATGACCACAATCTCTATCTGCTTGAATCTCGAAGCAGTTCGTGATCAACGAGTGGGGGTAGCTAGGGAGCATCAACAATGGACAAACTAAAATTCTCTTTATGTTCACATGTTTTCGTTTATGAAATCGTTTAAGATTTGGGATTAGGTACAATATAATAGTTATTGTCACATAAAACATAATTTGGGCAATTTTAGCTTTTTATTTATGTTTTTTCTGAATTGTAGCATTTCTATTTACTATTTCCACTCTATCATTTGAAAAAAAAAATACATTTATTTTCCTCATTCTATCAATTTGTTGGCAAATATCGATACCATAAACTGTTTTTTAAAAAGAAATTAATAGCGCTTGACTCACCTACACAAACATGTTTGTGGAGCCAAACACATAAGACTACCCTCCCTTCATTGTGCAATGGTGGTCATATCGTTGACTTCCTGTAAGGGCGTCCATGCATCAAATCACCTAATAATTTTTTGGATTTGTAGACCAGCATATTAAGTATATGATTCGGTTGGTTTGATGATAATCACCGACTTTTTTCAGTTTGGTTTTTGTTTCGGCATGATGATGATTAATATTATACTACATTTAACATTTCCATTTTCTTTTCCCTTAACTGCACCATCAACACCACCACTAAATTGTGTTGCTGGAGGAGAAATTGTGACGGTTTCAGAGAGAAACGGAGTATTAAATCGCTCACAAACAACATTGTGGAAAAGATGAGAAAACACTCGAAGTGAATTTGTATTAAAGGATAAAAACATACAAAGATGCAATGAAGTGACGAGCTCTGACCAAGCTCTTGAAAGTTGGGTCCTCCAAAGAATGCATCTCTCGCATGAGAGACCTAATGACCAATGATCCAACATATATTCAAACAATCATCCCCTCCACCTTATATAGATGGAGTCACACATAATAAGAAATTACAAATTATTTTTATTAATAGCATTAATATACTTTATAATTCTTAATATTAACTAATTAATTAATAGAAGGAACCACTAGGCATGTTAAACAAGGGAGGGGTAGACCAATAAAGACTTGGAATGAAACTATAAGAAAATACATGTTACTTAGGCATTAGTCAGATTATGACGCAAGATAGGGAACAATGGGGACAAAGGATCCATATAGCCGACCCCACTATAGTGGGATAAAGACTCGAATGTTGTTGTTGTATGAGTTATTCAAGGGGGCTTACATATGCACTCACGTGGCTCATGTGAGGAGTCTGCTTAGGCAAATTCTTAATCATACCACTATGCCTTTCTTGAAAATCGACCTGACCCCCAAATTCGAGCGAAAAAAATCTCCTAATATTAAAATTTTTGGCAACACACTATTTTTGTATGAATGGTGGCGGTAAATGTTGTTGCATAATTCCAATAATGATTGATGAACTGGGCAATAGAATCCATGTCATAGTGTAGTGTGCGGGGGAATGGTGAAGTGGAATAATTAAATGCAGGAGACAACTAATTAGTGGAAGCGGGGGAGGGTGATATTGATGTGAAGGTTGGTGACAGAGTAACGGTGGAAATGTTGATGGGGATAATCAGGTGTCGAATTATGTGGAATGACGTGGAGCCAGTGGTGGGTGAATTAATATGATGACATGTGGAGCTAACGTGTGGAGCAATCATTCGTATAGTTTGGTGTGGGCATTCTAAGCGGCTGAGAGGACAAGGCTATTGTGCGGGAATTTGATAAAGGAGAGGGGGATTAATTTGGGATAGTAGAAACTGAGGTCGACAAGGTGAACCCTAGGGGCGTGCAACTTGATAGCATGGTGGGGAGACACTTGGCAGGGAAATTTATTGAGAGTGGTAGGATGTGTAATAGAGTAGGGTGATGACCGCTTTGATATGTGTTGATTTGGTGTCGTGGACAGTGGCGGAGAATTGGCGCTGAGAATGTTAACACCCGTGGGAAAGGTGGTGAGATCTGGCCTGTAGTATTCTGCATCGAGAGCGGGGAGGTCTCCATTGGCAGCTCTCATTGGCATAACATGGAGCTCATGAGCAATGAGGGATTCCCAACATCATGGATGTTGGCGTCACTAGACATCTTGTTCATTGACAATAATAGGGAATGATGAATCATAGTGAGATGTAAGCATGCTTATCATCACTGGGGCAAGAGATGTGGCGTTGTTGTGCAGATAATGTGAACATCCTTGGGCACTGATAGCAAAAGTGGCGAGAGAAGCTCTTGCATTATGTGGTCCTTATCCTTTGTTGTTTGCTTCGAAACAGAGAGTTTCTAGACTACAAGGGTCAGTTATTTCATCTTCATGCCCGTCAGGATGATCATTATCCTACGGTTCCACCGTGAGAGCTATCGGGTGTCTGTCCCCAACTTCTAATGGCGTGTGCATGAGCTCAATAACGAGGAGTGTATCGAAGAGGAGAATAGGAAGAGGGCATTGTTACGCTCCCATTTTGGCGTCTGTTGGGGCAGTGGGCTCGACCACTAAGGCATAATTTTTGTTGGAAGATGAAACAACGTTGGTGAACTCTAAGACGGCTGTCGTGGGAAGCTAGGTCTAAGTATGTGCATAATGCTCCTTTATGCATGCATAGAGGCAAAGAAGAAGGTGTTGTTACCAACAGAGAATTGCTAATGTTCTGGAGAGAAACTAAGAAACATTACTCATAAACGACATAATGAGAGAAATGATAGAACATTCATAAAGAACTGGCATTAAATGATAAAAGCATACAAGATACAATCCGAAGATAAGCCCCGATCAAGGTCTTGGAGGTTGGGTCCTCTAAAGAACTCCTCTCAAATGAAAGTCCAACAGACCAATGATCCAAAATATGCTCAAATACTTTTTCCCCTCCCCACTTATATAAATGAGAGAGCATACATAATAAGAAAGTACAAAATATTTAACTAACAACATAAATCTAAATAATAATAATAATTTTGTAATATTAACTAACTAACAAATATTAATTAAGTGCACAATATATTTTCTCATTTGAGTTATTCAAGGCGGCTTTCATATGCATGTTCTCCCATGGCTTATGCAAGGGGTTTGCTCAAGAGAATGTGTAATCGTGACAAATTGCTTATAAACATTTAATTTGGACAACGAATAAAGAGAAAACAAGAATAGAGAACATCTTTGAACATCCAATCCTAAAATAAAGAATAAATTCCAGGTTTAGACTTATCCATTGTGCAAAGCAATTCAAGGGTGTCATGTGTTCTGGTATAAAAAGTAGTGTCTCATGGATATGTGGATATGCATGAAGTCATTTGGGCATTTGAAGAGCCGTTCGAAAGACTAAAAGTCTCATTTGTGTCATGTTGTGACCTATTCGAAAATCAAAGTTTCAAGCAAAATTATTCAAGGATTCGCCATCTTTTTTTGACCCGCCAATAATAAATCTTTCCAAAAAATGGTATCATGGCGATGTTGGAGTCGTGGTGGCTGACAATTTTGTGCATTTCCATATTCCAATGCCTAAGGAGAACTATAAGAATTTATGTATTCAAATCGAATCATTGTTTTGATCGCAAGAGTTATGTGAGATGGTTGAGATCCAAAACTGAAGAATACGTTACACTTTAGCCTAGAAAGATGTCGTAAGTGATTCAAGAAAGGCAAGAAGGTTTTGTTTTTGTTGTATTAAAGATAGAGCGTTGTTAGGAGCACACCTATTTACGATATTAGCACACCCAAAATCCAAATAATACCCAATATCTTAAGCCCAAGACCCAGTCTTATGAGCACACCCGGCCCCTCACACATCTTTCATTCCCGCAAACCCTAAATCAGTGATCATTTCCTCCTCTCCCGCCCGGAAGCTGCTCGCTGCCCATTTCGAAGGACGACGTCCCCGCTGCTCGCCTCCCATTCCGAAGGACGACGTCCCCGCCACTCGCCGCCCATTCCAACGGACGACGTCCCCGCCGCTCGACGCCCATTCCGACTGACAACGTCCCCGCTGCTCGCCCGACAGGTATATTCGGACCCCTCTAGTGAAGTTCATGTGACTCCCCACCGCCCAACCCCCCCCCCCCCCCCCCCCCCCGCCCCGCCCCCACCCCTTCCCACCTCGCGAATCTTGGGTTTGTGCTCGTCCTCTTATAACCTTTCCGCCCGATGGTTCTTCTCCTACAGGTCATCCTCAACCCCGCCGGAGCTTGGCCGCCTGGAACCCGAACTTCACAGAAATTTCTTAAATTTTCTCCCCCTCTTTCAAGTTTTCAGATTGTTCAAAACGCTGGCGGTTCGTTAATAAGGAAGACAAGCTTCAAATGTTGTGAATGCCCTTTTTCATTACTTGATCAGAGAGATTCAAATTTGGAGGAATGGAGGTTGCAGGTTAAATGTGTAACTCATAATCGTACATTTACACATCTTGAAGCGCACGCTTCTGTTGGGAGGAAATGTACGCATTTGGTGTCAACCTATTAAAATATTATTAGTCTTGCAAAAAACAAATCCGAGTAGCAGTACGGTGATGATGACTATATATAATGAAAAAGTCAGGCTATTTAATAAGCAATTAGATAGTGCTACGCCAATTCAGTATCTCTACAAAAATATTTCTGAAGCAGGGTATATCAGTTACAATCGGGTTAATGAAAGTTGCCAAAAAATGGGGTTCATAATTTTTGCTCATCCTGTTTCAGTGCAATTATCTAACTTATTTCTGAATGTTTTTATGTTTGATTGCCTTTGTTATTTATTGTTGGGCTGACCTCGACAAACATGTCATTTTTTTCCTCTTTTATTTTCATGTGCAATGAAACAGAAAGTAGCTATATATGGGTTTTTGAAGCATTTAAGAGTGCATTACATGAAAGTGCTGCACAAGGAGTTATTGTAATAGATCGAGAAATTGCGTTGTGCAATGGTATCAATGTTATTTTTCCGACTACGAAAATAATTTTATGTCAATTACACATTAACATGAATGTTTTAGCACACTGCAAAAGATATTTAAACAAGACAATGAGTTTAATACTTTTTTATCAGATTGGCAAATTGTTGTGAACTCTCCTACAGTTTATGATTTCAATGATAGCTTAAATGCAATGTTCACCACTTATGCTGAAAAATATCCGGAGGTTATGAAGTATCTTGTTAGTACATGGATTGAGCCGTAAAAAGAATCCTTCATTTCAGCCCGAGTTGATATGCTTTTTGCACTTGGGCAGTTGCATAACAAATCGAGTGGAAAGTGGTCACAGTCAGCTCAAAAGATTCCTTGAAGTATCAATAGGAAACTTGACAACTATTCGGAAAACTTTTGATCAAATGATCAATCTTCAAGACACCGAGATCAAGCGACCATTTGGTGAAAGTTCCATTCAAGTAAATACCGATTTTAGAGGATCATTGTATACTGAGTTGCTGGAAAATATTTCTATTGCTGCTTTAGAGATCATTTAAAAAGAGGAGAATTTGGTTAAGTCTGGGCAACCTAGCCCATCAACATGCACTCATAAAATTCGTAATACTATGGATTTGTCTTGCGACCATGAGTTATTTCCGTACACGAGCAATTTTAATGCTTTTCCTTTATGGATGATACATAAGCATTGGAAGCAGTTGAAGTTGGAGAATCATATGCATGACACATTTGAGGTCAAGGAGGAGAACGAGTCAGTGCATGATATAAAAAAGGAGTTGGATGAGATATTACAAAAGTACAATAATTCAACACAAATTCAGAAGCATGAACTGAAGCGCAAATTGTGTGAGCTATGAGATCCTACAACAAGCCAAACTTTAGAACCTTCACTTCTAACCCACCTAAAAGGGCGGCCGAAGGGAAGCTTGAACAAGGCAATAAAAGACTTCAAATCAACAAAAAGAAAACCATCACTTTTTGAGCATGTACTAATAGAAGAGCAAGAGTATCACAAGTTGAATATTGAGAAGAAAAAAAATTCAACATCTCAAAGATTTCTTCAAAGTATTCGTAAAGAAATGTTATCTTACATTTCAAAATATATTATCAATGTCATAGATATGATAGGTGATGGGCATTGTGGCTACAGGGCCATAAGACATGCATTAAATATGAGTCAAAATTGGTTACAAAGAACGAGTCATTATATGCACAAATATTCGGAGATGCGAGATGATTAGAGTTGACAGTCTCCACATTGTGATGTAATTCTCGCGCTGCTAGCAAAGTGGATGACGATGCCCGACATTGGATTGATAATTGCATCGCGTTACAACGTCGCATTGGTTCATTTTTCAAATTATCAGTCATTCACATTTTTTCCATTATATTCTGCACCTCCACCTAACCGCATATGAATTTATATTGGATTCGTTAACAACATTCATTTTGTTTGTTTGTTGATAAAAGAAAATTGCCCACTACCTCCTATATTCACTTCGTGGTTACGATATCATGAAAACGTTGCAGGAGCATGAAATATGAAAAATCAACAAGATGATGAAACGGTGTGTAAAATTTACTTGGCATCAGCACAAATGTTTCGGTTAATTTACTTATCTAACTGACATTTTCACTTGGTTAGTCCTTGCAGGTTAATCTGCGTTTAGAAAATCTTGATGGTGATTTATTTAATTTGAGCGATAATTGAAATGGTGTGTAATAATTACTTTACTTTAATACAATTGTTATTGTTAAAAACCACTAAACTTGTATTTTATTTGCTTATTTATTGCAGGTTAGATTACAAGTCAAGTATGATACAAAAATGAGAAAACTTTTGTTCGGGCAATGTATCATGTCATCATTGGGTTGATGTTTTGCATTTTGGGTTATTTATGTTTTAGTTGGATGAACTTATGATGTCATTTTGTTTTAATTTCATTTTGGGATAATTGTATTATGCTCAATAAAAGAATTTTTTAAGCTCATTAGAAGAATTTTTTAAAAAAAAAAATCAAATCGGTGTGCTCATAAAAAGTTGGGTTTCAAATAAAATTTTGTGATGTGTCAATATCAATGGTGTGCTAGTATCCAAAATAGGTGTGCTCCTAACAACGCTCTAAATATATGAACCAATGGTTAATAAGATTGTTTGATAAATTATTATGAGATGTACATTGAGTCTTGTTTTGAAGTGTTCTTTATTCTATGGAGTTGTTTATTGAAAAATTGAATTTTGTGTATGGATGTGTCTTTTGTATGGTGGTCTCTTTGAAGCATTATGTTTGTTCAAAAGATAATTTCTTCAAAAAGTTGTCTAACGGATACATGGATATGTGAAAGAATTGTGTGCATGTAAATAGTCTTTTGGAAGGCTATACAAAGCCATATTCAATGATTCATCTTCTTTATTTTTTTGTCCAACAATGATTCTTTCCAACAAGAAATACATTGGTGTTTATTATTTGCAGATGATATCGTTTTGGCCAATGAGACGTGTGAGGGGGTAAATGCGAAACTTGAATCTTGGCGAGACACTTTAGAAAAGAAGGCTTTTAGGTTGAGCATGACAAATATGAGGTATATGGAGCTTAAATTTAGCAGTGTAGGAAGGACAGATGACTTCGTTATTAAGTTGGGTGATCAAAATATTTCCACGGTGAGTGTTTTAAATATTTTGGATCGATAGTTCAAAAAAGATGGAAGTGTTGACAGTTGAAATCAAGTCGTTTTTATTTCTATTTTATTGTATTTTACCCATAAGGGTATTATTGTCTTTGTACATTTTTCCCCTACATATAAATGTATGGGGAGTCTCCTTTTATGAATTAAAACATTTTGTTTTCCATCTCAACTTGGTATCAGAGCGGAAAAAAATACTGGAACCCAAATTTTCCACGCCGCCGCTTCCCCTTTCTTGCTCACCCTCTCTCGATCTCGTCTTTCGGCCTCCCCCCTCTCGCGATTTTGGTCGCCTCCATCATGCATGGAGCCCAACGGCTCTCACGATGGCAGCGGGGCATGCTGAGGGAGCCGGCCGTCTCCTCATGAAGCATCGTCAAATCTCGTTGCTGCCGCTCTCGCACTCTGTCGCTCCCGATCTGCCCGCCGCTGCCGCCACCGCTCCCCAGCTCTCTACTGCCGCTCGTTGACGCCCCGATTCCTGCAGTTGCAGTCGACATCGCCTTCTCCCGCTGCTGCCGCTTGCTGACGCCCGCTGCTTGATCTCGATGCTGCACAACTGCCGATGCAGTCCCGCTATCGACGTCGCGCCATCGCTGATGCTCCAGATCTCGATCCGTTGTTGCAGCCAGCCTTCTGATCGTGCTTGCTGCCTTTTTTTTTCCTTTGTGTGGTTAACTAGTTGCCCTTCCGTTCCTTCGTCATGGATGATTCCTCAACTGCGGTTGATTCTACATCCCCGGTGGTTATGGCTTCCCCGATGGGTGAACCTCAACGGCCCTCTGGCCATGCTGGCTTCTTGAAAATTACCATTGTTCCACTGGATGGAACAAACTACCTCGAATGGTCTCATGGAGCACAACATGTTATCTATAGTCATCAGTTGCTTGGATACATTGATGGAACTAAGGTGGCACCATCTAGGGCCGATTCTTCCTGGCCGCGGTGGGATTCTGAAAATTCACTGGTGGTATCCTGGAATCTCCATTCTATGTCCCCCAAGGTATACCGCAGTTATATGTTAATGGACTCAGCCTATGAGATCTGGACTCGAGCCTGGGAGATCTATTCTCAGATTGGGAACTCTACTCAGGTTTATGAGCTCACCCGTCGTATGCTGGAGTTACGACAGGGATCTATGACGGTTTCCACCTACTACTCCGAGTTCGAGTGTATATCTCAGGAGTTGGACTACTTCGACCAGTTTACACCTGTCTGCACTGCCGATGCAGTCCTGTTGCAGAAGCGACACGAACGATTCCGCCTACATGTATTCTTGATAGGTTTAGGGATGGAGCTGGATATGGTTCGCACCAATATTCTTCATCGGTCTCCCTTCCATCTCTCCGTGAGGCCTTCAGTATGGTTCTTGGCGATGAAGATCGTCGACGTTCGCTCAGCACCGCGGCTCTTCCTGACCGCTCTGCCTTTACGAGTACTGTACGTGGTGGCTCCAGTCATACCAGCATGATTCCCACGTGCGCTCATTGTGGTCGTCGGGGCCATTCTCGAGAAGTGTGCTTCAAGCTTCATCCCCACCTTGCTCCACCTGGATATGTCCGTGGTCGTTTACGTGGTCGCGACCCTGGACGTAGGGGATCCCACTAGACTTGTACCCTCTCTCATGATGTTGCTTATTCTACAGAGATGCAGGAGGGTCATCATGGTCTGCACCAGGATCACCACACCACATCAGAATTGGATGCTCTGCGACGCCTACTACACTCTCAGTCGTATCCTACTCTGGGTGGTACTTACTCCTTGTTTGTTACTACTGCTGTTGTGTCTCCTCCGTCTGAGTGGATCATTGAATCAGGGGCCACTGACCACATGACTGGGTCCTCTACAGGTTTTTCCTCCTACACTCCCATGTCTGGTAAGGACAAGGTTGTTTCTGCCAATGGTACCTTGTCTCCTATTGCTGGCAAGGGTCTTTTTTTCATGTTCCCCTTCTCTTCCTCTCTCTTTCGTATTGCATGTTCCTTTGTTTCCCCATAGTTTACTCTCTATTAGCAACCTTACTAAATCCCTTAACTGCTCTGTAACTTTTTTCTCTGATTCTTGTATTTTTCAGGAACTGGGTACGAAGCGGATACTTGACAGTTGTAGGAATCATGGTGGTCTGTACTACCTGGATACTACACCATCATCCCTTGCCCTTTCTTCTTCAGCTGCTACTGCTACTGACGCTCGCCGCTGGCACTTGCGCCTTGGTCATCCGTCTGTCGTTTATCTTCAGAAACTATTTCCTGTTTTATCTCAGTTTATTCCTAGTTTGAATTGTGATGTATGTGTAATGCCTAAACATGTTCGTCATTCAACATCTCATTTATCTTCTCCTAGTAGTACTCATTTTGCTATTATACATTTTGATGTCTGGGGACCTTCCCCGATTGTATCTTTAACTGTCTATAGATGGTTTGTTACCTTTATTGACTGTTTTTCTCGTACTACGTGGGTTTATCTTTTGAAGAAGAAAGAAAAAGTTGCTTCTATTTTTCAAACCTTTCATAAGATGATACAAACACAGTTCAATGGAACCATTCGTGTACTTTGAAGCGACAATGGGGGGGGGAATATGATGATCGTGGTGAGTTTGGGGCCTACATCTCGAGAAATGGCATCATCCACCAAACCACGTGTGTTTACACTTCCACCCAAAATGGTGTGGCTGAACGCAAAAACAAGCATCTTCTAGATGTTGCGCATTGTCTCCTCATCTCCACGCACCTTCCGAAACCCTATTGGGGTGATGCCATCATGACAACCACTCATCTTATCAACCGTCTTCCTTCACGGGTTCTTGCGTATACTACCCCTCTAGCTCGTTTGTCCTCTACGACTGTTGTTCATACCTCTTCTCTTCCACCCCGCGTGTTTGGGTGTGTTTGTTTTGTTCATGTTCATCAGCCACTTCGTGACAAGATTGATCCTCGAGCTATCCGTTGTGTTTTCCTTGGTTATTCTATCACCCCCAAGGGGTACAGATGTTATCACCCACCCTCCATACGTACTTGCTGTACCATGGACGTGACGTTTCACGAAGACAAATCTTATTACATAGCTTCGACTCCTTCTCGTCGTCAAGGGGAGGAGGATTATGATGGTATTGGTTACGTTCCCCTTCCTATTGTCCCTCCTGTGATTGGTACCGCTCATATACCTTCCATTATACCATCCACTACAAATATCCCGCATATACCTTCCATTCTACCAGCCACTCCAGATATCTCTCATCTACCCCTTTCCCATCATCCATCTCTCATCACGCGGCTACCTCATGTTTATCATTGTCGGAAAACAAGTGAACAACCCATCATTGCTCCGCTGCTGCCGATGTTGCCTTTGGACCCAGATCCTGATGTTGATTTACATGTTCCTATTGCTCAGCTAAGAGGTAAGGCCCGATGTACCGAACACCTCATTTATAACCATGTTGTTTATAATCATCTCTCTAAGCCTCATCAGTCTTTTATATCCTCCTTGTCCGAGATCTCTATTCCTAAGACATGGCAGGAGGCACTTGGCATTCCAGTGTGGGCTCAAGCAATGAAGGAAGAAATGTCTGCTCTGGAGAAGAATCACACATGGGATATCATCCCTCTCCCTCCTGACAAGAAACTCATTGGTTCACGATGGGTCTTCACATTCAAGCAGAATCCAAATGGGAAAGTCGAACGATATAAGGCCCGGTTGGTTGCTCGTGGTTATACCCAGACTCAGGGGATTGATTACCAAGAGAACTTTGCACCTGTTGCAAAGATGGACTCTATACGTGTGATTATATCTTGTGCTGTGATTTTAGATTGGGACCTTCATCAACTGGACATCAAAAATGTGTTCTTACACGGAGACCTCGAGGAAGAGGTGTACATGGTCTTCTACCAGGCTTTGTGAGGAAGGGACAAGAGGGCCTTGTCTGTCGCCTATGGAAGTCCTTGTATGAGCTAAAGCGGTCCCCGAGGGCATGGTTCGGTAGATTCCACAAGGCCATGATCAAGTTTGGCTACAAGCAGGGACACTCAGACCATACTTTTTTTGTCAGGAGGAATGAAGGGAAAATTGTTATTCTGATTGTCTATGTTGATGACATTATGATCATAGGAAATGACATAGATGAAATCTCCAAGTTGAAGGGTCATCTCTCAGCTGAGTTTGAAGTGAAAGACCTGGGAAGGCTACGCTACTTCCTAGGAATTGAAGTGACCCGTTTTGACAAAGATATTTTTATCTCCCAACGCAAGTATGTGTTGGAACTTCTAACGGAGACTGGTCTGCTCGGTTGTGCTCCTGCAAACACCCCTATGGAGAACCATAAGATCGATGATGATAACAATGGTGATAGTACAGATGCCTCCAGTTATCAAAGATTGGTGGGAAAGCACTTATATCTCTCACATACTTGCCCTGACATTACATATGCTGTTGGGATCTTGAGTAGGTATATGCATGCCCCAAGGGTCTGATACCAGGAGGCAGCTTACCATGTCCTATGATATTTGAAGAAGTCCCCAGGACGGGGACTAATGTTCTCTAAGAACAATCATTTACGTATCGATGTTTTCACTGACGTTGACTGGGCTGGATGCCACGATGACCAAAAATCTACAACGGGTTATTGCACTTTCATTGGAGGAAATCTGGTCACATGGCGTAGTAAGAAACAGAATGTGGTGGCCAGATCTAGTGTCGAGGCGGAGTACCGGGCAATGTCTCAAGGCCTCTGTGAAGGCCTGTGGTTGCGTATCCTATTGCAAGATTTGGGGCTTCAAGAGGAAGCTCCCATATCTCTGTACTGTGACAACAAAGCTGTCATCAGCATAGCACACAATCCAGTTCAGCATGGTAGGACTAAGCACGTTGAGGTGGATCGCCACTTCATCAAAGATCATCTTGAAAAAGGAAGCTTAGTCATACCTTCGTTCACTCCAGAGACCAGCTGGCTGACATCTTCACCAAGAGTCTAGGAACCTATGTCTTCACTGATGATACTCATAAGCTCGGAATGACGAATATCTACCGTTCGACTTGAGTGGGAGAGTTGAAATCAAGTCGTTTTTATTTCTATTGTATTTTACCCATATGGGTATTATTGTCTTTGTATATTTCTCCCCTACATATATATGTATAGGGAGTCTCCTTTTATGAATTAACTCATTTTGTTTTCCTTCTCAACTTTTTTAAGACATGACACATAGAAATCAAGAAGGTTGGTTGAAGTGGAGAGGCGCGTAAGTCGTCAAGGATCTTATGTGATCGTAAAGCACCATTAAAACTTAAAGGCAAGTGTTACCATACTGGACTAGCGATGTTCTATGGTTCATAGTGTTGGGCAGTAAATTGTGAACATGAGCAAAAAATGAAAGTTGCAGAGATGAAAATGTTTAGGTGGATGTGTGGAAACACGAGACATGATAAAATTAGGAATGAATGTATCAGGGATAAGACAGGAGCGACACCAATTGCAAAGAAGATGTGAGAAGCTTGACTAAGATGTTTTGCACATGTACAAATGAGAGCATTAAAGACACATGTTAGGCGTTATGAGAGTTTTGTCACTAGGCATGTTAAACGGGGGAGGGGTAGCTAGACCAATAAAGACTTGGAATGCAACTATAAGCAATGACATGATGTACTTAGGCATTAGTGAGATTATGACTAAAGATAGGGCATAATGGTGACAAATAATCCATATAGCCGAGCCCACTATAGTGGGATAAAGGCTTGAGTGTTGTCTTTGTGTTGTTGTAATGATTCTATCCAACAACTCTTAGTACATCCCTAGGTGCAACATGGTTTCCTCTATAGTATAGATATAGATAAGCATGTTACAAAAGGAAATGCGTGCCACTAGCATGTGCATTTCATGCTCTTAGGTGTTTCCTGCATGATATTCCTACTTCTAGATCATTAATTAATGTGTGATTTCTCTTATCTTGTTATTGAAAAAATTGTTGTGGTTTCTTCTTGTAACAAAAGAGCCCTTGCTTTGCAATAAATTGATTATATGTTGTAGAGCCGAGTGAGAGGGAGGGGAGCGGAGAGATAAGAGACAAGAGATAGATAGGGAAGGTAGAGAGAGGGGATTTGGAATAAAGAAGAGAAAACATAACATTCATCCGAGATGGTTCTAATACAAGACTCACACGTCCTCTTATAATGATGAGGAGCGAATACAAAAGGAAATAACTTAAGTTAGGAAATTCAAATTACTAAAAATGACGCAAGAAAATAAAGCAACAAATAACGCCCATAATTGGCGCAAACAAATAAAGAAACAAATAACGTCACATAATTGATTAATTATCTCCTGCGGTAATGGCGGTCCACTCTGATATACACGCTCTACGCGTGTAAACTTTCCAAAGAGGCTTGTCGTCGTGTAGCTCTGTAACAATGCCGCCGTCTGGAAAATGTGCCTTGTCCTCAAGGCAGTAGTCGGGGAACTGGCGGCGGAAATCATCCTCGGGGAGCCACGTTGCGTCTGAGTCAGGTTGCACAGTCCAAGCCACCAGAACTTGGTCGGTCGTAGGGTCCCCTAGGGTGCGACATCGTCGATTAAGGATCGAGGAGGTGTAGTAAGGCGCGTCTCTGGAAAGGTCGAGGTCGGCCGGAAGGCGATCCGCGGTGGCGTGCTTGCCCACCGCGTGCCGCAGCTGCGAAACATGGAAGACCGGGTGGATGCGGCTCCCATCCGGAAGGCGAATGCGTTATGCTACTGCTCTGATGCGTGCAAGGACCTAGAATGGCCCGAAGAAGCGGGCGACCAATTTTTGGCATGGTCGTCGGGTCACTGAAAGCTGGCGGTATGGGTCGTCGTCCCGCCGTTTCCTGTTGGCGAAAGAGATCATCTTTTGCTGGGCCCGTCGGAGGTGGTGCTTCAAGTGATCCAAAAGAGTATCCCGGTCGCGCAGAGCTGATTCCACGCTCTACACTTTGCACTCCCCTGGAAGGTGGCGAACGATGGACGGAGGGGAACGACCGTAAACGGCCTCAAACAAGGTGATGTCGGCTGCCTGGTGGTGGGCGGTGTTGTATGAGTACTCAGCCCACCCGAGCCACTTAGCCCAGCTACGCGGCTGCACTCCCACAAAGCTACGAAGATATGTCTCCAAGCACCGATTGAGCACCTCTGACTGGCCGTCGGTCTGGGGATGGTATGTCGTGCTCATGCAGAGACGGGTGCCCTGCAGGCAAAATAGTGTAGTTCAGAAGGCGCTCAAGAAGAGCGGGTCTCGGTCGCTGACGATCGATCGACGAAACCCATGAAGGCGTACGACCCCCTGAATGAAGTTGTGGGCGACTGTGGCTGCCGTGTAAGGATGACAGAGGGGAATGAAGTGTGCATACTTCAACAGCCGGTCTACTCTGACTAAGATGCATTCCAATCCCTGGGAGCGGGGCAGCTGATTGATGAAGTCCATGACGACGTCGTCCCAAATGCGGTCGGGAATAGGCATCGGCTGGAGTAGACACCCCGGAAAAACGGCTTCGTACTTGGCCTTCTGGCAGATGAGGCAGGCAACCACGAAGGCTTTGACCTTGTCGAACATGTGAGACCAATAAAGTGAGGATGCCAGCCGTCGATATGTCTGACACGCCCCGGCATGTCCTCCTATCGGGGATTCATGGAACTCAGCCAGTAATCGAGGATTTCTCGGGGAGGAGGGGTGAGCATGTGGCGGCCTTTGAAGAGTAGGCGGCCATCTACCAAGGAGAACGGTGGGTGGGCGGTGTCATCTATGATGAGGGTCGTCCGAATCTTGTTCAGTGCTTGGTCTGCCTCCACTTCTTTTTGAAGGGTGTCCGCGTCCTCCCACATCGGCCGGGAGATGGCTGCAAGCATGGGGTTGCGTGAGAGAGTGTCGGATGCGCGGTTCGCCATACCTGGCCGGAACTCGATGCTGAAGTCATAGCCCAGTAGCTTGGCCACCCACACCTGCTGAGCGGGCGTAGCAATCTTCTGCTGGAGGAAGTAGCAAAGGCTATGGTGGTCGGTGCGAACCACGAATCGTCAGTGTAGTAGGTAGGGCCGCCAATGTTGTACCGCGAGGACGTGGCCCATGAGCTCGTTCTCGTATGTTGATCGGCTGTGAATGGTGTCCGAGAATGCGCAGCTGAAATAGGCCACCGGGCGGCCGACTTGCATGAGTACAACCCCCACGCCGACGCCCGATGCGTCGTACTCCATGAGGAAGGGTTGAGAAAAATCTGGCATAGCTAGCACTGGGGCCCGAACCAAGGCCTGTTGGAGAGCGGTGAAAGCAGCGGCGGCCGCTGCCGGCCATTCGAAGGGGCCTTCAGCCGCTTTCTTGAGAAGCTGGGTGAGGGGATGGGCTATCATGTCATATCCCTGAATGACCCGCCGATAGTACCCAGTCAGGCCCAGGAATCCTCGTACATTACGGAGATACGACGGGGTTGGCCACCGGATGACCGCCTCGATCTTGTTGCTATCCATCGCAACTCTTGTCGCGGAGATGGTATGCCCCAAGTAACACACCTCTTGAACCCCAAAAGAACACTTCGACTGGTGGAGTTTAAGGTGGTGGTGCTGGAGAGTCGCCAATATTTATTGGACGTGTTGTAGGTGCTCGTGCCACGAATAACTGTAGACCAAGATGTCATCGAAAAAAAAACAAGTACATGGTGGCAAATTACCGACCGGAATATGTCGTTCATCGTGGCCTGGAAGGTTTGTGGTGCGTTGGTCAGGCCAAAAGGCATAACCGGGAACTCGTAGTGGTCGTCATGGGTCCGGAAGGACGTCTTGGCGACGTCGGCTGGCCGAACGCGAATCTGGTGGTAGCCGACACGGAGGTCCAACTTCGTGAAAACGGTGGCGCCGTGGAGATCATTCAGAAGCTCCTAGATTACCGGTATCGGGTACTTATCTGGAACAGTTGCTTTGTTGAGCTCCTGATAGTCCTCACAGAAGCGTCAGCTGCCGTCTTCTTTTTGACCAAGAGTACCGGGCTAGAAAAGGGGCTCGCACTGGGGCGGATGACGCCCCCTATCAGCTTGTCATGGACGAGCATCTCGATCTCGTCCTTCTGCACGCGCCCATAGCGATAAGAGCGGACTGATACCGCCGACATGCTGAGTTGGAGAGGGATGGCATGGTCGTGTGGCCGAGTTTGTGGTAAGCCTGATGGTGTCGTGACGAGGTCTGCAAACTCCGACAGGAGGTCCTGCATACCCGGAGGTGGTGCCAGGGTCGGTGGGGCCACGTCCCTGATAAACCAGAGCCATGCTGAAAACTCGACGTCCGTCGTCCTCTGAATCGTGCGGGAGGCGACGAGAGCACAGAGTAGGGCTGCATCCCCCACCAGGCAGCACTCCCGACCGTCCTGGAGAAACCGCATCGTCATAGTTTTTCAGTTGACCCGTACGTCCCCTAGTGTGCAGAGCCACGCCACTCCTAAGATAGCGTCGACTCCACTGAGGCCGAAGATGTAGAAATCCGCCGTCACCGAGTGAGGGCCCACTGAAAGGGGAACAGAGGGGCAGCGGCCCTGGACCGCTCGCCGACGGCCATCGCCCAAACTGACCATGAAGTCTGGCATGGGTTCCATCGGTATTCGGAGCTGGTGTGCCAGATGAGCGGAGAGGAAATTATGGCTCGCCCCGCTGTCCACCATGACAATAATGTGGCGGTCGCCCAGTTTGCCGACCAATTTCATTATTTGCGGCCCAGAAATGCCACCCACGAAAAAACAAGGAAGCTTCAACTTATGGAAAGCTGCGACGCCTGTGTCGTCGGTGGCGTCCTCCTCTGTGATCTCTAGGATCTCGATATCGGTCAGGGTGATCTCTGGTTCGGCATCGCCGATGATGGACCAGAACTCCTTGAACATGAAGACATGGGTCGGGGAGTCGGGTTACCGACAGCGGAAACACAACCCTTTGCGACAGAGCTCATCGAACTCATGGTTGGAGAACCGCTGAGGGGAGGCCGGACAAGCTGGTCGAGCAGCTGGGGCAACCCGAGGGGCTGGCGGCTTTGGGGTGGTGGTCTGCCAAGGTCGGCCCCCCGGCGGGTGTCTTCCTGGAGGTGGTGTGTGTCGAGGAGCTAAATTCGCCTCTATGCGGCGGGCCATGTTCAGGGCTTCGGACAACGTCCGGGGGTGATGCGTACAAAGCCGGGAGCGGATGTGTGGCAAGAGGCCTTGCATGAAGAAGCCGAGGTAGTGATCCGATGGTAAGCCTGGAACATGGGTGATGAGGGCCATGAACCCATCGATGTAGTCATCCAGTGTACCGAGTTGGCGTACCCCACAAAGTCGTTCGATAGCGGAGCCCGAGTAGCGGGTGTCGTAGCAGCCTATCATCTCTTGCTTGAGTGCCAACCATGAGATGGACGGGTTGGTATGGCGGAGCCATCGGGCCCAATGTAGGGCGGAGTCGTCGAGTCCCACGATGGCGGTAGAGACCTTGTCGTGGTCGGGAGTGTGATTGAGGTCGAAATACTGTCCTGCTTTGGCGATCCACCCCATCGGATCTACGTCGGCAAAGCTAGGGAGGTCCAAGGAAAGGGTCGGATGGCCAGGGGGCGGCGGGGTCGGGGTCTCCCTGATGGGCGGAAACGGTGGCGCCCCGAGGAGGGACCCGCCGGGGCCCGAGCCCGCGGATCCGCTGGTGGACGAGGCGGCGGGCGGTTGGAGCGCATCAAACTTGGCATGAAGGGCGAGGATGGAGGCGTGCATGGAGGTGACGCGGGCTTCCTGGGCTTCGACGCGGCGGAGGGCCTCAGCGGCGATGTTCTCCTGCTGAAGATCCACAGTTGACCGAGTGTTGCGGGCCATGAGGGCGAACGGGAAACAACGGCCTACTAGGAGGCAACAGCGGCGGTTGAGCACTCAGCGTCGCGGGGAAGGCGTTCGCGGAATGCGACGGCGAACGGCTGCTGCGGTACGGGACAAGGGGGGCTGGTTCTCCGGTGGCTGGAGGCGGGCGGAGAGGGCAGGTCGGACCACTTTGTTGTAGAGCCGAGTGAGAGGGAGGGGAGCGGAGAGATAAGAGACGTGAGATAGAGAGGGGAGGTAGAGAGAGAGAGGGGATTAGGGATAGAGAAGAGAAAACATAACATTCATCCGAGATGGTTCTAATACAAGACTTACACGTCCTCTTATAGTGATGAGGAGTGAATACAAAAGTAAATAACTTAATTTAGGAAATACAAATTACTAAAAATGACGCAAGCAAATAAAGCAACAAATAATGCTCATAATTGGCGCAAACAGATAAAGAAACAAATAATGTCACATAATTGATTAATTATCTCCTGCGGTAATGGCGGTCCCCTCCGATATACGCTCTCGACGCATGTAAACTTTCCAAAGAGGCTCGTCGTCGTGTACCTCTGTAACATTATATATTTTCTTAACTAAAACTTCGGATTAGTTGGGAATTATTCTTATTTATTCATGTGCAAGATTGATAATTTTTGAAATGTTTTCTAATGTAAATCTCTCAAAGTGCATGCAGTAAGCTTAATGGTGTTGTTACATGAATGAACCCTTTGATTTCTTTTGTTATACATCTACAATTATAGTTCTCTAATCATGTGTGATACTAATATTTTGTTGAGTTTAGTACAGCAAATTTTTCCAAGAAATAATTTGCCATTATTTTCTTACATGCTTCCAATTTCTTATGCATCGTATCTTATTTTCATCTTAGAGTGCACATTTTTTCCCTAAATTACAGTTTGTGACACTGACTTTCATTTTCTGTATGTGTTGCCTTTTATGGGCAATATGATGTGAAAATCACAAACAGTACAACAACATGCAAACCTTTATTCCAAAATAGTGGGGTCGGCAATATGGATCCTTTGTCGTCATTGTGTCCTATCTTTTGTCATAATCTCACTAATGCCTAAGTACATCATATCTTTCTGTATAGTTTCATTCCAAGTCTTTATTGGTCTACCCCTCCCTCGTTTAATATGTCTAGTGACTAGACTCTTACAAAGCCTAACAGGTGCCTCTAATGGTGAAAATCACAAACAAAACTTATAAAAATACTCAAATATGATGTAGACCAAGTTAATTTAACTTTGAAGTCAATTAAAAGAAGATCAAGTTAATTTAACTCTGAAGTAGACCAATTTAGTTTTTGAGTGCGCTCTCCTAGAATACCATTTTATTTTGACTTTCCAAATTGATTCGGAATCAAAATTTTCCATTTTGAGCTTACATAACTTGTTCGATCTTTACTAGAGCAGTCACTTAAAACTGAAAACCGTAAACCGAACCGGAACCGCAAAGTACCGGACCGAACCGTTTGCAAATTATTTTGGTTCTGTTTTGAATTTTGGAACCGTGAACAACTTTGGTTCGGGTGTGTGGTTCTTACATTTTATTATCCGGACCGCAACCACAACATACAAGTCTCAAGCGGTTTCCAAATTTTTGGAACCGATCCGAACCAAACCGAAGTAGAACCAAAGCGCAACCCGTTTATTATCATTAATTTTATTATAATATTGTTATTATTTTATAATCTATCTATAATATTTATACTTACTATCAGAGGTGAAACTGGTGCAGTTTGGACCCAAACCGTAATCTCATCAAAATGAGTCGGTTTTGGACTGAACAAAACCGCACCAAAACCGTATAGTATGATTTGACATTGGTGCGGTTTGAAGTCAGTTTTTATAGTACAGTTTTAATTTTTATATACTTATATAATGTATTTTCAATTTTACATACATATTTTTCTGAAATATTATATTTTAAAAATATAGAATGTATACAATTACTATTAAATAGTAATTATGAAAGACACAACTAATTGTAGTCGATTATTACGGTTGCGCAAGCTGACGAGATGCGCGCAAGCCGACTAGATGTTGTGACAAGTCTTTACACGTAGGAAAGCGACGGATACTACCCCACAGATCGTGGAAGAGACCGACGAGTAGTGCGCAACTTAATTATTTTTATTTTGTTGTTGTTTTGAGTTTTACTATTTGTAGACCGCTATTATTTCACTGCGTCATGTTTGATTTTGTTTTAGTTGTAATTCATTTGAACCGTACCGAACCACATAGAAGCATGTCGACGAGACGCGCACAAGCCAACTAGACGTCGTACCAAATCTACACGCGTAGGAAGGCGACATATACTACTAGTCCACCGATCGTGGAAGAGACTGTCAAGGAGTGTGCAACTTAATTATTTCTATTTTGAAGGTGTTTTGAGTTTTTTGCAGACCGCTTTTATTTCATTCTTTCAAATTGGGTTTTAGTTTTAGTTGCAACCAATTGGAACCGGACCGAACTGCATAGAACCGGACCGAACCGTTAGAGACTGGTTTGTTTTTGGTTCTTGTTAAACCATAACCGGAACCGTTGACACGACAGTTCCAAAAATTATGATGGAATCGAAATCAGAATCGGAACCGGTCAAAACAAATAAGGTTTTGGTTCTAACTTGAAGCATCGTTACCTTAACGGTTCGGTTCATGGTTTTAGTAGAACGGGAACCGAACCGGAACCGTGACAGCTCTGATCTTTTCTTAATATCAAGTTATCAACCATATTTATGGGAGAGTAAATAGGCATAAAGAGAGACCTCCCCCATTTTTTTTTTGGGGGGGGGGGGGGGGGGGGGGGACAAAATGTACAAGGCAAAGAGATATTTGCCTGGTATTGAAAAACATTTCATTTCAAGTTTCATAGATAAGTGAAACCAAAGTTTCAATTGTCTATCCGATAAGAAATTCCTCATGAAAATTCCAATTAGAAATTCCCTCTTTCCATTTATTTCATCTTTAGAACTGTAATTTTCATGAATATAAACCGATTAATAATTGATATATATATACTAAGCAAATCCATATGTGTGAAATAGACAATATGGTCTCCTTGGGAAAAAAATAACTAGGTATTATTGTAGATTTTTTCTCTATTTATTCTTCATAATTATCATTATCAATATTTGTATCTCATCCATTTGTGTTTTTTTCATAATTTTTTATTTGTTCCTATGGAGTGATGTTTGAAGTATTAAATTACATCATCATTAGCCTTATCACAACTATTTGAGATAAAAAATTTCATATATTCTATTTTATTCCCAAGTGGTTTAACCTTATCATATCAAATTGAACAACTCTAACTGACACACTAATTAAATGACACACTAATTAATCGACACACTATTTATTATTTAGTGTGCACGCTCGCAACCATTTACATTGACGATCATATCCCCTAACTAGCCTTCTAATAAGAGCAAATTTTATGTGTGTTCAGTTCAATGAATATGAGGAAGGTGTGGGATGCATCCGCAATGTCCATCAAATTGTGTTTTTATTTGATGGACGACACCGATGCATCCTCCACACCACGTTGATCCATATATGCTCAATGCACATAAAATTTGTTCTTCTAATAAAGTTATTTATTAATTTTTCTTTTATATATTTTTTCCATGCATCTTTTTTAGCTTTGCATTTCTACTGCATTAAAATTGGATATCAAAAAATATATTTTTACCAGACAACACTGTTGAAAAATTTCACAAGTCAATCAACTAGTAGTTCTGATGTCAAGTAAATGTTTCCAAAAATATCAAGCTGATCACTTGATCAAGCGGAAACGAGAACTAGGCGCAGGAACACTCCAACCGTAAACTGAGCTATGTATCAGAAAGCAATGAAGAGCAAACACAGATCTTGCATTAATCCACTATCAACTTTACAAGCCAAGGTATACATGACGAGACATGATTTCGCCAAGTACAATGAGAAGAAAACAAACAAGAGCAAACTTCAAGCCGGGAGGACTGCCTCCAAGAGCGCTGAGTCCGCCGAGACCGCCGAGACCGCCAAGCCGCTGCTGCTACTCTGAATCTACGGAGTCCGCACAAACCGCGCGGACAACCCGTTATTCTGCTGACGTCTGCTCTACAAACCGCCGCCAATCTGAATGAACAGACCGCCAAGTCCGCCTAGACCGACGACTTGGTTATTGAACTTGGATCAAATTGAGGAGAGAAAATTGGTTGGTCGTCTCCTGCGACCTGCTGCAACTACTGATTGTAAACCGCAAGCTTCACTGCTTCCTGACCTTGATCAGAACCAGACGCCCGGCTTCACAGTGCTAGCCTCACAACCTGCAAACAGCAACCAGTTAGTCTCAAACCGCGTGACCTGGAAAACCGAGTCCGCAACAACTGATCTGCGCTCAACTTACTGTTCACTCTGTTGTTATAAACGTGTCGGGGGGGGGGGGTCTATTTATAGGCGGGGTGAGGAATGTGGTCACCGCCCTAATGAATATAGTCACCACCCCAGCTCGCAGCAAGCAAAGCCCAGTCCGCCGAGTCCGCAAGGACTTAGCCAGACTTCAAACAACCCGTCAGGCGCCAAGTCAAGGTCAGTCCACACCAGGCGGACACCACGCCAGTCCGCACACAGGAAACACGCAGACACAGCAACATTCCAATCACTGTGTCAATCCGCACGCTACATACGGACACGACAACAACCCGCACAGCCCGAGAACAACGCCTCAGCTCGCCGCAAGAGTCCACGACCAAAGGCAGACCGCCCGGTCAACAGCGGACTCTGCGGACACTGCGATCACCATGAACTTGTCCCAGAATGTGACCAAGTCCAGCAACCCACCAACAACTAGTGCGAGCTTGGCGGACACAAAAAACCAGACAGTCAACTCCATGGACAGTCCGCCGCCATGAATGTGGCTATGACCTACCGCAACACCGGAGAGCTCGGCAAGGACCAAAGTTGATCTCCAAACCAGTTCGCAATAGCGGACTCCACGGACTCTAAACAAGTCTGACACATCTACGCGGATATATCCTCCAAACCGCCTGGTTACTCCAAGAGCAAGATCTGCAGAATCCGCAGGCCAAGCTAAGCACCACAATTAGACCGCCAAAGACAGACTGCCCAAGCCGCTTTACTAGACGCCCAAGCCGCCAAGTCTACCTAGCCAATGACCACCCAGGACGCAACATCAGTCCGCCCAAGCCGCGCGGTCTGCCCCATCACCCACTTTCACTTCATAATTTTCAACACTCCCCCTTGAAGTGAGAAGTGGTGATCAAGCACAGCAATCCTTGTAACCGAGTAAACGACACCTTCGACAACGGCTTCGTGAAAATGTCTGCGACATTATCCTCACTCCGCACATGTTGCACCATCAGAGATCCCTCCAACACCTTCTCCCGTATGAAGTGGTGCTCAATCTCGATGTGCTTGGTCCGAGCGTGACAAACTGGATTGTTTATCAGTTTCAGGGCACTCTCATTGTTACCGCTCAGCAGAGTAGGACCACGCACTTCTTCATAGACGTCCTCTACTAGTCTCCTGAGCCAGATGACTTCCCGAGCTGCTAAAGCCGAGGCCTTGTATTCCACTTCCATAGTAAAGACGGGCACCGAGTCTTGCTTCTCGCTGCACCAAGAACTACTCCCTGATCCACAAATGAAGACGTAACCGGATGTTGACTTCCGGTCGTCTGAATCTCCCCCATAATCAGCATCTGAGTACCCTTGAAGAACAAACTCTGTGCTTCTCCTATACAGAAGACCCATGTCAGAAGTGGCCTTCATGTACTTCAAGATATTTCTAGCCACCATCAGATGAGGCTTCCTGGGTTCCTCCATGTACCGACTTACGCGGCCAACTGCATAAGCAATATCTGGCCTTGTAATCGTCAAGAAAATAAGACTCCCAACTAGAGCCCAAAACACCAAAGGATCCGGAAGAATCCTCCACTCATCCCGCCGAAGTTTGATGTCAGAATCAAATGGAGTAGAGCTACTCTTCCCCTCCTGCATGCCGAATCGCTGAACGATCAGTTCCGCATAGCCTTTCTGGGACACAAGTATGCCGCTCTCCTTCCTCTCCACCTCAAGTCCAAGGAAATGGTGGAGTTCACTCAAATCCTTCATCTCGAACCTGATAGCTAGCTCTGCCCTGAGCCTAGCTACTTCCTCCTTGGAATTTCTTGTGATGATCATGTCATCCACGTACAATAGCACCAGGACTAGAAGCTCCCCCTTCTGCTTGACGAAGAGACTCTAATCAGAGTTTGAAATCAGATATCCGCAGAACTGAAGATATTTTGCAATATTCCCATACCAGGCTCCAGGAGCCTGCTTCAACCCATAGAGCGCCTTCCAGAGTTTGCAGATGTAGTCCGGATGTTCTTCATATATGTACCCGAACGGCTGATCCATGAAGATGTCCTTGTCAATTTCCCCGTAAAGAAAAGCGTTCTTTACGTCCAGCTGTCACACCTTCCAACCCTAGCAAGCCGCCAAAGAGATCACCACTCGTACTGAAGTCATCTTCTCCACTAGACTAAACGTCTCCTAATATTACTCTCCATACTATTGCGAAAACCCCCGAGCTACAAGCCGAGCCTTATACCGTTCGATGCTTCCATCTGCCTTCTTCTTGAGCTTGTAGACACACTTGCAAGTAATAGGAGTAACGTCATCCACCTTGGGCACCAATTCCCAAGTTTCATTGTTCCTGAGGGTAGCCATCTCCTCATCCATGACATCAACCCACCCCTTTACTCCAGCAGCTTCTTCAAACTTTGAAGGCTCCCGCTCATCCAAGGGGCCTGCGAAAAAACAGGTAATGAAGCTCACCGTGTTTCCTTCGCAGTAGCGAGCTGGTGGCTTAATGATCCTCTTTGATCTCCGAAGAGGCTGCTCCTTGCTCACCACCTCTATTGCTTCTTCAGCACCAACTCTGTTCCCGAGCACACTTGGAGCATCGCTCCCCCTTCTTCCCGAACCAGAAGCTTCAGCCCCAGAGTTTGAAACACTTGGAGCTCCTGGTGACACAGGCAGCTCCACCTGAAGATCCTCAGCAGCTTCCTCTTGCCCTTCATCAACCCTGCTCTCCTGCAATTCAACAGTGCCACCTCCATATGACGTCTGCTCATCAAAGACAATGTCTCTTAAAACAAAGAACTTCTTTGTCGCAGGATCCATGCACTTCTACCCTTTCTTCCGCTCATCATAGCACTTAAAGACAAGCTTCCTTGCCTTTGCATCAAGCTTGGTCCTCTTAGCATCCGGGATATGAACATAACAGGTTGATCCGAACACCCGAAGGTGTTCCACACTCGGCTTCTCCTTGAACATCATTTCAACCGGAGACTTCATGTTGATCAGACTTAGAGGCATCCGATTGACGACATACGTTGTGCAGGCCATTCCTTCCGCCCAGAAGGACCTGGGAATGGTCTTTGCATGAAGCCAGCATTTGCAAGTTTCCGTCAAGTGACGGATCTTCCTCTCCGCTACTCCATTTTGTTGTGGAGTATGAGCACAAGTAAGCTCCCTATGGATCTCGTGCTTCCTGCAAAAACTGGAGAACTCAGATGAGACAAACTCACCACCGTTGTCTGGTCTGAACTTCTTGATCGGCAAGCCAAGCCGGCCCTCCACCAGCTCCTTGAACTCCACAAACAATTGGAAAGCTGTCGACTTCTCCTTCATGAAATACACCCAAGTGTATCTTGGGTAATCATCAATCAACACAAGCATATATCTGCTGCCTCCAAGACTAACGGTTGTTGTTGGCCCCATCAAGTCACCATGATTGCATTCTAATGGTGCCTTGCTACTCGTTTGAGACTTATCAAACGGAAGGCGATGAGCCTTACCGTACTGACATCCCGCACAAACGTGGCCATCTCCATAGGAGGACAACTTCGGCAAGACTCTTACCAGACTCTTCATTGACATAGCCTTAAGCTTGTCCATCCTCATGTGCCCTAGTCTCTCATGCCAGATAGCCGCGCTATCATTGGCTCTCATTCGATCAACATAAGAGCTTGTTGATAGAACAAACAAGTCTCTTACTCTTCTCCCTACATGAGCAACATCAGTCTTTACCGCTGATACGTTGTGGAGAAACCTTACTTCTGCTGGGCCAAACAGAACATGAAAGCCCGCGTCGACCGCATTGGTCACCAAGAAGAGGTTGTTCTTCATGCCGGGTACGTGATACACACTCCTTAGAGTAAGCAAACCCTGAGCACTCTCCAAAGAAACAATGCCCTCCTTCTCTACAGAAGGAATAGAATCACCAGCTATAATAATTGCTTCATTACTTGTGAACGGTTGCAGAGATGTGAACTTCGACTCATCTCCAGTGAGGTGATGACCACACCCCGAGTCAACTATCCAGTCATCTTGGTAGTCAACGGTGGCAAGAGGATAAACACACGTGCTTGTCAAGAAGGCTCCTCCCCACCCGGCTTCCTCAGAACTGGAACAAACTCCCTCCTTGCCTGCAACATGCCCAGGTTGCAACTTGACCTTGCAGTCGCGCTTGAAGTGGCCTGCTTGATTACATCTGTAACACTTCAACTCTTTCTTCCAATTCTTCTTATGAGCAGAGCTCCTCTCTTGCTGATAAGAAGTTGAAGGCCCTTGTTCGGCAGCAGGGTTCTTCTTATTCTCTCATCTATTCTTCTTCTTCTCAGTGATCAGAGCTTCACTACATCCTTCAGAGATAGTCACACCGGCCATCTGCGCTCTCCTATGACGCTAACAAGTTTTCCAGCTCCAACAGAGAAGGTTGAGTTGCCCACCCTTGCACGGAAGTCACAAAGGCCACATATTCCTTCCACAGCCCGCGGACTATGTGCCTCTTCAACTTTGCTTCAGAGATGGGCTCATCAGGATCCAATGCTGATATTTCAGCGCACAGATTCTTCATATTCAAAAAGAACTTAGAGATGGAGAGATCACCTTGAGTTTCCTTAGCAACTATTCTCCAGGAACTGCAGTCTAGCCACATTCTTCCTATTGAACAACTCATCAATGGTTGTCCAAATCTCTGCAGCGGACTCACATCCTAAGATATGATCAAAGAGCTCATGTGAGACAGCCCGTTTGAGAGCAAACTCTGCCTTAGCATTAGTTCTTCTCTAAACTCTCACTCCCTCAGCAGTACCAGTAGCAGCAGTAACCTCTTACTTGTCGTCACCACTAACGACCTCCCATAACTCCTCACCCAAGAGATAGCTCTTCATGCAGGACTTTCACTTCTTGAAGTTAGTCGCTGTCAGAAGCTCAATGCCAAGACCTCTTCCGTAGGCTCCTTCCATTGCAAATCACCACTGATCACAAAGCTTCCAGAAACGACGAGCACAATATGAGGTTGATCACAGCTCACTGCTCAAGACACTGTTCCCTCTGATACCATGTTGAAAAAGTTCACAAGTCAATCAACTAGTAGTTCTGGTGTCAAGTAAACACTTCCAAAACTATCAAGCTGATCACTTGATCAAGCGGAAACGAGAACTAGGCGCAGGAACACTCCAACCGTAAACTGAGCTATGTATCAGAAAGCAATAAAGAGCAAACACAGATCTTGCATTAATCCACTATCAACTTTACAAGGCAAGATATATATGGCGAGACATAATTTCGCCAAGTATAATGAGAAGAAAACAAACAAGAGCAAACTTCAAGCCGGGCGGACTGCCTCCAAGACCACTGAGTCCGTCGAGACCGCCGAGACCGCCGAGACCGCCAAGCCGCTGCTGCTACTATGAATCTACGGAATCCGCACAAACCGCGCGGACAACCCGTTATTTTGTTGACGTCTGCTCTACAAGCCGTCGCCGAACTGAATGAACAGACCGCCAAGTCCTCCTAGACCGGCGACTTGGTTATTGAACTTGGATCAAATTGAGGAGAGAAAACTGGTTGGCCGCCACCTGCGACCTGCTGCAACTGCTGATTGTAAACCGCAAGCTTGACTGCTTCCTGACCTTGATCAGAAGCAGACGCCCGGCTTCACAGTGCTAGCCGCACAACCTGCAAACAGCAACCAGTTAGTCTCAAACCGCGTGACCTGGAAAACCGAGTACGCAACAACTGATCTGCGCTCAACTTACTATTCACTCTGTTGCTGTAGACGTGTCGGGGGGGGGGGGGTCTATTTATAAGCGGGGTGAGAAGTGTGGTCACCGTACTAATGAATAGAGTCACCACCCCAGCTCACAGCTAGCAAAGCCCAGTCCGCCGAGTCCGCAAGGACTTAGCCGGACTTCAAACAACCCGCCAGTCGCCAAGTCAAGGTCAGTCCACACCAGGCGGACATCGCTCCAGTCCGCACACAGGCAACACGCGGACACAACAACATTCCAATCACTGTGTCAGTCCGCACGCTACATGGGGACACGACAACAACCCGCACAGCCCGAGAACAACGCCTCAGCTCGCTGCAAGAGTCTACGACCAAAGGCAGACCGCCTGGTCAACATCGGACTCTACGGACACTGCGATCACCATGAACTTGTCACAGAATGTGACCAAGTCAGCAACCCACCAACAACTGGTGCGAGCTTGGCGGACACAAAAAAACAGACCGCGAACTCCATGGACAGTCCGCCACCATGAATGTGGCTATGACCCACCGCAACAACGGAGAGCTCGGCAAGGACCAAAGCCGATCTCCAAACCAGTCTGCAATACTGGACTTCGCGGACTCTAAACAAGTCTGACACATCTCCGCGGATATAACCTCCAAACCGCCCGGTTACACCAAGAGCAAGATCTGCAGAATCCGCAGGCCAAGCTAAGCACCACAATCAGACCGCCAAAGACAGACCGCCCAGGCCGCTTCACTAGACGCCCAAGCCGCCAAGTCTACCTGGCCACTGACCACCCAGACGGCAACATCAGTCCGCCCAGGCCGCACGGTCTGCCCCATCACCCACTTTCACTTCATAATTTTCAACAAACACTCAGACCCTCATACAACACAGTCAGTCCAATTATTATTTTATAAAATTTCATGTAAATCTACGTAAGATTCTTTTGAAGAATCAATTGATGATACATAAATCTAATCTTAGTGTTCTCCATCTTAAAATAAAATAGAACCATAAATATTGCTAATTTAATGACGACAAAAAAAAACATATTAAATAAAAGATCTTTAAAGTAATTTAAACCGGAGACACTAGGCGGGGAAATTTTAACATGGTGGGGAGACACTAGGCAGGGAAATTTATTAAGAGTGGTAGGATGTGTAATAGAGGAGGGTGATGACCGCTTTGATGTGTTGATTTGGTGTCGTGGACAGTGGCGGAGAATTGGCGCGGAGAATGTTAACACCCGTGGGAAAGGTGGTGAGAGTTGGCCTGTATTATTCTACATCGAGGGCGGGGAGGCCTCAATTGGCAGCTCTCATTGCCAAAACATGGAGCTCATGGACAATGAGGGATTCCCAACATCATGGATGTTGGCGTCACTACACATCTTGTTCATCGACAATAATAGGGAATGATGAATCATAGTGAGATGAAAGCATGCTTATCATCACTGGGGCAAGAGATGTGCGTTGTTGTGCAGATCTGATGTGAGTGTAACTAGAGCCACAAAACTATAAGTCGATTCTTGGACTTTGTTGTTGGATTGTGACACCTCATCAATCTGTATGCCTCGGTAATTACTGATTTTGGAGGAGTCATATATTTAGAATATCATTATAAGGAAAATACTCTTCAAGAGATATTTTTTCTATTTCGACTGAGTCTCGTTTTGGCAACCTCCTCATCCTCAAGGCTATATATAGAGGAGATATCTCTAGGGCTAAATACAAGAGAGAAACAGGAGATCAAGAGAGGAGAAGTTCATTCCTTGTCTGGCCGGACAAAGGAGGTGCAGCGGCGGCGTACAATGGTTCTTCCTCACGGGCAGTCTGACCGCAAGCAAATCGAAGACCCTTCGGCAATTCCGGTGATCGGTCCAGGAGTATTCATCAGATCGGCAGCAAGTTCTCAGGCGAAGAATCTCTGGAGGCCGGCAACACAAGGAGGTTCCGCGGAAGAAGACGAACGTTGTTCATGCGATACCGCCTGGCGATATCGCTATCGCCCGACGATAGCTTCAAGTTCCAAATCGTACAATTTCCCTTGGCGTGTCCCCGATCTTTGTGATTTCAGCGTAAACTCTGTACTAAATTCTCTGATTATAGTGGATCTTCTCCGGTGCTCTCCCCGTGGACGTAGGATCCTCTCTCTGAATCACGTAAATTAATTGTGTTGTCTGTGTGTGTGCTTGAAATCTCGTTCTGTATTTATTTTACGCTACAACGTGTGCTCGATTAAATTCTGTTGCGTTACTGCGAACTCGATCTGATTTTATAACAATTGCTATCAGAGCTAGGTTCCACGGGGGTGATTGATTGGACGTTCCGGTTTTAGGTTTGAGTCAACGGTAGGTGATGACATCGGTCTGCTCCCTAGCTTCTCAGATCTGATCCGTGAACTTAATCAGATTGCCTAGTAGCTCTGCGAGCAAAGCAATGGTGGCAAAATTCTAGATTTCGAAGTACGATGGCAAAACTGATTTCGGGCTCTATGGCAGAAGCGGTTCAAGGCGGTTCTTGTTCAGCAAGGTCTCCACAAGGAGCTCCTCGGCAAGAAGGAGTCCGAGAAGAAGGATGACGAATGGGAGGAACTGGATCTAAAGACCATTAGAACAATCCAATTGTGTCTAGCAGACGATGTCATGTATAACGCAGTCAATGCTGAGACTACAGAAGACCTGTGGAAGAAACTGGAAGAGTTGTACATGTCTAAGTCTCTCACAAATAAACTCTACGTGAAGAGGCAGTTATACAGTTTGAGGATGTCAGAGAGCACTCAGCTGCTGGAACACATGAACGTGTTCAACAAACTCATCTCCCGGTTGTGGAGCATGGACGTAAAGGTCGAAGAAGAAGACCATGCTCTTCTTTTATTTTCTTATCTACCGAAGTCCTTTGACCATCTGGTCACCACAATCCCTTACGGAAAGGATACTCTTAAGATGGAGGAGGTGATGATGACCTTGCTCCCGAATGAAACGAGGAGCAAGTCTGGTCCTGGCACCAACGAGGGTTTGTTTGTTCGTGAAGAACAAAGAGCCGGTCTGAGGCAGATCGAGAGACAGTGGCAAGCAGGAAAACCAACCTAGGTCTAAGTCTAGGGGCAAGAACAACAAGTGTCACTACTGCAAGAAAGAGGGGCACTGGAAAAATAACTGCCCGAAGAAGAAGCTCCAGGAGAAGACGCAAGAGCCACAACAGGCTGTAGTGGCATCCAATTCTGAGAGAGACGCTGACGTCCTTCATGTCTCACCCATCCTTGATACCACTGACACGTGGATCATGGATACAGGATGTTTCTATCACATGTGCTCACACAAAGAATGGTTTTCAACCTTCAGGTAATGTGATGGCGATCGTGTTTTGATGCGGAACGACTTAGAATGCAAGACGCTGGGGATTGACAGTATCAAAATCAAGATGTTCGACGGAACAATCAAAACCTATACAGACGCAAGGTACGTGCCCGATCTAAGGAAGAGTCTGATTTCCCTAGGTACTCTGGAGGCGGTCGGGTACTCTTACACTGGTGAGGGCGGATACTTGAAGGTCAAGAGAGGCACTCTGGTGGTCATGAAAGGAGAGCGCTCTGGTACTCTCTACAGACTGATCGGTACCACAATTATTGGTGATGCAGCGGTCACTGCGACGTCAGATGAGGATTCCTCTCTGTTGTGGCATGTCAGGCTTAGCCACATGAGCGAGAGAGCACTGCTGGAGCTACATAAGAAAGGCCTTCTGAAAGGGGTCAAGACCTGCAAGTTGGATTTCTGCGAGACGTGCGTTATCGGGAAGCAGTGCAAAGTAAAGTTTGTAACGTCAAGCAAGCGTAGAAAGCAAGTACTGGAGTACATACACTCAGACGTTTGGGGGCCAGCCTCAGAGCCATCATTTGGAGGTGCCAGATACTTTGTGACCTTCATTGACGACTTCTCAAGGAAGGTCTGGATCTACTTTCTCAAGCATAAGTCTGAGGTGTTCGAGAAATTCAAAAACTGGAAGACCAAAGTGGAGAAGCAGACCGGGAAGAAGGTGAAATACCTCAGATCGGATAATGACGACGAGTACACCTCAGCGGAGTTCCAGGCACACTACAGTCAGGAGGGCATCACTCGTCATCTCACTATTCCTGGTAAACCACAGCAAAATGACGTTGCAGAAAGGATGAATAGCACATTACTAGAGAGAGCTCGGTGCATGCGTCTATTTGCCGACCTACCAAAGTCTTTATGGGCCAAAGTGATAAATACGACATGCTATCTAGTGAATCAGTCTCCATCGATGTCACTAGATCTGAAGTCTCCACAAGAGGTTTGATCAGGTACTTCCGTTGATTATTATGATATTCACATTTTTGGTTGCCCTGTGTACACGCTGATGTAGGACTCGGAGAGGACGAAGCTAGATGCTAAGTCCAAGATGTGCATTTATCTGGGCCGAAAGGCTGGCACAAAGAGGTTCAAGCTGTGGAACCCTGAAACCAAGAAGGTGGAGGTGAAGAGCGATGTCATCTTTGATGAGCCCTCTATGCTTAAGAAGTCTCAGTCTCAATCTAAAGAAGTGGGTAGACTCTAGTCACACCACTGGAGGTGGAGCTGGAAGGAAGTGACAACGCTGTCGATCATGGTGATTCCTCCGACTCAGAGGATACTGATGTTGTGCAACCTACTGGTGTGGAGTCGTACGAGGAGAGAGGTCAATTGCCAGAGAAAGGGCGAGGAGAGAGACAACTCTATGTGGGAAGCAGACTGGAGGAGATGCCTCAAAAGAACCTCAGACTACAAAGGAAGACACAAGTGGGTGTCAGGAAGGAGTCCACATCCGGAAAGGACATGGAGGCAAGGCTTTCGCACAGAAGAAAGGTGATCGATGAAATCCTCATGGTGAAGACGTGCGCTACCTATGGTAGCGATGTGGGATATGGGTCATGAAGACGACATTTCTTCAAGAAGATCTACATACTATGGAGAGCGAGAAGAGACAATCGGCTCTCAGTGGACAGGGAATCGCGACCCTTAGCTTTTTGATCGCGATGAGCCCCAGCTAGGCGGACAGTTTTCCATATCCGCCTAGTCTCCTAGATCGCGTGCCCTACGGGACGGCGGGATTCACTTCAAAAGAACCAGACTTTTCCTTGGGAGCTGGTTAGTCTAGGGGCGGCCCCAAAGGACCCGGGGCGGCCTCTGCCCGACAATCCGCCCAGGCCGCCCGCAACAGGCCCTGCCGGGCGGATCAGTCCGCCCACTAGGGGGCGGCCCCCAAGCCGGGCGGACTCCCCTGGGTGTGGAGTCCGCCCAGGAAGGAGTCCACATCTGGGAAGGCCGGACCAGACTCCCTGGAGGCCGGTACAAGCCGGGCGGCTGGAGTAGATTCCCCCTGTCCGCCTGCCACCCACAAAGGGGTTCGCACCGAGGGGGCGGCCCCGGCATCCTGCCGGGCGGAAACGAGTCCGGCCTGCCGGGCGGACTCCTCCCGGAGTTCGCCCGCTAGGGGCGATGAAGTCTTCATCTTCTCACCCGTGGTGAAGTACTGTTCCATACGGGTGCTACTTGCTATGGTGGCGATGTGGGACATGGAGTTGGATCTGATGGACGTGAAGACAACATTTATTCACGGTAGCTTAGAGGAGGAGATCTACATACTGTAGCCCGAGGGGCTCATTCGACCCGGTGACGAGAAGAAGGTGTGCAAACTGAAGATATCTCTTTACGGTTTGAAGTAGGCTCCGAGGATGTGAAATAAGAGGTTCGACGCATTCATGACTTCACATGGTTACAACCGAAGCCATTACGACATCTGCATCTACGATAAGTTCTTGGCTAATGGAGATATTCTGATTCTGATGTTATATGTCGATGACATGCTGATTTCTTGCAAGTCAGCTCATGAGATCAAATCACTGAAGCAAGGGCTACATGCTGAGTTTGAAATGAAGGATCTGGGTCACACACAGAAAATCCTGGAAATCAAGCGGGACAGAAAGCGAGACATGCTTTGACTTTCTCAGATATGTTATATTCAAAAGGTTCTGGAAAGGTTTAGTATGATGGAATCTAAAGCAGTCATGACTCCGTTGAGATAGTAGTTCAGATTATCATTACAGCAGTGTCCAGACTTAGAAGAGGAACGTCGAAAGATGCTCAGGGTACCGTACGCTAGTGCGGTAGGATGCTTAATGTACGCAATGATTTGTACGAGACCAGATATCGCTCAGGATGTGAGCGTTGCCAGCAAATATATGGGGAATCCAGGACGACAACAATGAGATGCAGTTAAGTGGATTATGCGGTACTTGAAAGGAACGCCAGATGTTGGTCTAGTCTTCCAAAGGAGCAAGGATGTCAGTGCTCTAGAGGGCTACGTCAATTCCGACTATGCTAGCGACCTCGATAGAAGGAGATCTACTTTCGGGTATATCTTCCTTCTAGGTGGAGGCCCCATCAGTTGGAAAGTCACTATTCAGGACATCGTGACTCTATCTACAATAGAGGCGGAGTACATTGTTGCGTTGGAAGCGGCAAAAGAGGTCATCTGACTCAAAGGTCTCGCTAAAGAACTCAGGATTTCTCAGGAGGCGGTGAAGCTGCACTGCGACAGCTAGAGTGCAATTTGTCTGACTAAAGACCCGATCTTTCACGCAAGGACAAAACACATTGATGTACGGTACCATAAGTTGAGAGAGTTCGTTGGGAGTGGAGACATTCAGTTACTAAAGGTGCCCACAGAGGACAACGTTGCGGATTGCTGACCAAGCCACTAACAGGAGTCAAGTTCAAGCACTGCCATGACTTGGCTCACATTCACGCATGCTGATTGGGTTAACCCTAGGGAGAGGGGGTAGTACGTCGGAGGGAGAAGATCCAAGCTGCAGGTGGAGTTCGTTATTTGAGGCGCCAAAGTGGAGATCGTTGGATTGTGACACCTCATCAATCCGTGTGCCTCGGTAATTCCTGATTTTGGAGGAGTACTATATTTAGAATATTATTATGAGGAAAATATTCTTCCAAAGATACTCTTCCTATTTTGGCTGAGTCTCGTTTTGACAACCTCCTCATCCTCAAGGCTATATATAAAGGGGCTATCTCTAGGGCTAAATACAAGAGAGAAACAGGAGATCAAGAGAGGAGAAGTTCATTACTTGTCCGGCCGGCCAAAGGAGATGCAGTGGCGGCAAAGGTTCTTCCTCCCGGGCGGTTCGAGCAAATCGGAGACCCTTCGGCAATTTCAGTGATCGGTCCAGGAAGATCATCAGATCGGCGGCGAGTTCTCAGGCGGAGAATCTCTGGAGGACGGCGACACAAGGCGGTTCTGCGGAAGAACACGAACGCTGTTCGTACAATACCGCCCGACGATATCGCTACCGCACGACGATAGCTTCCAGTTCCAAATCGGATGATTTCCCTTGGCGCGTCTCCGATCTTTGTGATTTCAGCGTAAACTCTGTACTAAATTCTCTGATTATAATGAATCTTCTCTGGTGCTCTCCTCGTGGACGTAGTAGCCTCTCTCCGAACCACGTAAATTAATTGTGTCGCCTGTGTGTGTGCTTGAAATCTCGTTCCGTATTTTATTTTGCACTACTGCGTATGCTCGATTAAATTCCATTGCGCTACCAAGAACTCGATCCGATTTCATAACACTTTGTCACATGTGAAAGACAGAATGTGAACATCCTTGGGCACTGATAGAAAAAGGGTTGAGAGAAGCTCTTGCATTATATGGACCCTATCCTTTGTCGTTTGCTTCTGAACGGATAATTTCTAGACTACAAGGGTCAATTATTTCATCTTCATGCCCATCGGGGTGATCATTCTCCTACGGTTCCGCGGTGAGAGCCATCGGGTGTCTGTCCCCAACTTCTAATGGCGTGTGCATGAGCTCAGTAACGAGGAGTGTATCGAAGAGGAGAATAGGAAGAGGGTGTTGTTACGCTCCCATTTTGGCATCTGTTGGGGCAGAGGGCTCGACCACTAAGGGCATAATGCTTGTTGGAAGATGCAACAACGTTGGTGAACTCTAAGAGGGTTGTCATGGGAAGCTAGGTCTAAGTACGTGCATAATTCTCCTTCATGCATGCATAAGAGGCAAAGAAGAGGGTGTTGTTACCAACAGAGAATTGCTAATGTTTTGGAGAGAAACTAAGACACATTACTCATAAATGACATAATGGGAGAAATGATAGAACATTCATAAAGAACTGACATTAAATGATAAAAGCATACAAGATACAATCCGAAGATAAGCCCCGATCAAGGTCTTAGAGGTTGGGTCCTCCAAAGAACTCTCAAATGAGAGTCCAACAGACCAATGATCCAAAATATGCTCAAATACTTTTTCCCCTCCCCACTTATATAAATGAGCGGGCATACATAATAAGAAGGTATAAAATATTTACATAATAACATTAATCTAAATAATAATAATAATTTCGTAATATTAACAAACTAACAAATATTAATTAAGTGCACAAAATATTTTCTCATTTGAGTTATTCAAGGTTGCTTTCATATGAATGTTCTCCCATGGCTAATGCAAGGGGATTGCTCAAGAGAATGTGTAATCGTGACAAATTGCTTATAAACATTTAATCTGGACAACGAATAAAGAGAAAACAAGAATAGAGAACATCTTTGAACATCCAATCCTAAAATAAAGAATAAATTCCAGGTTTAGACTTATCCATTGTGCAAAGCAATTCAAGGGTGTCATGTGTTCTGGTAGAAAAAGTAGTGTTTCATGGATATGCGGATATGCACGAAGTCATTTGGGCATTTGAAGAGTCGTTTGAAAGACTAAAAGTCTCATTTGGGTCATGTTGTAACCTATTTGAAAATCAAAGTTTGAGGCAAAATTATTCAATGATTTGCCATCTTTTTTGACCCGCCAATAATAGATCTTTCCAAAAAAATGGTATCATGGCGTGGTTGGAGTCAAGGTGGCTGACAATTTTGTGCATTTCCATATTCCAATGCCTAAGAAGGAGAACTATAAGAATTGATGTATTCAAATAGAATCATTGTTTTGACCGCAAGAGTTATGTGAGATGGTTGAGATCCAAAATTGAAGAATACGTTACACTTAAGCCTAGAAAGATGTCATAAGTGATTCAAGAAAGGCAAGAAAGCTTTATTTTTGTTGTATTAAATATATGAACCAACAATTGATAAGATTGTTTGATAAATTATTATGAGATGTGCATTGAGTCTTGTTTTGAAAAATTGTATTTTGTGTATGGATGTGTCTTTTGTATGGTGGTCTCTTTGAAGCGTTGTGTTTGTTCAAAAGATAATATCTTCAAAACGTTGTCTAATGGATACATGGATATGTGAAAGAATTTTGTGTGCATGTAAATAGTCTTTTGGAAGGCTATACAAAGCCATATTCAATGATTCATCTTCTTTATTTTTTTGTCCGACAATGATTCATTCCAACAAGCAATTCATTGGTGTTTATTGTTTGCGGATGATATCGTTTTGGTCGATGAGACGTATGGTGTAAACGTGAATCTTGAATCTTGGCGAGACGCTTTAGAAAAGAATGGTTTTAAGTTGAGCATGGCAAATATGAAGTATATGGAGCTTAAATTTAGAAGTGCAGGAAGGACAGATGACTTTGTTATTAAGTTGGGTGATCAAAATATTTCCCGTGCTGAGTGTTTTAAATATTTTGGATTGATAGTTCAAAAAAGATGGAAGTGTTAATAAGATATGATACATAGAAATCAAGATGGTTTGTTGAAGTGGAGAGGCACGTCGGCCGTCAGGGATCTTATGTGATCGTAAAACACCATTAAAACTTAAAGGCAAGTGTTAACATACTGCAACTAGACTAGCGGTGCTCTATGGTTCAGAGTGTTAGGCAGTGAATTGTGAACAAGAGCAAAAAATGAAAGTTGCGGAGATGAGAATATTTAGGTGGATGTGTGGACACACGAGACTTAATAAAATTAGGAATGAATGTATCAGGGATAAGACAGGAGTGACACCAATTGCAAAGAAGATGTGAGAAGCTTGACTAAGATGGTTTGCACATGTACAAATGAGACCATTAAAGGCACATGTTAGGCGTTATAAGAGTTTTGTCACTAGGCATGTTAAACGGGGGTGGGGTAGCTAGACCAATAAAGACTTGGAATGCAACTATAAGCAATGACATGATGTACTTAGGCATTAGTGAGATTATGACTAAAGATAGGGCATAATGGCGACAAATAATCCATATAGCCGACCCCACTATAGTGGGATAAAGGCTTGAGTGTTGTCTTTGTGTTGTAATGATTCTATCCAACAACTTTTAGCACATCCCTATGTGCAACATGGTTTCCTCTATACCATAGATATAGATAAGCGTGTTACAAAAGGAAATGCGTGCCACTAGCATGTGCATTTCATGCTCTTATGTGTTTCCTGCATGATATTCCTACTTCTAGATCATTAACGTGTGATTTCTCTTGTTATTGAAAAAATTTTCGTGGTTTCTTCTTGTAACAAAAGAGCCCTTGCTTTGCAATAAATTGATTATATATTTTCTTAACTAAAACTTCTGGTTAGTTGGGAATTATTCATATTTATTCATGTGCAAGATTGACAATTTTTGAAATGTTTTCTAATGTAAATCTCTCAATGTGCATGCAGTAAGCTTAATGATGTTGTTACATGAATGAACCCTTTGATTTTTTTTGGTATACATCTACAATTATAGTTCTCTATCATGCGTGTTACTAGTATTTTGTTGAGTTTAGTACAGAAAAGTTTTCCAAGAAATAATTTGCCATTATTTTCTTACATGCTTCCAATTTCTTATGCATCGTATCTTATTTTCATCTTAAAGTGCACATTTTTTCCCTAAATTACAGTTTGTGACAATGACTTTCATTTTCTGTGTGTTGCCTTTTATGGGCAATATGATGTGAAAATCACAAACGGTACAACAACACTTAAACCTTTATGCCACTATAGTGGGGTCGGCTATATGGATCATTTGTCGTCACTGTGCCCTATCTTTTGTCATAATCTCACTAATGTCTAAGTACATCGTATTTTTTTTTTGTTTAGTTTCATTCCAAGTCTTTATTGGTCTACCCCTCCTTTGTTTAACATGCCTAGTGACTGGACTCTCACGACGCCTAACAGGTGCCTCTAATGGTAAAAATCACAAACAGAACTTATAAAAATACTCAAATATGATGTCAAAGTCAAATAAAAGAAGACCAAGTGAAATTAACTTTCAAGTAGACCAATTTAGCTTTTGAGTGCGCTCTACTCGAATAAATTTTGATTTTGACATTTCCAAATTGATCCGGAATCAAAATTTTCAATTTTGAGTTTACATAACTTGCTCAATCTTTACTTAATATCAAGTTATCAACCCTATTTATGGGAGACCATACAAATTAATAGGCATAAAGAGAGGCCTTCACCATGTTTTTTTTTTGTGGGGGGGAGGGACAAAAAGTAGAAGGCAAAGAGATATTTGTGTGGTATTGAAAAACATTTCATTTCAAGTTTCATAGATAAGTGAAACCAAAGTTTCAATTGTCTATCCGATAAGAAATTCCTCATGAAAATTCCAATTAGAAATTCCCTCTTTCCATTTATTTCATCTATAGAACTGTAATTTTCATGAATATAAACCGATTAATAATTGATATATATACTAAGCAAATCCATATGTGTGAAATAGACAATGGTCTCCTTGGGAAAAAAATAACTAGGTACTATTGTAGATTTTTTCTCTATTTTTTCTTAATAATTATCATTATCAATAGTTGTATCTCATCCATTTGTGTTTTTTTCATAATTTTTTATTTGTTCCCTTGGAGCGATGCTTGAAGTTTTAAATTACATCATCATTAGCCTTATCACAACTATTTGTGATAAAATTTCAGATATTATTTTTATTCCCAAGTGGTTTAACCTTATCATATCAAATTGAACAACTCTAACTGACACACTAATTAAATGACACACTAATTAATCAACACACTATTTATTATTTGGTGTGCACGCTCGAAACCATTTACATTGACGATCATATCCCCTAACTAGCCTTCTAATAAGAGCAAATTTTTTGTGCGTTCAACATATATGAGAAAGGTGTGGGATGCATCCGCATTGTCATGCATTGTCCATCAAGTTCTATTTTTATTTGATGGATGGCACAGATGCATCTTGCACACCATTCTTGATCCATATATGCTCAATGCACATAAAATTTGTTCTTCTAATAAAGCTATTTATTATTTTTTTCTTTTATATATTTTTTCCATGCATCTTTTTTAGCTTTGCATTTCTACTGCATTTAAATTGGATATCAAAAAAAATATATTTTTACCAGAGAACACTCAGACCCCCCATACAACACAGTCAGACCAATTACTATTTTATAAAATTTCATGTAAATCTACATAAGATTCTTTTGAAGAATCAATTGATGATACATAAATCTAACCTTAGTGTTCTCCATCTTAAAATAAAATAGAACCATAAATATTGCTAATTTAATCTCGACAAAAAAACATATTAAATAAAAGATCTTTAAAGTATCAATTAGAAATGGGTGAATATCCAACTAATTTTACAACAATTCATCTCCCAAAAAATACACACCAAAATACCTCGCTCGAGATACCTTAATTTCTACGAAATATTTTTGTAACTAATACAATAAATAAGGACTAAATATTAAGTTTTGATGTAAACTTAGGCGAGTGTTCTCCAATATGGCAATATATGTACACAATAACTTCAGTGTGTATCTAAAATATGAGTATATATTTATATACATTTTATGCTCATAAATTCGTTAGTAAATTAAAAAAACCTTAACACATATTGATAAATAATGACGGAACAAATGCGGAACAACACGAAACACCTGTACTAATCATTGATAAGTGTGTACGTTCTAGATTAATCATTAAAAATAATATCATTAGGCAGAATAAAAAAATCCAAAATGGATGAATGTAGTGTAGTGCTTCTGTCCTACGGATAAGTTTAATGCTTCGTTTGTTTGGAGGAATCGCCCCCGTACACCGGCTAAATAAACTGATCACCGGCTCTGTTTTCTCCCGCCGAACGGAGGAAAAGTCGACGAAATGGGACGTTTTGATTCCCGCCTCCGCCTCTCCGATTCGATTCGTCTGTCTCCTCCCACCCTAACCAAATAAATCCTAAGGCTCAGTCCGTTTGGCACGGTGGTGGCGGTCATGAACATGCGGGTTAAATTTTCATTAGCTAATGCCCACCTAAAGAACTTCTTCAACTTTTATGTTCAAACGGATGATGTTTGTTAGATGATGCTTAATGAATGAGGGTTTAACTCATGCATTTAAGATTGCTACCATTATGTCAAAGAGACCCTAAATGAAAAAGAGAAATTGATTTTTTTTCTTAAATTCCACAGTAATAATAATAATAATAATAATGAGAGTCGGCTGGATGCATGCATCCCATGCCATCAAGCGCTTCGCTTTGTAGGTCGCAATCAAAACTATTTATTTCTCATTAATTAGGACTAATCACGTCCGTCGAAAACACCGGTGTGAAAAGTCTAGCCAAACGGTAGTGTCTACAGTTTAATTACGGTTTAGGGTAGCTACTGTTTCACGCCAACCACGTTTAACAGTCCCCACAAGGTTGCGTTGGCAACGATCAGATAAAGTGATGCGGAATAATAATAATAATAAATTTAAAAGACATCTCCAGACGGAGGAGGAGGAAGAAGATAATGAAGCAGCAGCAGCAGAAGCGGAAACCGCAGCGCAGAGTATAAAAAAAAGAGAGATAAATAATAAATAAACTCCATCGAATATATGACTACTGTAGCTGTGCATAAATATATGTAAGAAGATCAAACCTATCGTAGAACGAAGAGAGCAGATCTGGTTAGCTATTGACAGCGGCTTCCTCTTCCCTTTTCCCTCCATTCATTCATTTTGCTGCCCGTGAAGAAGTCTAAAACTTGAGCGAGAGAGAGAGAGAGAGAGAGAGAGAGAGAAAGAGATAGAGGCGTATGAAATGAAATCGATCGATTAGGGCTTTTCATTGGGTGGAACCTCATTAACGAAGACAGATCTATCTGGATCCCGTGATTTGAAAGCAGATCTGGTTACCGAGGAGGAGGAGGAGGAGGAGCAGGAGAAGGTAAAATATAATGATGGGTAAAGTGGAGAAGGGGTCAGAGATGCGTTAGTTAAATCAGGAGCAGGGACATGGCAGATGGCGCCGTTCTTATCTTTTCTCGCGATCTCCGAGGCTAATCGCTTTTCATCACACACGCCATCCTCGACGCTTCATCAAAAGAAAATAAAAAAAACAAACAGCTAGGTAGGTGTATGACAATCGAAATTTGAACCTAGCTAGGAACGAAGGAAGGAGGCCGGTTATGAGAAAGCAGAGGAAAATATTTACCCTAAACTAAAGAAGGGAGAAAAGAAACAAGGAGGCGGATGGATTAATTAATGTGGGCTGGAAGACTGGCTGACAGATAGAGAAGTGAGCACGCAACGAGAACGGCATTCGTCGATGCAGTCTTCAACGCTGAGTGCTCACTCTCTTCTGTCACCCCTCCCTAGCTACTCCATGATTCATCATCAGCATCAATTAACCACAATAAAATAGCTGGAGACAGAGAACACAGAAGAGGAAGATGATCAAAGAGGAAATTAAAAGGAGCTACATATCATAGCGCTATCTGTCGAAGCAGCGAGTTATTATTAGGAGATCAGATGCCGATCTGCTGCTCTCATCTGATCAAAACGCTTCTCAGATCCTTCTCGCTTCTCTGCTCTGCTTGTACAACCATTTATATTGCGTTCCGGACATATATACCCCCGACTATACCTCTGCTTTACTTTCTCTATCCTCCCCAACTGTCTCTCTCTCTCTCATCGCTCAATCATGTACTGCGTCCGCTCCGATGAAGTCATGAGAGAGGAAGTGCAGATGGCAGCGCTAGGCCGCTCATCTCTCTCTCCTCTGTCTCTCTCTCTCTCCTCTGTCACTCTCTCTCTTCCCTTCCCTGCTGCTACGCTGCATCAGATGGCCCGTCGGCATTAACAGAAAATTACGTAAAGAAGGGGAGTAAACAGTAAAAAAGCAAACTACAGTTCATCGTTTTAAAATCTGGCATAAAATTCGGGAACTTATATTTATACAGATACGGAACTCGGTTTCTATGGCCAAAAGTTGCAGTATCTGATCAGTGAAGGCGGTTTTTCTCGGCTATATTCATAACATATACATATGAGTATTAGTATGACCGTAAAAAATTTATATTAATATTATAATTTTAATTTTATAAACAGATATATATTTTTAGGTAAAAAAAATTCTCTTTCATTCTATTTTTCTCGGCCTCTCTCTTTTCTTTTACATTAGGAGGACTATAATTTTCGATTCAATAAATTTAAAATTCATGACTTTTATATTTTTTACGGTGATTAAGATAAGATAAGATATATATATGGGTTGAGGACAAATCTGAAATGGCTATATGCAGATCAATAATAAAATACAGACGACATTATTAAATGCACACTAATCAAAAAATTAAAATTTTAAATTTGCTAATAGTTGCTAGTTTTATATTGAAGTATGAGATTCCGAATTATTTTTTCTGCACAATTTTTGGGCTTCTTACATTAGTAAAAACTGTGAGGGATATTGGCGCTCAAAGTATTCTACTATGCCCTATCTAAGTATGGAATAGGGTATATATAGTACTTCCAGCTTAGGGCCAAACCCTAGAGTGACACGAAACCGTAAACCTATTCGAGTCGGCGTCGACACGTGCGGACATATAATAAAATAACCTAACAATCTCCTCCTATGTCCGTCGTGAACCCAGACTTCGAATAGAGGGTGGTTTGTGCAACGTTCAACCAACTGTGAATCATACACAACCGTGTTCAGCACCTGTTTCAAACAAATTAGACTTAAGCACAGAATAGTATGCACGCATAAGTAAAACAGAAAACTCAGCTGCAACACAGAATAGTCTCAGGTACAACAAGACACAGACCCAAAACGCCTGGTGTCTCAAACAAACAGAGAGCTAAAGTCCAATCAAACAGTGCATAAGATAAGAGCTAAACAATGCTCTGAACAGAAGTAGCAAAAGACAAACTACAAATACTCTAAAACTCATCATCCAGAAGATCATCCTGATCTGGATCCCAATCAACCAGTGCTCCTCCTATCCCAGCAACCCCTGCAATTTCAACAGAGAATTTCATTTCAGAATGAATTCTATCATTTGCAAATTTGCAAATATCTAGTTCTTACAAAAGGAGAACTTAGTATTTAAATATTTTAATTTGGCTGGGAGGACACATTCACAGAGTATTATAGTTTTACCTCAGAACCTGATATCTGTTTCAACTGAAACGATTTCAGACTTCTGGACACCGCAGCTATATCTATGATCCTATACGGAATGTCACGGTTACTGCCCTTCTAAAGTTAATTGGAACTCATCAAGTTTGGAATGGAACCAATCTCCAGAAGAAGAGACAAGACCAAGTCAGATTGTGTTATCAAGTTTGGAATAACACTCTCCTCCAAGGCAAAAGCCGAATCCAGGTGAAGTTGTTAGCATCAAGTTTGGAATGAAACAACTTACCAAATCCGAGCTCAGCAATCAAGAGCATCAACGGACTACAACATGCTTGCTTGACAAAGGAAATCGGAATAATCAAAACTTCCGGACAAAGGCTGAACTGAATCACCTATCGCTGAACTAAGGCCGAACTAAATCGCCTTTAGTCCCATTTCCCCCACAGTTTTGATTAGGCGGTCTTTTGGCATTCCTTTCGTCAATGGATCAGCCAGGTTATCCTTTGAACGTACATCGATCAAAGTGATGATTCCTTGTTCTTTTAGATAATTCAACAAGGCATGTCTCAGTCGTACATGTCTCCTCTTAGTATTATAGAGGGTATTCTTAACGACTTGAACTGCTGCTTGATTATCGCAATACAAGCTCAAAGAGTTGACTTGTAACTTAGACAAGGGAATGTCTAGAATCAAGTTCCTGATCCAATCTGCCTCTTCACCGGCCAAGGCTAAGGCAAACAACTCAGCTTCCATAGACGACAATGCTATACAGGTCTGTCTTTTGGATTTCCAAGTAATAGCAGCTCCACCCAAAGTGAATATGTATCCACTGGTGGACTTGCTGTTCCCGACTTCTGAACACCATGACGCATCAGAATGTCCCTCCACAGAAGGTGGGTAACCAGTGTAGCACAGAGCATGATCTTAGTACCTTTCAGGTACCTCAGCAGCCTATCTAGGGATTCCCAATGCTCTTTGCCTGGATTACTGGTGAAGCGACTCAGCATGCTAACCGAAAAAGCAATGTCTGGTCTAGTACAACTTGTGGCATACATGAGACTACCAATTATTTTGGAATATTTGACTTGATCAATGCTGGTCTCTACGTTAGGACTCAACTTCGCATTATGATCAAATGGCGTCTCGATCGGCCTACAGTTATCATATCCCCAAGTAGAAAGAAGTTGCTCAATATAATGAGCCTGACTAAGAGTAACCCGACCCTTGTCAACTCTAACCTTCATACCTAATAGGGTATCCACAGGACCGAGGTCCTTCATGTCAAAAACTTCTGCCAGAGTGGATTTAATATCCCTAACTGCAGCAAGATTAGACCCCAAAATCAACATGTCATCTACATATAAGCATATGATGACTGTCAGATTCGACAATGAGCGGTGATAAAGGCATTTATCTGAGAGACTGGACTGAAATCCGAGGCTCTTTACCACCTGGTCAAACTTCATGTGCCACATCTTAGGCGCTTGTTTAAGCCCATAGATTGATTTATCCAATTTGCACACTTTATCTTTTAGATCTTTCTGCACATAACCTTCAGGTTGTGCCATGTAGATCTCTTCATCAAGCTCTCCATTTAAGAAGGCTGTTTTCACATCCATCTGATGAACTATAAAGTTCTCGATAGACGCTAAGGCCAGAAGAATCCTGATAGTCGACAGGTGACACACAGGTGAATAAACATCAAAGTAGTCTATTCCCCCTGTTGTTTATAACCTTTAGCTACGAGACGCGCTTTATACCTGGCTATAGACCCATCACGATGTAGTTTCTTCTTCAACACCCACTTGCATCCTAGGACTTTAGCGCCTTTCGGCAAGTCAACTAGATGTCAAGTATTGTTATGCAACAGCGAGTCCATCTCATCATCAATGGCTTCTGCCACATCAACGAATCTCTAGATCTCATTGCCTCCTGGTAGGAGAATGGATCATCCTCTAAGTGGTAGGTGACGAAATTCTCACCAAAGTTCTTAGGGATTCTCTCTCTTGTAGATGCTCTAAGTGGAGCATTTTCCACCTCTATAGGTTGGGGAGCAGTGCCAGAAGGGCCAGCTACAGGTTCTACGATAGATTCTGAAATCATATCATTAGACCTAGAAACAGACAAACCATGATCCTTGACAAATTTATCTTCAAAGAATATGGCATCTCTAGACTCTATCACGATATTCGTGGATAGATCGAAAAATCTGTCGGCTGCACTATCTTCTGCACTACCTAAATAGACGCATGTGGTCGTCCTAGGTCCCACCTTAGGCCTCTTAAGGTCTTGTAATCGCACATATGCGATACAGCCCCAAGTCTTTAGAGTATCGTACCTACAAGGATGGCCGTGCCATAGCTCATACGGGGTAGCAGTGAGCTGAGAATGAGGCACTCTATTCAGAATGTGATTTGCAGCACGAACTGCTTCTCCCCAAAAGGAATTAGGCATGCCAGCTGTTAGGAGCATAGAGTTCAACATTTCTGTCAAAGTTCTATTCTTACGCTCGGCAACACCATTCGACTGGGGTGAGTAAGGAGCTGTGGTTTCAAGAATTATTCCCTCAGAGGCACAAAATTCCTTGAACCCAGAAACAGTATATTCTCCTCCTCGATCACTTCTAAATCGCTTAATTTTCAGGTTCAACTGATTTTCTACACGAGACTTAAAGTCTTAAACGTCTCAAAGGCTTCGTCTTTCGATTTTAACAGATACACATGACAATATCTTGAAAAATCATCTATGAATGTAATCAGATACTTCCTTCCCCCTCTAGTGACGTGGCTACGAAAATCACAGAGGTCTGAATGTATCAGCTCAAGAAGTTTCGTGCTCCTAGAAACCGATTTAAATGGCTTTCTAGTGATCTTGGTTTGAGCACACACCTCGCACTTGTCAAATCGAATCGACAGATCTAAGGGAATATTATGACTCTTCGCTAGATCTAGCATTTTCCTATAGTTCACGTGTCCAAGTCTGTTATGTAACAACTTAGGATCAATAAGGTTCGAACTTATTTGGTTAATGCTATCGTTATTTAAGCTAAGTCTATACATTCCGTTGATCAGGTACGCACACCCAAAATAATGTGAATTTACCGTTAAGGTCATTCTACGTTTTGAGTTGTGAAGGACATCCCAGCCTTATCTAATAGACTCATAGAAATCAAGTTTTTTCGTTAAAGATGGAACTACTTTAACATTAAGCAGAAAAAGAGTTTTACCTGATGAGAGGACCAGCTCGGCTGTCCCAGCATGGGTCACCTCGGTCTCTCCTCCATTGCAGTTCTCCACCTTCTCCTGGACCGCCTTGACCTCAGCAAGTAACCTCTGTCATTTGTCACATGACAGGTAGCACCGCTATCAAGCCACCACTCAGAGGACGAACTGCGGTGACTGCTCCGATCATAGCCACAAGGACTTGGGATCTGAAGCATCAGCCAGCATGTTCGCCACATTTTGCGGGGCATCCTCCTTTTTCTTCTTAGAGCCTTGCACTCAGCCGCCCAGTGTCCCCACTTGCCGCAGTTGTGGCACTTGCCCTCTTCCTTTTGAAAGAGGGCTTTTTAGGCGCCAACTGTGTAGAGGGTTCACCTTTAGGTGCTGGTGGCTTCCTTCGAGGCTTGCTGGGTCGAGAAACGAAGTTAACAGCCTGCGAGGACTGGCTAACTTGTTCCAGGCTCTTACCAGCTATGTTTTGATCCTCGATATGAATGAACCTTTTGAGTTCATCCAATGCGATCTTTTTCTTCAGTCTGTGCATTTTAGTCTTGAAGGTCAACCACTCAGGAGGTAGCTTGCTAAGTATCAGACAAACAAAGAGATTATCCGAGATATCGGACTTATCGTCCGCCAGCTTGAGACGCAGACTCTCCAGTTCAATTATTTGAGAGGTGATTGACGAGTTTAAATTAAACTTAGAAGTGAAGAGTCTCTCGCCAAGGAGAGTCCTCGACAACCCCTCTTCCTTCTGAAGTGCGCATTCAAGCGGTCCCAAATCTCCTTTGCAGTCTTATGACTGCTGTAGGTCAGGGCGAGTCTAGGGTTCAGGGAGTTTAGGAGGTAGTCCCTGCAGAAGTCTTCGTCTTTTCTCCACTGAAGTTCGTTCACGTCCTCTTCGGTAGTGGCAAAATCACTCAGGACCGTGTAGAAGATCTCACGTTCCTTCATACCAAGTTGGACGTGCAGCTTCCAAGCGTGGAAGTCGGAAAGATCGAACGACTGAAGCTTGACGATGTCGTAGGAGGTAATCTTCGACATCTCGCTAAAGCTAGAACTGTAAAAACCAGAAAGAAGTCACCTGATCCGCGCGGAGACGAGACGGTCTTCGGATCCAATCCAGGAATAAGGGATTTTGCTCCTCTCCGGCTAAGCTATATCCAATCAGCAAGATATCCACAGAAGCACAACAGAGAAACTCCAACTGAAGCACCCTAAACCAGGGAAGAAAATCACTGTAGCATCCCCTTCACTTCCTCCAATCACCCATCAGCCATTCAACAAAAGGAGAGGTAATCCAAGCTAGATCTGTGATGTTGGCCCTTTCAAGATGAAGATCAAGCACCGAGACTTTCCAATAGAAAACCTCCTTGTTTTTCTGGATCTTGCTAAATGGGTCTCACGATCTAGGAGAATGGATCCAGGTGAAGGATTCACAGAACACTACCAGATCTGCAGCATGTACAAGGTGAATCGCGATCCTGCGACTGCCCTAGGCCGATGATAAGAAGAACAACTTGCGGCTGCTTCTGCCTCTTCCCAATCGAGAGCCGCAGAAAACCCGATCGACGGAGGAATGTCGAAGACGACCGGATCGGGAAAGAAACAAGCGGCGATCGACTAAGATTAAAACCTTGATCACTTCCCTTAACCGTGAACCCGGGAGAGAAGGATTCACGAACTCGCCTACACCAGCGACGACGGAGCGGCAAACAAATCGCGCACAGGACGAACGACGACCTAGCAGAAGCGGCGGATCGATTTCTCTGCGATTCTTTGTTCTTCACGGCGAGTCCGATGCGGGAAAGAGATCGCCGAACGAGAGATCGGGGTGCGGCGGAAACGGAATCGAGAAATCGCCGAGAGCGACGGCGTTCTTCCCGATCGAGAGCAGCGGCGGGACTGTGGATTCTCGAAATCGCACGGGAGCAGAGCGAGTAGAACACGGAGCGGAAACCCTAGGCCGTATACTTTGAGAATGTGAGGGATATTGGCGCTCAAAGTATTCTACTATGCCCTATCTAAGTATGGAATAGGGTATATATAGTACTTCCAGCTTAGGGCCAAACCCTAGAGTGACACGAAACCCGTAAACCTATTCGAGTCGGCGTCGACACGTGCGGACATATAATAAAATAACTAACAAAAACAAACTAGAAAAATGCTTGCATAAGCTACTACACTCCCAACCGGAAAGCTTACATTTCAAGAGTAGCATTGTCCCTACAATAACTAATGCTTCGTTTGCCAGGGTGGATCCGCGCGTCACGCTGAAGAAAATGTCCGGCCGCGGTTTCCGCCTGTTTGGCGGGGCCGCGGTGGGGTGGTGGGGCGGTGGGGCGGTGGGGCGGTGGGGCTCCGCCGCACTGCTAGCCACCGCGGGAACTGTGGTGGCGGTCCGGCGGTGCGGAAGAAACCCGTGTAATCCTGACCGCCTTGCCTAACTAGCCCTAAATTAAAAAAAAAGTTAGATGCATGCTAAATAATTTTTTAGATATATCAAGTTTATTGTCTTGCTCGGCTTTAGCTATATTGTCTCGTCCTGCATTAAAAAATATTATCAAAATTAGTGTTGCGGGCTACTCAAGCCACCTCTAGATCGGTCTAAATTTTGTCATCTTAGCCCGGAAGGGGTCGAGCATGCAAACAGTCTCAAAAAAATAGACATGGATTTTTTAACGTATAAACTCGTGAATATGGTATAAAATCCCGTGATTGGCTCTGTGTCGACCAAACGTCCTCTACATAATGCTGCTTTGCAGGACTTGATAGAGAATATGAGGCGACAGACCACTACTCACTACAACTAGGTGAGAGAGAGAGGTATACGGAGGGTGATAAACCACCGCTCGCGGGACCAATTGTTTGTCCGCACGCGAAGCGGAAAACGTGTGCTCTAGAGGTCTTGTCGGACTTCTGTATGAACTTTATGGCTGAAGCGGGGGGGGGGGGGGGGGGGGCTTTTGGAAGTCGAGTGTCGGGCGCAAGTCACTTGTTGTGGCAGAAGGAGCGCGCACGGTGTGGAGTGCTTGGAGGCGCACACTGACGACCAAAGGCGATAATAGGAGGATGAAGATCTTCAGGCGATCTTCTCACTGACGACCGAAGGCGATAATAGGAGGATGAAGATCTTCAGGTGATCTTCAAAGTGCTCGAAAGTGTTTGAGGGTGGCATTGAAGATCGAGGAGGATGTCAATGGAGAACCTGGGCATGTAGGGTCCGGAGGAGAGAAAAGATGAGAATTAAAGAGGCCCTAGGGTCCTATTTATATGCCCCAAGAGGTGGTTATGATGATTATACGTATATCCGCAGACCATAACCACCTCTTTTATTATTTGCGGGCCATTTTAGTATAGTTAGTGATGCGCATTATTTTAATATTTTTGCAATGTGCACAACGTCATCGTTTCGGCTATTGGCCACCCATGATATGTGAATATGTTGATGGTTACCCTGGAAGTTATCTGCAAATTGGACGGCGAAGATCGCGTCAGAATGATGGATGACAAAGAAAGACCAGGCCGACGGTGTTTGCCGGCGATGGATGGCTGCCAGGGGAGTAAGATCGGTACGAGGCGGCCTTGGGGCGCGGGGCGACCGGTCAGCCGGGAGACTGGCCACTGCTCCTTGCCTAAGTACAGATTCGACTATAGGACAATCTAACCAAACACACATAATAATTAGGATGAATCCTGTAGAGAAAGGTTTCAGAAAATCGTGTGAAAGGTTTCAGAAAATTACCTAAGTACAGACTCGACTAGAGAACATAGTCGTTATTGCAGAAGAGTCAAAATCATTCGATTAGATATCTCATAAAGCTAAAATATGGTTAAGTACAAATTTGAATAGAAATCAAACCGAACGTACAAAAAGATCAAGATGATTCAGGTTGATGTACTTGAAATGCAAAGTGTTGCGGACTAACTCGACGCCACGGTCGGACCGAATTTACTTGGACCGTCTTAGCCTGCGGAGAGGTAGAGCGTGCACACAACCAATGAGAATAAAAGGTTGATACAAGGTGTGATGACATGGAAAAACCCCTCAACAGGGTAAAAAACCACGTGACCGGATCTGTGTCGGTCAAAGTCCACTAGCTGCTTGTGATTACAATGTGTTCGGAGAATTGGGGGAGACAGACTGCTCCCCGTTACAGCTTGGGGGGAGAGAGAGAGAGAGACTTCAGCTCCCCAACGGGAAACAAGCTGCGCGCGCGGGAGTGACTTGGATACTGCAATCCGAGAGGTGGTTATGGAGCCTTGAAGTTTGGAGCGCGGGTACGACGCTTGTCTGCCTGTAGTGGTCTTCCTCCTGCTTCTTTCACGCATTTCAGGACTTGGGCATTTTCCTGCTGGCCGCACACTGGTGGCTCGAGGTGGCTGGAGGATGATTCGAGGGAGGAGTCCGGCAGAGCTAACGCCCGAGGAAGAAGATGACGGGAGCCAAAAAGTGAAGTATGAGGAGACCTTGGGGATCCTTTTATAGCCTCATGGAGAGGAATATGGAGGGCCCCACCACTAACTTGGTGGGTTAGTGGGTGTTTACTCACCAGATCGGACGGCGAGGAGAGCCCACCACGATCGGACTGCGGGCAAGCCGCCGATGGTGGTGGGGCGGCCGGGCGGTGGCGGCGGTCCGCCGGTGGCCATTCCGATGGCGAGGCCGGCGGCAAGGCCGCCGTGGCCCGGCCGGCGGAAACCGCGACCTGGCCGGCGGCGGCGGCCTGGCCAGCGGCGGCGGCGGTTTCCCCTTAAAGGGGGTGGTTTTTTTGGTGGAAAGAGAGAGAGTGGGCCCTCCCCCTATGTATCCCTCTTTATGTGGAGTTCATGGTATGTGGAGTTGACTAGTCAACCTCATGATCTCCCACTTTAGGAGGAGATCATGTGGGAATCCTCCTTATAAATGATTGTGTAACCCATCACAAAAAGTTGTAAATCCTACTAGACAATAAACCACTTGTGTAGATGAATCAAGATGATTCGTGTAGATTATAAGAATGCTTAAAATTGATGAGTGCAAATTCGTTTAGATCACCTACATGATCGTGTAGAAGGCTCAAGGCTATTCGATCAGCTGTTCTTTGAAGCTTAAAGTTGACTTGAAGTCTTGAAGAAATAAGGTTTAGTCTTAAGCTATAAGTCTTCTGGACACCTAGAAATTTAACAAAAACCATTCGACCAGACAGGAGGAAGAAGTACTCATAGAAAACTATTCTGAGCCCAGATTTGACCAGTTGTTCATTATTTAGCTAGAGGAAGCTCTAAGAAGCAAATTGATTACAAAATTCTAGAAAAGTATGTGTTAAGTAAGAATTTGACTTGATATCAAGGTTTTAGACTAAATATGAAGTATATTCGACCAGATCACATTATCAAGCAGAATGAACAGTCAAATTTGACCGGATATTTATGATTCGACTAGAAGCTGTGAAGAAGCAATTCGATTGAACATGAAGAAATTTGACCAGAAATCTAGTCGATTTTATAATACAAGCTTGTATTCGAATTAATGCGATGTTTTAATGTTATCTCATTTAATGCCGCCGTAAAATGGGCCATTCGAATTTGTTCTTTAAGATAAAAAAATTTTGACACAGAGAATCAGTCATCTTTTTGAAAGTGATATTCCATCAGGATGCTTGAGAATGGAGAAATATAAATTTGAAGCAAATTTCTTATTTCTCGAGAAGATAAATTGATTCATCTTGTTGTAGTGCCAAAAGCAAAATCAGCTAACAATAAGTAAAAAGAATCTCTTAAAAGTGCAAAGGAAACAGTTTTCAAAGAAGAAGATTCTCTCAAAGTCCTCTGCAAGAAGATTAGAAGAAGTCGATCCTCATCAACTAGGCCTAAAGAAGAACCCAGAATTATCAAGTTTTGTTATTTCGAATCTATAGAAATATTTTGAAATAATCTTATAAAGCTTTAGTATCTCTCTGAGATCTGAGCTATAGGGTCCTAGTTGAAAGTGTGAACAATTGACTAATATCTTCAGAAAATTCTCTAGATTAGGGTGAATAGTGATATCAAATTACACTTAATTAATTTACTGAATTTATGCTAACACAGGATTTGCACTTGCATATAGTTGTCCAGTAAATTAAAATGGTAAATAGAAATCACAGGACATTAAGTAATCACAGAAAAGCACAATCACAAAAAATACTGAAGCTATAATGGTTCCCAAAAATTTAGGTACATCCACTCTTCTACCACTTTGATAAGAATGCACTACCCTAGTGCCCGAGTCTTTTGATAAGTAGAATATCAGAACCAACAGTTTGATCTTTTGATAAGAAGATCTTGAACTAACACAAACTGAGTCTTGTAATAAGGAGACTCTCAAAACCAACAACTAAATCTATTAAAGAGAAATTCTCAAAACTCTTTACTCAACAATAAAAAGGAGAAATTTGAGGGGAACATAATGAAGTGCATGCAAAAGATAATGTCTTCTGGATGAGTCCTATTAGCTGGAATTTGTGTACTATTTGGCATAAAGTGTATTGGATCCCTTGGATTAGATGAACCCTTGTTAGTGAAAAATTTTCAAAGGTTATAATCTCTGGATCCAATGATCTTCTCTGATTATCCTATTTGAAATTTTGTTCTAGTACTTGCAGAGAAGATTGAAGAAGATGATGATTTTCAAGAGTTCTCGACTCACTATATATTTCTCTTGATATTTATATATGTTGTGTGTTCTCACTGATATTGACTTCTTTTATCATTCAAGAACATATTTCCTAAAAGATTTTGAATTGTCCTCTTCATGGAATATTTTCTTGAGAAGGAATAATGTTATTGACCTCCAAATGTGCTTCAATAAATCTCGACATTTTATTCAGATTCTTTTCATATGAACTCTTTTGAATTTGATATAGAAATCCTTTCCTTAATCTCTTATTCCAATGGCTGGAATTATTTGAAATAATTCCTTATATTCTTCCTCGAAATAAGTTTGAAGAAATTTTCTATAATTTTCATTATGGGTTGTACTTGACGCTACGTCGACTTCAACTTGGAGTTACGTCGACATCTTGCTTCAAAATAAATCTCGTCGAGCCAACTCTGTAGTTGATGTTGCATCGATATCATATTGATGCATGCGTTGACTTCTACCTTGAAGTAGCATCGACTTAGCATATGCAGCGGCTCTGACTTCTAGTTGAAGTGATGTCGAATTCTAGTTGATGTTGCATGACTTCTAGTCGACGCAAGTTGACAGCTTGAGTTTCTTCCAAATTCATTGTCCCTTTCTTATGCCGTTGACATTAATGATTTCTTAGGACATCTATGATCATATTAGCCTCACTATACAACATGGATAATAATCTTAGGTTGTAAAATAACTTATAAAATAATTTGTTACATTAAATAAAAAGGATTTTTCCCAACAATCTCCCTTCATTTAGCTTAACAAATTTTACAAGGTTTTCAATTGTGATTTTACAAAAGAAGCAATAAAAATTGACAATCTTACAACATTGATAAATCAATAAGGAAAAAGATACAACACAAGTAATTTGCGCAAGCATGTATGCGACTGAGTATGTTTAACTTTAGAATAGATTGTATGGACAACTCCCAACAAATTGTTATCCTTACATCTTTAATTGTTTTACCAAGTACCCTTCAGTACTGGTATTGGAGGAATACTGCAGATTCCTTTCTTCATGTTGATCATAAATAGCTCTTCTAAAAGTATAAGAATTATGTTTGGAAGGAAAAATACTGGAGGAGTGTTGCAACTTCCTATGCATGTTTGAATCACTTCTTCATCTTATTGAGTAATGCTTGTACCGACAACTTCCTCTTCCTGGATTGCAATTGCTTTCCCCTTTTAGTATATTTAACTTGTATTACCCTCTTAGAAAACACCACTGCTACTTCTTCCTCCTCTTCATCACGGAACTTGAGTTTCTCTTGAAGTGGAGCACCAACTATCTCCCCCTAGACTGATGTCATATCTCGTTCAACAATTTATGTATTGATAACTTCTGTATTCACCCCTGGCTTAGTGCAATTTTTATTTATGTCAACCCATTTTTATTACTAATAATTTTGAAAGGGTCTGGGCAATGCAGAGAGGATGTCACTTTATTTGGCTCTTCTTTTTCCTCCCAACTCTCCCCCTTCTTGACCTCAAAAGCAAGAGAGGTTAAGAATAATCTTATAACTAAAGAATAATACACCCTTTTTGAAGGTATTGAACTGAAGCTGTGACCAGATCCAAATGGGAGTGGATGTTGTCCACTTTTGTTTGAGCCGGCTCCTGGGAGGTGTCAAGTTTTCTCCACGTCCAGTTGAGCCGGGCTCCCGGGAGGTATCGAGTTTCCTCCACCTCCAGATGTGCCGGGCTCCTGGGAGGTGTCGAGCTTCCTCCACCTCCAGTTAAGTCAGACTCCTATGAGGTGTCAAGTTTCCTCCACCTTTAGTTGATCAGTGCTCCTGGGAGGTGTTGAGTTTCCTCCACCTATGGTTGAGCCGAGCACCCGGGAGGTGTTGAGTTTCGTCCACCTCCAACTACACTCACCCCTAAGAGGTGACTTATTCTATACTCGTCTAGGTGGGTGAGATAATTTATGCCATCATCAGTCGCTTTTGATCTCAACAAATTATGGGTTGTACAGAATCCCCGCTTTTTTTGAGCTCGACATGAGGTTAGAAAAAACAATATAGAACCCATAATTCGGAGAGATGGGCACTAGAAAAAAAAGGTCACTCAAAAGATCAACACCTTCTAGATTCCATGCAGGAGGTGGGGGAAACTCGACACCTCCCAGAAGTCCGACACATCTGGAGGTGGAGGAAGCTCGACATCTCTTACGAGCCTGATTCAACTGGAGGTAGAGGAAACTTGACACCTCCCAAGAGCCCGACTCAACTGGAGGTGGAGGAAACCCGACACCTCCTAGGTGCTCAACTCAACCAGGCGTGGAGGAAACTCGACACCTCCCAGGTGCTCGGCTCAACCAAAGGTGGAGGAAACTTGACACCTCCCAGTGGCCCGACTTAACTGGAGGTGGAGGAAACTCGACACATCCTAAGTGCTAGGCTCAACTGGAGGTGGAGGAAAATCAACACCTCCCAGGAGCCTAGCTCAACTGGAGGTGGAGGAAACTCGACACCTCCCTGGTGCTCGGCTCAACCGAATGTGGAGGAAACTCGACACCTCCTAGGAGCACATCTCAACTAGAGGTGGAGGAAACTCGACACCTCACATGTGCTCGACTCAACTGGAGGTGGAGGAACCTCAACACCTCCCAGGAGCCTGGCTCAAATGGAGGTGGAGGAAACCTGACACATCCAAGGAGCCCTACTCATCTAGATGTGGAGGAAATTCGACGTCTCCCAGGAGCCCATCTCAACTGTAGTTGGAGGAAAATCAATATCTCCTAGGAGCCCGGCTCAACTAAAGGTGGAGGAAACTCGACACCTCCTAGGAGCCCGGCTCAACTAGAGGTTGAGGAAACTAGACACCTGCTAGGAGCCTGGCTCATCTAGAGGTGGAGGAAACTCGACACCTCCTGGGAGCCCAACTCAGTTGGAGGTGGAGGAAATTTGACACCTCCCAGGAGCCTGACTTAACTAGAGGTGGAGGAAACTCAATAGCTCCCAAGAGCCTGGCTTAACTGGAGGTGGTGGAAACTCGACACCTCCCAGGAGCCCGATTAACTAGAGATGGAGGAAACTCGATACCTCCCAGGAGGCCAGCTCAACTAGAGGTGGTGGAAACACGACACCTCCTAGGAGCCCGACTTAACTGGAGTTGGAGGAAACTCGAAACCTCCCAGCAACCCGGCTTATCTGGAGGTTGAGGAAATTCGACACCTCCTAAGAGCCCGACACAATTGGAGGTGGAGAAAAATCGACACCTCCCAGGAGCCCTACTCAACTGGAGGCTAAGGAAACTCGACACCTCCTAGGAGCCCGACTCTACTGGAGGTGAATGAAACTTGACACCTCCCCATGAACCTAGCATAACTTGAGGTGGAGGAAATTTCTCGAGGGTGTTCTCTTATTGAGACCACTTGCTCTACTTTCTGTCGTCTAAAATATCAACCTACCTCGGCCGCTAGTTGGAGTCTGGTCGGCAGAACCACCTTGGGGATGCCTTCCAAAACATATTTTTTCAACATGTCTCCGAAGTGGTCTGCCCACCCTATCGGCTAGTGGGAGACCTATCAGTGGAAGTGTCTCGGGGACAACTTCCCAAAACATCATTTTTCAACCTATCTCCCGAGAGGTCTACCTACCCTGCCGGCTAGTGAGAGTCAGGTTACTGGAACCGTCTCACAGACATCTTTCCAAAACATTTTTTTTCAACTTGTCTCTCGAGTGGTCTACCCACCCTGCCGACTAGTGAGAGCCCGCTCAGTGGAATTGTCTTAGGGACATCTTTCCAAAATATATTTTTTAGGCTATCTCCCGAGAGGTCTAACCACCCTGCCGGCTATTAGGAGCCTGGTCATTGGAACCGTCTCAGGGAAATCTTTCCAAAACATCTTTTTTCAGCCCATCTCCTGAGAGGTCTACCCACCCTACTGTCTATTGATAGCCCGGTCAAGGGAACCGTCTTAGGGACATCTTTCCAAAACATCTTGTTTTCAGCTTGTCTCCCAAGAGGTCTGCCCACCCCGCCGGCTAGTGAGAGCCCATTCAGTGGAACCGTGTAACAACCCAAATCCCAGGATTGGGAAAAGTTGGGTGACATGGCCTGGGACACAGGCGTGTACCAGGGCGTGTCCTTCTCGGGTGAGCAGCCGGCGAGTGGTCAACGAAAATTCGTTTCTACGAAATTGAGGGAACACACCATCTGACATGGGCGTGTCAGAGGCCGTGTCCTCCTCTAGTCGACGAAGTCAGTTCGACGAAGTTGAGCTGGGGCGTGTATGCTGCCGTGTATGGGCATACAACCTAGGACACAGGCGTGTCACAGTCCGTGTCCTTTTCTGGACGTGCCCAGTGCATTTGAGGCCTAGTGAACACGGGCATGACACGGTCGTGTTTTGTGGTACATGGACTGTGACACGGGCGTATCACTGGTCGTGTCCCACTCGGGTTGATTTGGTTTTGTGCAGCCTGAAGTACACGGCCACAGACACGGGCGTGTTTGAAGGCGTGTCAGGTGACACGGCCCATAACACGAGCATGTCACATGGGCGTGCATTGGTCTGAATGAGTCGGTTGTGTACCGCTTAAGGTACACGGCCCGTGACATAGGAGTGTCACATGCTGTGTCAGGCAATAATAGCCTTTTGTGGAAAAATCGTTACCGTCCATTTCCTCAGCCAGGATCTAATGGCTGAAACTCCTCCCTGCTGCTTTATGGCCGAGGATCAGAAGGAAATCCTCATTTGCATTTAGCCATCCTCTTTCTAAACATCTAGAGAGAGAAAGAGAGAGGAAGAAGAAGGAGGAGGAGGAGCTGGCCACCGGTGGAGCTGCGGAGTTCCTGTTCACAATCTCAGGCTAGCGTTGTGGTGGCAAAGCCGCTGCGGTGCTATGTAGTCGACTTAGAGCTCATGGCGCCAAAATGATCGTCAATGGTAACGATCTTTCTTCCTAGCCATATGAAGGCTTCTGTTTTGGCATATGCATGAGATTCCCCCACTAGAGGGTGGTTTGGAAAGGGTTCCCTTGGGTTGATTCATGGAATACCCAATCATTGGGCATATAGATCCAGAAATGGAGTACGGAATAGGCATGTTGTGTGAAGCCCATCTGAACAGGTTGGTCTGGATTTGTGGTGTTGCATATACGCATCAGAGAATACTCCGTGAAACGTGTACCGTAGGAGTCGATGGGTTAAACCTGTGAAGTGCAGTAGCAGGAAGTATTGGAGTGGTAGTCCAGGAAATGCCCGTACAATGCTTATGCTGAATGACTTGTACCTGTGAAGGGTAATAACAGGAAGTACTGGATTGGAGGTCCAGGAAATACCCTTGTAATGCTTGATGTTCATGGGTTGTGCCTGCGAAGGGCAGTAGCAGGAAGTACTGGATTGGAGATCCAGGAAATACCCTTGATGTTTGTGCTACTTGCTGTGTTGTGCCTGTGAAGGTTAGTAGCAGGAAGTACTGGTAGGAAAGCCCAGGAAAACACCCACAAATGTTTAAAGCTAGGTATGGAAAATGAGTTCTATCGCTACCGTTGAGTGTGGCACCTAGCTAACCTGTGCTTGTGAAGCTTGTCCTGTGAGGACAATACGACTATTTGCTGAACGGACAAGGGGATGCCGACCCGCGTTAGTCTTGTTATAGAACTAACGGTTTGAGCAACGGGCAAAGGCTGAACTGTATCCACGTTATGGTTTTCTGCCATGGGTGTCTGGATGAATTGGCATTTGGCAGAAACGCATAGCGAGAGTTTTAGGCCTGCGCGCCACGACACTATGGGGGGCTACAGGACAATCCCGGGTCATTAAGACTGAAATTTTCGGCTGCACGCCATGGAGTAAATGCTCAATTGTTTTACCGTTGGGTTGCGACCCTGATATGGTGGTGGGACCCTGGTTCGCCAGTACACCAAGAATTTGCCCTGAGTGCACGGATCGTCGAGCCGCGTGGATGGCAATTATGATGGAATGTTTGTGCCTGAGTGCACAATATGTGATATATATATATATATATATATATATATATATATATATATATATATATATATATATATATATATATATATGCATGTGAATTGCTATGCCTGCAGGGAATAAATGCCACTGCCCCGGGAAATGGGTGGGGTCATTATAATTTGGTCAGCTGAACGCTGACTGTTGCCTTGTTTGCCACCGTTGGGTGGGCTTCCCCTGTGCAGGTGCTGGAGAACCAAGCGAGACACATAAAGGTTGAAGTCCATCCTGCTGCTATTGCTGCTGCTGCTAGCCCTTGAAGGCTAAGCTTAAAATGTTATGTTTTTGTTTATATGTTGCTGGCCTGCGTGCCAATATTTGTAAGCCACTATTGTAAAAGAACTTGTAAGGCCATAAGGCAAACTGACTTTGTATTTGGTGAACACTCCTGTTATATAAATGTGGATCTTTATATGGTGGACATTCATGTGTAAAGTTCTGTTGTGTGTTATAGGATTCCGCTATAATGAAATGAGTTAGGATGCGCTACTCTAGTATCACTCCGTGACGTCGCCGCCTATTTTGTGGTATATGTTGTGGGGCCCCGGCCGGACCTTCTAGTATATACTATGTGAATGGATGGAGTCGTTACATTTTTGGTATCAGCTGTCTCGGTCTTTCCCTTTCGAATTCGTGGTCGAATTCTTTTGTGGGGTGGCGAGCACGTGTCTGGGCGAACCGCGTTAACACTAATGAACTCTTGAATGTCCACTTTAGGAATGCAAATACATGTGTTTGAAGAACCTGCGCGTTCCTATTTTGTTGTGATTACTTATGTTAGGCCACTAATGGGTGTGTATTGTTCACCTATAGGTGACTCGAAGTGGTGCTGGGCAATCAGAGCCCCAACGTTCTGATGAAAGTACACACCAGTTGAGGTGATTACACCTCCGCCTTCTGCGGAAACTATGCGATTAGTTGCTTAGGCCTTGTTTGCGATGATTCAAGCATAACCTACAGGGCAGGCACAGCCGACATTGACTACAGAATAGGTTGCGGCGAGTCCAGAACCTGTTGCGGCTGTGGCACCTCGAGCAGCTGAGTGGCAGTTGAAGCAGTTCATGGGTTTTAACCCGCCTAGTTTTCGGGAGTAGGATCTCCTACAAAGGCTGAGGATTGGTTGTCGCGCGTCAAGCTGATAATGACGGCAATTGGGATGTAAGAATATCAGGTCACCTTAGCCACCTTCTTACTGGAAGGAGAGGCGCGTTTATGGTGGGACGAGATGGAACTACACCACTTAGCTGGGAGGCCGTTAACACAAGTGTCAATTGAGGAATTCTCCCGACTCTTCCTGGCAAAGCACCTCCCGGCGACACAGCGCATTGCCATGGAAAACGAGTTCCAAAGGCTGACGCAAGGAGAAGGCAGTGTTGAAACTTACCTACATGAGTTCACGAGGTTGGAACAGTATGCGGGTTCGATCTTCACCGATGTGCAGAGCAAGACTAATAGGTTTTATGAAGGATTGCCGGACGAGTTGCGATTCCTTCTTTCAAACTCAGTGAACCAAGGATTCCATGCATTGGTTTACACTGCGTGCACGCTGGAAAAGGACATGAAGAGGGTGCAAGGGAAGAGGGCCTTGGCTGTGACATAGCCGGATTTTAAAGTGCCCCGACCTGGGAAGTCATATTACAAGAAGAAATGGGGCAAGAGGTCCAAGTCAACAGGACAAGCTCCTTCTACGGTTGCATCGGGTGCAACGTCGGGGGCCTCTTCAAGGCCGGAGACTCGTACCTACGTTACATGTGGAAAAGTGGGGCATATCGCCCGTCATTGTCGGAGTGGTCCACCAAAGGGTGAGAAGAAGGCGGGAGCGTCCTATGCTGAGAAAGGAAAGGCAGTGGTGGAGTCCTCTGCCTCCCAGGCGCAGCCCCGAGTCTACAACCTTGGCCTGCAGGAGTCCATTAAGCAGAGTGAGGTCGTCACAGGTACGAGTTAAGTTATTGCATTGCTTTGCTTATTGCATGCCTTGTTTATTGCATATTTGTATGCGGCTTGTGTGTGTGACATGGTTGTCACAGGCTTTGTGATGATTCGAAACACGCTAGTACGAGCACTGTTTGATACGGGTGCTTCACATTCTTTTTTGTCTAAAGACTTCATAACTCGACTTGGGATACCTAGTCGTGTGATGACAGATAGCATTAGGGTGGTGTTACCGAATGGTTGTTTGATGCTTGCTGATAAGGCTTGCGATGTGGCGGTACAAATAGGAAGTCGGGATTTCTGTCTGATTGCATCTGTATTGCCGATATCGGAATTCGATGTGATCTTTGGTATAGATTGGCTCGCAGAGCAGCATGTCTTGATTGATTGTAGTGCCAAAGAGATCATGTTGGGCCAGAATACCAAGCATGAGACGAAGTTCGCGGGTATGCGAGGGGTGAGCGGGACGTTGATGTCTGCACTCCAAGTCATCAAGGCTGGAAAGGATCAGAAGTTCGTTTGGACGTCGGAGTGCGCACGAGATTTTGAAGAGCTGAAGTGTCGATTGACCACGACGCCTGTGTTGACATCACCATGTGGTATCGACGGGTTCGAGATCTATAATGATGCTTCAGGGAGCGGCTTAGGCTGCGTTCTTCTGCAAAATGGGAAAGTGATTGCTTATGGCTCACGCCAGTTGAAGGTGCATGAGCGGAATTATCTCGTCTATGACTTAGAGTTGGAGGCGATGATCTTTGCAGTAAAATTATGGCGGCATTATCTGTATGGCGTGAAAGTGGAGACCTATACGGACCATAAGAGTCTAAAGTATTTGTTGGAGCAAAAGGACCTGAATATGCGACAACGAAGGTGGCTGGAGTTCCTTGGGGACTACACCTTTGTGATTCATTATACTCCCGGGAAGGGAAATGTGGTCGCTGATTCCTTGAGTCAGAGAGCTCCGTCGAGGGCAAATTGGTTGCAGAAGCACGATGAACATCTAATCCAGGAGTTGGAAGTGTTAGAGATTTCTTGCGTTGACAAAAATTCCACAGCCGATACATGTTTGAATTGGACGGAGGTGCAATATGACCTTGCGGACATGGTTCGACGAGCAACGGAGCTGGATGAGAGTCTCCAACGCTATGCAAAGGACGAGCCAGAGGGAAAATTCTCCTGGGATGATGGCCTTTTGTGGAAAGAGGGCCGTTTGTGCATCCCAAGTTTGGGTAAGTTGAAGGAAGAATTGATGTACGAAGCTCATTATACAAAGTACTCAATTCACCCTGGGTGCACAAAGATGTTCAGAAATATGAAGAAGCTGTTCTGGTGGCCAGGACTGAAGAAAGATGTCGCTTATTATGTAGCCAAATGCCAAACTTGCGCTTTGGTGAAGGCGAAATGCCAGAAGCCTGGCGGTTTCTTGAAGTCGTTGTCGATTCCGGAATGGAAGTTCGATGATATTTCTATGGATTTCGTGCACGGGTTGCCGAGATCTCAGCGCGGGAATAATTCAATCTGGGTGATTGTAGACCGGTGGACAAAAGTAGTGCACTTACTTACGAACAAATGGGACGATTCAGTGGAAAGTTTGGCAAAGCTCTATGTGGAGTAGATTGTATGGCTACATGGTGTTCCTCGTAGCATTGTGAGCGATCGGGATGGGCGCTTTACTTCAAATGATTGGAGGCTAGTCCATCAGGTGTTGGGCACGAAATTGATGTTCAGTACGGCCTTTCATCCCCAAACAGATGGCCAGACTGAGAGAACCAACAGAACTATGGAGGATATGCTCCAAATGTGCGCCATGGACTTTGGAAAGAGATAGGAAGATCATCTTTATATGGTGGAGTTTGCCTACAATAACAGCTACCAAGCGAGCATTGGTATGGCACCGTATGAACCTCTGTATGGTCGGAAGTGTCGTACGCCATTAGCTTGGGCAGAAGCAGGCGAATCCAAAGTGTATAGATATAATGAAGTTGAGGAAGCGAACTTCACAATATTAACTATTCGAGAGAGGCTACTGATAGCCCAAGATCGACAAGAGAAGTATTACAACGCCAAGCACCGGAACGTGGAGTTCGTGGTGGGCGATTGGGTATACTTGAAGATCAAACCCTTCAAAGGCGTGTCCATGATTCGGCGACTGAAGAAGGTTAGCCCAAGGTATCTTGGTCCGTTTGAAGTGGTGGAGCGAATTGGGGAAGCTGCATATCGGCTAGCTCTTTCGGCAGACTTGGGTGAATTATATGATGTGTTTCACATCTCGGTGCTTCAGAAAGCCGTCAAAGATCCAGCTCAAGTGATCGAGAATGATCGTGTGCCGGTGGAATATGGGCTAACGACGAAAGTTAGGTCCATTCGGATCGAGGATCGTACCGATAAACAGTTACAGAACAAGACGATCGGGATGGTCATAGTTCGGTGGGACAATTACGGTCGTGAGGAGCTAACATGGGAGCGAGAGTAGACCATGCGAGCTGAATTTCCCGAACTATTTGTATAACTGTTATGCAGTGTGTGTTGAGTTGTATTTAACGATTCTGGAATAGACTATTTTGTGTTTGACTTCCTTCCTGTGTGCAAATTTCAGGGACAAAATTTTTGTAAGGAGGGGAGGGTTGTAACACCCCAAATCCCAGGATTGGGAAAAGTTGGGTGACATGGCCTGGGACACGGGTGGGTCCCCGGGCGTGTCCTGCTCGGGTGAGTAGCCGACGAGTGGTCGACGAAAATTCATTTCTACGAAATTGAGGGAACACACCATCTGACACGAGTGTGTTAGAGGCCGTATCCTACTCTGGTCGACGAAGTCAGTTCGACGAAATTGAGCTAGGGCGTGTCTGCTGCCGTGTATGGGCACACGGCCTAGGACATGGGCGTGTCATAGGCCGTGTCCTTTTCTGGACGTGCCCAAGGCATTTGAGGCCTGGTGAACACGGGCATGATACGGTCGTGTCTTGGGGTACACGGCCTGTGACACGGGCGTGTCACTAGCTGTGTAATTTGGTTTTGTGCAGCCTGAAGTACATGGCCACAGACACGGGCATGTTTGAAGGCATGTCAGGTGACACGGCCCCTGACACGGGCGTGTCATTTGGGCATGCACTGGTTTGAATGAGTCGGTTGTGTACCGCTTAAGGTATACGGCCTGTGACACGGGCATGCCACAGGCCGTGTCAGGCAAAAATAGCCTTTTGTGGTAAAATCATGGCCGTCCATTTCCTCAGCCAGGATCTAATGGCTGAAACTCCTCCTTGCTGCTTTATGGCCGAGGATGAGAAGGAAATCCTCATTTGCATTTGGCCATCCTCTTTCTAAACATATAGAGAGAGAAAGAGAGAGGAAGGAGGAGGAGGAGGAGCTGGCCACCGGTGGAGCTGCGGAGTTCCTGTTCACAATCTGAGGCTAGCGTTGTGGAGGCAAAGCCGCTGCAATGCTGTCCAGCCTACTCAAAGCTCATGGAGCCAAAACGATCGTCAAGGGTAACGATCTTTCTTCCTAGCCATGTGAAGGCTTCTGTTTTGTCATATGTATGGGATTCCCCCACCAGAGGGTAGTTTGGGAAGGGTTCCCTTGGGTTGATTCATGGAATCCCCAATCATTGGGCATATAGATTCGGAAATGGAGTACAGAATATGCATGCTGTGTGAAGCTCATCTGGACAGGTTGGTCTGGATTGGTGATGTTGCATATACGCACTGGAGAAGACTCCGTGAAACGTGTAGTGTAGGAGTCAATGGTTTAAACCTGTGAAGGGCAGTAGCAGGAAGTATTGGAGTGGTAGTCCAAGAAATACTCGTACAATGCTTGTGCTGAATGGGTTGTACCTGTGAAGGGTAGTAACAGAGAGTACTGGATTGGAGGTCCAGGAAATACCCTTGTAATGCTTGATGTTCATGGGTTGTGCCTGCGAAGGGCAGTAGTAGGAAGTACTGGATTGGAGATACAGGAAATACCCTTGATGTTTGTGCTGCTTGCTGGGTGGTGCCTGTTAAGGGTAATAGTAGGAAGTACTGGTAGGAAAGCCCAGAAAAATACCAGCAAATGGTTAAAGCTAGGGATGGAAAATGAGTTCTATCGCTACCGTTTATTGTGGCACATCGCTAACCTGTGCTTGTGAAGCTTGTCCTGTGAGGAAAATATGGCTATTTACTGAATGGACAAGGGTATGCCGACCCGCGTTAGTCTGGTTATAGAACTAAAGATTTGAGTAATGGGCAAAATCTGAACTGTATCCGCGTTATGGTTGTCTGCCATGGGTATCTGGATGAATTGGCATTTGGCAGAAATGCATAGCGAGAGTTTTAGGCCTGCGCGCCACGACACCATGGGGGGCTACGGGCCAATCCCGGGTCATTAAGACTGAAATCTCCGACTGCACGCCATGGAGTAAATGCTCAATTGTTTTACCGTTGGGTTGCGACCCTGATACGGTGGTGGGACCCTGGTTCGATGGTACAACAAGAATGTGCCCTGAGTGCACGGATCGTCGGGCCGCGTGGCTGGCGATTGTGATGGAATGTTTTTGCGTGAGTGCACAATATGTGATGAATATATATATATATATATATCTTTATACTATAAGCAAAGGCATAAAGAGCCATGGTGTAACATTTAGTTGCCCAAAATACCCTCCACAATAAAATTAATGACACATATCACTCAATAAAATTTCAAAACCGTTCAAAAATAGAGGGTCAATTACGTACAAACATACACACCCCGCTATTCACGGACTCCTCATAATGCCCTAACCTAAATAAAACCCGCACTCCTCCTGCGACTTCACAGTGCCAAACTCGCCTTCCGTCTTCTGCCCCATCGATCTCCATCCGGCGAATCTTCGTTCTGCAAGCTAGGGCAGCATCTCCTCCTCCCATCGTAACATCTCACGACGGCGACCTCCTCGCTTCCCTACGCCGCTCCCGCTCATTTCTGAGTCTTCTCCTTCTACAGCGCCATCTCTCTACTCGGTAGATCGGCCACCAGGTTTGTGCATCTCTCTACTTTTGTGCATTCTTCCTCTCTCCGATCAATGTTCGCTCTTCCTCTCTCCCTACCTGTCCAGATCCCGCTCCGCTTCTAAACATTCAAGCTTCTTTTTTTGCTCTCCTCCAGGCATTGCAAGCCGAGGTTCAAGCATTGATAAGAGGCTATTCCTCCTCCTCTTCCTCACCGTCGCAAGCCTAAACGCTTCCTCATCCACGACGAAGCTTCCTTGCTTGCTGCGAACCAAAAGCAACTCCTCAACTGTTTCCTCCAGAAATCTCCTCCACCTGCAGGTACATATTTTTCCCCGTAAATATTTTCTCCTCCTGCAGCTTCTGTGCTCAGTTAACTAATTTTTTTCCTTAACAGACACGAGTTATGTCCAGCTTCTCTTGATTTTGTTCTTTCTATGCTGGACATAATAGTAGAATTTCTACACTTGCATTTTGTGCTCCAGTTATTTCTTCACCGGTTAGCTTCTATTCTACACTTGAATTTCTACACTTGAATTTTGTGCATTGTCCTCCTGCAGCTTCTTTGATGTTCTTTCTAGCTAACCGTAAAATTTCAAGTGGTTCAGTTAACTAATATTCTTTGATATTAGTTTCAGTTTAGAATAGAAATGCATTGTCTTGAAATAGAAACTTAGGACAATATTCTTTGATATTGGTGCTCCCGCTTTTTCAGTTTCAGTTTCAGTTTAGAATAGAAATGCATTTTTTGAAACCCATCAGTTTACTATTAATTCAACCTCATGGGTTTCAAAACACACATATTAACTAATTTATTGAACCTCATGGGTTTACTGTATACACTTCAAAAATAATAGTAGCTACATCAAAACAATGCATTTCTATAGGAGGCTTATCAAGAGATTTGAATTATTTTGCTAGAACATATTTTACAGGAACACATATAATAGTAGCTAATATGAAAGTTTGATATAAGAGGCATATCTAATATCATTTTTTTACTTCAAATTTCACATCCAGCAGCTTCCTCCAGGGAGAAATAAATATCATATTATTTCCTAACAAAAGAATATTTGCTAATTACACATAGCTCTGGCCCTGGATCATCTTAAGAAAAGCAGTTGCTCAGATTATTGATAAAACAAAACATAGAGATGCCAATGGTGTTCCTTTAAAGTTTTCATTTTACATTTCCAAATTTTAATTTGTGATTGTATCATCAACTGTCTTTTTACTTCTATCAGGGCGAAGCTGGTCAACTCGGCATTTTACTCGCAGCCCTCTCTCAACATCCCCTCTTCCGCTTAGGACATTGTTGAAGGTGATTTACATGCTCTGAGATTATTTCAAAATTTTAATTTGGTGTATGTTTATTTCGTTTGGACATGTACTAATTCTCTTCCAAGCCAAATTTCTTATTATTATTTTGCACTTCAAATAACATGATGATGTTATTTTTCATAATTCTCTTCCGTGCTTTCCTACAAGATGACGTTGTTATTGTAAAGTACAATCTAAAATTAATGCATTATATTGTAGAATACTATAAAGTAGTGTATAGATCCTTGAATACAAAATTAATTGTTGATACCCAGATATATTGATCGCCATCCACGACAAATGCCGAGAACATGTCGTCGACCATGCCGAATGTCACCGACAAATGCCGAGAACATGTCGTCGACCATGCAGCTTCCTCCAGGGAGAAATAAATATCATATTATTTCCTAACAAAAGAATATTTGCTAATTACACATAGCTCTGGCCCTGGATCATCTTAAGAAAAACAGTTGCTACGACAATGTCTCCCCTGCGACAATTGTCGCCCCCGCGATATCGCCGTGCATGGTCGATGTTGCCCCACGACCAATGTCTCCCCTGCGACAATTGTCGCACTGCAACAATTGTCGCCCCCGCGACAAATGTCGCCCCAGCCGAATGTCGCCCCCGCTAACTGTCGCCCCCACGACGAATGTCGCCACCACGACGAATGTCGCCACCACGACGAATTTTACAACACTATAAAATGACTCTCCTACGACAAATGTCGCACCCACGACGAATGTCGCCCCCTCAACAAATGTCGCATTCACGACAAATGTTGCCCCCTCGACAAATGTCGCACCCACGACAAATGTTCCCCCCTCGACAAATGTCGCACCTACGACGAATGTCGCCCCCTCGACAAATGTCTCACCCACGACGAATGTCGCCCCCTAGACAAATGTCGCCTCCACGACGAATGTCGCACCCACGACAAATGTCGCCCCCTCGATGAATATCGCACCCACGACGAATGTCGCCCCCTCGACAAATGTCGCACCCACAACGAATGTCGCCCCCTCGACAAATGTCGCCCCCACGACGAATGTCGCACCCACGACAAATGTCGCCCCCTCGATGAATATTGCACCCACGACGAATGTCGCCCCCTCGACAAATGTCGCACCCACGACGAATGTTGCCCGCACGGGGTCCCCCGTGCACGACTGCTTATATATATATATATATATATATATATATATATATATATATATATATATATATATATATATATATATATATATATATATATATATATATATATATATATATGTATACATGAGAATTGCTATGCCTGCAGGGAAGAAATGCCACTGCCCTGGGAAAGGGGTGAGGTCGTTATAATTTGGTCAGCTGAATGCTGACCATTGCCTTGTTTTCCACCGTTGGGTGGGCTGTCCCTGTGCAGGTGTTGGAGAACCAAGCGGGACACATAAAGGTTGAAGTCCCTGCTGCTGCTGTTGCTACTGCTGCTAGCCCTTGAAGGCTAAGCTTAAAATGCTATGTTTTTGTTTATATGTGGCTGGCCTGCGCGCCAATATTTGTAAGCCACTGTTGTAAAATAACCTGTAAGGCCATAAGGCCAATTGACTTTGTATTTGGTGAACACTCCTGTTATATAAATGTGGATCTTTATATGGTGGACATTCATGTGTAGAGTTTCGTTGTGTGTTGTAGGCTTTCGTTAGAATGAAATAAGTTAGGATGTGCTACTATGGTATCACTCTGTGACGTCGCCACCTATTTTGTGGTATATGCTATGGGGCCCCGACCGGACCTTCTAGTATATACTATATGAACGGATGGAGTCGTTACAAACCGTCTCAGGACATCTTTCCAAAATATTTGTTTTTTCAACATGTCTCCCTAGAGGTCTACCACCCCGTCGCCTATTGAGAGCCCGGTTAGTGGAACCATCCCAGGGACATCTTTCCAAAACATCTTTTTCCATTCTGCCACCGAGAGACTTCCAGCACTACCAGCTAGTGGGAGCCTGATCAGCGTGATCTTCTCGGGGCTAACCTTTTAATCTACAACCAAGTGTCTTCCGACCCTGCCAGCCAGTTGGAGCCTTGTCAGTGAGATATTCTTGGGGTTAACCCTTCAATCTATCACCGAGTGACTTCTAGCCCTTACAGCCAGTGGGAGCCTGGTTAGCAGGATCTTCTCGGGGCTAACCCTTCAATCTACCACTGAGTGACTTTCGACCTTGCCAGCTAGTAAGAGCCTGGTTAGCAGGATCTTCTCGGAGCTAACCCTTTAATCTATCACCGAGTGACTTCCGACCCTTCCAGATAGTGGGTGTCTGGTTAGTGGGATCTTCTCATGATTAACCCTTCAATCTATCACCGAGTGACTCCCGACCATGCTAGCTAGTGGGAGCCTTGTTAGTGGGATCTTCTCAGGGATAACCATTCAATCTACCACTGAGTGACTTCCGGCCCTACCAGGTAGTAAGATCCTGGTCAGCGGGAACTTATTGGGGCTAACCCTTCAATTTACTACCGAGTGACTTCCATCCCTGCTAGCTAGTGAGAGCCTGGTCAACAGGATCTTCTCGGGACTAACCCTTCAATCTACCACCGACTGACTTCTAACCCTACCAGCTATTGGGAGCCTGGTCAGTGGGATCTTCTCGTGGTTAACCCTTTAATCTACTACCGAGTGACTTCCGGCCCTGCCAACTAGTGGGAGTCGGGTCAGTGGGATCTTCTCGGGGCTAACCCATCAATATACCAACGAGTGAATTTTGGCCCAACCAGCTAGTCGGAGCCTGACCAGCAGGATCTTTTTGGGGCTAACCCCTCAATTTACCATCAAGTGACTTCTGCCCCGACCAGCTAGTGAGAGCCTGGTCAGAGGGATCTTCTCAGGGCTAACCCTTCAATCTATCACTGAGTGACTTCTGGCCCTGCCAGTTAGTGGGATCCTGGTCAGCAGGACATTCTTGGGGCTAATCCATCAATCAACCACCGAGTGACTTTCGGCCTTGCCAGCTAGTGGGAGTCTGGTCAGCGGGATCTTCCCAGGTCTAACCCTCAATTTACCACTGAGTGACTTCTGGTCCTGCCATATAGTTAGAGTCTGGTCAGCGAGATCTTCTCGGGGCTGACCCTTCAATCTACCACCGAGTGACTTCCGGCCCTTCCAGCTAGTGGGAGATTGGTCAGCTTGTCTTCTCGAGGCTAAACTTTCCTGAGTCGCATAATTTGCTCAACAATGAAAGACACTTGAAGAAGATAGTCAATAAGCAATATATTTTTATTTATAATAGTTTTAGGGATAAAAATATTTCGGATCATCTCCACTCCATGTGTGACTTAGGAATTTTCCCTCCATATTCTGGAGGCGATATCCTCCCGACTTTAGTGCTTTCTCGACGATGTATGGACACTCCAAATTTGGATTGAGTTTCCCCACAGTTGTTGATCTCTCTACTGCATCTACCTTCTTTAGGACTAGTTCCCCTTCTACAAACTTCTTAACTCTGACATGCTTGTCGAAGTACCAGGCCATTTGTCGCTTGGTCGCCTCTTACCTGACGGTGGCCATGTCACGGAGTTCCTCTACTAGGTCCAGTGAGAGTTGTATCCCCCCTTCATTCTCTATCCTTCACTCCTCATCTAATTCCCCGACAGCTACTAAATGTGATGACCTAAACTAAAACTCTATGGGTAGAATGACCTTGCAACCGTGGGAAAGTTTGAAGGGGGTCTCTCCCGTAGTTTTGTTAGGGGTAGTCCTCAGTGCTCATAGTACCGAGGGGAGATGCTCTACCCAGTTCTCCCTCAGGCTCTCCACCTTCTTCTTTAACAAGTTCACGATGATCTTCTTTGTCGCATCCACCTGGCCATTACTCTTATGGTGGTGGACAGATGCAAACCGGAGGTCTATACCTAGCTGGGTGTAGAAGTTGATAAATTCTTCACTAGCATACTAAGGACCGTTATCAGTGACTATGGCTTGACGAAGTCCATGTCGGCAGATGATCTCTCCCCGCACGAAGTTATGGATCACCTAGGAGGTCACCTTAGCTAGTGCCTTCACTTTTACAACTTTGAGAAGTAGTCGATCATGACTAGGAGGAACTTTCTTTGCCCACTTTCCTGGGGAAAAGGTCCAACCAAGTCCATCCCCCAAATGGCGAAGGGCCAGGGCTTTGTGATGCTCTAAAGCCTCTGGGCTGTTAAGAGTTGGAGCAGGGAAAACAACTAGAACTTTTGACTTATTTTTGCGAATTTTGTCATGTCCTTACTCAGGGTCAGCCAGAAATATCCTTATTGGAGCACCAATGACTCCAAGGTTCTACTACCTGAGTGACTGCCGCACTTGCCAGAATGTACTTCCTTTAAGATCTTCGAGACTTCTACCTCCACCAAGCACCGAGCCAGTAGTCCTAAATGGGTCTTTCATAATAATCCTCCTTCATGCATCAAATAATACACTGACTTATGCCTGAAGCATTTTTTGTCCTCGATCTACTCCAAGAGTTCACCTGTGGTTAATGAAGTTATGAAGGGATCCACCAACGAGGGGCGCTAATCCACCTCCATCAACTCACTATCCTCAATGGATGGGGAAACAACTCCATTAGAATCCTGCAGGCCCGGGGTCCAAACTTGGCCAACCGGTCAGCTACAACATTTTCCTCCTATGGGATATGTTGAATGGAAAATGCTCGGAAGCCTCTGATGAGCCCCTTTACCTTGGTAAGGTACCTCATGAGGGTGGAATCCCATGCCTCAAATTCTCCCTTAATATGTGACACAACCACCATTGAATCTGTGAACACCTCTGTATCCTGTATACACATCTCCTTGGCCAAACATAGTCCGGCTATGGCGATCTCATACTCTGTCTGGTTCTTAGTGACCGGGAAATGCAGGGCTATGACCTTATCTATCAGAGTCCTACGGGGGCTTACCAACACTACTCTGACCCCCAAAGAATGCATCCCAGAGGCTCCATCAACCAGCACCTTCCAGGAAACATGCTGCGAGGATCTTACACCTTACACTTTGATGACGTAGTCAGCCAAGAAATTGACTACCGCCTGCGCCTTTATGGAGAGTCGGGGTACGAAGGAGATATCAAACTCGCTTAGCTCTATGGACCACTTAGCCAATCTTCCTCAGTGCTCCACCCCTTCAAAGATTTTGTGAAGAGGGTGATCATTCACCACCTTGATCGAATGTGCTTGAAAATACAGTTTGAGCCTCCTATCTAAGATAACTAAGGATAATGCCAGCTTTTCCAGGATCGTGTAATAGAGCTCTGCCTTCTTAGGACCCTGTTGACATAATACATGACCAACTGCTTCTTACCCTCCTCCCGGACAAGGACATTACTTACAGCCTCATCTCCTACTCCGAGGTAAAGAACTAGGTCCTCCCCTCCTTAGGTCCCTAGAGGAGTGGGGCCTGGACGAGCTGACTCTTCAAGGCTTGGAAGGCCTCCCCACACTCTTTCGTCCATTAAAACTTTTGATTCCCCCGCAGTATTCTAAAGAAGGGTGAGCACTTCTCCCCTTCTTGGGAGAGAAGCCTGCTTAACCCGGTGAGCTTCCCTGTCAAGCACTGAACTTCCTTGGTGCTTCACGATGATTCCAACTCCATTATAGCCTTTATCTTGTTAGGGTTGGGCTCTACCCCTGCTGGGGTGAGGGGATGGCTCAAGAAATTCCCCCTGCTCGCCCTGAAGGCACACTTTATGGGATTCAACCATTTTTTGTACTTCGGCATGGTAGTGAATGTTTCCTCCAAGTCCAGTAAATGGGAGATCACATATTTGATTTTTACCATGAGATCATCTACGTACACCTCTAAGTTTCTCCCCCTCTGCTCTCTGAAAACCCATTCCATCAACCGCTAGTATGTTTCTCCTATATTTTTCAAACCAAACGACATCATCTTATAGCTGAAACATCCTTCTCTATTAATGAAGGAGACTTCCTTGATGTTGGGTCGGTGCATCCTGATTTTGTGATAACCTGAAAAAGCATCCAAAAAACTCATCATAGAAAAACCGACGGCTGAGTCAACCAGTGCGTCGATTCGAGGCAGAGGATAACAATCTTTGGGGCATGATTTATTCAAAAGAGAGAAGCCTACACACATCCTCCACCACCCATCACCTTTCTAAACCATTGCCACATTGGAGACCTAACTTGGATGCTGGATCTTTGATACAAAACCTTCCTCGAGGAGCTTCTCCACCTCCTCCTAGATGGGCTCCTCCAGCTCGGTGGCGATGGTCCTCTTCTAGAAAATGGGGCATGTTTTTGGGTTGAGATTCAGGCAGTGACATGCCACATCTATGTCGATGCCGAACATGTCCGTGATACTCCATGCGAAGACTTCGATGCTCCTATGGATGCACTCTTGTATCTTCCCCTGATCCCCGGGACTTAGCCTGTCACTGACCAACACCTTCTCTATCTTCCCACCCCGGGTGAGGACCTTCATCTCTACTAACTCCTCTGCTGCCTCCAGCCTGGACTGCTCCTCCCACTCACTTCCCGGTCTCTCCCCCTGTGCAAGTACCTCCTCCTTCTCTGATTCTTCCACCACCATCACCCTTACAAAACTCCCCTGCAACTCTACTGCCCTACCCTCCAAGGCGCAGAACTCTCCTTCACCTTCTTCCTCCATCACCACCACTACTTCCGACACTGCCAACTTCTTTGCTACTTCAACCTCGACCACTTCGGCATCACCTCCTGGCCCCTCTTACACTGCCATCCCCCTTCCAATCTCCTCGGCCTCTGCCATCCAAGATATCATGTTGACGACAGTCACATAACATGTCATTACCACCTTAGGGTCTCCTCTGATCCGAACTTAGAATCCCCGGCTGTTGAACCTGAGATATTGATGGAAAGATGATGGGAAGTAGCGAAAAATGATGATGAAGGGATGCCCGAAGATTGCATTGTAGCTGCTCAAAGCATCAATAATGATGAACCAACAGTTCCTAGACACCCCTCCCAACATCACATGAAGCCCAACCCCAAATTCGACTTTCTTCCTTTCACCAGAAAATCCAAACAATGGCCCGTTCGAGGCCAACACCCTCCTCACCTCCACTTTCATCACCTTAAATGCTTTCTTAAAGATTACACTCACATAACTCCCATTGTCAACCAAGATCCTAGAAACCCTAGAGTTCTCAATTGCCGTCTGGATCCCTAAAGCATCACAGAATGGGTCCTTGTAGTCTGGCATGCCCTTTGAGGAGAAGGTAAACTTCTCCTTTAGAGGGGGGGGGGGGGGTTGGAGGTCGAGTAGATGCTCCTTATGAACATGTTTTGGAAGGTCCCCTTGCGGTTGGCATCAATTCCCACTCCCCTATGAATCGCCTTGATCCCTCCATGATGGCCTATGTCAACCTGATCCTCGTACATATCCTTCTCTCCTCTCTACAGAACTTCCTCCATCCGCAATGACGACTGCTGCTGAACCTGACCTCTGGCTCCCATATCTCTAGAAACTCTGGGCAAGTGGCCGTCGCGTGACGTTTCTCATGATGGAAGTCACAATATTTCAATGCCACCCTGCCTCCATCCCTTCTCCCCCTTCCATTTTTACTGCTTCTGCCCCTTCCACGGGCATTTGCCATCGCTTGCTATTATGGTAGGAGTGGCAGCCTCTGACCATGCCTCCACCCTGGTGGGTTGAACTTCTCTAGTAATTCTCTCCTCCTTGAAATCCTCTCCCTTGACCCTGAATGGACCCCTCCTTGGGTCTCTAGGCTAGCCGGTTGTTTGGCTCCGGATACCACCAACCCTGCTGCTGCTCCTTGTTCCCCTGCCCCTGGGCTCTTTCCTCCTTCTAGGCTCTTATTTACTGTCTACTCCCCATTCCTTCACCCCATCATCTACCAACTTGGCCAACTTCTTGGCGAATGCTGGGTTTGCTGACTCCCCCACTATCTCTTTTATTGCCCTCTCCATCAACTCTTCGAAGGATAGGGGTGGCACCCTCTTCAGTTCCATTCTAAAGAATCCTTGTCGAAGTCCTAGCGTGAAGGCAAGCATTAAGGTATACCCTGGAACCTCTGGGACCAAAAGGATCTCCTCTTGGAACTAATCGACGTAACTCCCCAACGTCTCCTCTAGCTTTTACTTGATTATGAATAGGTACTCTGCTCCTTTCTTACTCTTCTTGGACTTTGAGAATCTCAAGAGGAACCCTCGGTAAATGTCCTCAAAGTAGTAGATCGAGCTTGTGGGAAGCTGGTGGAACCAGTCTCTGACCTTCTCATTTAAGGTGATGGTGAAAAGTGGGCACTTGAAAGTATCTTACATCCGCTGAATTGAGACGACATCCTCGAACCACTGTGCATGTTGTACTGGATCATCTCGACCAGTATAGTAGGCAGCTCTAGTTCCCTGAACCCCTCTGGGACTGGGGCTGAGATGATCAACTCGCTAAATGGGCTCCCTCCCCCACTAGGCGAGTTGACCCATCTCGCACCACCGGCGCACTGACCCTATTAGCACTTACCTGATTGTTGAATAACTCTTTCTTGGAGAGATCTCTCTTGCCACTCTCAACTGGTACTTCCTTCCTGGGTCGCTGACTCGGGGCGTTCTCCCCCAAGGATGGGGCCATGACCACCGGGACAGAAGGTGTAGCCCACTCGCTCCTCGCAGAGAATGCCAGGTGTATGGTCTACAGAACATCCAGCTTGAACTCTTCCAACATCCCCATTGTGACGCCACTCACCGAAGGAGGCGAGCTGCCCAAGCCGACTCCTTCTCCATCTCCAGCCATGAAGCTCAGCTTAAGATTTTCTTGTGCAGACTACGGTCCATGCTCACCGCACCAAAAATGTTGAAACCAAAACTTGGCTTCTTGTGGAGTTCGGGCCCAGGGGGTAGCTTTCACGTACTTATCTCAAGCGAGAGCACCTGACCAACTGCTTGGAACTAAGAGATAGACCCCGATCTATAATGAGGAAGTCCCGCCACACACATGAAAGATCAAAGAGAGCTTCCCCACCCTAACCAATGCTGAGCTAGGGACCTTAGCGGGCCTTGAGATCACTTGCCAACCACAGTCAGCCTTGGGGGCGGGAGTAAGAATAAGTAATCCCCCTCCAAGGTGCCCATTGGGGTCTATTTATAGTTTTCCAAGTTTATCCTGCAAATAGCGGAGTCCTGCCTTTGGTTTTTACTAAATGCATCCCAAAACTGTCTGCCAACAGCATAACTCCACTGTTTAGAGGGGATATTAGTAGACCTAAAGAGGTATCCTGGGGTTTGCGAGTGCCTGGTGAAGATGGGACCCACCCCAAACCTTGATCTCTCCCCTAGGGGGCTGCACTTGCCCAGGGAGCCTAGAACTTGACCTTGGGGGATGCACTCACCCAAGGAGCCTGGAACTCGCCCTTAGTAAGCTGCAATTGCCTAGGGAGCTTGGAACTCTCCCCTGGTTGTCGGCACTTTCCTAGGGAGCCTAGAACTCGCCTGTTGGAGGCTGTACTCGCCTAGGGAGTATAGAACTCGCCCCTGGGGGGTTGTACTCACCCCTAGAAGGTGACTTCTTATACACTCTCCCTAGGTGGGCGAGATCATCTAGTCCATCATCAGTTGTTTCTGATCTCGACAAATTACGGGTTATACATTCACGATCTTTAGAACTTCTTTCATCTTATTTTTTGATAGTTTTGAAGTGTTCTCTCCTAGCAAAAGATAAAAAAAAATTCAAACCATTTCCGCAATTATGTGAATCTCTTGTGTATTGACAACCCCTCTCAGATATCCATCCTTATCACTCTGAGCATTAGTAATAAACTTTGTATGCTTTGACTCATATAATTTGGAACGTATGGAAATATTCTTTTAAGACCCATGTTAGTAAATTGTCTTGGAATCCCTTGAAACACTTATATTGTTGCCATGTATGATTCAAAGTCGATGTTGAATCCTGGGTTATTCTTTGGCGCCATTGCAATTCCTACAAATATTCTTAACACACAAGAGAGGGACAGAAAATGAGAAGGTAGATAGCAGGGAAGATGAAACATTTTGAATGATTGATTAAGTAAAGTCTGATATATAAGGCAATACGTCCAAATTATGGTTTTCGACGTATTTTAGGAAAGTAGTACGCACTGAGTGCTTATTGAGTCGACGTTGTGCCAATTCAAATTCGTCATAGCAACGAGATTTCCTTACCAGACTTTCTCGAGATGTTGTGTCGACTATATCTAACTTTTCATAATCTCCAACTCTCGACGCTACAATGAATAAAGGTTGACATTACGTTGACTTGTAGTCAAATTTACATCAAGTACAAACTTAAAATTTTCTTTATATAGTTTTTCCCAAAAGTTAGTGTTTCTTATTAATTAATGATTTACACTCCTTATCATAAGAAATATTTGATATGATCAAGCTTACTTGATGCATTGATTAAGACCTTTTGACTTAACTTTATCAAGATTCTTTATGAATATATCAAACTCTCTTGAATTTTGATTAATGATGTCAACACGATTCCCTCTTAGGAATTCATCAAGATACATCTTTCAACTTTTATCTTTGAGCACTACGCCTTCCCAGAACCTTTTTGGTAATATTAGCAGTCTTTGTCCTAAATGACTTGAGCAAGTATAGTCATTAGTCAAAATATCCTTCTTCGTTCAATTGAGATTCTTTTTATATACTGGATAGCTTTGCCTTATCCCTCCATCTTCATAGATTATACAGAATAGCTAACTTTCAAACTCTTAGCCATGATCACCTCTGATCACAAGTACTGGAGTATTGAATTCATATCAAACTTGTTTAGTGAATCTTGAGAGGATTCAAAAAAGGTGTCCGACTTAACTTTCACAGTGAATATAGTTGAACCTTGAGGAGGTCTCCTCTGGTCTAAGGTTAAAATACTTTCTTGATGTACCTATTCTAGGTATTGATTTGACAAGTACATTAGCACTGAATAAAATAATCTAAGTAGATTCTTCTAACCAATTGGAAGAAGGGATATCTTAAATCACTTGTTTGAGTGAGGAATTCTTTCATGACTACCTTCTCTTATGCTAACATAGGATTTGCACTCACATATAATCATCCAGTAAGTTAAAACATTAAATAGAAATCACAACACAACAAGCAATCGCATAAAAGCACAATCACAAAAAACATCAAAGTTATAGTGATTCCCCAAAATTTGGGGACATCCACTCTTATACCACTTTGGTCGGAATACACTATCCCAGTGCTTGAGTCTTTTAATAAGTAGACTCTCAGAACTAATAACTAGATCTTTTGATAAAGAGATCTTGAATCAACACAAACTAAGTCTTTGATAAGAAGACTCTTAAAATAAACAACGAAATCCTTTGAAGAGGGATTCTCAAAACTCTTCACTAAAATGTACAAAGGAGAAAGTTGACGGGCAAGATAAGTAAAAGAGTAGAAGATAATGCCTTCTAGATGAGTCCTCTCAATAGGAATCTGAGAACTATTTGGCACTAAGTGTATTGAATCCCTTTGATTAGATGAACCCTTGTTGGTGAAGAATTTGCAGGGGTTATCAGTTTTGAATCCAATGATCTTCTCTAATTATCCTATTTGAATTTCTATTCTAGTACATGCAAATAAGATTGAAGAAGAGGGAGATTGTCAAGGGTTCTTGGATCTCTGTATGTTTCTCTTGATATTTTTGTATGTTGTGTGTTCTCACTGCTATCGACTTCTTTTAACATCCAAGTATATTATTCTTGAATGATTTTGAATTGTCCTTTTCATAGAATATTTTTTCAAAAGAAATAATGCTATCCATTTCAAAATTTTCTTCAATATATCTCAAAATTTTTTTTCCAAATTCTTTTTATACGAAATCTTCTGAATTTGATGGAGAATTCCTTTCCTCAATCTCTTCTTGCAATGACTAGAATTATTTAAAATAATTCCTTAAATTAATCTTTGAAATAAGTTTGAAGAAATTCTCTGAAATTTAAATTCTGAGTTGTACTTGAGGCGACATCAACTTCAAGTAGGAGTTACGTCGACATCTTGCTTCAGAATGAAATCCCATCAAGCCAACTCTGTAGTCAATGTTTTGTCAATATACTATTGATGCATAAATTGACTTCTGCCTTGAAGTAGCGTCAACTTAGCATATACAGTTGCTCTAACTTCTAGTCAAGTAGGCGTCGACTTCTAGTCGACGCAAGTTGAGTTAACTTGCTTTTCTTCTAAATTCATTATCTTTCTCATGCCCTTGACTTTACTGACTTCTTACGATATTTATGACTATATTACCCTCTCTATATAACAAGGGTAATAATTCAGGAAGAGTGCATAGGTTGTACAGGTTGAATGAGGATACAAGTCATTGATCATGGGCATGACCCAAGGGTGTATACACTTTAGAAAAAGTAAAAGGACGAGTTTTTCGTGCTGAACTTCAAACGACCATAAATTTCAATCCAAGAAGAGTTATAGAACGTGTCACCCAAATCCAGAATGAGAACGAAGTAATCTACAATATGAAAATGGTTTAGACAGAAAAAGTGAAGAGGAGATATTGCTGGCGATAGCCACTATCGCCATGCGATAGCTAAAATAATGTCAGCGTGACGACGGTCATGTATAGTATGATTGTCATGGCACACAATACTCAGCACTATTGTCAGGCAATAGTGGCTTTTGGGCTTCAATAGCTCCACAACCCAAACACATATGTTTTCAACTGACACGATCATAATAGCGTGGTATATGTGGCAGCTTGAGAAGATATCACCTATGATTGCTAGATATCACCCAATGATAGTGATTTTTTTATAAAAGGATGAAAACTTCATGCATTTGAGAGTGACACCTTCTGAAGCATTGATTCCTCCTCCACCAAGCCAGAACTCTGATTATTTTGAGAGAGGGTCGTCTCCAAAATAGAGAAATAAATCCTTTATGAAAATACGAAGATCTAAAGGAGATTTTGAAGGAGAAGCGCTACAACACACATTCAACACATAGGGCAAACGTAACAAGAATGCTGACGTCTACACTGCCTTCATCTTCACCTTCAAAAATCCTTAGGGAATTTCACTTACTTTTATTATCTTGTAAACTCTTTTGTTTTATCTTTTTGCGATGCGAGAAGAAAAATTGATCGGGTAGAACGCTAAAATTCTGGGAAGTATTCCGTAGGAAATTCACCTTGTTGTGGCGACTAGGTTCTTGTATGGCTTAGGGAGAAATTTACTGCCTTTTGTGCAGCGACTAGGTCGAGGGTAGACCTATGGAGAGGCTAGAAGTTGTATCTGGGGTAAGATAAGCTATATGTAGCCAACCGGTCCATGGGAGAAGGATCAGTGTATCATTAAAAAGGGATTTTTCTATTCTCCTCAATTTCTAGCATTATAGAAATCAATCATTTTGTAATCAATTTCTTATGAAATAAATCATGTTCTTTATTATCTCATTATCTTGATTTTATTTTCATGTCATAAAATGTTTTAAATATTATTTTCTCTATTAAAAGCATTAAAGTAAAATATATTGCAAATTTCTTTTTTGAATACACTCTTAGAATTAAATATCTGTATTTAGCACCAAGCAATAAAAATATCACTAATGATAGTAAACAATATTGAATTCCATAATTTTATAAAACGTAATCTTTAATATAATATTTTTTTGAGATATACAAAATATAATTTCCTACAAAACATTCTGAAACTTCATTAATTAACTATGATATTTTTATTTAAGAATTAAAATTTCATAAACCCTTATTCACCCACCTCTAAGGGAACCGTAAGATCCAATATGTGGCATCAGAGACAGGTTATTTCAAAACGACTTCACAACCGAGAATAATGGTGCTTCATGATTTCACAATCACTAGAGGGGATGAAATTTTATTAAATGAAAAATCTTTAGCACCACCATTATTTTTGGGTGAAAACTATAAAGGGTGAAAAATTCTGATCAAAAATTTTCTTAAATTTTTAGATGAAAAGTTTGGAAGATTACTATTAAAAAACCCGCAAGTATCTTAAATAAAATGAAATGGTTTTGAATGTTGAATCAATTAATAGTTTATGTTGTGCACTAGAGAATTTTTTTCAAACTTATTTATATGTTTCCTACTGCTTATGAAATTTGGAATTTTTTTAAAGAAACTTATGATTCTCCATTCATAGGAACAAAATAAGTACCAGACATGAAAAATATGAATGCTTTCATAAGTATTCAAGAATGCTCCTCCATTGTAGGATGCATTGAGTGAACATCAAATGGATTAGAAGAAGAAAACACATCATACGAAAGAGATAATGAAATCTCATCAATGGAAGAGGACAATGAAGATATCAAAGAGCTATATATTCAAATCATGCATCGTCCAAAAGTGTTGTAAGAAAATCTAATTTTTCTCGTTTTGTTACAAATTTTATTTCTACATATCACATGCTTGAAATTGCTAACCGTAGAATTAAGAAATTGAAAAATACTAATTCAAAATTATGTTTAGAAAATATAAGTTTAAAAGCAAATGTTAAAGTAGAATCTCATATTGATGTATCAAATTATCTTTCTTGCTTTATAGTTGAAATTTCTAAACTTTATTTTGATTCCAATGATCTTAAAGAGAGATCAAAAAAGTTGTAAAAGAGCTTTTAATTTCAAAAGAGAATAATGAAAAATTGATAAAAGAAAATAATATTGTAATGAAAAAACTAGAATCATTAAAATTGTTTGTGGAAATATTTTCAAGTAATAAAAAAATCATTTATTTCTAGTTTATCTTCAAAATTATGTAAGGCTTGAACTAGTCTTTTAAATAAAAGTATGTATAAAAAGAATAGTGAAAATGAAAAGCAACTCAATGATAGTTTGAAAAATAATTTCAAAACTCATAAATTTTAATTCATTATTTTTCAATCAACTATCACTATTTTTCACAAAATCAATTTTCTCCAAACTCTAAAATAAATATTCATAAATTTCCTATTAATAATATTTTTTAAAATCACTACAATTATAAGCAACATTTTCATGACTATGAAAAGTTGAAACATGTTCAACCAAAGTATGAATGGAGACCCAAAATTTAAACTAAAACATTAATTCCACTTGAAATGGTTCATTCATCACTTTCTCCCTATAAGCCAACAAACTATATTTGGGTACCCAAATTAACTGTCACTCTCGATTCCTTTTGGATTTTTAAATCACATATTTATTAGTATCCAATCAAATTCATGAAGTAAAAAATAATCAAAATGACATATACAAAATTTCACTTCATGATGTGCTTAATGTTTTTTTTGTGATTTTTATTTTATTTTGATCAATCATGTTTTATATTCACTTTATAATTACTGTGATATGACTTCACACTTTAAGCCTAAATTCTTGAAAGAATCAAATTGAATGAAATTGTATAAAATGTTATATCATTTTCAAGTGGACTATCAATCTTATTTTATTAATTTTATCCTTCTTAAATCCATTACCTACAACTGTTTTATATTTTTATTACAAATTTAATACTGAATTTTGTATATAATACTATCAAGTTTAATGAAATTATTCTACAAAATGGATTTAAATGGGATATTAAGGGGGACTTAAGCTAAAATATAAAATATGCAACTTTTTTGATTATTTTTCTAAATTCTTTGCTGCATTTGATAGCCTATAAAATATAAAATCATAATCAAGAATTTTGGAATTAAAAAAGTCACAAAAAACATTTTTTTGCATAAAGCTTAAAGTCTTTGTTTGATACCGTCGGAAGATAACCTACCGATAGAGGTTAAAAACTTCAATTTGCTATAAGTGATAATTTCTAAAAAAATATTTTACTATGATTAAGTATCAGTATCTTGTACCATCAGATATTTTATATATGTTTTGGGTAATTTCTAAAAATAAAACAAAATAAAAAATTTACAAAATAATTCAAAATTCGCCAAAATATATTCATATTTAAAGAATTCATTGTAATAAATTAAAAAGGATAAATTTGAAAGTCTCATGCACCATAATGATCTATTACAATGAAACTGATATCTTATTCTTAAATATATTCTAATCATATCATAATTCATGATCTATCAAGAATTAATCCTAAATTGATTATTTTATCACACTTAGAAATTATGAATCATGTGATTGGATATTGGTATTATGTTTGGAGTTTGGATATGTTACATTATTATTTTCATGTATTTCACTTATATCTAGACCTTAGAATCAATCATATTACAAAAAATAAAAAAAGTTTAATGATTTAATTCTAGATCTATGAAAAATCAAAACTTTATGTTGAATACATGCAAACCAAATTATATATATTGAACCATATCATACTGTGGTATCTATATGTTTGTAGTTATTTCAATTATAGTTTTAAAAAGATATGATCTTAAGGTATTGAAAAATCAATGATTAATTCAATTAAAATAAATATTATTGATTTCCAAAGCATTGTGTGAATGTATTATGTTTTAATGTTTGCATGTATCACATTGCTTTGTAGACCATGAAAAAAATAAAAAACATAATTACTTATTTCTATGTTTATTATGATTGAAACTCTATTTTTGAATACATGCAACATTATTACTTAATTTGAAATCAAAATTCTAGCATTATCACATGCAACATAATGCTAGAATTATGTGATAATGCTAGAAGTTAGATCTAACATTGAAATTAAAATTCTAGCATTATCACATAATGAATATTATTATCAACACATAATTAATATTATTATCCATGTTAGTTATTTCATATTATAATGATAAAATAAATTAAAATTTGAAAGATTAGAAGTTAAATTCAAAATAACTATGTGATTTTAAAATCTACTATAATTTTAAACATCAAATAAACACATAGTTTATGAACTCTTCTTTAGAATTAAATGCTTAGTATATCCATGATTATTTACACTTAGTTTGTGTTTCATATTAGCGAGGGCATAGGATTGTGTGTATTAAAGACGTAACTTCTAAGTCATGTCTTGTCCTTAACCGGGGAGGGTTCCAGTGGGGCCTTGCAAGACACTAGGGTGAAAGAGTGCTAGGTTGAGCATCATCTTTTGTATGCATATGAGATTAACACCCCAACTTATGACATGCGTACAACTCCTTATGCCCATCTGCCACTTAGTACGGGGCCGGAGTGTAGGCATATAGCTTTGGTAGTTTAATATAGGGAATACTCATATCATATTCATTGCATAAACCTAATTTTATACTTTATGATTATTTATGCCATATATATTGGTTTGAATATGTGTATCTTGTGTTAAATGAGGAGACAAGTCATCGGTCATGGGCATGATCCAAGGGTGTATACACTTTTAAAAAAGCAAAAGGATGAGTTTTTCTTGTTGAACTTCAGACGATCATAACTTTCAATCCGGGAAGAGTTACGGATCGTGCCGCCCCATTCCAAAATGAGAACAATGTCATCTACAATCAGAAAAAGGTTTGGATGGAAAAAGTGAACAGGAAATATTGCTAATAATAACCACTATTGCCAGGGGATAGCAAAAATAATGTCAGCATGACAATGACCATGTCCGTCATGATCACTATGGCACGTACTACTCAACACTATTGACACATAATAGTGGCTATTGCCCCGCGATAGCCCGAGGACCCAAACAACTCTGTTTTCAACCGGCACGATCATCGCAGCATGTGATACGTGGAAACTTGAGTAAATATCACCTACAATAGCAAGTTGTTGCCCGACGATAGAGATTTTTCTATAAAAGTATGAAAACTTCATACAATCGAGAGAGACCTTCTGAAGTAGTGATTCCTCATCCACTAAGCCAGAACTCTGATTCTTTTGATAGAGTGTCATCTCTATAAATAGAGAGATAAATTTTGTGTGCAAATATGAAGATCTAAAGGAGATTTTGAAGGAGAAGTGCTACAACACACATTCAACATGAAGGGTAAATGTTTTAAGAACGCTGACGTCTACACTGCCTTCATCTTCACCTTCAGAAATCCTTAAGGAGTTTCACTTATTTTTATTATCTTAAAATCTCTTTTGTTTTATCTTTTTGAATCATGAGAAGAAAAATTGTTGAGGGAGAATGTTAGAATTTGGGGAAGGATTCCATTGGAAATTAGCTTTGCTGTGGCGACTTGTTTCTTGTGTGGCTTAAAGGGAAATTCGTCGCCTTGTGTGCAGCGATTAGGTCGAGGCTAAATCTATGGAGAGGCTAGATGTTGTATTTAGGGTAAGATAGGCTATAGCCAATCTGTTCTTAGGATAAGGACTGGTGTATCATTAAAAAGAGATTTTTTTTATTCGCCTCGATTTCTAACATTATAGAAATCAAATATTTTATAATCAATTTCTTATGAAATAAAATCTTATCATTTATTGTCTCATTATCTTGATTTAAATATATATATATATCATCAAAGATAATATGCACTTATCATTATAATAGATGGTTCTTCAAATCCTGGAATATTGAGGGCAATATTCCTAACAATCTCCTCATATTTGAAGAAGTTAGAACTCTTTGACCAATGATAAGATACATGACTATTAAAAATAGATTTACATAGAAATATGCAATTAAGTATAGCATGAAGAATAGAGCTGGTTGTAAAAATATATCACAATGATATATATATATATATATATATATATATATATATATATATATATATATATATATATATATATATATATATATATATATGAGTCCAAGAGTTTAAGTTAATTTAAAACATAAACACTAGATCATATAAAGAATAACTCCAGTCTTAATCAGGCAACAGGAAATTTGTCAATCAGTTTACCGAAGTCCTCATCAGAATTTGAGTTGTCCACTTGTTTGTATGGGTGCACGAGATGTTTGACCAGATTCAACATGCTTTTTTCTAGCTCATTTCTTCTTAGCTTCCTATCTTGCAAAGTACTTGTGTGGTTTGGTAATATATCTAGAATATACTTTGATCGGATTGTGGTGATCCATGTTATGTTTGATAATGTTTTCTCTAAGGGTCTTCCTTTTCGGGTGCTGGACCCATTCCTCAAAAAGATATACTTTGTTAATAGCAAAACTTAGTTGTCCATGGCTAATCCAAGCATCCATGATGATGGTCTTTGAATCACACTCTAGTATTCAAAACCAAGATCCATTTTATTCTTCTTTATCTATTTGGCCGTGTATTATCATCTCTTTCTCTTTTCTTTACTCTCTGCACATCTTTAGGATCATTTTTTCCTTTCTCTTTGATGAACTCATCATCAGGTTCAGAGAAGTCTAGTAAAGTAAGGTTGAGTGCTAGCCTAGTTCCTTGGAGATTCAAGAGGGATTGGTTAGTCGATACACTCTCCCTCCTTCTGGCTTCTTCAAATATTCTATTATCTAAATGAATGGTGTTTGCTTCAAATCTATTAGAGAGTGTCTGAAAGATATTCCCATTATTCCCAAGAATAATATCCATTAATGCTTCAACTAATTACATGGCCTATAATTGGGTGGAGTAAACATACTCTTCAATGTGATCTATACCCTGCCTAATAGTTTCATCTGTTTGGCTAACATGTTGTTTCACACTTGTTATATCCTACGAAGTCAGTCTTAGACTTTCATCCATTGATCTTAACACCTTTACATTCTGATGGACTATAGTTGCAGCATTGTCAAACATTTGGTGATTTTTTGCATTGATGTGAGCAATGCCACCTTTCATAAAGTTCAGATCACTCATGATTTTTGCTTTGAATTTTTGAACTTTTATCATAATCTCAGCTTCCATTCCCATTAATGATTCATTTATATAGGTTTTCAATGAAGCTGCTTGCTCTTCTAGCATAGCTTTCAGTGAGTGAAGGATGGAGTTGTCAGCATTGCTTGTGGTTGGTGAAGTGTGAGTCACTTGGGGTGGTACCTCAATAATAACTTGATTTATGTTTATCCCTAGCTCCTTTTGACCAACCAACTCAGTGTGAGTTGTTGTCTCAGCCTCTAGGGATTTTGGCATGTAATCTCCCAGAGCAGGGAGCTCAAATTGATGTTCCCCCTCAACATTATCATCATCTCCCCTTAAGAAATGTTCCAAAGAGTCAAATCTCTCCTCTCCAGCAAACTCCCCCTCAATTGGGGCACCACTTTTCTCTAGTTCAACTATATCCCCCTCAACATCAGCTACCATTTACTTAGAAGCAAATGACTCAATGGTCTCAACTTGAACTTGAAGACTGACATCGTGAACAAATTATCTTTCCTCACTTGAGGGAGACAAGTTGGGGTTGTGAACTTGTTCCCTGTCTATCTTGTCATCTGCACCCTTTCGTTTTGATTCAAACTCAGATTCATTATCAACTCTTTCTTGCCTTTCACTTTGCTATTGCTCTATTTCTTCTCAGCTGGGCATTTAGGCAGAATTCTGGTATATCTTTCCAAAGTCCTGATATCCATTCTTTCCATGTAATGGATCTTGGTACCTTGCTTTATATTAAAATGTTCGGGATAAGCATTTATCAGGTACAATGAAAGGATCCTACCCAAGTTTGGAACTTGAAGGCAATTTCAAAATTTTTGAAAAACTACTAAGGCCCATTTGGTCTTTTTTTGCATAATTACCCTTGTTACCAACTCAAATATGGATTTTAAAATCCTATCATGGGATCTTATCTTGCATAGGATGGCCTCCCCAATAATATTAGCATGCAACTTTCCTCTCTAATTGAAGTGCTTCCTTTCCAATGAACCATATCTTTCTCCACTAAATTCACACCAATCCAGTACATGTACTATCTCTTGAGGTGGAATTTCCTGATCTTCTTCCAAATCTCCTGGTAAAAGGCATAGAGTTTGGGCAGTCATATCATGGCTTAACTTATTCTTTACATTACCAATATTGCTCTTGATGGAATTCCCACAGGGTGATACCATGATATGTGACTAAAATTCCAACACTTCTTCTTGATGGGACTTGGTTCTGATAGAATGAATTATAATCCTGCATCATCTAGTAGTCAGATAACATCCTTGATTTCATTAGATGCTGTCATAAATCGAAATCTCACAACTTCACATCCTTCATGCAAGATCTTTTCAGGTTTTGGCACCATTTGCACAAGAACCTTGCCATCTTGAAGGTTGAGAGGGACGGAGCAATGCCAACGATGATGATGGTGTTTTAGGGCTTAGATATTTTATGTTCTAAATCTAACCCTTGGCTCATATGTGTATTTTAATATACCTTTAAAATGTGGAAATTGAAGAGCCGCGTAGCTATAGTGGAGATCTATTTAAGTTCTGATGGTTGAGAATTAATTTGAGATGAAATTGATCAAAAATATCTCGTAAAATTGTTATCTCTTTAATCGAGCGGTATCATTCAAAATGATCTTGATGATATCATTTTGATAGAGTGTTGTTTCTTCAAGACGATCACGATGATATCGCCGACACAAACTCATCCATTCTCCTTTATATAATTTGAACCTTCTTTGAATCAAGATGACCCAATCACTGTAATAAGTGAAAGTAAAGTGTCTTGTACATAGTTGACCCAACAAACATGGTTAGCAACCTAACATACTACCAGATTATACTACCTAGCAGTTAACTGTATCAATAATAAAGTGAAAAACATACATATAAACTTACTCAAAGTTAAACATTCTTAATTCAATTTTAAAAGAATTAAATTTTGCTTCATCCAAAGGCTTAGTAAAGATATCGACCACTTGTTTGTCTATGGGGACAAACTCAAGGCAGATATCCTTCTTTTCAACTTGCTCTTTAATAAAATGATACCTGATCTCTATATGTTTAGTCATACTGTGTGACACACGATCCTTAGCTATAGAGATGGCACTAAATGGATCACAAAACATTGAGTATTACTTATATAGAGGTTATAATCCATAAGATGATGCGGAATCCATATTAGTTATACACAACAACTCCCCGCTGAAATATACTCAGACTCAGGTGTGAATATAGCAACACAGATCTGCTTCTTGCCGCTCCATGAGATTAACCTCCTTTCTAGTAATTGGCATGTTCCTGAGGTGCACTTTCTATCTTATTTGCAACCTACATAATCTATATTTAAAAACTTAATCAACTCACAATCATTGTTCCTAGGGTGCCAAATTCCAAGTTGTTGGGTGCCCGTATGGTATCTCAAAATTCTCTTTATAGCTGAGTAATGAGATTCCTTAGGGCATGCATGTTACCTAGCACAAACTCAGGTTACATACATAATATTTAGTCTACTAGCAGTCAATATAGTAGGGACCCAATAATAAACATATACATGAACTCATCAGAGGGTTTCCTCTTTTCATCCTTTTAGAGATACATTTGACCCCATGGAAGTTCTTGTAACACCTCCACTGAAATGACCATATAATATGGGTCCGGCCGGGGCCCCACAACATACAGACACCAAAGCTTTAGCATTAAAAGATGATATAACCTACCCAAATCAAAACTCCGAGTAAAATAATAGCGAAAACTGAAAATAAGACCAGAAGTTATCCACATACAAAAGAGTATCAAAACAGCCTTAAGGCCTTACAACGATAGAGAGTCCAAAACTCAAATGATAACATCAAACACCAATGTGCATATACACTGACAGACTACCTCGGCATGTAAGCCAGAAAACTATAGCATCAAACATACAATGCAACAAAAATAGAGCTAGTACAAAACTTGTAACACTTCATGAGGCTTAGGCCTTTTTAGTCGGCAAGCTAGCTCTTGCTTGCGATCCTTGCCCTGTAAAAATTTGGTGGTAACGTGGGTCAGCAAAGGCTAACCTCAACTGTGTAACCAACACATCTCCTCCCGACCGCCCCTAACGGACCCCGAGATACCAATCCAACCTGTAAGTCAGCACTTTGTATGCCATATACATAAACATGTAAAGCTCTAAAAACAGGTTTGGGTATCTCGAACAACAAACACATTTTCTATGTTGAGCATATAATAAAAAGGGGCCTACTATGCAGCATGTACGCAAACCCGGGCTTCACCCAAGGCACTCTATTGCATATGCAACTAGCACATCATCATAACATCTGGGTACTCCCAATTTCCCCATTGGCGTTAAGCGGCAAACAAAAGGGTACTGCAATTCCCCTAATGACATAAAAGCCGCCACACGGAAATCTTGCCAAGGCCCTACCAGCTCGTGGGTCTTAGACCCGGGCTTGCCTGCAAACTCTGACTTATTGTGTCAGGATTCTGTCTCACACACAAACTGATTCTAAGAACCCTTGCTGGACCCCACCCGCTTGTGGCTTCATTGCCCGGGCTTGTCCCATGCTTGGCGTTCTCGTCAGTCTCATAGAAGGGGACTAGTCTCGTCGGGACACTCTCCCCACATGACTTGCACGTCACGGGATAGCCGGCCGACCACGGAGACAAAGTCGTGCCTTAGCACATCACAATTCATAATCGCTGCCAACCTAATCCATCATTTGTACTGTAACGTTTCTGCACACCAAGGAAACCATCTACCGCCAACGCGGAACTAACCTTGTCCCGTTCCGGCTACACGTACTCACTTGAGAAAAGGGGGAAACCATCTGCTGCCACAAACGACATATTGCCGCAACGGATTTCTACAAAATCCTTAAGGCTCGCTATGCAACATCACCGAGTCGGACTAACGGTCACGACTACGGCTTCACCCACAATGCCCAATCCACTAACGGAGCGGATCTCTAATGCAAAATCATGTCGGGGATGGACTCAATCGACCCGGAGGTTCCTCTTGAACCATGGCGACCCAAACCCCTCTCATTTGAGAGATTTTATGCCCAAAAGCTTGAAAGAAAAAGATGCTATGAACGCATCCTAGAAATCGAGAGGAGAAGTGTCGTTACCTTACAACCCCTCTTCCTAGCCATGGAAAACTTAGCCAGATGAAGATCATCGCAACGGACATGCCTCCACAGATCTGGACTCGGCTTGCGATTTGGGGCTTAGAAGCTCCTCCGGCGGCCGGATCTCTCCTTCTCCTTCTTCCTTGCTCTCCCCTCTCTCTAAAGCTTTAGAAAGAGAAAGCTTGATGAGGAATGAGGGTTTCAAACCCTATTCCCAGACTTATCTCAGCAAGGACCACTATGGACCATCAGATCCCATTAGAAGGAAATGAACGGCCATGATTCGCACTTAAAACCAAATTCCTGGGTCGAACACGGCTTGTGACACGCCCGTATACAAGGCCGTGTTCCTCATGCGACGTCGAAACCATCGCATCCCGAACAGGACACAACCACTGGACACGCCCGTGTCACATGCCGTGTGCTAGACATGGCCATACACATGGCCGTGCTCAACACAGCCAACTAAACACAGAGAAAGACACGGGTTCTTGACACGCCCGTGTCAAACTTGACACGCCTGTGTCAAGCAGAACACGCCTTGATCCAGACTGTGTTCCTCACCCGACACATCCCGAGCAGGACACGGCCTTGAACACGTATGTGTCTCAGGCCGTGGTCACTGCTCGACGCTTCGTCGAGTCCATTTCGTTGAACCTGAGCACGACACGGCCCTGGACACACCCATGTCCCAGGCTGTATGACCCTTACCAAGCCTCAAACTTGGCTCTAAACATTGTTCGTCCCTCTTTTGAGTTTTAGGGCGTTACAACTCTCTCCCTCTTAAAAGAATTTCGTCCCGAAATTACATAAAGGAAAAGATACACAAAACTTAAACGATACCTAAGTGGAATAACTCTGGTTACTCCTCCAGCATGGTCTGTTCTCGCTCCCACGAGAGCTCCTCACGACCGCAGTTTTTCCATCAGAATTTTACGCGTTTGACCTCTCTGTTCCGCAACTGTCGAATTTCTGCATCCTCTATACTAACTGGACGAACTCGCGTCCTCAAGTACTCTTCTACCGGTACTGATGCCGATTTGATCACCCATTCTATAACCTGCTTCTCCTACCCATTCTATAACCTCAAAAGGTCCCAAAAATCTCAGACTCAAATTCTTGAGTCGGCGAATCCACGAAATGCCTTTGAACGGCTTGATCTTTAGATAGACCCAGTCGTTTACCGCAAACTCCAGCTTCCTGTGGCAAGCATTAAAATATTTTGCTTGCCGATCTTGAGCTACCTTCATGCACTCTTGAATGGTTTGCACCAACTCGCATACATCTGCTACCACTTCTTTTCCCAAAAGTTTGGTGTCTCCCGCCTCTGTCCAAGACATCAGTGTTCGACACCGCCTCCCATACAAAGCTTCGTATGTCACCATCTTTATACTTGCTTGGTAATTGTTGTTATAAGCGAACTCTACCATGAAGAGGTGATCATCCCACTTCTTGCCGAAGTCAAGACTACACATCCTTAGCATATCCTCCATAGTACGGTTCGTTCTCTTTGTTTGCCCATCAGTTTGAGGATGGAAAGCCGTACTGAACTTGAGCTTCGTGCCCAAACTCTTCTGAACCAACCTCTAGTCCTTGGACATGAAACGTCCATCGCGATCACTACCTATACTCTTAGGAATCCCATGTAGTCACATAATGTTGCGAACAAACAACCCTACCAGTTAATCCACGCTGTCCTCCTTCCGATTTGGGATGAAGTGAGCCACTTTTGTTAAGCGATCCACAATCACCCAAATTGCGTCGTTACCCTGCTGTGATATAGCTAATCTATGTACAAAGTCCATGGAGATGTCATCAAATTTCCACTCGGGAATAGAAAGAGGCTTCAGGAACACGCCCGGCTTCTGACACTCGGCCTTCACCAAGGCACAAGTTTGGCACCGATTCACGTACAAAGCTACATCCCGCTTCAGTTCAGGACACCAAAAGGATTTCTTCATATCCAAGTACATCTTTGTACTGCCCGAGTGAATGGAGTACTTTGTGAAGTGAGCCTCAAACGTCAACTCCTCACGGAGCTTGCCGAACTGCGGTACACAAATCATTCTGTCCTTACTCAGAATTCCATCAATTAGCTCCCAGGCGCTACTCTTTCCCTTTTGAGCTTCCACCACGTATGGCTGGAACTCCACATCCAAACGGGTCTCTTCTCGAATCTGATCAGGAAAATCATTCTGCATTTCAATCTAGTTCAACCAAGCCCTGCTAGACTCGCCTCTTGCCACGCACTCCATGCCGAGGGACTCCAAGTCCAGCACCAAACGCTCATCATGAGCTTCGATCCAATTCCCTTGCCAAGAGTATTTTCTACTCAAGGCATCTGCCACTACATTGGCTTTGCCTAGCGTATACTGAATTGCCACCTCGTAGTCTCCAAGGAACTCGACCCATCTGCGCTACCGCATATTCAAGTCCTTCTGATCTAGGAGATACTTCAGGCTTTTGTGATCCATGAAGATCTCCATCTTTGCACCAAAAACATAGTGCCGCCACAATTTCAACGCAAAAATTACCGCCGCCAATTCTGATTCATGGACGGGGTAATTCCTCTCGTGAGTCTTAAGCTGCCTAGGTCCAAAGGCTATCACACTGCCATGTTGCACCAATACGCAACCCAAACCGCATCCTGATGCATCACTGAAAGTTTGAAATCCTTCAGTCCCTCTCGGTAGACTTAGGATTAGAGCTGTCATCAACCTTTCCTTCAGGGTATCAAACGCCTGATTGCACTCCTAAGTCCACACAAACTTTTGGTCCTTATGAGTCAGTAAAGTGAGGGGTAGAGCTATCCGCGAAAAGTTTTCTACGAACCTTCTATAGTACCCGGCTAGTCCAAGAAAACTTTGGACTTCCGCCACGGTTCTCAAAATCAGCCAATCTCTGATGGCTTCCACTTTTGTTGGATCTACCGCCACCCCATCTCCACTAATCACATGGCCCAAAAATGCCACATTCTCTAGCCAGAACTCACACTTCAAGAACTTTGCATAAAGTAGTTCTCTCTCAACACTTGCAAGACTACTCTCAAGTGAGTCTCATGCTCCACCTCCGATTTGGAGTAAACCAGAATATCGTCAATAAAGACAACTACAAAAGAGTCCAAGTATTCCTAAAATACTCGATTCATCAAATCCATGAATATAGATGGTGCATTCGTCAGCCCGAATGTCACCGAGATCTCAAAGTGATCATACCTCATACCAAACGCTGTCTTGGGTATGTCCTCGTCTCGAATTTGCAACTGATAGTAACCTGACTTCAAGTCCAACTTTGAATACACCACCGACCCCACCAATTAGTCAAACAGGTCGTCTATCCGAGGAATCAAATACTTATTCTTGACAGTCAATTTATTCAACTCTCGATAGTCTATGCACAATGGCATACTACCGTCTTTCTTATTCACGAACAACACAGATGAGGTCCACGGTGAAGAATTGGGTCTGATGTACCCCTGCTCCAATAGTTCCTGTAACTGTACCTTGAGTTCGGCCAACTCTTTTGGTTCCATCCTAAACGGAGGACGTGACATCGACCTAGCCTCTGACACTAACTCAATCGAGAAATCAATCTCCCATTGAGGAGGTGCTCCAGGAAGTTCATCAGGAAACTCATCCTCGAACTTTGTCACTACGGGCACTTCGCCAAGTGATATCTTGGAAAGGAGAACCTCCAATAATGCTACAATAGCTACTCCCCCCTGGTTAACTGCCCGCACCAACTGCATGGCTGAAATCAGGGAACATGCCACTCCATTAAGGCCCTCAAACTTAACTTCTGTCTGCCCTTTGCTTCTCAGGGTTACCACCTTGGATAGGCAGTCAATACTGGCACGCTGCTCTGCTAGCCAGTCCATTCTCAATATCACATCAAACTCAACCAACAGTAGAGCCACTGCTATCAACATGAAGTCAACTCCGTCTAGCTTCCAACAAATGTGCCCTTTTGCCCCGGTGGTCATGGATGACCAATTGGAAATGCGCACCTTCAGCTCTGCGTCCGCCGAGAACGACTCAACTCCAATTCTCCGGATAAAGCTTTTCACAAGAAAAGAGTGCGCCGTATCAAACAATACCTTAGCGGGGTATCCAAAAACTATCACAAAGCCTAAAACATAGGCATCAAACATAAACGGTCTGAAAGTATGAAGTATAAGGTTAAATTTAAACTTTCTCATACCTGTCACCACATCGGGTTGTCGGATCGCTTTCTGTTGCCCAAGGTTGTAAGCCCTTGGTTGCACCGGTTGGAACCGAGAAGCGCTAGACTCTGCCATCTTCCCTTTCTCTGCGGCACTGGGGCCGGAGCGTACAATCTGCTCCTACCTTGGCTTCTGCTCAGCACCTCCTTGAGTACAAAAATGAGCTTTGTGCCCCACCTTGCCACATTAAAGCACATCGGTGGTCCCTTAGAGCAAGACCCTCCGGATGTCCAGCCGCTTTTCTCACCGGACTTGAAAGGGTGAGGCTTTTTCTTCCATCTATTCCCTTCAGACTTCCCTTGGGATTGAGAAGGCTTCCCTTCCCCTTGCTTTGGCGCGAAACCCTTACGATGTTGGGTTCACTCCAGATCACTCTCCAACATTCTGGCAGCCTCAACCAGCTCATTGAAACCAGCTCTCCTCATGACGATGAGGGGTTGTCTTAGATTCTCCCTCAGCCCATGGTAGAAGATGTTATCCCTCTCCTCATTGTCTGCCATTGTTGTTCCATCATAACAACCCAACTGAGTGAACTCCAGTATATACTCGTCCACCATCTTATCCTGCTGAACCAAGTGCAAAAATTGCCTTTGGAGGGTCAGCCTTGTCAAAGCAGGAATGTACTTCTTTAAGAAAGCATTCCCAAAACTCTTCCATGGACGGGGTGCGTCCGGGAAACTGGTGGCTGCTATGGCTCACCCACCACAACTTCGCGTCTCCTTCCAACATGAAGGCCACAAACTCAGATTTCTTCTCCTCTGGCATTTCTGTTGCCCTCAGAAGTTCTTGCATCTGTGCCCACAAATCCTCTACATCAGTCGGCTTACCGACTCCCTTAAACATTGGAGGTTGAAAGCTCAGAAAATATTTCATCTGCCGGTCCCCATGCCTGACAACCACCCTTTTGGCCAACGGCTCTGCTCGCTTGGCTTCTTCGCCCGGCATGACCATCACCGTATCCAGGGTAGCAGGAGTTGCTACCTGAGTAACAGGGGTTGCTACTTGAGCTGTCATTGCAGCTTGGGCTACCACCATTGCTTCTGCAAGCATGTGACAAAAATCTGTCGGGTTTACACCCATGCCCAAGGCTCTTCTCTTGGTCTCGAGGTACCCACCTCGTTGCTTGCACTCTTAATAAAAACAAGATAATAAGGAATCCGTCTCTAATCACAAGACTCAAACATAAGGACACTCATGGTCCTGTAATACTCTTATGTGGATAACTTCTATACGCGATCCAATTACGTTAAATCGACTGCTAAACCTGACCTTGGACGTAGCATGGCTCTGATACCAAATTGTAACACCTCCCCTGCAATGACCATATAATATGGGTCCTATCAGGGCCACACAACATACATACGCCACATCTTTAGCATTAAAAGATGATATTACCTACCCAACAAAAAATTAAGAGTAAAACAACATAGGAAACCGAAAACAAGACCAGAAGTTATCCACATACATAAGAGTATCAAAATGACCTTAAGGCCTTACAACGATAGAGAGTCCAAAACTCAAATGATAACATCAAACACCAATATGCATAAGCACTCCTAGACTACCTCGACATGCAAGCCAGAAAACTAGAGCAATACAATGCAACAAAAATAGAGCTAGTACAAAACTTGTAACACTTCATGAGACTTAGGCCTTTTTAGTCGGCGAGCTAGCTCTTGCTTGCGATCCTTGCCCTGTAAAAATTTGGTGGTAACATGGGTCAGCAAAGGCTGACCTCAACTGTGTAACCAACATATCTCCTCCCGGCCTCCCCTAACAGACCCAGGGGTACCCCTCCAACCTGCAAGTCAGCACTTCATATGCCATATACATAAATATGTAAAGCTCTAAAAACAGGTTTGGGTGTCTCAAACAACAAACATGTTTTCTATGTTGAGCATATAATAAAAAGGGGCCTACTATGCAGCATGTATGCAAACCCGGGCTTCACCCAAGGCACCCTATCGCATATGTAACTAGCACATCATCATAACATCTGGGTACTCCCAATTTCCCCATTGGCGCAAAGCCGCAAACAAAAGGGTACTGCAATTCCCCTAACGACATAAAAGCCGTCACACAAAAATCTTGCCAAGGCCCCACAAGCTCGTGGGTCTTAGACCGGGGCTTGCCAGCAAACTCTGACATCTCGCGTCAGGATTCCTTCTCACACATAAACCGATTCAAAGACCCGGGCTTGTTCCATGCTTGGCATTCTCGTCAGTCTTATAGAAGGGGACTAGTCTCACAGGGACACTCTCTCAACATAACTTTCACGTCACGGGATAGCCAGCCGACCACGGAGACAAAGCTGCGCTTTAGCACATCACAATTCATAATCATTACCACCCTAATCCATCATTTGTACTGCAACGTTTCTGCGCACCAAGAAAACCATCCACCGCCAACGCGGAGCTAACCTTGTCTGGTTCCGGCTACATGTACTCACTCGAGAAAAGGGGGAAAACACATACATCACAAATGACATCTTGCCACAACGAATTTCTACAAAATCCTTAAGGCTCTCTATGAAACATCACTGAGTCGGACTAACGGCCGCGACTACGGCTTCACCCACAATGCCTAATCCACTAACGAAGCGGATCTCTAATGCAAAATCATGTCAGGGACGGACTCAATCGACCCGGAGGTTCCTCTTGAACCATGGCGACCCAAACCCCTCTCGTTTGATAGATTTGGTGCCCAAAAGATTGAAAGAAAAAGATACTATGCAAGTATCCTAGAAACTGAGAGGAGAAGTGTCGTTACCTTACGGCCCCTCTTCCTAGCCATGGAAAACTTAGCCCGATGAAGATCACCGCAATGGACATGCCTCCGCGGATCTAGACTCGGCTCAAGATTTGGGGCTCTGAAGCTCCTCCGGCGGCTGGATCTCTCCTTCTCCTTCTTACTTGCTCTCACCTCTCTCTAAAGCTTTAGAAAGAGAAAGATTGATGAGGAATGAGGGTTTCAAACCCTATTCCCGGACTTATCTCAGCAAGGACCGCTCTGGACCATCAGATCTCATTAGAAGGAAACGAATGGCCACGATTCGCACTTAAAACCAAATTCCTGAGCCGAACACAGCTTGTGACACGCCCGTGTCCAGGGCCGTATTCCTCATTCGACGTCGAAACCATCATATCCCGAATAGGAAACGGCCACTAGACACGCCCATATCACATACCGTGTGCTAGACACGGCCATACACACGGTCATGTTCCAGGTCGTGCTCAACATAGACGACAAAACACAAAGAAGGACACGGGTTCTTGACATGCTCGTGTCAAACATGACACGCCTGTGTCAACCAGAACATGCCTTGACCCAGACCGTGTTCCTCACTCGACAAGCCCTTGCAGGACACGACCCTAAACACACCCATGTCTCAGGCCGTGTTCACTGCTCAATGCTTCGTTGAGTGTATTTTGTCGACCACTCGGGAAGTTCGTCAAACCCGAGAATGACACGGCCATGGACACGCCCGTGTCCCAGGCCGTGTGACCCTTACCAAGCCCCAAACTTGGCTTTTAACGCTGTCCATCCCTCTTTTGAGTTTCAGGGCATTACAGTTCTCATGGCAGAGGCCGACTCCATACCAAACTTCTTAATTAATTCTCGAGTGTACTTGGTCTAAGAGATGAAAATTCCATCCCCCTGACTGTTTCACTTGGAGACCAAAAAAGTACTTGATCTCTCCCATACTGCTCATCTCAACCCCCTCGCATCAGATTAGCAAATCTCTTGCAAAAGTTGTCATTATTAGACCCAAATATAATGTCATCAACATATATTTGGACTAGGAGACAGTTTCCATTTATTTCTCCAAGGAATACTGTGTCGTCTATCTTCCCCATTAAGAACTTATTCTTAACGAGAAAGGAAGATAGGGTTTTGTACAAAACCTGAGGGCTGCTCCATATATATATCTTTTCTTTGAGATTACCATTCAGGAAGGTTGACTTGACGTCCATTTGGTAGGCTTTAAATCCTTTGAATGTTGTATAGGACAGGAGCATCCTTATAGGATCTATCCATGCAACTCATGCAAAACTCTAATCAAAATATATGCCCTCCTCTTATTTGTATCCTTTGGCTATTAGCCTAGCTTTGTTCTTCACAACGACACCATTCTCATCTAGCTTATTCCTGAAGATCCACTTGGTGCCAATTATGTTGTGTCCTATTGGTTTTGGAACAAACTTCCACACTTTGCATCTCTTGAATTGGTGTATCTCCTCCAACATTTCATTTATCCAGAAGAGATCTTTGTTTGCTTCTTTAAACTCCTTAGGCTCTACCTAAGACAAGAAGCTCAAAAATAAAGATTCATTATGAATCATGTTCCTCGTAGTGACTCAAAAATAAAGCTTCATGGTGATCTCTCGGGTGCCTGATTGCTATAGGCAGTCTTTAAATAACAGGCTGAATAATTAGATTGTCTCCAGTAAGCTGATTCTCAACAACATCCTGAACTCCATCAACTGGCTAGACTTCTTCACAAAAAACTTCATCAGGAGGTAAAGCCTTGCTTGATCAGGGTTTGCCTTATATAGACAATTTGTGTAATGTTAGCTCAGTACCTGTAATGTCAGGAGCACTAAACTAGCCCCAATATATAAGGCTAGTCTCATCAAAAATAACATTAATGGATCCTTCAACAACATAGGTCTTCTTGTTGAATTCCCTATAGACTCTACTATGTGAGTTATATCCAACAAGAAGACCCACGTAACACTTTTCTGCAAACTTAGTTAGCTGATATTTTCCATTGTTTAGAATGAAACACTTACAACCAAAGATTCTAAAATATGAAACTATTGGTTTTCTATCCTTCAGGAGTTCATAGGGAGTTTTCCTATGTACCTCTTTGATAGAGGCTCTGTTCAGAACATAACATGTTGTGTTGACTACCTCAACCCAGAAAAATTCTGCCGTGAGAAGTCACTCAGAATATCCTAGCAGCCTCTATAAGGGTCCTATTCTTTCTCTCAGCCACTCCATTTTGTTGTTGTGTTCTGGGAGAAGAGAACTCCTAGGATATACCTTGATCTTGACAGAATTTTGTCATAGCACCAGATTAAAATTCTATACCATGGTTACTTCTTACTTTTACCACAGTACAATTCATTTCATTTTGAATGGACTTGACAAAAGTCATGAAGATACACAAGGTACCTGACATCTTTCTAAGGAAAAAGACCCATATAAATCTAGAGCGGTCATCTATAATCATATAGTTGTACAACTTCCCTCCTAAACTCTGAATGGGCAAAGGAATAAACAAATCCATATGTAATAAGTAAAGACATTTAATATAATCTTTGGTAGCTATGCTCTTCAAAGTGGCCCGTGTTTTCTTGCCCATTTGGCATGCATGACAAGGATCATTTTTAACACATTTTAAGTTAGGAGCATCCTTATCTAAACTCTCAGAGAATAGCTTGCTAAGTGTCTTGTAGTTAATGTGAGATAATATCTTGTGCCACTATACGCAAAGAGATTCCATCTCATTAGCCACAAAGCACACAGGAGTTGAAGAATTAGAGTATATAAAATCTAAACAATACACATTCCCACTTCCAGTGCCTGAGGGAATAGTCTCTAAGTCATCAAACTTTTTGATTAGACATTTATCATTGTGGAACTCAATGCCATAACCTAAGTCACAAAGTTGACTTATACTTACAAGGTTGTGTTGCAACCCCTCCACATAAGCTAACCTTGTAATTGAGACTATGCCATTAGATATCATACCATAGCTTTTGGTGACTCCCCTATCAGAGCCTCCAAATTTAACTTTATGTTCATTCTTCACTAGAATATAATCCTTTAGAAGACTCCTAGTCCCAGTCATGTGCCTAGAACACTTACTGTCTAAGTACCAGATTTGTTTTAGGTTGGTACTTGAACTATCCTACAAGATAAAATTCATTTTACCTTAGGATCCCAACTGACTTAGGGTCCTTGATTCTTGTTAGCATTAAAAATAACATTTTTGTTAAGAGCTACTCTAGCATGATGGCTCTTCTTTGCATGTAGCAAAGAGGGATTGAGTAAACAATATATGGCAAAGTGACCCACTTTACCATATTACCAACACTCAAAAATATTGTATCTCCTCTTCTGAACATTCCTGGAAGTTGAGGCACATATGAATGTTCATGTTTAGCAGAGAAGGCTATTGCATTCTTCCTATTCCTCTAAACAATCACCTAGCTAGGTGCATGATGACAACTAATCTTCCTCAACTAATCTTACTCTAAGACCCTACCTCATGCTAAACCCAACCCTACCATAGGTACAACAACCCTATCTTGGAGTTCTCAACTCCTATAACTCAGAGATCTAGCTGGTCTCCTACCTTAAATCTACATAGAGATCCTACATTTGACTTATCACAAATTCCTACACTTAGGCTGCGAGTTCAACCCTACAACTCAGATCTAGCAATATATCCTACAGATGAATGTTTATAAGGGATACAATTAAATACTATATAAAATATACCTTGTTATTTCTGAGTCTTCAATTGACTTTGCTGTGAAAGCAATCTTCTTGAAGCAGGCCCTGAATAGATAAAGTCTTCAGGCAAAGAAGATCCAGGGCTGTTATTCTTTATCTTCTTCTTTAGCATGAAGAAGACCTAATTGGAGCTGTGAAGATTAACTCCTCTCTGGACTTTCAGATTCACTTCAGACAGAGCTTGCTCAGCAATAAAATATTGCACCGTCTCTTGTTATTCACTATTCAACAAGATTAAGCAACAATACTGTTCGATTGCCCTAACTTATCCTTTTATATCCTCGCCAATTTTCAATGGTCGAGCGATTAGAAAATGTCCAATCAATACGTGGGCAAGAATGTAATGATCTTACAAGACTTTTTGTGCCACCGCCATCTAAATACTTGCTTGATAACTATTGTTATAGGTGAACTCGACCATGAAAAGGTGATCCTCCCAACGCTGTCCGAAATCCAAAACGCACATACACAATATATCCTCTTTCATTCGATTTGTACTCTCAGTCTGCCCATCTGTCTGCGGATGGAAGGCGGTTCTAAACTTGAGCTTCGTGCCCAGTAAATGATGAACAAGCCTCCAATCACCGGATGTAAACCGTCCATCACGGTCGCTAACAATACTGTGAGGGACGCCAAGTAATCAAATGATGTTCTCCACATATAGCTTTGCCAACTTCTCCACCGAATCACTTTTCCGATTTGGAATGAAATACTCAACTTTATTCAATCGATCAACAATCACCCATATTGAGTCATTTTTCTGCAGTGACTTTGGCAACCCGTGTACAAAGTTCATGGAAATATCATTGAATTTCCATTCTTGGATTGCCAATGACTTCAAGAATCCTCCTGGCCACTGTCACTCGGCCTTCACCAATGCTCACATTTGACACTTTGTCACGAAAAGAGCTATGTCTTTCTTCATCCCTGGCCACCAGAATAATGCTTTCATGTCTTGATACATTTTTTTGCTCTCAGGATGAATCACGTACTTGGTGAAATGAGCTTCGTACATCAGTTCATTACGCAGTTTTCCATGATTAGGAACACAAAGCCTTCCATTCTTCTGTAATAGCACATCCTCAAGTAAAAACTCAGCGTTCGGCCCCTTGGAGGGCTCCGAAAAATAGCACTGCATGCTTGGATCAAACTCCAAGGTAGATCTCACACGGTCGGTAATGTCATTCTAGACTTGTATCCAAATAAGAATTTCAGTGGAAGATGAACCTCGATCCACACAGGAGATTTCCAAGGCCTCAAACTCACATGTTAAATGCTCATCGTGAGCCAAAATCTAACTCGCATGTGCCAGCACTCGATGACTCAAAGCATCTTCCACTACGTTCCCTTTCCCAGGGGTATATAGTATGTTGAAAGTGTAATCCCCGAGAAATTCCAACCATCTACTTTGACACATATTCAGATTTTTTGATCTAGCAAGTATTTCAGACTCTTATGGTCTGTGAAGATTTTGACCTTCACGCCATACAAGTAATGTCTCCACAACTTCAGAGAAAACACCACGGCTGCCAACTCTAAATCATGGATCAGGTAGTTTCTCTCTCATGCACCTTCAGCTAGCGCAAACCATAAGTAATAAATTTCCCATATTGACACAACACACATCCCAAGCCACTGCCTGAGGCGTCACTGTACACCTGGTAACCTTCAGTCCCACATATCGAACATAGAATTGGGGTAGAAATCAGTCGGCTTTTTAGCTCCTCGAAAGCTCACACCCACTCTGGTGTCTATACGAACCGCTGATCCTTCCTAGTCAGCGTAGTGAGGGGAAGTGCAATCCGTGAAAAATTCTCCACAAAGCGCCTGTATTAACTGGCAAGCCCCAAGAAGCTATGGGCTTCCGTTACATTCCTCAGCTCAGGCCACTATCGGATTGCCACAACTTTCGTCGGGTCTACCAATACACCCTCTACACTATCTATGTGCCCCAGAAATGCCACCGACGGTATCCAAAAGTTGCACTTGGAGAATTTTGAATACAACTGATGACTCCTCAGGACTGTTAAAACTATATGAAGGTGATCAACATGGTCTTCCTCGGACTGCGAGTACACCAGAATATCATCGATGAAGACGATAACAAACATATTCGGGTACTCCCAGAATGCTCTATTCATCAAATCCAAAAAAATTGAGGGTGCATTTGTGAGCCCAAAGGGCATCACCATGAACTCATAATGCATATAGCGGGTGCTGAAAGCAGTCTTTGGAATGTCCGACTCCCTTATCCTGAGCTGATAGTATCCGGACTTCAAATCCAACATTGAGTACACTGTGGATCCTACCAACTGATCAAAAAGGTCATCGATGCGGGGAATCAGATATTTATTATTTTCCATCAACTTGTTCAATTCGCTATAGTCTATGCATATGAGTAAACAACCGTCCTTCTTCACGAGAAGGACCATTGCGCTCCATGGTGACCAGCACAGACGTATATACCCTTGCTCAAGCAACTCCTGCAGTTGTACCTTTAGTTCTGCCATCTCCTTTGGCGCCATACGATAGGGAGAGTGTGACACGTGTTTGGAACCCAGCATAAGCTTGATGCAAAAATTGACTTCCTTCTACGACGGAGCCCCAGGAAGCTCATCTAGAAAAACATTTGCAAATTCCGCTACAACTGCCAAATCACATAGCTCGAGCTTATGTTCTGAAACCTTTACTAAAGCGATGAATAGCTCAACGCCTTTCCGCGTTGATTTCACCACTTGGAGGGGGGAAATTAGGGTTTTGCTCACACCCCGTAGACCTGTAAAATGAGTTTCGTCTCTACATTCTCCATTTAACAAGACTTCTTCTGATTTGCAATTGATGTACACAACCTGCTTTGTCAGCCAATCCATGCCAAATATGACGTCAAACTCTAACAATGGTAGCAACACGGCCTCCAAATCGAAGTTTTGCTCTCCAATTCGAACCTTCAAGTGGCTCTTCCTCCTCATACTTATTAGGCACCCATTGGGTAAGAGCACATCCAACTTCACCCCTGCCAACATACAAGGCACTCCGACTCGCACAACAAAGTCTTCTGATAAGAAGGACTGTGACACATATGTATCAAACAATGCTCTCGTCTGATGATTGAATACCAATAAGAAACCTAACGAGTACACGAGAATCAAACATACACAAGGATTATAAGCAGTATAAATGATAGTAATTGTAATTAAATGTACCTGTCATGACATCGCTTTGCTTAATAGCCTCCTGCATGCCGAGATTGTAGACTGTGGGTTGCGCTGGTGTATGGTGAGATGCAGATGACTCCACTGCTTTCCCCTTCTCAGCATACGACGCACTCGCCTTTATGTCAGACTTCGCTGGATGGCTCCAACAATCTCGAACATAATGTCCCACCTTGCCATAGTTATAGCACGTGTGCGGACCTTGGCCCGTGTAGCTCCAGAAGTAGTAGAAGGAGCTGGTCCAGTGATAACTAATTAAAAAGAAGTTATTTTAGTCCACTTTCATGAACTCTATGCTTGCTTTAATTGAAAAAATGATTTTAAATCAAATAAAATGAGATTAAATTTATATTTGGTCTAAAGTGATCAATATTATCATTTTATTATGTTTTTATTACAGAAGCACCGGAGAATTCAAAGCGAAGACAAAGTAATCCAAAATCCTGAAAAGTTGTTGCAACATGCAGGAATCCAAAAACTCAAAATTTAAATTCAGAATTTGACATCATTTACAAATTTGAATTTGTGGAGCCTTGGTTCGTTTTGGCATGAAATAAAAGTGCAAACTATCATCTTAAAAATGGTGTATTGCTACCAGGAAAGCAATCGTATTTTATTACAAAGATTTTTCCATTAGAGAGGGCAATTTAAATTAAAGGAAGAAGATATTTTGGATATCTCTTTTTTGAACCAAGGAGAAGAAGTATAAATAGGGGATTTCGGCCATCATGAAGGGAGGATTTTTGGAGGAGTTTTTTTGGACGATTCATCATCAATTTGGAGGAGGAACGGCTAGAGGAGAAAGAAGAAATCTGGCGTAGAATTCATGTATCTTTTGATTTTAATCAACATGTTTTATAAGATCTTTTTAATTACATGTTGTTTTTCCTCGAGCAAGAACTAATTCTCCTTAGTCTTGTATGATGAGAGTAATATGTATGTTGTGATGATTGATTTCTTTTAAAAACTTATGAATGTTATTGATTTATCTTTGTTAGTTTGTGATTCTTAATGAAATTTTGGTTCTTCATCAAGTATCGCGCTTCAAGATTCGAGAGAAGAGAGGCATTAGTATTTTGGTAAAGATTTTCTCCCTATGTTGCAAGATTTGAGAGAGGACTGACGTAGGTTTTCTTAAACGAAGTTTCTGTATTTTACTGTGTTTCAAGATTTGAGAGGAGAGACGTAAGTGCATCATAAATTTAACATAGCAAGCAAATGGAGAACGAAATGTTACTTTCATGCTAACAACATGGATTATTATTATTATTATTATTCATTTCACCTTAGTCAGAGATGACAAGAGAAAGAAGAATATAGTGATTTTCGATATCGAGAGATACAAATTTCTATTTTAAAATCATTGCAAGATAAACCAATCAAATATTTTCACAAGTCATTATTCTAAATCATTCATCACAATAAATATAGAAAATCAGAATACAAGACTTTTCTCCAGATTGATTAAAAGTTATTCTCATAGAATAGTATCATTTTATTTTAGTAGTATTATTAAATAAATTTCACAAAATCCCGAGTTAATTAAATTTGCTTAGATTTAAAGAAAAGCTTGAGTCTGTATTTGCAAGTGTTAGACTAGTCACTTTCTCGTGGCAATGATCTTTACTCTAATTTTATTAATTGATCTGACATGTGCACTTGCGTAATTTACGTATATCTATTTCGGGCATATCAACTTTTGGCGTCGTTGCTGGGGAAGTGATAATAATTTATTGTTTTATTTCTTGCAATATTAATAAATCCTGAGTATTTAGAGCTCAAGTTTTTGTTTTTTTTTTTTTTTTTGTTATTTCATTTTTATTTAAATTTCAAAAAAAACATATTATTATTTGTTAATGCATGTCAAGATATCTAAATCCAGAATTATTGCCTTTGAATTTAGAAATTGAACGCGCTTGTAGGAAAAATAAAAAAAATAGAACTGATAATATTATTCATCCTGCGATGGATAATAACAAACACCACGTTATAAATGACATTGAGGGTCAAATGAACCTTAATGGTCGAGTTGATCAAAATGATCGACTAGAGGGGCCATGAATGACATGTCGTGAGTATAATACACCTGTTAGAGTAGGTTTGAACTTTAGTATAGCTCAACCTACGATCGAAGCTAATAATTTTAAAATGGTCACCACAATTATGCAACAAGTTCAATACAATAAATTTGGGAGGTCTAAATCATGAAGATGCAAATTCTCACTTAAGAACCATTATGCAAATATGTGGCATATTTAAAGTTAATAGAGCGTCTGAAGAAGCTATTCTATTAAGAGTATTTCCATTTTCTTTAGAGGGGAAGGAAAAAGTTGGCTCAACTCACTACCACATGAATGTATCACTACATGGGACCAATTAGTAGAAATTTTCTTAAATAAATATTTCTCACCCTCTAAGACGGCTAAGTTAATAAGAAATTTAAGCACTTTCGTTCAAATTAATGGGGAAATTTTTTATGGCGCCTGGGAGCATTTCAAAGAATTATTAAGATAATATCCACATCACGGTTTAGCGCTAGATCAACAAGTTTCTACATTTTACAATGGATTACAAACTGCGACTATGATTTTAGTTGATGGAGCTGCAAGAGGGTCTCTAATGAAGAAATATCTTGAAGATGCGTTCACTATTTTTGAAGATCTCACATCTAATAACTATCACGCTTATGAAAGAAAAAACATTAACAACCCCGTAAGAGTCCATCAAGTAGATCAAATCACATCTTTACTTGCTCAAATGACCTCACAACTTAATATGATTAATAAAAGATTAGATTCTTTATCTACCCTACACCTAATATATCACTCACGGTCGAGCAATTAATCAAATCACTAAAGTAGAGAACTATATTGGTGGGCAACAAAGGTATAACAATAATCATAATACACTACCAAATCATTATGCTCCTGAATGGCGAAATCATCCGAAATTTTCATGGAAAAATAATTCTGGAATAATATACCCAACTGGTTTCAACTCAAATATACATCCACCACAAAACAATATTTTTATTCAACAAGGGTCTTCAAGGAAATTATCTGATGAGATTCTCATCGAATCTATGAAAAAAGTGATTCTCGTATTACTAGCTTAGAGGGTTCATTATGTATAATTGAATCTCAATTAGGAAAAATTGCCAATGCATTGAGCCTTAGACCTCAAGGGACACTCCCAACTGACACCACTCCAAATACTAAAGGGGACAATCAACATTGTAAAAATGTCACCATGCGTAGCGGAAAGGATATAGTAGGAGAGCTGAAAATGAACTAACTAAGAAGAATAATGTTGAAGAAGATGTGGTGAGTGTTATTCCTTCTGAACTTGATACAAACATAAAACAAACTAGTGATGAAAAAGAAGATGAAGTAGAAGTATTAGGAGAGAAAAAGACGGAACCTAGTGTTGAAATAATAAAGAAAAAAGAGATTCCAATAATCTACCCACCTCCACCATTTCCTCAAAGATTAAGGAAGAGTAAACTGGACCAACAATTTCAAATATTCGTTGAAATTTTTAAGAAATTACAAATAAATATCTCTTTTGCGGAAGCTCTAGAACAGATGCCTAGTTACATGAAATTTATGAAATATATACTTTCTAAAAAGAGAAAAATTGGAGTAAATGAAACGGTAGCACTTACTCAAGAGTGCAGTGCCATACTTCAAAAGAAAATTCGACCCAAAATAAAAGATCAGGGAAGTTTTACTATATCGTGCTCCATAGGATATCAATTTGAGGGTAAGGCTTTATGCGATCTAGGAGCGAGTATAAACTTAATGCCTCTATCAATTTGTAAAAAGTTGGGGTTGGGATAAATCTCAAAAACATCTATAACATTACAACTAGCTGATAAAATGTTAACATTTCCAAAGGGGATAGTAGAAGACATGTTGGTCAAAGTAGACAAATTCATTTTTCCAATGGATTTTGTAGTCTTGGATATGGAAGAGGATAGGGAGGTGCACATTATTGTAGGTAGACCATTTTTAGCGATTGGGAGAACTTTAATTAATGTTCAAAAAGGAGAGCTGACGATGAGAGTAAATGACGAACATTTCACATTCAACGTACTAAAAGCTATGAACTTTCCCCATAGAGAGGAAGATAACATGGAAGTGGTTAACAATATATCTATATGTGATTATAACTTGAATAATAAATCTAAAAATCAAGATGACGTGTTAAACTAGGTATTGACTTGTGCGGATTTGTCTGATGATGAAGATGAGAGTCATCAGTGCCTAAAGTTATTTGAGAGGCCAACTATTTGGTCTCCTAAACCGGAGCCTCTTGAAATAACAGAGAAATCCTTGGTGGTCAAACCTTCAATTATTGACCCACCAATATTAGAATTAAAACCCCATCTCGAACATCTTATGTATGTCTACTTAGGAGAGAATAAAACACTCCCACTTATTATCAATTAAAAACTGCATTCTGAACAACAACAAAAATTAATTAAACTACTAAAACAATATAAATTGGCTATAGGTTGGACCGTAGCGGACATTCGAGGGATAAGCCCTTCTTTATGTATGCATAAAATTCTTTTAGAAGAATCTTTTAAGGGATTTATAGAACCTCAATGTCATCTAAGCCCGCCCATGAAAGAGGTAGTCAAGAATGAGATTATTAAATGGCTAGACGCGGGAATAATCTACCCCATCTTGGATAGTCCATGGGTTTAACCTGTTCAATGTGTACCAAAAAAGGAGGAATGACTGTGGTTAAAAATGAGAAGAATGAGATGGTAGTCACTAGAACGATCATAGGGTGGCACATTTGTATGGATTATAGGAAACTGATTAAGGCCACGAGGAAAGATCATTTCCCCTTATAATTCATTGATCAAGTCTTAGATAAATTTGCAAGGAATGATTTTTTTTGTTTTCTGGATGGTTACTCTGGCTATAACCAGATTATTGTTGACCCCGAAGATCAAGAAAAGACTACGTTCACTTCTCCGTATGGAACCTTTGCATTTAGGAGAATGCCCTTTGGGTTGTGTAACGCTCCCGCTACCTTCCAATGTTGTATGATCGCTATTTTCTCCGATATTATGGATGATGGTATTGAAATTTTTATGGATGATTTTTTCATCTTTGGTAAATCATACGAAGCTTGTTTAGATTATTTATAGAAGGTACTCACACGTTGGTGGAAGTACAAGGGCATCGGGCCCTACAACGAAGAAATATCGAAGGGAAGCGTGTAGCTTCTGTGGTAAGCCAGGCCACCCTTTTGAAAAGTGCTTTAAGAGACTAGGTGTGCAGAAGAAGTCTCAGGTACACGCGATCCAGGATGCATAAAAGGGAGGCCCTGTCTGTACTTATTGCTAGAAGAGTGGGTATGATGCGGCCTGTTGTCTCAAGAAGGCTGGAGCTTGTTTTCTCTGCGGCCAGAAAGGACACATGAGGGCTAATTACCCGCATAGCCAGCATGCGCTGCATGCAGTTCCATTGTAGACTCTACCGCCGCCCCCTGGCACATATGGACAAGGGAAAAGGAAAGTTGAATGTGCTGACCAAGGAGGAAGCCCAATCATCAGCTCAAGTGATCTCAGGTTAGTCTTTGACTCAGCTAGTAATCTCCTATGGTAGATTTATAGTTTTTTGCATTTTAGTTGCGAGCGCAATGTGTTTAGGTGAATTTAAGTTGAGGAATAAGTGGGCGCACGTTCTGTTGGATTCGGGAGCTACTCACTCCTTTGTAGCATGGAGTTTTGTAGACCAACATCACTGTGTTCTCGACCAGTTAGACACTTTCCTGAACGTCAAATTCCCTTCAGGAGAGTTGGTGATGTCAAGTCAGGGTATCCTAAAATGCCCTATCTTCCTAGGTGATTTTCTAGCCTTTGCAGATCTGAAGGTGTTAGACTTGGAAGACTTCAACGTGATTTTTGGCATGGACAGGCTGTCCAACTATGATGTTGTCATTCAGTGCAAGCACAAGCACTTGGATTTCAAAGGATACAAAGGACAGCCCATAAGTGTGTATGGTTTGCTGCGTCAGGAATCTCCAATCATTTCTGCGATATGTGCTCGTAAATTTCTAGAGTTTGGATGCGATCCTTTCCTTATTTTTGTTTATATTCTGTAAGCTACACCTATTGTGCCTCGGGTTGAGGATGTTTCTGTGGTGCGTGAGTTTCTGGATTTCTTTCCTGTTAGTCTTCCTGGACTTCCTCCTAAGAGAGAAGTGGAGTTCATTATAGGCATTGAGCCATGCACTTGCCCTATTGCAAAAGCACTGTACCGCATGGCGCCGCGTGAGTTAGAGGAGCTGCGTACTAAAGTGGATGAATTATTGCAGTGTGGTTTATTAAACCCAGTTCTTCCCCCTGGGGTGCACCAGTCCTCTTCGTGAAGAAAAAGGATGGAATAATGAGATTGTGCATAGATTATCGAGAACTGAACAAGGTGACTATCAAAAATAGATATTTGTTACCTAGGATCGATGACTTGTTTGACCAGCTGCGGGGTGGATTTTTGTTCTCAAAGATTGACCTCCGATTGGGCTACCATCAGTTAATAATCCGTGAGTCAGACGTTCCGCGAACTGCTTTTCATTCCCGATATGGTCACTTTGAATTTCTAGTAATGTTGTTTGGATTAACGAATGCACCGTCAGCTTTTATGGACATGATGAATGGGTTTTCAAGTACTTTCTGGATAAGTTTGTGGTTGTATTCATTGACGTTGTCCTGGTATATTCCAGAAATGCAGAAGAGCACGCCTTGCACTTGCGTTTGGTCTTGGCTACTCTGAGGGAGCACAAGCTGTATGCAAAGCTTAGCAAGTGCGAGTTCTGGTTGTCTCAGGTTTCATTCCTTGGGCACATTGTAAGCAAGGACGGTATCTCAGTGGATCCCGCGAAGATAGCTGCAGTCTTGGATTGGAAGAGACCTACATCGCCTAAAGATATAAGGAGCTTCTTAGGGTTGACAGGTAACTACAAAAGATTTGTGAAAGGATGCTCCGTGCTTTCTGCACCGTTGACCAGGCTTACGCAAAAGAGCGCAGCTTTTGTTTGGAGTGATGTCTGTGAGGAGCTTTTCAAGAGCACAAGAGAAGACTGTGTTCTGCTCCAGTTTTGGCATTTCCAATGGAAGGAGTGGAGCAAGTTGGACTCAGTTAGATGTTGATGCAGGATGGCAAGGTGATTGTGTATGGGTCGAGACAACTGAAGGTCCATGAAAGGAATTATCCTACACATGACTTGGAATTTGCTGTCGTCATTTATTCCTTGAAGTTGTGGAGACATCTTCTAAATGGAGTGTCATGCAAAATTTACACGGACCACAAAAGTTTGAAATATGTCTTCACTCAAAAAGAGTTGAATTTACGCCAGCGTAGATGGTTAGAATATGTTGCGGACTACAAAGTCGATATCCTTTATCATCCCGGCAAGGCTAATATAGTAGCGGATGCCTTGAGCCGGAAGCCCGCACATATATTTAACCTCTCGGTGTAATCCCTTGTAGAGGAGTTTTTGATCATGGATATAACCATAGGGAATAGCACTTCACTGAGTAGCTTAGTGGTGGAAGAGCCTTCGTGGATTACTCTAACTAGGCTACATCAGAAAAAAGATCCTGATTTGTAGCACTTCCGCACTAGGAATGAGAAAGGGTAATTACCTGACTTTTCAATTGATGACATTGGTACCCTAAAGTACCGCATCAGATATTGTATTCCTGCCATTAGGGACATCCAAGCAAGAATATGCAGTGAAGCGCATGGTTTAAGTGTTGCTTATCATACTGGTTCCACGAAAATCTACAGAGATTTGAAGCAGATTGTTTGGTGGTCAGGTTTGAAGAACGACATCGCAATATTTGTATTTGAATGTTATACTTGCCAGCATGTCAAAGCGGATCATAGAAGGTCGGGTGGTAAGTTAACGCCTTTAGACATACCGAGTTGGAAATGGGAGAGTTTGTCCATGGATTTCATAACCGGTTTGCCGAGATCTCCCCGAGGGCATGATGTAGTGTGTCGTGGACAGACTAACTAGTGTGCCCGCTTTATGCCTTTCAAAATTAATTATTCTATGGAAAATATAGCTGAGCTTTATCTGGATGAAGTCATCAGATTGCATGGTGTGCCTACAAGTATCATGTCAGATAGAGATTCCCGGTTCATGTCTCGTTTCTGGCAAAGGTTGCAAGGTGCTCTAGGTACTGACCTTAGGTATTCTACTGCATATCATCCTCAGATAAATGGTCAGACGGAGAGAGTGAATCAGATCTTGGAGGATATGATTAGATGTTATATTCTGGACCATGGTGGGGCTTGGGATAAATGCCTCAGACTGATGCTACGAATTGAGGTAGTTTTCTTTGTTTAGACTTATCAGATTTTGGAGCATTGAGGTAGTTGTCTTTGTTTAGACTTGTCAGATTTTCCTATGGGTTCGTGTTAGTTATTGCCGCTCATAGTCTTAGACTTTGTGTTAGACTACTTGCTGTTTTTACTACGGTTACTTTTGATAGTTTGATACTTGCTCTCTTGGAATAATTTATGTTAGGATGTATATAGTTACTTTCAAGTATACAAAACTACATTCTAGAATATAGACATGACATAACTTTTTAAATGCAAAATTTACTACTTTTAAGCGCAATAAAGGCCTTTTTTTTATTTATATTAAATGTAGAATTCACATCATCATTACATTATGCTAGGCTTTCATTCTCATATAAGATAACAAATGAATCTAACTAAGCATTTTCCGCTATGTAAACTTATATATTTTCTCACCTATGGACTAGTGATCCACCCGACCGAGGGACAAGGTCAGTAAACTCAAAGAATTTTTATGTATTTTTAAACTTAATTTCATAAGTCTCTTATATAAAGTAAATGTGAGGACTTGGTTGTCTGAACGTCCGCAGTTGTCTCCTACACGGCGTGACATCACGACGCGCATTTTCTCTTACTCTGACGTATTTTTTAAATACAGAGAAAATGCGGATTGTGACAGTTGGTATCAGAGGGAGGTTTTGAGTTCTCTAGTACATGCTTTAGGGCTTATCAAGAAGAGCTGCAGACTACTCGAGAAGAAGGAAAAACTACCCGAGAACTAATTGCATGAATGGTGCTTTTTTTGTCCTTGTGAATAGTGTATTTTGCAAATATACCCTTGATCAAACTTTAGGAATGAATAGTTCTTTTCATTTTTGAATAGTGCTTTAATATTATAATAATTATATTCTTTAAGTTTTTGAACAAGGAAATACGAGTCTAAAATGGAGGTCCAGACGCGTGCCGAATTAAACAAAATTCACACCGTAGGCGAACACTAACGCTACGAATTCAACGACGAAGACAGAACCAACATCCAACATGCAGCTCTCGAGATATAAATTTTCAAAGTCTACGGCGATCATAAATTCTACAAAACTTCAGAAATTTGTCGAGGCTCGAATATCTCTCGGATCGGGATGAAACTTAACGAGCATGTCAAAAATTAATTAATTTAATTTTCTAATGTGAAGTTTTCCATTTTCGACAAGGATTCATGAATTTGGTCGCCCCGACCGAATAGACGTGAAAACGCACTAACGACGACGCGCCGTCAACTCCACGTTAACGTAACGCCCCTTACGTCATTATGGTGTCACCAAGAGGATTAAATAATTGTCAGAAAATCAGGAGCGTTATAGGCGGGGTTCGGGTGCTGTGCGTGAGAGAAAAGTCGAGAGAGAGAGAGAGAGAGAGAGAGAGAGAGAGAGAGAGAGCGAGAGAGAGAGAGAGATCGGGAGAGGGGCGGCTAGGAAGAAAATGAGGGGGGTGGGAGGCTTAGTTTTAGGTTTTTATATTAAACCCCAACCCAAATTTTTTTTGCAGACCACGCTCTCTAAACGCACTCCAAAACCAATTCAGTTAAATTTGGGGCGTTGCAGATCCTCCTTTGATTGTTCTTCCTTGACTAATGGATGTCTGCTCTCCTCACTTTGTCATAGGAGACCCCTCTAATGCTGCAATTACTAGTAAGATTATTTCCCCCAACTCCCTTGTTCTCCTGCTTCGGCCTTTAGTACCATCCAGGTATTGGCGCATTTGCACTAATTTTACAAGAGAAGATATTGACAAAGTGTCGAGTCCCTTCTCTTCTCCTTAGTTAGGAAAAGTTCATATGGAAAACCTCCTCTATCGTCACTCAAAGGGTTATTCTCCCCTATATTTATCAGATGGATTCTAAATATATCTTATTCCATTTTATGAAGGAGTAAGACTATCAAAATGTTTGGATGAAGGAGCACATTATGATTTGGAGTTTCATGTTTAGGTTTCTTAAATAGACGCCAGAGTTCTCCCAGATTTTGGAACCAACCCTCATTCATGCTTGGCCAGCCCTCTTCGGATTGTCGATTCACTATTTTAACCAAGAAATTCTCAAAAACGTTGTCCAACTATTTGAAAATTGAAACACACTTACTAAATACAAACAGTGGTAAAGTCTTACGAGCCTAGGAAGAACAAAAGAGGAGCATCCCATTTTTCTAGAATTTGAAGGCACGCACTTTCATCTATGTAAATCGAGATCTGCATGGTTAGGAAGAGGAGTCGTAAGATAACGACATTTCTCCCCTCGGTTTTAGGATTTTTGAGACAACCCAGGCCCGGCTCCAATCGGGACCATGTCCACCGAGGGAGAACTAGCGGGACCCAGCTAGCATCGTACGGGCTGCATCACAAGCACCCAACCCTTCTCCATGCCCACAGACGGGTTGTCGGTGGTCGTAGCCCCCTTTGATGAGCGAACTCGATAGTTAAGTTGGGTTGCAACTCAATTGGTGATGAGAAGTGAAAGAACTTTATAGTTAAAGATGCTCAGATGGGAGTAGTTTTGGGATGGGCGACCTCTTGGGAAGTCACTGTATGACCCAACTTAACTATCGGGTTAACTCATCAAAGGAGGACTACGGCCACCAACAACCCACCTGTAGGTATGGATAAGGGTTGGGTGCTTGGGTTGCATCCCGAACGATGCCAGCTGGGTCCCCTTGGGTCACCCTCGGTGGACATGGTCCCGATTGGAGCCAGTCTTGGGTCATCACACTCCCTCTCATCTCGTCAAGTGTAATGAGGAACAGTCTGTCGCCCTCGCATTCTCCCAAAAACTCCATAATAAACTCTGAATAGTGGAAGTTAGGTCGACATCGAATCGACTGCATGGTTTTTGAAAGTCTATGTTTCAAGGATAGCTAAATCACCTAGAGGGCGGGGGTGAATAGGTTATTGGTCTCTTTGAGACTATCTTTTGCTTTCTGTATAATATATTATTGTTTTGTTTTATCCTTCAGCTTAGGGTAATCTAGAACTTGTCCTTAACACCTGTAAATAAGAGAAGAAAAACAATCATAGAAAAGCACACAGAGATTTATAGTGGTTCCCCAATTGGGTACATCCACTTTTCCTCCCACCTATCCAACTAACTTGTTGGACCAGACACAAACTCCTCCTAAGAGCTTACATGTCAGATCCTACAAGATCTTCAAGTCTCCTCCAAGACTCACTTCTCAGCCATAAAGGTCTACACTCAGTGGTCAGTAGACCACCTACCTCAGGCTGTTAATATAACGACCCCGGAGGACCACGACATCGCCCGGCCCACCAGCAGCCCATGGTTGAGGGTCAGAGGCCCACTGCGTAACAGTGCAGCATGCCTGCCCCAAGGCACCACGGTGGTACAACCAAAATCTAGAAGGCCTACAGGCCGTACACCCCAACCAAATCTTCATGACTGTTTCTCACCACGGAAGGTTGTTGCTGGGGATCGAACACGCCACCTTGATAACACACTCTTCCAACAGTGGATATCACCAACTAAGATACAGCTCAGTTGCTGATAGCCACTGTCGGAAGAGTGTGTTATCAAGTTTGCAGGTTCGATCCCCAACAACAACCTTCCGTGGTGATAAACAGTCACGGAGATTTGGTTGGGGTGTACGGTCTGCAGGCCTTGTAGATTCCGGCTGTACCACCATAGCACCTTGGGGTGGGCATACTGCACTGTTATGTAATGGGCCTCTGACCCTCAACCTTGGGCTGCTGGTGGGCAGGGTGATGTCGTGGTCCTCCCTAAGTCATTACAAATAAGTGCAGCTCAGGTGGTGATGAGTTTTTTTGCAACAACTTAGGGAGGACCCCTAGCGCTGCCCGGCCGACCAACATCCCATGGAGGACCCATGACACCACGGTGGTACAACCGGAATCTACAAGGCCTGCATGTCGTACACCCCAAAGCATCTCCAGCCTGTTTATCAGCACGGTGCATTGTTTCCATGGGGTCTAGAACCCGTAACCTTAACAAGTAGCCTTTAGTACCACTACTCATCACCACTTGAGCTGTAGCTGAGTTGGTGATGAGTAGTGGTACTAAAGTCTACTTGTCAAGGTTGTAGTTTTGAGACCACGTGACAACAATGCACTATGCTAATAAATAGGTTAGAGATGCTTTGGGGTGTGCGGCCTACAGGCCTTTTAGATTCTGGTTGTACCACTGTCGTGCCATGGGTCCTCCATGGGCTGCTGGTGGGCCGGACGGTGCTAGGGGACCTCCCTAGGTCATTACAAAAAGTGTACTTTTTGTAATGACCTAGGGGTACTCCATAGGTCGTGACAGTTAAGCCCTACACTCAGGCTGGGAGGACAGCCCTACCTCAGATCCAAAGGATCCTACCTATGAGCTCTATAGTGCTCCTACACTCAGGACCAACAAGCCACCTACCTCAGCCTTATCTCTAAGGCCTATAGCTCAGGCTTTTCAGCCCTACAACTTCAGGCACAAGGCCCTACCATTAGAGTGCTGCAACACTCCTACAACTCAGTACCACTCCAGGTACCTACCTCAGTGCCCCTCCAGGCACCTACAGCTCAGTGACAAAATTGTCACCTACCTCAGGCACAAAGGCCCTACACTCAGAGAGCAGGACTCTTCTACCTCAGGCAATTAAGCCCTACAGCTCAGATCCACACTTGGATCATACCTCAGTACCCCAGCAGGGCACCTACTGCTCAGTGACTAAAAAGTCACCTACAACTCAGATTCAGGTAAACTGAATCCTACATGATGAAGGTGGGTTGATGGATATTCTTGATACAAGAGATATTTCTCTGTGTCAAGCTTTTTGACTGAGATAGACTCAGCCCAACATTTACTACAAGAATTCATTTCCTGAGTCTACCTTCACTGAACTAAGATCTACTTACTCCTAACTACTTCAACAACACCAAGTACTTATGCTGGAAGTTACTTGCAGAGCAATGTTTTACCACTTCCTGAACTGAGACTGAAGCTCAGCCCTAACTACTTCTTCACAGCACCAGTGATTTTCCTTCTGGTCAGCAAAGTTACTGCAGCTAACTGCTGCAACCTGAGTTGAGAAAATCACAACTCTAACTTTGCAGAATGGAATAGTTCTGCCTCTTGCTCCTTTCCTGGGCTGAGGTGATTCAGCCCTAACTTTGACTCCTGAGGAAAGATCGCCCGAGTCTTCCTTCAAATTCTTCCATCTTTCTTCTCTTCATAGCTACTAGATAAAGATCTTCAGGTGCTTGTGTTGCCAGAACTGTGAAGAACCTACAACAAGGGTCAGCACTTGGCGGTTACCTTTTCCCTTAGAGAAAACTCTCTGAACAAGCTTGCTGTTCAAGGTCTTGATCCAATAGCTAACTTGTTCTTTGTCTGTAGACTAGAGCTTCCTATTCTTCAGCTCCACAACAATGGCGGAGAAGAAGACTTAACTTGATTTATTTTTCCCTGAAGTATCTTTTCCTATGTACGTCTCTTTTCTTTTATTGATTTTTTACCCAACGGCTCTTTAGCAGTGGGCCCCACATAATTAATGTCCAGCAGCAACATTACTTTAACGCCAATGATCATATAGTAGGTCCGCGACAACATTTGTCACGTACTATAGTCATCCCACCACTAATTTGAAATATGTTGACTTGCTGATGTCATCGACTGTGGACTTAGCCAAAAATCAAACAACATTAGCATATGCGTTGAGTGAGTAAGCATCACTCAATGCCAAAACACTTAGACAGATTTACTTTCTCATGGCGTTGAGTGAGTAACCTTCACTCAACGCCAAACTACTTAGAGTATAAAACTGTTTCTAGGCATTGAGTGAATCAGCTTCCCTCAACGCCAACTTACTTTATCAGCTATCTGCTGCTTGGCATTGAGTGTGTGAGCATCACTTAACGCCAAAACACTTAGATAGATTTTTTGTCTATAATAGGCATTGACAGCGTTGAGTGAGCAATCTCCACTCAACACTTTTTGACTTAACCATTTTTCTGCATAATTGTCTCAGCGCTTTCTTATTCTCTGCTAAGACAAACACTTATCTCAGCGGATATGCTGCGACTAACACTTGTATCAACGGTTCTTTCTTCACAGCTGAGACTGTTTTTCTATCTCAGCAGTTTCTTCTCAGCGGTCTTAACGCTTTCTTCTTCTCAGCTGAGACTCTTCTATCTCAATGGTTTCTTCTCAGCGATTTTGCTGAGACCAACTCTTGTCTCAGCTATTTTGATGAGACCAACTTCTGTCTCAGCATTTTTATTGAGAACAACTCATGTCTCTACGGTTTTCTGAGACTAACTCCTATCTCAGCAGTTTTGCTGAGACCAACTCCTGTCTCAGCGGTTTTGCTAAGACCAACATTTCTCTTAGCGCATTTTCCTTGAGACTAACTCCTATCTCAGCGGTTTTCCACTCAACTGTCTCAGCTCTACCTTATTTATTTGAAGCGTTGAGTGAACCTGCTTCACTCAACGCTTCTGGACTTAGAGAAATTCTAGCTGCTTTGTCTCAGCAGTTATGCTGAGACATAATTCTCAGCTAGCTCAGCAGTCTCAGCGCTTTTTTCCTTAGCCAAGATATTCCTGCTTTTCTGGCATTGAGAGCGTTGAGTGTGTCTTCATCACTCAATGACTTTTGCCTTAAATAAAGCTTTCTGCAATTTAGTTTGATAGCTGAACTGAGTTTGACGAATGGCGAACTGATTTCAACGAACAGTAGAACACAGTTCAAAAAATTTTCTGAACTGAGCTCGACGAATTCAGAGTCTCAAACTCTGAACTTAGCTCGACGAATGGTGAGCTCAGCTCGACAAACTCTAAACTCAGTTCGACGAATTTCTGAACTGAGTTCTACTCATAGCCTTTTACTGTATGGCATTGAGTGTGTCTTCATTCCTCAATGCTTATGGACTTAGACAGATATCTGTCAGCCCACATCATAGGTAAGAGTTTACCTGACTTGGATACTTAGGCTACTTCCTGCCTTTCCAGCATCTTCACTTTATGACCACCTGTCACATCACTTAGACAACCTGTCTAGACTTGTTCCATGGAACATCATGTATATGATGAGCTTAAACAACATCAAATACAACTATGCTCTTAGTCTTGATGGTGATGCCTCTTCAAATCCAATCTAGGGAACATTGTGGGCAATGGACACAACAATCTCCCCCTATTTGAAGAAGGTAGAACACCCAACAAGCACTAAGAGACATTAACATAATATGCTTCTAAATTCATGCAGCTGTAGTTTATACTCTGCTACAACTGCAAGCTTATGCTATATTAATACAGTGTGCTCAAAATTAATTGTGTTGACTTAATGAGTTAAGTCAATGTACCCTCATACTACTTGAGAAATCGTTCAAGTAATATGAACTCTCCTTTATACCACTTAATACTTAAGTGGAGCACCACTAGAAGCATTGCCCCTTATATATTGCCACATATATCACCCCCTTTCTGTCTTCTTCAATAGGAATATCTATTGATTGAGTAGAAAATATCATGAGAGAGATTATCTCATGATCCTAGACAAAGTCCTATGTTGATACTAATAAGGAAATCATCCTAGTGATCAGTCTGCTAGTTTAGGAGTCATACCTACATTATGCTCAAAATTAATTGCTTGCTTCTTCTCAATAGGAGGTTGATCTTGTTCCAGCAAGTGCTGCACAAGCTCCCCCTTTATAGGAGCATCTCCTGTCATCATTTTTGTTGGTGCTGAGCTTGCTCACCCTCAATAGGAGCATCCATATCATTCCCACTTGCACAGTTTTTTTTGTTGAGCCAGATCTTCTCCCCTTCTTTAGCATCTGACTTGCCTTTGGCTTTAGCTTTCTGATTAGCAGTACAAGAGTGTTCAACCCACTCAGTACTATCTTGATCATTACATTAATCAATCCCTCCTTGGTTTCTGAATAGACAGGGGAGAGCTGGTCTGCTGTGACTCTCTTCTCCCCCTAGCTGATTGCAGATGATACCATTGGTGTAGCTGCTAGCTTTCTCTTCTCTTGAGGCCGAATTTTCTCTTGTTGCTGCTGGACTTTAAGACCACTTGAACCTTGAAGGTCTTTTCATCTGAGAATTATGTGATCCTTCTCAGATTTGTTGGTGTGGCAGCAAGACTTTGTCCAATCAGACATTCCTGCTGGCTGGATCCAGCTGTCCTTCAACCATGAGTGTGCACTTGTCCTTTTTCAGGATTTCACTCAACATTCTCTTCCTCTTAGGCAATAAGAGGAATAACCTAGATGGTTAAAATCAATCACCAACTGTTGATCTTAGGTCCTTCCCTCACTGGGGTACGAGCCATAAGATGACTTTCTTGTTCCAGCCTAAGTTCTGGAACATCTTCTGTCCAAGTGCCACAAGGGGGATGGGCACTTAGACTAACCTGCAAAACAGAATTACCTTACCTTAGGACCCCAATAGGTATGGGGTCCAAGGTTCCTGTTAGCCTGAAATCTGACTTGCCTACCTGCAGAATTTCTGACAGGTAGGCTAACTCTTACTCTAGACACTGAAGGATTTTGTCAGCAATCTAGGGAAAAATGCCCCACCTTGCCACAACACCAACACTCATGGATATTATATCTTCTTTTCTGAGCAGGTCTTGTAGTGTGGTTAACTGTTGACAGAACAGAAGGAAGACGAGCAACAACTTTCTTCAGGTTCCTTTCAACAAGGATCTGACTGAAGGTCATTCTTCCAGCAGACTTTCTTTGATTGCCCTGAATGGTATTTACAGTTGTCTTCTTTGCAGAAGACAAGTTGTTTATATCATCAGAACAAGCCAAGTTAGGCTTACTGGTAGACTGACCCTTGGTCTGAGTCCTTGCTGGATGGTCTTGAGTGAAAGCCACTACTTTTCCCTTGTAAGTTGGGGTTGAGACATCAAATATAAATGGTCCTGCATGGGCCATTTGTACTTTTTCATGGGGAGCCTTAAAGGCACTCAATCCCCTACCCTTTCTTTTCCCATTTTAAGATACACTTGTATTCTTACAAGAACAATTCTCATTCTTATAGTGACCATACATGCAGTCCTGGTCATTCCTATGAGAAGGGAGGATTACCATATGAAAGGTTGACTGTGACACAATAGGAGCTTGGCCTCTCCTCTGAGATTGGATAACTTTTGTAATGCACTCAGATTCAGATTTTATCTTGATAGTATCTATCTTAGAGAAATTGGCCACTATCCACTTCTCCCTTTCAAGTTTATCTTCAAGAACCTTGATCATAGAGTCCTTATATTTGATAGACTCAACATGGATATCTACCATGATCTTCAGATGAGCAACTTCCCTCTATTTCTGAGATAGCAAGGATGAAGTATCATCTTGATGGGAAGCAGCTAGTTGGAGCGAGGCAATTTCCTCTTCTTGTTTTTTAACAAGAAGCCTGCTTTCCTTGAAAGCTTTTAGAAGAATAGAATGATTGTCAATTAATTGTTTGATATCATCATCTGTCAAAGGACCCTCTTCATCACTTGATGAGGAAGCATCAGATTCTGAGCAAGACTTATGAACTGAATAATAAGAGGAATCAGACAAAGATTGTGCCTGATCTGGACCAGGCTAATCCTGGAAGGACTATTCTTCTACTATCATGGCAATTAGTCCATAACAACTGCAGTCATCTTCATCTTCATCATCCACCTCTGAATCACTTTCTGATTGTGACAGATGGGCCCTGATCTCTATTCTAGCATCTAAAGGATTGACTTCTTCTGCTACAACAGCTTCATCTTTAACAGCAGCAGCCACTAGCCCAATGAAGGCTTCTTTTTCTTCTCCAGATTCTGAACCACTGTTAGAAAGACTAACATCCACTGTCCCTTCTATGTAGCCAAAGAGAGAATCCCACATATCTTTGGTTGTCTTACAGTGGACAAGCATCTGAAAGGTGGAGTTGTCTATGACACTTACCATGATGTAGTGTGCCCTCTTGTCCATAGATGCCAAGTTGATTTCATCTTCAGAAATCTCTGCATAATTCTTTGGGGTCTGGATTCTTGCATTTGATGTAGAGACCATCAAGGAAATGAACGGTCCTTCTTGAACTGAATCCAAGACTCTAGAATCATTGGCTTCCATGATCTATTTGATCCTTTCTTTCCAAGTTCCAAATATCTCCTTGCAGTAGACTTGAAGCTCCATTGAGCTCCACTCTTTATGATTCTCTTTTGAACCCACCAATGTTAACCTTTTAGCTATCATTTGAGGTCTACTCAGATGGTTAGGTCCTTTTTGAGTAACTTTCCTTTGATACCACTTGAAAGTCTATGTTTCAAGGATAGCTAAATCACCTAGAGGGGAGGGGGGTGAATAGGTTATTAGTCTCTTTGAGACTATCTTTTGCTTTCTGTATAATATCTTGTTGTTTTGTTTTATCCTTCAGCTTAGGTTAATCTAAAGCTTGTACTTAACACCTGTAAATAAGAGAAGAAAAACAATCACAGAAAAGCACACAGAGATTTATAGTGATTCCCCAATTGGGTACATCCACTTTCCCTCCCACCTATCCAACTAACTTGTTGGACTAGGCACAAACTCCTCCAAACTTCTCCTAAGAGTTTACACCTCAGATCCCACATAATCTTCAAGTCTCCTCCAAGTCTCACTTCTCATCCACAAAGGCCTACACTCAGTGGTCATCAAACCACCTACCTCAGGTTGTTAAGACCTACACTCAGGCTGGGAGGATAGCCCTACCTCAGATCCCAAAGGATCCTACCTCAGAGCTCTACAATGATCTTACACTCAGTGACCAATAAGCCACCTACCTCAGCCTTATCTCTAAGGCCTACAGCTCAGGCTTTTCAGCCCTACAACTTTAGGCACAAGGCCCTACTCTCACAGTGCTGCAACACTCCTACAACTCAGCACCCCTCTAGGTACCTACTTCAGTGCCCCTCCAAGAACCTACAGCTCAGTAACAAACTTGTCACCTACTTCAAACACAAAGGCCCTATACTCAGAGAGCAGCACTCACCTACCTCAGTTAATTAAGCCCTACATCTCAGATCCACACTTGGATCCTACCTTAGTACCCTAGCAAGGCACCTACTGCTTATTGACTAAAAAGTCACCTAAAACTCAGATTCAGGTAAACTGAATCCTATAGGATGAAGGTGGATTGATGGATATTCTTAACACAAGAGATATTTCTCTATATCAAGCTTCTTGACAGAGATAGACTTATCCTAACAATGACTACATGAATTTATTTCCTGAGTCTACCTTCACTGAACTAAGATCTACTTAGTCCTAACTACTTCCACAAAACTAAGTAATTACTTGTGCTGGAAGTTACTTGCAGAACAATGTTCTGCCACTTCCTGAACTGAGACTGAAGCTCAGCCCTAACTACTTCTTCACAACACTATGGATTTTCCTTCTGGCTAGTGAAGTTACTACAACTAACTGCTAGAACCTGAGTTGATAAAATAACAACTCTAACTTTGCAGACTGGAATAGTTCTGCATCTTGCTCCTTTCCTGGGCTGAGGTGATTCAGCCCTAACTTTGACTCCTGAGGAAAGGTCCCCTGAGTCTTCCTTCGGGTTCTTCCAGCTTTCTTCTCTTCACAGCTTCCAGATAAAGATCTTCAGGTGCTTGTGTTGTTGGAACTGTGAAGAACCTGTAGCAAGGGTTGGCCCTTGGTTGCTACCTTTTCCCTCAGAGAAAATTCTCTGAACAAGCTTGATGGTGCAGGTGAGAATGGCACCAACAATCTTACTATTGAAGGTCTTGATCCAACAACTAACTTATTCTCTGTCTGTAGACTAGAGCTTCCTATTCTTCAGCTCCACAACAATGGCGGAGAAGAAGAACTAACTTGATTTCTTTTTCCCTGAAGTATATTTTCCTCTGTACGCCTCTTTTCTTTTATTGATTTTTGACCCAACGGCTCTTGAGCAGTGGGCCACACATAATTAATATCCAGCAGCAATATTACTTTAACGCCAACTGTCGAATAGTAGGTCCGCAGCAACATTTGTCGCGTACTGTAGCCATCCCGCCACTAATTTGAAATATATTGACTTATTGACTTGCTGACGTCATCGGATGTGGACTTAGCCAAAAATCAAACAACATTAGCATAGGCGTTGAGTGAGTAAGCATCACTCAATGCCAAAACACTTAGACAGATTTACTGTCTCATGGCATTTAGTGAGTAACCTTCACTCAACGCCAAACTACTTAGAGTATAAAACTATTTCTAGGCATTGAGTGAATCATCTTCGCTCAACGTCAACTTGCTTTATCAGCTATCTGCTGCTTGGCGTTGAGTGTGTGAGCATTACTCAACGCCAAAACACCTAGACAGATTTTCTGTCTACACTAGGCGTTGACAGTGTTGAGTGAGAAACCTCCACACAATGCTTTTTTCCTTAACCATTTTTCTACATAACTGTCTCAGCGCTTTCTTATTCTCTGCTAAGACAAATACTTATCTCAGCGGATAAGCTGAGACTAATACTTGTCTCAGCGGTTCTTTCTTCACAGCTGCGACAGTTTTTTTGTTTTAGTGGTTTCTTCTCAGCGGTCTCAACGCTTTCTTCTTCTCAACTGAGACTCTTCTATATCAGTGATTTCTTCTCAGCGGTTTTGCTGAGACCAACTCCTGTCTCAGCAGTTTTATTGAGACTAACTCCTGTCCCAATGGTTTTGCTGAGAGCAACACCTGTCTCAGCGGTTTTGCTGAGACCAACTCCTATCTCAGTGGTTTTGCTAAGACCAACTCTTGTCTCAGCGGTTTTGCTGAGACCAACATTTCTCTCAGCGCATTTGCCTTGAGACTAACTCCAAGTCTCAGCAATTTTCCACTCATCTGTCTCAGCGCTACCTTCTTCATTAGAAGCGTTGAGTGAACCTGCTTCACTCAACACTTCTGGACTTAGAGAAATTCCAGCTGCTCTGTCTCAGTGGTTATGCTGAGACATACTTCTCAGCTGTCTCAGATCTTTTTCCTTAGCCAAGATATTCCTGCTTTTCTAGCGTTGAGAGTGTTGAGTGTGTCTTCATCACTCAACGATTTTTGCCTTAGATAAAGTTTTCTGCAATTTAGTTCAACAGCTGAACTGAGTTCGACGAATGACGAACTGAGCTCGTCGAATAGTAGAACTCTGTTCAACAAATTTTCTAAACTGAGCTCGATAAACTCAGAGTCTCAAACTCTGAACTTAGCTCGACGAATGGTGAGCTCAGCTCGACGAACTTTGAACTCAGTTCGACGAATTTCTGAACTGAGTTCTACTCACAACCTTTTGCAGTATGGCATTGAGTGTGTCTTCATCACTCAACGTCTGTGGACTTAGACAGATTTCTGTTAGCCCACCTCATTGGTAAGAGTTTACCTGACTTGGACACTTAGGCTACTTCCTGCCTTTCCAGCATCTTCACTTTGTGACCACCTGTCACATTGCTTAGACAACCTGTCTAGACTTGTTTCATGGAACATTCTGCATATGATGAGCTTAAACAACATCAAATATAACTATGCTCTTAGACTTGATGGTGATTTCTCTTCAAATCCAATCTAGGGAACATTGTAGGCAATGGACCCAACAGTTGTTCACCCCGATTGCAGGTTTTCCATGTAATAAAGTCTCTCTTTCACAGCTCTTTGAAATTCTACTGTTTGTGTGCTCGACCGCTCAGCGGAGTAAGACGGTTCTGCAGGTCCAGTCTACAAAAATGTTTCGAGCATTTCACAATAATCTTATTCCTAAGATAGTAGCAATACATTTTGTCCCTTCTTAGAGGTCCATATCGTATGGGGGTGGACAGATCAATAGAGTGGGAGAGTAGAGTTATTACAACTTTTGCTCATTTGTAATTTTTTTAGTGGAATTTTGCGGCATCTATAGAGTGACATGTTGAGGACATTCATTAGCCATACAAATAATGTATGCATTTAAGTTGAATATTATAACATTGAATCTACAAATATTATTATTTTATTAAAATATAATATTCTAGGGTTTGAAGAATATTCTTGATAGGTTCCCCTAAATTTTGCCAAGTAGAATTGATGGAGCTAAATGCCAGCGCACAAAAAAGCACGTGCGCATGCCACTAGCTCGCGTAGAGACCGAAATGGTCTGCACACACGAGTGTGTGAGCACGACCATCGTGCACGAGCTACGGCCAGCACAACGTGCAAGCACGCGCCAATAACCGTCGTCCCCGCCGGGCAGCTTGCTCGGGCTGCCCGGACCGCCTGAGGGGCACGAATGTCATTTTATAAAAATTAGTGATCTAGGTGACCGAAGCAGAGTGATTGATATTTTCGCATCGGGTCCGAAAAATTGGTGAGAACTACCGCGGCGCACCGGGCGGTTTATTTAAGAAAATCGTATTTGGTTTTTATTTAGAAAACGGGCCGCACGGATTTATTTATTTGGATATAAATCGGTTTAGATCGAGTTTTAACGAAAGGAGGCAATTGCACCTATCGCGTGTAGTGCAGGATATTCTGGGGTGGAATATCGAGTCCGTATTGTTCTCGGGGTCGGTTCGATTATTTCTACTCTTCCCTGGAGGGGACTATTTTTTTTACCGATAATTATCTTATCGGGATATTTTGTATATATATAAAAGCAAAAAGTAAGACAGAAAACAGAAAATGAAAGCAATAAAGGGGGAGCTGATGATGAGCTTAGCGCGTCGGAATCGAATAAAATTTGAACTAAAAAAAAACTTTTAATAAAAAAAAGATCCGAATTTTCAAATCAATTAAGGCGGAGACTTGGCCGTGGATGTTCCACTAGAATGAGCTCACTTATCTCTAAGACTATCGATCACCTGAACGCTAAGACTATTCGACCGAACGTTAGTCCGACGAAGGATTCTTCTTAACGTCCGCATTATGCTAAGAACCCCGCTATTGGGTGGGGAACCCAATCCGGTAGAGTTGGCGCGCCTCGTCTCTCGAGGGTTAGTGCAGAACTCTCTTTACCAAGGGGTGATCGGTCCATACGCACGGCCTCTCGGCTAGCTAGCGCATGGACTACGGAAATAGGGCCCACACATCGATTATGTGGTCCTACGCGTCGTAAACCCTAGGCAAACCTTAAGTTAATTTAATTAATTAGAAAATAAGGACCTTTAATTATTTAAAGTTATTTTTTCTGTCCCAATGCTCTTCGATACTGAGGGCTAAGAATGATTAGCCACTCATCGGAATGGGGACGGTAGCGGTGAAAGCGATAAAGAAAGCATTAAATGAAAGCAGGAAAAAAAAGCAGTAAAGGAAAACAGTAAATAAAGCAGTAAATTGCAAGTCCTACTTAAATGAGTAGGACTGAAATGAAAGAAGTAAAGTGCGAGTACCGACGCAAATGCGTGGGTGGGAGAAATGAAAGTGAGTCCTACTCAAACGAGCAGAGCAAAATAAATGCAATGCACGCACACTCTCGATAGAAAGTAAAACTCACGCACACACACTCTCGACATGAAATTAAATACGAACGCACACAAATCCTACTCAAATGAGTAGGATAAAATTAATGCGGGTCCTACTCAAACGAGTAGGACTAAATAAATGCACCCACTCTACAGAAAGTAAAACACACTCCACACTGCAAAAAAGTAAAACACACGCACTCTACTTGAATAAAGTAAAACAATGCGTCATTTAACTCTTAATGAGTAGGCGGAATTAAATGCGCACACGTACATAAGTGAATAAAAACTAAGTTATCTAAATATTAAAACGAATGCATTTCTACCGCTAGAATGCGGTAGAAATGCATAAAAAGCTGAAATAAAAATTAAACGAGCAAATGGATTTGCAAATAAGCGCAAAAGCCAAGTGCTCGAAAAATAAAAACAAATATATTTCTACGGTTAGAATGCGGTAGAAATGAATAAAAAGAAGACGAAAAAATTAAACGGACAAAAGTTTAAAACAAAAATCAAAGTGCACGAAAATTTAAAACGATTACGTTATCATTGCTATAACTCCGTAAAAATGCTAAAAAAGTGCGAATAAAGGAAAAAGAACGAAAAAGTTTTATATCCTAAAAAAGAAAATTTGAGTTAATGAAAAAAGGAAAACACTTTCAAAAAGTTTTTACGGATCTATAGGAATGCACATAAAGCTATCAAAATCCTAAGTTAACAAAACTAAGTAAACAAAATAATGAAAACATAAAAGTAAAATCTATTCTCATACACTCACACACGCATTTTAAAAGACGAAAACAAAGATAAAACAAAGACAAAAAATAAGATTGCATAAGGGATGACACATAGATGAAGTCCAAGGCATGTAATGGAAAAAAACTACATTTGCATTAATAATAAAAGGTGATTACAAAGCTAAAATAGAAGAGAGGGGGGGGGGGAGAAAATATCCCTTACATAGCATTTGGAACTCATCCGAGCAGCATAACACCTTATACAAAATGACCCAAAAAAGTGGAACAGGATTACAAGCAGAAGGCTGGAATTTATAGACAAAAAATTTCACGGGACATGCCCTCGGACACGCGCGTGTCAGGGGGGCGTGTCAGTACTATTCATGATTTGATCCAGCGAATTGACGACTTGGTTGACTTCGGGCAGGACACATGTCGTTCACGCGACAGTCACGCCCCAGGTCACGGGCATGACTATGGGCGTGTCGGGGAGGTAGAATTGGGCGTGGGACGAGTCAAAAGTCGCAGGTACAGTCTTGTCGGCCAGGTGGAGAAGGGCACGCCCTAGGTCACGGGCGGGACACTAGACGTATCAGGGTGGGTCGACGAACGTCGAGCGCGATTAGTCAAGCTGGAAGCCTTGATCGTCGATCGGGATGGACACGGGCGTGTCGTGTTGGCTGCCACGGGCATGTCATGTTGGTCATCGATCGTCGAGCGGACAATCGCCGAGCGGAATTTTCGTCGATCTTGCTGGAGAAGTCACTCCCCAGGTCACGGGCGTGACTCTGGGCGTGTCGGGTGTCTCGACGAACGTCGAGCGGAATTCGTCGAGCGCGAGTCTTGATCGTCGACCGGAGATAACACGGGCGTGTCGGGTTGAGACACGCCCTAAGTTACGGGTATGACGCTGGGCGTGTCGACGATCATCGAGCTTGAATTCGTCGAGCTGATTTCACGGGAAATTGAATTGTCATGCCCGGGACACGGGTGTGACCAGTAAGTACACGGGCGTGTACTTACTGTTTTGGGCAGTTTTTTTTTTGGATTTTTCCTGCAAAATAAAATAAATTATGTTAGCAAAATATTTACAAAAATAGGAGCAATTTATTAAGGAAATATAAGTAATAATGACAAAAAGTAATTAAAATGACTTATTTATTGTACACAAAAATGTGTATATTTATAATTCATCAAATACTCTCATACTTAAGTTTTTGTTATTACAGAGCAAAAGTTGGAGATGAACTTATAAGGAATAAAAGAAATCCTAAGTTTAGCTACCGCTTGACTTAACTAAAAGTAAGATCAAAAAAAATATCCGGGGTACTAGATTTAAATCCTAATTTATGAAATGTTATAAATAGAGGAAGAGTTTCAAAAAGACTTCTAGATAAAACAAATAGAAAACAAAAATTTATTTTTGTTAGTTTAACAAAGATGGATTGAAATTATATAAAAAAACTTTAGCTTAAAAGAAGTTAAAGGAAATAATGCAATTTAAAAATTATGCTCTCAAAAAATTTTAAATTAATTCTAGAATCATTGAAATAGGATAAGTGGTTTGGTGGTTTATGAAGAGGGCTTGAAGTTAGAGGCGAGGTAATTTTTTCTCAAACCTCTACATATATTTTTTTTTTCTTTTTGGATTATTAGGAAAATGAAATCTTATTTTCCTAATATCATTTTTTTCAACTTCATAAATAAAATATAACCCAATGTATATGTGTAGGAGTAATGAATTTTATCCTCTTACTCTATAACATATAATCTTTTTTAATATTGGGTGCCTATGTTTAAGGAATGAAATCTTATACCCATTGACATAAGATCTTTTAAGGGATGAAATAGGGGTAAGCATGTCAAGTGAGACATGAAAAAAAGGAGGTGGGTTTATTTTTTCAAAAAGAAAACAAGATTTTAATAAAAAGGTTTTGAGAGCAACCTTTTTAAAATGAACGTTCCAATGTTTCTAAAAACATGAAGTAGAAATAATTGAAATCCATGATTGTTATTTTCTAACATAAAAGACGAGCTTCTATTTATAAAAATTAGAAGTGTTGGTGAAAAACAAGTTCCCTATTATAAGAAAAAGACATAAAAAATTCTTTAAATCATAACCCCAGACACTTAAATCTATCGAACTTTAATTAATAAATGAATAGTAAACAAAGAATAAGTAAAATTCGCATATAAATTAACTCGAAACTAGATTTTTGGAAAGCAAAAAGAGTTAAGAAATGATATATTCGATTTATTTTGTTACATAATAAACGATTTTTTTTGGATTTAAGGGTTTTTATCATTTTGTTGTATTTTGATTATCATCTTTTTTTTTGAATTTTTCTTTATCATCTTTTTAGGTTTTTTTTTATTTTTATCTTTTTAGGGTTTTTGGATTTTCAAAAATTTTTTAAATTTTTTTACAAGAAAGGGGAGAGAAAGAAGTGTTATTTATAAAGAAGAGAGGGGGGAAGAGAAAATTTTACAAAAAAAGAAGAGAGGGAGGAAAGAGAGTTTTTTGTGTAAAAATGTACAAAGTAAAAACTCGAATGCCCACGAACAGACTCTTATTTAGGTGGTTGGTTCGATGAGTCGAACGCCGCGGGCTTGCTAAAAAGGCGAGCTTTTATAAATAAAAAGAGGGGGGGAGAGAATTTTCTTTTTACAAAGGAAAAGAAAATTTTTTGATTTTTTTTTGATGTTTTATAAGTTTTTTTTGTGTTTTATGATTTTTTTGAGTTTTATTATAAAAAAAATTAGGTTTAAATTTTTGAATTTTTTTTGTATTTTTATGAGTTTTTGTAAAGTGCAAAAATTTAAAAAATACTAAAACACCCTCATACTTAAACCCAATATTGTCCTCAATGTTGCAGCCTAAGTATGCAGAACGATAATAGACAAAATATAATATGTACAAAATGAAAAGGGAGGGGGGGTAGGAACTTCCCTGAGACGAGATCAGAGAGGCCCTTTATTGATAACCCTGCATTATTAGAAGTAAAAGCAAAAAATGTAACAGAAAAACGAAAAAGAGAAATTCGGCAAAAAGGTTGTGGGCGGTAGGGGGCAAGTGGGGGTGACTCGGAGTAGCTAACGTCTTAGCTACAAGAGCGCTACAAATATGCGTTCCCCTAGCATGCACAAAAGTGAAGCGCGCCGAAGTAAAACAAAACAAGTTAAAATAAGGTAAACAAAATATATACATTTTTTTAAATCCAATTAATATATTTTTTTGTATTTTTAAGTAGAGTTTTTTAGTTTTTAGTTGTTTTTTAGGTAGGTTTTGTTTTGTTTTTAGATTTTTTGGTTTTTAGATTTTTTGGGGTTTTTAATTTTTTAGGTTTTTTAAGGTGTTTTTTTTGCTGTTAGTTTTTGTAGATTTTTTAGAGGTTTTTTAGTTTTTTTGAGATTTTTTAGGTTTTTGTTTTTTTTAGTGTTTGAGTTTTTTCATAAAAATAATGAAAAAAAAAAATTTAAGTTATTTTTATTTTTTAGATTTTTTTTGGTTTTATAGGTTTTTCAAGTTTTTATTTTTATAGGTTTTTTTATTTTTTTGTGGTTTTATAGGTTTTTCAAGTTTTTAATTTTATAGGTTTTTTTTTTAATTTTTTTGGAAACAGTGCTCTTTCATTGTTGTGTTTTTTTATATATATGAAATAATAAATATAAAAGAACCCTTTTTTTGTAAGTTTTTTAGTAGTTTTATTATTATTATTATTATTATTAGTTTTATTATAGATATATAGATAAAGGTAAAATTAATAGATTTCCATGGTTCAAAATAACGACACGAAAAATCTCCGGCAATAGCGCCAAAAACTTGATTGATATTTTCACATCGGGTCTAAAAACTTGATGCGGTTAAAACTCCAAAAATTGGTGAGAACTCCCGCGGCGCCCCGGGTGGTTTATTTAAGAAAAGCGTATTTGGTTTTTATTTAGAAAACGAGGCCCGCGGATTTATTTATTTGGATATAAATCGGTTTGGATCGAGTTTTAACGAAAGGAGGTAAGTGCACCTATCACGTATAGTACAGGATATTTCGGGGTGGAATATCGAAGTCGTATTGTTCTCGGGGTCGGTTCGATTATTTCTACTCTTCCCTGGAGGGGACTATTATTTTACCGATAATTATCTTGTCGGGATATTTTATATATATAAAAGCAAAAAGCAAGACAAAAAATAGAAAATGAAAGCAATAAAGGGGGAGCCGATGATGAGCTTAGCGCGACGTAATCGAATAAAATTTGAACTAAAATAAACTTTTAATAAAAAGAGATCCTAATTTTCAAATCAATAAGGTGGAGACTTGGCCGTGGAGGTTCCACTAGTATGGGCTCACTTATCTCTAGGACTATCGCTCACCTGAACGCTAAGACTATTCGACCGAACGTTAGTCCGACGAAGGATTCCTCTTAAATCCCGCATTACGCTAAGAACCCCGCTATTGGGTGGGGAACCCCATCCGGTAGAGTTGGCGCGCCTCCTCTCTTGAGGGTTAGTGCGGAACTCTCTTTACCAAGGGTGATCGGTCCATACGCACGGCCTCTCGGCTAGCTAGCGTATGGACTACTAAAATAGGGCTCACACATCGATTCTGTGGTCTTACGTTATAAACCCTAGGCAAACCTTAAGTTAATTTAATTAATTAGAAAATAAGGACCTTTAATTATTTAAAGTTATTTTTCTGTCCCAATGCTCTTCGATACTGAGGGCTAAGAACGATTAACCACTCATCGGAATGGGGACGGCAACAGTGAAAGCGATAAAGAAAGCAGTAAATGAAAGCAGGAAAAGAAAGCAGTAAAAGAAAGCAGTAAATAAAGCAGTAAATTGCAAGTCCTACTCAAATGAGTATGACTGAAATGAAAGCAGTAAAGTGCGAGTCCCGACGCAAATGCGTGGGCGGGAGAAATGAAAGTGAGACTTACTCAAACGAGTAGTACAAAATAAATGCAACGCACGCATACTCTCGATAGAAAGTAAAACTCACGCACACACACTCTCGACATGAAATTAAATACGCACGCACACAAATCCTACTCAAATGAGTAGGAGAAAATCAATGCGGGTCCAACTCAAATGAGTAGGACTTAATAAATACACCCACTCTACAGAAAGTAAAACACACTCCACACTGCAAAAAAGTAAAACACACGCACTCTACTTGAATAAAGTAAAACAATGCACCATTTAACTCTTAACAGTAGGCGGAAATAAATGCGCACATGTACAAAAGTGAATAAAAACTAAGTTTTCTAAAAATTAAAATGACTGCATTTCTACCGCTAGAATGCGGTAGAAATGCATAAAAAGCTGAAATAAAAATTAAACGAGCAAATGGATTTGCAAATAAGCGCAAAAGCTAAGTGCTCGAAAAATAAAAACAAACACATTTCAACCGCTAGAATGCGGTAGAAATAAATAAAAAGAAGACGAAAAAATTAAACTGACAAAAGTTTAAAACAAAAATCAAAGTGCACGAAAATTTAAAACGATTACGTTATCATTCTTATAACTCCGTAAAAATGCTTAAAAAATGCGAATAAAGGAAAAGGAACAAAAAAGTTTTACATTCTAAAAAAGAAAATTTAAGTTAATGAAAATGGGAAAACACTTTCAAAAAGTTTTTACAGATCTATAAGAATGCACATAAAGCTATCAAAATCCTAAGTTAACAAAACTAAGTAAACAAAATAATGAAAACATAAAAGTAAAAGTTGTCCTCATACACTCACACACGCATTTTAAAAGACGAAAACAAAGATAAAACAAAGACAAAAAAAATAAGATTGCATAAGGGATGACACATAGATGAAGTCGAAGGCATGTAATGGAAAAAAACTACATTTGCATTAATAATAAAAGGTGATTACAAAGCTAAAATAGAAGAGAGAGACGGGGGGGGGGGAGAAAATATCCCTTACATAGCATTTGGAACTCATCCGAGCAGCATAACACCTTATACAAAATGGCCCAAAAAAGTGGAACAGGATTACAAGCAGAAGGCTGGAATTTATAGACAAAAAATTTCACGGGACACGCCCTCGGACACGGGCGTGTCAGGGGGGCGTGTCAGTACTATTCATGATTTGATCTGACGAATTGACGGCTTGGTTGACTTCGGGTAGGACACGTGTCGTTCACGCGACAGCTACGCCCCTGGTCACGGGCGTGACTATGGGCGTGTCGGGGAGGTAGAACTGGGTGCGGCCTGCATCGAAAGTCGCGGGTGCAGTCTTGTTGGCCAGGTGGAGAAGGGCACGCCCTAGGTCACGGGCGTGATGCTAGGAGTGTCAGGGTGGGTCGACGAACGTTGAGCGCGATTCGTCGAGCTGGAATCCTTGATCGTCGATTGGTATGGACACGGGCGTGTAGTGTTGGTTGCGATGGTTGTGTCATGATGGTCGCCGATCGTCGAGCGGACAATCGTCGAGTGGAATTTTCATCGAGCTTGCTGGAGAAGTCACGCCCCAGGTCACGGGCGTGACTCTTGGCGTGTAGGGTATCTCGACGAACGTCGAGCGGAATTCGTCGAGCGCGAGTCTTGATCGTCGACCAGAGATGACACGGGCGTGTCGGGTTGAGACACGCCCTAGGTCATGGGTGTGACGCTGGGCGTGTCGATGATCGTCGAGCTTGAATTCGTCGAGCTGATTTCACGGGAAATTGAATTGTCACGCCCTAGACACGGGCGTGACCAGTAAGTACACGAGCGTGTACTTACTGTTTTGGGCAGTTTTTTTGGATTTTTCCTGCAAAATAAAATAAATTATGTTAGCAAAATATTTACAAAAATAGGAGCAATTTATTAAGGAAATATAAGTAAAAATGACGAAAAGTAACTAAAACGACTTATTTATTGTACAAAAAAATGCGTATATTTACAATTCATTACGGAGTGATGTCATTCGCCAACTCAAGACCCAGTCTACCGCAATTACCAACACATCCCTTCAAAAAGCTATAAAAAGGTCACATGACCTTCATTTGAAGACAAGAAACTCCAGCGAATAGAGAGAACTCTGAGGCTTTCCTGCGAAAATATGGGACTTAGATTTTTCCTTCGCTCAAGATTTGCTCTGCTTCCTCTCTAGTCCGCTCAATGCTCAATACATGGATGCTTCAGTGAGCCCCAGAGATGGCATAAGAGAACACACTCGCGGACGCTCTCAAGGACCCATCGTGGAAGCTCCATGGACTTTGTCATTTTCTCTTCTATTTGTAATAAAAGCTTGTAACAGAGAGTTGGACAATTGTAACCCTCCGAGGAATTCCAAACACTTGCAAACAAAGTTAAATATTTAATTTTGGCCCGGTACAGATCCAACCACGTGGTTTTTCATAATTTCCGGGTTTTAGCGATAAAAGAGCATCTTGTCATTGTTGTTTAGTTTTCACTTAACTGTTTGCACGATAGGTCTGAATCAGAGATAAGGCGGTCTTATTCTTCGGACTGGAGGAAAACTGGATGACCCGTAACAGTTTAGCGCTGTCAGTGGGAAAGTGTTCTCAACTTTGCAACAACCTCCTAGATGCAGCACTTGCTTCGCGCAAGCATCCTCACCCGATGAAAATGACAAGAGGAGGTGTGCATGCCACAGACATATGACTGGCAAGGAATCTGATAATCAAGCCTCCAACATTTTTCCTACAAACAACATGCCACACCTCGAGGAAATCATCGCCACACTAGCTTCATCCATAGAGGAGCGGATGCGACAGATGGAGGAGAGTCAAGCTCTAGTGCTCAACCTATTAAGATACCTAGGGATTCTTAAGATCCTGAGGGCATATATTATAGTCGTAGGCCAGAAATTATTCCCCTCAGGTTACCACTTGTTCAGCAAGGTGGCCCGTGTAATATGTCATGCATGTACTTGGGGGCACCAACCAATGGAGGCCCAACACACAATGAAGCACCTCCACAATAAGGATAAGGGAGTCAAAAGAGGAAGAAGTAGCAGAATTCGAGCCTGGTATCCGAAAAAGGAGGCGAGCACCCCAATGACACCTCGCAGACTGAGGGATCGCTATAAGATCCACACTTCGCTCTGCTCAGCACTGCTCACACAAAAATTCTATAAGTCATTAAGGACCACCCCTTACTATGGAGGCCCAAGGCACTCTCTACAAGCATGGGGAACATTCCAGATATTTGAACTATCACCTAGATTGCGGACACAACACAGAAGAATGCAGGCACCTGAAGGAGGAAGTTGAGCGGCTCGCACACCATAGCTTCCTCAAAGAATTCCAAGGGGAGAAGACACCAGCACAATCTTCCCCGACCAAGCCAACAAGTGAGTAGGACCAGGAAGGAGCTCCCACCAAAGCATGACAAGGGTTGGCTAAGCCAGTCCTTCCTAGTACATAGGGATCTTCGTCAAACCCCCAACACAATTAGGTAATCATTGGATTTCCCCCTGTCGTGGTAAACCAAATACTAATCAATGATGATGTCTCCGTCAATGTAATGTTCCTATCAACCCTGCTCTAACTTAAGACCTCAGGAAGGGTCAAACAACTAGGTGTGGGAGGTGAACAAGTTACGGTACACCCGATGATTCTCATTCTGGGTTAAATTATCCTACCAAAAACTTTAGGGACCCTTCTAGTGTAAGATATATATGATGACCAGTTCATAATCATGCAAGCAGCCTCAACATACAGCTCCATTCTTTGGGGAACGTTGTTGAGGACACTCCGGAACAATGCCCTCGCATAAGGAATCACATTGTAGATTCACTCGCAGGACGCAACACCCAAGGATACCCCCGGGACTTGATACACGAAGCTCAAAATGGGAACTACGCTGATATCAGTAGTTTACCTTCCTGCATTCACAAGAGTAACAAGCCACACGATCAGACCTATGCACCCTTATATCTTCCTTCAACATTAATGCAATAAGCTTTGGTTTTGTCCGCTACAACAATCATTCGGGAGAACAGACTATGTGTTCTTCAATAATCAAGTTGTGATGGATGAAAGTTCTTTTGTATCTCCCGTGAGAAGTTGACCTCGTGTCCTTCTTCTGTCTTAGAAAGATGGATGAAATTCCTTCTGCACCGCTTAAGAGAATGGACATTGAGCTCTTCTATTATTAAGACAAGATGGACAAAAGTCCTTCTGTATCTCCTGAGATAACAACCCCATGTCATTCTATTACTAGAGCGAGATGGACAAAGGTTCATCAACACTTCCAGCCATACAGACCGCAAGTCCTTTTGAGGCCCAAACAAACAAAGGTTGTTCGCCCCTCCAACCAGATGGACACTGAGTCCTCCTGAGGCCTGAACGGACAAAGGTCCTTCGCCCCTCCAACAAAACTGACCCCGAGTCCTCCTGAGGTGCGAACAAATAAAGGTTCATCACCACCTCTATCGAACGTACCACGAGCCCTCCTGAGGAATGATAAAGCAAAGGTTCTTCACCATCCCCACATGAACCAACCTTGAGTCCTTCTGAGGTGCAAGTGGACAAATGTCCCTCGTTAACTTTGCACTCCACCTAAAAAGCGACACTCGAACCAAACACTAGACCATGACTATAAAGGATAACACTAAACTTTGTGCACACACACAATATAGCGAACGAAACGTGAAAGTTCAAAAATAGGATCTCTATTCAATTAAAAAAAACCTCACGAGCTACATCATAAAGAAAATTGGAAAGCATCCTACAGTGTAATGCCTCACCAATGAGAGCAAAAGCAAACCAATGAAAATCATCAACAATTACGACGCACAAATATATGAATGACACATGCAAGTCACCCCTCGATGCCAATGTCAGGGTTATCAACTGAAGTATCCTCCACACTGAGATCAGAGCACTCTGGAATCCTATGAGCTAAAAAATACCTTGCTGAATTCCAAGCGGAATGTAACATCACGCTCAACCTCCAAAAGCTGATGGACTTTAGATGTCATTATCTCAAAATGAGCCTCCTCCACAATTCAGGCGCGCTCCACCCTAAAGTCGCTGGACTCCTTATACTCCGCCACCACAGAATCTCATACAGTATCAATGTCCTTCTACACTCATGATATTTAGGCTCTCTCCTCCTTTAACCGCTCCACTTCTGCTTCCAACTTGGACTTCCTTACTTCGGCTGCCTCTATACAATGAAGCAACTCAGCAAGGCCCTCCTCGGCCTCAATGTGCTTCCCTCGATGCTTCATGAACTCAGTTATGGAAGCATCTAACATGGATTTTGATCTGCCCAGCTGGGAGAGAGCCTTCTCCTTCTTCAGAGCAACATCCAAGGACTCCAACAACGAGGCCAGCTTCATTTGTAGACATAAGAACTCATCCTTTATGGACATGTAGTTGTTGTCTCACGTAAGCAGGACCTCACACAATTCATCTAGCTACAAAGAATAAATATGGATCAAGGAGGCAACAAAGTGCATAATAAGGGAGAATGTAAGCAGAACGACTAGCGTACCTTTGGCATGATAACTCGGAAAAAGGAATACTCCTTTTTCTCAACCCTCGCAACGACCGACGATAGCACTAGTTCTTCCTGTAAAACTGGCTCATCTGTAAGAACCTCTAGGGGATCTTCATCCTCAAGAGCAGTAGGAGGGGGACCATCACCGAGCTCATCCAGGCAACCATCTGCAACTTCTAAAACTATCTCAGAGGTAATCGATAAGCCCCCCCCCCTCATGCTTCAGTGAAAATACTAGTCTCATCTTCCCTCCCCACTCCAAGGGAACGACACAACTCTGCTCTCTATCAGTAGAGAGGCCCGTCAGGATCAACCCCTTCTAGCCAATGAATGCATCAATCCCCAGTAACATGCCAACCAACTCATGCAAAACCTCAAAACCCAATACAAAAGTAAAGTCGTACTCTTGACTTGATAGATGGGATCAATACCTTAGAGCTCTTGCCAAGTCTCAGGAAGCTTTCAAGAATTCTTGAGAAATTCGAAAAACTTCCCTTCATGATGGCAGTCCGTCTTGCCCTAAAACATAAGCCACTTCTTGTAGCTCCTCACTTTGATCCGATCACCAGAGCCGGGATAGGCTTCATACAACATGCAAAATAGTTGGACGGATAAGTGAGAATGATGCTCTTGAAAGAAGCAAATAAATCTCATTATCCTTGTCATCTCTGTCGAGGAAAACTGTGTTATTGTGTGTGGGGGAGGGGGGCAGAACTTGAAAGTCTCGAGAGCCTCTTCAGTAGGAGGGATTCAGAAACCCGCCTTCAAGCACACCTCAAAGATAGCAAAATAACCTAAAGGGGGGGTTCTTGAGATGCTCCAGCGGAGATGGAATCTGAATCTACCCATCCCTCATGATTCTAAAGCACTTCTGTCATGTGCTCGCCTAATTTGTACTTAAAATTGATGGGAGGTGCATCGACCTCGACGGAATGTTGCGCCTCAGAACATTAAAAAAAGGAATAAATAATTAAAAATTACTTTGGCATACCAAGAAAAATCTGAAACCCATTCAGCGCACACGTCACGACATCCTGCACACATGCAAATGTCGCACACCCGCAAAAACACCAATAGGTTCTACGTGCATTTCACAAGAACACCGTACACCAGTAAGGGCGCACCCGCACGCGCCCACACAACTGCAACCACGCGCGCAGTCGCACGCACCCATATGAGAACAACCGCGTGCACCAACGCAGATGCCCTCGCGTGTGTCCATACGTCATTGTTGGGTATTGTATCCACATTAACCCAGATTTGATGAAGTCACCCTTGAACTAAGATGAATTAAGTTGTATTTGATGCCTTGTTTAAGTTATGTATGTGCAGGACTCTAATGCCAAGTGTAGACCAATGTCAGTCTACAATGGGTCACCAAACACAGGATCATACAATGTAATTCCTCATTGTGTAAACCATGATGTTGACCCATGTGCAGTCTCTCTATTGAGATACACTTCATATTCAAGTACTAGGACTAATTGGAGAAAAGAATTGTTGCTGAATTCACCTAGAAGAAGAGAATTCTGTTAAAAGGAATTTACTAAATATCTTTACTCGAGTAATATAAAGTCTCTCGAGTATCTGCCAGTCAACTTTTTCTCCTTGATTCAAATTTCCTTTTTCGCAACCCGAGGCTTATGCCGCCACATCTAAGGTATGATTCCATTATTTATCTCTTAATTAGACATAAATTAACCTAGGGTTATATAAATGAGAAATTCCAAAATCATTCTCTACACGAAATCATTTTCTCTCTTGAGTATGCCGACAGTCGTTTCGCCTTCCGCAAGAAGTTGCAGAGTCGCGTCATCTTCCTCCCCGCCGCAGTTTTTCCAAGACCTTCTGGATCATGGCCTCTTCTTCAAAGATTGGCATCGGTTCCGAACTGGTTGCCACCGGTATCGCAGAACTTTCAGATGATTTTCACAATCTTATGATACTTCTCGACAACGCCAGACTTACCTTTGTTCTCCAAGAGCCCTGTAAAATTCTGTTTCCAGACGTTGTCGAGTTCTTTAGAAATGTCAAGGTCAAACGAGATGTAGCAGTTCTCAAGTCGAAAGTCAGAGGAATTAAAATCAAACTTACTAAAACCTCTGTTTCTCAACTTCTTTGACTGCCGATGGTGGATGAAGAGGATGGCCTAGGGCCAGATGAATCTGACAGGACATGTATGTTCTGTGGCATTTATCCTGATGAACAATACATCAAAAGGTCTCGGCTGAATCCTGAAGGAAAACTACTGGTGGACATTATAGGGAAGGTCCTTCTCTGCAAAACTAATTCTATCAGAGATATCTCCCTCTCTCTCTCTCTCTCTTTGATATCATGCAAGCAATTGTCTGTAGGAAGAAATTTCAAATTGGCATGATGATCTTGGATAAGATTAAAGACAGTATTAAAGCTCCAAATTATGCCAGAATTATCTCTCTCCTCCTCCATGAAATCAACCCAGAAGTCTTCAACTTCTCAAAGGGGGATGTTCTTCACCACATGAAGAAAGTTTCTATATCTTCCATTCAAAGATGGGAGTTGAAACTGCAGAATCCAACCCATGCTGCCAAAGTTCAAGAGATTCCAGCCACAGAGGAAAGGACCCCATCTCCCTCTCCACATCAGATTGCCAGCTCCTCTAGTGCATCTATTGAGGGGGAGCCTGCTCCCTCTGTTCTAGCAAGGATACCTACACCTCCAGCAGTTACTCCTCCTCCACCTCAGACTCCAGAAGAGACTCCATCTGAAGCACAACTTCAATATGCCCTACTGTCAACTGAAGCTGCGATCAGTGAGATGATTGATGAGCTGACTGCAGATGAACCTCTTCCTCCTCTACTAAAAGTACCAACTGATGAAGTACCCAAGCAACCCACACCAGTACAATCTCCAACACATACTCCATCTCCCCACTAGTATCCTGTTGCACACCAAGAGCAGGATGACACCATCTTCATTTCTGATGAGAAAACTCCTGAACCAGCTGAAGCTCCATTAAGAAATTTGGACTTCACCATCCCCATGATCACTGATGAAGGGGATGCCCTGATTCATACTACCAGAGCTAAGAGCTCTGTAGTAATTAAAGAGATAGCTCCATGGGTTGCCCCTCCTCCTCCAGTTCTCTTTTCTGTTGCTCCTCCTGCTGCTGCTCCTACCAATAATTTGATGAATCAAGTTGTCCTTCTCCTTTAATAACAAAGAACCTACTTTGATGCTTCACTCAAGACTGTTACTGACAAAGTCACTGCTCTAGAGACTGAAATGAGCAGGGGATTTGCTGAGATCCAGCACAATACTGATCAGCTCAGATACCTTTTCCAAATTGGTGGAAAGGCTCTAGATCACAATATTACTAGTGTTGGTCAAGTGATGGAGCAAGGTTTAACCCTTGCAAACAATCAGATATAATTGGATAAGTGAGCTGAAACTACAAAATGAAGATTTGTGAAGATGTTGGAACCTTCAAAGATGATGCCATCAATAAACTGACTGTAGAAGTAAGAAAGGGGAGAGTTTAGTGAAGGAATACCTAGAAAAATCAGATGCACTCAAGCAAGAGCTCTGGGAAGAAAAAATGAAAGAGATCCATGATGATGTTTTAGGCCAAATTCAAAGTGTCAAATTCCATACATATGACACTGCTGTCTGGATGCATAATCAAATCCTTCCTGAGTTTGCTGCTGATCCAAATATCATTCCTCACCACCTAAACCCCTTAGCTGCTGCTTCTCCTGCTCAAGCTCCTCAACCTATCTTCTCTCCCAGACCTGAAGGCCAAGAAGGTCCTCCTCCAGATTCTTATGCTCAACTTTGGGAGGATGACCCTGTAAATATCTTTTTCCAAGCTCCTCCTGAGATCCAGACTTCAAAGAAGAAGAGAAAATATGGTGATGGCGCCTCTGCTAGCAGGTCTATCCCAGTTCCAGATTTAGAAAAGAGAAAAGCTACAGAATTTGCATCGATCTCAGAGGATTCAGATCAAGAAGGTTTACAGATCGAGATCGTCATTCAATTCCTCATCTTTTATCCCATCGTGTGAAGCCAAGAAAGTACAGATCTAGCTTTGCCGAGATTTTCTTCAACCTCTCTGATAAAGCAGCAAAGATTAACGAAGAAGTTTCAGGCCGATTGTTTGCAGATCTGAGATATTGTTACTGTTTGTATTTCTACATACTTTCTATTCCATTCTTGTAGGAGAATTCTCTCAGAGTGTATGAGCCTTTGTCTCCAAGATTGTAGGAAGTTTTACCTTCCGAGTGTAGATCCGTTTTGTGGATTGAGATTGTAGGAACTTTGTTTCGAGGCATAGGATTGGTTTTCAATTCGAGATAGTGGAGTAGCTGAGTCTAGTTTATTGCTAGATCAGTGAGGGAAAGTGGATGTACCCAAGGTTGAGGAACCACTATAAATCTTTCGCCTTCTGTGATTGATTGGTAGATAGTTCTGTGCTTAGATCTTAAATTTTTATTACGCAAAAAGACGCACATCTCACATATTCACCCCCCTATAGATGATTTAGGTAGACAACTGAACACTTTCAGTCATCAAACATGCCTACATGGGCTCCCCTGTGCACACACACGTGCCCACGCTGAGGCGAATGCGCTCCCCCATGCGAGCACCCCTGCGCAAGACCAAGATTCACCGGGAGAACACACGGAGGCTCCACCGTGCGTGCGCCCAGTCATATACCATTGTGCATGTCCGAGCAACCCCCCCACGGGCTCCGCTATGTGTGTCTGCACGTGCATTTCCACACTTGGACATCACCGCATGCGCCTACACATGCACTATCGTGTGCCCCTGCTTGGACTCAGCTGAGTTATATAGGCCATGATAGTAGACCCGTTTGCCTCGCCCACTTCCCCTTATTTGAACTTGGACTAATTTAAAGAAAAAAATTCTGACCTTCCTAGAGGAAGACATAACAATGAGGGAACTCCGCAAACTCCGTACAAGAACTCTAAAAGCTCTGTAACAACATAAAAGAGAAAGCAGGGTACTCTTTGTTTTATAAGATCTATAGAGGGGTTCATAATGAAATGCTCCATTAAGATTGAAAAATAACTTGGGAGATTTTGTCCTCCTTAATGAGTAGAAAGAGATAATCATAATCAAATCAAATATTTTGAAAAGGGCAAAAACTATCACCCAATCATGACAAATATTCGATCAAATCAAAAAGATTCTCCTAAATTAAAATGCACGTGGATAATGATTCAAGATATACACTCATAATTATGCTTGGAGACATCACGAACACTGGGAAATATTTTTGAGCACGTAGCTTCGCAGATTATGATTTACAAAAATTTGGGGCATTTGATAGTGTTCCCCCCAAATTTTCCCGAGCCAAACCGATGGAGCAAAATGCCCACACACAGAAAACCATGTGCATGTGCCACTAGCCTGCGCAGAGATTGTGTAAGGTCAACACATACGAGTGCCTGCATGCACACGACCATCGCTCATGTATAGTGGCTATCGCTCACGCATAGTGGCCAGCGCGCGTGCACGGTACACATATGGACAGCTCACTGCGTGTAAGAGCTAGATCACACCCTGGGGGTGTGTGCGCCCGCGACTGCCACTGTCGTTGGCTGCCTCGGCCGCCACCGCTGCCGGGAAGCTATCCCCGACCGCTCGGGGGAATGTCTATCATTTTATGAAAATTAGTAATCTAGATGACCAAAAATGAGCGATGTCATTTGCCAACTCAAGACTCAGCCTGACATAATTGTAAGCACGTCTCCTTGAAAAGCAATAAAAAAGCTTTATTGCCTTTGAAAGAGGATATCAGATATGTCTGATACCAATTGAAGGATGGTAAAAGCTTTACCACCTGAGGGGATAGATCTATTTAACTCTAGAGGGGGGGGTGAATAGAGTTTTTTAAAAACTTAATTGGTTTTATTGAGGAATTAAAAATAGTAATATTGAAAGTGTTCAGTTGTCTACCTAAATCACCTAGAGGGGGTGAATAGGTGAGTTGTGCGTCTTTTTACGAAATAAAAATTTAAGATCTATGCACACAATTATCTACCAAGCAATCCCAAATGACAAAAGATTTATAGTGGTTCCCCAACCTTGGGTACATCTACTTTCCCCTCACCGATCTAGCAATATACTAGACTCGGCTACTCCACTATCTCGGATTGAAAACCAATCATACGCCTCGGAACAACGTTCCTACAATCTCGATCCACAAAACGGATCTACACTCGAAAGATAAAACTTCCTACAACTCAGAGACAAAAGCTCCTACACTCGGAGAGAATTCTCCTACAAGAATGAAATAGAAAGTATGTGAAAATACAAACAGTACAACTTTATCAGATCTGAAAACAGTTGGCTTGAATTTTCTTCTTTAATCTTTGCGGCTTTATCAGAGAAGTTGAAGAAGAATCTCAGCAAAGGCTAGATCTGAAATTTCTTGGCTTCACATGACCAAATAGATGATGAAGAATGGAACAACAATCTCGATCTGTGAATCTTCTTGATCTGAATCTTCTGGATCGAATACCCTAGCCGAATATATGCAATGATGGTCGGCGACGGCGACTTTCATTTTTAGAGAGAGAGAATGAGATTCAGAAAAGTACTTAGAATAATCTTGACAGCACTTGTTAGGGTTTGTCAGTTTTGACAAGACTTTATATAAGATCTTCCCTAACGGTCATAATTAGTCCTAATGACGTACACGTGGACCAATCACGTCAAGGTTATTAAAATTTCTGTCAAATCTGGACTTAATGATTTTTCAGAAAAGGAAGACTGAAATACTCGAGAGAAGGTTTACCTACTCGAGTACCTAATGAGATTACTCGAGTGAGTAGGAGAGGACAACTCGAGTAGATGACTTAGATAAAATCCAGAAATGAAGTGTAGCTACTCGAGTACACAAAGACTTACTCGAGTGCTAATGTAGTTACTCGAGATGTGGAGTTTAATTACTCGAGTACAAGAAGTACTACTCGAGTGAAGAGAAAATAACAACTCGAGAGGAAGAGGGCATACCCGAGTCAAAGACTTAGAATAATTTCCGGAAGAAAAATCTGGGTTACCCGAGTAGTGAAACTGAACTACTTGAGAGGATATAAACTACTCGAGTATGTAGATATAGCTACTCAAGTAATGGGCTTAGAAAAGTTTTGAGGGAAGAAAATCTTGTTACTCGAGTATTAAACCTGGGCTGCTCGAGTAGTAGATAGACTACTCGAGGACATAAACTTGACTACTCGAGTGGAGTAAAATTACACGAAATCCAGTCTTCTGTAACTCGAGACAAAATACTAAACTACTCGAGTACTTATGTGAATACTCGAGTAATTTACTTAGAAAATTTTCTGGAGAAGAAATTTTGTTAACTCGAGAATGAGAAAGGATCTACTCGAGTAGTTGACTTAGCTACTCGAGAGATATAATTTGGCTACTCGAGAGCTAATTCCTTTACTCGAGTACTTATAGTCTTACTCGAGTAATGACTAAGTATTTCACTCGAGTATGTAAGTAACTACTCGAGTAAAGTACTTAGCAAAAATTCCTTCAACAAAATTTTCTCTTCTTTAGTGAATTCAGCAACAAGCCTTTCTCCAATCAGTCCTAGTGCTTGAAAATGAAGTGTATCCCAATAGAGAGGCTACACATGAGTCAACACCATGGATCACATAATGAGGGATTATATTGTATGGTCATGTGTTTGGTGACCCATTATAGACTGACATTGGTCTACGCTTGGCAATCTATTCCTGCAAACACATAACTTAAACAAATCATCAAATACAACTTAATTCATCTTAGTTGAAGGGTGACTTCATCAAATTTGGGTTAATGTGGATACAATACCCAACCAATATATATGTATATATATATCTTAAGAGAGTGTAGGAATGAAAAGCTAACTAACACAACACACAACAATAAGAGAACAACAAACAACCAGATGACACAAGAAATTTATAGTGGTTCCCCTAAACTTGGGTACATCCACTCTTCTACCACCCTGGTAGGAATCCACTATAGGTTTTTGATCAGGTGCCCTACCACCAACAGGTTTTTGCTCAGGTGCCCTCTCACCACAAGATCTATTTGAAGGGAGATCTCACAACCCTTTAGGCTTTTGATCAGGTGCCTAAAAACCAAGCTAAGTCTTTTGATAAGGAGACTTAAGAACCAGGTGGTTAACTTTTGAAGGGAGTTAAAACCATGTGTATAGTGGGATGAAAATATGATATTGTATTCTCTTTCTCAAATAGCTGAGAAGACTTTAAAGGATTTCTTGATGTTGTCAAAGCTCGCCCTGAGATGATTATTGTTCAGGAATTTGTTGGAAGCTTTGCAGGGTGTAGGCCTTCAATGATGAACTCCAGAAGCTTTTAGACTGATTGTATTTTGATGTCTCTTGAAAGCTTAGTGAAGAGTTGCAGATGATGAAGACTGTGAGATTCTCTATAAGACTTGTATCAGCTGTTGTGTCTCAATAAAAATCGCAATGTCTATTCTCTTCCTTTTTGTGCGTTCATCTAAAAACAGTCCATTTATATTCCTTCCAGAAATAATAGCATTTGAATTTGAATTTTATCCTTGAATTAATGAATCCTGGAACTTGAACGGCTGGAAATAGTCTTAAATGCATTTCCCCAAATATCTCAGTAAATAAGTCAAGTAATACTCTGTGAATTCCATAATCAATGTTGCCAAGCAACGACTATATTCATGAGAATATGAGCATTAATTATCAGAGAATTATTGTCTTAGAGTAATCCAAACTGAAAACAAACTTAGAGAAAGCGCTAAACTGATAGAAATCATCGAGCTCAAAACATATTTCGTCGACCTGAACTCCAAGTTTGTCGAGCTGAGAAATCGTCTTCGTCGAGCTGAGATCAGAGAAAGTTGATATGGAAAAGTAAACTATCGAAGTTGGGCTCTAAGTTTGTTGATCAGAGATAGAAGTTCATCGAGTTGAGAACTTGAGAGAAGAGGGAAGATCGTCGACCTGAGCTCTAAGTTCGTCGAGCTCAACTCAGAGTAGGGACTCTGAGTTCGTCGATCTGCGATCGATGATCATCGAGCTGAGTTCGAAGAACTTCGAACTGATTCTCTGAACTCTTAATGACTGTCATTCTTCTAAGTCTGGATCTCTGATTTCTTTTGAGGGCTGGATCAAAGATTGACTAACCTAGTCAGACTGACCTATACCTTAGAACTGATAAAATGACCCTAGGCTATATATGAAGGGTCAACAACCTAATAGTGAACCTAGCCCAAATCCAAACTAGGGATCTAACAATCTCCTCCTATGCGGGTTAGGTCACTATGAATAACATAAAAGATAAAAAATCATAAACCATAAAAGATATCTGGCAGAATTTAAAATTGTTCAGCAGATATTAACACAGTGCCTTGTGAAGTAATAAATAATAAACAATAGTTCTAATCAAAATATATAAAGAGAATTGTTCAGTCTTTCTTGGAGTCCTTCTGCTCATCTGAGGTAAGTCTGGTGAAGATAATTTCCCTTTTGGGATCTGGAGCTTGCTGTTTGGTCATCTTTATTTCACGGGCTCCAAGGATTGTAACAGATGCAGCTCTTGGAACAACAGCTTCTGGATGTAAAGACATATAAGCATCTGCATTAAAGAGATTATATACCTGGTACTTGTCTAGCTCCTTTTTGTAGGAGGACATAGGGGTATACTGTGAAGTGTCCTGTCCTTCTTCCTTAACTTTTCTGATCTGGGAAAGAGCTATCAGTTCTTGAAATCTAGCCATTCTGAAGTTGGGGTCCATTTCTGGATCACAAACTAGAGAAATAGGCCTTTCAGGAGATGCTTTATCAGGTTGATCATCTTCAGATATTTTTTGTTGCCTGATGTGCTTCTGGTATTGTTGTTGTCTGCTGCTGCTTGAAGAGTACTGCTGTTGTCTGCTTCTGGAAGACTTAGACTGATGAGAAGATGTAGGTTTTTGAACTTGAGAAATTTTTCCAGAGGATCCCTCTACAGGACAAGGAGGAGGAGGAGTACCTCTCTTGAATTTTGGAGGAGGAGAGTATCTCATACTCTTCTTCCTTGCTTTTTGTTCATTCTTAGAATATCTCATCCAGTTTGAGGTATCTGGAATGAGTGTCATGTTATGCAGGATGTAGTATGGAATATCAGCAGATGGATTAGGAACAGCCTTGGCAGGAGCAGCCTTCTTCTTTGCCTTTATTTTCCTTGAACTGGTATTATCAGAGTCATTTGACTCATTATCATCATCTTGAGAAGAGTGTTCTGAATTATCATAAAGATCATCCAATTGTTTTAGCAAATCAGCTAAAATTCCAGGAATCTGTTGTTGTGCTTAGCACGCAGACTCTGTAGAACTATTTGTAGCAATATGAAAATTTTCTTCTTCTTCCATATCTGCAAATGACATATCATCCAAATCTGGCATAGGAGATTCACACTAGCCAAAAGTTGGTGGGGAGAATTCCTTGAGCACATGAGCTGGTTCACTAACAGCAAAACTTTTAGAAATCTCTGAAACTACAAAACATGCCTTTAGTTGATCCACAACTTCAGGACTTATAGGAGCAGTATAAACCAAAATGGCTTTAGAGTTCTGTACATCAAAACTTGGTAAAATTTTTCTAAAAGTAGAATTAAAAGAATTCAATAAAGAATCTAGATCAACTGTGGGATTTATAATGAAATCACCAACAGTGGTTATTTCTGCAGCTGTATCAGCCATGTCTGTATCAGAATCAATTATATCTATTATTTCAGTTGCTGCCTCTACTGAATCATCAAACATTTTATAATATGCTGCTGCTACTACTACTGTAGGAGCAGGAACTGGAGCTTCTTCACAGAACATCTCCCCATGGCTGGGTTTAGAGGGCCCTGAAGCCAGTCCTCCAGAAGAAGAAATAGAAGAGAGAGCATCAATTCTAGTAGAGAGAGAAATGATGGAAGCAGAGAGAGGCGCAATAGAATTTGCTATTAGTTGCTCAAGACTGGGAGAGATGAAAGCAATAAGATCATGGGCAATGTCAGTGAATTTGAGGTAGAGGGGTTCAGGAGCAGAGGTGGTGTGAGGGGTGTGATGTCCACAGTTTGAACACACAGAGAAGGCATGAGAAAAACCTGTGTGGGTGTACTCTGGAAATGTGGAAGGAGGGTTGGATGGAATTTCAGTGGTAGAAGTAGGAACTGTTATAGTGGGTGTGGAGGTGGGTTCCTGAACTGGAGAGTGTTATGGAGATGGTGGAGGAGATAGCAGATTGAAAGTAGGCTGTGAGGAGGTAGATGGAATGTTAGATATATAAGTTTGAGGTGGAGATTGAGGAGGTGGAGATGGACTGTCCTCACTAATGATGGTGGGAGAATGTGGAGGTGATGGTTGAGGGAGAGGTGAAAGTGGTTGTTGTTGTTATTGAGGAGGTGAAGGAATTTTAGTGGATGGAGGAATTTCTTCTGGAGGTGGTGGAGAGGCTATAACTGCCCTTGTGTCCCCAGAAGTCCTGGAGGAAGAGGAGGCCCTGGAGTTCTTTGGAATGGTCCTCTCCCATCTGCAAAATAGGGCAGAGGTGTTCCTCTTTGAGGCATTTATGAATATTGGATGGGAAACCAATAATTCTGGTGCCTTTTCCTGGAGGAAGATTCCTAAAATCCACCCAAAGCATACCTCTTTCTTAGTGTTTTTATTCTTTATCAACTCAAACAAACTCTTTCCCCAGTTTATGGATTTTTTATCTACTAGAGCACTCATCACCAGAAACTAGTGCCTGGTTATATAATCATGGGTTGTATGTTTGCCCAGCAAAACCTTGCCAATAATGTCAGCCAGAAACTTATATTGAACAGATAAGTTCTTTTTCAGAAGTTTATTGGGGTTTCCTTCAGAGTGACCCATTATACTTAGCATATTCTCATATTCATCATTATCTAATTAAATTTTGTCTTCTACAGTAGCCAAATAAAAAATCTCAGTTAAAACTTTAGGAGTTAGAGTGACCTGATTGTCGCTGATGGTGCCAATCATAGTATGTGTGTCAGGAGCTGTTGAAGTAAAAAACCATTCTCTGATTTCATTTGCTGGTAGCTTGATCCTTGTTGCCATGAATTTCATCAGATGTTGGTCTTCACACAGCTTGAGAATGTCTATGAAGATTTGATCTGTGTGCGCGAATGAGTCAAAATCGATGTCAAAGCCAGTATCGAACTTCATGCTGGAAAAGGATAGCGCCGGAATCGCCATAGGTTTTCCTGCAAAAACGAAAGAGAGAGCAAGAGCAAGAGAACAGAAAGCGCGGGATAGAGCACGACAAAAATCTAGTTATAAGGTTTTCAGAATATGAAGCGTCGGACTCTGTCCTGCAAAAAATAAACAATCTTCGTTCTCAGGGCGACAAAAAAATTTCATGAAGAAATAATATTGTCGATCTCAGTCAGAAGAGGGGAAAAAGTTTTCGTCGTTCTCAGGTTGACGAAAATTTTTCTGCAGCAAAATCATCAATCTCCGCTCCCCGAAAATAACTTCACGTAGAGAGTTCGTCGATCTCAGGTTGACAAAAAATCTCAAGAACAGCTCTCAGATCGTCGATCTTCATTCGACGAAATGTGATCAATTCTTTGACCTTGGACCAAAATCAAATTAAACTTCTCCATTAATCATACCTATATGATTCAGAAAGAACAGATGTTTCTTCTCATCTAAAGGTTTAGTGAAGATATCTGCTCTTTGTAAATCAGTAGAGATAAAGACAAGATTAATTTTCTTTTTGTCCACACAATCTCTAAGGAAATGATGTCTTATTTCTATATGTTTGGTCCTACTATGATGCACTAGATTTTGTGCAATAGATATTGCACTCGTACTAACATAAAATATAGTTGAATTATTTAAGTTGATACCATAATCCAGTAATTGATTTTGTATCCACAAAATCCGTGAATAGCAGCTGCCTGTAGCTATGTATTCATCTTCAGCAGTTGATATGGACAAAGAGGTTTGCTTCCTACAAAACCAGGACACAAAAATATCACCAAGAAACTGGCAAGTACCTGATGTGCTCTTCCTGTCCACCCTACCCCCAAAATAGTCAGCATCAGGAAATCTAGTTAAATCAAATTCCAACTCTAATGGATATAGGAGTCCTAGATTTGGACAACCCTTTATATATCTCAAAATCGTTTTTAATAAAATATCGTGAGATTATTTAGGGTTCACCTGGAACCTAGCACAAGTACATGTGACAAATATTATGTCAGGCCTACTTGCTGTGAGATATAATAGAGACCAAACAATAGCACTATAAGTTTTCTGATTAACAGGCTTGCCATGTTCATCATAATCAATCACAGTATTAGCAACCATATGTGTTTTCATTGTTAAGGCATCACACATCCCAAACCTTTTAATAAGCTCTGTAGCATACTTGGATTAGGAGATGAAGATACCATCAGGTGATTGCTTCACTTGGATACCAAGGAAGTATGAAAGTTCACCCATGCTACTTATCTCAAACTTTGAATGCATTAGATGAGAAAGTTTTTTGCATAGTTTAGGATCAGTAAAGCCAAAAATAATATCATCCATATATATTTGAACCACCAAATTTTTTTTTTATGAAGCCTAATAAAAACAGTCCATTCTACTATGCTCCTAGAAAACTTATGTTATAAAAGAAAGCTAGCTAAGGTCTCATACCAAGCTCTTGGAGCTTACTTTAAGCCATATAGAGCTTTATGCAATCTAAAGACATAAGAAGGATGATTTGGAGAGATAAAACCTGGTGGTTGCTCCATATACACTTCTTCTTTGAGTTCACCATTGATAAAAGCACTCTTTCATCCATCTGGTATACTTTGAATCTTTTATAGGCTGCAAAGGCTAAGAAAATCCTTATAGCCTCAAGTCTTGCCACTGGAAAAAGGTCTGATCATAGTCTATTCCTTCCTCCTATGAATAGCCTTGAGCTACTAGCCTTGCTTTGTTCCTTATAATATTTCCTTCAGCATCCAGTTTGTTTCTGAAGACCCATTTGGTTCCAATGGCTAGATAATCTTTGGGTCTAGGAACCAAATCCAAAACTCTATACCTCTCAAACTGATTGAGCTCCTCTTGCATTGTAATGATCCAGTGGGGATCTTGCTCTGTATCTTTGATGGAGTGGTGCTCAAGTTGAGAGATGAAACAAGCACGCATCACATCATTATTGAGTTTGAAAGTGAAGGTAGATCTGAAATACTCTAGAGGGGGGGGGGGGTGAATAGAGTATTGTGCTCTCTTACAAAACTTTACAACTTTTGTTGTATTCCTAAGTGAACAGGTCAGTAAATAAAATAAATAAGCACAGCAAACTGTCTAATCACAGATCACAGAACAACACAGCCAAAATAAAAGAAAAGGGCAACCAGACGACACAAGAAATTTATAGTGGTTCCCCAACCTGGGTACATCCACTCTTCTACCACCCTGGTAGGAATCCACTCAGGTTTTTAATCAGGTGTCTGACACCAATGAGCTTTTGTTCAGGTGCTCAAAAACCAAAACCTCAAGTCTTTTGGAAGGAGACTTGTAACCAGGAATAATTTTGAAGGGAATTAAAACCCTGTACAGAAGTTGGAAGAGAGGTGATGGTGTCTTCTCTTTCTCAATAACAGCTGAGAAGACTTTGGATTGATGTTAGCAGATTTGCTCCCCCTGAGATCAGGAAAACTGGAGCACTGCTTCAGGGTGATAGGTCTTCAAAACTCGAGTGCCTGGACCAGAGATTGCTTCAGGAACTTCTTTGACATATAGAGAATTATTGTCCTTCTGAAGTTGTCCTGGAGGATTGAAGGAAGAAGACTCTTGATAGTGATTGATTGTTCTTCTTCTTCTTGAAGATGTTCTCTGGCCTGGGTTGATTGCAGTAAAGAACTTTTTGATTGTTGTAAGATTGTTCTTCTGTTTAATGTTTGTCTGTGTGTCTGGTATGGGTTGTCTGTATCTCTGTTACTGTATGTCTTTCTTTTCTGACTTTTTACTGACTGAGGAACATTCGAAATTTTAATGTTGAGCAGTAATTGCAATCGGCCTGGGAAGGAAGCGGCAATCAATGATTTCCGTAACTGTCCCATGGAAAAACGGCATGTAATACTCCATAGTCAATGCGCATTCTAACGGTAACATTCCGAGAAGATTGAGCATTGATTACTCCGGAATCATCGCCAAGAAACGGGACAGGAAACTGGAGAAGACCTAGTCTGGAATCGTCGAACGAAGAACACCAATCGTCGAGCTGAGTTTGAGTTCGTCGAGCTGAGCTTGAGTTCGTCGAGCTGAGCTTGATGAGTTCGTCGAGCTGAGCTTGAGTTCGTCGAGCTGAGCTTGATGAGTTCGTCGACCAGACAATAGCAAACAGTCTTCAAAGTAAACTCATCAATTATTCTTCAATCTTCGTCGAACTGACAATCGTCATTCGTCGAGCTGAGTACTGAATTCGTCGACCTGAGAAGTTGTCAACTTGAGGTCCAAGTTCGTCGAGCTCAGATTCTAATTCATCGACCAAAGCTTGAAGTTGGACTTAGAAAAATTCTGGAGTTGTCCTGACTTTAGCTTGTTGAAGAAACTCTGTCTTCGTCGAATAGAGAACAAAGATCGTCGAGCTCAGCACAAAGAAATGTCTCACGATCGTCGAGCACAAAACACCTTTTGTCGAGATGAGTTCGAAGAACGTCGAACTCACTTTACTTACTCTTGAATCTTATAAGTCTGGAGTCTCTGATGGTCTTGTGATAGCTGGTCCAACTGAAGTTGACTCTAAGGACTTGGCCTAGACTCTAGGACACAAATTGACCCTGGCTATACATGATGAGTCACATCCTAAGCTAGTGAACCTAGCCCAAATCAACTAGGGATCCAACAGAGTGGATGCCTTGTTTGCACACCAACTGAAATGTCTCCAATCACTTGAGATATACGGTGATCTCTAAGTGTGACAAGATCAGTGGGAGGAGTTGGTTGAGCAATAGCTTGTGGAATTAATTCCTCTTGTGGAAATATATTAGCCGTTGATGGAAGTTCAGCCACTTCCAAACTTTCTTCTTCACTTTCTTCTTCAACTTGTGGAGTGGGATGTGATGGAACCTCTTGGATGAGGTTTAGATCATCCAATCTCTCACACAAGTGAGGTACCTACAAAATGTTATTGCTAGAAACTTCTTTCTCCTTATAAAACATGTTAGCCTCATCAAATGAAACATGAAAAATTCCTCAATTTTTAAAGTGGATTTATTAAACATCATATAAGCTTTGCTAACTTGGGAATATCCTAGAAAAATTTCCTCTGCAGCTTTTGCTTCAAACTTTTTAGTGTATTTCTTATCATTGTTGTGAATATAACATAGGCATCCAAACACTTTAAAATAGGTGATTTTTTGTTTCTTTCCTTTAAGTAGCTCATAAGGAGTCTTATTTTTAAGCTTGTGTATGTAATGCCCCAAATCTCGAGGATGTTTGGGCTGAGTAGGGTGAGCAACACGGCCTGGGACACGGGCATGTCCCCAATCCGTGTCCTACTCTGTGTGAGGTATATGGTCGGGGACACGGGCATGTCTATAGCCGTGTCCTGCACTCGAGTGCTGGCAGGGTGTTTCAAGTGAGTTCGATGAAATGAGGTCGACGATCCTCGAATGGAGTACACGGCCTGTGACACGGGCGTGTCTAGGGCCGTATCATCTATGCACTCGACGTTTTTTCAAGTGAGCCCAACGAAATGCACTCGACGATCCACAAGTGTGGTACACGGCCTACGACACAGGCATGTCAGGGGTCGTGTCCTTCTCTGTGTTTGGACAGTACTTTGAACACAGGCTGGACACGGGCATGTCTGAAGCCGTGTTTAGTACACGGCCTGTGACACGGGCGTGTCACACATCCATGTCCTGGTCGGGTTAAGTCGGTTTCTTTGCCGCTTAAGGTACACAGCCTGTGATACAGGCGTGTCACAAGCCGTGTTCAGCATAGGAAAATGGTTTTCAGGGCTTTTCGTAGTCGTTCATTCCTTTCAATTAGGATCCAACGGTCCTTAGATTTCCCTGCTAGTATAAGTCCATGAGATGAGGATAACTCTCTCATTTTGCAAAGACTTCTCTCTCTTTCTAAAGAGGTTGAGAGTGGGAAGAATAAGGGAGGAGGATAAGGAATCCGGCAGCCGGTGGAGCTTCAGAGCCCCGAATCGTGTGCCGAGGCCAGAGTGTTGAGAGTGTGGAGGCAAGGCCTTTGTGGTGCTTTTCAGCCGGCTAGGTTTCCATGGCTCCAAAGCGATCATCAAGGGTAACGATCTTTCTTCCTTGGACATGTGAAGTCCTTATATTGGGCATAGGCATGGGTTTCCCCCAGCAGAAGGTGGATGATTGAGGGATTCCCCTTGGGTTGATTCTGGATATCCCCAAGATGTCTTGCATGTAGATCCGGAAATATGTAGTACGGAATAGGCATACTGTGAGAAGCCCATCTGGACAGGTTGGTCTGGATTGGTGATGTTTGATTTTGCACACCGGAGAAGACTCCGCGTGTACAACCCCGTGTCCGGCGAGCGGGCCCCGCCAGGGAGGTCGAGCAGACCGAGTCCCGCGACCTGCACCCGAACGGCAAGACAGATGAACGGAAGAAGGCCTGGCCCGCTCTCGCCCATTTCAGGCGGGCGAGTCAGCGAGGCGAGCGAGCAGGTCGCGCGGAGAGCCCGGCAAGGCGAGCGAGCCGACCGGGGTCGCAGTCGCCGCCGGCCAGTCCCCACTCGCGACCTGGCCGCCGACCCGCCCCGGCAGAAGACAGGCAGGTCGCGACGGTCCGGCTCGCGCTCGCCCAGGGAGGATAGGCGAGCCCCCAGAGCCAGGTCGCGCCCGCCTCCCGCGGGGGGAGTTGGAGGCGAGCTGACTCCCCATGGGTGCGAATAGCTACTCAGAACAGCGGAGTTTGGCTGTTGGCAGACCAGGTCGGACTGCGCATAGCTGCTCGGGACAGCGGAGTTTGGCTATTGGCAGACCCAACCGAGGGCCTTTTGGTATTTCCAGGTCAGTTCTTTTGGTTATTGGCAGTTCAGGTTCTGAAAATCTATAAATAAGACCCAAGGGGTACCTCAGAGGGGACGCTTTCAGTGCCTCCTGACTCTCATTTTCGAGTGCTCTCTGAAGGTACCTTAGCTCGGCTTCTGGCTAAGGAGGGGAAGCGCTCAGAGGTCTTCCGGGTTTGTGGAGGGACCTCCCTGCCGAGCCCTTGGGTCTGTTCTTTCTTGTCTCTTTCGTCGTTTTTCTTGCAGGAGCAAAGTAGGCGCGAGACCACCCCTTCCCCAAGGGTCGAACTCCACAAGAGGCCGGATTCTGGTTTCAACACTTTGGTGCGGTGAGCGTGGACAGTGGTCAGTGCAGAAAAGCTTCGGCGAGCTCAATGGCGGGAGGTCAAGGATCTGACAGACAGGACTCGCCCCCCCCCCCCCCCCCCCCCCCGCCTCTCGCAACGGTGGGGATGTTGGAGGATTTCAGGAACGAGGTGCTGAACCTCGTCAAGTTCGCGCTCGGCGCGCGGGCCGAGTGCTCGACTCCGGCAGCCCAGATCGCGGCCGCCCATTCTTTAGGCAAGGACGCACCTGGGAGGCGAGCCGGGAAGGAAGTGGTTGAGGAAGGCCGGGGGAGCGAGCTCTCGGGGCGCGAGCTCTTCCCCGGTTCGGCAAGCCGAGGCCGGTTCGGCGAATTGGGCTCGCGGGACTCGCCGGCTCGCCCAGTGGGGGGGGGGGGTGCAGTCCCTTCAGCGAGCTGGTCTCCTCCGCACCAGTACCAGACGGGTTCAGGGAGCCCGAGATGTCCTACTACACCGGAAAGGGAGATCCGGTACAGCACGTCCAATGGTTCGAAGACGTGGTCTCCATCCGTCAGATGTCGGACGGATTCAAGTTCCGTCTCTTCGCCATCACCCTCCAAGAGAAGGCAAGGGAGTGGTTCCACCAGCTGCCGGCTAGTTCCATCTATTGTTTCGAGGACTTGCGCCGAGGGTTCATGTTGAGGTTCACTACCTCAAAGAAGAGGAAGAAGGAGTCTGAGTCCCTGTTCCACATAAAGCAGGGGGTGAATGAGACGTTGGGGAGCTATGTGGATCGGTTTCAGGAGGAGGTTACCCAGGTCCAGGAGATGCCGGGCCACAGTCTGATGATGGCCTTCACCCTGGGCCTGCAGCAGGGTTTCTTCCGCATGGAGCTGAAGAGAGTTCCCCCCCTCTCCTACGAGGAGCTGAGGGAGAGGGCGGCGAGAGAGGTCGACGGGGAGGCGTCAAATCTGGAGTTCGCAAGAAAGCTAGCCAGATGGGCGACCGAGGAAGAGAAGGAGTCGAAGGGAGGAAGAGCGCAGGAGGAGAGAAGGGGGGAGCCCAGGCAGAGGGAGCAGAGGCAGCTCCAAGGACAGCAGCCGGGGTGGGGGCGTCAGGAGCCCGACCGTAGACTGGGCTGGAGACCAGAGTGGCAGGGGCAGGGGCCACAGAGGGGGTACTTCGGAAGGGGTCACTATCAGGGGAGGCAGGACCAGTTCCACCCACCGGGCTGGAGGTAGGGTCAGAGGCCTCGGCTCCCCGATCAGGAGGAAGCCATGGCCATAGCTCTGGGAGCCAGGAGGGGGATCATGAGAAGGAGGAGAAGGGAGTTCAGGGTGGAGCTGCCCTATTGCGACTTCCATCAAGAAGAGGGGCACGCAACAGCCACGTGCCCGGAATTCCTGGAAATGAGAGGGAATAGGGGGCGGCAGCAGCAGCAGGAGGAAGCGCGGCAAGAAGTGAGGATCGAGGAGGTCCTGCCTCGGGCAGAGGAGGATCGTTGCGAGGACCGGGTTGATGTGGCGACCCGAGGAGGGATTGGGGTGATCCACGGGGGAGTGGGAGTCGAGGCTTCCCGCAAGGCAAGCCTCCACACCATGTACCGGCGTAGCGTCGCCTCTACGTCCCAAACCCCGCCGCCAGAGGAGAGGATCACCTTCTCCAGAAGTGATATGCCTGACCACGAGGATCCGTTCTGTGATGCGCTGGTCATCAAGGCCGCCATCGAGAATTTCACGGTCTCTCGGATCCTCGTGGACAATGGGAGCTCCGTGAACGTCGTCTTCAAAAAGGCGTTTGACGCGATGCAGGTGGAGGCTAAAAGGGTGTTGGCCTCAGACGGGCCCTTGTTCGGGTTCTCGGGAGAGAGGAAGGAAGTAGAGGGAGGAGTTGGCCTCCATGTCACCCTGGGGTGGCAGTCTCGAAACTGCAAGTTCGTCATTGTGGACGCCCCCAGCAGCTACAGCGCAATCTTCGGGAGGCCCCTGATCAGCGCCTTCCGCTGCGTCCCCTCATCTTTCCATCAGTGCCTGAAGTTCAACGCTGAGGGGGTGCAGGTTAGGGTTAAGGGAGACCCAAAGGTGGCGCGGGAGTGCTACGTCATCGCGGTGAACACCATCTCTTGGCAGGAAGGAGCCGAGGAGATGGAGCGGAGGATGGAGGAGGTCGAGTAGGAAGCCGGAGGGGTGGAGCTGGGAGTGAAGGACTGCGCAGAGAAGGCGGAAGGAGGAGACTTGGAGGAAGTGGCCGAAGTAAGGGCTGCGGGAGGGGAGATGGAGGTAGAGGTCCCCGTTCCGGAGGAAGGGGACGCCGAAGGATGGGGGGAGCGAGCCAGGCTGGAGGCGGCGGAAGAAGTGGTTGAGCTGGAGGTGTTCACCCGGGGAGGAAGGATGGAGAAGGTTCGCGTCAGCGGAGGGCTGACCCCGGAGGACCAGGGCAGGATGCTGGAGTGCATCCAGAAGAACGTGGACATCTTCGCCTGGAACGCCGCAGAGATGCCGGGGGTTGACGCGGATGTGGCCTGCCACCGCCTCAACTTGGACCCGGGGACACGCCCCGTTCAGCAGAAAAAGAGATCCACGGCGGACAAGCTGGCGGAACCCATCAGGGAGGAGGTGGCGAAGCTTCTCAAAGCTGGCTTCGTGTCCGAAATTCAGTACCCCGGCTGGGTCTCAAACGTTGTGATGGTCAAAAAAGGAGACGGCCGCTGGCGGTTGTGTATCGATTTTTCCCTTCTTAATAAAGCTTGTCCTAAGGACTGTTACCCTTTGCCTCGGATCGACGCGCTGGTTGATTCCGCCGTCGGCTTTTCTGTAATGAGTTTTTTAGATGCCTTTTCAGGTTACCATCAGATCAGGATGCACCCCCCGGACATCAAGGATGTCTCATTCATCACAGGGGACGGCTGCTACTGCTACAAGATGATGCCATTTGGGTTGAAGAACGCCGGGGCCACCTACCAAAAGATGATGGATAGGGTCTTCAAGGAGCAGAAGGGAAGGAACTTGGAGGTGTACGTGGACGACCTCATGATCAAGAGCCGGGATGTGAACTCCCACCTCCGGGACCTGGAGGAGATGTTCGCCACCCTGTGCAGATACAAAATGCGGCTGAACCCCCTTAAGTGTGTTTTTGGGGCTAGCCGGGGGAAGTTTTTGGGGCATCTCCTCACCCCCGCGGGGGTCGAGCCGAATCCAGACAAGGTCAAGGCCATCTTGGAGCTAGGGTCCCCGCAGAATGCAAAGGAGGTCCAACGGTTGACAGGAAAGCTGGCAGGACTGAGTCGCTTCCTTTCTCGGGCAGGGGAGAAGTGCTCCCCCTTCTTCAAAACACTGAGGGGAGGCCAGAGGTTTGAATGGACCAAGGAATGCGAGGAGGCATTCCAGGCCCTCAAGGCACAGTTGACACAGGCTCCGCTGCTCCAGGGGCCGAAGGAGGGTGAGGATTTGTTCTTATATCTCGGGTCGGGGCAGAGGCCTTGAGCTCCGTCTTAGTGCGTGAAGAGGGGAAGAGGCAGCTCCCCATTTATTATGTCAGCCGGGTCCTGAGGAAGGCCGAGCTCCGGTATCCGATCCTGGAGAAGCTTGCATTCACACTAATCATCTCGGCTCGGAGGCTACGGCCTTACTTCCAGGCGCACTCGATCCGAGTGGTGACCGACCATCCTCTCCGCAACATCTTCGAGGGGGTGGAGCATTCGGGCCGGCTGGCCAAGTGGTCGGTGGAGCTAAACGAGTTCGATGTCTCCTTCGTTCCACGGCTCTCGATTAAAGCTCAGGCGATGGCCGACTTCCTGGCCGACTACGTGGTAGAAGTAGCGGAGGAGGAGCTCACCCGCCCGACTCCTTGGAAGGTGAGGGTGGATGGAGCCTCAGGAAGGCATTCTCTCGGAATAGGAGTGGTTCTGGAAATCCCTCAAGGGACTCAGATTGAGCAGACGGTGGTGGTGCATTTTCCCATTACCAACAACCAGGCCGAATACGAAGCAGTGATAGCGGGGCTGCGCCTGGCCAGAGAGCTGGGGGTGCTGGATGTGGAGGTCCTAACCGACTCCATGGTGGTGGCTTCCCAGATCAACGGGGAGTTCGAAGCAAGGGAGCCCGCTTTGAAGTTATACTTGGCCAAAGTGAAGGGGGTCATAGGGACCTTCCAGACCTTCTCCATCCGACACGTGCCAAGGGGAGAGAATGAACAGGCCGACCAACTAGCAAAGCATGGCCCCCGGGTGGGGGGCACCATCACCGACCTGTTCTGCCCCTCCATCGAAGAAGGGGAGCTCATGGAGATCGATCAGCAGCCTTCGTGGATGGATCCAGTAGTAGTATTCCTCTCCACGGGAGAATATCCGGAGGGGGTAGACAGGAAGAAGCTGAGGCATAAGTCCGCCTACTACCTCCTTAAAGACGGACATCTATACAGGAAGACCCTCTCCGGGATGCTGGATCGCTGCGTATCCGAGGGTGAGGCGCAGAGGATCTTAGAAGAAGTCCACTCCGGAGAGTGCATGAGTCATTCCGGGAGTCGGACCTTGGAAGAAAGGATAGTCAGACAAGGATATTTCTGGCCCACCCTGGGCCGGGACGCCGCAGAGTTCGCAAGAAGATGTCATAAGTGCCAGCTATTTGCCCCCCTCCAGCTACAGCCGGCCCAACAACTCAAGAGTATCACGGCCCCTTGGCCCTTTGCAATCTGGGGAATGGATTTGGTTGGACCGTTCCCCCAGGCCAGCGGCCAGCGAAGGTTCCTCCTAGTGATGATCGACTACTTCTCAAAGTGGATGGAGGTGAAGGCGTTGGCTAAGGTGACCTCCCAAGTGATCAGGAACTTTGTCTGGGGGGAGATCATCTGTCGCCATGGGATGCCCCAGGCCATCGTCACCGATAACGGACCCCAGTTCGCCAGCGCCGAGTTCACCAGCTTCTGCGAGCAGCTTGGAATCGACCTCAGGTTCGCCTCGGTCCACCACCCCAGGAGCAACGGGCAGGTGGAGGCCGCGAACAAGATCATCGTCAATCTCCTCAAGAAGAAGGTGGAAAACTTGAGGGGGAGCTGGGTGGAGCAACTCCCCGCCGTTCTTTGGGCCCTTAGAACCACCCCTAACACGGCCACGGGGGAGACCCCCTTCAAGCTCTCCCATGGATGCGAGGCGGTGCTCCCCATAGAATTTGAAGTCCAAACGCCGCGAGTCGGGACGGCCAGAGAGGGCCGAGAGGAATGGCAAGCCGAGAACGAAGAGGAGCTGAGGCTCTCCCTTGACATGGTGGAAGAGTTGAGGGACCTTTCGGCCATCCGACAAGAGGAGGTCAAGAGGAGGATGGCAAAATACTTTGACAAGCATGTCAGGGTCAAGCAGTTCGCAGAAGGGGACCTGGTGCTGAAGAAGGTGGACGCGGCAGGGAGGTCAGCGTCCGTAGGAAAGCTCAACCCCAGCTGGGAGGGGCCATTCATTGTGAAGGAAGCTTTGAAGTCAGGGGGCTATCGGCTCCAAAATGTAGAGGGCGAGACCCTGAGTCTCACCTGGAGTGGAGACGACCTGAAGAGGTTTTTTCCCTAAGCACCTGTAAGCAACACGATTTGTTATAATGAAGCCCTTTTTCTCCCCCTCCCCCAGGATTATCATATCCAGCTTGCACAGAGAATTGGAATGAGTTTGGACCCCGAGGAGATCCCGCTGCCAGGCTCTCACCTAGCTGGCAGGGCCGGAAGTCACTCGGTGTCATCCCTAGCCTCGAGAAGATCCCGCTGCCAGGCTCCCACCTAGCTGGCAGGGCCGGAAGTCACTCGATGGAATGAGTTAGGAACCCGAGAAGATCCCGCTGCCAGGCTCTCACCTAGCTGGCAGGGCCGGAAGTTACTCGGTGTCATCCCTAGCCTCGAGAAGATCCCGCTGCCAGGCTCCCACCTAGCTGGCAGGGCCGGAAGTCACTCGATGGAATGAGTTTGGACCCCGAGAAGATCCCGCTGCCAGGCTCTCACCTAGCTGGCAGGGCCGGAAGTCACTCGGTGTCATCGCTAGCCTCGAGAAGATCCCGCTGCCAGGCTCCCACCTAGCTGGTAGGGCCGGAAGTCACTCGATGGAATGAGTTTGGACCCCGAGAAGATCCCGCTGCCAAGCTCTCACCTAGCTGGCAGGGCCGGAAGTCACTCGGTGTCATCCCTAGCCTCGAGAAGATCCCGCTGCCAGGCTCCCACCTAGCTGGCAGGGCCGGAAGTCACTCGATGGAATGAGTTTGGACCCCGAGAAGATCCCGCTGCCAGGCTCTCACCTAGCTGGCAGGGCCGGAAGTCACTCGGTGTCATCCCTAGCCTCGAGAAGATCCCGCTGCCAGGCTCCCACCTAGCTGGCAGGGCCGGAAGTCACTCGATGGAACGAGTTTGGACCCCGAGAAGATCCCGATGCCAGGCTCTCGCCTAGCTGGCAGGGCCGGAAGTCACTCGGTGTCATCCCTAGCCTCGAGAAGATCCCGCTGCCAGGCTCCCACCTAGCTGGTAGGGCCGGAAGTCACTCGATGGAATGAGTTTGGACCCCGAGGAGATCCCGCTGCCAGGCTCTCACCTAGCTGGCAGGGCCGGAAGTCACTCGGTGTCATCCCTAGCCTCGAGAAGACCCCGCTGTCAGGCTCTCACCTAGCTGGCAGGGCCGGAAGTCACTCGATGGTAATGAGTTGCGACCCAGATCGAATCACGCTGCCGGGCTCCCACCTAGCCGGCCAGGCCCGGAACTACTCGAATGGCGTTAATAGCAGACTGGAATCACGGAGATAAGCCAAAAAGGGTCTAACATGGCCACCCAGCCCCGAGAAAGACGGCATAACGGAGACGGAAACCTAGGCGAGAACCCGCAAGAAATTCGATAACTCAGGCAAAGGGAAGAGCCAGCTCGCCTCACTTGGCGGGCAAGCAGCCGCCTCTTCCGGGGGTGGGCCGCAGAGGCAGGTCGCGTCGCACGGCGATAGCAAATATACGAACAAGGCGGGCGAGAAAGCATTTTATTAAAAGCAGGTCGGAATCACAAAAGTTAATCAAAAAGGGGAGGGGTCTAACATAGCCCCCCCAGCCCCAGGAGAGGCGGCCGAGTAGGAGGCGAGAACCTGAGCGAGAGTCCACGAGAAATCAGGCGACGCGACCAAGGCGTGAGCTGGCTCGCCCCGCTCGGCGGGCGAGCGGTCGCCTCATCAGGGCCGGGCCACAAGGGCAGGACGCGTCGTGCGGCAACAACAAATGTATAAATAGGGCGAGCGAGAGGACATTTATAAAAGCAACCATAGCTGAAAAAACACAAAGTATAGGCGCAGCCCGCGCGTACATCTCAAAGCGAGTAAACATACATGATAATGTACATCAAAAAGAAATATATATATATATATATATGTCAAAAGTCAGGGGAGACGCGAGATCCGGGGCGAGGAGCCCTAAATGGGCTGGAAGGCTTTGTCCCCAGGGTCCGGTACGGGGAGGAATAGCACCGGCACCACGTCTTCCGCCGAGAGTTCCGCCGCCTCGCTCGTAAGAAGATCTGCGCGTCGCAGCATTTGCATCGTATACTTCGCGGCGCTGGCGGCGTTCTTCTGCATCAGGACTTCCAAGTCATAGTCAGATTGGTGCTCGCGCGGGCAGACCCTGCTGTTTGGAGGAGGGACAGCGGCGGCGGCCTCCAGCTCGCGCACCCGCGCCTCCAACGACGCTTTTTCCTGGCCAAGGGTGGCGATCTCGACACCCATTCGGCTCGCCGTCGCCGCATCCTGGGAAAAGAAATGAGAATAACCATGAGCTGTGTTCGCAAGAAGGGGCGATAGTTCGGGTTGAGCACGTACCACCCCGCCCAGGTACTGCGCGAGGGTCTCCTCTGCCGCATCGGCCTGCCTCCTCTGAAGGATCGCGTCCTCCTGAGCGAGCTTCTGGGCTGCCTCCCTCTCGTCCGCCAGTTTCTTCAGGGAGGCGGCGTTCCGCTCCAGCTGAGTGCAACGCCTCCCCACCATGTGAGCCAGCTCCAGGCCGCGCAGCTGGGCCCGCGCGCTCTCATGAACCAATACTCGCGTCTCCTCCCTGTCGTAGATGGCGACATCTTCTCGCGAGTACAGGCCAAAGGAGAAGTTGTACGCCTCCCCGCCGATGGTATCCTGCTCCATCCAGCTCGGCAGCAGGGTCGAGATCATCGCGCGGTTCGACTCCTTATCCCACGACAGGAGCGGGACGCTGAGCTCGTCCTGGTACCTCTCGCCGTAGCCGAAGTTACGATGCCCTCTCGGCACCGGCTCCGCAGTAGCTTGAGACCCGCCCGGCGGTGCGGAGGTGCTCGCCGCCCCGACCGAGGAGTCGCTGGTCGAAGCAACCAGCGGGGGCGAGGGGCCCTCAGCCGGTAGGACCGCAGGGGCCTTGCCCTTTCTTTGGCTCGCGGTGGGTTGTTGATCCGCGGTCTTCACCACCTTCGGCGGAGGGGCGGGCTGTCCGCCACCCGGCCGCTTCTTGGCCGGGACTGACGGGATGTCGCGCTGAGCAGCATCCGCAGCTTGAGCTCGGGCAAGAACCCCGGAGGGGATCCTCGCACTCTCGTAAGGGGGGTGAAGAGGGATGTCGCGTTCACCTGCAAAGAAGGAAGGGTGAGATGAAGGAAAAATGGGAAGGTAAGGCCTAACAGCGGCGAGTGGCAAACCTCCCCCTGGCGGGACGACGGCGAGGTCGTCAAGATGGCGGCGCAGGTACACGACCTCAAAATTCTTCCCGGCGAAGAACGCGCACAAGTCGGCTTCATGACCGCCTAGGCTGGGTGGCCGGTAGCTCGCCTCGCTAAGCTGCACCGGCGAGAAGGGGACGTTGCCGAAGTCCCCTTTGACGAACAAGAACTTCTTCAGCCAATTGTGGCTCTTATTAACTGTCTCCCGCACCTTGAGGTGGGCGCTGGAGAAGTAGGCCGTCCCGTCTCGATTCGCCCGGAAGGAGAACAACTTCCGGAACACGACGAGGCTGAACTCCACTCGCTCCTCTCGCAGGAAGCAGGCGAACCCCACCATGACGGCGATGGAGTTCGGGGTCATCTGGCCCAGGACGACCCCGAAGTATTTCAGCACCTGGCGCACCTCGGGCCACAGGGGGAGTCGCAGGCCTACTTCAAAGTGAGCCAGCGGGATGGTGAGCTCATCCCTGGATAAGTCGTTGATCTTTTCCCCATCCCCGGGCCGTCTCGCAAAAAAGCTCGGCGGCACATGGTCGCTAAGAGCATCCAAGTACTCGCGCTCAGAGATGACAGCGTGAGGGAAGTCATGCTCTGAGAAAGTCCAGGCACACTTACTTCGTCCGTCTACGTCGCCGCCGCCTCCGCCCATTCCCATCGAGTCGCCGCCGAACGCGCGAAACAGATCCAGGAGGCGAGCACGAATCGCACTTCGCGGGAAAAAGGAAGCGAGAGGATGTTTGGAGTCGGTGAGGAAATAAGAGCCGGCAAGACCTATTTATAGGGAAAGAGAAAGGGCGGGAAACTTCCCGCCGAAACAGGGGGTGCGGATAGCAAAAATCAGCCCGACGGTTCGGCTTCCCCGCACGCAACCGCGCCCCAAAGACCGATGCGGCGCGGGTCTCGCCCGACCGCGTCCGCGGAAGACCTGAGCGGGCGAGTCTCGACCCGCACCCGCACGGGGTTCCGCGCGAGACGGGAAACTCCCGTCTGGCCAGCTCCTCGGCTCGCCCTCGCCTCGATCAGCGCGAGGGGAAGAACGGACCTTTCCCTTAACCCACCCACAGAAAGCAATAGAAACAGCATGATATTCTCAATAAGCCTCAGCAGTAACAAGTTAGGCCCATAGGCGGGCTAAAAGAATCGCAAACGATTACAAATACGAGATAACTCCAAAATAACAGCAATCCCGCGGCATCCCGAAAGCGGGTGGCTGAGAGCTGGGTCAGTACTCGACCCACTTCCACCTATGCCGCCGCTTCGTTCCCGATCGCGGCGGCACGCGAGGATCGTGGTAATCGCGAACCGCCACTAGCTCCCGCTCAGCCAGGCCGATCTGCTCTGCGGCACTCCTAAGATGCCCCTCGGCTCGCGTTATATGCACGCCCAGCGAAGTCACATCGTCATCCTCCGCTGCGCGCCGAGGGCCCTCCAAGGCCGCGAGCCGGGCCTCAGTCTCGGCCTTGTCTCCATCGACCCTCTTCACGATCTCCTGCAACAGCAGTGTGTGTTTTTGGAACAGCCGCGTCACCTGCCTCTTCATCCCCACCGCATCGGTCGGGTCGCCCAGGTAGTCGAAAACACTGTCCACGTCGGGCGGAGGCGAATACCCCTCGCTCATCTCGGTTTCGGGGGAGGCCCTATTATAGCCTGCAAACGGGGCGAGTCAGAAGGAGCGAGCGAGAGACAAAGCCAACGGTAAATACCAGCTCACCAGGGGTTGGCACGTCACCCGCACCGACGGATGGGCGAGAAGAGCCCGGCCGACCCTGAAAGGTTCCTCCCTCGAGGGTCTCAAGAGATTTCCCCAGTCCGTGGGAAGCCGGCGGGCGGGGGGTTTCCGGAGGTGGGCGGTCCAGACCTGGGGAACTAGCGACCCTCTCAGGCGACGAGGGAGGGGGACGATCCTCTCCCCGGTTCCCCACCTCCTCACAAGGAATTACCTGCAAAGCGAAAAATCAGAGATGAAATGGTAATCCACGGAAGGCCACGTACCCCAGGGACGACCTCGACACCCGCCGAGCTGGAGCCCGGACAGTCACCCGCCAGAGATCGCCTGACAATCTTTCCTTTCACCGGCCTGAAGAGAGGGCCGGGAGACCCGCGTGATAGCCAAGGGGCGGCCTCGAGGGCCTCCTCCTGAGTCTTCAGGACCGCTGCCGCCAGGCGAGCGCGCACCTCTTCGCTGACCGGCATCAAGAAACTAAAGTCTGCTCAAAGAAAATAAAGGGGTCTGGGGAGCCTCCTCCAGGGGTCAGTGGTATGTATTTATAGCCGGACAGTGGGGGCCCACCAGAAGATTCCCTGCCAGCTCAGCACAATGCTCGCCGAACACGCGGGTTGGATGATTCTTTCCGAGCTTGATTCAAGCTCGAAAAGAGCGGGGATTGTGTACAACCCCGTGTCCGGCGAGCGGGTCCCGCCAGGGAGGTCGAGCAGACCGAGTCCCGCGACCCGCACCCGAATGGCAAGGCAGATGAACGGAAGAAGGCCTGGCACGCTCTTGCCCATTTCAGGCGGGCGAGTCAGCGAGGCGAGCGAGCAGGTCGCGCGGAGAGCCCGGCAAGGCGAGCGAGCCGACCGGGGTCGCAGTCGCCGCCGGCCAGTCCCCACTCGCGACCTGGCCGCCGACCCGCCCCGACAGAAGACAGGCAGGTCGCGATGGTCCGGCTCGCGCTCGCCCAGGGAGGATAGGCGAGCCCCCAGAGCCAGGTCGCGCCCGCCTCCAGCGGGGGGAGTTGGAGGCGAGCTGACTCCCCATGGGTGCGAATAGCTACTCAGAACAGCGGAGTTTGGCTGTTGGCAGACCAGGTCAGACTGCGCATAGCTGCTCGGGACAGCGGAGTTTGGCTATTGGCAGACCCAACCGAGGGCCTTTTGGTATTTCTAGGTCAGTTCTTTTGGTTATTGGCAGTTCAGGTTCTGAAAATCTATAAATAAGACCCAAGGGGTACCTTAGAGGGGACGCTTTCAGTGCCTCCTGACTCTCATTTTCGAGTGCTCTCTGAAGGTACCTTAGCTCGGCTTCTGGCTAAGGAGGGGAAGCGCTCAGAGGTCTTCCGGGTTTGTGGAGGGACCTCCCTGCCGAGCCCTTGGGTCTGTTCTTTCTTGTCTCTTTCGTCGTTTTTCTTGCAGGAGCAAAGTAGGCGCGAGACCACCCCTTCCCCAAGGGTCGAACTCCACAAGAGGCCAGATTCTGGTTTCAACACCGCGTATAAATGAATATGTTAATGGAGTTTGTGGGTTGTGTATGTGAAGGATAGTAGCAGGAAGTACTAGTGTGAAAGTCCAGGAAAATACACGCAAAGTGCTTATGATGTATGGTATTGAAGACCAGTATTTCTGGCACTGCAGGGATTGCTGGATGGTTGATCCAGATAAGGTTAGGGCTAGGGATGGAAAGTGAGTTCTGTCGCTAACGCCATGCGATTGTGAGTGTCGCTGGTGATGGCTCCTAGCTAACCTGTGATTGTGAAGCCAGTCCTTCGGGGACAGTATGGCTATTTGCGAACTTTGTGAGCTCTTGAAAAGGCTGCACGCCGAACGGATAAGGGGATGCCGACCCGCATTAGTCTAGTCATTGAACTAACGATTTGAGCAACAGGCAAGGGCTGAACTGTATCCGCGTTATGGTTGTCCGCCATGAGTGACTGAGCTATTGGCATTCGGCAGAAACACATAGCGAGAGTCTTAGGCCTGCGCGCCATTAAGACTAAAAGTCTCCGGCTTAAGGCCATGGAGCAAAATGCTCAAGTTTGTCGTTGGGCTTTGGGCCTTGAATGGCGGTGGGACCCTGGTATTTCCGGTACACCGATAATGTGCCATGAGTGCACGGAGCGTCGGGCCGTGTGGACGATGTTTGTGACATATTGATGGTGTGTGAGTGCACATTGCGTGATATATCTGCTTGTGAAATGCCATGCCTGCAGGGAAGGAATGCCACTGCCCCGGGTAAGGGGTAGGGTCATTATAAATTGGTCAGCTGAACGCTGACCGTTGCCTTGTTTGCCACCGTTGCGGTGGATTATCCCGTGCAGGTGCAGGAGAGACGAGCGGAAAATAGGGGGCTGAATCCCTCATTGTTGTTGTTGTTGTTGTTGTTATGCTGGTCCTTGAAGGCCAAAGGAAGTTTATAAGATATTATGTTCATGTGTGGCCGGCCTGCGTGCCGATGTATGGAAGCCATATGTATAAAGCTTAACTGTAAGGTCATAAGGCCAGATTTGTAATGTATTTGGAGTACATTCCTTTATGGTGTATATATAAATGCTAGTTTATATATTATGGACATTCTGATGGGTTGAGTTTAAACAACTTAAAAGCTTCCGCTAGAATGCTCTGAGTTAGGATGCGCAACCCTAATATTAACCCGTAACGTCGTCGCCTGTTTGTGGCATATAGTGTGGGGCACCGGCCGAACCTTCTATTATATGTCATGCAACGGATGGATGTGTTGAAATTTTGGTATCAGCTTGTCTCGGTCTTCCTCTTTCGAATTCGTGGTCGAATTCTTTTTTGGGGTGGCGAGCACGTGTAAGTGCGACCCACTATAACATTAATGAACTCAAGAATGTCCACTAAGGAATGCAAATACACCTGTTTGGGGAACCTACGCATTCCTATTTTGTTGTTATTGCTTGTGCAAGGTCGCTAATGTGTGTCTTGACCACCTATAGGTGACTCGTAGTGGTGCTGGGCAGTCTGAGCCCTAGCGTTCTGATGAGAGTGCGACACCAACCGAGGTGCCTACACCTCCTCCTTCTGCGGAAACAGTAAGTTTAGTTGCTGAGACACTGTTTGCAATGATTCATGCACAACCTACAGGGCATGCATAAGGGCAAGCGCAACCGACATTGAGGCCAGAACGGGTTGGTGCAAGGCCAGAACCTATTGATGCTGTTGATCCTTGGGCAGCTGAACGGTAGTTGAAGCAGTTCATGAGCTTCAATCCTCCTACGTTTACGGGTGTGTGATCCCCAACACAGGCGAAAGATTAGTTATCGTGCGTCAAGCACAAATTGACGGCGATAAGGATGGAGGAAAATCAGAAGGTCACCTTGGCTACCTTCTTGTTAGAAGGATAGGCTTGGCTATGGTGGGACGAGATCGAGTTACACCACTTAGCGGGTAGTCAACTAACAGAAGTCTCGATTGAGGAGTTTTCGAGACCGTTTTTGTCAAAGCACTTGCTAGTGGCTCAACGCATCGCCATGGAAAATGTGTTTTAGCATCTAACTCAGGGAGAAAGTAGTGTGGATACCTACTTGCTTGAGTTTATACGGTTGGGACATTATGCGGGAACGATCTTTACTGATGACGAGCGTAAAACCAATCGATTCTACGAAGGGTTGCAGGATGAGCTGAGATTCCTGCTTTCGAGTTTGGTGAACCAAGGGTTTCAAGCGTTGGTGGATATGGCTCGTGCGTTGGAAAAGAACATGAAGCGGGTGCAGGGCAAGAGGGACTTGGCTGTGACAAAGTTCGAGTTCAAAGTGTCGTACCCGGGGAAAGCAAATTACCAAAGGAAATGGGGTAAGAGATTCAAGTCTTCTTCGTAGGCTCCCTCGAGTGTTGCATCAGGAGCAACTTCGAGGTAGGTGTCTCGGACCTGCTATACATGTGGTAAAGTGGGACTTATAGCCTGTGACTGTCGGAGTGGTCCACCAAAGGTTTAGAAGAAGACAGGAGCGTCATATGCTAAAAAGGGAAAGGCAGTGGTGGAGTCGACTGCATCCCAAGCGCAACCCCGAGTATATAATCTTGGCCAGCATGAGGCCATCAAGCAAAGTGACGTTGTCACAGGTATGCGGTAACATATTTGATTGTTGTTGTTGCTCTTTCATACCTTGTTTGTAGCTTGTGTATGATGTGTTTTTATTAGCCTTTGTCCTGATCTGAGACTGTCCGGAGAGAGTACTGTTTGATATTGGTGCTTCTCATTCATTTCTATCTGTGGACTTCGTGTCACAGATCGGTGTACCGACTCGTATGGTGGCAGATTGTGTGAAGGTGTTATTACCAAATGGATGTGTAATGCATGTAGATATGTCTTGTTTTGTGGAGGTACGAATAGGAAGTCAGGATTTCGGTTTGGAAGCATCGGTACTGCGATATCGGAGTTTGATGTGATATTTGGTATGGACTGGCTCTCGGAGCAGCGTGCCTATATAGATTGCAAATCAAAGGAAGTCACACTAGAGCAGAATACCGAACGAGAAATGAAGTTCACTGGTATGCGAGGGTCGAGCATGACATTGATGTCTACTCTTCAAGTGGTTAAGGCAGTTCGGAAAGGCGCGAAGTTATTCTTCACACTTGTTGAGGCTGTGGAACCAAAGTCCAATGTGAGTGACGTTCCGATTATTTCAGAGTTTGTTGATGTGTTTCTGAAAGAGCTTCCAGGATTACCACCACAGCGGGAGATAGATTTCTCGATTGAGCTGGTGTCAGGTGCAAAACCCATGGCCCACTCGCCATATCGAGTAGCGCCAAAGAAAATGGATGAACTAAAAGTACAACTGCAAGAGTTGTTTTAACAGGGTTTCATACGCCCAATTATGTCACCTTGGAGTGCACCTGTTCTTTTTGTGAAAAAGAAGGATGGTAGCCTGCGATTGTGTATTGATTATCGTGAATTGAACAAATTGACGGAGAAAAATAAATATCTAATTCCACGGATAGATGATTTGTTTGATCAATTGGCAGGATCGAAAGTATACTCAAAGCTAGATTTGAAGTCGGGATACTACCAGTTGCAAATTCGGGAAGGTGACATTCCCAAGACAGCGTTTGGAACACGCTACGGTCATTACGAGTTCACTATAATGTCGTTTGGGCTATGTAATGCGCCATCAGTGTTTATGGATCTAATGCACCGAATGTTCTGAGAGTACTTGGATCTGTTTGTGATTGTCTTCATTGATGATATCTTGGTGTACTCTCAATCAGGAGAAGATCATGCGAACCATTTACGGTTGGTGTTGCATACCCTGAGGAGAAACAAGCTCTATGCCAAGTTCCCAAAGTGTCAGTTTTGGCTCTCGTCAGTGGCTTTTCTTGGCCATGTGGTGAGTGGAGAGGGTATTGTGGTGGATCCATCAAAGATAAGAGCCATTCAGGAGTGGCCAGTGTTGTCTTCGGTGACCGAAGTCATGAGTTTCCTTGGACTGGCAGGCTATTACAGAGGGTTTGTAGAAAATTTTTCACTGATCTCTTTGCCTCTTACCATATTAATGAGGAAGGATCAGAAGTTCATTTGGATGCCAGAGTGCGCGCGAGCTTTTGAAGAGCTAAAGAGTCGTTTGACCACGGCGCCCGTTTTGATGTCACCATGTGGAACAGACGGTTATGAGATTTATAGTGATGCTTTAGGGAGCGGCTTAGATTGCGTTCTTCTTCAATTTAGAAAGGTGATTGTTTATGGCTCACGCCAGTTGAAAGTGCATGAGCGGAACTATCCCGTCCATGATTTGGAGTTGGTGGCGGTGATTTTTGCACTTAAACTATGACGACATTATCTATATGGCATGAAAGTGGATATATTCACGAACCATAAGAGCCTAAAGTACTTATTGGATCAGAAGGATCTTAATATGCGACAACGAAAGTGGATGGAGTTCCTCGTAGACTACACCTTTGATATTCACTACACTCCCGGGAAGGGAAATGTGGTCGCAGATGCCATCAGTCATAGGACTCCGTCAAGGGTAAATTGGTTAGAGATGCATGATGAGCGTCTGATCTAGGAGTTGGAAGCTTTAGAGATTTCTTGTGTTGACAAGAATTCCATAGCAAATGTGTGCTTGCACTGGATGAAGGTACAGTGTGATCTTACGGACAGAATTCGGCGTGCCACAGAACTTGGCGAAAGTCTACAACGCTATGCAGTGGATGGAGTCAATGACCAGTTCTGCTAGGATGACGACCTTTTGCGGAAAGAGGGTCGTTTGTGCATTCCAAGTATGGGAAAAGAGAAGAGTTGATGTATGATGCTCATTTTATAAAATACTCAATTCACGCAAGAAGCACAAAGATGTATAAAGATAATAAAAAGTTATTCTGGTGGCCAGGGATAAAGAAAGACATAGCACATTATGTGCCTAAATGTCAGACCTGTGTCTTAGTGAAAGCTGAATGCCAGAAATCTGGAGGTTTCTTGAAGTCACTTCCTGTTCCAGAGTGGAAGTTTGATAATATTTCAATAGACTTCGTGCATGGTTTGTCGAGGTTTCAACACGGTAATGATTCAATTTGGGTGATCGTAGACCGGTTGACTAAAGTGGCTCACTTCCTTCCGAACAAGAGGGACGATTCAATGGAAGTCTTGGCAAAACTCTATGTTGAGCAGATTGTAGGATTGCATGGTTTTTCCCGTAGCATCGTAAGTGATCGTGATGGGCAATTCACATCGAATGATTGGAGGCTAATCCATCAACTGTTGGGAACAAAGTTAACATTCAGTACAACATTTCATTCCCAAACTGATGGCCAAACTGAGAGGAACAACAGAATAATAGAGGACATGCTCTGAATGTGCGCCTTGGATTTTGGCAAAAGGTGGGAAGATCATCTATATATGATAGAGTTTACCTACAATAATAGCTACCAAGCAAGCATAAGTATGGCACCATTTGAGGCTTTGTATGGTCGAAAATTTCGTACATCGTTAGCTTGGGCAAAAGCAGGCTAATCGAAACTATATAAGCGTAAGGAAGTCGAAGAAGCTAACTCGATGATACGCTCTATTCGGGAAAGATTACTAATAGCCCAAGATAGACAAGCCAAATATTACAATGCCAAGCACCTAAATGTTGAGTTGGCGGTTGGCGATTGGGTATATTTGAAAAGCAAACCATTCAAAGGCGTGTCCAGGATTCGGCGCTTGAAAAAGCTAAGTCCGCGATATCTTGGTCCATTTGAATTGGTGGAAAGAGTTGGCGAAGTTGCTTATCGGCTAGCCCTTTCAGATGAATTAAGTGGATTGCATGATGTGTTCCACATCCCAGTGCTTCGAAAAGCCGTAAAAGATCCAGCTCAAGTGATTTTGAATGATCGGGTACCGATCGAATTTGGGCTAACAATGAAGATTAGGCCCATTCGGATAGAGGATAAAACCGATAAGCAATTGCGGAACAAGACATTCGGGATGGTCAAGATCTGATGGGGCAACAGTGGCCGTGAGGAGCTAACATGGGAGCGGGAGCAGACCATGTGTGCTGAGTTTCCCGATTTGTTTGTTTAAACTTGCATAACAGTTTATGTTGTACAGAAAATGTTGTAACACATTTGTTTCATGAGTACTGTATGCAAATTTCAGGACGAAATTTTTATAAGGAGGCGAAGATTGTAATGCCCCAAATCTCGAGGATGTTTGGGTTGAGTAGGGTGAGCAACACGGCCTGGGACACGGGCATGTCCCCAAGCCGTGTCCTACTCTGTGTGAGGTACACGGTCGGGGACACGGGCGTGTCCATGGCCGTGTCCTGCGCTCGAGTGCTGGGAGGTTGTCTCGAGTGAGTTTGATGAAATGAGGTTGATCATCCTCGAGTGGAGTACACGTCCTGGGACACGGGTGTGTCCAGGGCCATGTCTGATATGCGCTCCACATTTTCTCGGGTGATCTCGACGAAATGCGCTCGACGTTCCACGAGTTGGGTACACGTCCTGCGACACGGGCGTGTCAGGGGCCATGTCCTTCTCTGTATTTGGACAGTGCTTTGAATACAGGCTAGACATGAGCATGTCTGAAGCCATGTTTAGCACACAGCCTGTGACACGGGCGTGTCACAGGCCGTGTTCAGCCTAGGAAAATGGTTTTCGGGGCTTTTCGTGGTCATTCATTCCTTTCAATTAGGATCCAACGGTCCTGAGATCTCCCTGCTGGTATAAGTCCATGAGATGAGGATAACTCTCTCATTTTGCAAAGACTTCTCTCTCTTTCTAAAGAGGTTGAGAGTGGGGAGAGCAAGGGAGGAGGAGAAGGAATCCGGCTGCCGGTGGAGCTTCAGAACCCCGAATCGCATGCTGAGGCCAGATTTGTGGAGGCAAGGCCGTTATGGTGCTTTTCAGCTGGCTAGTTTTCCATGGATCCAAAGCGATCGTCAAGGGTAACGATCTTTCTTCCTTGTACATGTGAAGTCCTTAAATTTTGTCATATGCATGAGTTTCCCCCACCAGAAGGTGGATGATTGAGGGATTCCTCATGGGTTGATTTTGGATATCCCCAAGATGTCTTGCATGTAGATCCAAAAATGTGTAGTACGGAATAGACATACTGTGTCAAGCCCATCTGGACAGGTTGGTCTTCATTGGTGACATTTTTTTTGCAAATCGGAAAAGACTCCGCGTATAAATGAATATGTTTGTCGAGTCAGTGGGTTGTGCCTATGAAGGATAGTAGCAGGAAGTACTGATGTGAAAGTCCAGGAAAATACCCGCAAATTGCTTGAATTGTATGCTATGAAAGATCAGTGTTTTTGGCACTGCAGATGGCTGCAGGGATTGCTGGATGGTTGATCCAGATAAGGTTAGGGCTAGGGATGAAAAGTGAGTTCTGTTGCTAACGCCGGGCGATTGTGAGTGTCGCTAGCGATGGCTCCTAGCTAACCTGTGATTGTGAAGCCAGTCCTTCGGGGATAGTATGGCTATTTGAGAGCTTTGTGAGCTCTTGAAAAGGCTGCATGCCAAACGGACAAGGGGATGCCAACCCGCATTAGTCTAGTCATTGAACTAATGATTTGAGCAATGGGCAAGGGTTGAACTGTATCCGCATTATGGTTGTCCTCCATGAGTGCCCGAGCTATTGGCATTCGGCAGAAATGCATAACAAGAGTCTTAGGATTGCGCACCATTAATACTAAAAGTCTCCGGCTGAAGGCCGTGGAGCAAAATGCTCAAGTTTGTCATTGGGCTTCGGGCCTTGAATGGCGGTGGGACCCTGGTATTTCCGGTACACCAATAATGTGCCTTGAGTGCACGGAGCGTCGGGCCGTGTGGGCGACGTTTGTGATATATTGATGGTGCGTGAGTGCACATTGCGTGATATATCTGCTTGTGAAATGTTATGCCTGCAGGGAAGGCATGCCACTGCCCCGGGTAAGGGGTGTAACACCCCCTATCCATCGTATGTCATATAGCAGTAGGTCCGGCCGGGGCCCGACGCCATATACCACAAACAAACCGGGAGGTTACTCAATGGAAACCATCAACCTAATCACCAACATCCTACACAGAGTCATTCTAACGAAAGCAAAATAATAGTTACAAATTTAGAACCCAGCCAAAGGCATAAATGTCCACTACTCAAACCAACAAGAATGAATGTACAATACACAAGTACAATGGCCTTAAGGCCTTACAAATGTTTACTCAAATTACAGTGTTTTCCATACCACGGCACGCAGGCCGGTCACACATGAATAAAACAAGAAAACACTCAAAATAGGCCTACGAGGGCCGGCTCAGCAACTTGGGCTTTAGCCCGCTATTTACCGCTCGGCTCTGCAGCACCTACAAGCAGCAATCCACTGCAACGATGGCAAACAAAAGCAACGGTCAGCTATGCTGACCAAATTATAATGATCCCACCCCTATAATCGGGACGACAATGCTCTTTCCCTGCACTTTGTTAGCATAACCAAGCAGTATAATGAATAAACACTTCATCACAGGCATGGGCACACACGGCCACACACCCCGTGCACTCAGGGCACATTATCGGTGAACACGGTCCAAGTCTGCTGACTCACCCCCGTCCCTTGGACGACAATATCTCGTGAGCATTTGGTCTTTCTGGCCATTGCCTAAGACCCTCCATCTATGCCAATGGTAAGTGTCATGTACCTTAGGTCTCTTTAACCGAACCACATAGACTAGGTACGGTTCCACCTAACCCGTTGCTCACACCGCAACGTCAACTTAAGCCATCTGTGCGGGTCAAGCTTCCTTGAGTCCCATTTTGATCATACACTTTACATAACCCGGTTATGTACAAGTTGGCTCCCAGGCCATCAAGTTGGCAGAATCACGCATCTGCCCAGTTTTTCGGGTGCACCTTGGAGTTAATCCCAAGGCTCCATGTTGCAATCTACCGCGTAGAAAACCCAAAAAACAACCATTTGCGCGGAGTCTTCTCCGACCATTCATGCAATGCAACATCACCGATCCAAACCAACTTATTTGGGTAGGATTCACACATCATGCCTATATTTGTTCTCGATTACGGACTCTATATGTACACAATGGGGACTATTCATGTCTACCCGAAGGAACGCCTCAACTCACAGCAAACTCATGAGAGCGGGCTTCCTATGTAAAGGAAAAGAGGACTTCACATGTCCTAGGATGAGAATCGTTACCCTAGCGTTCTTCTTTGGCGCCACGGAAATCTACGCAGATGAAAAACACCGCAATCTCCTTGCCTCCGTAGATCCAAAGTCGGCTCGCGATTTGGAGCTCTGAAGCTCCGCCAGCGATCGGATCTAGCCTCCATTCTTCTTCCTTGCTCTCCCCTCCCTCTAGACTTTAGAAAGAGTCTAAGTATGAGAAATGAGGGCTTGCCAACCCTATTGCCGGTTATATCCCAGCAGGAACAACCCCCAGTCGTCAGATCCCAAAATAAGGAAACGAACAGCCACGATCCGGATCTGAAATCCAAAATCTGGGTCGAACACGGCCTATGACACGCCAGTATCCAGGGTCGTGTTCCCCATTCGCCGTCGAAATCGACGCGTCCCAAAAAGGACACGGGCAACCGACATGCTCGTGTCAAACTTGACACGCCCGTATCATCCAGTGCATGGCCGTGTAGCTGGCCATGTTCCTGCATCTACACAGGACAACACCAACCCGTGAAGGACACGGGTATTGGACACGCCCGTGTCCAAAATGACACTCCCGTGTCATACACGAACACGCCTGGGCTCCAGGCCATGTTTCTCCCCCAACTCAACCCAGCCAACTACCCGAGAAGGACACGGCCTGTGACACGCCCGAGTCCCAGGCCGTGTTCGCTGCTCGACGATCGTCGACTCCAAAATTCGTCGACCTCTCGGCCAGATCGTCGACACGAGCACGACACGCCCCTGGGACACGCCCGTGTCCCAGGCCATGTGCCCCTTCCAAGTTCCAAACGTGGCCCAAAATGTCACCCGTCGCTCTTTTGAGTTTCGGGGCGTTACAACTCTCCCCCTCTTAAAAGAATTTCGTCCCTGAAATTACATAAAGGAAAGATAAACACAAAACTTAAACGGTACCTGAGTGGAATAACTCCGGGTACTTATCAAGCATGGTCTGCTCTCGTTCTCACGAAAGCTCCTCCCGACCGCAGTTGTCCCAGCGGACCTTGACCATCCTGATCTCTTTGTTGCGTAGCCGCTTGACTTCCGAGTCCTCAATTCGTACATGCTTGACCTTCATCGTCAACCCATTATCGACCGGCACTTGATCGACCGCAATCACTTGCGAAGGCTCTTTCACCACCTTCCGCAGCACTGATATATGGAATACATCATGTAGACTACTGAGCTCTACTGATAGCCTCAATCGATAGGCTGTTTCACCAATCCGATCCAGAACCTCAAACGGTCCAAGGTACCTCGGGCTTAGCTTCTTCAATCGCCGCACCCGTGAGACACCCTTGAACGGCTTAATCTTCAAGTACACCCAATCTCCCACAGCGAACTCCACGTTCCTATGCTTGGTATTATAGTACTTAGCCTGGCGGTCCTGAGCGATTAGCAACCTCTCTTGAATCGTTCGAACCAACGACGCAGCATCTTCCACCTCTTGCCACTTATTCAACTGCGTCTCACCCGTTTCCAACCAAGACAACGACGTGCAACATTTTATACCATAAAGGGCCTCGAAGCGCGCCATTTGTATGCTCGTCTGGTAGCTGTTGTTGTAAGCGAACTCCACCAAGTATAGGTGATCTTCCCACTGCTTCCCAAAGTCCAGGACGCACATGTGAAGCATGTCTTCCATTGTCCTATTGACTCTCTCGGTCTGCCTATCCGTCTGCGGATGAAAGATTGTGCTGAAACTCAGTTTTGTTCCCAACATTTGTTGCACTACCCTCCAATCATTGGACGTGAACCGACCATCTTGGTCACTCACGATGCTGCGGGGCACACCGTGAAGCCATACAATGTTATCCACATATAACTTTGCCAATTTCTCCACGAGATCATCCTTACTATGCGGAATGAAGTGTGATACCTTCGTTAGACGATCTACGAACACCCAAATGGCATCGTTCCCTTATTGCGACCTTGGCAGCCTGTGCACAAATTCCATAGTAATGTCGTCAAACTTCCACTCCAGAATAGGCAAGGACTTCAAAAATCCTGCTTTTGGCATTCCTCCTTCACCAAGGCGCATGTCTGACACTTCGTCACGTACAGTGCCACATCCTTCTTAAGTCCTGACCACCAGAACAATTTCTTCACATCGCGGTACATCTTCGTGCTCCTCGGGTGAATCGAGTACTTGGTATGATGCACCTCGTACAACAATTCCACCCGCAAATTTCCCACGTTCGGAATGCACAGACGACCGTCCTTCCAAAGCAATCCATGCTCAACAACGAATTGGGAATTTGACCCATCCAAAGCCTCTATCATGAGTTGCTTCATGTGGACATCGATATCCAAAGCCTGCCGAATCCGATCAGCTAGGTCACACTGAACTTCGAACCAATTCAATAGTGCTTCAGCACTTGACTGCTTGTCTACGCAAGAGATCTTCAACGCCTCCAACTCCTGAATTAGGCGCTCGTCATGAACCGACAACCAGTTGGCCCGCACAGGGGCCCTGCGACTCAGCGCGTCCGCAACCGCATTGCCTTTACTAGGCACGTTGTGGATCTTGAATGTGTAGTCCCCCCCCCCCCCGAAACTCCATCCATCTATGCTGCCGCATGTTTAGATCTTTCTGATCCAACAAATACTTCATGCTTTTATGGTCGGTATAGATATCAACCTTCACCCCATATAAGTAGTGCCTCCACAGCTTCAAGGCAAAAATCACGGCCGCTAACTCCAAGTCATGGACTGGATAATTCCTCTCGTACACTTTCAGCTATCGCGAGCCATACGCTATCACACTTCCATACTGCAGTAGGACACAACTCAGTCCACTGCCCAAAGCATCGCTGTAGATTTCAAAACCTTTGGTCCCACTCGGCAAACTCAGCACAGGCGTCGTGGTCAACCGACTCTTGAACACATCAAAAGCTCATGCACACTCCGGCGTCCAAACGAACTGTTGCTCTTTCATTGTAAAAGTCGTGAGGGGTAACGCTATCTGCGAGAAGTTCTCCACGAAGCGCCTGTAATAGCTGGCAAGCCCCAGAAAACTCCGGACTTCCGCTACCATAGACAGTACAGGCCACTCTCGTATCGCAACAATTTTTGTCGGATCCACCGCAATGCCCTCTCCACTTACTATATGACCAAGGAACGCCACTGAGGACAACCAAAACTCGCATTTGGAGAACTTGGCGTACAGTTGATTCCTCCTCAGCGTCACCAAAACCAAATGTAGATGCTTGAAGTGATCCTCCTCACTCTGCGAGTACACCAAAATGTCGTCGATGAAGATGATCACAAAATGGTCCAAGTACTCCCTGAAAGTCCTATTCATCAAATCCATGAACACCGACGGCGCATTAGTCAGCCAAAACGGCATGACCGTAAACTCGTAATGCCTGTATCTCGTACTGAACGTTGTTTTAGGGATATCACTCTCCCTTATCCTTAGCTGATAGTAACCGGACTTAAGAACCAACTTTGAGTACACCGTCGACCCAACTAACTGATAGAACAGATCATCAATCCTCGGGATTGGGTACTTGTTCTTTTTCGTTAGCTTGCTCAGCTCTCGATAATCGATACATAGTCTCAGGCTTCCGTCCTTCTTCTTAACAAAAGGACCGGTGCGCTCCAAGGCGACGAACTTGGACGCACATACCCTTGCTACAACAACTCTTGAAGTTGAACCTTCAGCTCCGCCATTTCCTTAGGCGCTAGCCGATACAGAGAGCGTGACATAGGTTTCGCACCTGGCACTAGCTCGATGGTGAAATCAATCTCCCATTGAGGCGGGGCTCCAGGAAGATTGCTAGGGAACACATTAGGGTACTCGGATATCACTGAAATACTGTCTAATGTAGGCTTAGGCTTTGCAACCTCCACTAGCGTAAAGAACAGCTCTGCACCAACACGAACCGCCTTCACCACCTGAATAGCAGACATCAAAGTCTTTCTCGACCGTTTCAAGCCCGTAAAAGTCGTCTCACGACCTGTTCCCAACTTGACTTCCTTGCGGCCGCAATCAATATATTAGCTTGCTGCTCTGAGAGCCAGTCCATGCCAAATATTACGTTGAACTCCACCAGCGGTAGTAACGACGCTAGCAAATGGAACTCCTGACTCCCAATACGAATCTTAACGCCACAGGTTCTATCCGCACGCATCGAACACCCATTGGGCAACAACACGTCCAGTTTGTCCTTCTCCATCGAAGAAGGTACTCCAATGCGCGATATGAATCCTTCGGACAAAAAGGAATGCGAAGCTCCCGTATCAAAGAGTGCTCTCGCCGGATTCTCACAAATCAAAACAAATCCTAAACAAGCAATGGTAAGGTAACACACGCATAACAAGTATTTAAAAATTAACTTGCTATAAAATTTAAACCGTACCTGTCACCACATCGGCTTGCTTAATGGCCTCCTGCTGGCCAAGATTATAAACTCTCAGTTGAGCCGGAGCATAATGGGACGCGGTTGACTCCACCGCTTTGCCCTTCTCTTCATAAGTTGCTCCCGGCTTCCTCTCGGACGTGGGACATCAGCTCCAGCAGTCACAGGCAAAGTGACCGGACTTTCCACAAGTAAAACATGCGCCCGGTGTCCGACCCTAGTCGCCTTCTTATTGAACTTGTGATACCCAGACTTCGCATTAGCCGGCACTTTGAAATCAGTCTTCTTATCACCAAAGCTTTTCTTTGCTTGTACATTCTTCAAGTCCTTCTCCAAAGACTGGGCCGTGTTAACTAGGGACAAGAAGCCTTGCGTCATAAGCCCCGAGAGCAGTAGCCTCAAGTCATCTCTCATACCTTCATAGAATCGGTTTGTCTTGCACTCCTCATCCGCAAATGCGGAGCTAGCTTACCGACCCAATCGAGTGAACTCGTGGAGATACTCATCCACGCTACTCAATCCTTGCGATAATTTCAGGAACTCATTCACCAAAGCAATCTTCTGAGCCGAAGGGAGGTACCAAGACAAGAACAATCTCGAAAACTCCTCCATCGAGACATCCATGAGTTGTCTTCGTCTCAAGTGATGCAACTCTAGACCTTCCCACCACAACCTCGCATCCTCATCAAACAGGAATGTAGCTATAGTGGTCATCTGCCACTCCTCCGTTTCAGTAGCTGTCAGGACTCTCTTCACTCGGAAGAGCCAGTCTTTAGCTTGAGATGGGGTTCCAAACCCCGATAACAAAGGAGGATTGAAGCTCATAACGTGCTTGAGCTGCCTTTTGGTTACTCTCCTAGGCATCAGAGGCTCCATCACTACCCGCTCCACCCTTCTCGGTTCATCCGCTTGAAGCGGTACCTGCTCCATCGCAGGAGCGGGCTGCTACATTTGCCTTGTAGGTTGTGCATTGATCATCACAAACACCGCTTCGGCAACCAATCATATGGTTTCAACCGAGGGAGGTGTTGCAGGAGCATCATTTGGTGCACTACTAGCCTCAGAAACTCGGCGTTCTGACGGCCCAGCACTGCTTCTGGTCACCTATAGTTGTACAAAACACCGTTAGGCAACCATACAAAATTGCAAAAAGATATTATAGGAACATGCATGTTCCCCAAACACGTGTATTTTCATTCCTAAGAGGACATTCATGGGTTCTTTTGATGTTATAACGATGACACACACACATGTGCTCACCACCCCTTAAAATAATTCGTCCACGAATTCATTTAAGCCTGAACGAAACCAGTAGTCTGATACCAAATTGTAACACCCCCTATCCGTCGCATGTCATATAGCAGTAGGTCCGGCCGGGGCCTGATGTCATATACCACAGACAGACCGAGAGGTTACTCAATGGAAACCATCCAACTAATCACCAATGTCCTATATAGAGTCATTCTAGCGGAAGCAATATAATAGTTACAAATTTAGAACCCAGCCAAAGACATAAATGTCCACTACTCAAACCAACAGGAATGAAGGTACAATACACAAGTACAATGGCCTTAAGGACTTACAACTGTTTACTCAAATTACAGTGTTTTCCATACCACGGCATGCAGGCCGGTCACACATGAATAAAACAAGTAAACACTCAAAATAGGCCTTCGAGGGCCGACTCAGCAACTTGGGCTTTAGCCCGCTATTTACCGCTCGGCTCCTCAGCACCTGCAAGCAACAATCTACCACAACGGTGGCAAACAAAAGCAACGATCAGCTATGCTGACCAAATTATAATGATCCCTCCCTCATAATCGGGGCAGCGATGCTTTTTCCATGCACTTTGTTAGCATAACCAAGCAGTATAGTGAATAAACACTTCATCACAGGCATGGGCACACACAGCTACACACCCCGTGCTCTCAGGAAACATTCTCGGTGAACACGGTCCAAGTGCGCTGACTCACCACCGTACCTTGGACGGCAATATCTCGTGAGCATTTGGTCTTTTGACCACTGCCTAAGACCCTCCATCTATTCTAATGGTAAGTGTCATGTACCTTAGGTCTCTTTAACCGAACCACATACACCGGGTACGGTTCCGCCTAACCCGTTGCTCACACCGCAATGTCAACTTAAGCTATCTGCGGGGGTCAAGCTTCCCCGAGTCCAATTTCGATCACACACTTTACATAACCCGGTTATGTACAAGTTGGCTCCCAGGACATCAAGTTGGCAGAATCACGCATCTGCCCAGTTTTTCGGGTGCACCTTGAGTTAATCCCCAAGGCTACCTGTTGCAATCTACCACGTAGAAAACCAGAAAAACAACCATTCGCGCGGAGTCTTCTCCGTCCATTCAAGCAATGCAACATCACCAGTCCAGACTAACTTGTCGGGTAGGCTTCACATATCATGCATATATCCGTTCTCGATTACGGACTCTATATGTACACAACAGGGACTATTCATGTCTACCCGAAGGAACGTCTCAACTCACCGCAAACTCGCGAGAGCGGGCTTATTATGTAAAGGAAAATAGGACTTCACATATCCTAGGATGAGAATTATCACCCTAGCATTCTTCCTTAGTGCCATGGAAATCTACGCAGATGAAAAGCACCGCAATCTCCTTGCCTCCGTAGATCCGAAGTTGGCTCGCGATTTGGAGCTTCGAAGCTCCGCCGGTGACCGGATCTAGCCTCCTTTCTTCTTCCTTGCTCTCCCCTCTCTCTAGACTTTAGAAAGAGACTAAGTATGAGAAATGAGGGCTTGCCAACCCTATTCCCGGGTATATCCCAGCAGGAACAACCCCCAGCCATCGGATCCCAAAATAAGGAAACGAACGGCCACGATCTGGATCTGAAATCAAAAATTTAGGCCGAACATAGCCTATGACACGCCCGTATCCAGGGCTGTGTTCCCCATTTAATGTCAAAATCGATGCGTCCCGAAAAGGACACGGGCAACTGACACACCCGTGTCATCCAGTACACGGTTGTGTAGCTAGCTGTGTTCCTCCATCGACACAGGATAACACCAACCCGTGAAGGACACGGGTATTGGACACGCCCGTGTCCAAAATGACACGCCCGTGTCATACACAAACACGCCTGGGCTCCAGGCCGTGTTTCTCCCCCCAACTTAACCCGGCCAACTACCCGAGAAGGATATGGACTGTGACACGCCCGTGTCTCAGGCCGTGTTCGCTGCTCGACGACCGTCGACTCCAAAATTCATCGACCTCTTGGCCAGATCATCGACACGAGCAGGACACGCCCCTGGGACACGCCCGTGTCCTAGTCCGTGTGCCCCTGCCAAGTTCCAAACTTGGACCAAAATGCCTCCCATCGCACTTTTGAGTTTCGGGACGTTACAAGGGGTAGAGTCATTATAAATTGGTCAGCTGAACGCTGACCGTTGCCTTGTTTTCCACTGTTGTGGGTGGATTGTCTCGTGCATGTGTAGGAGAGACGAGCGGAAAATAGGGGGCTGAAGCCCTCATTGTTGTTGTTGTTGTTGCTGTTATGGTGGTCCTTGAAGGCCAAAGGAAGTTCATAAGATATTATGTTCATGTGTGGCCGGCCTGCGTGCCAATGTATGGAAGCCATATGTATAAAGCTTAACTGTAAGGCCATAAGGCCAGACTTGTAATGTATTTGGAGTACATTCCTTTATGGTGTATATATAAATGCTAGTTTATATATTGTGGACATTCTGATGGGTTGAGTTCAAACAACTTAAAAGCTTCCGCTAGAATCCGCTAGAATTCTCTGAGTTAGGATGCGCAACCCTGATATTAACTCATAACGTCGCCGCCTGTTTGTGGCATATGGTGTGGGGCACCAGTCGGACCTTCTATTATATGTCATGCAACGGATGGAGGTGTTACAGTGTATCAGACTTCTGTTCAGTACATATTTTGTTGTGCTCACAGCCTCTTACCAAAACGATAGGGGCATGTAAGCATCTCCAAGTAATGTGCTGCAGATTCAATTAGGGTTCTATTTTTCCTTTCAACAATCTTATTTTGTTGAGTAGTTCTAGGAGCTGAGAAGCAGTGCCTGATACCTTCCTTCTCACAAAATGCTTACATAAGAAGAGACTCAAACCCAGTACAATGATCACTTCTGATCAATGCAACTGGTGTAAAGTACTTAATCTGTATGTTCTTGAGAACATTTGTAAGAACCTTGAAGTTATCTGACTTAGATCTCAAAAAGAACACCCAAGTAAATCTTGAGAAGTCATCTTCAATCACTAAAGTATAAGATTTCTCTCCTAGGATTTATACAACAATAAGGCCAAAAAGGTCCATATGTAGCAAGTACAATATCCTAGGTGAGTCACTTTTATTTACAGATTTAAAGTTATTTTTAGTTTGCTTGCCTAACTGACAAGCCCTGCAGAGTCCTTACTTCTTGTATGGGCCAGAATGCAATCCTCTAACAAGGTTGTCCCTAGATAACTTAGCAATATTTTTAACATTTATATGTCCTAATCTCTTATGCCAAAGTTCATTTTGATTGATAACCTGATTAAATAAATAAAGTTCTGAATTAGCTGATTGAAAATTTACTATATATATGTTGCCTTGTCTAAGTCCAGTTAAAATAAGTTTGTTTTCTTTACAAGAAATAATACAGGAAGATGAGTTAAATGATACTTGGTAACCTTCATAACATAATTGACATATGGATATTAGGTTATGCTTTAAGCCACTCACATAAGCAACTTTCCTGAAGGTGACTGTTCCAACTTTAACATCTTCATAGCCTTTAGTTTGGACACAGTTGGAGTCACCAAAGATCACCTTTGGACCTAATTTGGACTTGTAATTTGTTAGATTGTCCTTACATCCAGTCATATGTGGGTGAGCATTTATCACAACCTGTCACGGACGAGAATGACCAACCTGTCCTGAATCCCTCAAACCATACACGGGTGAGCATTTATCACAATCCCTCCAACCCTACACAGGTGAGAATGCACAATAGTGCCTTTAATACAAATCCCTCCAACCCATCACGGGCGAGAATGAACCACAATATCCTAACCTATTAGACTACTCTTGTCTACGGATTATTACACTTAGTGTTTTAAGGTTAATCCCAGGACTGCCCAGGGTATACCCGGTGAAGGGTTCTCGGGGGCACTAGGAACTACGATGGGATTACGCCCAAAACTCCCTTTCTCAAGGATATTTACTTTAGTTGATAACTACCCAAAATTCACCCTCAGCTCTCGTTATTACTCTTGAGTGATCCTAATGACTTAAGATGTTCTCAGAAGGGCGACGGTCTTCCGCCGGCCTCCACTCCAGTTATTATCCAAGGGTTTGCACTTTTACTCTCGTCAGTAAAACAACACTACCCACTAAGGTTATTCTACAATTATAACCTCTAGCGCACCCGTTGATCTTTCCCCCAGTGGTCCTTATAGTATAACCTACTTACACTATGCGCAACCCATGACCTAATACCACCCCGAAATGGAATTTCCAATTCCTTGGGCCACCTACTCCTAATTATTTATCCTAGGATGGTATGGACTAATGAAGTGAGCCTATTGATTTTCATAATTTTCTTAAGTCATTAAGACCTCTAATTAAATCATTTAATTAATCTCATATGTCATTTAATACATGAAGTATCACAAACTCTAATCCACTGACCTAAGGAATTTTTCCTGAGTTATATCTTGGTAAAATATTACTGTCTACCAAAATTCATAATTTTCCTCTGAATATTTCTATTTATCCCTTAATTAATACAAAACTCACATAATTGTCATTTTCCAAATGAAGTATAAGGAATACATTACTAAAATTTCTAGGAAACTTACAGAGCATATATATCATGAATTTAAGGGTAATGACAGAGTTTCATCAACCTTTATAATGAAATGGCCTACTAACTTCAATTTTTAATAATTTACCAAAATGCCATTATAAGATTTTAAAATTACTGATTCTTCCAAAAATGCTGAGACAATTATACAAGGTTATTCATACATAGATATATCATTAAGAAATTTTCCAAAATTTTCTACTAAGTATTTTCACCAATTTGCTAATTAAGTAAAATGAGGGTTAAAAGGTAATTTCCACATAACTCCTATCAAAATTCTTCAAACAGAGACATAAAAATTTTTAGAAGTTAAATCTAACATAATATTGACCTTGACAAAAATTGGGAATTTTATCTCAATGATAAGCCTATTTTTACATTTATTTTTCAAAAGTTCTATTATTCCAAAAATTCCAAATAATGGGATTTTTGCTTCCAAAAATCTCATTATTACAATGTGGGGGTATAATTCACCCTATTGAGCCTCTGAAATCAATACCATGATTTTTGGATGTTCCAAATAGGCTTAATACACAATATTTCAAAATTGGCTATTTGCACCACAAACCTATACATAATCAACACATGCAAGTGAGTTTATCCAACATACATTGGTCCAAATGTGCTGAAATGTTTACCATGCACATGTATAGTCCCCAAGAATAATCCACCAAAATTTGGGGCCATTTTGGAGTCATAACCCTCCAAATATTTCATTTATTTAATTTTGTGTATTATGAATAAAACTATAGAAAACGTTTTCCCAAAAATTCTCAATTTTTGGCAGGGGCTCAATATGCCCTAAACATGCATGCACCCAAACTTTGGGGTCATGTTGATTAATGGTTTGGCTTGGGCATCAAATTGAATTCTGCCCTTGCCTAGGAGCAGTCCTAGGAAAACTGACTTACATGGCAGTATACTGCTCCAAATTACAAGATTAAGGTGGAAAATTAAAGTTAAGAGGTTAAGCTACAAATTTCATTTCCGGCCAGCTAAGCCGCCGCCACCGCCGGCAGATGTCGCCACCACCTTCACTGATGTGGCGGCTAGCAATTTCCGGCGATGAGGCCGCTAGAATTGGCTCCTCCGGCGAACCCGAGCAAGAAGTAAAACTCGGAAAATTCTCATTTTCCTCACATGGTATCGGACTCGATTGAGCCCGATGTCTCTCCTAAAGGATCTAGAAATCTAGTACGAGTAGAGGGGAGGCAAAACGGACCCGAATGGCGGCATGACGGCTAGGTTGGCGGCGGTTTGCCATGGTTGAGCTGCTCCGGCGATCTCCTACTCAAATCCTTGATTCTCCACCAAAAGCTTTGCTCCATGACTCGTCCTTCACTCGATTCCACCCTCTGAAGCTGATGGTGTGGTCGGTTTGAGCTGGAAGTGGCTGTATAGGGAGATACAACCAAGGTGATCTCGGTTTGGGGCTTTGGAGGCTTCACCCTTGGTGCCAAGTGGCCACCATGTTGCTAAATTCTCTGGAATTTACTGAGGAGGCCAGCCAGCACCATTTTGGGCTGATGGAGCCAAGGCCAAGTGGCCTCTTCTTCTTAACTCACCTTCTCTCTCCTCCTTTAGGTAAATTCTCCAAAATGCCCCTTTGTTGGGTACATTGGAAAATGTGTACCAGATTTGAAGAAGCATCACCCTAATCAATGATATGCATCAAGGTGTATTTGATGTGTTTTAAGTTTATATGTGCAGGTTAAGTAAATGCAGGAATGCAGAAAAATTTCCAAGTCCATGTGTCGACACCAAAAGAAACTGTGTCGACACTTATGAAGGCTTGTGTCGACACTGGAGAAAAGCTGTGTCGACACTTGGAGTTAATTATGTCGACACTTGGAAAGGCTGTGTCGACACCTGAAGAAACTAAGTTGACATACAGAGGCAGTGTCGACTCACAGAGAAGTTTAGTCGACATCAACTATGTCGACATGCAGAGGCAGTGTCGACACACAGTGAAGCATTGTCGACATCAATTGGGTCGGCACCAAGAGGCAGTGTCGACACACAGGAATATTTAGTCGACATCAACTGTGTCAACACCAAGAGGCAGTGTCGATACACAGAAGACTTTGTCAACACACTGTAGAATTTCAACAAAGTTAAAGAAAAGAAGTAACTGTGTCGACACACAGAGGCAGTGTCGACACAAAAAAGACTTTGTCGACATCAACTGTGTCGACACACATGACTTGTGTCGACACACAGCAGAGCTTCAACAAAGCTAAAGAGAATAAGTAATTGTGTCGACACATAGAATATGTGTCGACACATTCTACAGAAGGCTGTGTCAAGAAGCATTAACAACAACAAAGGAGATGTGTCGACACCACCAAGGCATGTGTCCACACTTAGTCCACTTGTGTCGACACTTAGTCTACTTGTGTCGACACATGATGAAGTTCAGTCTCGACACTTTCAGACAGAGACAGTATTTCAAGAAGTGACTGGATGACTTGACAGCTGCAGTTACCAACCGGTCTACTGCAACTGTCAAAGCTGTCAAAAGTTTGTTAGAAACCGGATCAGCCGGTTACCATGGAGGAAGGCTATATAAAGGCTTACTCCTTCGACAGAAGATAGTAGAATAAGAACAACAACATATCATTAGACACAACAGTTATAATAGAAGACAGAAGAAGATTTTCTTCAGAAAATCTAAGAAGAATAAGTTGGAGAGAGAGAGCTCCATCTACTGAAGTGCAGTTGCTGAACCAGGCTGTCAAGAAAGATTTAGATTGAGATCTAAATCTCAAGTTTGAAGCTGATTGAAGATCAACTTCTCAAGAGTTCAACCCTACTGAGATCAGATTCAAGAAGCTTTGAAGAAAGCTAAGAGAGGTTGTTCTCTACCATCAGATTCTTCCAAGAACTGATCAAGAAGCCATCCATCCATTCTCTCTCTACCAGGGCAGTGGTAAAATATTTTGTTAAATCAATTTTCTGTAAGATCTTTATAGATCTGAGTTGTAAGCCTGTGTTTATAAAGGCTGAGTGTAGGAGAATTTTTTCTCTGAGTGGTAGGCCTTGTTGAAGGCTGAGGTAGGGCTGTGAGCCTGAGTTGTAGGAGATTGATATCTCTAGGTTATAGGCCTTGTGTAGGCTGAGGTAGGGAAGATTGCCTGAGCTGTAGGAGCCTTGTTGGGTTCTGAGTTGTAAGAACTGAGGATCTGAGGTGAAGTGCAGAATTTAGGCCGAATCTAGTACACTGCTAGATAGGCGAAGGGGGAAAGTGGATGTACCCAGACCTTGGGAAACCACTATAAAAACTGTGTGCACTCTGTGATTGAATGTTGCTATGAATGATGTGCTATGTTGCTATATAAATTTGCAGTTTCTTGTTATTTAACTAAACAGATTTTCTGCCTTAAAAAGAAAAAGGAATTACACCTATTCACCCCCCCCCCTCTAGGTGGTTCGACACTAATTCTTTCAAGTTGTATCAAAGCGTGGTTCCTCAAAGAAGGACTTAACCGTCTGAGTTAGATCCATAAGGCAGATTCAAGATCAAGAAAATGGGTTCAGGAGAAAATCATAAGGAATCGGGTTCTATGAAATTACCCATATGCAGAAAGGAGATATTTGGAATCTGGAAAGAAAGGGTCAGGCTGTTTATGGAGGCTTTTGATCCAAGGATCTACATTACAGTAAAGGAAGGTCCTTATATTCCTATGAAGATTTCAGTTCTAGATGCAAACCAAAGAATTCCCAAGGAGTATTCAGAGATGACTAAGGATGAGATCATCCTGGAAACTATGGATAAAAGAGCCCAGAACATCATAGTAAGTGCCATTGATGATGCAACTTTCTAGAATTTTATTCACTACAAGACCTCCAGGTAAATGTGGGATACTTTGATAGTCTACATGGAGGGTTCTGAAGAAGTCAGACAAGATAGAAAATCTATGTTGAACCAGGAATATGAGAGTTTCAGACAAGGAAAGTCTGACAGTATAACTGAGTGTTATAAAAAGTTCTATAGAATAGTAAATGAGCTGATGTCCTATGGAAGAATCTTCAGTACCTATGAACTGAATGATAAATTTCTAAGATCCTTAACAAAGGATTGGGACACTAAGATTTGAGCCAATAGGAAAGTGGCCAAACTTGTAGATATCTCACCTCCAACTTTGTTTGGAAAATTGTTGTCATATGAGATGCAGTTGATGGCTAGGAAAGAAGAGAAAAGTGCAAAAGGGGAGCATAGAGAAAAGTCTGTGGCCTTCAAGGTTGAAGCCATTAGGAAGAATAGGAGGATGTCTCCATCACCTCCTAAGATAGTTGCTGAAATTGCTTCAGATAATTCAGACAACCAAAGTTCAGACAGCAGTGACTCAGATCAAGATTTTGCTGCCTTCACAAGGCAGTTTCAGAAGTTCCTGAAGAAGAAGTAGTGGAAGTCTAAGCCTTCCACATCTCAGCCTAAGGATGACTATTATCAAAAGAGGAAGTCATCCAGAAGGACAGGAGCAGGTCTAAGCCAAGCAAATCTATAACATCAAAGATAATTTATTACTGCTGTAATAGGACTGGACATGTTGTGGCTGAGTGTCCAGATAAAAGAAAAGAGTCTACTGATAAAAAGAAGATTCAACACCAGAGCAAGAAGGAGAAATCCTTTGTTGCTAAGAAGGAGAAGAGCTTGACAGACCAATCTGAAAGTGCAGCTAGATATGATATACACTAGAGGGGGGTGAATAGAGTATGGTGCTTAAAAACTTTTTACAACAATTGTTGCAATCTGAGTGAATAGGGAAGCAAATAATAAATCGAAACACAGCAGTTATCTAATTACAATCTACAAAAGAAACTAATCACAGATCACAGCCAGAAACAAAAATAAAGATAAGCAACCAGAAGACACAAGGAGCTATAGTGGTTCCCCTAAACTTGGGTACATCCACTATTCTACCACCCTAGGTAGGAATCCACTGCCGGAGGAGTTGATCAGGTGTCCTGGGCACCAATGAGCTTTTGATAAGGTGCTCAAAAAACAAACTAGATTTTTTGATCAGGTGTCTTGCCACCAATGAGCTTTTGATAAGGTGCTCAAAAACCACACACAAACTTTTGAAGGGAGTTTGAAAAACCCTTTACAGAGATAGGGATGAGAGAGTGATGGAAGTCTTCTATTTCTCAAAGCAGCTGAGAAGACTATGTGTATTTGATGTTGTCAAAGCTCCCCCTGAGTTCTTGAGATGTTCAGGAAATGAAGCTTTGCTGTAAGGTGATAGGCCTTCAGAAAATGATCTCCAGCAAATGATGATTTCAGCAACAGCTGAAATGTTAGGTGTCTGGAGTCTTGAATGATGATGGCCTTGAACACTTGAATCAAAAGAGATTTGAAGATTTCAGATTTTTTGATATCCTTTTGGTTGTGTATTCTTGTTGATCTTTGAGACAGAGAATGTCTACAGCTCTCTTTCTTTTTCTCTTGAGAGATTGTTGTTGAGAGAGATGTTGTTCCAAAGAAAATTTGTAGCAGAGAATCTTTTTTCTCTTGTTCTTGTTCACTCTCTTCTTGTTCTTGTTGTTGTCAGGAATAAAAAAAACTTTTTTTTATTCCTTTGTTCTGAGTAGAAAATGATCCCTGTCCAGAATAGCCGTTATCCTGTCATTAATTGACTTCCTTAATTGCAATTGTCTTCTGGGGGAAAGTCCAAAGAAACATTCCTTGATAATCCCTTGAAACTTGGTCCAGAATAAATGAAAACGGCTACAAGATCTTCTAAATTAATTGCTGAGAATAAATCCTTAACTGTCCTGAATTTGAATCTTGAAAATCATTGAACTCTTCAGAAAAACGCCGAACTGAGCTCGACGAAATGGCTTAGTCTCCAAACTGAAAAACCTTGGTCTTGAGGGCAACTTCCAAACCTTACTACTAACCCTTAGACTCAATCCTAATTGACCTTTAGATCTATACAATGAGGTCAAAAACAGGTTTCCTCAAGGCATAGTGATCCTGACCCAAATTAGTAATAGAGTGTTCCAACAATCTCCCCCTATTTGGGTTAGGATTACTATTTACAGAAATTGGAGAAATTGAAAACATCATACAAAGCAATAACACACAACAACAATGCAGAATCACAGATATATCTCAGATAGATCAGAAATCAGAATGAGTGTCACCTTACAGAATTATTCTTTTTTCCTTGCTCTTTATAAGTTTAATTTCTCTATTTGGATTGAGAGCTTCTTTCTTTGATCTTCTGTCATCTGCTACACCTAAAGAGGTTTGTTGTTTAGGCCTTGGTACCACAGCTTCAGGGTGCAGCTCCATGTATCTATCAGAATCAAAAAATTTGCTGGAGGCATATCTTTCAAGTTCCTTCTTTCTTTGTTCAGATAGGGTAGTAATGCTGGAGGTGTCTCTGCCTTGCTCTCTGGCTTTCTTGATTTGATCTAAGGCCGCTAATTCTTTCATTCTGGCAGTCCATGCAGTAGGATTATTTTCTGGATCCTCAAAGGGCACTGGAGGCTCATATTTATTGGAAGGATTATCTTGAGGAGCTCTGGATGAGACTACTTCTTTTAACTTGTAGGGAAAAGGACCTGAAGTTGTATCTGATGAAGCTTGTCCTTCCCTAGAGTAAGGGTGTTGCCATGAATAGCCTTTGGAGTAGACTTGGAATTCCCTTTGGCTTCCTCTGTAATTTCCTCTCCTTGATTGATATCCTCTGGACTGGCTTCCCCTATATAGAGATCTTGCATGAGGCTGATAGGGGGTTTGGCTTTTAGCAGAAGGTTGAGCAGCTGAGCTTCCACCTGCACCTGCATCAGGAGGAGGTGGTGGAGGAGGATGAGGATGATGAAACTGAGAAGATCCTTTCTCATATTTCCTCTTCTTCTTCATGGCTTTCAGTTGGTTCTTGGAGTATTGCATCCAATGTTCAGTAATGGGGCAGTCATGAAGAATGTAATAAGGTATGTCATTGGTGTCCTTTACTTTGGCTAGGGGAACTCTTTTCATAGCCTTGCTCCTTGCCTTTCTTTTCCTGGCTATGGTAGCTGAGGAATCATCAGAATCAATCCTATATTCATCACTTTCAGAGCTTTGCTCATCATATAAAGCATCAATCTTTTTCATATATTCTTTTTGAAGTTGGGTTGGAGCAGATGAGACAGTGGTGACAGCAGTTGTAATAGCAGTAGCAGAAGTAACAGATACAGAACTTTCTGGAGCAATACTTTCAGAAGATATAACAGCAGTACTGACAGCAGCAGCTAGGGTAGCAACAGATATAGATAAAACTGTTTCAGAAACACTACTTTCAGAGATAATATTTTCAGCATCAGCAATAGCAGCAGTAATAACATCAGCAATAACAGTAGGCTCAAAATCATATGCCTCTGTCTGCATATCTTCAGAAACTGAAACATCAGCAGCAGCAGAACTAACATCAACATTTGCAGCAGGAGTAGCAGTAGCATCACTGGAAATAGGAGGCTCAGCAGTAGAGAGGGAATTTATGTAAGAGCTAATTAAGCTGGAATCACAGCTTGAGAAGGGCACAATGGCCTTGGAGAGATCCTCTGAGGGCTGGACTGCAGTGCTTACTGGAAGACAGCTGAAATACACTGAATCAAAATTTGATAATAAGGACCTGAGGTCCACTGAGAAGACTGCAACTGGTGGAGGTGTTGAAACTGGAGCTTGAGTTGAAGAGACAGCAGCAGCAGGGACTGAAGAAATGGCAGCAGCAGCAGCAGGCAATCTAACTTCATAAGGCATCTCCCCCTGTCTAGATTCAGAGAGAGCTGGATCAAGGCACCCAAAGGAAGGGATTGCCTAAGGAGGAAAGATGGAAGATAGCCTGGCAGAAAGGGCTGCAACTAACTGAAGAAGTGGAGCCAAGGAGGTCTCCAATAGAAGTGATAACATGGAACTAGCAGTTCATATAATTTGTCAGCTAGGGCTGGAAGATCTACATGCTCAACAGGGATGTGAGCAGAGGTAGAGACTGGAGGTGGAGCTACTAGTGATGGTGGTGGAGAGCTGGTGGATGGTAGAAGTGAAGGTTGAGGTGTGGGGATTGTGGAAATGGAAGATAGTGGTATGGAGATAGAATGTGTGAAGGAGGGTTGATCAATGATATCTTGTAGAAGCTGTTGATATGAAGTGGATGAGGAGGGTAGCTCAGGAGGAGAGGAAGGGGAGTCATCCATGAAGGAATCATCTAGAAGATTGAAAGATGGAATGTTGGATGATGTGTCAATGTCTGGGTGAGAGTGGTGATGTAATGGGTGGAAGATGTCTTCTGTTATTGGAAGAGTTGTGATTGGAGATGGTATTGATGTTGGAGATGTGCTGGAGATAATGATGGTGGATGAGATTTGAATGGTGGAGGTGACTGGTGGAGATGGAATAAGAGTTGGAGGAGGAGAAGAAGCAGCAGGCAAGTCATCTGCAGGGGTAGAGACTTGAGGGGAAGAGACTGTTACAGTCCTTGTGCCTGAAGTGGTGCTTGCAGAAGGCCTGCTGGGCTTCACTATCTGCCTGTCCCATTTGCTAAAGAGGGCACAGGAGAGCCTCTTAGAGGCATTAATGTGCATCCCATTAGAGACAAGCAGGGCAGGGCACCTGTTCTGGAGAAACAGCCCTAAGATCCTTCCATAATTTACAAAGTTCTTATTTATTTTCTTCTTGATCAGATCAAAGAAGACCTCTCCCCAGTTTAACTGTTTCTTATCCACAATGGCACCCATCAAGCACAACTGATACCTGGATATGGTATCATGTGCTGAATGCTTGGCCAACAGAACTTTTCCTACTACATCAGCTAAGAACCTGTATTCCACAGCTAGGTTCTTCTTCATCAGCTTGCTAGGGTTTGCATCAGAATGACCCATTCTTGCAAGTAAATCAGAAAATTCTTCTCCAGATAACTCAACAGAATCTCTTCCAGCATTTAATTAAAAAACCTCTGTCAGAATGGTAGGAGTCAGAGGTACCTGAGTTCCAGAAATTGAACCAACCACTGTGTTTTTGTCCTGGTTGTGGGCAGTGTAGACCCACTCCTTGATCTCATCAGCAGGTAATTTGATTCTGGTGGACATGATGGCAGCTAAGTTTTGCTCCTTGAACAATTCTAGAATCTCTTGAAAAACTTGATCACTGGTGTTGAACGAATCCATGTCTATGTCAAATCTGGCATCAAACTTCATTGCGGCTAGAACGGCAACTGAGACGGCCATTGTTACCTGCAAAAATCAACAAACAAAACGACCAAGTGTAGAGCTGTTTGGAGGGAAAGAGAATTTTTGCAGAGAGATTGAAAACGCAAAAGGAGAACGACGGCCGAAAAATGAATTTTATATAAGGGTTCGACGCAGAAAAGGAAAGATCGTTGAACTCAGTTCGACGATCGGGGCTTCTAAAGGAATCTGAAGAGTCTTCAATATCGTCGATCTCCGTTCGACGATATTGGAGAGCATCGAGCTCCGTTCGACGATCGTTCAGAGAACAAAATCGTCGAGTGCCGTTCGACGATCGTTGACCTGAAGAGATAGTTGAACACTATCTGAGAAGCGCTGAACTCAGGTCGACGATTTCTGAAATCGTCGAACTCCGTTCGACGATCTAGTGAAAAATCGTCGAGCGCAGTTCAGAGACCAGAAATACAGTCTAGACACTAGAAAAATCAAGATGTTTGCCTAGTCTTGGTCAATTTTCAAAGTTTTAAAATCTTGGATATTATTTTAGACTTCCTCCATCTAACATTCCTAACTGATTTAGGAAGAAGGTGTGTTTCTTTTCATATAAGGGTTTGGTGAAAATATCTCCCCTTTGCAAATCAGTTGGGATATATTGAAGTTCAAGTTTATTCTTCTCAACATTATCTCTTAAAAAGTGATGCCTAATTTCTATGTGTTTTGTCCTACTATGGAGGACTGGATTTTGAGCTATAGAAATAGCACTGGTGTTATCACAAAAGATTTTTGACTTCTCTAAGTAGTAGCCATAGTCTAGGAGTTGGTTTTGAATCCACAAGATTTGTGAACAACAACTATCTGTAGCCATATATTCAGCTTCAGCAGTTGAAGTTGACACAGAAGTTTGTTTCTTGCAAAACCAAGAGACAAGTCTGTCACCAAGAAACTGACACGTTCCACTGGTACTTTTCCTATCAATTCTGCATCCAGCATAATCAGCATCAGAAAATCCAGTCAATTCAAATGCTGAATCTTTTGGATACTAGAGACCTAGATTTGGACAACTTTTAACATACCTGAGAATTCTTTTAACTAATGTTAGGTGTGACTCTCTAGGGCTTACTTGGAATCTAGCACATATGCATGTATCAAACATTATATCAGGTCTACTGGCTGTAAGGTACAGTAAGGAGCCAATTATTGCTCTATATGTTGTCTGATCAACAGGTTTCCCATGTTCATCAGCATCCAATACAGCATTGGTAGGCATGGGTGTTTTCATACAGGATGCTTCAGACATACCAAATTTCTTGACCAATTCATTTGCATACTTGGTTTGAGAAATAAAGATGCCTTCAGCATGTTGTTTGACTTGCAATCCTAGAAAGAAGGATAGCTCACCCATGCTACTCATTTCAAATTTAGAATGCATTAGGTTGGAAAACCTTCTGCACAAATTTGAATCAGTAGAGCCAAAAATAATATCATCCACATAAATCTGTACTAGTAGGGTATGGGACTTATGGGTTCTAATGAAAAGAGTTTGGTCTAATCTACCCCTTATAAATTCATTTTCCAGAAGGAAGCATGCTAGGGTCTCATACCATGCTTTAGGAGCTTGCTTGAGACCATATAATGCTTTGTTCAATTTAAAAACATAATCAGGATGGGTTGGAGAGATAAAACCTGGAGGTTGTCTGACATAGACTTCTTCTTTGATGTCTCCATTTAGAACTGCACTCTTTACATCCATCTGATATACCTTGAAGCCTTTGTGTGCTGCATAAGCTAAGAGGATTCTGATGGCTTCCAATCTTGCAACTGGTGCAAAAGTCTGGTCATAATCTATGCCTTCTTCTTGAGAGTATCCTTGAGCAACTAGTCTTGCCTTGTTCCTTACAATTACTCCTTGATCATCCAATTTGTTTCTGAACACCCACTTTGTTCCAACAATGGAGTGATCCTTAGGCCTTGGCACTAGTTCCCAAAATTTGTTCCTTTCAAATTGATGCAACTCTTCTTGCATTGCAATGATCCAGTGTGGATCTTGCTCTGCATCTTGAATGGTTTGAGGTTCAATTTGAGATAGGAAGCAAGTGTGCAACAGGTTTTGGTTGACCTGATTTCTGGTTTGCACACCAGCTGAGATGTCTCCAATTACTTGGGAAATTGGATGGTCTCTTGATGTTACTAAATCAACAGGAGGTGTTGATTGTTCACCAACCTGTGTTGTTGTTTCCTCTTGTGGTACAACAAATGGCTCTTCAAGTTGTTTCTCTTCAATATGTTGAATGTTTTTTTCATCTTCACTGCTTTCCTCTTTTTGAGTAATCTGTAACCTGTTCAAGTCTTCATCAAGAGAATGTACCTACAAAGGTTCTATGGTAGAAGTATTCTTCTCCTTGAAAGACATGTTAGATTCATCAAATGATATGTGAACAGATTCTTCAATTTTAAGAGATGATTTATTATATACCCTATAGGCCTTACTGATCATGGAGTATCCCAGAAACACTCCTTCATCAGCTTTAGCTTGAAATTTTGCTAAATATCTCTTGTCATTATTATGAATATAACAAATACAACCAAAAATTCTAAAATAATCAACTTTAGGTTTCTTCCCTTTGAGCAATTCATAGGGAGTCTTGCCCTTTAGTTTGTGTATTAAACTTCTGTTCAGCACATAGTTGGAGGTGTTCACTGCCTCTGCCCAAAAGGATAGAGGAAGGTGAGCATCTGACAACAATGTAGTGACAGATTCAATAAGGGTTCTATTTTTTCCTTTCATCTACCCCATTTTGTTGAGGAGTTCTAGGAGCTGAGAAAGTATGTCTGATCCCTTCACTCTGACAGAACTCTTGCATAAGAAGAGAATCAAACTTTGTCTCATGATCACTTCTGATCAGTGCAATGTGAATATTGAACTAAATCTGTATGCATTTGAGAAACTCTGTCAAACACTTAAAGTTATCAGACTTCTTCCTCAGAAAGAACACCCATGTGAATCTAGAGAAGTCATCTACAACTACTAAAGTGTAAGATTTCCCTCCTAAGCTTTGTACTGTAATGGGTCCAAAAAGATCCATGTGTAACAGATACAAAATCCTAGGTGAATCACTCTTATTAAGTGACTTGAAACTATTTTTAGTTTGCTTGCCTAATTGATAAGACCTGCAGAGTCCTTCCTTCTTGTAGGGGCCAGAAGGTAGTCCTCTAACAAGGTTGTCCTTGGATAGCCTAGCAATGGTTCTAAGGTTTAAATGTCCTAGTCTCTTATGCCATAAAACATTAGGTCTACAAACAGAATTAAACAGGCAAATGTCTACATCTGTTGAAAGAAAATCTACTAAATAGATGTTACCTTTACGTTTACCTGTCAACACAGTTGTGTTGTCCTCTGACTTGATCTTGAATAAGGCTTTGCTGAAAGTCACCTGGTAGCCTTCATCACATAGCTGACTGATACTTATCAAATTGTGCTTCAGTCCTTCCACATAGGCTACCTTCTTGAATGTCACTATCCCAATCTAGACTGCACCATATCCTTTAGTTTGTCCAAAGTTTGAATCACCAAATATGACTTTGGGTCTAAGCTTGGCTTTAAAGGATGTGAGGTTGTCCTTGTTTCCTATCATGTGCTTAGAGCACCCAATATCCAAATACCATTGTTGCTTTGATGTTGGATAGGTCTTCACCTGCACATAAAATAATTCATTTGTTTTTGACCCAGTTTACCTTGGGCCTAGGTTGATAACCTTTAAACTCAGAAATAAAAGACATCCCAGGTTGACTCTTATAACCTTCAGGATGATATCTCCTTGGAGGTATTATCCATTCAGTATAAGGGTTAAAGCTTTGGGATGAAGGACCCATAGGATTGGATTTTTATTTGCCCTTGAAAGAATTTCCAGAGCTCTGATCTCTATTCGACGATCGTGGAGCTGCGTTCGACGATCTTGGGTCAGATCGTCGAGCTCCGTTCGACGGTCAACTGTGCCAGAGTTCAGGAATTAGAGATCATCGACCTGAGTTCGACGATTTTGCCTGAGATCGTCGATCTGCGTTCGGCGATCGTTGATCTCCGTTCGACGATTTCTGCTGGAACTTGGTTTTCTTAGGCAGATCAGAATTTTTCCTAGCTACCTCTACAACTCCCCTCCCTTTATCAGAAATAAACTTGATTGGGGTTGTTAGAACTATAGGTTGGCTGGATGAAGCACCCAAGCCCAGTGTACTATTGAATCTGGAGTTCACTGTACTTGTGATGTCCATCAGCTTGATACTTCTCCCATTAAGGGATTCTTCAAATTTATTGGCCTCTGATAGCTCACCTTTCAGTGAAGCTATCTGCTCCCTACAGCACTCCAACTCCTTAGAGAGTTTGAGGTTTTCTGACTTTAAGATACTATGTTCAGATAAATGATTTCTGAGAGAAATAATTTCCTTCTCAGATTTTAGTAAGTCTAAACATAATGCTTTAAACTCAGACTTAAAGTCCTCAGAATTGAAATCAAAAGAGCTAATTACCTGGTCCTCTTCAAGTTGAGTCTCTGAGTCTGACTCTGAGTCTTCTACATCAGAATTGTGTTGAGAGGCATTGATTGCCATCATGCAGAACTCCTTCTCTTCGGCATCATCTTCATCATCACTTGAGCTGGATGAAGTTTCTGATTCTTCTTCAGTTTCACTCCAGGATTCAGCAACGAATCCCTTCCTTGTGTATTTGTTCTTTCTTGAGGAGGGTTTGCCATTGCTGTTTTTCTTGAAGTCCTTATCTCTTCTTCTTTCTTTCTTATCCTTTCTGTCCTTATTTTTATTTTCTGGACAGTCAGGTACAATGTGCCCTGGTTTCCTGCAACCAAAGCAAACAATTTCTTTATTGTTTGACTTATTATACCTTGGCTTATCATGCTCTTTGTATGATCTCTTTTTGAAGTCCTTCCTGGCCATCTTGTAAAATCTTTTGCCCAGCAGACTGAGCAGTTCATCATTGCCTGTGACTTTGTCTTCAGGCTGATCTTCAGTTGCTTTGAAGGCTATTGTCTTTTCTTTTCTTGTGGCTGGTGAGGCATCCTTCTACTCTTCTTATCTGTTCTTAATGAGCAGCTCATAAGATTTGAGCTTACCCAAGAGAGCTTCTGTGGTGATCTCATTCAGACTTTTGGTATCCTTGATTGGCCAGATTCTTGAGTCCCAAGTGCTTGGGAAGCACATTAGGATTTTGTCATTAAGTTCAGTCAGTGAGATCTCTTTGTCCAAAGTCTTGCATTCATTGACTATCAGACTGAGCCTGTTGTACATTTCAGCTACTGGCTCAACTTTTCCTTTCTTGAAATTCTCATATTAGGATATGAGGTGGGATCTCCTGTCCTTTCTTTCATCAGCTGATCCTGAGACTATTTCAGACAGCTTATCCCAGATTTCCTTTGCTGAATTACATTCAGCCACCTTTTGGAATATGTCATCAGACATGGTCTGGGCTAAGATATTCATAGCCTTTGCATCTGCTACCTTCCACTTCTTGATATCAGTATCTGTTCCTGATGGAGGTGGAACAACATTTGTACTTGTGTTCTCTGGAGGTCTTGGACAAACTGTCAAAACAGAATTAAAAATGTCCTCGTCAATAGAATTCATGTATAATCTAATCCTTGCTTTCCAAAGTGCAAACTTGGATAAATTGCACACTGGAGGTCTGGTGCTCACATAATCTTTGTTTTGGGCCATGATTTGTGAAGAACTAATTCTAATAACAAAATCTACAGCAAGCAGATCTAACTAGGGATCTTGGGGTTCAGGTGTTAACCTGTGCAACCACTGAGATGTGGTATTGTTAACCAACCTCGCTTTGATAATAATTGAAAGTGCAGCTAGATCTGATATACTCTAGAGGGGGTGAATATAGTATGGTGCTTAAAAACTTTTTACAACAATTGTTGCAATCTGAGTGAACAGGGAAGAAAATAATAAATCTAAACACAGCAGTTATCTAATTACAATCTATAAAAGAAACTAATCACAGATCACAACCAGAAACAAAAATAAAGATAAGCAACCAGAAGACACAAGTAGCTATAGTGGTTCCCCTAAACTTAGGTACATCCACTCTTCTACCACCCTAGGTAGGAATCCACTGCAGGATGAGTTGATCAGGTATCCTGGGCACCAATAAGCTTTTGATAAGGTGCTCAAAAACCAAACCAGATTTTTTGATCTGGTGTCTTGCCACCAATGAGCTTTTGATAACGTGCTCAAAAACCACACACAAACTTTTGAAGGGAGTTTGAAAAACCCTTTACAGAGGTGGGGATGAGAGAGTGATGGAAGTCTTCTCTTTCTCAAAGCAGCTGAGAAGACTATGTGGATTTGATGTTGTCAAAGCTCCCCCTGAGTTCTTGAGATGTTCAGGAAATGAAGCTTTGTTGTAGGGTGATAGGCCTTCAGAAAATGATCTCCAGCAAATGATGATTTCAGCAACAGCTGAAATGTTAGGTGTCTGGAGTCTTAAATAATGATGGCCTTGAACACTTGAATCAAAAGAGATCTGAAGATTTCAGATTTTTTGATCTCCTTTTGGTTGTGTATTCTTGTTGATCTTTGAGACAGAGAATGTCTACAGCTCTCTTTCTTTTTCTCTTGAGAGATTGTTGTTGAGAGAGATGTTGTTCCAAAGAAAATTTGTAGCAGAGAATCTTTTTTCTCTTGTTCTTGTTCACTCTCTTCTTGTTCTTGTTATTGTCAGGAATAAATTTTTTTTTATTATTCCTTTGTTCTGAGTAGAAAATGATCCCTGTTCAGAATAGTCGTTAGCCTGTCATTAATTGACTTCCTTAATTGCAATTGTCTTCTGGGGGAAAGTCCAAAGAAAAATTCCTTGATAATCCCTTGAAACTTGGTCTAGAATAAATGAAAACGGCTACAAGATCTTCTGAATTAATTGCTGAGAATAACTCCTTAACTGTCCTGAATTTAAATCTTGAAAATCATTGAACTCTTCAGAAAAACGTCGAACTGAGCTCGACGAAATGACTTAGGCTCCGTTTGGGGGGACTTATTTTCGCCGGTCAAGCAGTCATGACCGGATGAATCGGGACTTAAATAAGTCCCGGTTCATGCGGTCATGACCGCTTGACCGGTGAAAATAAGTTCTCCCAAACGGAGCCTTAGTCTCCAAACTGAAAAACCTTGGTCTTGAGGGCAGCTTCCAAACCTAACTACTAACCCTTAGACTCGATCCTAATTGACCTTTAGATCTATACAATGAGGTCAAAAACAGGTTTCCTAAAGGCATAGTGATCCTGACCCAAATTAGTAATAGGGTGTTCCAACACAATCTTCTTCAGAGTCAGAATCTGAAGCTGAGGCATACATTGGTCTATATGCAGCAGATGAAGAAGAAGAGTTTCTGCAAGTGCTGAACACTATCTATGCACAAGAAGACCATCAGTGCAAGGGACTGATGGCTGTGTCAGAAGAAGACAAGTGCCAGGATCAGCCTGGTCCTAGTAAGGTACAATGTTTTTCCAGTAATTCAGATTGCAGTACTGGATCAGAGTCAGCAACTTCTGCATCAAGTGATGTGGATCGGTCTGAGTCTGAAGGTGATATTCATCAGCTGATAGATGAATATGGGGACTTGTTGCAGGCACTAAAGAAAAGCAAAAACCTGGTCAAAACTCTGGCTAAGGAAATTGCAGATCTTAAGATTGTTGTATCTGATTCAGATAAGTTGTTGGATCAGAAGTTGAATGAGATAGCCAGACTGAAAAACATTACTATTATTCAGATGGGTACTATCACATTCAAGAATGATCAGATTAAAAGTCTGGAGAATAGACTTCAGAAAGAAAAGGAGATTGTAGCTAGTTTTTCTAAACCAAAATCTGTATTACCCTTGATTGATGAGTTTGTATCTCAAAAGGGTAAGGTTGGGTTAGGGTTTAAGAAAAATGTATGGACTGCTAAGTCCAATTCTAAAGGCAAAGCCCTAGCACAAAACAAGAAACCTGCTGTAAACAATTCAGCTAAGGTTGTATCTAAACAAAGGTATAACAAGTTTGAGTGATGGTGTTGTGGCAAGGTAAGCCACTTTGCCTTAGATTGTTGGCACAATATCAGTGTCAAGGAGAGTAGCAGTCTGCATGTCAGAAAAGCTACAGGCAGATTTGTTATATTTCAGGCTAACTTGAATCAAGGACCCAAAACTCATTTGGGTTCTAAGGTTAAGTAATTCTTTATTGCAGGTGAGTCCAAGTTGTCATGCCCCTATATGGTACTTGGACAGTGGATGTTCCAGACAAATGACTGGAACAAGGGGATTGCTGAAGGACTACTCACCTATCATGAATGGGCCTAAAGTAACCTTTGGTGGTTCAGAAAAAGGAATCATCAAAGGATTTGGTAACATTTCTAATAATCAGATTACTATCTCTCAAGTGGCCTATGTGAAGGGTTTGAAACACAACCTTATAAGCATAAGTCAGTTGAGTGATTTAGGATATGACATTTCATTTATTAAGAATGGATGTCATATCAAAAGGTCAAGTGATCAAAAGGTCATATTGACAGGATATAGAAAAAGAAATGTGTACTGTCTTAACTTTGAGTGCGAGAACAATGTTTCTCCTATTTGTCTTGTAGCTGATGAGAAAGCCGCTCATTGTGTTAAATGGCACAAGAGGCTGGCCCATCTTAACTACAAGACTATTGGCCAACTCTTTAGCAAAGAGTTAGTGAGGAATGGTCCTCAAGTTAAGTGTATAAAGGATGAGATATGCTCAGCTTGTCAAAAAGGCAAGTAGACCAAATCTTCCTTTCATAGTCTTGAAAACAAGGATTCAGTGAGGTGTCTCCACCTCTTGCATATGGATCTATTTGGTCCTATGCCAGTTCATAGTCTAGGTAGGAAGGTCTACACTTTTGTGGTGGTAGATGACTATTCTAGATATTCATGGGTGTTCTTTCTGAGACAAAAATCTGAAACCCCAAGTGTTTTATATAGTTTTGTCAAACAAATTCAGAATGAGTTGGACAGTACAGTGGTCAAAATCAGAAGTGACCATGACACTGAATTTCATTCTGAGAGTATGACAAGACTGTGTGAAGAATTTGGGATTTTTCAAGAATTTTGCTCACCTAGAACCCCACAGTAAAATGGTATTGCTGAAAGGAATAATAGAACACTGATTGAGGCTGGTAGAACTCTATTGAGTGACACTTCTCTCCCAGAATATTTCTGGGCTGAGGCAGTAAACACTGCATGTCATGTGATCAATAGGGCTACTATCACCAAAAGCCACAAAAAGACTCCCTATGAGATTATGAAGGGCAGAAAACCAAACTTATCCTATTTTAAGGTCTTTGGTTGCAAGTGTTATATACTTAACAATGACAAGTCTTATCTAACTAAGTTTGTTGCCAAATCCCAAGATGGGATACTTGTTGGGTACATCAACAATAGTAAGGCTTATAGGGTCTACAACTTGATTACTCAAGTTGTAGAAGAGTCTGTACATGTTGCCTTTGACGAAACAAGACTGATTAACAGTGAGTTGCCAAGTAGTGCTTGCACTTCTACAGGTATAAATGAGAGAATGGACAAGCTTACCATTACAGAAGATTCAACTGCAAATCAGGAAGTGGAAAATGGTGGCTGCTGTCCAGGGGGGAGTACAAGACTCTCCAGATGCTGATGAAAACCAAGAGGTGCAGCATAATGAAGAGACTGGAGGTGTTCAACCTGAAGATAGACTACCTCCAGCTATTAGACACTTAAATGATCATCCAGCAAATCAGATTATTGGTGATCCAAGGCAAGGAGTACAAACAAGGAGCAGGAATCTGAACACAGTTCTTTGCTCTAGCTTCTTATCACAAGTGGAACCTAAGAAATTTGAAGAAGCTGTTCTAGACCCACATTGGATTGATGCCATGCAAGAGGAGCTGAATCAGTTCAGAAGGTGCAAGGTCTGGAAATTAGTTCCTAAACTAAAAGACCACAGCATTATTGGAACAAAGTGGATCTTTAGGAACAAACTGGATGAGAATGGGATCATTGTGAAGAATAAAGCAAGACTTGTTGCAAAAGGATACATGCAGGAAGAAAGTATTGACTTTGATCAAACCTTTGCCCAAGTAGCAAGACTGGAAGCAATTAGGATGTTCCTAGCCTATGCAGCATATCAAGGCTTTAAGGTATTTCAAATTGATGTAAAATCAGCATTCCTAAATGGAAATCTAAAAGAGGAAGTATATGTGGAGCAGCCCTCAGGTTTTGTTGATCCACTCTATCCTTCTTATGTCTATAGACTTAGGAAAGCCTTGTATGGGTTGAAACAAGCCCCAAGGGCTTGGTATGAAACCCTGTCTAATTTCCTCATTGAGAACAAATTCTCAAGGGGAAAAATAGACAAGACTCTATTCCTTAGGGAATCCAAAGGAAAGATTATCCTAGTCTAAATATATGTTGATGACATAATATTTGGGTCTACTGAAAGTAATCTTTGCAGAATGTTTGCAAAACTTATGCAGGGAAAATTTGAAATGAGCAGTATGGAAGAACTTAAGTTCTTCTTGGGTCTCCAAGTAAGACAGACTGAAGATGGCTTGTCCATATCCCAGTCTAAGTTCACCCTGGAGTTAATCAATAAGTATGGTATGGAATCATCCACTACCATGAGAACTCCTATGAGGACAAGTGTATCTCTAAGCAAAGATGATGCAGGGAAACCTGTAGATGAAACTTTGTATAGAGGGATAGTTGGCTCCCTCCTTTATCTGACTGCTAGTAGACCAGATATCATGTATGCTACATGTGTCTGTGCTAGATACCAATCATGCCCTAAAGAATCTCATCTTACTGCAGTAAAAAGGATTTTGAGATATCTTAAGGGCACACCCAATCTAGGCCTTTTGTACCCTAGGAATGGAGATTTTCTACTGACAGGCTATTCAGATGCAGATTTTGCAGGTTGCAAAGAAGATAGAAAAAGTACTACAGGCACCTGTCAATTTCTAGGAGGAAGATTGGTGTCTTGGAGCAGTAAGAAGCAGACTAGTGTGACAATTTTCACAGCTGAGTCTGAATATGTGGCAGCAGGAAGTTGCTGTGCACAGCTATTGTGGATTCAGCAAAAGCTAGAAGACTATGGTATTCAGGTAAGTAGAACACCTTTGTTTTGTGATTCTACAAGTGCAATTTCTATTGCTAATAATCCTATTTCACATAGTAGGACTAAGCATATAGAAATTAGATACCATTTTCTTAGAGAACATGTTGAGAAAGAGGACATCTCACTAGAGTTTGTTAAAACAGATTATCAAATTGCAGATATGTTTACTAAGCCTCTAGATGAAATTAAATTCAATAATTTTAAAATTGAATTAGTAATGTTGAACATAGATTAGTTTAACAAAATTGACTAAGTAAAATTGTGTCGACACAAGGAGTTGTCTGTGTCGATACATAGAAGTGGTGTCGACATTCCAGGGAAATGATATCGACACATCTAAAGAATTGGTGTCGACACTTCAGAGGAGTAGTGTCGACACATCTAGAGGTGGTGTCGACACTTAGGATCAACACAGTTTTCGTCGAGTGAAGTATCGACTAATCGTCGAGCGCAAATGAATAAGTGTCGACACATAGAAGTCAACACTTATGTAGAGACATTAGAAGTCTGTGTCGACACTTTTCAACAGTGTCGACACATTAAGAGAATTAAGACATGCCTTTTCAACTTCGTTTTCAGAAAGGTATAAATAGGTCAACAACATTGTCTGTCGACACGCTCTCCATAGTTTCGAGACCAAAACTTTGTGTCGACAAATTCTCTCATCTAAATTCAAGATTTCTCTCAACCCTAATGACGCCCAAGCTTGAAGACAATGTCAATGAAGGATATGAGCTGGTACGCAACGCCTTTGATCATGCAGAACCTGAAATTAAAGTTATAGTAACCCTAATTGCAGAGAATGAGTTGGAGTTTCTGGTATCTGAACCAACTAAGATTTGGAAGAAAGAGACACTAGAATTCTTTGGTGTTGCTACCCTAGATCAAACTGGACTTAAAATTAGATCCACAGTCCATGGAGTAAAGGTGAAAATCACCCAAAAGAGTTTAAGAAAAGTTCTTCACCTTCCAAGAACACAAGAAGAAGAAGATATACCTGCTTCTAAGCTAAGGGAAGCACTTCAATGGTGTGGACTGGATTCCACAATGAAGATTGGCTCAACCTTGAATAGGAAAGGCATGAATATGCAAGGGAAGTTCTTGTCTGAAGTGGTAGGAAAAGTGATACTGTGTATGCCAGGGGGGCATGATAGGATTTCTGCCCATATGTTCAGTTTAATGACCAGAATCATCTATAGACTAAACATAGATTGGTCAGCAGTCATTTTTGAGAAGATTAAGGAAAGCATTAAGAAACCAAATCTGGGAAGGATTATGAGTCTCTACTTGTCTGGAATAATTCCAGAAGTGATGGCATAGGCTGCTGGATCCAAGATTAATCATATGAGGAGAATGGACATCAGGATCATATCTATATGGGATAGGGTCCTAACTAAGGGCATGCCTGATGAGGAAAGGCAAGAGATTCCTGAACAATCTACAGCCCTAGATATTCCTGCACAAGACCCTACAGATGGTGCATAAGTGCAGGGGGAGCCTCATGTTGAGGATGAACCAATACACTTGGAAAGTGATATTGCTACAGAAACTATACTTGAGGTAATACATGAGGTAATCTATCCATTCTTAATGATAAAGATGAGACACTAACTGAATTTTTGATTGATGTTGACCAGTCAACACAACTACACAGTCAAGTTCAAGATGTAATCATGGAGGATATATAAGCTGCTGCTGATGTTCCAGAGATAAGAATACCTCAAGTCCCTACTCAATAAGAATTCACGCTTGAAGAGTTGTTCCCTGATTTAGTGCAAGCTAATATTGAGGGGGAGCAAGCTGGTTTTGAGGGGGAGAAAGCATATGTTGAGGGGGAGCAAGTTAATCTTGAAGGGGAGCAAGTAGGAACTCAGGGGGAGAAAGCCAAAGTTGTGGAAGAGCAAGGAACTCAGGGGGAGCAACCTAGAACTGAACAGGTATTGCCTCCTAGTTCTAAAGATAGAGTTGATATAACTAGTTCCTCAGCATCTGAGGATGAAGAAGCTACAAGAGCTAAAAAGAGGAAGCTAATGGTCTTCAAAAGGAGAAGCCAAAGCTACAAGAAGGCATTACAAACTACTGCTCCACAACCTGCCCCAACAGCTGATTGCAACTCGTTGTTGGTGGCCTTGCAGATCAAGTTAGATGAGTAAAGGATTGTCATGGAGAAGTATTTGGATGAAACTCATAAGGATCTACAATTCTCCTTGGCTCAGGATATAAAGTCAATAAGATTTGAAGTGAATCAAAATAAGAAAGAGATGACAGATTGCTTTCACAAAGGGGGCAATGCTGTGGTTTTCCTAGCAACACATCAAGAAAAAATCAAGACCCAAGTTGATGACATAGCTGTCAAGCAAGGATATGTTCTAGAAAATCAGATTAGAATGAATGATAATCTGATAGAATCACATAATGTGATTGTTACAGAATTGAAGAATATTGCAACTGCCCAGACTGATGACAAGGCTAAAGCCAAGACAGAGTTTGATAAGGGGAAGTTTGATAAGGACTTACAGGAAGGCCTAGCTGCAGTCAAAACAGCTATTGAGCAATCTCAAAAGACCATTTCTGGACAGCTCCTCAAGTTAAAAGCATTCTATAAAGATGGTGTTAATTTTCTTGATGAGCAAATCAGATTTCAAAAGGATAACCTTAGGGATCATGTAGCTAGAGAAGTCATAAAGGGGGGAGAGTATTAGTCAAAACTGGATCTGATCATGCTAAATGGATATCAAATAGCATCAGAGCCACACTTGGATATCCACCCCTTTGTGATGATGACAATGTGGCTAAGTCTGGTATACAACCTGCTTACTTAGAAGGGGTTCAAGCTGAAGTTGCTCAAGTTATCTATCCTCCAGCTGATTTTGAGATGATTCACCATGAATTACAATCCATGTACAGCCCTCCAGAAGGTGCTCAAAATATTATTCTTGAGAAAGTAGACAAGCCTATGCCAGAGGCAGTTTTGAAGGAGCAAGAAGCTCTATTGTCTAAGAAAAGATTCAGAGAACAGGCAGAATTGAAGCCTGATTTTGAGCAGTGGAGTCCAACATCAAGGAACATTATCTTAACTGCTTGGAAAGCCGTAAAGGACCAGACCCATGATAGGGGTAAATGGTACTCAGAACAAGAATGGAGAAAGCATGAAGCCAGGCAAGAAGCCATTGTTCAATATAGAAGAAAGGCAAAACTTGGGAAGCTACCTCCTAATGCTCAGGAGCCTAGCAAATATTTCCCAAAACCTTTTCATTACTTTGAGAGACAAAGAATAAGGGCTGAAGAGCTAAAGAAGAAAGATCTAAAGGGCAAGAAGCCAGCTGATGACACTGATGTTCCTGTACAAGCCAAGGTCCAATCAGGGAAAAGAATTGTCATTAAGGAGCCAGAGCTGCCTTAGAATAGATTTACTTGATTTTATAACATTGTAAACTTTGGTGTTTAAAATCTATGTAAACTTTTATTAAAGAAACTTTTGAAGTTGAAGCAAAACATGATTAATGCTTATTCTGTGGTAGCATTGTTATTATTCTGTGATGATATATATGTTTTGTTTAAGAAGTTGCCCTGTCATATAATATTTTTATACATCATAATGTGTATTTGTTATGAATGGTGTATATCATTGACTAAGGGTTATGACTTCTCCAAATAGGGGGAGATTGTTGGGTACATTGGAAAATGTGTACAAGATTTGAAGAAGTCTCACCCTAATCAATGATATGCATCAAGGTGTATTTGATGTGTTTTAAGTTTATATGTGCAGGTTAAGTAAATGCAGGAATGCAAAAAAATTTCTAAGTCCATGTGTCGACACCAGAAGAAGTTGTGTAGACACTTATGAAGGCTTGTGTAGACACTGGAGAAAAGCTGTGTCGACACTTGGAGTTAATTGTGTCGACACTTGGAAAGGCTGTGTCGACACCTGAAGAAACTAAGTCGACATACAGAGGCAGTGTCGACTCACAGAGAAGTTTAGTTGACATCAACTATGTCGACATGCAGAGGCATTGTCGACACACAGTGAAGCATTGTCGACATCAATTGTGTCGACACCAAGAGGCAGTGTCGACACACAAGAATATTTAGTCGACATCAACTGTGTCAACACCAAGAGGCAGTGTCGACACACAGAAGATTTTGTCAACACACTGCAGAATTTCAACAAAGTTAAAGAAAAGAAGTAACTGTGTCGACACACAGAGGCAGTGTCGACACATAGAAGACTTTGTCGACATCAACTGTGTCGACACACATGACTTGTGTCGACACACAGCAGAGCTTCAAGAAAGCTAAAGAGAAGAAGTAATTGTGTCGACACACAGAATCTGTGTCGACACATTCTACAGAAGGTTGTGTCGAGAAGCATTAATAACAACAAAGGAGATGTGTCGACACCACCAAGGAATGTGTCGACACTTAGTCCACTTGTGTCGACACTTAGTCTACTTGTGTCGACACATGATGAAGTTCAGTCTCGACACTTTTAGACATAGACAGTATTTCAAGAAGTGGCTGGATGACTTGACAGCTGCAGTTACCAACCAGTCTACTGCAACTGTCAAAGCTGTCAGAAGTTTGTTAGAAACCGGATCAGCAGGTTACCATGGAGAAAGGATATATAAAGGCTTACTTCTTCAACAGAAGATAGTGAAATAAGAACAACAACATATCATTAGACACAACAGTTATAATAGAAGACAGAAGAAGATTTTCTTCAGAAAATCTAAGAAGAAGAAGTTGGAGAGAGAGAGAGCTCCATCTACTGAAGTGCAGTTGCTAAACCAGGCTGTCAAGAAAGATTTAGATTGAGATCTGAATCTCAAGTTTGAAGCTGATTGAAGATCAACTTCTCAAGAGTTCAACCCTACTGAGTTCATATTCAAGAAGCTTTGAAGAAAGCTAAGAGAGGTTGTTCTCTGCCATCAGATTCTTCCAAGAACTGATCAAGAAGCCATCCATCCATTCTCTCTCTACCAGGGCGGTGGTAAAATATTTTGTTAAATCAATTTTCTGTAAGATCTTTATAGATCTGAGTTGTAAGCCTGTGTTTATAAAGGTTGAGTGTAGGAGAATATTTTTTTTTCTGAGTGGTAGGCCTTGTTGAAGGCTGAGGTAGGGCTGTGAGCCTGAGTTGTAGGAGATTGATATCTCTGGGTTATAGGACTTGTGTAGGCTGAGGTAGGGCAGATTGCCTGAGCTGTAGGAGCCTTGTTGGGTTCTGAGTTGTAGATCTGAGGATCTGAGGTGAAGTGCAGAAGTTAGGACGAATCTAGTACACTGCTAGATAGGCGAAGGGGGAAAATGGATGTACCCAGACCTTGGGGAACCACTATAAAAACTGTGTGCACTCTGTGATTGAATGTTGCTGTGAATGTTGTGCTGTGTTGCTATAGAAATTTGTAGTTTCTTGTTATTTAACTAAACAGATTTTCTGCCTTAAAAAGAAAAAGGAATTACACTTATTCACCCCCCCCCCCTCTAGGTGGTTAGACACTAATTCTTTCACCCTTGCATGTGTCCTCTCTCCAAAACCAGAGGGGTAGGGCTGGTCTTTGTCACCTTGGGCTGATAATGGGCCATGTTGGGTGGGATTGGCCCAAGGGGAGTGGGCTTAGCCCTCATTTTCTCATTTAGGTTAATTAGGTTGACTAGGTTGACTTGAGTTTACTTGGTCAACCATGATGAGTGGGCTGACCCCACTTGGTGGTCATGGGTCTAATGGCACCACCCAACTTGGGTTGGGTCAATATGGTGCCCTACTTTGGCTAATTGGGCCTATAGGTATAGGTTTGACCAAATTAAGGTCATGGTTGACTTTGGTCAACTAGGGTCAAAGAGTTGACCTAATGACATGCCCTAGGGTCCACTTAGATTATTTTAGGGTTAGGGAAATGTGGTGGGGTCATGGTGTGGCTAGGGTTCCTATTTAGGTTAGTTTGACCTAGTTTGACTTTGGACACTTAGTGGGCCCCACATGGCTACAGCCCACTACCTAGGGTCAAACCTAGCTAAATTCCCTATCACCCACCCCATGCCTAACCCAATCTAAGTTGAGGGGTCTAAAATTAATATGGGATGTTACAGTGATGCCACACTGTTTTACATGGTATTAGAGCAGGGGGAGGGCATGTGGTAAGGGGGGTGTTGAGTGCACCATGTGGAATGGACGGTGATGTCCAAGCGTGTGTTTCAACATGTTAAAAGTGATGGTTTAGTCTCACACCGCCTAGCATGCTCCTTAGTCCTAGGTGTATAAGCGGTGTGGCCACTCCTCCCATAACCACATAGTTTTGGGGAGTGATGTCATAATGCCTTACATGGTATCAGAGGTCGAGAAATGATGGTTGATTGGCCCAGTCTTGCATAAAAGTAACAATGACCACATACTCATTTCGCACACCGCGGATGATGTGACTCTTTAGCTTTGCCTCTGAGATAGGCTCCTTCGGCTCTAACACTGAAATATTAGTGCAAAGGTTCTTCATGTTTAAGAAGAAGGGTGATATGGAGAGTGAAGGGCCTTGTGAAAGGTTTGTCTAGTCTTTCATCGTACGACGATGGTCATGTTTGTGCGGGATGTTAATATGGAAAGGCTCATCGTCTTCCATTTGATAAATCATAGACCAGATGCAAAGCACCGTTGGAGTGCATCCATGGTATTCTGATGGGACCCACCATCACCGCCAGTCTTGGAGGTAGCAGTTACATGTTGGTCTTGATTGATGACTACAATAAATACACATGAGTGTATTTTATGAAGGAGAAGTCAAATGCTTTCCAGAAGTTTGTGGAGTTCAAGGAGCTCGTGGAGGGCCGTCTCGGCCTGAAGATTAAGAAGTTGAGAACAGACAATGGAGGTTAGTTTACTTCAAATGAATTCTCCAACTTCTACAGGAAGCACAGTATCCAGAAGGATCTTACTTGTGCTCTTACTCCACAACAAAATGGAGTTGCAAAGCAGAATATCCGTCATCTGTCAAAGACCTACAAGTGATGGATTCATGCCAAAGTTATTCCTAGGTCCTTCTGTGCAGAGAGAATATCCTGTGCGACATATGTTATCAATCAGGTGCCTCTTAGTTCAAACAATATGAAGTCTCCTTATTAGTTTATGTTCAAGGAGAAGCTCAGTGTTGAACATATTTGGGTGTTTGGGTCTACCTGCTACGTGTACGTTCAATATGCTCTCGGGACGAAGCTGGATGGGAAAGCTAGGAAGCTTGTCTTCGTGGGCTATGTTGAGAGGAAGAAGGTATGGAAGTGCATGGATACTACACTGAATAAGTTTGTCACCACCAAAGATATTGTCTTTGATGAATTTACATCGTACCAGGGTAGCTCATTTGTGGATCTACATGAGAGCAGATCAGACGAAGGTCAGGAGGAAGCTTCTCGAGATCTTTTGGTGGAGTTGTGTGTGTTACCAGGCACTCTAGTTATATCTAGCTCTGGGGCGGAGGCTTCTTGATTTAGAAGTAGGAGGAGCGATGCTCCTGATATGCCCATGATCAGAGCAAGTACAAAAGAAATAATAGGAGCGGTGGATCAGGTTCAAGCCCTATGGAGGTCCAAGAGGACTATTATTCCACCAGTTAGGTATAGGGACGGGAACATGATGAGTTTCGTCTCATATTTCTTCGAAGGTATCCTGGACGAGCGGGAACCTTCATGCTTTAAGAATGCCACTGTTGGTCAATGAGTGGGATGATTTCATGGATGAGGAAATGGCTGCCCTTAGGAAGAACGAGACATGAGATCTTTTTCCCAAGGTCAAAGACATTACTCCTGTGATATCCAAGTGGGTTTATAAGCTGAATAAGAAGGCTGACGGCAGCATCGAGCGATACAAGGCTCACTTTATGGCTCGGGGTTCTCACAATAGTATGAAGAACACTACGAGGAGACGTTTAGTTCTATAGCCAAGATGACTTCAGTATGAGTGGTGATTGCTTTGGCGGCTTGCCAAGGGTGGAAGATTTGTCAACTCTACTTGAAGAATGCTTTTCTTTATGGCGAGATTGACAAGGATATCTTCATGGTGCAACTACCTGGTTACGTTTCTAAAGATCATGAAGGGCACGTCTGCAAGCTCAAGAAAACTCTTTATGGCTTGAAGTAGGCGTCTCGGGCTTGGCACGAAAAGATCGTAGAATACCTCCAGCTTCGGGAATAATTAGCTTCTGATTCTGACTCAAGCCTGTTCGTAAATAATAAGGGGAGCTTCAATTCTTGGTGATGTTGTATGTTGATGACATGATCATCACGAGAATCTCAAAGGAGGTAGCTAGGCTCGGGACTGAGCTAGCTATTTGGTTCGAGATGAAAGATCTGAGTGAGCTCCTACATTTCATTAGACTCGAGGTGGAGAGAAAGAAGAGCGGTGTACTTGTTTCCCAAAAAGGCTTTGTGGAGCGAATCGTTAAGCGATTTGGTATGTGGAAGGGGAAGAGCAGCTCTACTCCACTATAGTTCGGTTTGAAGTCCTAGCAAGATGAGGTAAGGGTTCTTTCAGATTCCTTGATGTTCCGGGCTCTACTTGGAAGCCTTATATACTTGACGATTATGAGCCCGGATATTGCTTATGTTGTGGGCCGAATAAGTCGATATTTGGCGGATCCACTGAAGCATCATCTGGTAGCGACCAAGAATATCTTGAAATACGTGAAGTCCACCTTAGATATGGATCTTCTTTATAAGAGGGACCCGAGCTTCAACCTGCACAGTTACACAAATGTTGTCTATGGGGGAGACTTAGACAATCAAAAGTTGACATCTAGTCATGTTTTCATATGCAGATTAATAGGTATTTCGGGGTGCAGTAAGATGCAAGATTCAGTATCTATCTCCTCTACGAAAGAGGAATACAAGGCTTCGACTTTGACAACTCAAGAAGCCATCTGGCTTAGGGGGCTAGTGGAGGACGTCCATGAGAAGGTGTGAGGTCCTACTCTACTTCGCGGTGACAACGAAAGTGCCCTCAAACTGGTTAATAATCCAATTTGTCATGCGCAGACCAAACACATCGAGATCAAGCATCACTTCATTCGAGAAAAAGTGCTGGAGGGATCTCTGATGATTGAGCATGTGCGGAGCGAGGACAATGTTGCGGAAATCTTCATGAAGCCGCTGTCAAAGAGATCGTTTGAACGGTTACGGGGATTACTTGGGCTGGTCTCCACTTCTCACTTTAAGAGTGAGTGTTAAATTTGTTGAAGTGAAAGCGATGGTCAGATCGAGCAGACCGCACTGTTAGTAGTTGGCTGACAAGCAATTTTGGCTAGTGTTCTGCGATCTGTCTCAGTAAGATCCCAGGTTTGTAGCGAGATGGTTAAGAATGTCTAACCGCGTTGTTTTGGGGGAGTGAGGCCACACTGGTTTACATGGTATCAGAGCAGGGGGAGGGGCACGTGGCGAGGGGGGTGTTGAGTGCGCCACGTGGAATGGACGGTGATGTCCAAGTGTGTGTCGCAACTTGTTAAATGGGATGGTTTAGTCCCACACCGCCTAGCGTGTTCCTTAGTCCTATGTGTATAAGCGGTGTGACCACTCCTCCCCTAACTGCGTGGTTTTGAGGAGTGACGCCGCAATGCTTTACATCATTTGCTTGCTTCTAAGCATTCAAACAATTGAGCAATCACCATTCTAGTCCATTCAAACAATTATTTTCTATTGGAATCTAATATGAAAATCTATATCAATTCGTTGTAAATCTAGTTCTTGATTCTACAGTTATTTTTACAAACTCCCTTTCACTCTTAAGCATATGAAATCTAAAATGTAATATGAAATGCTGTATAACTATTTATTATATCATGTGGATTGATGTAATATGATTTGTTAAACTCCTGAAGGTTCTTGTTTTTCTGAACCTATATTTGCATTTTGTAACATTAATTTTCCAGCATGCTTATGAATATGATCTATAAACTTGTGAATTGTTTGCAGCATTGTTGATAGCCTGAGATTGTTATCATGGTTTAGTTATGCATAGTTTCTCCATATTATACGAAGTCTTGTTGAATATTCTAACTTACATTATAACAAGCTTTATTGTGAATTTAAATTTTGGAAATATATGTTGAAATTTATTGTGCTCATTCGACTTCAAAATCCTAGCTCCGCTACTGGCTCTGAGGTTTTCTGGCGAGAACTTGTGACTTAAATCGTTCATTCGCTCGAGATTTTCTCCCCCCCCCCTCTCTAGTCAGCTCAACACAGTGGGCACTTCATTGCTCCATGTACTTGCCTTTCTCTTCTCTTTATCACCCTCTGAGCAACTCCAAATTCTTGGAACACTTCAAAATCTTATAGCTGTTTGTAATTTATAATCTCGTTAGTTGGAATGAGGTCGACGTTGATGATTCATAAATACAGTATTTTGTACAGTAATAAATAATATATTGTTTTTAATAGCTCTCTGCCCGCCGCCTATTTCTGCAGTTATTCTCTCTCCAGGATTCAGATCCCAAGATTATCTTGAGAATATGTTATTGTACCTTCAAAGTTCAAATAGGTATTGTTTTTAACCACTGATCATTCTCGGAAGAGAATCATAGCCGTTGAAGCTGCTCGTAGCGGGCCATCAGCCATCGCTTGCAGCAATGGCCGAGATCTGAATCTGTGTGCAACATGGGGATGGATCAATGGTTCGGCTAACAGATGGCCGTCCGATCTTCTTTTCCGAGCCACCTTCCTAATGGGAATTTTTTCCGTGCAGGGTCGGATAAATTTTCAATCAATGATTTAATTTTTGATCAATTTTAAATATGATCGGGAAAATAAGGTCCTATTTATTAACGGAAAATCCGAGTCATTGAAATCGTGGATTTTACGGCTGAATTTATTTATGCACGAAGTAGTAAAAAGTACATATAAGTATCTAAAAATTTTACCTAGGACTAGAGCTGTCACTTAAAACCGAAAACCGCAAATCGAACCGGAACCAAACCGGAACCGCAAAAAACCGGACCGAACCGTTTGCAAATTATTCGGGTTCCGGTTTAAATTTTGGAACCGTGAACAACATTGGTGCGGGTGTGGTTCTTACATATTATTATCCGGACCGGAACCAGAACCGGAACCGGAACTGCAATATACAAGGCTCAAGCGGTTTCAAGATTTTTAGACCCGATCCGAACCGGACCGAAGTAGAACCGAACCGCAACCCGTTTATTATTATTATTATATTGTTATTATTTTATAATTTATCTATAATATTTATACTTACTATCACGAGTGAAGCTGGTGCAGTTTGAACCCAATCCGCAATCACACTAAAGGGGGTCGATTTTGGACCGAACAAAACTTCACCGCACAAAAATCATATGATATAGTTTGACATTGTTGCAGTTTGGAGTCAATTTTTGCAATGCATTTTTTATTTTTATACAGTTATATAATATATTTTCAATTTACTTACATATTTTTTTTTGAAATATTTTATTTTAAAAAATATAGAATATATATAACTACTATTTATTAGTAATCATAAAAGACAACTAATTGTAGGCGGTTGTTACGGTTGAACATGCCGATTAGACGTGCGCAAGACAACTAGAATTCGTGGCAAGTCTACACGCGTAGAAAGACAATTGATATTATCCCACCGATCGTGCAAAAGTCCGTCGAGAAGTGGACAACATAATTATTTCTATTTCGATGTATTTTTGAGTTTTACTATTTGCAGTCTCATTTTATTTCCTTCCGTCAAGTTTGATTTTTGTTTTAGTTGGAACCGATTGGAACCGAACCGAACCGCATGGAACCGGACCGAACCGATAGTGGCCGGTTTGGTTTTGGTTCTTGTTGAACCGTAACCGGAACAGTTGACACGACGGTTCCAAAAATTAAGCTGGAACCAGCACCAGAACCGAAACCGGTCAAAACAAATAAGGTTTTTGTTCTAATTTGAAGAACTGTTAGCTTAGTGGTTCGGTTCATGATTTATTAGAACCGGAACCGTACCGGAACCGTGGCAGCTCTACCTAGGATACACACCCCGAAATATTTCTCATTTTCTCGTATATTTTTTATTTCATCTTTCTTTCTTTTTTTTAATTTTAAATTTATTTAGCTTTATTTGTACTTTTTTGTTTTCTTTTTCATTTTTTTGTTTTCTCTCTCATTTATTTTTTTCTTTACTTTGTTGTATTTTTATTGCTTTGTTTTACCATCTGTTTATATTTTCGTTAATTTTTGTATAATTTATTTTATTTTATATTATTTGAACGGTTCGAATTCTTATGCACTGCTAAAATCTTCTTAGAACTATTATCCATAATATAATTATCTAAAAAATTTAATGACATAGAATTAGAAATGACATGATAATTATGAATGGAATTATGTAGAACGGTGAATCCAATCATCAAGGTACGGTTCTTTACAAAACGGTTTCGGTTCTTGTTTCAGTGTGATTTTTCAAACTATCGTGCTGACGTTTTGATACATGTTCAACAACAACAAAACTAAAATCAAATTATACCCTAGTGGTTCGGCGTAGTTGGTTTCAATTCATTTTTTTATTCATATTCAAATCGTTGGTCACTAATTTTCAAAAAAGATGACCATACACACCAGACGGTCCGGGTCTTCCGGAGCGGCCCGGACAGACTTACGGGCAAGATGGTGACGGCGGTGGCGGCGGTGGCGGCGGTGACGGCGAAGGTGGAGGCAAGAGGGTAAAACGGTGGCATCGACGCACGACGGGGACGCATGCCCGGGCACTTCCTGCACATGTGTGACTGGTGCGCATGCGCTCGTTGTGCACATGAACATGTGCGGCGCACGTTGGCGTGTCGTGCGTGGATGCCGCACGCACACTATGCGACAGCGCGGGTGCATGTGTTGTGTGCGTGCGTGCCCGTGTTGTGCATGTGTCGTGCATGGTTCAAGAGCGTTCTGCCCAATTGAGTCGGCCTATTTCAGCGTTCCGAATGGGGTCGTGATTTTGAAAGGCTGGCCTAACACGTACGAAATTTAGGTGAACCCTATCAAATGCCCAATATTTTTCGGGCGGCATGAATCATAAAAGACGAGCCCATAACTTTTTTCATGAAAACGGTTGCTTACTTTCTTGGCATGAATTTTAACACAACCTTCGCTTCTGTGATTATGTTTCTTTGATTTAGGCACTGAGATTTATTCTGCATGTGACCTCCTCGCGTGTTAACTTGGCATAAGCATGGAAGGCCAACACTTGACTATGAGCTTTCCGTTTGGTGTTGTTACCAGAGGTTGTTGCTCTACGTTTGTGCTGAAGGTCGACGCTTGGTTTTGGCGTCGTGGGGCCTTTGTCCGCCCTTTCCGTGGGTAATCTTCCTTAGTATCGGCACCGAAGGTCATCGACGATAATGCCAGAGTTCGACTCTCCGTAATGGCATTGGAGGACCTTCGTCCGCCTTACCGGGGGAGGGGGGGGGGGGTGAGCTTGTTGTTTAGTACTGACACCTTAGGTTGTCGCTTGGTGTTAGTGTCGGGGGTCGACGATCGGTCATGGCGTAGGTGACCTTTGTACGCCCTTACTGGGGTAGGTAAGCTTGCTGTTTGGAATTGACTCCGGAGGTCGTCGCTCGACGTTAGTGCTAGAGGTTAATGCTCAGATGTGGTGTAAAGCAACCTTTGGCCACTCTTATCGAGGGTCAGTTAATTTGTTGTTTGGTTTTGAAGGTCGTCACTCGGTATTAATGTGGAGGTCGATGCTCGGATGTGGCATAGAGGGACCTTTGTTCTCCCTTACCAGTTGTGAGCTATCTACTCGATGTTGGCACTGACAAGTATCTACTTGAATGGAGGTCGCTGCTCAGTGCGGCGGGAAAGGGGGGTGTAGAGTTCATCACTTAGTTATGGCATAGAGGCACCTTTGTCCTCCCTTTTCTGTTTTAAGCTATGTACTCGATGTCAGCACTGATATGTGGCTGCCCGAATGGAGCTCGTTACTCTGTGCAGGGAGTGTCATTGGTCATTACTCAGTTATGGAGTATAGAGAGCTTTGTCCGCCCTTATCGGTTGTGAGTTATCTACTTGGTGATAATACTGGTAAGTCGCTGCTAAAAATGGAGCTCATTGTTAAGCACATGGGGAACTTGTGGTCGTTACGTAGTTGTGGAATAGGGTGAACTTTGTCCTCCCTTACCGGTTGTAACGCCCCAAGTTTTCTGAAGCTGGAAATGGTTTCGCTGAGATACCGCCCGACGGTAGGGTTAACGCCGGCGATAGCGAAGCTATTTAAGCCGGAATACCACTCTGTGAGGTACCGTGTAGCGGTAGCGTCAGGCGTCGAGAGCGTCGTATTGATATGACACATCGTCTACCGTGCGGCGGTAGGTTGTTATCGCGCGACAGTAGCAGGGCTAATTTATTTGGCAAGGCTCTCGGTGTGCTACCGCATAGCGGTAGTGTTAGAGCTGGCAGTAGTTGTTCTATTGTCGTTTCTGCGCTGGCCACGAGATGAACCAACTATCGCCCGACGATAGTAAGATATCGCGGGGCAGTAGCAGAGAGGTTATGACGCAGACACGTGTTACCGTGTGTTTGGAGGTTTTGAACGGTTGCTTGCTAGACAAGCTAACGCTTGAGCTACCGCGCGGCGGCAACTTGCTACCGCGCGGCGGTAACGCTCGTAAACCAAAATCTAGAGCAAATCGTGGTCGTTCGTCTGTTTTTGATTGAGATCCGACGGTGGAGTGTCATCCCAGATGGTATAAGGCCGGGACATGACATTTCTTCTTCATTTGATCCTAAGACATTCTCTTTCTAAGAGTTAGAGAGAGGGGTGAGTGAAGGAAGAGGAAGGAGATCCCACCATTGGTGGAGCTTCGAAGCTCCGATTCGCAAGCCGAGTTCAGATCTGTGGGCGGCAAGACCGTTGTGGTCATTTTCAATCCGGCTAGATCATCATCGATGGCGTTCAAGGGTAACTATCCTTCTTCTTGGACATGTGAAGTCCTTTGTTTTGGCGTGAGAGGGTAGACACTCCACGAGCACGTTTAAGCGGGTCTCCCGACGGGTCCATTGATTGTATCCCCGTAACCTTTGCATTTAGAGTCCGGAATCAAAATACAGAATAGACATGATGTGTGAAGCCCATCCAGACATGTGGTATGCTTGGAAAGTGATCGTACGAGTAGCAAGCTAAAAATTATTCTTGACAAATAAAAGAGTGTAGCTCCTAAAAAACCTTTGACCCGATTAAACCTTGAACTCAAAAGGCACAACCAAATTATCAGATCTTAATAATGAGTGTAATTCAAGGAAATCTTGAAAACAGAGATGCAAATGAATTAATCCTCCTGAGAACAGAGATGGAACAAAATTAATCCTCCTGAGAATGGAGGTGGAACAGAATTAATCCTCCCGAAGACGGAGATGGAACAGAACTAATCCTCCTGAGAATGGAGAAGGAACTGAAAATACCTCCTGAGAATAAAGATGGAACTGAAGCCTCGTGAATGGAGTGATTGGACTACTAACATTTTCTTTATAATTATTCCAGTCTTCACTAGTCCAGTTCCTTTATTTATTTCAATTCAGTACTTTCATTCAGTCATACTCTGGTCCCGCACTGGTCAAGTTAATTTCAGTACTTTCATTTCAGTTCTAATCCAGTCCTGTACTGGACAAGTTCAATTCAGTACTTTCATTTCAGTTAAACTCCAGTCCCGTACTGGTCAAGTTCAATTCAATACTTTCATTTCAGTACTATTCCAGTTTTGTACTGGTCATATTTCATTCCAGCACTCTAATTATGCAACTTATATTATCAGTAGCTTTAATTACTACATTTCATTACTGCAATTTACTATTATAAGCACGGGTCCTGCTCTGATGAACAGCCATCTGTTAAGATCGAGCCTTAGTTGGGGATAATCAGAGTTGAGGTGTTCCTCCAGGTTTATCCCCAAATAAAGTGCTCACATGCTCCTTGTCGAAAGTTGAGCTGAGCGTTATTTCCCGAAGATTGAAGCATACTAGGGAAGGCCGCCACAGACCCGGTGTGTGCTGGCAAAATTGATTGTTTAATTGCTTGTGAATTGCTTGCGATGAATTGTGGTAGGTCAGTCCCTTTCGTAGACCGTTTGTACAGGTGTGGGAAGGTCGACGAGTCAAGACGACAGGGATATGGGTACCACGGGTGACCATACATTATGTTTTTCCCTGTTGGGTCTTCCTTCGCTAGTCGGCCAAAATGTTGTATCACCGAATGTCGCTCACATCTAAGAGTACACGAGGTTGTACGTAAGGGCTTGGGCTGTGTGGTACGATCACCCTCAGAAGTGGCAGGACTAGCCACTGTCACCGATGACCACATCGGTGAGGCCCGCGGGGCTCGCTACCATGCTTGAAAAAGAAGCGGTCCATACTATGTCCACATAGGATGTTATGCGCGACTGTGAATACCTACGATGTGCATGCGGATGTGAATGCCCATAATGTGTATGCGACTATGAATGCCTGTGATGTTTGCACGGGTTGTGAATATCTGGTGTGCTGGTATACTAGTAGAGCTTTATCATAACTGATGTTAATATTACTACCGCTCCTATATTAAATATAGTGCTAACCCTCTTATGCTTCGACTATCTTATACTGTTGGGTGCAAGTGTGCTCGTCCCCAGGATATGTATCCCGGGAGGGGATTTGTTTCTACTAAACCCTGTGACTAACAGTTATATAAATGACCAAACACAAGAGACAGTACCGTAGCGACCCACTGCCTCAGTAGAACATGCTAGTGGTTAGGACTACCCGAGTAGAAGCACCACTAATGTCTGAAAAGTTTCGAGACGTGAATACCAATGAGCAGTATAGAGAGTGAGAGGGAGATGCTACAAGTAGAACTTGTACAGCCTGCGGGCATATGTAAGAACTTAGGCTACGACCTTAGAACTCTTGTAAATATACTTGGTAATATATATATATATACATATTAGTGGTTTCATGTTAATGCTTCCGCGTATCCCTAATGTGTTGTGAATGTTTTGATTCTAGCCGTGAAAGGCGGCCAACTGGTGCTTAGATAAGACAGGTTGTTGAACCTAGGGAGCACTGGGTGGACGCTTTGGTCTCGTAAGATTTCCCCCGACCTGACCCGAGGTAAGGGTTGGGGGGGGGGGTTTACAAATGGATCAGAGCAATCACAATTCGTCCTTGTGGAGCAGTCTCAGGATTCCCTCGCCCCTCGCTTCGTTCCTTGGTTCAGCACGAACCTTGCAGCGAAAGCCGGGTGGACACTAGTGTACAAGCTTAGGGATTCTAGACTGTAAGTTAGTATGCCCATACGCCATTGTTTCTGCTTCGTTAATCGTTTTTGCAAATTTACCCTACTTTTGCAAAGTATTGACAATCTTTCCCGTTACTTCTCCAGATACCGGAGTACAGTAACGGGAGGTCCTCTTCTAGAGGTTATGTTCCTGCTACCCCACCTACAGACCCGGTCGTCCCCGCTGTTGTACTATTTATCGAGACCGACTTGGGGCAGACACTGACAACCATCCTGGCCACTTTCCGGACAGCCTTAACATAGCCACCACGAGAGATGATGGCGCCTACTGATTTGCTGATGTATTTTGGAGGACTAAGACCTCCCACTTTCAGAGGCACATAAACTGGCATCCAGGTAGACGAGTGGGTGGAGTGTGTGGAGGAGCTGCTAGTAGGCATGATATGCCCAGAAGTAGTCGCAGTCTCATTAGTAGTGACCTTGTTAGAAGGATATGCTAGGGATTGGTTGAGAGAGGCCAACCGCTCAACCTTTAGAGGACGACCGATGAGCGATATTCTATGAGGAGAGCTCTCGGAGGCCATACTAGAGTTCTTTATTACAGACGCAGACCAAGTTGTTCTGCAGGAAAGGTTCCTGCACATCCAATAGGGAGATCTGATAGTGCCTGAGTAAGAGAGGGAGTTCATACACCTGTCATGCTTTGCTGGGAATTTGGCTGCCTCCGACAGGGATATAGCTTCCCGATTCTAACGAGGCCTACGTGATGACCTGAGGTAGGCTCTGATTATGATCTCTTAGTCTACCTTGCACACCATAACTACTTACTCTGCGGTGCTAGAGTTGGACCAACGGATGGTAGCCAGTAGCACTGAGGGCAGGTCGAGGTCCCTAGAGGAATAAGACGAGACAGAGGAGCTGCTCCCCACAGACAGGATAGAGGGCGCAGGCAGAGGCACCATAGACATCCTTATAGGCGCCCACCAGCACCACCAGCGCCCACAGCACCGCAGTAGGATGTAAGACCAGCTCCAACACAACAGCCCGCACCAGTAGTCTGACGTGATGTTCCCTTCGCAGGGAACTGCTTATTGTGTCAGCAGCCAGGACATATGAGGGCTTTCTGCCCACAGGCAGCAGGAAGGCCAAAGCTAGGAGCTATTCAGGGTGGGCAGTCAGCATGAGGATAGTGCCAGAGAGGCCGCAGAGGCAGAGCTGGCGGGAGAGGCCAACAAGGCCGCGTAGTGCCCTTGGAGGCCTATGAACTAGATCTACAGCATGGACCGGCCCCTGATGTAGTGATAGGTATATATATTCGGCAATAAAGATATGTCAGATGCTATTATATTAGGATGTATATATGTGCATACCTACATCTTGTATATTAAAATATGATATATATATATGCCCCTATTTTGTAAGGAATATTTATGATAGAAGGACACCCCGCCAAGACCCTCTTCGACATTGGAGCAACACACTCTTTTGTGTCCCAGCATTTCATCATGACCAAAGAGAATGTTGCTCGTTCCTCGAGACTGTCTATACGGATCCGTCTACCAGGTGGATCAGACATGACATCAAAGGAGAAATGCGCATTCCCAGTAATGCTAGGAGACGTGGAATTTGAGATCTTTGCAACGATCCTAGCAATAACCGAATTTGATAATATACGGGGAATAGATTGGCTAGCCGATCACAAGGCGCAAATAAATTGTTCAACGTGAGAAGTTCGACTACAGAACCTACATGGTCGGGACATTAAATTAACAGGTGTACCATCAGTCTCTCATATTATTTTGACTTTTTCACAGACTATGAGATCAGTCCGACAAAAGGATAAAATATATCTTATTTACTTTGAAATGGAGGCCAAAACGCTAGAGCTCGCCAAGGTCCTAATAGTACGCGACTTCCCGGACATCTTCCCGGAATCCCTCCCTGGATTGCCACCATGGCGAGAGGTCGACTTTCAGATAGAGCTCGTGACCAGAGCACGGCCGGTGTCCCGAGCACCCTACCGGATGGCCCTAAGAGAACTAGCCGAGCTAAAGATTCAACTACAAGAGTTAATAGATGTTGGATTCGTTCGCCCAGTTCCTCGTCTTGGGGAGCACCAGTATTGTTCGTAAAGAATAAAGATGGGACATTACGTCTGTGCATAGATTACTGGGAATTAAATAAGCTTACAATACGAAACATATACCCCCTTCCTAGGATCGACGAACTGTTCGATCAATTACAAGGTACATCCGTCTTCTCCAAGATGGACCTAAGATCAGGCTACTACCAGCTTCGAATTAGGAAGGAATATATTCCCAAGACCGCTTTCAGCTCCCGTTACGGTCTCTACGAGTTCCTGGTGATGAGTTTTGGGCTCACCAACGCACCCTCCACCTTTATGTCTTAATGAATAAAGTCTTCGAACCGTTCCTAGATCACTTCATGATTATCTTTGTTAAAATTTTCTCAAAGCGGTCAGCAAGGTAGCATAAAGCCAAATTAATATTCTCAGAACTACCCAGTTCACACTTTGATCATGCGGAAACCCAAGGAGCAAGTTAAGCACCAACCGCAAATGGAAGAACACGCAGGTCTTATATTCATTCACACTTCTTTACAAGACAAGGTATATATAGCGAGACATGATTTCTCTAGTACACAAGCAACAAACAGAAAGAACAAAAATAAGCCGGGCGGACAGCATTGGAGACCGCCGAGACAGCCTAGTCTGCCAAGGTTGCGGAAGCCGCCCAAGCTGCAACTGCTACAAGCCAAATAGCACACGGAGTCCGCCGAGACCGTGAGGTCAAGCAGATACACCGTTATTCACTACCTGCTGAAGAACTGAGGAACATACCGCCTACCCGCCTGAGACCAGCGGACAGGTTATTGGAACTTGAAAAAGCTGAAGCAGAAAACTGACAAGTCGCCGAAGCGACCAGCTAAGACCGCAGAGACCGCACACTTCAATGCCCAACTCCTGGCTCCTTGAAGCTAGACGTGCGACCTGCACATAGCACACCGTCAGCACTACTCAACCCGCGTGGACAGAAAACCGCAGACCGCAACACTTGCCCAAGCCCAACTTACTGTTCACTCCGTTACTGTAGACGTGCCGGGGGGGGGGGGGGGGTTCTATTTATAGGCGAGGTGAGGAGTGTGGTCACCACCCTGGTGCATAGAATCACCACTCCAGCCCGCGCACTAGTAAAACCTCCGTCCGCTGAGTCCGCAAAGACTTAGCCGGATTCCAAGACAACCGCCAGGAATAAGGCACCGTTGTTCACTACTGGGCGGCCTTGCACCAGACCGCCCACACTATGCGGACAAGATACAGTCCGCACAGTCCACCCACAACATCACGTGGACAACCACAACTCCTTCAGTGACATTCCGCACAAGCAAGAGGCAGTCCGCACAATATAAGAGCAAAGCCTCCGTCCGCCACAAGTCCACGACCAAAGGCAGTCCGCCCGGTCAACAGTGGACTTGGCGTATACTGCGGACACACTGGACTTGTCACAGAATGTGACCAAGTCCAGTAAATCACCAAAGACCTAGCGCGAGCTCGGCGAACAAGGCCCAGTCTGCCAATACTACTCGCACTGCTGCCCAAACAATCGGCCAACTGTCGGACTCCGACATTAGTCCGTGCAGTCCTCCACAGCAGCTAACACCTGCTGTACTACCAGAGCTCGGCAAGGGCCATAACCAAACTCCAAGTCCAGTCCGCCACAGCGAACACCGCGAACATGCCAGTCCGCAGGCCTCCCGCGGATAAGGCACCCAACCCGTCGGTAAACACAAGCTTGCAACACAAAGCTGCTGAATAAGGCACTGTCTACAGCACGCAAACCGCAGTCCGCTCAGTTCGTTTCGCCAGAAGCCCGACATCCTTGGCCATAGGACAACCATGCCGCACAACAAACCAAACAAAGCCGCATACCAGGATGCTCAAGCCGCTTCTCAACCAGCCAAGCTACCAAGATAGCCAACACCCAAGCCGCAACTCGCAGTCTGCCTAGGCCGCGGACTCAGACCTCTCAGGATGCCCAAGCTGCTCTTCAACAGCCAAGCCAGCTAAGGTAACCAGGCCTCACCAGGAGTCCGCCCAGGCCGCAGACTCAGTCCGCACAGGCCGCTTAGACCGCCCGGCCCGTCCATCACCCACTTCCACTTCACAAATTTCAACACTCCCCCTTGAAGTGGGAAGTGGTGATCAAGCCTAGCAAGATACGTAATCACTGAAATGGCCCCTTCGACAGCGGCTTCGTGAAGATGTCATCAAGATTATCTTCACTCCAAACATGCCCGACCAGAAGAGATCCCTCCAACACCTTCTCCCTGATGAAGTGGTGTTCGATCTCAATATGGTTGGTCCTTGCGTGACACACTAGATTGTTTACCAGTTTGAGAGCACTCTCATTGTCACCACGGAGTAAAGTAGGTCCTTGCACTTCTTCATGAACATCCTCTACAAGCCTTCTTAACCAGATGGCTTCCCAAGCAGCCAAGGCCGAAGCCTTATACTCAGCTTCTATATTAGACACAGACACTGAATCCTGCTTCTTGCTACACCACTAAATACAAGCTGAACCACAAGTGAAAACATAACCCGAAGTTGACCTCCGATCATCCGAGTCACCACCATAGTCAGCATCCGTGTATCCAAGCAAAGCAAAGTCCACATCTCTACTGTAGAGGAGTCCCATATCAGAAGTTGACTTGACATACTTCAGAATGTTCTTTGCCGCCACCAGATGAGACTTCCTTGGTTCAGCCATAAACCGACTTACTCAGCCAACAGCATAAGCAATGTCTGGCCTTGTAATCATTAGGTAAATCAAGCTCCATACAAGAGCCCTAAACACTAAAGGATTAGGAAGAATACTTCCTTCATCTCGTCGAAGCTTCAGCCCATGTTGCAGTGGAGTAGAGCAACTCTTCCCTTCGCCCATGCCAAATCGAATTACAATGCGATATGCATATCCCTTCTGGAAAATGAGAATCCCGCACTCCTTCCTCTCCACTTCAAGAGCGAGAAAGTGATGAAGCTCTCCAAAGTCTTTCATTTCGAAGCGTATAGCTAGCTCGGCCCTGAGCCTAGCTACTTCCTCCTCCGAATTCCCTATGACGATCATGTCATCCACATACAGCAGGACCAAGACTTGCATCTCCCCCTTCTTCTTGATGAACAAGCTAGAATCCGAGTTGGAAGCAAGATAACCGCAGAATTGCAAATACTCTGCTATCTTCCCATACCAAGCTCTAGGAGCTTGCTTTAGCCTGTAGAGAGCCTTCCTGAGCTTGCAGATATAGTACGGAAGAACTTCAGAAACAAATCCAAGTGGCTGATCCATGAAGATGTCCTCGTCAATCTCTCCGTAAAGAAACACATTCTTCACATCAAGCTGCCACATCCTCCATCCCTTGCAAGCAGCCAAGGTGATCATCACTCTAACTGAAGTCATCTTTGCAACTGGATTAAATGTCTCCTCATAGTCTTCTTCATACTGCTGTGAAAAATCTCGAGCGACCAGTAGAGCTTTGTACCTATAAATGCTCTCATCAGCCTTCTTCTTCAACTTATACACCACTTGCAAGTCACTGGAGTAATGTCATCATCCTTGGGCATAAGATCCCAAGTTTCATTCTTCTTGAGAGCATCAATCTCTTCTTACATGTCATCATCCCACTCCTTGACTCTAGTGGCCTCATTGAAGTTTACAGGCTCTCGCTCATCCAGAGGACCTGCAAAGAAGCAGTAGACAAAGCTCACTGCATTCCCATCACAGTACCGAGCCGGTGGCTTCACAACCCTTTTTGATCTCCGAAGAGGTTGTTCCTTGCTCTCTACCTCTGTTGCTTCTTCAGGCTCAACACCACCTTCAGGCAAGCTTTGAGCAATGCTCCCCCTGCTTCCTGAGCCAGAAGTCTCAGCACCAGAACTTGAAGCAACATGAGTTGCTGGTGAGACAGCAAGCTCCTATTCCAAGCCTTCAGCAGCCACCTTCTGTTCTTCATCAACCTTGCTTCTGGTTAGCTCAATCGAGCCACCTCCATATGATGTCAGTTCATCAAAGACAACATCTCTTGACACAACAAACTTCTTTGTCGCTGGATCCATGCATTTCCATCCCTTCTTCTGTTGCCAACAAAGACAAGCTTCCTTGCCTTTGCATCCAGCTTGGTCCTTGAAGCATCCGGGACATGCACGTAGCAATTTGATCCGAACACCCGGAGGTGTTCCACACTGGGCTTCTCCTTCAGCAACAACTCAAAAGGAGTCTTCATGTTGATCGGACTAAGCGGCATCCGATTGATGACGTAAGAAGCACAAGACATACCCTCCGCCCAGAAGGACCTTGGAATGTCTTCCGCATGAAGACAGCATTTGCAAGTCTCCGTCAGATGACGGATCTTCCGCTCTGATACTGCATTTTGTTGTGGAGTGTGAGCACAAGTGAGCTCTCATTGGATCCCCTGCTTCCTGTATAAGTTATAAAACTCGGAGGAGATAAACTCACCACCGTTATCTGTTCTAAGCTTCTTAATCCGCAGGCCAAGCCGACCCTCCACCACATTGAACTCCACAAACAAACGGAAGGCTTCAGACTTCTCCTTCAAGAAATATACCCAAGTGTATCTTGAGTAGTCATCAATCAGAACGAGCATGTATCTGCTCCCACCAAGGCTTGCAGTGACGGTTGTGTTGGGTACATTGGTCAAATGTACCTGATTTGAAGAAGCCTCACCTAACTCAATGATATACATCATAATGTGTTTGATGTTTGTTTGAGTTACTTGTGCAGGTTAGGAATACACTGGACTGAAGCTAAAAGTTTCTAAGTCCATGTGTCGACACCCAGAGGGAAAGTGTCGACACTTGAGAAAGCTTGTGTCGACACCCAGACAAGCAGTGTCGACACTTGGAGTCATTGTGTCGACACCTGGGAAGAAGAGTCGACACCAATCAGAAAGTGTCGACACTTGGAGCTGTGTCGACACTCAGTGAAGAAGTATGCAGAAAAGCTGTGTCGACACTTAGCAGAAGTGTCGACACCTAGAAGAGCTGTGTCTACACCAGAAAGTGTCGACACTTGGAGTTGTGTCGACACTCAGCAAAAGTCTGCAGAATCTAAGTACAAGTGTCGACACTCAACACAATGTGTCGACACTATGCAGAAGAGTCAACACTTAAAGAAAGTGTCGACACCCAGCACAATGTGTCGACACTTAGCTAAAGACTCAGTATTTGAAGTAAGTGTCGACACTCAACACAATGTGTCGACACTATGCTGAAGAGTCAGTATTTGAAGAAAGTGTCGACACTCAGCACAATGTGTCGACACACAACCAGGAGACTCTACACTTGAAGAAAGTGTCGACACAAGGAGCTGTGTCGACACTTAGCAAAGAACAGAAAAGTTACAAAATATTCTAAGTACAAGTGTCGACACTAAAGGAATGTGTCGACACTCAGCTGAAGAAACAAAAGTGAAGACTTGTGTCGACACCAAGAAGCAGTGTCGACACTTGACAGTTTCAACACATGAAGATGTGTCGACACAAAGGAGCTGTGTCGACACTTCGAAGAATACAGTTAAAGAATGAAGTACAAGTATTTGTGTCGACACTCAATTTCAGTGTCGACACATGCAGAAGAATCTGTGTCGAGACATACAAGGAATTGTGTCGACACCTTGTAGACTTGTGTCGACACTTACACAACATGTGTCGACACTTGGCCTATAAGTGTCGACACTTAAGAACAGAAAGTCTCGACACTATCTGACAGTTAGAGAATTTCAAGAAGTAACTGGTTGACATGACAGCTGCCGATCCAGCCGGTCTACATCAACTGTCAGAGATATCAGAAGTCTGTTATGAACCGGACCAGCCAGTTACCATGAAGGAAGCCTATAAATAGGCACCCATAGTTTACAGACTAAGATTGATGAAGTGATATAGAAGTGGTTGAAAAAGTTTTTGATAGAGAGAGTTCAGATCTTTGTAAAAGTGGTATATTGAGTATCAACACAAGAAGATCTTGCTGTGCATCGGCAGATCTAAGAAGTTGGAGAGAGAGAGCTCCAACCAAGTATTCAGTCTTTGGAACTAAGGCTGAGAAGAAGAATTCAGAGTCATCTGGATTTCAAGAAGCAGAGGTCAAGGAACAACTGCAGAAGATTCAGACTAATTCAGTTCTAATCAAGAAGCTTTGAAGGAAGCTAAGTCAGTTTGGATCTAACTGAGTTCTTCCAAGAACTCTTCAAGAATCTCTCAACTCCTCTCTTATTTTCTGAGTTGTAGAGTTAGCTATTGTACTTTCTATTTTAACTTGTAGGATCCATTGGATCTGAGAGAATTGTAAGCCTATATTATAAAGGCTGAGGGTAGGGCTTGCTTGCCTGAGTGTAGGAGTTGAAGAACTCTGAGTGTAGGCCTTAATTGGCTGAGTGTAGGCCTGGGTGGCTGAGTGTAGGCCTTTTGGCTGAGTGTAAGGCTTTGGGCCTGAGGTAGGAACCTAGTTGGGTTCTGAGTTAGTGGAGAAGTTTGGCCGAATCTAGTACACTGCTAGATAGGCGAAGGGGGAAAGTGGATGTACCCAAAGATTGGGGAACCACTATAAATTAGTGTGTCTTCTGTGCTGTGCTGTGCTGTGGAATTACTGTTTATTTCTGTAATTGCTGTTAGTTATAATAATCTGTGAAATAACTGTTGAGCTGCCAACAAAATTGCAAAAAGGTTTAGGTCACCTATTCACCCCCCCCCTCTAGGTGTTTAGGTACCATATCTTTCAAGTGGTATCAGAGCCAGGTTTCTCAAAAAGGACTAACTGTCTGAGGAGATCCAGTTTGGCAGATTCAGTGTAAGTCAGGAAACAGTTTCAAGAAAATCAAGAAACATGGGGTCTTCAGAGAATCACAAGGAATTGGGTTCAATGAAACTGCCCATATGCAGAAAGGAGATTTTTGGAATCTGGAAAGAAAGGGTAAGGCTGTTCATGGAGGCCTCTGACCCTAGGATCTACATCACAGTCAAAGAAGGGCCCTATGTGCCCATGAAGATTTCAGTCTTGGATGCTACACAGAGAACTCCAAAGGATTTTTCTGAGATGACCAAGGATGAGATTGTCCTAGCTACAATGGACAAAAGGGCACAGAACATCATAGTTAGTGCAATTGATGATGCCACCTTCCAGAACCTTATTCACTGTAAAACAGCAAAAGAAATGTGGGATACCCTCATTGTCTACATGGAAGGTTCTGAAGAAGTAAGACAAGATAGGAAGTCCTTGCTTAATCAAGAATATGAGAGCTTTAGGCAAGGAAGAGGAGATAGCATCACTGAATGCTACAAGAAGTTTTATAGAATTGTTAATGAACTCATGTCCTATGGAAGAGAGTTCTCTAACTATGAATTGAATGATAAATTCTTAAGGTCCCTAACCAAAGACTGGGACACCAAGATCTGTGCCATCAGAGAAATGGCAAAGTTGGGAGAAATTCCTCCTCCCACACTGTTTGACAAGTTGTTATCTTATGAGATGCAATTGTCAGTAAGAAAAGAGGAGGAAAAGTCAACAAGGACTGAACACAGGGAAAGGACTGTTGCCTTTAAGTCAGAAGTACCTAGAAAGAACAGGACTAAGTCATCAACTCCTCCTCCAGAGGTAGTTGAATCAGAATCTGATGAGTCTGTTAGCACTAAATCTACAAGCAGTGAAAGTGATGAAGATTTTGCTGCATTCACCAGACATTTTCAGAAATTCCTTAAGAAGAAACAGTGGAGGTCCAGACCTTCATATTCCAAAGGGAAAGAAGTCCAGTATCAGGAGAAGAAGCCTTCAAAGAAGGATAAGAAAAAGACAAAGACTAGTAAGGCAACTGAGTCTAAGATTGTGTGTTACTGCTGCAATAGACAGGGTCATGTTATTGCAGATTGTCCTGAAAGAAGAAAAGAATCCAGTGACAAAAAGAAGACTCACTTCAAAGGAAAGAAGGAGAAGTCCTTTGTTACAAAGAATGAGAAGACTCTTTCAGACATTTCTTCTTCAGACACTGAGACAGATGCTGAAGCCTACATAGGGCTATTTGCTGAAGAAGAAGAAGAGTTTATGCAGATCATGGAATCAATATATGAACAAGAAGAGTGTCAGTGCCAAGGACTGATGGCATTGACTGAAAGTACCAAAATCCTGGAGCAGCCAGGACCTAGTCAGGTACAAAGTCCAACTCAAAGTTCAGATTTCAGTTCTAGTTCAGAGTCAGATTCATCTTCATCAAGTGATGGAAGTGTTTCTGAATCTGAGGGAGATATTCATCAGCTCTTAGATGAATACCAAGTACTGTTGCAAGCCTATAAGAAAAACAAGATGCTAGCCAAAAGTCAGGCAAAGGAGATTGCTGATCTCAAGGCAGCTGCAATAGATTTTGAGAAGCAGTATGATCAAAAACTGAATGAAGTAGCCAGGCTGAAACACATTACTGTGATTCAGATGGGTACTATTACATTTAAGAATGATCAAATTAAGAGACTGGAGATCAATCTCCAGAAGGAAAAAGAACTTGCTGCCAGGTTTTCAAAACCTAAATCAGTATTACCATTAATTGATGAATTTATTCATCAAAAAGGCAAAGCTGGACTAGGTTTTGTTAGACTTGCAGGGACTGTACAGTCCAAGTTCAAGTCCAAGGGTAAAGCCCCAACATTCAACAAGCCTGCTGTAGTCAAGACAGCAAAGGTTGTATCTAAGCAAAGGTACAACAAGTTTGAATGCTGGTGCTGTGGCAAGGTTGGCCACTTTGCCTTGGACTGTTGGCACAATGCTAGTGCCAAGTTGAGTAGCAAGTTACCTGATGGAAAGCCAGTAGGTAGCTATGTCAAGTTGCAAACTAACAATCACCAAGGACCCAAGTTTACTTTGGGTTCTAAGGTTCATTAAATTGTTTTGCAGGTGAATCCAAGTGGCCATACCCCTACATGGTACTTGGATAGTGGATGTTCCAGACACATGACTGGAACTAGGGGACTACTGAAGGACTACATCCCAATCAAAAATGGTCCAAAGGTGACCTTTGGTGGTTTTGAAAAAGGAATCATCAAAGGGTTTGGTAACATTTCTTCTAACCTTGTTACCATTACTCAAGTGGCTTATGTTAAAGGTTTGAAACACAATCTTATAAGTATAAGCCAATTAAGTAATGTAGGGTATGACATCTCATTTGTTAAAAATGGTTGTCATATCAAGAGGTCAAGTGATCAAGAGATCATTTTGACAGGATATAGAAAGAGAAATGTCTATTGTTTAGACATTATGGTTGAGAACAATAGTTCTCCAGTATGTCTTGTAGCTGATGAGACAGTCTCTCAATGTGTCAAATGGCACAAGAGGCTTGCTCATCTTAATTACAAGACTATTGGCAAACTCTTTAGTAAAGAGTTAGTGAGGAATGGTCCTCAAGTTAAGTGTGTCAAAGATGGCATTTGCTCAGCTTGTCAAAAGGGCAAGCAGACTAAATCCACCTTTAGAAGCTTAGACAACAAAGATGCTGTGAGGTGTCTATACCTCTTGCATATGGATCTATTTGGTCCAATGCCAGTTCACAGCTTAGGTAGGAAGGTCTACACCTTTGTAGTGGTTGATGACTACTCAAGGTTTTCCTGGGTGTTCTTCTTAAAGCAGAAATCTGAGACACCTAGTGTCTTCTATAGTTTTGTTAAGCAAATTCAGAATGAATTGAACTGTACAGTGGTCAAAATTAGAAGTGACCATGGTACAGAGTTTCAGTCTGAAAGCATGACAAAGCTGTGTGAAGACTATGAGATATTTCAAGAATTCTCTTCACCTAGAACACCTCAGCAAAATGGCATTGCTGAAAGGAAAAATAGGACCTTGATAGAGGCTGGTAGAACCCTATTAAGTGATTCATCACTGCCAGAATATTTCTGGGCTGAAGCAGTTAACACTGCATGTCATGTGATAAATAGGGCTACCATCACTAAAAGGTTAAACAAGACCCCCTATGAAGTTGTGAAAGGCAGGAAACCAAATCTATCCTATTTCAGGATTTTTGGTTGCAAATGCTTCATACTAAACAATGGAAAGTCTTACCTAACTAAGTTTGCTGCCAAGTCCCAAGAGGGAGTATTTGTTGGGTACAGCAATAATAGTAAGGCTTATAGAGTCTACAACTTGACTACACAAGTTGTAGAGGAGTCTGTGCATGTAGTTTTTGATGAGACACAACTAATTAACAATGAGTTGTCTAGCAATGTATGCAGCCCCACAGGTCTTACTAAGAAGATGGACAAGCTAGCCATAGAAGATGTACCTGCTGCAAGACAGCAAGTAGAAGAAGATGGCTTATGTCCAGGGGGAGAACTACATGTACCAGGAGCTGAAGAAGTACAAGGAACTCAGCATGATGAAGATGCTGAAGAAGTTCAACCAGAAGTAAGGATGCCTCCAGCCAACAGGCATCTAAGAGATCATCCAGTAGAGCTGATAATCGGAGATCCAAGACAAGGTGTTCAGACAAGGAGCAGAAATCAGAATGCTGAAGTATATTCAAGTTTTCTGTCTCAAATAGAACCAAAGAAATTTGAAGAAGCTATACAAGATCCACAGTGGACTGAAGCAATGCAGGAGGAGCTTAATCAGTTCAAAAGGTGCAAGGTTTGGGATCTGGTTCCTAAGCCTAAAGACCACAATGTTATAGGAACTAAGTGGATCTACAGAAATAAGTTAGATGAACAAGGGGTCATCATAAAGAATAAAGCAAGACTGGTTGCAAAAGGATATAGGCAAGAAGAAGGTATTGATTTTGATCAAACCTTTGCTCCAGTAGCCAGACTGGAAGCCATAAGGATGTTCTTGGCCTATGCAACCTATCAAGGATTCAAGGTATACCAAATGGATGTCAAGTCAGCATTCCTAAATGGTAATTTGAAAGAAGAAGTCTATGTGGAGCAGCCTGCAGGTTTTGTTGATCCAACTTTACCTCATTATGTGTATAGACTTAGGAAAGCATTATATGGGTTAAAACAAGCACCTAGAGCTTGGTATGAAACCCTATCTAGTTTCCTCATTGAGAACAAGTTCTCAAGGGGGAAAATAGATAAGACTCTATTCCTTAGGGAATCTAGAGGCAAAGTAATACTTGTCCAAATATATGTAGATGACATTATATTTGGGTCTACTGAAAGTAGCCTTTGCAAAAAGTTTGCAAAGCTTATGCAAAGTCAATTTGAGATGAGTAGTATGGGAGAACTGAAGTTTTTCTTGGGTCTCCAAGTTAAACAGACTGAAAATGGTTTATCCATATGTCAGTCCAAGTTCACCCTAGAACTCATAAGGAAATATGATATGGATTCCTCCAGTACCATGAAGACTCCTATGGGGTCAAGTATGTCTCTAAGCAAGGATGATGCAGGGAAACCTGTAGATGAAACCTTGTATAGAGGGATAGTTGGCTCCCTACTATACTTGACTGCAAGTAGGCCTGACATTATGTATGCTACATGTGTTTGTGCCAGGTATCAAGCCTGCCCTAAAGAGTCTCACTTGACTGCAGTCAAGAGAATCTTGAGATATCTAAAGGGCACACCTTATCTAGGCCTCTGGTACCCCCTAGGAATGGAGATTTTGATCTAACAGGCTATTCAGATGCAGACTTTGCAGGATGCAAAGAAGATAGAAAGAGCACTACTGGATCCTGTCAATTCCTAGGTGGAAGAATAATTTCATGGAGCAGTAAAAAGCAGACTAGTGTGGCTATTTCCACAGCTGAGTCAGAATATGTAGCTGCAGGAAGTTGCTGTGCTCAACTTCTGTGGATTCAACATCAGTTAGAAGACTATGGATTTCAGGTAAGTAGAACTCCACTTTACTGTGATTCTACTAGTGCTATTTCAATAGCTAACAATCCTGTATCACATAGTAGAACTAAACATATTGAGATTAAATATCACTTTCTTAGAGAGCATGTAGAAAGAAATGATATTGCACTTGAATATGTTAGAACTGATAATCAGATAGCAGATATGTTTACTAAGCCCTTAGAAGAAGCTAAGTTCAATAGGTTCAAAATTGAACTAGGTATGATAAACTTAGACTAAGTTTACAGAACTAAAAATTGGCTAAGTAAAAAGGTGTCGACACATAGACAAGTCTATGTCGACACAGAATAGTAAGTGTCGACACTTCAGGAAAATGGTGTCGACACATCTAGGAAGTTGGTGTCGACACTTCAGAATGTTAGTGTCGACACATGTCGAGTTGGTGTCGACACTACAGAATGTTAGTGTCGACACATGTCGAGTAGGTGTCGACACATCCAATAAGGTGTCGACACTTAAGTTTTACTCAGAATTTACTAAGTACAGTCTCGACTACATGTCGAGTAGTGTGGTGTCGACACTTAACCAAGTGTCGACACATAAAATCTGTTGACTAAATTTGTGTCGACACATGAGTGTCGAGACATTATAAGTCAGTGTCGACACTTATTGACAGTGTCGACACATCTTTAATAATCCATCCCGCCTGTTCGTCTTCAAACCAGAAAGGTATAAATAGGATTCTGTCTTTGTTTGTCGACACGCTTTCAAAAGTTTCGAGACCAAAACTCTTGTGTCGACATTTCTCTCTTCTCAAGACTAAATCTTCAAACCCTAATGGCTCCCAAGCTCGAGGAGAATGTTAACGAAGGGTATGAGCTCGTGCGAGGTGCTTTTGCCGATGGCGATCAAGAAATCAAGTCGATGGTAACCCTAGTCACCGATTCGGGATTGGAGTTCTTGGTTTCAGAACCATCCAAGATATGGAAGAAAGAAGTGCTTGAATTTCTTACTGGAGCAACTGTGGATGACTCTGGATACATGATCAAATCCAGAGTGCATGGCACCAAGGTCAAGGTATCACCCAAAAGTCTGAGAAAGGTACTTCAGCTACCTAAGACTCAAGAAGAAGAAGAAATTTCTATATCCAAGACCAGGGAAGCTTTGGTCTGGTGTGGTCTTGATTCTAAGATGAAAATAGGTTCTGTCTTTAACAGAAAAGGCATGAACATTCAAGGAAAATTTCTGTCAGAGATAGTAGGCAAGGTCATTCTCAGTAAAACTGGAGGGCATGACAGGGTGTCAGCCTCCATGTTCAACATTATGACCAGAATCATCTTCAACCTCAAAACAGACTGGTCTATGATTGTATTTGAGAAAGTGAAGGAAAGTCTGAAGAAGCCCAATCTGGGCAGGATATTAAGTCTCTACCTGGCTGGTACAATACCAGAGGTAATGAGCTCTGCTGCTGGAACTAAAATCAATCACATGAGGAGAATGGATTCAAGGATATTCTCCAGGTGGGAAAGGGTGCTGTCAAAGGAATTGACCACCCCTGAGAAACAAGCTTCAAGGAAGGATTCTCCTCCAAGGAAGAAGAGAAAAACTGCTGTTGTGGCCCAAGTGTCCTCAAGCAGTTCTGGAAGTGAAGAACAGGTGGTATTCACACCTGATAATCAAGTGGAGGAGATAGTAGAAAAGACCCCTGCTGCTAAAGATGTGGCTGAGACTCAGGGGGAGCTGCCTCACACTAGCCCCATCCCTAGGGATCCAAGCCAGGGGGAGCTTCCAGGTGTAGCAGAACCATCTACACTGGAGAGTGAGCAAGCCACCATCCTCATCCAAGAGGTACTTGTTGACCTTAATACTTTCAATTTTTCTATAATAAATTCTGATTTGTCTGATGACCATCAGCAGAATCAGCAAGCAACTCAAGAACCAGATGTTGTTCTCCAAGACACATCTGTTGTAGCTGATGAACACAGTACATCTCCTGCACAGTCACCCCCAGAATATACAATGGAAGATCTATTTCTAAATTTAGATCAAGAAGATTTTGACATGGACAAAAATGCTGCTACTGAAGAGAAGGGTGCTGCTGCTGAGGGGGAGAATCTGGATGTTCAGGAAGAGCCTATAAGGCTAGATACTGAGAAGGCACAAGATGTGCAAACTGAAAAACCATCAAGCCCTAAGGATAGGGTGGATATAGCCAGTACATCAGAGTCTGAGGATGATGAAACTGAGCAAGCTAAGAAGAAACAATTCTTTGTTTTCAAAAGAAGGAGCCAGAGCTATAAGAAGGCTCTACAAACTGTTGCTCAACACTCACTAGTCCAACAAGCTCCATCAACTGATTATAGTAGCCTAATGGTAGCAATGCAAGTTAAGCTGGATGAGCAAAGGAGGGCCATAGAGACATATATTGATGAAAGCCAAAAGTCTCTACAATTTGATCTAGCTCAAGATATCAAATCAATAAGGTTTGAAATGAATTTGAATAAGAAGGAAATGACTGACTGCTTCCACAAGGGTGGTAATGCAGTGGTCTATTTGGCAACTCACCAGGAGAAAATCAAGTCTCAAGTAGATGATATAGCACAGAAGCAAGGCTATGTGCTGGAAAATCAATTGAGAATGAATGATAATCTGACAGCTTCTCACAATGCAATAGTCACTGAACTGAAGAGTAAGTCTGCTGAACCTTCAACATCATCTGCTGCTGCCAAAGCTGAATTTGATAAAGTATTTCAGGAAGAAATTGCTGCTGTCAAGAATGCAATCAAAGATTCACAGAAGGTCATTTCTGAACAACTTACAAAGCTAAGACCTTTCTTTAAAGAGGGAATCAGGTACTTGGACAGCCAAATCAGATTCCAAAAAGATGATGTGAGAGATCATGTAGCACAAGAAGTCATAAAGGGGGAGAGGGTGTTAGTCAAAGCTAGCTCTGACCATGCCAAATGGATTTCTAATTCCATCAGAGCTACACTGGGCTATCCTCCCCTGTGTGATGATGACAATGTAGCTGAATCTGGTATTCAAAGTGCATATCTTGGAGGTGAGCAACAGGAAGTAGCTCAGGTGATCTATCCACCTCCAGATTTTGAAATGGTTCATGCTGATGTAAGCACAATGTATAGTCCAACTGCTGGTAAGCCTAATATTGTTCTGGAAAAGGTTGTTCAACCTATTACAGCAGCTATGCAAGAGGCTTTGGACAAAGAAGAAGAGACTAGGCTGTCAAAGAAGAAGTTCAGGGAACTTGCTGAGCAAAAACCAGATTTTGAACAGTGGAGCCCTACTTCTAGGAACATCATTCTCACAGCCTGGAAAGCAGCCAAGGACAATGCCCATGAGAGGAACAAGTGGTTCTCAGAGGCAGAATGGAGGAAGCATGAGAGTAGGCAGGAAGCCATTGTCCAACATAGAAGGAAGGCTAAGTTAGGAAAGCTACCTCCTACAGCTGTGGAGCCTAGCAAGTACTTTCCTAAGCCCTATCATTATTTTGAAAGGCAGAAAATCAAGGCTGAAGAACAGAAGAAGAAGGACTCCAAAGGGAAGAAGCCTGCTGATGCTGAGCCTGCTGCTGCTGCTGCTGTAAAGGCCAAAGTGCAAGCTGGAAAAGGCATAGTCATAAAAGAACCAGAGCAGAATTAGACTAAGATTAAACTGAAGAATGTTGTAATCTGTTACATCAAACATTTTGTGTAAATCATTGAAAATGTATTAACAACAATGTTTGAACAATTTTTGTTAAATAACTTTCATGATTGTTCAGATGAATGTGTCTAATTCTTGTTTGTTCTGTAATGCTGAATGAGTATACATGTGTGCTTTATTACATGTTTAAGTTTAACTCTGTTGACATATACCTGTTTTACATCATTTTATAATTTTTAATTATGAGTGGTGTATATCATTGACTAAGGGTTATGACATCTCCAAATAGGGGGAGATTGTTGGGTACATTGGTCAAATGTACCTGATTTGAAGAAGCCTCACCTAACTCAATGATATACATCATAATGTGTTTGATGTTTGTTTGAGTTACTTGTGCAGGTTAGGAATACACTGGACTGAAGCTAAAAGTTTCTAAGTCCATGTGTCGACACCCAGAGGGAAAGTGTCGACACTTGAGAAAGCTTGTGTCGACACCCAGACAAGCAGTGTCGACACTTGGAGTCATTGTGTCGACACCTGGGAAGAAGAGTCGACACCAGTCAGAAAGTGTCGACACTTGGAGCTGTGTCGACACTCAGTGAAGAAGTATACAGAAAAGCTGTGTCGACAATTAGCAGAAGTGTCGACACTTAGCAGAAGTGTCGACACCTAGAAGAGCTGTGTCTACACCAGAAAGTGTCGACACTTGGAGTTGTGTCGACACTCAGCAAAAGTCTGCAGAATCTAAGTACAAGTGTCGACACTCAACACAATGTGTCGACACTATGCAGAAGAGTCAACACTTAAAGAAAGTGTCGACACCCAGCACAATGTGTCGACACTTAGCTAAAGACTCAGTATTTGAAGTAAGTGTCGACACTCAACACAATGTGTCGACACTATGCTGAAGAGTCAGTATTTGAAGAAAGTGTCGACACTCAGCACAATGTGTCGACACACAACCAGGAGACTCTACACTTGAAGAAAGTGTCGACACAAGGAGCTGTGTCGACACTTAGCAAAGAACAGAAAAGTTACAAAATATTCTAAGTACAAGTGTCGACACTAAAGGAATGTGTCGACACTCAGCTGAAGAAACAAAAGTGAAGACTTGTGTCGACACCAAGAAGCAGTGTCGACACTTGACAGTTTCAACACATGAAGATGTGTCGACACAAAGGAGCTGTGTCGACACTTCGAAGAATACAGTTAAAGAATGAAGTACAAGTATTTGTGTCGACACTCAATTTCAGTGTCGACACATGCAGAAGAATCTGTGTCGAGACATACAAGGAATTGTGTCGACACCTTGTAGACTTGTGTCGACACTTACACAACATGTGTCGACACTTGGCCTATAAGTGTCGACACTTAAGAACAGAAAGTCTCGACACTATCTGACAGTTAGAGAATTTCAAGAAGTAACTGGTTGACATGACAGCTGCCGATCCAGCCGGTCTACATCAACTGTCAGAGATATCAGAAGTCTGTTATGAACCGGACCAGCCGGTTACCATGAAGGAAGCCTATAAATAGGCACCCATAGTTTACAGACTAAGATTGATGAAGTGATATAGAAGTGGTTGAAAAAGTTTTTGATAGAGAGAGTTCAGATCTTTGTAAAAGTGGTATATTGAGTATCAACACAAGAAGATCTTGCTGTGCATCGGCAGATCTAAGAAGTTGGAGAGAGAGAGCTCCAACCAAGTATTCAGTCTTTGGAACTAAGGCTGAGAAGAAGAATTCAGAGTCATCTGGATTTCAAGAAGCAGAGGTCAAGGAACAACTGCAGAAGATTCAGACTAATTCAGTTCTAATCAAGAAGCTTTGAAGGAAGCTAAGTCAGTTTGGATCTAACTGAGTTCTTCCAAGAACTCTTCAAGAATCTCTCAACTCCTCTCTTATTTTCTGAGTTGTAGAGTTAGCTATTGTACTTTCTATTTTAACTTGTAGGATCCATTGGATCTGAGAGAATTGTAAGCCTATATTATAAAGGCTGAGGGTAGGGCTTGCTTGCCTGAGTGTAGGAGTTGAAGAACTCTGAGTGTAGGCCTTAATTGGCTGAGTGTAGGCCTGGGTGGCTGAGTGTAGGCCTTTTGGCTGAGTGTAAGGCTTTGGGCCTGAGGTAGGAACCTAGTTGGGTTCTGAGTTAGTGGAGAAGTTTGGCCGAATCTAGTACACTGCTAGATAGGCGAAGGAGGAAAGTGGATGTACCCAAAGATTGGGGAACCACTATAAATTAGTGTGTCTTCTGTGTTGTGCTGTGCTGTGGAATTACTGTTTATTTCTGTAATTGCTGTTAGTTGTAATAATCTGTGAAATAACTGTTGAGCTGCCAACAAAATTGCAAAAAGGTTTAGGTCACCTATTCACCCCCCCCTCTAGGTGTTTAGGTACCATATCTTTCAGGTTGGTCCCATCAATTCTCCATGGATGCACTCCAATGGTCTCTTGCTCCTTATTTGTGATTTATCAAATGGAAGGCGATGAGCCTTGCCGTACTGACATCTCACGTAAACTTGACCATCACCAAATGAAGAAAGCTTATACAAGCCTTTTATAAGGCTTCTGTTAGCCATAGCCTTCAACTTATCCATTCCTACATGCCCCAGCCTTTCATGCCAAATAACAGCATTATCGTTTTCTCTCATCTGATCAACATAAGAGTTAGTAGCAAGAACAAACAAGTTTTTAACTCTCCTCCAAACATGAGCAACACCAGCCTTAACCGTTGATACGTTGCGAAGGAACTTCACTTCTGTTAGCCCAAATAGAACGTGATAACCCACGTCGACCGCATTGGTCACAGAGAAGAGGTTCTTTTTCATGCCCAGTACGTGATACACACTCCTTAATGTGAGTGGCCCCTTATCACTACCTAAAGACACAACACCCTCCTTCTCCACTGCATAAATAGTATTATCAGCAGTTATAATAGCTTCATTACCTGAGTAGGCTTGCAGAGAAGAGAACTTCGACTTCTCTCCGGTGAGGTGATGACCACACCTGGAGTCCACGATCCAATCATCGTTGAAGTCGACATCGGACAAGGCACGGACACAAGTGTCCGTCATGAAGACTCTGCCCCATCTAGCTTCCTCGCTCTTATAGCAAGCTTTTAACTTTCCTGCAGCATGCCCAGACTGCAGTTTGACCTTGCAGTCACGCTTGAAGTGTCCCCGCTGATGACACCTATAGCACTTCAGGTTCTTCTTCCAATCCTTCTTATGAGCAGCGCTCCTCTCTGACTGATGATAAGTTGAAGGCTTATTTTCAGCAGCGATCTTCTTCTTATTCCCTTCCCATCCTTTCTTCTTCTTACCTGAGAAGAGAGCTTCACTGCCTTCCTCAATGATTATGACTCCAGCCACCTGCCTTACTAAACTCTCCTGCGAAGACAGCAGGTTCTCAAGCTCCAGCAGCGATGGCTGAGTAGCCCAGCCTTGAGCAGATGTAACAAAGACAACATACTCCTTCCGCAAGTCGTGGATTATGTGCCTTTTCATCTTAGCCTCAGAGATAGGCTCATCTGAATCAAGCGCTGACAGCTCTACACACAAGCTCTTCATCTTTAGAAATAACTTTGAGATGGTTATGTCTCCTTGAGTTATCCTCGCCAACTCATTCTCTAGAAACTGACGTCTAGACACATTCTTCTTATTGAACAACTCATCAATTGTTGTCCAAATGTCAGCAGCAGACTCATATCCAATGATGTGATCAAACAGTTCTGGTGATACGGCCCTCTTGAGAACAAACTCCGCCTTAGCATTTGTTTTTCTCCAGAGCCTCACCTGCTCAGCAGTACCAAATGCAGCATTCACTTCATGTCTATTGTCACAACCCGCATTTTCTCAACGATAAAATCGTATCAGAGCAAGAGAAAACACGTGCCGTGATGCCACGCCGTGCAGGGGATAACTGCACGCGCTCAGGCAAAACTCCAGACCTTAGAATTAAGGAAAATCGTTGATTAATTATGAAAGAAAAGCAGTTATGTTGATTGGCCGTATCCCTCGGCACGGTGGATCAGCTAGTCCACAATTAAAAGTATAAGTATACGCAGCAGAAAATAGTTTGGTTCAATTAAGTTGACACCCTAGTGAGCATGAGTGTCCCCGAGGGACAACTCATGGTAAGCACGATTCTAAAGTGAATATAATAGATATAAAAAGGTAGTCTTTTTACGCTAAGGAAATATAGTGACATTGTTTTATAATTATGCTATGCATGATATACATATAATAATGCTTTTAGGGTTTAAAATATCTAACATGCAACCTAGCAAAAATCCTTCCCAGAAGCAAGTAAACAACCACTAATAGGCAAAAACAGCAGTTTAAGTTCATACCCAGCATCGCAAGAAGCCACCAGTGGGCGCCAACAACCTGACACGAACCCACTGGTGAGTATGTATGTCTATACAGAAAAGTAAAGAACTACCTCACAGAATCTGGATCAGCTGTCTCCGCTACCCAAGAGGCCACAAACCAGCCCCTCCAAAAGAACTAGCCGCTGAACCGGCTACAACCTGGACCTGAGGCATTTAAGAAAAGAACACCTCAGCAAGGAAATAATCAAAAGTGTAAATAAAGCATTAGAGTTAAGAGCAAAAAGAAGGGTTTACCAACCCGACAACAAGCTGCTATAAGCAAAAGAAAGAGCATGACAGTAAGATAAGAGCACTGTCTAAAGCACAGCAAAGCACACCAAGTGCGAGCAATAAAAGCAACAAGCTCAACAAAGAGTCTAACATTCCTAATACGTGGGTAAGTGGCAGTGGTCAAAAACATGGATCTGAATACATAACCAAAATCAGATCCAACAAAAAGGGCTAAGGGGTCGCCAGTGGCAGCTTTAGGGTCCCACACACCAACCCAAACCAGGGCAAACAGGCGGTGGCCACAGCTCTCCACGTCAAAATCCACCCCTCGAGAGGCCACTAAAACTCCACCACCTGCCACAACCCAAGAGTCGGCAAGCAAAGATTTGCCGAACACCCAATACCACCCCCTAAAGGAAGGGAAAAGTCACACTAACAATCCTAAGGTACACATGAACTCAAGACAGAAATGTCGAGCCCACTCGACGCAACGTTGAGTAAACTCCACTCACCTGACGCCTAAAAAAATACTTAGCCGCAAGTCCTAAGCTAGGTGACGGCGTTGAGTGAGCTCGGCTCACTCGACGCTGTCAGCGCTTCCCACTTAGGGTAAACGTAAGTCTTGCTAAAATCGCAGCCTAAGCCCTCTCATGCGCGAGAACAGAGAGTTGGAGATTTAATCCCAACCCTCCGTTCCGTCCTAACTACTCGGAGCTACCACAGCTAACCCTAAACTGTAACTAACAGCAACCTCACCCTAACTCTAGCTACCCACTGGACACTAAACATCCGACAAAAAGGAGGACATTGATTAAAATTCCAGAAAAAAGAAATAAAGAATCAGCACTTGATTAGAAGTTTGATGAAATAATTCAACCTGCTGCCCTAGGGAGGAAAAACAAGGAGAACAGAGCTTATGCACAAGAAATAAAAACAGATCATGGGTTAGAAATAAATTTGGCAAGGGCAAGGGGCCACTTGCCTCTACCTCTTCGAAAAAATAAACAACAGCCGCACCACGGCTTGGCTCCGGCGGCAAGATCGGCCACCTAGACGTCCAAAGCTGAAACTTGAGGGAAGAAAGAAATCAGATATTTAGAAATTCCTGGAATCGAACCCTAAATCAAGAAAAACTTACATGGAAGGGAAGATCTAGCCGAGAGCAAACCGAATCCGCTATCACACGAGAAAAACGGGCTCTAACCTTCCCGAAATCGCCGGCCAAAACAACCACCGCCTCCTCTCAAAACCCTTCCGCTGGAAGCTCTCCAGACTCGGGAACGATGAAAATGAGGAGGAAAAGCAGTCCACGGCAATAAAAGATGATTTCAGGAAAAAAGTACGGAACACGCCCAAGACACGCCCGTGACACGGCCCGACACGCCCGTGTCACGGGGCGTGTACTCACACACTCGACGAACGTCGATCTCCACTCGACGAAAACACGGGACACGCCCCCCAGACACGCCCGTGACACGGCCCGACACGCCCGTGTCACGGGGCGTGTACTCACGCACCTACCCACTCGACGAAAGTCGATCTCCGCTCGACGAAGCAAGGGACACGCCCTGTGACATGCCCGTGTCACAGGCCGTGTACCAACTCGAACACCGCCCGACGATCGTGGAGCGCCGAACATCGAACAGAGAGACACGACCCAATGTCACGCCCGTGTTCGACACGACACGCCCGTGACAGGGCCGTGTTCTCACTAAACACCGCCTGACGACCATCGAGCGCAGCTCGACGAACCGAAGGGGGACACGCCCGTGACACGCCCGTGTCACGGCCGTGTTCCTACAAAAAAAACCCTGTCGACCAAAAATTCGTCGACTGGAGAAACGAAAGCTCTACCCGAGCACGACACGCCCTGGGTCACGGGCGTGACCCAGGCCGTGTCACCCAAACTTACACAGAAAAAGAAACCTGCTAATACCTAGCCAACAAGAGACAAGGCACCTGCCTACAAGCTCAGCCACAACGGCCACGCACAGCACAACAAACATTACAAACATGCAGCTAACAAAACAACGCCGAAACGACGCGAAGGCAAACGATCTCGAATTTCGACCAAAACTCGCACCGTAGCTAAACAACCAAGCCACGAAAACAACGGCGAGGTCGAAAAAAACATCCGACGATCGAACACTCGGGCTAACACCTCCCGAAGCCAAAACGCAAGCATTTCCCTAAGAGGCCCAACCGAGTCACCAAAACAGACTCCGGCTAGCTGGGGAAACTTGCCAACTGGCTACAACCAGGCTACACAAGGAACCTACAGAGCTAGGACCGCGCTCTACAACGGCGAAGGGCCGGAAATGCGTCATCGTAACGCCAATCCAAAATCAAACAAAACATAGAAAAACCGGGGGAGTTACAGCCACTCCCCCTAAAAGAAAGTTTCGCCTCGAAACTTTACTCACAACACTCCTATGACGAAGGAGAGAGAAAGAGCCAGGAAAGGACTAAATAATCATAAATAAAACAAAACATACCAGGCACAAGCTCAGGGAAACAGATGAGGGTAAGCCTCCCTCATAGCCGACTCCAACTCCCAAGTCGCGCTTTCTACATCCTGATTTCTCCATAAAACTTTAACCATCGGAATAGACTTCTTCCGCAGCGCACGAACCTGAGAATCCAGAATGCGGACAGGCACCTCCACATAAGAAAGATTCGGCTCCAACTGAGGCACAAAATCCAAAACCTGCCTGCCATTCGATACACATTTCCGCAGCTGACTGACGTGGAAGACATTATGCACGCCAGGGAAGTTTGCGGGCAACGCCAGCCAATAAGCTGATATCCCAATCCGCTCAACAATCGGAAACAGCCCCACGAACCTCGGGTCCAACTTCCTGTTCTTGCCAAAACGCTTGACTTCGATCAACGGGGAGACCTTTAAGAACACGGAGTCCCCCACCAAAAACTCCAAATCCGACCTACGCCGATTGGCATTTTTCTCATATCTCTCCTGGGCTATCCGAAGCTTTTCCCGAATAAGCTTCACAGCAGTTTCCATCTCCTCGAGTGCTTCTGGACCCAACAAAGGCCTCTCGCCAACCTCAGCCCAAAATAAGGGAGTCCTGCAGCGCCTCCCATACAAAGCTTCAAAAGGAGCCATTTGCAAGATTTCTTGATAACTGTTATTATACGCAAATTCCATAAGCCGTAAGCGCTCATCCCACGCTCCTCCGTGCTCCAGAACATAGCATCGGATCATATCTTCCACAATCTGATTTACTCGCTCCGTCTGACCATTGGTCTGGGGATGATAGGCTGTGGAATATCTCAAATCTGTACCCAACCCTTCTTGAAGGCTCTTCCAAAAACGAGACGTAAACCTGGAGTCTCGATCTGATATGATACTCACGGGTACACCATGCAATCTAATAACCTCATCCAAATACAGCTCGGCTATCTTCCTCATCGGATAATCGATCTTAAATGGTACGAAGTGAGCACTCTTCGTCAATTTGTCTACGATCACTCAAACTGAATCATTCCCTTTAGGAGATCTCGGTAAGCCTGTGATGAAATCCATTGAGATACTCTCCCACTTCCACATCGGAATCTCTAAGGGAGTTAGCTTGCCACCAGGCCTCCCATGGTCAGCCTTCACACGCCTGCAAGTGAAGCACTCAGAAACAAATCTGGCTACGTCCTTCTTCATCCCATACCACCACGCAATCTGCTTTAAATCATGGTACATTTTGGTAGACCCTGGGTGGTAGGCAACACTAGATCCGTGGGCTTCCCTGCACACCGTATCCCGGATGTCTCCAACTGCGGGAATGCAAAACCTGTCACGATACTTCAAAGTACCTGCATCATCTATAGAGAAATCTGGTAATTCACCCTTTTCAGCTCGAAGGTACAAATGCAAAAGATCGGGATCATCCTTCTGATGCAGTCGCGTAAGCGCAATCCACGAAGGTTCTGCCACTGCCAAGCTACTCTGCGAATCGCAGCTTCCCACAGAAATGTCCATCAAAAGAAACTCTTCCACAAGACGCTCGGCGGAGAGATTGAAAATCTTTCCTGACTTCCGACTTAGGGCATCGGCCACCACATTCGCCTTACCCGGATGATACTGGATTTCAACATCATAGTCGGCCACGTACTCCAACCACCGCCGCTGGCGCAGATTCAACTCTTTCTGAGTGAAGACATACTTCAAACTCTTATGGTCCGTGAAAATCTTGCACTGCGCGCCATACAGCAAATGCCTCCATAATTTCAACGCATAGATCACAGCTGCAAACTCCAGGTCATGCGTAGGGTAATTCCTCTCATGAGTCTTTAGCTGCCTCGACCTGTACGCAATCACCTTCCCGCCCTGCATCAAAATGCAGCCCAGTCCGACGTGCGACGCGTCCACATATATATCATACTCACTATCTTCAGTAGGCAAAGACAAAACTGGAGCTGAACATAACCTTCTTTTTAATTCCTCAAAAGCCTCCTCACACTTGCCATCCCATATGAAGGCTGCATTCTTCTGCGTCAACCTGGTCAACGGAGCAGACAAAGTAGAGAATCCCTCTACGAATCTCCTATAATATCCAGCCAAGCCCAAGAAGCTTCTGATCTCTTTGGGAGTAACAGGCCTCGCCCATTCCATAACAGCAGCGATCTTTTCTGGGTCCACCGATATTCCCTCCTTATTCACCACGTGGCCGAGAAAAGAAACTTGAGGCAACCAAAATTCACACTTGCTCAGCTTGGCGTAAAGCTTATGGTCTCTCAGAGTCGCCAAGACCAGACGCAGATGCCGATCATGCTCCTCCGCATCTTTGGAATACACCAAAACATCGTCTATAAAGACAATCACAAACTTATCCAGGAAGTCTTTGAAAACTCTGTTCATCAGATCCATAAAAGCTGAGGGCGCATTAGTCAAACCAAATGACATAACTAAAAACTCAAAATGCCCATGACGAGAGCGGAACGCCGTCCGCGGAACATCTGACTCCCGAATCCTCAACTGGTGATAGCCCGATCGAAGATCTATCTTGGAAAACACGGCACTACCACGCAGTTGGTCAAACAGATCGTCAATTTGAGGCAAAGGGTACCTGTTCTTAATAGTAACCTTGTTCAGTTCTCTATAGTCGATGCATAGCCTCATCGACCCATCCTTCTTTTTAACGAACAGCACTGGAGCACCCCACGGTGAAGAACTCGGCCTAATGAATCCTTTTGCCAACATCTCATCCAGCTGACTTCGCAACTCTTCCAGCTCTCGCGGGGCCATCCGGTACGGCGCCTTGGCAATAGGACGCGTGTCTGGCTCCAAATCTATAGCAAACTCGACATCTCGATCGGGTGGGAGACCGGGAAGATCATCAGGAAACACATCGGAGAAGTCACACACCACAGGGATCTCTTGCAAACACGGCACTCTAACAACAGCCCCTACCAGAGAGACCACACAGGCAGAACAACCAGAATCAAGCAACTTCCGAGCACGCACCGCAGAAATGACTGGAGACTCCTGGAGAGAATACCCATAAACGCTCCCTGGCTGACCGTTGTCCTTGACGAAGTCCAAGCGCTTACCCTTGCACTGGATCACAGCATCGTACCTTGACAACCAGTCCATGCCCAAGATAACATCGAAGTCCTCCAGGTCAATCACCTTCAGATCTGCCTTGGCTAGAAAATCCCCCAACAAGATCGGACAATCAAGGACACCCAGGTCCGTAACCACAGAGTCACCGGAGGGGAACTTAATGCAAAATGTACCACCAACACGATCTAGGCCCAAACTGAACCGCTCCACGAAGGCTCTAGCCACAAACGAGTGGGTAGCGCCTGAATCGAAGAGAACGCGCGCCCAGCGGTTCTTTACCTTAAATCGTCCTACAAATAGCGCACGCATCTAAGGAAACAAATGCTAAAACGAAAACTACAACCACAAAGGGAGCATAACGAAACGACTGAGGAGAAATCAAACCTGAGATAACCTGGGTCGAAGTCTGCGCTTCGTCTGCCGAAAGCACATTCAGCTTCCTCTTTCCTCTATCCAACTGCTGAGGCGGTGGCAAAGCCTGGAGGGGTACTGGCTGCAGAATAGGCTGGGACTGTGGGCACTTTGTCTTGAGATGACCCTTCTGCCCACACTGAAAACAGACCTTATCTCTCGACCAGCAACGGGCAGCCTCATGCCCCTTCCTTCCACACAAGGCACACACCAAGTCTCCTCTGGGAGCACCCTGAATTGCGTGTACCTGATCCTTCTTCTGCGCTCCAAACCTTTTGAAACACTTCTCAAAGGGGTGGCCTGGTCGGCCACAGAAACTACAAACCTCTTTGCTCCTCTTTCTCGAGACCGCATCGGGTTCCTGAGGGCTCTTCCCTCCGCCGGACTTTCGCTTATCCTTCCACAACTGCTGACCTCTATTCTTGGCATTCTCAATGGCCTCAACCCTCAAGGCAGCTTCGACCATGCTGGCATAACTGACTGCACCGTAGGCATTCGCTAACTGCTGAATGTCGCTTCTCAGTCCACCCAGAAATCGCTTAACTCGGTCTGCTTCAACACTCACCAAACCAGGAGCAAACCGACTCAACTTACTGAACTCAATCTCGTACTCACTGACCGTGAGTTTCCTCTGCTTCAAATGGAGAAAGTCATTCATCAGCCGGTCCCTCTCGACTGAAGGCAAAAACTTACTCAACAGCATCCCTTTAAATGACTCCCAAGAGCATCCTGCCACCAAGCTCTCCTTCTCCCTCAACCACCAATTCTTTGCTAAGCCCTTGAGCTGGTAGGCAGCGAGCATCACTCTCTGATCATCCGTAATCCCCGAATAAGAGAACATCTCCTCAATAGAAATCAGCCAGTCATCCAAAATCATGAAATCTGCTTGCCCATCATAAGTAGGGGGTCTCAGTCGCTGAAACTGGGATATAAACACCATCTCCGGAGGCACCACAACCAAAGGCACGGGGGGAGCAGGAGGGGCAGGAACAGCTACCCCCTCAGCGGGGTCCGGAACTCTCGGGGCCTGTCCCGCCACCACTGCTACTAGGGACTGAATCTGAGCCTGCATAGCCACCACCTGCCTCGATAGGGTCTCATTACTCTGCCGCAGGTTTTCTACCAACGCCTCGCTCTGCGCTCCTGACGTCTCACCCTCGGATTGGGGGGTCGACCTCGTTGCAGGACGTCTCGCCATCCTATAATCGCACAAGCTTTAGACGAAACTTAGCCCAACAGCTAGAACAAAACTACCTGGTACAGACAAACACACTTAAATATGAACTTCAACTGCAAAACTTGCTCTGGGAGTTGTTTTATCATGATGATGTTATGCTTAACCTAAGATGGTTCACCACCATCATACTAACTCATGTGCCTAAACCATGAATGCATGTATTTGTATTCTTTTTGACTCAAAACCATGTGTGTACATATGTCATCTTGCAAATCTTTGGCTTAACACGTTGTGCTTATGAAATGTTATGCTATGCATGATGTGCTATGCATTCTAAAAAAAGGGCCTTAATGCATGCCATGGGCGGCGTACACATGAAAATGTTATGCATCCCATACTACATAACATTCCCATGCAACGAAAAAAGAAAACGTGCTAGCCGCATTCATGTGGTGAGGTTATGCATCCCATACTACATAACCCTCACATGTTGCCTCCTATGGTGGATCCATATACAAACACATATTATGCATCCCATACTACATAATATGCCCCGTATACTTCTTTATGCTCATGAGTGTAGTGTTCGTGCTTTAGCCAAGACGTGCTGATGACATATCGGTGTGTGTATGGTATGACGCTAACCACTAATGCAAACAAGGGGAAAGGTTGCCCGACCATTTGTCAAGCAACCTCCCTCTGATACCAACTGTCACAACCCGCATTTTCTCAACGATAAAATCGTATCAGAGCAAGAGAAAACACGTGCCGTGATGCCACGCCGTGTAGGGGATAACTGCACGCGCTCAGGCAAAACTCCAGACCTTAGAATTAAGGAAAATCGTTGATTAATTATGAAAGAAAAGCAGTTATGTTGATTGGCCGTATCCCTCGGCACGGTGGATCAGCTAGTCCACAATTAAAAGTATAAGTATACGCAGCAGAAAATAGTTTGGTTCAATTAAGTTGACACCCTAGTGAGCATGAGTGTCCCCGAGGGACAACTCATGGTAAGCACGATTCTAAAGTGAATATAATAGATATAAAAAGGTAGTCTTTTTACGCTAAGGAAATATAGTGACATTGTTTTATAATTATGCTATGCATGATATACATATAATAATGCTTTTAGGGTTTAAAATATCTAACATGCAACCTAGCAAAAATCCTTCCCAGAAGCAAGTAAACAACCACTAATAGGCAAAAACAGCAGTTTAAGTTCATACCCAGCATCGCAAGAAGCCACCAGTGGGCGCCAACAACCTGACACGAACCCACTGGTGAGTATGTATGTCTATACAGAAAAGTAAAGAACTACCTCACAGAATCGGGATCAGCTGTCTCCGCTACCCAAGAGGCCACAAACCAGCCCCTCCAAAAGAACTAGCCGCTGAACCGGCTACAACCTGGACCTGAGGCATTCAAGAAAAGAACACCTCAGCAAGGAAATAATCAAAAGTGTAAATAAAGCATTAGAGTTAAGAGCAAAAAGAAGGGTTTACCAACCCGACAACAAGCTGCTATAAGCAAAAGAAAGAGCATGACAGTAAGAAAAGAGCACTGTCTAAAGCACAGCAAAGCACACCAAGTGCGAGCAATAAAAGCAACAAGCTCAACAAAGAGTCTAACATTCCTAATACGTGGGTAAGTGGCAGTGGTCAAAAATATGGATCTGAATACATAACCAAAATCAGATCCAACAAAAAGAGCTAAGGGGTCGCCAGTGGCAGCTTTAGGGTCCCACACACCAACCCAAACCAGGGCAAACAGGCGGTGGCCACAGCTCTCCACGTCAAAATCCACCCCTCGAGAGGCCACTAAAACTCCACCACCTGCCACAACCCAAGAGTCGGCAAGCAAAGATTTGCCGAACACCCAATACCACCCCCTAAAGGAAGGGAAAAGTCACACTAACAATCCTAAGGTACACATGAACTCAAGACAGAAATGTCGAGCCCACTCGACGCAGCGTTGAGTAAACTCCACTCACCTGACGCCTAAAAAAATACTTAGCCGCAAGTCCTAAGCTAGGTGACGGCGTTGAGTGAGCTCGGCTCACTCGACGCTGTCAGCGCTTCCCACTTAGGGTAAACATAAGTCTTGCTAAAATCGCAGCCTAAGCCCTCTCATGCACGAGAACAGAGAGTTGGAGATTTAATCCCAACCCTCCGTTCCGTCCTAACTACTCGGAGCTACCGCAGCTAACCCTAAACTGTAACTAACAGCAACCTCACCCTAACTCTAGCTACCCACTGGACAATAAACATCCGACAAAAAGGAGGACATTGATTAAAATTCCAGAAAAAAGAAATAAAGAATCAGCACTTGATTAGAAGTTTGATGAAATAATTCAACCTGCTGCCCTAGGGAGGAAAAACAAGGAGAACAGAGCTTATGCACAAGAAATAAAAACAGATCATGGTTAGAAATAAATTTGGCAAGGGCAAGGGGCCACTTGCCTCTACCTCTTCGGAAAAACAAACAACAGCCGCACCACGGCTTGGCTCCGGCGGCAAGATCGGCCACCTAGACGACCAAAGCTGAAACTTGAGGGAAGAAAGAAATCAGATATTTTGAAATTCCTGGAATCAAACCCTAAATCAAGAAAAACTTACATGGAAGGGAAGATCTAGCCGAGAGCAAACCGAATCCGCTATCACACGAGAAAAACGGGCTCTAACCTTCCCGAAATCGCCGGCCAAAACAACCACCGCCTCCTCTCAAAACCCTTCCGCTGGAAGCTCTCCAGACTCGGGAACGATGAAAATGAGGAGGAAAAGCAGTCCACGGCAACAAAAGATGATTTCAGGAAAAAAGTATGGAACACGCCCAAGACACGCCCGTGACACGGCCCGACACGCTCGTGTCACGGGGCGTGTACTCACACACTCGACGAACGTCGATCTCCACTCGACGAAAACACGGGACACGCCCCCCAGACACGCCCGTGACACGGCCCGACACGCCCGTGTCACGGGGCGTGTACTCACGCACCTACCCACTCGACGAAAGTCGATCTCCGCTCGACGAAGCAAGGGACACGCCCTGTGACACGCCCGTGTCACAGGCCGTGTACCAACTCGAACACCGCCCGACGATCATGGAGCGCCGATCATCGAACAGAGAGACACGCCCCAATGTCACGCCCGTGTTCGACACGACACGCCCGTGACAGGGCCGTGTTCTCACTAAACACCGCCTGATGACCATCGAGCGCAGCTCGACGAACCGAAGGGGGACACGCCCGTGACACGCCCGTGTCACGGCCGTGTTCCTACAAAAAAAACCCTGTCGACCAAAAATTCGTCGACTGGAGAAACGGAAGCTCTACCCGAGCACGACACGCCCTGGGTCACGGGCGTGACCCAGGCCGTGTCACCCAAACTTACACAGAAAAAGAAACCTGCTAATACCTAGCCAACAAGAGACAAGGCACCTGCCTACAAGCTCAGCCACAACGGCCACGCACAGCACAGCAAACATTACAAACATGCAGCTAACAAAACAACGCCGAAACGACGCGAAGGCAAACGATCTCGAATTTCGACCAAAACTCGCACCGTAGCTAAACAACCAAGCCACGAAAACAACGACGAGGTCGAAAACAACATCCGACGATCGAACACTCGGGCTAACACCTCCCGAAGCCAAAACGCAAGCATTTCCCTAAGAGGCCTTACCGAGTCACCAAAACAGACTCCGGCTAGCTGGGGAAACTTGCCAACTGGCTACAACCAGGCTACACAAGGAACCTACAGAGCTAGGACCGCGCTCTACAACGGCGAAGGGCCGGAAATGCGTCATCGTAACGCCAATCCAAAATCAAACAAAACATAGAAAAACCGGGGGCGTTACATCTGTTGTCACCACCGACAACCTCCCATAGCTCCTCACCCAGAAGGTAACTCTTCATGCACGACTTCCACTTCTTAAAGTTAGTCGGCATCAAGAGTTCAATACCAAGACCTCTTGCATAGCTTACTTCCATTGCAACAACCGTTGGTTAAGCAAACTTCCAGAAGCACAAAGCAACAACACAGGTTGATCACCACTCAAGCACAGAGCAACAACACTGGTTAAACACCGCTCAAGCAACTGAACCTCCCTCTGATACCATGTTAAAATTTTCTCAAAGCGGTCAGCAAGGTAGCCTAAAGCCAAATTAATATTCTCAGAACTACCCAGTTCACACTTTGATCATGCGGAAACCCAAGGAACAAGTTAAACACCAATCACAAATTGAAGAACAAGCAGGTCTTATATTAATTCACACTTCTTTACAAGGCGAGGTATATGTAGTGATACATGATTTCGCTAGTACACAAGCTACATGTAACACCTCCCCTGTAATGACCGTATAATATGGGTCCGGCCGGGGCCCCACAACATACGGACGCCACAGCTTTAGTATTAAAAGTTGATATAGCTACCCACACTCAAAACTCTTAGCACAACACAGCGGAAACAAAACAGGACTAGAAGTTATCCACCACTAAAGAGTAAAACAAATTGCCTTAAGGCCTAACATCAAGTGTCCAAAAGAAGAATAATACATCAATCATGAATGTGCTCAGCACTCCTAGTCTACCTCGGCATGCAAGCCGGACAAAAGAGTCTCAAACAAACATCATCATAAATGTAGTGCTACAAAAGAGGGAAAAACACTTCATGGGGCTTAGGCCTTTTTGGCCGGCGTGCTAGCTCCTGCATGCAATCCTTGCCCTGTAAAAATTATTAGTAACGTGGGTCAGCAAAGGCTGACCTCAAACTGTGTAACAACACATCTCCTCCCGGCCGCCCCTAACGGACCCCGGGGAAACCCTCCAACCTGCAAGTCAGCACTTCATATGCAATATAAATATCTATAAACAGGAAAGAATTAAAAACAGGCTTGGATGTCTCAATCATCAAACATGTTCTCTATTGGTTGAGCATATAATAAAAGGGCCTACTATGTACATGAATGCAACACCCGGGCTTCACCCAAGGTACCCTACTGCGTATGCATCTAGCACAACATCACATCATTTGGGTACTCACATTTCCCCATTGGCATAAAGCCGCAAACACTAAGGGAGGCACAACTCCCTCAAATGGCGCACAGGCCGCCACAAGGAATTCTTGCCAAGGCCCCACCCGCTCGTGGGCTTAGCCCCGGGCTTGCCTGCAAGCTCTGACGTCTCATGTCAGGATTCCAACAAACACAGACCGACCGATTCTAAGAAGCCTTGATGGACCCCACCCGCTCATGGCCTCATTGCCCGGGCTTGCCCCAAGCTTGGCATTCTCGTCAGTCTCACAGAAGGGGACTAGTCTCGCCGGGACACTCTCCACACATGACGCACATGTCACGGGATAGCCAGCCGACCACGGAGACATAGCCATGCCTTGGCACATCACAATCCAAGACTAAATACATCATAATCCCTCATTGTACTGCAGCGTTCCCGCGCACCAAGGAAACCATCTCCAACTCGTGCGGAGCTAACCTTGTCCACCAAGGAAACCATCTCCAACTCATACGGAGCTAACCTTGTCCCTCAAGGAAACCATCTACCGCCACGAGGAGCTAACCTTGTCCGGTTCCGACTACACGTACTTTTCAAACAAAAGGGAAAAATCACCACCACAACACACACGACATCATGCCGCAACGGAAATATCTTCGAATCCCTAAGTTCGTATGCAACATCACCGAGTCGGACTAACAGTCGCGACTACGGCTTCACCCACCATGCCTAATCCACTAGCGAAGCGGATCTCTAATGCAAAATATGCCGGGGACGGACTCAATCAACCCGGAGGTTCCTCTTGAACCTTGGCAAACCAAAACCCCTCTCATTTAAGAGATTGGTGCCCAAAAATTAGAAAGAAAGAAAATACATGATGCTAAGACAAGCATCCTAAGGACCGAGAGGAGAGATGTCGTTACCTTCCGACTCCTCTTCCTTGTCATGGCAAAATAGCCGGATGGAAATCTTCGCAACGATCTAAGCTTCACGGATCCGGACTCGGCTCGCGATTTGGAGCACCGAAACTCTTCCTACAGCCCAAACTCTCCTTCTCCTTCTTCCTTGCTCTCACTTGGCTCTAGATCTAGAAAGAAAAGCTTGGAGAAGAGAATGAGGGTTTTCAACCCTATTCTCGGACTTAACTCCCAAAGAACAGCCCTGAGCCGTCAGATCCCAAAATCTGGGAAAGAATGGCCACGATTCGCCTGGAAAATAAAAGACATGGGCCAAACACGGCCTGGCACACGCCCGTGTCCAGGGCCGTGTGCCTCATTCGCCGTCTCAAATCGACGCGCCTGGAACCGCACACGGGCATCCGACACGCCCGTGTTCAATCCGACACCCCTGTGTCCCCAGTGACACGGCCGTGTGGCCGGCCGTGTGCCTCTATCGACCCGGCCCCGAAACCAACCCGAGAGGTGGCACGGCCTGGGACACGCCCGTGTCCCAAGCCGTGTGCCAAGTCTCGACACCCGTCGACAGGCCTTGTGTCGACACCGTGGAGAAATGTCGAGCGAAGATCATCGACCCAGCGGGACACGCCCTGTGACACGCCCGTGTCACAGGCCGTGTGCCCCAGTCTCGACACCCTGTCGAGCAAAAGTGTCGACACTTGGGCCGAGTGTCGACACGGCCTCGACACGCCCTGCGACACGCCCGTGTCGCAGGCCGTGTGCCCCACTCTCGACACTTTGTCGAGCGAAAGTGTCGACACTTGGGCCGAGTGTCGACACGGCCTCGACACGCCCTGCGACACGCCCGTGTCGCAGGCCGCGTGCCCCACTCTCAACACTTTGTCGAGCGAAAGTGTCGACACTTGGGCCGAGTGTCGACACTGCCTCGACACGCCCTGCGACACGCCCGTGTCGCAGGCCGTGTGCCCCCTGCCAGAAACCCAAAAATTTTCCAGAACTGCAGACTGAACCTCTTGCAAAACTGGGGTGTTACACTACAAATAGAAAGAACAAAAACAGGCCGAGCGGACAGCATTGGAGAACGCCGAGACCGCCTAGTCCACCAAGGTTGTCGAAGCCGCCCGAGCTACAACTGCTACAAGCCTAATAGCACACGAACTCCGCCGAGACAGCGAGGTCAAGCGGACACACCATTATTCACTGCCTGCTGAAGAACTGAGGAACAGACCGCCTACCCGCTTGAGACCAGCGGACAGGTTATTGGAACTTGAACAAGCTGAAGCAAAAAACTGACAAGCCGCCAAAGCGACCAGCTGAGGCCATAGAGACCGCACACTTCAATGCCCAACTCCTGGATCCTCGAAGCTAACCGCACGATCTGTACACAACACACCGTCAGCACTACTCAACCCGCGTGGACAAAAAACCACAGACCGCAACACTTGCCCAAGCCCAACTTACTGTTCACTCCGTTACTGTAGACGTGTCGGGGGGGGGGGGGGGGGTTCTATTTATAGGCGAGGTGAGAGTGTGGTCACCACCCTGGTGCATAGAATCACCACCCCAGCCCGCGCACTAGCAAAACCTCCGTTCACTGAGTCCGTAAAGACTTAGCCGGATTCCAAGACAACCGCCAGGAACAAGACACCGATGTTCACTACTGGGCGGCCTTGCACCAGACCGCCCACACTATGCGGACACGATACAGTCCGCCCAAAACATCACATAGACAACCACAACTCCTTCAGTGATAGTCTGCACAAGCAAGAGGCAGTTCACACAGCACAAGAGCAAAGCCTCCATACGCCATAAGTCCACGAACAAAGGCAGTCCGCCCGGTCAACAACGGACTTGGCGGATACTGCGAACACACTGGACTTGTCACAGAATGTGACCAAGTCCAGTAAATCACCAAAGGCCTAGTGGGAGCTCAGCGGACAAGGCCCAGTCCGCCAATACTACTCGCACTGCTGCCCAAACAACCGGCCAACTGTCGGACTCCGACATCAGCCCGCGCAGTCCTCCAGAGCAGCTAACACCTGCTATACTACCAAAGCTCGGCAAGTGCCATAACCAAACTCCAAGGCCAGTTCGCCACAGCAGACACCGCGAACACGCCAGTCCGCAAGCCTCCTGCGGATAAGGCACCCAACCTGCCGGTAAACACAAGCTTGCAACACAAGGCTGCTGAATAAGGCACTGCCTACATCCCACAAACCGCAGTCTGCTCAGTCTGTTTCGCCAGAAGCCCGACATCCTTGGCCATAGGCCAACCAGGCCGCACAACAGACCGAACAAAGCCGCATACCAAGCCGCTCAAGCCGCTTCTCAATCAGCCAAGCTACCAAGACAGCCAACACCCAGGCTGCAACTCGCAGTCCGCCCAGGCCGCGGACTCAGACCACTCAGGCCGCACAAGATGCTTTCAACAGCCATGCCAGCCAAGGTCACCAGGCCGCACCAGGAGTCCGCCCGGGCCGCGGACTCAGTCCGCACAGGCTGCTTAGACCGCCTGGCCTGTCCATCACCCACTTCCACTTCACAAATTTCAACAGTCTTTATTGACGATATTTTAATCCACTCAAAAACAAAGACAGATCATACCAACCACCTGTATATGGTACTTCTAAAACTTTGAGAGCACTCCTTCGCCAAATTCAGTAAGTGTAAGTTTTGGTTAGAAGAAGTCAGATTCCTGGGACATACTATAAACAAGAAAGGAGTAGTGGTGGATGAGGCCAAAATCCAAGCAGTTTAAAACTGGCCACCGCTCAGAATAGTGGTACATATCCAAAGCTTTCTTGGTCTAGCCAGGTATTACAGGAAATTTGCAGAAGGTTTCTCCAAGATTGCATTAGCCCTCACTGCCCTTACCAAAAAGGATATTACCTTTCGATGGACACCAGAATGCGAGATTGCGTTCATCAAATTGAAGAAACGACTAACTTCTGCACCGATCCTTACGATCCCCGCATGGACTGAGGGATTTCAAATCTATATGGATGCCTCCCTGAAGGGATTATGAGCTATTCTGATACAGCATGTCAAGGTGGTGGCCTACGCATCTCGCTAGTTGAAGCCGCACGAGTTGAACTATGCGGCTCATGACCTGGAATTAGGTGATGTTGTCTTTGCTCTTAAAATCTAGAGGCATTACCTATGCAGGGTAAGATGCGAGATCTTCTCCGACCACAAAAGCCTTAAATACATCATCACTCAGAAAGAGCTGAACCTTTGACAACGTCAATGGTTAGAATTCCTGTGCCATTATGATTTCACTATCCAATATCACCCCGGGAAGTCTAACAGAGTTGCTGACGCTTTAAGCCGCCAGCCTTTAATAGTTGGGAATTAGATGGAGCTAATCCCAAAGAGGTTGTTCCAGTCTTTAATGAACTTGGAAATTACCTTGGTGACCCGAAGAGATCCAGAGGAATATCATGCCCAATTGTATTAGATGGAGATCCAATGCGACATTCGGGACCGGATACGAGAAGCCCAGAAGAATGACCCATAGGTAGTTCCAATCATCCGATCTCTACAAAGCGGGGCTCATGAGGATTATAATCTACATGATGGGATCCTGCAGTACATACATCGTATATTCTTCCCCTTCACTGGGGGAATTCGTGAAGAAATTCTACATAAAGTGCACCAATCGAGGTACTCCATCCACCTTTGTGTGGATAAAATGTATTTTGATCTCCGCAAGACCATATACTGGCCTGGAATGAAAAGAGATGTTACCAACTTCATAGCCCAGTGCCAGACCTGTCAAAGGGTTAAAGCTGAATGTCGCAGCTCATGAGGCTTGATGCAGCCCCTGTTTATACCTGAATGGAAATTCGAGGACATTTCCATGGACTTTTTCCACGGTCCACCTCAGTCCCGTGCTGGAAACGACTCCATATGGGTTGTTGTAGATCGACTCACCAAGGTAGCACAGTTCATTCCAAACTGACAAGGAGATGGTGTTGATATTCTGGCCAAGATATTTATAGAGCAAGTAGTCCGTTTCCACGGAGTGCCAAAATCCATTGCATCGGATCGTGACAGATGATTCACATCCAAGGAATGGAGACGAGTGTAGACATATTTGGGGACCAAGTTGGCATTTAGCACTGCCTTCCACCCACAGAAAGATAGACAAACAGAAAGGACAAATCAAATGATGGAGTATCTACTTCAACTTTGCATAATAGAATACAATGAGCCTTGGGAGCAACTGTTACCTCTAGTAGAGTTTTCTTACAATAACAGCTACCAGGCTAGCATCAAAATGGCCCCATATGAAGCATTGTACGGGAGGCGTTGCCGAACCCCATTGACATAGGAAAAGGAAGAGGACCCATATTCCTTGGGAGTGGCTTATATTGATGACACTACAGCAGCGATACAACTAATCTAGGAATGGATACGGGAGGCGCAAAGCCGACAAGCCAAGTATTATGACGCGCGACACCGACCGATGGAGTTTTGCGTGGGGGAAATGGTGTTCGTAAAAATTAAACCCATGCATGGTGTCTCCCGGTTGAGAAGACAGAAGAAACTAGATCCCCGCTATTTGGGCCCCTATCAGGTGATAGAACGTGTTGACCCTGTTGCCTATTGATTAGCCCTGCCCCCAGAATTGGGAAATTTTCATGATATATTTCATGTCTCCTCCTTGAGACGAGTTCTCCGGCAACCAGAGCAACATCTACCTACACCACCAGTGCAACTGCGGTCGGACAGATCCGTCCAGCCTGAACCAATCAGAATTGTCGATCATAAAGTGAAGAATCTACGTAACAAGATAATCCCAATGGTCAAGGTATTATGTTCAAATCACGGACAAGATGAGTATACTTAGGAACCAGAGGCGCTCATTCGAGAAAACACCCAGAGCTTTTTCCTCTGGTATGTTACTTCTCTCTTCTTCCCCTACTTCAAGCAAATTTTTGAGGACAAAAATCGTTTTATTTTTATTGGATTGTAACATCCCGATTTTTATTGGGCCACCAGAGCCCTAGTAGGCTCAATAAAAGTGACCCGAATCCTACCCAAGACCTGATAGAAGGTAACCCTAAGCAAGAAGTGGAGCTAAAAAACTCCGACTTAAGTTTTGTTAGGTCCTGTGGCATCGTATAAATAGTACGAATGCATCGGAACTCGTTCTGTTGAACTCCGAGGTCATATAGTGGATTTGACCATCCCTCGTAAAACGTCGCAAAGTCACGATTTTGAATATCGGTCTAGAAAACTTCGATTTTAAGTTCTGTCATCTCCTATGGCCTCGTATAGATAATACGAGCACGTCAGAACTCGTTGCGTCACAATCTGAGGTCTAACGATGAATATAGACTTTTGACCGATTTAATGCGCCGTGACGCGCAGATTTTGGACTTTTACCAAACGAACTCCTATTCGACCACAATTAGTGGCTCTAGACTCGTATAATCAATACGAACTCAACATAAGTCATCCATGACAATTTCGATGATGAATGGTCAACTCTAGGTCAAATCGAGCATATTTGTGCACCGAAAAGCGTGCACAAACAAATTTTGATGCAACACCCCGACTTTGGCCTAACTCTTGATGCCTTAAACCCACTTTGACTTTGACCAGCATGAGGGACCCACCGTAGGGTTGACTTTGGTCAAAGTCTCCTAAAAGTCAATATTTTTGAATTTTTCTTCAAAGAGGAGCCCACCTCCTCTCATGGTGAGATTAACCTCACACCTTTGGGCTTTCCAAATTAGCAAAGGCAAAGTGGAGATGGACTTAGGGAAAGTGGAGGCACACCAACTCAACCCTACCTCACTTCCCTCTCTTTCCTCTTTCAAGCCCAAGTTAAAAGCCCACCAAACCACTACCCTTCCTTTTCCCCCTGATACTTGCCACATGGTTGTACCAGCCATCCCCTGATGGTGCCACCTAGCCAGGAGGAAGAGGAGAAGATTTCCCCTTCTCGGTTTAGTCCCACATTGGGAGAGGAGTGATTGTCATCCCTCCCCTAGCTATAAAAGGACCCCCACCCACTGATATCTTCCTCAAGCTCTGAGAGCTCTTCTCCCACCCTTGTCCCCCCTTTGTCAGAGCTCAGGTCACTGGAAAAGGCAAGCCCGAGCTCCACCACCTAGCCACCTTGCATGGCCAACCAATCCAGCTCCTCTGAATCCCCTCCTGCACAGGTAGAAGCTCTCTACTCCTCCTTCCCAATCTTCTAGACGATATGCATGGGCCTCCCCGCGGCCGGAGCATTGCCGACACCACCCGACTCATGCTCCAGGTCGGGTGGTGGTCGTAGGAAGACTATCCCCTCCCATAACCGGGGGTGGCGCTGTAGAAGGGCTAACCCAACATGATGACTTTTCCCGGTGGGGGAAAGCCGGGGTTGTTGGGTACATTGGTTTAAATGTACCTGATTTGAAGAAGACTCGCCCTACTCAATGATATACATCAAAATGTATTTGATGTATTTTTGAGTTGCCTTGTGCAGGTTAAGTATTTGCAGGGAAAAGATGAAAAGTTTCTAAGTCCATGTGTCGACATCCAGGAGCAAAGTGTCGACACTTAAGAAGACTTGTGTCGACACCCAGGCAAGCAGTGTCGACACTTGGAGTACTTGTGTCGACACTAGGGATGCAGAGTCGACACCAGACAGAAAGTGTCGACACAAGGAGCTGTGTCGACACTCAATGAAGAAAAGTCCAGTGAAGCTGTGTCGATACTTAGCAGTTGTGTCGACACCCAGAGGAACTGTGTCTACATCAGAAAGTGTCGACACTTGGAGGCTGTGTCGACACTCAGCAAAAATCACCAGAGTCTAAGTATAAGTGTCTACATAATAAAGAATGTGTCGACACTCAGCAGAAGACTCAACACTTGAAGAAAGTGTCGACACAAGAAAGAATGTGTCGACACTCAGCAGAAGACTCAACACTTGAAGAAAGTGTCGACACAAGAAAGAATGTGTCGACACTCAGCAGAAGACTCAATACATAAAGAAAGTGTCGACACAAGGAGCAGTGTCGACACTCAACAAAATTCAACAAAAAATTCTAAGTACAAGTGTCGACACTAAGGAGATGTGTCCACACTCAGCCAGAGTCTCAACAAAAGAAGAATGTGTCGACACAAGGAGCAGTGTCGACACTCAGCAAGTATCAACACCGAAGGCATGTGTCGACGCCAAGAAGATGTGTCGATACTGAACAAGTTCAACACATGAAGATGTGTCGACACAAATGTGTTATGTCGACACTTACAAGAATTCAACAAAGTACTAAAGAACAAAGAGTTGTGTCTGTAACGTCCCTAGCCGATCCAACGTGACAGCGTCACGGCTCCGCTCTAGGCGACGCTACCGGGCTGCAGCCCAAGCACCCCAACCCCTCTCCAGCTCTCCTTATTGCTTTAGTACAACCCTAGTGACTTAAGGTATTACCGGGAAAACCGACGGTCTTCCGCCGATCCCCACTCCAGTTGCTAGCTAAGACTTGCACTTTAATCCCTCACTAAGACAACTCTACCCACCAGGGTTACTCATGTTGCACTCTCTCTTATTTCTGCCGATAATCAATCCCCTGGTAATCCCCTAAGGCAGGACCTATTTGTGTTATATGCAGACCATGACCTATGATTCCCTAGAAATGCGATCTTCCAAAACTTAAGGCATCTTGCCTCTAAATATTTATCCTAAGGTGTTATGGACTGAGGGAACTACCCTAAGAATCATCGTAATTTTTCTTGGCCAATTAGTCCTTTAATTAATTCTTTTAATTTAAATGCTAGGTCACTTTACACATGAAGTAGTTTGATTAAGTATCCACTGACCTAGGGAATTTTTCCTGAGATGTATATTGACCAAATATTGCTGCCTACAGAATTTCATAATTTTCCTTAAATTATTTATTATCATTTTCAATTTAATATCAATTCCACATAAATTCCATTTTCCAAATGATGTATAGGCATTATGTACTCAAAAATTCCAGAAAAATTACAAAGCTTTTAGGATACTAATTTATGACTATTGGCAGAGAATCATCAACATTTATTGTAAGATGGCCTATAGGATTCCATTATAAGATATTTACCAAAATGCCATTATACTAACTTAACAGAAATAATGCATCCATTAAATTCTGAGAAATTTATTCAAGACTAATAATAACATTTTATAGCAATAGAATAAATTCCAAATTTTTCAGAAGTATATATCCTCATTTCAAGAATTTACAAGATAAGGGTAAAATGGGGAATTTAGGGTATCTACTCCAAAAGTTCTTCAAAACAGAGAAATCATATTTTTCCTAAGTCCAATGTGATCTCATCTATGCCTTGGCAAAATTGTTTGAATTTGTACTTGAAGAAACCCTATTTTCCAATTTTATTTCCAAAATAGCTATATTTAAAATAAATTCCAATAAATATAATTTTGATTCCAAAAATTCCATTATTAATTTGAGGGATGAAATTTACCCTAATGAACCACTATAAATAATTTCATGACCCTTGCATGTCACCATTGGGCTAAATACACCACTTTGCATTTTTGCTATTTGCACACCAAGGCTTAACATAGGCTAGCACATGCAAGTGGATTCTCCAACATGCAGTGAACCCAAGGTGCTGAAAATGTTATCATGCACCAAGGATGACCCAACTGACCCACCACCAAAATTTGGGGCCATGGGGAGGAGTAGAACTCCATATATGTCATTTATTTATATTTTGATATTTTAGCAAATACTATAGGAAAATATTCTCTAAAAATTCCTAAATTTTGGCAGGAGATAGGTATGCCCTAATCATGCATGTGCCCAAAATATGTGGCCATGGTGACTAATATTTTGACCTGGGCATCCAATTTAATTTCTGCCCTACTCTAGGACCAGTCCTAGGAGAAATGTCCTACAGGACTGTACACTACTCCAAATCACATATTTAAGGTGGCAAATTACAGATAAGACCAGCAGCTACAATTGTCATTGAGAGACTAAGTTCTGGAAATGCTTCTACGAAGCCTAAAATTAGCTTGCAAGTGACAGCAAAAACAGGGACAGAAAATTGAATTTTGATGTAGCACGAATCTTAAAGCAGGATGGATGGCATCTGTTCATCTTCTTCCTCCAGCCAAGGGCCGAGATTGTCCCGACCTGGAGCACCTTCAAACCTCATTTCCCGGCCACCCCTTAGCCTCCACGGCCGGCTACCACCACCACCACCTCCGTTGAGGTGGTGGCCAACGTTTGGCGGCGAAATGGTGGCCGGAGGCGGCGGTTTCCGGCGAACTTGCACTCCATCAAAATTCCAAAATCCATGAAAAAGCTCACCTTGGATCTGGCTCATTTGAGCCCGATGTCTCGCCTAATAGATCTAGGAAACTAGTACGGGTAGAGGTGAGGTGAAACGGACCTCGATTGGGGCTTGGCGGCGGGTTTGGCGGCGGTTGGCCATGGAAGTTTTCCTCTCCGGCGAGCTTGCTCCCGAACCCGATTCTCCACCAAAAGCTTTGATCCAGATATCGAATTCCACTCCTTTCGGCCTTCTGAAGCTAATGGTGAGGTCTGTTTGGACTGAGGTGGGCTATAAGTGGAGTTAACTCCAAGGTGAGCTCGATTTGAGCTTTGGAGGCTTCACCCATGGTGCCATGTGGCTCTCAGCTCTGGTATTCTGCTGGAAATGAAGAGGGGAGGTCGGCCACCTGGTTTTGGGCAGCCAAAACCAGCTGATGGGGTGGCCATGTGGCCATTATTCCCTTCATTCCCCTTTCTGTCTCCTCTTCTCCTAAAAATCTCAATTTTACCCCCTTGCATGTACTCTCTCTCCTGATTTAGAGGGGTAGGACTGGTCTTGTTCACTTGGGCTGACTATGGGCCAATTTTGGTGGGCTTGGTCCAAGGGGAAATGGCTTGGCCTTCATTTCACTCTTTAGGTCAATTTGTTGACCAAATTGACTTTTAGGGTTGATTGGTCAACCATGGTGGGTGGACTGACCCCACTTGGTGGAAATAGGTCTAGTGGCACCACCCAACTTGGTTTGGGTCAAGGGGGTGCCCCACTTAGGTTAATTAGGCCTATGAGTGTGGGTTTGACCAAATTGAGCCCAAGGTTGACTTTGGTCAATTGGGGTCAAAATGTTGACCCAGTGACATACCCTAGGGTCCACTTAGATTGTTTTTAGGGTTAGGGCAATGTGGTGGGGTCATGGTGTGGCTAGGGTCCCCACTTAGGCTAGTTTGACCTAGTTTGACTATGGTCTTATAGTGGGCCCCACATGGCTACCACACACTTCCTAGGGTCAAACTTAGTTGATCTCCTTAAGTCTCACCCATGCCTAACCCAATCTAAGTTGAGGGGTCTAGAAGTAACATGGGATGTTACAAATTCCAATAAACAAGAAAATAATTTCGTCCCCGAAATTTAAGTTCGGGTCTACGGGGTTCTAATTGCAAGAATCATCAAGAATTTTAAAGACATAACTTAAATGTAACTGATGCGAATAGCTCTGGGTGTTGCTCCAGCATCAGATCCCTCGGCTCCCAAGTGTGCTCCTCCCGTCCATGGTTGGACCACAGCACCTTCACAAGAGGGACCTTCTTCTTCCGCAACACTCGGATGGCTGTATCGTCAATCCGGATCGGCTCCAATCTCACTGATCTGTCAGGCTCTACCGGTCCGGCTGTAGTAGTGATGTGTTGCTCCGGCCGAAGGAGAGCTCTTCGCAAGGAAGAGACATGGAAGACGTCATGTAATGCACCCAACTCTGGTGGCAGCTGCAGTCGGTAAGCCAAGGGGCCGATCCTCTCCAGGATCAGGTATGGCCCCATGTATCGTGGACTGAGCTTCTTGTGCCTCCGCACCCGAGAAACACCGTGTACTGGACGTATCTTCAAGAATACCCTGTCTCCAACCTGGAACTCCACCTTCCGGTGCCGAGCATCATAATACTTTGCCTGCCTGCTCTGGGCCTCCAGTAGCCGACCCCTGATCAATCGAATCTGAGCCTCAGTGTCCTCTATATAATCAGATCCCAGAGCCCTGGTATCCACATCCTGAACCCATGATAGCGGTGTCCGACATCTCCTCCCATAAAGCGCCTCGTACGGAGCCATCCTGATGCTAGCCTGGTGGCTGTTATTATACGAGAACTCAATCAATGGTAGCAGCCTCTCCCAAGGCCTCCCCGTATCCAATATGCATAACCTGAGCAGGTCCTCCATGGTCCGGATGGTCCGCTCGGTCTGTCCGTCGGTCTGCGGGTGGAAGGCGGTACTAAAAGTAAGCCGAGATCCCAAGTAAGCATGCACGGCCCTCCACTCGCTCGAAGTGAACCGACCATCACGGTCCGAAACAATAGTCTTGGGGATACCATGATATCTGACGTAGTGCTCCACAAATAGTCTCACCAGAACTGCAACTGGGGCATCCTTCCGAACTGGAATAAACCGCGCTACCTTGGTCAATCTATCCACTATAACCCATATAGAATCATGCCCAGAGTGGGAGCGAGGCAATCCGTGTACAAAATCCATAGCAATGTCCTCGAACTTCCACTCTGGAACTGGCAGTGGCTGTAGTAAACCTCCCGGGCTCTTGCATTCTGCCTTCACACGCTGGCAGGTCTCGCAATGGGTCACAAAATCCGTGATCTCCCTCTTCATCCCGGGCCAATACATAGATCTCCGCAAATCTGCCCACATCTTGGTGATGCCGGGGTGCACTGAATATCTCGAGCAATGTGTCTCTCGGAGTATGTCCTCCCGGATACTGCCTCCTGCTGGTATGTAGATGCGCCCTCGGAACCGAAGACAATCATCCTGTAACGTGTAGTCCTCGACCTTGCCCCTCTCTAGGGCACTGAAAATCGGCTGTAACGCAGCATCCAGCCTCTGATGTGCTCGGATGCGCTCTTGTATATCATCTCCGCTGATCACTGAGCTCAAATACTCTCTATAAACAACTGGCTCAGTCTCGGACACCATGGTAATGTGCATGTCCTCCATCATCTGTAGCAGCTCTATAGACATCAATCGGGGCTCCGGTCCAGAAGTGCCGGCCCTCCTGCTCAAAGCATCCGCAACCGTGTTCGCTTTCGCCGGGTGATAGTGGATCTTGTAGTCATAATCACAGAGGAACTCCAGCCACCTCCTCTGTCTCAGGTTTAGGTCCTTCTGCGTATCAATATACTTGAGATTCTTGTGATCTGAAAAGATGTCACAATGAATCCCGTATAAATAATGTCTCCATATCTTTAGGGCGAAAACCACAGCCCCGAGCTCTAGATCATGTACTGGATAGTTATGCTCATGCTTCTTCAACTGTCTCGAAGCATAAGCAATAACGTGTCCATGCTGCATCAGGACTGCACCCATCCCCTGATAAGAGGCGTCCGTGTAGATCTGGAATCCTTTGCTCCCGGATGGAAGCGCAAGGATGGGGGATGAGATGAGTCGGTCCTTCAGCTCCTGAAAAGCGTCTCACACCGCTCTGACCAAACAAAATCTGCATCCTTCTTCGTCAAGGACGTGAGGGGGAGTGCTATCCTCGAGAACCCCTCCACGAACTTGCGGTAATAGCCTGCTAATCCCAAGAAACTGCGGATGTCAGACGCGGTCTTCGGGCGTGGCCAATCCCTCACTATCTCTATCTTGGCCGGGTCCACTGCTAACCCAGCCCCACTGATCGTGTGCCCCAGGAATGCCACCTCCTGCAACCAGAACTGGCACTTTGAAAATTTTGCATACATCTGGGTCTCCCTCAGCCTCTGCAAGACCTGTGCCAAGTGCTCCGTATGCTCCTCCTGAGTCCGAGAATATATAAGGATGTCGTCGATGAACACAATCACGAAGCGGTCTAAGAAAGGCTCGAATATACGGTTCATTAGACTCATGAATGCAGCAGGAGCATTCGTGAGCCCAAAAGGCATCACCGTGAACTCGTATAGTCCATAGCGCGAACTGAATGCCGTCTTCGGTATGTCCTCTTCCCTGATACGGAGCTGATAGTAGCCGGATCGCAAATCTAACTTGGAGAACCAGAATGCTCCCTGTAGCTGGTCAAATAACTCATCTATCCGAGGCAGAGGATAGGTGTTGCGGAGCGTCAACCGGTTCAGCTCCCGTAATCTATACATAATCGCAGTGATCCGTCCTTCTTCTTCACAAATAGAACTGGTGCTCCCCATGGCGATGAGCTGGGCCGCACAAATCCTGACTCGACTAGCTCCTGTAGTTGAGTTCTGAACTCTGCTAACTCCCTGGGAGCCATCCTGTAGGGTGCCCGGGACACCGGCTTCGCTCCCGGTACTAGCTGAATCCTGAAATCCAAATCTCTAGCAGGTGGTAGCCCGGGCAATTTCTCCGGAATACGTCGGAGAAATCCCGGACCACCGGAATCTCTGAGATAGTCGCTAGTGTTCCCACCATCTCGAAGCAGATAAGATAAACTTCTTCACCCTGCTCATGGGCCTTCACAGCCTGTATAGAAGATAACAGTAGGTGGCAGATAGGCTGGATACCTTCAACGATGACATGAGAGTCGCCATGCCTTAGCGTGATCCTCCTGGACGGGCAATCTATCTGGGCATGGTTCCGATGCAACCAGGCCATGCCCAAGATCAAATCAAAGTCCTGCAGCTTCAGAATAGTTGCCGGCGCCTCAAATGCCTTGCCGCCAATCTCGGCCTCCATATCGCAATGTGCAGTGGTCCGCAGTTCCGACCCATCGGGTAGACGTACCCTCATCTCTAGTCCAGGGAACCTCTCCACGCCTTCGAGTCCGTCGATGAAGGCCTCGGATACGAACGAGTGTGAAGCACCCGTGTCGAAAAGAGTATGAGCGGGCTTGCCGCTGATCATAACTATGCCTGAGGTTTGTTTATGTGAAAGTTAATTGTTATCCTATAGTTCCAGGTACTATATATATATCATTGAAAATCCAAGAAAATTCATAATTAACTCCAAGTACCTGTGATAACCTCCTTGGGATTCCTCGGCTCTGTGAGGTCCAAGGCGTATATCTGCTCCTGTTCGCGCCTCCTGCCGTAATATCCCCGACCTCGGCCTCGTCCTCGGCCTCGTCCTCGGCCCTGCTGTACTGGGGCCACTGGAGGTGGAGGGGGAGGAGGGGGATGGAATCGGTGCGAGCACTCCGACCTGATGTGCCCAGGCTGGCGGCATCCGTAACAAACCACTTGTCGGTGGCCTCGGTCATCCTGTCTCCTCGGATCATGCATCTGTAGAGGTGGGGGAGCCAATGCTGGAGGAGGCCCCTGCTCCTGCCTGAAATTGGGACGACGACGTCCCCCACCCCTCCTGTATCCGATGGTCCTGCCTCTCTGAGAGCCCCTACTGCTCTCAACCTGATGTCGATCCATCAAATGGTCTCTTCCCTCCGGCTCGCACCATCAGCTGGTCAGCCTCCAGCTTCTTCGCCATCTCGATGATCTGCCTGGATGTGCCATGAGATATGAATAGCAAAGCCTGCCTCAAATCATCCCGGAGGCCCGGTAGAACCTCTTTCGCATACCTCCTATCGTCGGTGTCCTGAATCCCCGCGAACCTGGCCAAGTGGGAGAACTCTCTCTGGTACTCTATCACTGATCTAGTCCCCTGCTTGAGGTTCAAAAACCTCTCCTCCAAAGCATCCCTGTCCGTAGCAGAAATGAAGTGCTCCAGAAACACAGCTCTTGCAGAGGCTGAGGGAGACCCAGATGTATGCAAAATTTTCAAAGTGCCAGTTCTGGTTTCAGGAGGTGGCATTCCTGGGGCACACGATCAGTGGGGCTGGGTTAGCAGTGGACCCGGCCAAGATAGAGACAGTGAGGGATTGGCCACGGCCGAAGAACGCGTCTGACATCCGCAGTTTCTTGGGACTAGCAGGCTATTACCGCAAGTTCGTGGAGGGGTTCTCGAGGATAGCACTCCCCTCACGTCCTTGACGAAGAAGGATGCAGATTTTGTTTGGTCAGAGCGGTGTGAGACGGCTTTTCAGGAGCTGAAGGACCGACTCATCTCATCCCCCATCCTTGCGCTTCCATCCGGGAGCGAAGGATTCCAGATCTACACGAACGCCTCTTATCAGGGGATGGGTGCAGTCCTGATGCAGCATGGACACGTTATTGCTTATGCTTCGAGACAGTTGAAGAAGCATGAGCATAACTATCCAGTACATGATCTAGAGCTCGGGGCTGTGGTTTTCGCCCTAAAGATATGGAGACATTATTTATACGGGATTCATTGTGACATCTTTTCAGATCACAAGAATCTCAAGTATATTGATACGCAGAAGGACCTAAACCTGAGACAGAGGAGGTGGCTGGAGTTCCTCTGTGATTATGACTACAAGATCCACTATCACCCGGGGAAAGCGAACACGGTTGCGGATGCTTTGAGCAGGAGGGCCGGCACTTCTGGACCGCAGCCCCGATTGATGTCTATAGAGCTGCTACAGATGATGGAGGACATGCACATTACCATGGTGTCCGAGACTGAGCCAGTTGTTTATAGAGAGTATTTGAGCTCAGTGATCAGCGGAGATGATATACAAGAGCGCATCCGAGCACATCAGAGGCTGGATGCTGCGTTACAGCCGATTTTCAGTGCCCTAGAGAGGGGCAAGGTCGAGGACTACACGTTACAGGATGATCTTCTTCGGTTCCGGAGGCGCATCTACATACCAGCAGGAGGCAGTATCCGGGAGGACATACTCCGAGAGGCACATTGCTCGAGATATTCAGTGCACCCCGGCATCACCAAGATGTGGGCAGATTTGCGGAGATCTATGTATTGGCCCGTGATGAAGAGGGAGATCATGGATTTTGTGACCCATTGCGAGACCTGCCAGCGTGTGAAGGCAGAATGCAAGAGCCCGGGAGGTTTACTACAGCCACTGCCAATTCCAGAGTGGAAGTTCGAGGATATTGCTATGGATTTTGTACACGGATTGCCTCGCTCCCACTCTGGGCATGATTCTATATGGGTTATAGTGGATAGATTGACCAAGGTAGCGCGGTTTATTCCAGTTCGGAAGGATGCCCCAGTTGCAGTTCTGGTGAGACTATTTGTGGAGCACTACGTCAGATATCATGGTATCCCCAAGACTATTGTTTCGGACCGTGATGGTCGGTTCACTTCGAGCGAGTGGAGGGCCGTGCATGCTTACTTGGGATCTCGGCTTACTTTTAGTACCGCCTTCCACCCGCAGACCGACGGACAGACCGAGCGGACCATCCGGACCATGGAGGACCTACTCAGGTTATGCATATTGGATACGGGGAGGCCTTGGGAGAGGCTGCTACCATTGATTGAGTTCTCGTATAATAACAGCCACCAGGCTAGCATCAGGATGGCTCCGTACGAGGCGCTTTATGGGAGGAGATGCCGGACACCGCTATCATGGGTTCAGGATGTGGATACCAGGGCTCTGGGATCTGATTATATAGAGGACACTGAGGCTCAGATTCAATTGATCAGGGATCGGCTACTGGAGGCCCAGAGCAGGCAGGCAAAGTATTATGATGCTCGGCACCGGAAGGTGGAGTTCCAGGTTGGAGACAGGGTATTCTTGAAGATACATCCAGTACACGGTGTTTCTCGGGTGCGGAGGCACAAGAAGCTCAGTCCACGATACATGGGGCCATACCTGATCCTGGAGCGGATCGGCCCCTTGGCTTACCGACTGCAGCTGCCACCGGAGTTGGGTGCATTACATGACGTCTTCCATGTCTCTTCCTTGCGAAGAGCTCTCCTTCGGCCGGAGCAGCACATCACTACTACAGCCGGACCGGTAGAGCCTGACAGATCAATGAGATTGGAGCCGATCCGGATTGACGATACAGCCATCCGAGTGTTGCGGAAGAAGAAGGTCCCTCTTGTGAAGGTGCTGTGGTCCAACCATGGACGGGAGGAGCACACTTGGGAGCCGAGGGATCTGATGCTGGAGCAACACCCAGAGCTATTCGCATCAGGTACATTTAAGTTATGTCTTTAAAATTCTTGATGATTCTTGCAATTAGAACCCCGTAGACCCGAACTTAAATTTCGGGGACGAAATTATTTTCTTGTTTATTGGAATTTGTAACATCCCATGTTACTTCTAGACCCTCAACTTAGATTGGGTTAGGCATGGGTGAGACTTAAGGAGATCAACTAAGTTTGACCCTAGGAAGTGGGTGGTAGCCATGTGGGCCCACTATAAGACCATAGTCAAACTAGGTCAAACTAGCCTAAGTGGGGACCCTAGCCACACCATGACCCCACCACATTGCCCTAACCCTAAAAACAATCTAAGTGGACCCTAGGGTATGTCACTGGGTCAACATTTTGACCCCAATTGACCAAAGTCAACCTTGGGCTCAATTTGGTCAAACCCACACTCATAGGCCTAATTAACCTAAGTGGGGCACCCCCTTGACCCAAACCAAGTTGGGTGGTGCCACTAGACCTATTTCCACCAAGTGGGGTCAGTCCACCCACCATGGTTGGCCAGTCAACCCTAAAAGTAAATTTGGTCAACAAATTGACCTAAAGAGTGAAATGAAGGCCAAGCCATTTCGCTTGGACCAAGCCCACCAAAATTGGCCCATAGTCAGCCCAAGTGAACAAGACCAGTCCTACCCCTCTAAATCAGGAGAGAGATTACATGCAAGGGGGTAAAATTGAGATTTTTAGGAGAAGAGGAGAGAGAAAGGGGAATGAAGGGAATAATGGCCACATAGCCACCCCATCAGCTGGTTTTGGCTGCCCAAAACCAGATGGCCGACCTCCCCTCTTCATTTCCAGCAGAATACCAGAGCTAAGAGCCACATGACACCATGGGTGAAGCCTCCAAAGCTCAAACCGAGCTCACCTTGGAGTTAACTCCACTTATAGCCCACCTCAGTCCAAACAGACCTCACCATTAGCTTCAGAAGGCCGAAAGGAGTGGAATTCGATATCTGGATCAAAGCTTTTGGTGGAGAATCGGGTTCGGGAGCAAGCTCGCCGGAGAGGAAAACTTCCATGGCCAACCGCCGCCAAACCCGCCGCCAAGCCCCAATCGAGGTCTGTTTCACCTCACCTCTACCCGTACTAGTTTCCTAGATCTATTAGGCGAGACATCAGGCTCAAATGAGCCAGATCCAAGGTGAGCTTTTCATGGATTTTGGAATTTGATGGAGTGCAAGTTCGCCGGAAACCGCCGCCTCCGCCACCATTTCGCCGCCAAACGTTGGCCACCACCTCAACGGAGGTGGTGGTGGTGGTAGCCGGCCGTGGAGGCTAAGGGGTGGCCGGGAAATGAGGTTTGAAGGTGCTCCAGGTCGGGACAATCTCGGCCCTTGGCTGGAGGAAGAAGATGAACAGATGCCATCCATCGTGCTTTAAGATTCGTGCTACATCAAAATTCAATTTTCTGTCCCTGTTTTTGCTGTCACTTGCAAGCTAAGTTCAGGCTTCTTAGAGGCATTTCCAGAACTTAGTCTCTCAATGACAATTGTAGCTGCTGGTCTTATCTGTAATTGTCCACCTTAAATATGTGATTTGGAGTAGTGTACAGTCCTGTAGGACATTTCTCCTAGGACTGGTCCTAGAGTAGGGCAGATATTAAATTGGATGCCCAGGTCAAAATATTAGTCACCATGGCCCCAAATTTTGGGCACATGCATGATTAGGGCATACTTATCTCCTGCCAAAATTTAGGAATTTTTAGAGAATATTTTCCTATAGTATTTGCTAAAATATCAAAATATAAATAAATGACATATATGGAGTTCTACTCCTCCCCATGGCCCCATATTTTGGTGGTGGGTCAGTGGGGTCATCCTTGGTGCATGATAAAATTTTCAGCACCTTGGGTTCACTGCATGTTGGAGAATCCACTTGCATGTGCTAGCCTATGTTAAGCCTTGGTGTGCAAATAGCAAAAATGCAAAGTGGTGTATTTAGCCCAATGGTGACATGCAAGGGTCATGAAATTATTTATAGTGGTTAATTAGGGTAAATTTCATCCCTCATATTAATAATGGAATTTTTGGAATCAAAATTCTATTTATTGGAATTTATTTTAAATATAGCTATTTTGGAAATAAAATTGGAAAATAGGGTTTCTTCAAGTACAAATTCAAACAATTTTGCCAAGGCATAGATGAGATCACATTGGACTTAGGAAAAATATGATTTCTCTGTTTTGAAGAACTTTTGGAGTAGATACCCTAAATTCCCCATTTTACCCTTATCTTGTAAATTCTTGAAATGAGGATATATACTTCTGAAAAATTTGGAATTTATTCTATTGCTATAAAATGTTATTATTAGTCTTGCATAAATTTCTCAGAATTTAATGGATGCATTATTTGTGTTAAGTTAGTATAATGGCATTTTGGTAAATATCTTATAATGGAATCCTATAGGCCATCTTACAATAAATGTTGATGATTCTCTGCCAATAGTCATAAATTAGTATCCTAAAAGCTTTGTAATTTTTTCTGGAATTTTTGAGTACATAATGCCTATACATCATTTGGAAAATGGAATTTATGTGGAATTGATATTAAATTGAAAATGATAATACATAATTTAAGGAAAATTATGAAATTCTGTAGGCAGCAATATTTTGTCAATATACATCTCAGAAAAAATTCCCTAGGTCAGTGGATACTTAATCAAACTACTTCATGTGTAAAGTGACCTAGCATTTAAATTAAAAGAATTAATTAAAGGACTAATTGACCAAGAAAAATTACGATGATTCTTAGGGTAGTTCCCTCAGTCCATAACACCTTAGGATAAATATTTAGAGGCAAGATGCCTTAAGCTTTGGAAGATCGCATTTCTAGGGTAATCATAGGTCATGGTCTGCATATAACACAAATAAGTCCTGCCTTAGGGGATTACCAGGGGATTGATTATCGGCAGAAATAAGAGAGAGTGCAACATGAGTAACCCTGGTGGGTAGAGTTGTCTTAGTGAGGGATTAAAGTGCAAGTCTTAGCTAGCAACTGGAGTGGGGATCGGCGGAAGACCGTCGGTTTTCCCGGTAATACCTTAAGTCACTAGGGTTGTACTAAAGTAATAAGGAGAGCTGGGGAGATACATGGGTAGCCATCAACTAAAATAAATATCCTTGCGAAAGGGAACGCTGGGCGTAATCCCAACACAGTTCCTAGTGCCCCTTGAGAGCCCTTCACAGGGAATACCGGGGGCAGTCCTAGGATTAACCTTAAATCTCTAGGTATAATAAACCGTAGACAAGAGTAGCTTAATAGGTTAGGACATGGTTGTACCTTCTCGCCCGTGTGGGGGTTGGAGAGATTTATGATATATGCTCACCCGTCTAGGGTTTGAGGGAGTTGGCATAAAGGTACTAATGTGCGTTCTCACCCGGGTTTGGGTTTGAGGGATTCAGGACGGGTTTTGGTCCTGCGAGCGGAAGGCTCGGTATGAATTACTTGCATGTGCATAAATATCGTGGCGGGGCATGCGGTACTGGCCGTTCATCACACCGATGGCAGTACGGTGCACCAGGCGGTTGTGAGAGTTAGAGGGGCCAGTGGGTTGTTTTACACTGCGGTCTGGAGGACGACCCCCGATAACACACATCCGACCCAACAAGACTGACGGGTTTGTCAGCAAAGTACGTACGCGAGACTCTAGAGTGCACCTTAGACGTGTACAGAGGCGTATGAGAGGGGTCTAAGGCTTGGTAGTGTGCATACCGGTCTAGAAGCAGAGACGCCTGCTGAAGTGGTATCTGCTCCTCATGTCCTACCTCCTCGACGTGCTGGTGCTCCATCTCCACGGGCTCCTAAAAATAGTTGGTCACCGACCATTAGTCAAAAAGACTAAGTCGTTTCCTCCGCACCTCGCCCCGCAGCTCCTAGGCACCGAGCGGGAGGACGAAGCGGAGGACAACAAGGGGTAGCAAAATGGAAGCAGGTGACAATATCTAACTAGAGTGGTACTAAGTAATGAAATTCTTCTCTAGCAATGCTAAGTACAGTACAAGTAGTAAGTAAGAGCGGTGCAGTAATGCAAAGTAAAGAAACAGTAGTATGAACAAGTAAATAAGCTAAGCTACCACTAAGCTATCATCACAAACGTACCCTAACTTATATAAATGCCCATACAAATATATAAGTTAGGGTTTCCAGGAAATTTAACTTATCATATAAAAGAGTCCATACTAATTTATATGATAAGGATCTATGAAGCGTATGACCTAATATGAATGAATGATATGATGCAATTTTATGCGCAGGCAAGTGCAACTCACACACAACGACTCTGTGATCACAGACCTTTAGTTCCACTTTTGAGAGCTAGCATCACTCTCGGGTACCACCGCTGTGGCTACGGCAGCAGCGGAGCGGGCGTCTCCGCTTCTAGACGGTATGTACACTACCAAGCCTTAGACCCCTCTCATACGCCTCTGTACACGTCCAAGGTGCACTCTAGAGTCTCGCGTACGTACTTTGCTGACAAACCCGTCAGTCTTGTTGGGTCGAATGTGTGTTATCGGGGGTCGTCCTCCAGACCGCAGTGTAAAACAACCCACTGGCCCCTCTAACTCTCACAACCGCCTGGTGCACCGTACTGCCATCGGTGTGACGAACGGCCAGTACCGCATGCCCCGCCACGATATTTATGCACATGCAAGTAATTCATACCGAGCCTTCCGCTCGTAGGACCAAAACCCGTCCTGAATCCCTCAACCCAAACCCGGGTGAGAACGCACATTAGTGCCTTTATGCCAACTCTCTCAAACCCTAGACGGGTGAGCATATATCATAAATCTCTCCAACCCCCACACGGGCGAGAAGGTACAACCATGTCCTAACCTATTAAGCTACTCTTGTCTACGGTTTATTATACCTAGAGATTTAAGGTTAATCCCAGGACTGCCCCCGGTATTCCCTGTGAAGGGCTCTCAAGGGGCACTAGGAACTGTGTTGGGATTACGCCCAGCGTTCCCTTTCGCAAGGATATTTATTTTAGTTGATGGCTACCCATGTATCTCCCCAGCTCTCCTTATTGCTTTAGTACAACCCTAGTGACTTAAGGTATTACCGGGAAAACCGACGGTCTTCCGCCGATCCCCACTCCAGTTGCTAGCTAAGACTTGCACTTTAATCCCTCACTAAGACAACTCTACCCACCAGGGTTACTCATGTTGCACTCTCTCTTATTTCTGCCGATAATCAATCCCCTGGTAATCCCTAAGGCAGGACCTATTTGTGTTATATGCAGACCATGACCTATGATTACCCTAGAAATGCGATCTTCCAAACTTAAGGCATCTTGCCTCTAAATATTTATCCTAAGGTGTTATGGACTGAGGGAACTACCCTAAGAATCATCGTAATTTTTCTTGGCCAATTAGTCCTTTAATTAATTCTTTTAATTTAAATGCTAGGTCACTTTACACATGAAGTAGTTTGATTAAGTATCCACTGACCTAGGGAAGTTTTTCTGAGATGTATATTGACAAAATATTGCTGCCTACAGAATTTCATAATTTTCCTTAAATTATGTATATCATTTTCAATTTAATATCAATTCCACATAAATTCCATTTTCCAAATGATGTATAGGCATTATGTACTCAAAAATTCCAGAAAAATTACAAAGCTTTTAGGATACTAATTTATGACTATTGGCAGAGAATCATCAACATTTATTGTAAGATGGCCTATAGGATTCCATTATAAGATATTTACCAAAATGCCATTATACTAACTTAACACAAATAATGCATCCATTAAATTCTGAGAAATTTATGCAAGACTAATAATAACATTTTATAGCAATAGAATAAATTCCAAATTTTTCAGAAGTATATATCCTCATTTCAAGAATTTACAAGATAAGGGTAAAATGGGGAATTTAGGGTATCTACTCCAAAAGTTCTTCAAAACAGAGAAATCATATTTTTACTAAGTCCAATGTGATCTCATCTATGCCTTGGCAAAATTGTTTGAATTTGTACTTGAAGAAACCCTATTTTCCAATTTTATTTCCAAAATAGCTATATTTAAAATAAATTCCAATAAATAGAATTTTGATTCCAAAAATTCCATTATTAATATGAGGGATGAAATTTACCCTAATTAACCACTATAAATAATTTCATGACCCTTGCATGTCACCATTGGGCTAAATACACCACTTTGCATTTTTGCTATTTGCACACCAAGGCTTAACATAGGCTAGCACATGCAAGTGGATTCTCCAACATGCAGTGAACCCAAGGTGCTGAAAATTTTATCATGCACCAAGGATGACCCCACTGACCCACCACCAAAATATGGGGCCATGGGGAGGAGTAGAACTCCATATATGTCATTTATTTATATTTTGATATTTTAGCAAATACTATAGGAAAATATTCTCTAAAAATTCCTAAATTTTGGCAGGAGATAAGTATGCCCTAATCATGCATGTGCCCAAAATTTGGGCCATGGTGACTAATATTTTGACCTGGGCATCCAATTTAATATCTGCCCTACTCTAGGACCAGTCCTAGGAGAAATGTCCTACAGGACTGTACACTACTCCAAATCACATATTTAAGGTGGCCAATTACAGATAAGACCAGCAGCTACAATTGTCATTGAGATACTAAGTTCTGGAAATGCCTCTAAGAAGCCTGAACTTAGATTGCAAGTGACAGCAAAAACAGGGACAGAAAATTGAATTTTGATGTAGCACGAATCTTAAAGCAGGATGGATGGCATCTGTTCATCTTCTTCCTCCAGCCAAGGGCCGAGATTGTCCCGACCTGGAGCACCTTCAAACCTCATTTCCCGGCCACCCCTTAGCCTCCACGGCCGGCTACCACCACCACCACCTCCGTTGAGGTGGTGGCCAACGTTTGGCGGCGAAATGGTGGCCGGAGGCGGCGGTTTCCGGCGAACTTGCACTCCATCAAAATTCCAAAATCCATGAAAAAGCTCACCTTGGATCTGGCTCATTTGAGCCCGATGTCTCGCCTAATAGATCTAGGAAACTAGTACGGGTAGAGGTGAGGTGAAACGGACCTCGATTGGGGCTTGGCGGCGGGTTTGGCGGCGGTTGGCCATGGAAGTTTTCCTCTCCGGCGAGCTTGCTCCCGAACCCGATTCTCCACCAAAAACTTTGATCCAGATATCGAATTCCACTCCTTTCGGCCTTCTGAAGCTAATGGTGAGGTCTGTTTGGACTGAGGTGGGCTATAAGTGGAGTTAACTCCAAGGTGAGCTCGGTTTGAGCTTTGGAGGCTTCACCCATGGTGTCATGTGGCTCTCAGCTCTGGTATTCTGCTGGAAATGAAGAGGGGAGGTCGGCCACCTGATTTTGGGCAGCCAAAACCAGCTGATGGGTGGCCATGTGGCCATTATTCCCTTCATTCCCCTTTCTCTCTCCTCTTCTCCTAAAAATCTCAATTTTACCCCCTTGCATGTACCCTCTCTCCTGATTTAGAGGGGTAGGACTGGTCTTGTTCACTTGGGCTGACTATGGGCCAATTTTGGTGGGCTTGGTCCAAGGGGAAATGGCTTGGCCTTCATTTCACTCTTTAGGTCAATTTGTTGACCAAATTGACTTTTAGGGTTGACTGGTCAACCATGGTGGGTGGACTGACCCCACTTGGTGGAAATAGGTCTAGTGGCACCACCCAACTTGGTTTGGGTCAAGGGGGTGCCCCACTTAGGTTAATTAGGCCTATGAGTGTGGGTTTGACCAAATTGAGCCCAAGGTTGACTTTGGTCAATTGGGGTCAAAATGTTGACCCAGTGACATACCCTAGGGTCCACTTAGATTGTTTTTAGGGTTAGGACAATGTGGTGGGGGTCATGGTGTGGCTAGGGTCCCCACTTAGGCTAGTTTGACCTAGTTTGACTATGGTCTTATAGTGGGCCCCACATGGCTACCACCCACTTCCTAGGGTCAAACTTAGTTGATCTCCTTAAGTCTCACCCATGCCTAACCCAATCTAAGTTGAGGGGTCTAGAAGTAACATGGGATGTTACAAATTCCAATAAACAAGAAAATAATTTCGTCCCCGAAATTTAAGTTCGGGTCTACGGGGTTCTAATTGCAAGAATCATCAAGAATTTTAAAGACATAACTTAAATGTACCTGATGCGAATAGCTCTGGGTGTTGCTCCAGCATCAGATCCCTCGGCTCCCAAGTGTGCTCCTCCCGTCCATGGTTGGACCACAACACCTTCACAAGAGGGACCTTCTTCTTCCACAACACTCGGATGGCTGTATCGTCAATCCGGATCGGCTCCAATCTCACTGATCTGTCAGGCTCTACCGGTCCGGCTGTAGTAGTGATGTGCTACTCCGGCCGAAGGAGAGCTCTTCGCAAGGAAGAGACATGGAAGACGTCATGTAATGCACCCAACTCCGGTGGCAGCTGCAGTCGGTAAGCCAAGGGGCCGATCCGCTCCAGGATCAGGTATGGCCCCATGTATCGTGGACTGAGCTTCTTGTGCCTCCGCACCCGAGAAACACCGTGTACTTTTTGTAATGGTCCAGGCCCATCTGCAGCTCAGTTGGTGATGAGGGAGTGGTGGAAAGCTCTCTTATCAAGGTCCTGGGTTCGAGACCTAGTGGCAACAACCTACCGTGCTGATAAACAGGCCGGAGAGGGGTTGGGGTGCATGGCCTGCAGGCTTGAATGTGATAGGCTGACTACCAGGAGTGGGCCCGGGTCTGGACTCTGGTAGGCCGGCGGTCCAGCGGGTTCCCATGGGATGGGCCTGGACCGTTACAGTGTCGACACTCAATATCAGTGTCGACACATATTGAAGAAGCTGTGTCGAGAAGTGAATTCTACAACACAAGGAGTTGTGTCGACACCTTGAAGGCTAGTGTCGACACTTAGTCTACTTGTGTCGACACTTGGTCTATAAGTGTCGACACTTAAAGACAAACAGTCTCGACACTTTCAGACAGTTATAGATTTTTCAAGAACTGACTGGATGACTTGACAGCTGCCATTCCAGCCGGTCTACTGCACCTGTCAGAGTTGTCAGAAATCAGTTATGAACCGGACCAGCCGGTTACCATGAAGAAGGCCTATATATAGGCTTATACTGTCTACAGAAAATGATGATCAAAGTTGTTGAAAAGCAATTCATTGAAGACTTTCAAGTGAAGTTCTAAGTAGTTGGAGAGAGAGAGCTTCATCCAAGAAGACAGCCGTTGGAACCAGGCTGAGAAGAAGGGTTTAGACTTTGTTCTGAATCTTAAGTTGCAGAGATCAAGGATCAGCTGCAGAGAAGATCAATCTTATTGTGTTCTACATTCAAGAAGCTTTGAAGAAAAGCCAAGTGAGATTGATCTCAGCAGAGTTCTTCCAAGAACTCATCAAGAACCTATCAACTCATCTCTCTATTCAGAGTTGTTGGTATATACACTTTGTATTTTATATTTCTTGTAGGATCCTTAGGGATCTGAGTTGTAAGCCTGCAATTATAAAGACTGAGTGTAGGGCCTGTGTGCCTGAGTGTAGGAGATTTGTATCTCTGAGTGTAGGCCTGTTGTGGCTGAGTGTAGGCCTGCTGTGGCTGAGTGTAGGCTTTGTGAAGAAGCTGAGTGTAGGTCTTTGGAGAAGACTGAGTTGTAGGGCCTTGGGCCTGAGCTGTAGGAACCTGTTTTGAGGTTCTGAGTGTAAGATCTGAGGATCTGAGATAGTGGAGGAGTTTGGCCGAATCTAGTACACTACTAGATAGGCGAAGGGGGAAAGTGGATGTACCCAAACCTTGGGGAACCACTATAAATTTGTGTGTTCACTGTGTGCTTGATTGATTGCTGTGATTGCTGATTGACTGCAGTGAAGAATTAGTTAAGAATCTGTGATATAATCTGAAATCTGCCTAAAAAGTTAATAAAGATTAATTCACCTATTCACCCCCCCCCTCTAGGTGATTAGGTACAATTTCTTTCAAGTGGTATCAGAGGGAGGTTACTCAAAAAGGGACATAACTGTCTGAGTAGATCCTGTTGACAGATTAAGTGAAATCAATAAAATCAAGAAACATGGGTTCAACATAGAATCATAAGGAACTTGGATCCATGAAGCTACCCATTTGCAGAAAAGAAATTTTTGGCATCTGGAAGGAAAGGGTGAGACTATTTATAGAAGCCTCAGACCCTAAAATTTACATCACAGTTAAAGAAGGGCCATATGTGCCCATGAAGGTTTCAGTCCTAGATGCAAATCAGAGAACACCTAAAGACTTCTCTGAAATGACCAAAGATGAGATAATTCTAGCCACAATGGACAAGAGGGCTCAGAATATCATTGTGAGTGCCATAGATGATGCTACCTTTCAGAATTTGATACACTGTAAGACATCTAAGGAGATGTGAGATACTCTTATAGTGTACATGCAGGGTTCAGAAGAAGTAAGACAGGATAGAAAATCCTTGTTAAACCAAGAATATGAAAGTTTTAGGCAAGGTAGGTCTGATAGCATCACAGAATTCTATAAGAAGTTCTATAGGATTGTCAATGAACTAATGTCCTATGGAAGAGAGTTCAGTAATTATGAGCTAAATGATAAGTTTCTAAGGTCCCTAACAAAGGATTGGGACACCAAGATCTGTGCCATAAGGGAAATGGCAAAGTTAGCAGATATCCCTCCACCAACACTGTTTGGAAAACTGCTTTCCTATGAGATGCAGTTGATGGTGAGGAAAGAAGAGGAGAAGTCTACAAGAATTGATAATAAAGAAAGAATAGTGGCATTTAAAATAGAAGCCCCCAGAAAATATAGAAGTAAGTCACCAACTCCACCTCCTAAAGTAGTTGAGACTGAGTCAGATGATTCAGAAAGCAGAAAGTCTGAAAGCAGTGAAAGTGATGAGGACTTTGCAGCCTTCACAAGACACTTTTAGAAGTTCCTAAAGAAGAAACAGTGGAGGACTAAGCCATCCACAACACAGAGGTCATCAAAGAATGACAGAAGAAAGCCCAAGTCAAATAGAACTTCATCATCAAAGATAGTTTGTTATTGTTGTAACAAACAAGGACATGTTGTTGCTGACTGTCCTGAGAAGAGAAAAGAATCTACTGATAAGAAAAAGACACAATTCAAGGGCAAGAAGGAAAGGTCTTTTGTTGCCAAGAAAGACAAAGGCTTGTCAGACATGTCTTCTTCAGAAACTGAGTCAGATGCTGAAGCATATATAGGAATGTTTGCTGAGGAAGAGGAAGAGGAGTTCATCCAGATAATGAACTCCATATATGAGCAAGAGGACATCTAGTGCAAAGGACTGATGGCCTTAACAGAAGATGACAAAATCCAGGAGCAGCCTGGACCTAGTAAGGTACAAAATTGTTCTTTAAGTTCAATTTCTTGTGCTAGTTCAGAATCAGATTCATCATCATCAAGTGATGAGAGTGCATCTGAGTCTGAAGGGGATATTCATCAATTGATTGATGAATATAGAGTTCTGTTACAAGCTTTTAAGAAGAGCAAGTCCCTAGCCAAGTGTCAGGCAAAGGAAATTGCTAGTCTCAAAGTTGCTGCAACTGATTTTGAGAAGATGATTGATCAAAAATTAAATGAAATATCCAGACTGAAGCACATAACTGTGATTCAGATGGGAACTATAACATTTAAGAATGATCAAATCAGAAGTCTGAAGATTAGTCTTCAGAAGGAGAGAGACATTGTTGCAAGGTTTTCTAAACCTAAATCTGTTCTACCTTTGATTGATGAGTTTATACCTCACAAGGGTAAAACTGGATTGGGGTTTACTTACCCTGCTAGGACTGTCAAGTCCAAGTCTAAGGGCAAAGCCCCAGCTCTCAATAAGCCAGCTGTAAATAAAACAGCTAGGGATGTACCTAAGCAAAGGTACAATAGGTTTGAGTGCTGGTTCTGTAGCAAGATAGGCCACTTTGCCATGGACTGTTGGCACAATACAAGTGCCAAAGTGAGTAGCAAACTACCTGTTGGAAAATCTGCAGGTAGCTTTGTTAGGAGGCAAACTAACTAGTACCAAGGACCCAAGAATTCTTTGGGTTCTAAGGTCAACTAATCTGTTTTGCAGGTAAGTCCAAGTGGCCATGCCCCTATATGGTACTTGGACAGTGGATGTTCCAGGCACATAACTGGAACTAGGAGATTGCTAAAGGACTACACACCTATCAAGGATGGTCCAAAAGTCACCTTTGGTGGTTCTGAAAAAGGAATCATCAAGGGTTTTGGTAACATTTCTAGCACCCATATTACTATTACTCAAGTGGCTTATGTTGAAGGTTTGAAACATAACCTTATTAGTATAAGTCAATTGAGTGATCTAGGATATGACATCTCATTTGTAAAAGATGGTTGTCATATCAGGAGGTCAAATGATCACGAGATCATTTTGACAGGTTATAGAAAAAGAAATGTCTATTGCCTAGACATTATGTGTGAGACCAATGGTTCTCCAGTGTGTCTTGTAGCTGATGAGAAAGTCTCTCATTGTGTCAAATGGCACAAGAGGCTAGCCCATCTTAACTATAAGACAATTTGCAAACTCTATAGCAAAGAGTTAGTGAGGAATGGTCCTCAAGTTAAGAGTATTAAAGATGGAATATGCTCAGCTTGTCAAAAGGGCAAGCAGACTAGATCCACCTTTAGTTGCATTGAAAACAAAGATGCTGTGAGATGTTTATATCTCTTGCATATGGATCTCTTTGATCCTATGCCAGTTCACAGCCTAGGTAGGAAGGTCTATACCTTTGTGGTTGTAGATGACTACTCAAGGTTTTCCTGGGTGTTCTTCCTTAGACAGAAATCTGAAACACATAGTATCTTCTATAGCTTTGTCAAACAAATTCAGAATGAACTAGACAGTACAGTGGTCAAGATAAGAAGTGACCATGGTACTGAATTCCAATCTGATAGCATGACAAAACTATGTGAAGAATTTGAGATATTTCAGGAATTTTCTTCACCAAGAACACCTCAGCAAAATGACATTGCTGAGAGGAAAAATAGAACCTTGATTGAGGCTGGTAGAACCTTATTAAGTGATACATCTCTACCAGAATATTTCTGGGCTGAGGCAGTGAATACTGCATGCCATGTAATTAATAGGGCTACCATTACTAAAAGCCACAACAAGACTCCCTATGAGATTGTGAAAGGCAGAAAACCAAACCTATCCTATTTCAGGATCTTTGGTTGTAAGTGCTTTATACTTAACAATGGTAAGTCTTACTTGACTAAGTTTGCTGCCAAGTCCCAAGAGGGGATTTTTGTTGGTTACAGCAACAATAGTAAGTCTTATAGGGTCTACAACTTGTCTACTCAAGTTGTAGAAGAGTCAGTACATGTAGTATTTGATGAAACTAGCCTTATTAACAATGAGTTGTCTAGTAGTATTTGCAGCTCCACAGGTGTGACTAAGAAGATGGACAAGCTCACTATAGAAGAAGGATCTACTGCAAGACAGCAAGTAGAAGATAGTGGCTATTGTCCCGGGGGAGTACTACATGTACCTAATGCAGAAGAAAATCAAGGAGTGCAGCAAGATGAAGAAGCTGAAGGAGTTCAACCTGAAGTCAGGATTCCTTCAGCTAATAGACATCTAAGAGATCATCCAGCAGATCAAATCATTGGTGATCTGAGGAAGAAGGATGGGATGGCGGAAGGTGGGAGTTAGGGCATGCTTTGTTTTTCTGTAATAAAATTGCATAAGAAAACACGCCAGCTGGAAGCCTTTTCCAAAAATCCAGAAATCATACTCGGGCACGTGCCCAAGTATGCCTGCATGTGGGTCTGCCCCTACTATTACTGTTTAATTCTGCACAACTGTTTCACACAGCACTGCAAATACAATTTTTCAAACAGTTTCATAAATTTTTCCATCACTACAAAACAGTTGATTCTTACATCACTGTTTTTTACCACTGCTTCTTTTACCGCCACAACTTAGTCAAACAGGCTCTAAGCCAACCCACTTCTTAGATGGTTCAAAAGGATAACCAGTAACGGCCACCAACCAATAGAACTCCAAATCAGGAATAAATAGTCAGCTACACGAGTTAGAGAAGTTCTCTATCAGCTAATGAAAATGAAGCATTAATAACTAGTAAATAGTCAGCTAGTAAATAGTCGCGAATGCTTTGTCAGCCCGTTGAAATGAAGCGTTAATAATTTTGAGGTGTTGCTGAGCACAAATCATGAGTAAAAATAGTCGACAACACGAGTTAGAAAAGTTTTCACTATCAGCCGGTGATTAAGGTTCTGTTTGGGACAGCTTTGGCGGATTGAAAAGCTGCTGTCCGGATAGAGCTGTTTTAAAATAGATCTCTGGGGAGCAGTTTTGAAAATCTGCAGAGTGTTTGGGTGTTCTGTGCAGAAGTGTGCTCGGAATCGCCGGAGGAAGGACGTCAGGGGCTCGGAATCGCCGGAGGAAGACCGTCCGGGGCTCGTAATCGCCGGAGGAAGGCCGTCCGGCCTCTAACTGAAGAAACCATTAGATTTTCAAAACTTGTGAGAGAGAAAGCTATTTTGCAGGAGCAGAAGCTGGGGGGGGGATTTCTGAAAAGCTGCAAAACAGCTCCAGATTTTTGAAAACCTCTTCACAAGGAGCTGTCACAAACACATATAAAGCAGCTCTGGCGGCTGGAATAGAGATTTTCCAGCCGCCAGAGCTGCGCCAAACACACCCTAAGAGTCTGTTTGGGACAGCTCTGGCGGCTGGAGAAGCTTTTTTTCCAGCCGCCAGAGCTGGTAATGTTAAATTTTCTCAACGTGATCAGCAACATAGCCCAAACGCCAAATTAATATCTTCGGAACTACCCAGTTCGCACGTTTAACCAGCGGAACCCGAGGACCAGAGGTTTACACCCAACAAACAATGGAAGCACAAGCAGGTCTTTTATACATTTACTTCTTTACAATACGAGGCATACATAGCGAGACATGATTTCGCTAGTATTACAGCTGAAAACAGAAAGCACCAAAAACAAGCCGGGCGGACAGAACCTGGAGTCCGCCGAGACCGCCGAGGTCGCCGAAGCCGCCCGAGCTATGCTGCAATCCGCCGAATACCACGGAGTCCACCGAAGCCGCGAGGCCGCGCGGACACACCATTATTCGCCTCCTGCTGAACCCGAACTGAGGAACTCCCCTACCCGCCTGAAGCCGGCGGACAGGTTATTGAAGCTGGCAAAGATGAACAGAACTGACAAGCCGCAGAGCGACCTCCTGCTGAGTCCGCAGAGACCGCACGCTTCCAAGCACTGACCGAAGTCACAGCCAAACTCCTGGCTCCTTGAAGTTATCTGCGCGACCTGCACACAGCAAACCGTTAGCCTGAAACAATCCGCGCGGACTGGCAAACACAGACCGTAGCACCCCGCCCAACCCAACTTACTGTTCACTCAAGTTACTTAGGTTTTTTTTACTGTAGATGTGACAGGGGGTCCTATTTATAGGCCAGGTGAGGAGTGTGGTCACCGCCCAAGAGATAGCGACACCGCCCCAGTCCGCGCGAATACAAACGACCATCCGCTGAGTCCGTGAGGACTTAGACGGTCACCAAGGAAACCGTCAGGAGCAAAGCAACCATTGACGAACCCTCTCCAGTCCGCCTAAGCAAAGCGGACAAGACATCAGCCCGCAAAGCTCCAACCACTGCAGGACAGCAAACCCCTTCAATGGCAGTCCGCACCAACCCGAGGCAGTCCGCAGGACTCACACCTCAATCCGCCACAAGTCCACGACCAAAGGCAGACATCAACAGTCCGCCCGGTCACAGCGGACTTGGCGGATACGGCGGACACCATGAACTTGACACCAAGTGTGACCAAGTCCAAAACCATCAAGGGCCAGCGCGAGCATGGCGGATACAAGCTCTCGTCCGCCAAACACCCTAGCACAGACCGCCACCAGTCCGCGAGCACCTCGCACTTGTCCAACGCAGTAGCTTCCTCCCGGACTCCAAAACACCAGTCCGCCAACCGGTCTCCACAGCAAGACCTGCTGTAACACCAGAACTTGATAAGGCCTCAGCCAAGCTCTAAGCCCAGTCCGCAACAGCCAATACCGCGGACTCATCAGTCCGCAAGCTTCCCGCGAACTCGAGCCAACCCGCCTGTCAGCACAAGCTTGCATCCGCGGCCACTGAGCAAAGCACCAGTCCGCAAGCCTCTCTATCCGCAGATACCAGGCCGCACCAAACCGCGGACTCCATGCAACAACTCGCTCAGAACACAGCCGGCTTCCACCAGACTTTTCACCAGGCCGCAAACCTCAGTCCGCCCAGTCCGCCCAGTCCGCCAAAGCTATCCGCCACAGGCCGCGCGGCCTGTCCCGTCACCCACTTCCACTTCACAAATTTCAACACTCCCCCTTGAAGTCAGAAGTGGTGACCAAGCCCAGCAAGCTGCGCAAGCGTTCAAAGGGCCCCTTCGACAGCGGCTTCGTGAAGATGTCAGCAAGATTATCTTCACTCCGAACATGCCCGACCAGCAGAGATCCTTCCAACACCTTCTCCCTGATGAAATGGTGATCAATCTCTATATGCTTGGTCCTAGCGTGACACACTGGATTGTTAACCAGTTTGAGAGCACTCTCATTGTCACCCTGGAGTAAAGTAGGCCCTTGCACTTCTTCATGGACATCCTCTATAAGTCTCCTTAACCAAACGGCTTCCCGAGCAGCCAAGGCCGAAGCCTTATACTCCGCCTCCGTGGTTGAAACCGACACCGAGTCCTGCTTCTTGCTACACCACGAGATGCTAGCTGAACCGCAAGTGAACACATAACCTGAAGTAGACCTTCGATCATCCGAATCACCGCCATAGTCAGCATCCGTGTACCCGAGCAATGCAAACTCCGCATCCCTTCCATAGAAGAGTCCCATCTCAGAAGTCACCTTGACATACTTCAGAATTCCCTTTGCCGCCACAAGATGAGATTGCCTTGTTTCAGCCATATACCGACTTACTCGGCCAACAGCATAAGCTATATCCGGCCTTGTAATCGTCAGATAAATCAAGCTCCCAACAAGAGCCCTGAACACCAAGGGATCATGAAGAACCCTTCCCTCATCTCGTCGAAGCTTCAGCCCTGATTCCAGTGGAGTAGAGCACTTCTTCCCTTCGCCCATGCCAAACCGCTTTACAATGCGATCAGCATACCCTTTCTGGCTGATGAGAATCCCACACTCCTTCCTCTCCACTTCCAGACCGAGAAAGTGATGCAACTCTCCCAAGTCTTTCATCTCGAAGTGTATAGCAAGCTCAGCTCTGAGCCTTGCTACTTCCTCCTCCGAATTTCCTGTGATGATCATGTCATCCACATACAGCAGGACCAAGACTCGAAGCTCTCCCTTCTTCATGACGAACAAGCTAGAATCCGAGTTAGAAGCAAAGTATCCACAGAATTGCAGGTACTCTGCAATCTTCCCATACCACGCTCTAGGAGCTTGCTTCAACCCGTAGAGAGCCTTCCTGAGTTTGCAGACATAGTCCGGATGCTTCTCAGAGACAAAACCAAGCGGCTGATCCATGAAGATATCCTTGTCAATCTCTCCGTAAAGAAAGACATTCTTCACATCGAGTTGTTACAACCTCCATCCCTTGCTAGCAACCAAGGCGATCACCACTCTTACAGAAGTCATCTTCGCAACTGGACTGAATGTCTCCTCATAGTCTTCTCCATACTGCTGTGAGAATCCTCTAGCGACAAGGCGAGCCTTGAAACGATCAATGCTCCCATCAGCCTTCTTCTTCAACTTATACACCCACTTGCAAGTAACCAGAGTAATGCCATCAACCTTGGGCACAAGATCCCAGGTTTCATTCTTCTTCAGAGCATCAATCTCTTCCTTCATGGCACCTTCCCACTCCTTCACTCCAGTGGCCTCGTTGAAGTTTGCAGGCTCTCTCTCATCCAGAGGACCTGCAAAGAAGCAGGAGACAAAGCTCACTGCATTCCCATCACAGTACCGAGTCGGTGGCTTAACCACCCTCTTCGATCTCCGAAGACACGGCTCCTTGCTCACGGCTTCCGTTGCTTCTTCAGGCTCCACTCCTACCTGGGGCAAGCATTGAGCAGTGCTCCCCCTGCTTCCTGAGCCAGAAGGCTCAGCCTCGGAGTTCGAAGCAACAGGAGCTGCTGGTGAAACAGCAAGCTCCTCTTCCAAGCCTTCAGCAGCCACCAGCGGTGCTTCCTCAACCTTGCTACTTCCGGTTAGCTCCACCGAGCCACCTCCATATGACGTCAGCTCGTCAAAGACAACGTCTCTTGATACCACGAACTTCTTCGTCACAGGGTCCATGCATTTCCATCCCTTCTTCCGCTCATCGTAGCCAACAAAGACAAGTTTCCTTGCCTTCGCATCCAGCTTTGTCCGTGAAGCATCCGGGACATGTACATAGCAAGTTGAACCGAACACCCTAAGGTGTCCCACACTCGGCTTCTCCTTCAGCAACAGCTCAATAGGAGTCTTCATGTTGATAGGGCTGAGTGGCATCCGGTTGATGACATAAGCAGCACAAGACATTCCCTCCGCCCAAAAGGACCTTGGGATATCTTTCGCATGCAGCCAGCATTTGCAGGTCTCCGTCAGATAACGGATCTTCCGCTCCGCTACCCCATTTTGTTGAGGAGTGTGAGCACAAGTAAGCTCCCGTTGGATCCCGTGCTTCCTGCAGAAGTTAGAAAACTCGGAGGAAACAAATTCACCCCCGTTATCAGTTCTAAGCTTCTTAATCCGCAAGCCAAGCCGGCCTTCTACCAACTCCTTGAACTCCACGAACAAACGGAAGGCTTCCGACTTCTCCTTTAAGAAGTACACCCAAGTATACCTTGAGTAGTCATTGTTGGGTACATTGGTCAAATGTACCTGATTTGAAGAAGCCTCACCTAACTCAATGATATGCATCATAGTGTATTTGATGTTTGTTTGAGTTACTTGTGCAGGTTAGGAATACACTGGACTGAAGCTAAAAATTCTAAGTCCATGTGTCGACACCCAGAGGGAAAGTGTCGACACTTGAGAAAGCTTGTGTCGACACCCAGTCAGAAAGTGTCGACACTTGGAGTCATTGTGTCGACACCTGGGAAGAAGAGTTGACACCAGTCAGAAAGTGTCGACACTTGGAGCTGTGTCGGCACTCAGTGAAGAAGAATGCAGAAAAGCTGTGTCGACACTTAGTAGAAGTGTCGACACCTAGAAGAGCTGAGTCAACACCAGAAAGTGTCGACACTTGGAGTTGTGTCGACACTCAGCAAAATTCTGCAGAGACTAAGTACAAGTGTCGACACTCAACACAATGTGTCGACACTCAATCAGCAGAGTCAACATATGAAGAATGTGTCGACACTCAACACAATGTGTCGACACACACTCAAAGGAGTCAACACTTGAAGGAAGTGTCGACACTCAGCACAATGTGTCGACACACAACCAGAAGAGTCAACACTTGAAGGAAGTGTCGACACCCAGCACAATGTGTCGACACTTAGTTGAAGACTCTACACTTGAAGAAAGTGTCGACACAAGGAGCTGTGTCGACACTTAGCAAAGAACAGAAAAGTTACAAAATATTCTAAGTACAAGTGTCGACACTAAAGGAATGTGTCGACACTCAGCTGAAGAAACAAGATTGAAGACTTGTGTCGACACCAAGAAGCAGTGTCGACACTTGACAGTTTCAACACATGAAGATGTGTCGACACAAATGAGATGTGTCGACACTTAGAAGAATACAGTTAAAGAATGAAGTACAAGTACTTGTGTCGACACTCAATTTCAGTGTCGACACATGCAAAAGAAACTGTGTCGAGACATACAAGGAATTGTGTCGACACCTTGTAGACTTGTGTCGACACTTACACAACATGTGTCGACACTTAGTCTATAAGTGTCGACACTTAAGAACAGAAAGTCTCGACACTATCTGACAGTTAGAGAAATTTCAAGAAGTGACTGGTTGACATGACAGCTGCCGATCCAGCCGGTCTACTGCAACTGTCAGAGAAATCAGAAGTCTGTTATGAACCGGACCAGCCGGTTACCATGAAGGAAGCCTATAAATAGGCACTCATAGTTTACAGAAAATTATTATTGAGATTAAGATTGATCAAGTTATATAGAAGTAGTTGATAAAGAGAGTTCAGATCTTTGTAAAGGTGGTATATCGAGTATCAACACAAGAAGATCTTGCTGTGCATCGGCAGATCTAAGAAGTTGGAGAGAGAGAGCTCCAACCAAGAATTCAGTCTTTGGAACTAAGGCTGAGAAGAAGAATTCAGAGTCATCTGGATTTCAAGAAGCAGAGGTCAAGGAACAACTGCAGAAGATTCAGACTAATTCAGTTCTAATCAAGAAGCTTTGAAGGAAGCTAAGTCAGTTTGGATCTAGCTGAGTTCTTCCAAGAACTCTTCAAGAATCTCTCAACTCCTCTCCTATTTTCTGAGTTGTAGAGTTAACTATTGTACTTTCTATTTTAACCTGTAGGATCCATTGGATCTGAGAGAATTGTAAGCCTATTTTATAAAGGCTGAGGGTAGGGCTTGTTGCCTGAGTGTAGGAGTTGAAGAACTCTGAGTGTAGGCCTTAATTGGCTGAGTGTAGGCCTGGGTGGCTGAGTGTAGGCCTTTTGGCTGAGTGTAAGGCTTTGGGCCTGAGGTGTAGGAACCTAGTTGGGTTCTGAGTTAGTGGAGAAGTTTGGCCGAATCTAGTACACTGCTAGATAGGCGAAGGGGGAAAGTGGATGTACCCAAAGATTGGGGAACCACTATAAATTAGTGTGTCGTCTGTGCTGTGCTGTGCTGTGAAATTACTGTGTTTATGCTGTAATTGCTGTTAGCTGTAGAATTCTGTGAAATAGCTGTTGTGCTGCCAAACAAAACTTAAAAAGGTTTAGGTCACCTATTCACCCCCCCCTCTAGGTGTTTAGGTACCATATCTTTCAAGTGGTATCAAAGCGAGGTTCCTCAAAAAGGACTAACTGTCTGAGGAGATCCAGTTTGGCAGATTCAGTATAAGTCAGGAAACAGTTTCAAGAAAATCAAGAAACATGGGGTCTTCAGAGAATCACAAGGAATTGGGTTCAATGAAACTGCCCATATGCAGAAAGGAGATTTTTGGAATCTGGAAAGAAAGGGTAAGGCTGTTCATGGAGGCCTCTGACCCTAGGATCTACATCACAGTCAAAGAAGGGCCTTATGTGCCCATGAAGATTTCAGTCTTGGATGCTACACAGAGAACTCCAAAGGATTTTTCTGAGATGACCAAGGATGAGATTGTCCTAGCTACAATGGACAAAAGGGCACAGAACATCATAGTTAGTGCAATTGATGATGCCACCTTCCAGAACCTTATTCACTGTAAAACAGCAAAAGAAATGTGGGATACCCTCATTGTCTACATGGAAGGTTCTGAAGAAGTAAGACAAGATAGGAAGTCCTTGCTTAATCAAGAATATGAGAGCTTTAGGCAAGGAAGAGGAGATAGCATCACTGAATGCTACAAGAAGTTTTATAGAATTGTTAATGAACTCATGTCCTATGGAAGAGAGTTCACTAACTATGAATTGAATGATAAATTCTTAAGGTCCCTAACCAAAGACTGGGACACCAAGATCTGTGCCATCAGAGAAATGGCAAAGTTGGGAGAAATTCCTCCTCCCACACTGTTTGGCAAGTTGTTATCTTATGAGATGCAATTGTCAGTAAGAAAAGAGGAGGAAAAGTCAACAAGGACTGAACACAGGGAAAGGACTGTTGCCTTTAAGTCAGAAGTACCTAGAAAGAACAGGACTAAGTCATCAACTCCTCCTCCAGAGGTAGTTGAATCAGAATCTGATGAGTCTGTTAGCACTAAATCTACAAGCAGTGAAAGTGATGAAGATTTTGCTGCATTCACCAGACATTTTCAGAAATTCCTTAAGAAGAAACAGTGGAGGTCCAGACCTTCATATTCCAAAGGGAAAGAAGTCCAGTATCAGGAGAAGAAGCCTTCAAAGAAGGATAAGAAAAAGACAAAGACTAGTAAGGCAACTGGGTCTAAGATTGTGTGTTACTGCTGCAATAGACAGGGTCATGTTATTGCAGATTGTCCTGAAAGAAGGAAAGAATCCAGTGACAAAAAGAAGACTCACTTCAAAGGAAAGAAGGAGAAGTCTTTGTTGCAAAGAATGAGAAGACTCTTTCAGACATTTCTTCTTCAGACACTGAGACAGATGCTGAAGCCTATATAGGGCTATTTGCTGAAGAAGAAGAGGAGTTTATGCAGATCATGGAATCAATCTATGAACAAGAAGAGAGTCAGTGCCAAGGACTGATGGCATTGACTGAAAGTACCAAAATCCTGGAGCAGCCAGGACCTAGTCAGGTACAAAGTCTAACCTTAAGTTCAGATTCCAGTTCTAGTTCAGAGTCAGAATCATCTTCATCAAGTGATGGAAGTGTTTCTGAATCTGAGGGAGATATTCATCAGCTCTTAGATGAATACCAAGTACTGTTGCAAGCCTATAAGAAAAGCAAGATCCTAGCCAAAAGTCAGGCAAAGGAGATTGCTGATCTCAAGGCAGCTGCAACAGATTTTGAGAAGCAGTATGATCAAAAACTGAATGAAGTAGCCAGGCTGAAACACATTACTGTGATTCAGATGGGTACTATTACATTTAAGAATGATCAAATTAAGAGACTGGAGACAATCTCCAGAAGGAAAAAGAAGCTTGCTGCCAGGTTTTCAAAACCTAAATCAGTGCTACCATTGATTGATGAATTTGTTCATCAAAAGGCAAAGGCTGGACTAGGTTTTGTTAGACCTGCAGGGACTGTTCAGTCCAGTTCAAGTCCAAGGGCAAAGCCCCAACATTCAACAAGCCTGCTGTAGTCAAGACAGCAAAGGTTGTACCTAAGCAAAGGTACAACAAGTTTGAATGCTGGTGCTGTGGCAAGGTTGGCCACTTTGCCTTGGATTGTTGGCACAATGCCAGTGCCAAGTTGAGTAGCAAGTTACCTGTTGGAAAGCCAGCAGGTAGCTATGTCAAGTTGCAAACTAACAATCACCAAGGACCCAAGTTTACTTTGGGTTCTAAGGTTCATTAATTTGTTTTGCAGGTGAATCCAAGTGGCCATACCCCTACATGGTACTTGGATAGTGGATGTTCCAGACACATGACTGGAACTAGGGGACTACTGAAGGACTACATCCCAATCAAAAATGGTCCAAAGGTGACCTTTGGTGGTTCTGAAAAAGGAATCATCAAAGGGTTTGGTAACATTTCTTCTAACCTTGTTACCATTACTCAAGTGGCTTATGTTAAAGGTTTGAAACACAACCTCATTAGTATAAGTCAATTAAGTGATGTAGGGTATGACATCTCATTTGTTAAAAATGGTTGTCATATCAAGAGGTCAAGTGATCAAGAGATCATTTTGACAGGATATAGAAAGAGAAATGTCTATTGTTTAGACATTATGGTTGAGAACAATAGTTCTCCAGTTTGTCTTGTAGCTGATGAGACAGTCTCTCAATGTGTCAAATGGCACAAGAGGCTTGCTCATCTTAATTACAAGACTATTGGCAAACTCTTTAGTAAAGAGTTAGTGAGGAATGGTCCTCAAGTTAAGTGTGTCAAAGATGGCATTTGCTCAGCTTGTCAAAAGGGCAAGCAGACTAAATCCACCTTTAGAAGCTTAGACAACAAAGATGCTGTGAGGTGTTTATACCTCTTGCATATGGATCTATTTGGTCCAATGCCAGTTCACAGCTTAGGTAGGAAGGTCTACACCTTTGTAGTTGTTGATGACTACTCAAGGTTTTCCTGGGTGTTCTTCTTAAAGCAGAAATCTGAAACACCTAGTGTCTTCTATAGTTTTGTTAAGCAAATTCAGAATGAATTGAACTGTACAGTGGTCAAAATTAGAAGTGACCATGGTACTGAGTTTCAGTCTGAAAGCATGACAAAGCTGTGTGAAGACTATGGGATATTTCAAGAATTCTCTTCACCTAGAACACCTCAGCAAAATGGCATTGCTGAAAGGAAAAATAGGACCTTGATAGAGGCTGGTAGAACCCTATTAAGTGATTCATCACTGCCAGAATATTTCTGGGCTGAAGCAGTTAACACTGCATGCCATGTGATAAATAGGGCTACCATCACTAAAAGGTTAAACAAGACCCCCTATGAAGTTGTGAAAGGCAGGAAACCAAATCTATCCTATTTAGGATCTTTGGTTGTAAATGCTTCATACTTAACAATGGAAAGTCTTACTTAACTAAGTTTGCTGCCAAGTCCCAAGAGGGAGTGTTTGTTGGGTACAGCAATAATAGTAAGGCTTATAGAGTCTACAACTTGACTACACAAGTTGTAGAGGAGTCTGTGCATGTAGTTTTTGATGAGACACAACTAATTAACAATGAGTTGTCTAGTAATGTGTGCAGCCCCACAGGTCTTACTAAGAAGATGGACAAGCTAACCATAGAAGATGTACCTGCTGCAAGACAGCAAGTAGAAGAAGATGGCTTATGTCCAGGGGGAGAACTACATGTACAAGGAGCTGAAGAAGTACAAGGAACTCAGCATGATGAAGATGCTGTAGAAGTTCAACCAGAAGTAAGGATGCCTCCAGCCAACAGGCATCTAAGAGATCATCCAGTAGAGCTAATTATTGGAGATCCAAGACAAGGTGTTCAGACAAGGAGCAGAAATCAGAATGCTGTAGTATATTCAAGTTTTCTGTCTCAAATAGAACCAAAGAAATTTGAAGAAGCTATACAAGATCCACAGTGGACTGAAGCAATGCAGGAGGAGCTTAATCAGTTCAAAAGGTGCAAGGTTTGGGATCTGGTTCCTAAGCCTAAAGATCACAATGTGATAGGAACAAAGTGGATCTACAGGAACAAGTTAGATGAACAAGGTGTCATCATTAAGAATAAGGCAAGACTGGTTGCAAAAGGATATAGGCAAGAAGAAGGTATTGATTTTGATCAAACCTTTGCTCCAGTAGCCAGACTGGAAGCCATAAGGATGTTCTTGGCCTATGCAACCTACCAAGGATTCAAAGTATACCAAATGGATGTGAAGTCAGCATTCCTTAATGGTAATTTAAAAGAAGAAGTATATGTGGAGCAGCCTTCAGGTTTTGTTGATCCTACTCTTCCACATTATGTCTATAGACTTAGGAAAGCATTATATGGGTTAAAACAAGCACCTAGAGCTTGGTATGAAACCCTATCTAGTTTCCTCATTGAGAACAAGTTCTCAAGGGGGAAAATAGATAAGACTCTATTCCTTAGGGAATCTAGAGGCAAAGTAATACTTGTCCAAATATATGTAGATGACATTATATTTGGGTCTACTGAAAGTAGCCTTTGCAAAAAGTTTGCAAAGCTTATGCAAAGTCAATTTGAGATGAGTAGTATGGGAGAACTGAAGTTTTTCTTGGGTCTCCAAGTTAAACAGACTGAAAGTGGCTTGTCCATATGTCAGTCAAAGTTCACCCTAGAACTCATAAGGAAATATGGTATGGATTCATCCAGTACCATGAAGACTCCTATGGGGTCAAGTATGTCTCTAAGCAAGGATGATGCAGGGAAACCTGTAGATGAAACCTTGTATAGAGGGATAGTTGGCTCCCTACTATACTTGACTGCAAGTAGGCCTGACATTATGTATGCTACATGTGTTTGTGCCAGGTATCAAGCCTGCCCTAAAGAGTCTCACTTGACTGCAGTCAAGAGAATCTTGAGATATCTAAAGGGCACTCCCTATCTAGGCCTCTGGTACCCTAGGAATGGAGATTTTGATCTAACAGGCTATTCAGATGCAGACTTTGCAGGATGCAAAGAAGATAGAAAGAGCACTACTGGATCCTGTCAATTCCTAGGTGGAAGACTCATTTCATGGAGTAGTAAGAAGCAAACCAGTGTGGCCATCTCCACAGCTGAGTCAGAATATGTAGCTGCAGGAAGTTGCTGTGCTCAACTTCTGTGGATTCAACATCAGTTAGAAGACTATGGATTTCAGGTAAGTAGAACTCCACTTTACTGTGATTCTACAAGTGCTATTTCAATAGCTAATAATCCTGTATCACATAGTAGAACTAAACATATTGAGATTAAATATCACTTTCTTAGGGAGCATGTAGAAAGAAATGATATTGCACTTGAATATGTTAAAACTGATAATCAGATAGCTGATATGTTTACTAAGCCCTTAGAAGAAGCTAAGTTCAATAGGTTCAAAATTGAACTAGGTATGATAAACTTAGACTAAGTTTACAGAACTAAAAATTGGCTAAGTAAAAAGGTGTCGACACATAGACAAGTCTATGTCGACACAGAATAGTAAGTGTCGACACTTCAGGAAAATGGTGTCGACACATCTAGGAAGTTGGTGTCGACACTTCAGAATGTTAGTGTCGACACATGTCGAGTAGGTGTCGACACATCCAATAAGGTGTCGACACTTAAGTTTTACTCAGAATTTTCTAAGTAAAGTCTCGACTACATGTCGAGTAGTGTGGTGTCGACACTTAACCAAGTGTCGACACATAAAATCTGTTGACTAAACTTGTGTCGACACATGTGTGTCGAGACATTATAAGTCAGTGTCGACACTTATTGACAGTGTCGACACATCTTTAGAAATTCATCCCGCCTGTTCGTCTTCAAACAAGAAAGGTATAAATAGGGTTCTGTCTTTGTTTGTCGACACGCTTTCAAAGTTTCGAGACCAAAACTCTTGTGTCGACATTTCTCTTCTCTAAAGACTAATTCTCCAAACCCTAATGGCTCCCAAGCTGGAAGAGAACGTTAACGAAGGCTATGAGCTCGTGCGAGGCGCATTCGACGACGGTGATCAATGAACATCAAATCAGTGATAACCCTAGTCAGCAATTCAGGATTGGAATACTTGGTTTCAGAACCAACCAAGATATGGAAGAAAGAAGTGCTTGAATTTCTTACTGGAGCAACTGTAGACGACTCTGGATACAGAATCAAATCCAGAGTGCATGGAACCAAGGTCAAGGTATCACCCAAAAGTCTGAGAAAGGTACTTCAGCTACCTAAGACTCAAGAAGAAGAAGAAATTTCTACATCCAAGACCAGGGAAGCTTTGACTTGGTGTGGTCTTGATTCAAAGATGAAAATAGGTTCAGTCTTTAACAGAAAAGGCATGAACAATCAAGGAAAATTTCTGTCTGAAGTAGTAGGCAAAGTTATACTAAGCAAACCAGGAGGACATGACAGGGTGTCAGCCTCTATGTTCAGTATTATGACCAGAATCATCTTCAACATCAAAACAGATTGGTCTATGATTGTCTTTGAGAAAGTGAAGGAAAGTCTGAAGAAGCCCAATCTGGGCAGGATACTAAGTCTCTACCTGGCTGGATCAATTCCAGAGGTAATGAGCACTGCTGCTGGAACTAAAATCAACCACATGAGAAGGATGGACATGAGAATCTTCTCCAGGTGGGAAAGGGTGCTGTCTAAGGAAGTTCCACCCCAGAGAAGCAAGTTTCTAAGAAGACTCTCCTCCCTAGGAAGAAGAGGAAGATAGCTGCTGTGACTCAGGAGTCCTCCAGCAGCTCAGGCAGTGAAGAACATGTTGTTTTCACTCCTGATAATTATGAGGATGAGGCTGCAGAGAAGTCACCTGCTCCTCAGGAGCCAGCTGACATCCAGGGGGAGCCTCCAGCTGTAGAACATCCCTCTACACTGGAAGTGAGCAGGCTACACAGATTATCCAAGAGGTACTTTCTGACCTTAATACATTAGATTTTTCTGTAATGGATTCTGATTTGTCTGATGTCCATCAGCAAAATCAGCAAGCAACTCAAGAACCAGATGTTGTTCTTCAGGACACATCTGCTGTTGTGCCACAAGTTCCTGATAAAGTAGTTGATAAAACCAGTACATCTCCTGCACAGTCTCCAGCTGAATACACAATGGAAGATCTATTTCTGAATTTAGATCAAGATGATTTTGATATGGATAAGAATGCTGCTGATGAAGAGAAGGATGCTGCTATTGAGGGGGAGAACTTGGGAGTTCAAGAAGAGCCTATAAGGCTAGATACTGAGAAGGCACAAGATGTGCAAACTGAAAAACCCTCAAGCCCTAAGGATAGGGTGGATATAGCCAGTACATCAGAGTCTGAGGATGATGAAGCTGAGCAAGCTCAAAAGAAGAAATTCTTTGTCTTCAAAAGAAGGAGTCAGAGCTATAAGAAAGCTCTACAAACTGTTGCTCAACACTCACTAGTCAACAAGCTCCATCAACTGATTATAGTAGCCTAATGGTAGCAATGCAAGTAAAGCTGGATGAGCAAAGAAGGGCAATAGAGACATATATTGATGAAAGCCAAAAGTCCCTACAATTTGATTTAGCTCAAGATATCAAATCAATAAGGTTTGAAATGAATTTGAATAAGAAGGAAGTGACTGACTGCTTCCACAAGGGTGGCAATGCAGTGGTATTCTGGCTAAACATCAAGAAACCATAAAAGAGAAGGTAGAAGATATAGCACTAAAGCAAGGCTATGTGCTGGAGAATCAATTGAGGATGAATGATAATTTGACTGCATCTCACAATGCAATAGTCACTGAACTGAAGAGTAAGTCTAATGAACCATCAACCTCCTCTGCTGCTGCCAAGGCTGAATTTGATAAGATATTTCAGGAAGAAATTGCTGCTGTCAAGAATGCAATCAAAGATTCACAGAAGGTCATTTCTGAACAGCTTACAAAGCTTAGACCTTTCTTTAAGGATGGAATAAGGTATTTGGATAGCCAAATCAGATTCCAGAAAGATGATGTGAGAGATCATGTAGCACAAGAAGTCATAAAGGGGGAGAGGGTGTTAGTCAAAGCCAGTTCTGAACATGCAAAATGGATATCCAATTCCATCAGGGCTACACTGGGCTATCCTCCCCTGTGTGATGATGACAATGTAGCTGAATCTGGTATTCAAGGAACATATCTTGGAGGTGAGCAACAGGCAGTAGGCTGATGTAATCTATCCACCTCCAGATTTTGAAATGGTTCATGCTGATGTAAGCACAATGTATAGTCCAACTGCTGGCAAGCCAATGTTATTCTGGAAAAGGTTGTTCAACCTATCACAGCTGCTATGCAAGAGGCTTTGGACAAAGAAGAAGAGACTAGGCTATCAAAGAAGAAGTTCAGGGAACTTGCTGAACAAAAACCAGATTTTGAACAGTGGAGCCCTACTTCTAGGAACATCATTCTCACAGCCTGGAAAGCAGCCAAGGACAATGCCCATGAGAGGAACAAGTGGTTCTCAGAGGCTGAATGGAGGAAACATGAGAGTAGGCAGGAAGCCATTGTCCAACATAGAAGGAAGGCTAAGTTAGGAAAGCTACCTCCAACAGCTGTGGAGCCTAGCAAGTACTTTCCTAAGCCCTATCATTATTTTGAAAGGCAAAAGATCAAGGCTGAAGAACAGAAGAAGAAGGACTCCAAAGGGAAGAAGACTGCTGAAGCTGAGCCTGCTGCTGCTGCTGCTGTGAAAGCCAAAGTGCAAGCTGGAAAAGGCATAGTCATTAAAGAACCAGAGCAGAATTAGACTAAGATTAAACTGAAGAATGTTGTAATCTGTTACATCTGAACATTATTGTAAATCATTGAAAATGTATTGCAAACAATGTATGAACAATTTTTGATAAATATATATTTCATGATTGTTCAGTAGAATGTGTCTAATTCTTGTTTGTTCTGTAATGCTGTATGAGTATACATGTGTGCTTTATTACATGTTTAAGTTTAACTCTGTTGACATATATCTGTTTTACATCATTTTATAATTTTTAATTATGAGTGGTGTATATCATTGACTAAGGGTTATGACTTCTCCAAATAGGGGGAGATTGTTGGGTACATTGGTCAAATGTACCTGATTTGAAGAAGCCTCACCTAACTCAATGATATACATCATAGTGTATTTGATGTTTGTTTGAGTTACTTGTGCAGGTTAGGAATACACTGGACTGAAGCTAAAATTCTAAGTCCATGTGTCGACACCCAGAGGGAAAGTGTCGACACTTGAGAAAGCTTGTGTCGACACCCAGACAAGCAGTGTCGACACTTGGAGTCATTGTGTCGACACCTGGGAAGAAGAGTCGACACCAGTCAGAAAGTGTCGACACTTGGAGCTGTGTCGACACTCAGTGAAGAAGAATGCAGAAAAGCTGTGTCGACACTTAGCAGAAGTGTCGACACCTAGAAGAGCTGAGTCAACACCAGAAAGTGTCGACACTTGGAGTTGTGTCGACACTCAGCAAAATTCTGCAGAGACTAAGTACAAGTGTCGACACTCAACACAATGTGTCGACACTCAATCAGCAGAGTCAACATATGAAGAATGTGTCGACACTCAACACAATGTGTCGACACACACTCAAAGGAGTCAACACTTGAAGGAAGTGTCGACACTCAGCACAATGTGTCGACACACAACCAGAAGAGTCAACACTTGAAGGAAGTGTCGACACCCAGCACAATGTGTCGACACTTAGTTGAAGACTCTACACTTGAAGAAAGTGTCGACACAAGGAGCTGTGTCGACACTTAGCAAAGAACAGAAAAGTTACAAAATATTCTAAGTACAAGTGTCGACACTAAAGGAATGTGTCGACACTCAGCTGAAGAAACAAGATTGAAGACTTGTGTCGACACCAAGAAGCAGTGTCGACACTTGACAGTTTCAACACATGAAGATGTGTCGACACAAAGAGATGTGTCGACACTTAGAAGAATACAGTTAAAGAATGAAGTACAAGTACTTGTGTCGACACTCAATTTCAGTGTCGACACATGCAGAAGAAACTGTGTCGAGACATACAAGGAATTGTGTCGACACCTTGTAGACTTGTGTCGACACTTACACAACATGTGTCGACACTTGGTCTATAAGTGTCGACACTTAAGAACAGAAAGTCTCGACACTATCTGACAGTTAGAGAATTTCAAGAAGTGACTGGTTGACATGACAGCTGCCGATCCAGCCGGTCTACTGCAACTGTCAGAGAAATCAGAAGTCTGTTATGAACCGGACCAGCCGGTTACCATGAAGGAAGCCTATAAATAGGCACTCATAGTTTACAGAAAATTATTATTGAGATTAAGATTGATCAAGTTATAATAGAAGTAGTTGATAAAGAGAGTTCAGATCTTTGTAAAGTGGTATATCGAGTATCAACACAAGAAGATCTTGCTGTGCATCGGCAGATCTAAGAAGTTGGAGAGAGAGAGCTCCAACCAAGAATTCAGTCTTTGGAACTAAGGCTGAGAAGAAGAATTCAGAGTCATCTGGATTTCAAGAAGCAGAGGTCAAGGAACAACTGCAGAAGATTCAGACTAATTCAGTTCTAATCAAGAAGCTTTGAAGGAAGCTAAGTCAGTTTGGATCTAGCTGAGTTCTTCCAAGAACTCTTCAAGAATCTCTCAACTCCTCTCCTATTTTCTGAGTTGTAGAGTTAACTATTGTACTTTCTATTTTAACTTGTAGGATCCATTGGATCTGAGAGAATTGTAAGCCTATTTTATAAAGGCTGAGGGTAGGGCTTGTTGCCTGAGTGTAGGAGTTGAAGAACTCTGAGTGTAGGCCTTAATTGGCTGAGTGTAGGCCTGGGTGGCTGAGTGTAGGCCTTTTGGCTGAGTGTAAGGCTTTGGGCCTGAGGTGTAGGAACCTAGTTGGGTTCTGAGTTAGTGGAGAAGTTTGGCCGAATCTAGTACACTGCTAGATAGGCGAAGGGGGAAAGTGGATGTACCCAAAGATTGGGGAACCACTATAAATTAGTGTGTCGTCTGTGCTGTGCTGTGCTGTGAAATTACTGTGTTTATTGCTGTAATTGCTGTTAGCTGTAGAATTCTGTGAAATAGTTGTTGTGCTGCCAAACTTAAAAACTTAAAAAGGATTAGGTCACCTATTCACCCCCCCCCCTCTAGGTGTTTAGGTACCATATCTTTCAGTCATCAACCAAGACAAGCATATATCTGCTTCCTCTAAGGCTGGCATTAACAGTTGGTCCCATCAGGTCGCCATGAATACACTCCAATGGTTTCTTGCTCCTTGTTTGTGATTTATCAAATGGGAGGCGATGTGCCTTTCCATATTGACAGCCCACACAAACATGCCCATCACCAAAGGAGGACAACATCGGCAACCCCCTCACAAGACTTCTACTAGCCATCGCCTTCAGCTTGTCCATGCCAACATGCCCCAGCCTCTCATGCCAGATAGCCGCACTATCATTGACCCTCATTCTATCAACATAAGCACTGGTAGAAAGAACAAACAGGTTCTTCACCCTCCTCCCAACATGAGCAACATCAGCCTTCACCGCTGATACGTTGCGAAGGAACCTCACGTCTGTTGGCCCAAACAGAACGTGATACCCAACGTCCACCGCGTTGGTCACCGAGAAGAGGTTCTTCTTCATGCCCGGCACGTGATACACACTCCTTAACGTGAGTGGCCCCTGATCACTACCCAAATACACGACCCCCTCCTTCTCTACTGCATAAACAGTATTATCAGCAGTGATAATAGCTTCATTACCTGAGTATGGCTGCATGGAGGTGAACTTGGACTTGTCTCCGGTGAGGTGATGACCACACCCGGAGTCCACGATCCACTCGCCGTTGAAGTCCTCAGTAGACAAGGCCCGGACACAAGTGCCCATTATAAAAGCTCCACCCCATTCTGCTTCTTCACTTCTCGAGCAAGCTTCCTCCTTTCCCGCAGCATGCCCAGGCTGCAGTTTGACCTTGCAGTCCCGCTTGAAGTGCCCTCGCTGATGACACCGGTAGCACTTCAAGTTCTTCTTCCAGTCCATAGGAGCATTGCTCCTCTCCGGCGGATATGAAGTTGAAGTCTCCTTCTCACCAGCGGCCTGCACCTTCTTCTTCTTCTTCCCTTCCCATCCCTTCTTCTTGCCTGAGAAGAGAGCCTCGCTGCCTTCCTGATTCAGATTCACTCCAGCCATCTGCTTTGCTAAGCTCTCCTGCGAGGCAAGCAGATTCTCCAGCTCCAGCAGAGACGACTGAGTAGCCCACCCTTGAACAGATGTAACAAAGGCCACATACTCCTTCCGCAAGCCGCGGATAATGTGCCTCTTCATCTTTGCCTCAGAGATAGGCTCATCAGGATCCAGTGCCGACAGCTCAGCACACAAGCTCTTCATCTTTAAGAAGTATTTGGAGATGGAAAGGTCTCCCTGAGTTGCCCTGGCCAACTCATTCTCCAGGAACTACAGCCGCGCCACATTCTTCCTATTGAACAACTCGTCAATGGTTGTCCAAATATCAGCAGCCGACTCACACCCAATGATGTGATCAAACAGTTCCGGAGACACGGCTCTCTTCAGAATGAACTCCGCCTTAGCATTCGTTCTTCTCCAGAGCCTCACCTGCTCAGCAGTACCGAAAGCAGCAGTTACTTCCTGTCTATCGTCTCCACCGACGACATCCCACAGCTCCTCGCCAAGAAGATAACTCTTCATGCACGACTTCCACTTCTTGAAGTTAGTCGGCGTTAAGAGTTCAATGCCTAGACCTCTTGCAAAGCTACCTTCCATTGCAAACACCTGTTGGAAACCCTTCAGCAGCTCCGAGCAACAACACAGGTTGATCACCACTCAATCACTGAGTCACAACACTGGCTGACTTCCACTCACGCAACTGAACCGCCGAAACCTCAGGAACCTGGCTATGATACTATGTTAAATTTTCTCAACGTGATCAGCAAGATAGCCCAAACGCCAAATTAATATCTTCGGAACTACCCAGTTCGCACGTTGAACCAGCGGAACCCGAGGACCAGAGGTTTACACCCAACAAACAATGGAAGCACAAGCAAGTCTTTTATACATTTACTTCTTTACAATACGAGGCATACATAGCGAGACATGATTTCGCTAGTATTACAGCTGAAAACAGAAAGCACCAAAAACAAGCCGGGCGGACAGAACCCGGAGTCCGCCGAGACCGCCGAGGTCGCCGAAGCCGCCCGAGCTATGCTGCAATCCGCCGAATACCACGGAGTCCGCCGAAGCCGCGAGGCCACGCGGACACACCGTTATTCGCCTCCTGCTGAACCCGAACTGAGGAACTCCCCTACCCGCCTGAAGCCGGCGGACAGGTTATTGAAGCTGGCAAAGATGAACAGAACTGACAAGCCGCAGAGCGACCTCCTGCTGAGTCCGCAGAGTCCGCACGCTTCCAAGCACTGACCGAAGTCACAGCCAAACTCCTGGCTCCTTGAAGTTATCCGCGCGACCTGCACACAGCAAACCGTCAGCCTGAAACAATCCACGCGGACTGGCAAACACAGACCGCAGCACTCCGCCCAACCCAACTTACTGTTCACTCAAGTTACATAGGTTTTTTTTTACTGTAGATGTGACAGGGGGTCCTATTTATAGGCCAGGTGAGGAGTGTGGTCACCGCCCAAGAGATAGCGACACCGCCCCAGTCCGCGTGAATACAAACGACCGTCCGCTGAGTCCGCGAGGACTTAGCCGGTCACCAAGGAAAACCGTCAGGAGCAAAGCAACCATTGACGAACCCTCTCCAGTCCGCCTAAGCAAAGCGGACAAGACATCAGCCCGCAAAGCTCCAACCACTGCAGGACAACAAACCCCTTCAATGGCAGTCCGCACCATCCCGAGGCAGTCCGTAGGACTCACACCTCAATCCTCCACAAGTCCACGACCAAAGGCAGACAACAACAGTCCGCCCGGTCACAGCGGACTTGGCGGATATGGCAGACACCATGAACTTGACACCAAGTGTGACCAAGTCCAAAACCATCAAGGGCCAGCGCGAGCATGGCGGACACAAGCTCTCGTCCACCAAATACCCTAGCACAGACCGCCACCAGTCCGCGAGCACCTCGCACTTGTCCAACGCAGTAGCTTCCTCCAGGACTCCAAAACACCAGTCCGCCAACCGGTCTCCACAGCAAGACCTGCTGTAACACCAGAACTTGACAAGGCCTCAGCCAAGCTCTAAGCCCAGTCCGCAACAGCCAATACCGCGGACTCATCAGTCCGCAAGCTTCCCGCGAACTCGAGCCAACCCGCCTGTCAGCACAAGCTTGCATCCGCGGCCACTGAGCAAAGCACCAGTCCGCAAGCCTCTCTATCCGCAGATACCAGGCCGCACCAAACCGCGGACTCCATGCAACAACCCGCTCAGAACACAGCCGGCTTCCACCAGACTTTTCACCAGGCCGCAAACCTCAGTCCGCCCAGTCCGCCCAGTCCGCCCAGTCCGCCAAAGCTGTCCGCCACAGGCCGCGCGGCCTGTCCCGTCACCCACTTCCACTTCACAAATTTCAACAGGTAATGGATGTATTTGGGACAGTTTTTTAATGAAATCGCTGTTTGAAGAGCAGCTCCCAGAGCTATTTTTCGGAAGCCCCTCCCCCCTGCGTTCAGTGCTTCTAAAATCGCGGATTTATATTTTCTTCCCGATCCCGATCCCGCGTCTCGTCTTTCACCCCGATCCCGCCCCTATTTCCCGATCGAAGTACACAGGCGATCGACGTTTCTCCTTCTGCTATTTCCCGATCGCAGATGCCGCCGCTCTTCTTCCCGTTCGCAGAACACGCCGCCGCTAGTTCCCGATCGCAGGAACCCTAGCAGTGCTCTATTTCCCTCCTCTCCTGCGTTCATCGGTCGTCTTCTCCAGCGGTAGCTTCCGTCAGCTGGGCTTCGCGTGAGCTGCTACGAAATACAGCTAGAGGAGTCCTCCAGTGGGTTGGATTCCGGCTCTCTCTTCCTCGTCCGTATTCTATCAGCGGTAATTTCTCCCCTTGTGGCCTTATACCTAAATCATGAATTGTTTGTAGAATGTGAGTTAAATCATGAATTGTTGTGGGTTTGGATTTATATGTGTTTGTGTAGGGATGTGTGTGTGTGTGTGTGTGTGTGTGTGTGTGTGTGTGTTTGTGTGTGTAGATGGATTTGTGTGTGTGTGTGTGTGTGTGTGTGTGTGTGTGTTTGTTGGGAGTTTGTTTGTGTTTAGGGATTGTGTATGTGTTTGTTTGTGGATGAGAATGAGTAAGGATATATGTGTGTGTGTGTTTGTTGGTTATTTTTTTATGTGTATGGTTGTATGTGTGTGTGTTTTTATATTTTTGGTTGGGTATGTATATGAATGTGTGTGTGTGTGTGTGAATGTGTGTTTAGTGTGTGTGTGTGTGTGTGTGTGTGTGTGTGTGAATGTGAATGTGAGTTTGTTTGTGTTTAGGGATTGTGCATATGTGTGTGTGTGTGTGTTTGTTTGTGGATGAGAATGAGTAAGGATATGTGTGTGTGTGCATTATGTGTGTTTGTTTGTGGATGAGAATGAGTTAGTTTTATTTTGCCACACTTTAATATTGCTATATTGATTATAACAGGTTATTCCAGCGGCGAACAAATTTTGATACGGCGGTATTGCAGCTTAGTTGGAGGAGAAACTCAACACTATTTTCTGTCAGGTTTTCGCAACTGGAGAAGACTCATGTGCTCCTTCAATTGGGAGTTTGCCGCAAGATGTGGGGAGGATGCAGTTGGAAGATGATGATGTAGCAGATAACATGGAAAACAATCAATGTGGTCCTGAAGATATAGGAGGTGCTTCAACACCTCCTGAGAATGCGTCCTCCTCGGCGAGTAAAAGAAGGAAGATCAGGAAGAACAAATGAATGATATTTTCTTTGATGTCAGATTTACATCAATCCATCCTAGCTGTGAAGCCTCCACCAGTTATCACAGTCAAAGAGGTGGTGGAGTTGATTTCCAGTAGCCCAGAGCTAAGGGCAAATCTGGATTTATATTACTTTGCTCTCGAACAGATCAGGGACAAGACCACTAGGGAGATCTTCATGAGTATGAAGACCCTGCGGCAGTGGATGATATTGAAGGTGATATGTGTGATGCTGCTGGAGCAGAACATATGTCTACATTACGAGATAGCATTGCTGAAGACATATACAGTGCGTGGAGGTAAAAATTCGATCAATTTTTTAGTAAAAAAAGTAAAGGATTTAAAATATCAAAAGTTTGATTCATATCAATTTATTTTCGAACATGTCATCAGAATGATTGGAAAAAACAATCGTCGGATGTTGGAATATCTTTTCCCCTATATTTTAGAAATATGTAAAAGACTCATGTAATCAGTTACTTTTATATATTTATATATTTTAGTTTTTAAAAAAACAGTTTCCAAAAGTTGTTTCTCCAAATAACTAAAAAATAGAAAATCGCTTTTCAAAGCGCACTTCTGCACAGAACACCCAAACACTCTGCAGTTTTTCAAAACTGCTCCCTATAGATCTATTTTAAAACAGCTCTATCCGGACAGCAGCTTTTCAATCCGCCAGAGCTGTCTCAAACAGACCCTAAATAATTATTGTGGCTCTCTACAAATGCTATAATAACGTATGATTGCACGCACGAGTGTAATGGAAAGATTGAGGGAACACCATTATTGGATCAAAATGTTCACGCGGGACTCTAGGGGGGTATGGCCGAACCCCCAAGGCCAGGGTACCTATAGTGTCGTACAGGTTAGAGGCATTTTGGTATTTGGCAAGTTCATCAGTGAGATCTCTCCTCCAAATCTTATAAAAATAACAACTGAATTATAGTCCAGCTGTTCGAATTTTGTATTCAGGAATTAGCTTTGAAAATAACAAAATCAATTCCGCAGTTTAGATTAACAGTTTCAGAGCAGAATTAGTTTTTGGGTTCAAAGCGATCGATATTCAAGTAAGCCTAACAACCCTACATTGAATGTTTATCTCACGTCGTTGATATTGCGATAGGTTTCAAAAACCAATTATTATTGCTTTGGCCTAAAAATAATTAAATCGCCAATTTTTGCCTTCCCTGCTAATTTTCCGCAAAATCTAACATTTTCACCCGAGCTCGTATTTTCACCCAGGTCTATATTATACTGGGCGTACATTTTTTGCTCGGGTGACCGTTTTTGCACAGGCTCGTGTTTTCGGCATGAGTCATTTTTGTGGGATGTACATTTTCACCGGATGCGTATTTTTCACCAGAGCGTGCGTTTTTGCACAGGATCGTGTTTTTTTGGGGAGCGCGTTTTTGCCTCGGCGTGTGTTTTTTCGCACAAGCGTGGCTATTTCCCGTGGGCGCCCATTTTTCACCCGTCACATGTTTTTCGTAATTGGGACACTTTTTCGCCTGAGTCCCCATTTTCGCACGGGATCCCATTTTTTCGCCAGGGCGGGAATTTTTTTGGCCAGCGCAGTTTTTTCGCCTGATCGTTTGTTTTTCTTGCCCTAGCTGGTTTTTTTTGCCCGGCGCTCCTGTTTTGCCCGCAATGCGCTTTTTCATCCGAAGGGTGTTTTCACCCATGCATGTTTTTTTCACCGAAGCGAACATTTTTTCGCTAGGGCACGCGGTTTTCTCCGCACGTGGAATATTTGCCCAGAGGGTCATTTTTTTGACAAGAAGCTTGTTTTTCTCTCTAGGGTGCTCTTATTATCGCACCGGTGGACGTTTATCGCTCGGGTGCTAGTTTTTCTCCCTCGGGCAAACATATTTCGCACGGGTGTGGTTTTATCGTCGGGGCGCTTATTTTTCGGCCTGGGTGAACATTTTTCGGTCTGGGAGCGCGTTTTTCTGCCGGAGTGCGCAGTTTTTGGCCAAGACGCCCATTTTTTGCTTAAGCACAGATTTTTCACAGCGAAGCACATTTTTCGCCGGTGGGCAGGTTTTCACCAGGGCACGGATTTTTCGCCGTGGAACGAGTTTTTTTCCCGAGCACGAATTTTTGTCGGAATGTTTGTTTTTCGCCCGGACGTGTGTTTTTTTCCCGGAAAGAAATTTTCGCTCAGGTGCGCTTTTTCGCCTCGAGGAGCATTTTTTCACCAGGGAGCATGTTTTTTTTGGGTGCACAATTTTCGGCATGACAATAATTTTCAGCCTGGACATCAGACTTTTGTCCTGTCGTCCATTTTTCATTGTGGCGTGTGTTTTTCGCTCAAGCAAGCATGCTTATTAGCCCGGGAATGAATTTTTCTCCTGAGCGCAAATTCATGAACTCATGCGCCCTTTTTTTCGGGTGCGTATTTTTTCCCCGAGTGCGTGTTATTCCCCAGTGAACATGTTTTTCACTCGGGAGCGCGTTTTTCTCTTTGGCACACATTTTTCACCCAAGCGACACATTTAAACTGGTTGTCCATTCTCCCACCGGGTGCACATATTTCGACTCGGCCGCGCATTTTTTGCTTGAGTGTGCGTTATTCTCCCGTGCGGGTGTTCTTTTTTCGGGTGCGTGTTTTTCTCTCGAACGCGCATTTTTTGCTATTGCGCGTGTTTTTCTCTCAGACGCTCATTTTTTCCCTCAGGTGCCTAAGCGTCTGTTTTTCATTCAAACACGATTTTTGCACAATAGTGCAATTTTCATATGGCCGTTCGTTTTTTCTCTCAGTTGTGCGTATTTCTCGTGAGCTCGCATATTTCGCCAGCGACGAATTTTTCTCACATTAACAGATTTTTCGACATGGTGCACGCTTTTCTCCCACGAGTGCGCTTTTCACCTGGAGCCCTTTTATGATCGAGAGTTTTTCTCTTGATTGGTCGCAATTTTTTTGTTGTGCTACTGATTTGTTGCTGAGGGGATTTATTTCGACAAGGCACATGTTTTTCGCCGAGGCACACATATTTCGCCTCAACGCATGTTTTTCTTCACGACGTACATTATTTGGCTGGCACACGTTTTGCTGCCCGAGCAGCTGTTTTTTTAGCTAGGGCGCCTGTTTATATCACAAGTGCCCGTTTTTTGCCATGGCATGAGTTTTTTGCCCGACCATGTCTTTTTCGCCAAGCTGCGTTGTTGGGTCCATTGATACCAATATCCCAGATTTATAAGTCAAACAAGTCAATGGTACGCACATAGTTGTATTTGATGTATGTTTAGGTTCATGCATGCATGTTAGTGTATGCCATTTTGATTGGACATCTGGTACAAGTGACATTGACTGGTGGACTCAAAGAAGCTGACTGGAAAGACAGGAAATTGCCTAAGTTCACAAGCGTTGAGTGAAGCAAGCTCACTCAACACCAGATGAACCAGGAGCCAGTGACAGTGAAGAAAAATGTCTAAGTCCACGGGCATTGAGTGAATCCAGTTCACTCAACGCCATACAGCTAATAGCGCTGAGAGAAGGCTGACAGTCAAAGCTTTAAGTGTTGGCAAGGTAGAAAAGTGTTCAAGTACACAGGCGTTGAGTGAAGTCAACTAACTCAACGCCATATAGCCAAAAGCGTTGAGTCATGATGTTGTTGTCAACGCCAAAGGGAGAAAGCGTTAAGTGTAGTCAACACACTCAACGCCTTCATGCAGAGCAGAATTTTTCTAAGTCTAGATTCGTTGAGTAAAGCTTGTTCACTCAATGCACTCAATGCCTGAGTACTTGTCTGAAATTTTCTAAGTCCAGAATGGCTGACATCAGCAAAACCAACAAAAGTAAACAAAATTCCAAAATGATCATGGAAGAGCTGCAACTCATCACCAACGTCGCTGTCAGTCTCATTGTGTAAACTAAGGATACAATCAGTCGTTAAAGTAATGACACATGTCAATCATCTCGCTGGATGACAGGATTATAAATAGATAAGCAGATCTGGATCGAGATAAGTTTTTCTGAGTGAGAAATTCATTATGAAATAGAAGAGCGGGACTTCGTCTTCTTCCCCTGCCATTATTGCAAAGACAAAAGCTTCAATTCAATAAATCTAAAGGCTCTTTGAGTTAGCTCCTGCAATTAACATCTGCAACCATAGAATCAGAGGATTTCTCTGAGAAAGAAGAATCAGTCAAGGCAAGCCCTAACAAAAGTTGCTTCAAGATCCAAGCAAAGCCTAATCTGAAGGTCAATTTCTGGATCTGTGAGGAAGAAATCTATCCAGGGTTTTCTCACAATAGAAAGAGAGACAGAGCATTTCAATTTATGCCAAAATAGGTTAGCTGATTGAAGACTATCTTTCTCAATCTTCCCTCTTCATCAACACGATCAGAATTAGTTTTTGAGTCGATTCCAGCACAAGCATCAGATTCTGGAAGATCTTCATCCTTATTGCTGAGCAGAAAATTGGGCTGAGATTCTCTTAGTTCAAGAAGCTGTAGACTCAAAGAATCAATCACTGGAGGCTAATCTATTTCAATATAAAATTCAATCTCTGTAGGATCTGGTTAAGATCTTTGTTGTAAGCCTAGTTTATAAAGGCTGAGAGTAAGATTTGGTGAGATCTGTATTGCAAGCCTAAGTTATAAAGACAAAGTGTAGGATCTGGGATAGATCTGAGTGGTAGATCCAGTCTTGGATCTATGTGATAGGGTTGTGTTTCCAGCCTGTGTTGCGGGGCATTTGTTCCTGTGGTAGGTGATTATGTGATTACTGTGTGGTTGGGCTGAGTGCCTGTTTTGAAGGTCTTCGTGGAGACTGTGTGATCTAGTGGGATTGTGTTGTAATCTCTGAGGAGCGAAGTTATTAGAGAAGTGCCTTGTCTAACATTCTGTTAGAAAGGTGGGAGGGATAGTAGATGTACCCATATACTGGGGAACAACTATAAAGTTACTGCCATCTAGGTGATAATCTTGAAAGCATCAGTGTTGGATATTGTATCCACAATAACCCGGATTTGAAGAATGGACCAGTTAAGCTAAGATGAATTATGACTGTATTTGATGTTTCTTTTGAGGTATGTACTTGCAGTGTTGACAAACGTGTAATCCCTCTATTGGGGTGTACTTCTATCCCAAGTACAAGAGAAGGCTGAAGAATTGTCAAGGCAAAGATTCAGAGAGATAGAAAATCTCCTAAGCATAATTCGTCGAGTATAGTTTGGAATACTCATCGAATTCGTCTAGTATCAGCTTGATACTCAATGAATTCGTCATGTATAACTACCTATACTGGTCGAATTCATCTCTTATGCTTATGGTAATTTTGCCAGAGAAGTGAAAAATATTTTAAGCAATATTTGTCGAGTATCGTTGCGCATACTCGTCGAATTCGTCGAATGTATCTAACGATACTCGCCGAATTCGTCGAATATGCTAAGTGATACACATCGAATTTGTTGAGTCCAGTCAACGCTACTTCTCTAGATTTTCCAAGTCTTTTTCGTCGAATATCAAAGCGTTGAGTGCGTTGAGTTAACTCAGCGATATTCATCAAATGCAGCCTATGGCGTTGAGTGAACTCAAGGCATTGAGTGTGACGTCTTTGAGTGCGTTGAGTCAGTTAACCTATACTCGACGAATTCATTGAATATGCCAGGTGATACTCGACGAATTCGTCGAGTATCACTCTTCGCCATGGCGTTGAGTGACCAGCCGGCCTGGGATGATTTGACTAAGTCCTTTTCATTGTGTATGAAGATGTATTTGATGAGTATCATTATGATACTCGATGAATTTGACATATGTCATTTTTTCGGTAATTTTCAAAAACCAGTCTCGGGTTTGGTCGGCCATGCACAGTGCTTTTTAGGTTTCGTTTTTGGAAACTTTCTTTATATAGTTGGTAAGAAGATCTCTATAAATGCCAATGGATAATTTTCTTCCATACTAATCGTGTTATTGCTAACATTTGAATCGACAAGAAATTTTCAAAACGGGAAATCTTCCGTCCGCCATCGACGCTCTGTACGAATCGCGAAATCTCCCGATCAGCTGCTGACTACTGTATGCGAGTGTTCTTCTTCGAATTTCAAGACTGGATTGCTCTCTCTCTCTCAAGATCTATACTCCTCCAGATCTAGTTGTTCGAAGATTCAAGGTTCACGATTCAAGATCTTCAAGATTTCATTTCTCCAAGTTCTCCAAAGTTCAAGATCTACTATCTTGAAGAACGTTGGTGTGAAAGCTTGTAATCGTTTGTATATTGTAATATTCTTTTACTTATTGTAGGAAATTATTTCTCCGAGTTTATAGATCTGTTTGTGGATTGAGTAAGTAGATCTGTTTGTGGATCGAGGTTGTAGATCTGGTTGTGGATCGAGTTATTGGAGAGATTGTTCTCCGAGTGGTAGGAGCATCATCTCCGAGTTGTAGGAGTTGCGGCTCTGAGGTGTAAGATTCGTTGTAATCTGAGAAAGGTGAAGTAGCTGAATCTTCCCCTTCGTGGGAGATTGGCGAGGCGGGAAAGTGGACATATCCAACTCGGGGAACCACTATTAATTTTTGTGTTTGTGTGCTTGGTTTTTAAGAAATTTTTATTCCACAAAAAGTCACAAGAATCACTTATTCACCCCCATCTAGGTGATTTACGTAGAGACTAGATACTTTCAATTAGTATTAGAGGGGTGTTTTGTTCGATAAGGCTAAGAACTTGAAAATGATACATGTTCTAGCGTTTAGAGTGTTGATGCGCGGAAACGTCGCGGGGCACCAGCCAGCAAACACGGAGGGGGTGTTCGGTCTCACAAGCTAAGAGAGGAGGAGAGGAGGTAAGGAAGGAAGCCTCTGAGTGCTCGAGATTGGAGCAAACGGCTTGTCAAAGAGGGTTGCGGGGATAGATAGGAGAAGCTTGATCAACAGAGCGGGTTGATCAAGAGAGGAGAAGGAGGTTGATCAGGAGCTGTCGAGCAGACGGCTAAGGTGACGGTTGTGCTTGCAGGTTAGCTGCCGAGAAGAGCTGAGCTGAGAAGAAGTTTGCTGAGCAGAGGAGAAGAAGAAGGGGCCGCTAGCAGCGGCAACAACACACTTCGCCCGCCGCGGACTAAATGCCACTCCTGCGACAGGCTTTCCTTTGATTAATAGCTAGAGATTACAAGCTTACAAGTACACCTTTACAATAAAATCACTTAAAGGGGTACAAAGAGAAGCTGGCGGCTAAAGGAGAAGAAAGTGCCAGAAAGCAGAGAAGAGAAGCTGCCAGAGACTAAGTAAAAGAGTCTGCCAGCTGCTGGAGGACTGAGAAACTGAGTCTGCAGAGTCTGCTGGCAAGCTGCTGAAGAGCTGTGGAGGACTGCGCGGACAGGAAATTGAGTCCGCAGAGCTTGCCGGAGAGGTGATGACGGACTGCGCGGACTGGAAAACGGAGTCCGCAGGGGCTGCTGACAAGACTTGTCTCCACCTCCAGGATCCTCGAGAGATGCAGAATGAGAGGCACCATGGGCTATTTATAGGCCCAGGGGAGTTCTTCTAGAAGCGGGGCCCAGTGACGTCAGCATGACGACCTGCGCGGACTCCGCGGACTGAGATTTTGCGTCCGCCACACTGACTGATGAAGCAAGCGGAAGGAGGCCCCTGGAGAGAACTGGAGGTCGCCCCCTAGCGGGCGACCTGGGCGGACTCCGGGAGGAGTCCGCCCGGCAGGCCGGAGGCCGCCCCCTAGCGGGCGGCCTGGGCGGACTCCAGGGTGGAGTCCGCCCGGCTGGATGCCGGGGCCGCCCCCTAGCGGGCAGCCTGGGCGGACTCCAGGGGGAGTCCGCCCGGCTGGGTGCCGGGGCCGCCCCCTAGCGGGCGGCCTGGGCGGACTCCAGGGGGAGTCCGCCCGGCTGGATGCCGGGGCCGCCCCCTAGCGGGCGGCCTGGGCGGACTCCAGGGGGAGTCCGCCCGGCTGGGTGCCGGGGCCGCCCCCTAGCGGGCGGCCTGGGCGGACTCCAGGGGGAGTCCGCCCAGCTGGATGCCGGGGCCGCCCCCTAGCGGGCGGCCTGGGCGGACTCCAGGGGGAGTCCTCCCGGCTGGGTGCCGGGGCCGCCCCCTAGCGAGCGGCCTGGGCGGACTCCAGGGGGAGTCCGCCCGGCTGGGTGCCGGTGCCGCCCCCTAGCGGGCGGCCTGGGCGGACTCCAGGGGGAGTCCGCCCGGCTGGGTGCCGGGGCCGCCCCCTAGCGGGCGGCCTGGGCGGACTCCAGGGGGAGTCCGCCCGGCTGGGTGCCGGGGCCACCCCCTAGCGGGCGGCCTGGGCGGACTCCAGGGGGAGTCCGCCCGGCTGGGTGCCGGGGCCGCCCCCTAGCGGGCGGCCTGGGCGGACTCCAGGGGGAGTCCGCCCGGCTGGGTGCCGGGGCCGCCCCCTAGAGGGCGGCCTGGGCGGACTCCAGGGGGAGTCCGCCCGGCTGGGTGCCGGGGCCGCCCCTAGCGGGCAGCCTGGGCGGACTCCAGGGGGAGTCCGCCCGGCTGGGTGCCGGGGCCGCCCCCTAGCGGGCGGCCTGGGCAGACTCCAGGGGGAGTCCGCCCGGCTGGGTGCCGGGGCCGCCCCCTAGCGGGCGGCCTGGGCGGACTCCAGGGAGAGTCCGCCCGGCTTGCGGGCAGAGGCCGCCCCGGGTGGGCGGCCTCGACGGACGGCGGCAGGAGGCCGCCGCCCCTCGGGCAGCATGGAGGCCGCCCCTGGTGGGCGGCCTCGGCGGACGGCGGCTGGAGACCACCGCCCCTTGGGCGAAATAGGAGGCCGCTCCTGGCAATGCTGTTGGCGGACTCCTGCAAGGAAAAGTACTGCATGATTAGCGGACCCAACCGCATTTCCCGCGAGGGTGAGCCATGGGAATAGCCCGCCATCCCGTAGGGCACGCGATTGCTAGGAGACCTAGGCGGATATGGAAAACTGACCGCCTACGCTGGGGCTCATCGCGATCAAAAAGGGAGAATCTAAGGGTCGCGATTAGCCAGCTGTGCACCTTGGGAAGGATCGCCGATTTTTGGGTTAACATAATCCCCGCACTTTTTCAAGTTCTGAAAAGAACTTCGAAAAAGTTGGAGACCCACGAAAATCGTGTTCCACCCCAACGGAGGAAGAGGAGCAAGGAGAGACAGAATCTGAAGACTCTCTTTACAAGCTTGGTGCTTCCTGTCTATTTTCCTGCAAGAGGAAAGTTAGGGTAAGCACGTATGGGTAGCACATCGAGTGTGTACCTGAATTTGCTTTTGCAAAACGAAGAAGGCATGTCTTCTGTAAACGTTCTGCAAAACAAAAGTGAGGAAAACAGACGGACATAACAACTCGCAAGTACCTGGAAGGGACCTGCAAGTCTTTGCTGGTTTCTGCAAAAAGAGAGTTAGGAGCAGGTATTGTATAAAAATAAGCTGCAAGTACCTGGATGAGGCTTGCAGGTGTTTGCTAATCTCTGCAAGAAGAGGTGTTAGAAGCAAATAAGACATGAAAATAACTTGCAAGTACCTGTGATGAGAAGGCTTGCAAGTGTTAACTGTTGACGAGATAAGGCCGATATGACCAATTAGCAAGGAGAATGCCTGATGAATACTATTATGAAGCCCAGATCAATAAACTGTGTTAACTGCTGACAGATATGACTGGATTGCGATAGCATGGCTGGTAGCGCTTGAGCAAACAATGTATAGAAGACGAGAGCAATAGAGCTTATATAAGTAAAGTGCGAGTCATCATCCGATAGAGCTTTGAATAAGCAATTCATATAGGATGAGCATGAGCAAAGTGATTGCTGGAAATCCTTTTGGTAGGTCGGATTAACCTATTCACCTGTGAAAGAAGGCAATAGCCAAAAAAGGGGAGGTCTATACTCGGAATGACTGAAGAAGGTTGAATGCTGCCACAGGTGTTCCCCGTGGGCCTTATGCATCACTTGCCTGAAAAATCATCCCGAGTATAGTCCTACTCAAAGCGGGCTGGCCGCGCATCCTCAAGGAGGGGGAAAAGGAAAAAGAGGTCCATATTCGGAATGACTAAAGAGGGTTGAATGCTGCCACAGGTGTTCCCCGTGGGCCTTATGCATCACTGGCCTGAGAAAATCATCCCGAGTATGGTCCTGCTCAAAGCGGGCTGGCCGCGCATCCTCAAGGAGGGCACAAAAGAGAAAAGCAAGGGAAGGTCCTGAGAAGGACCGCTGGAAGCATGGAAGATCCTGAGAAGGATCGCTAGAAACACTGAAGATCCTGAGAAGGATCGCTAGAAACAAGGAAGATCCTGAGAAGGATCGCTAGAAACTCTGCTCTCTTGCCCTGGGCACAAGCATCACTGATCAACGAGACAGGTTGCGCCAAGAGGCCTATATTGTCTGTGTATTGATCAGTGGAGTTGTGAGAACCCGAGAGGCACGGATCGAGGGTACCGGAGAGTGCTCGACCACCACAGTTGAAGGATGATCGAAGAGACAAGGCTACGCTTGATCGCCAGCGAAGATCATCGTAACCGTAGTGTTTCGTATAAGACGCACAGCAGAGCTAACACATGGGGCTCCCCTAGCACACACTCTGTGTCAGATGCCGGCTAGGATCCTAAGTCTGAAGCCCATAATCGTAGAATGAAATGCTCCCACTACACACATGGGTATACTCCCGCCATATGTGGTCGAAGCGGTAGTGCGAGAACAAACTACGGAGGGAATGTTTCAGACTCGGCGAAATCTCATTGGCGTACTGATCCCAGAGAGAGAAAGAGGAAGGGGCAACAAAAAGGGAACTGTGTCAGTACGGGATCCCTGAATAAAAGCTTTGTAGAAAAGCAAGAAAAGAACACCGAGAAGTGTTGTAATGAAAATGTTTGAAAGAGGGAGAGAGTAAGGGTTGAGGTAACCCCTGAAGGTTACAAGGAGCTCCGGAGGACCGTGAAGTCCATCGCTTTGGAGGACTGTGAAGTCCATCGCTTTGGAGGACTGTGAAGTCCTTGCTAGTTTAGAATAGCCTTCCCAGCACACCCTCGTCATCGGCATCGAAACATTCGACGGTTGGGTTAACAACGAGGAGAGGAGGCTCTTCGATGTGGTTCACTCCCCTTGAGGAGTAAGGAACATCTGAAATTTCTTTGCCCTTTGAAGTTGACGAGTCAGGGCGATCTTCTTTAGGAAGCAAGTCATGCATCTTGCCCTGCCGGAGCATCCTTTGCACAAGCTGGCGGAATGCTCGGCAGTCTTTTGTTCGATGACCTGACTCTTTGTGGAATTCACAATAAGGTTCTGAGTTTCTAGACCTCTGATCGGTCGGCCGGTAGGACTTCTTGTAGTTGGCCCTGTCTTTCAAGATTTGGCTTACTTCTTGCACGACGTCGTCGAGATCAGACTCATGCAAGTCATCGTCTTGCTGCTGTTGGACAGCTGCTGTTTGAGAAGGAGCTAGTGGTAGCAATGGATCTTGAGCATCACGGCTCGGGAAGGAGTATCGCTGGCGATGAAGCCTTCTCTCCTTCCTTGAGTGAGCTGGGAAACGATTGCAAGGAGACCTTGGAGGTTGCTTGCGAAACGGATCTTTCTCTGATACGAGCTTGGAGACGAAGCCTGGATTGCTCTTCTCGCCTCGGATGTATGAGTTGGCTAGAGCGATCAGCTCTTGGTATGTCCTTGGAGCACGGACATTAGCTTCAAATTTGAGAGGCCCTTCGCGAAGACCGTGGATAAGAGCCACTCGGTACATTTCTTGATCAACGATTTCGATGTCCAGAATCTCTCTCTGGAATCGATCAACAAATTGAGACCAAGTTTCATCACTGCGCTGTCTGATCTCAAAGAGGGCTTCAGGACCTCCCTTTCTCTTGGAGGAGGTAGAGAATCTGAGAAGGAACTCTCTACGAAGATCAAGGAAGGAAGTGATGGAGTGAGGACGGAGGCCATAGAACCAATCCCTCACTTTCCCATCAAAGGTTGTCACAAGGAGCTTGCACTTGGTTGCATCCGACAGAGTCTTGAGAGCAACGACTGTTTCAAAGGCTTGAAGATGCTTGACCGGATCAGTCTCTCCAGTATAGATTGGCAGTCGAGGCTCTCTGAAGTTTGCTGGAGTAGGTTCAAGGCGAACGCTCTCAATAAAGGGCGATGGCTCTTCCTGCTCTCCCACAGCATAGGGATTAAAGGGAGCATAGGCTGCAGCTGCAAAAGAAGCAGGGGGGTAGAAAGGAAAGGTTGCTGTAGGAGGAGCAGAGGCAGGAGCTGGGGGGCAAGGATGACTTCCTTGAAAGTTAAGAAATCTAGCAGGACTTCCCCGGGCTACTTGCCGGAAGAAGTTTTGGCGAGCGGCAAACTCTTCATCTTGAGTTCGCAAAGGAGCAGCAGGACCTTGCGGGAAGGTTGGGGTGTAAGGCGGATAGAACGGCGGACAAGCTTGAGAATAAGCTTGCTTATGCTCCGATGTTGGTGTTAGATTGATTGGAGTAGCTGGAGCATCTGCTGGATGAGAGTCTAACCGCTGCGTGATTGCAGCAAGGACTTGGTTGATTGCTTGGAACTGTTGAGCATTCTCACGACGCGACTGCTCAAAGGCTTCCCAGAGAGGATCTTCACTGGGACTTGGAGCAAAGTTCTCGGCTGATTGATCTGACATGTCTAACTGTCGCTGTTCACCGTCTGACCGGATCTGAAGGCCGCATGTTAACTGTTGATGCGCGGAAACGTCGCGGGGCACCAGCCAGCTAACACGGAGTGGGTGTTCGGTCTCACAAGCTAGGAGAGGAGGAGAGGAGGGAAGGAAGGAAGCCTCTGAGTGCTCGAGATTGGAGCAAACGGCTTGTCAAAGAGGGTTGCAGGGATAGATAGGAGAAGCTTGATCAACAGAGCGGGTTGATCAAGAGAGGAGAAGGAGGTTGATCAGGAGCTGTCGAGCAGACGACTAAGGTGACGGTTGTGCTTGCAGGTTAGCTGCCGAGAAGAGCTGAGCTGAGAAGAAGTTTGCTGAGCAGAGGAGAAGAAGAAGGGGCCGCTAGCAGCGGCAACAACACACTTCGCCCGCCGCGGCCTAAATGCCACTCCTGCGACGGGCTTTCCTTTGATTAATAGCTAGAGATTACAAGCTTACAAGTACACCTTTACAACAAAATCACTTAAAGGGGTACAAAGAGAAGCTGGCGGCTAAAGGAGAAGAAAGTGCCAGAAAGCAGAGAAGAGAAGCTGCCAGAGACTAAGTAAAAGAGTCTGCCAGTTGCTGGAGGACTGAGAAACTGAGTCTGCAGAGTCTATTGGCAAGCTGCTGAAGAGCTGTGGAGGACTGCGCGGACAGGAAATTGAGTCCACAGAGCTTGCCGGAGAGGTGATGACGGACTGCGCGGACTGGAAAATGAAGTCCGCAGGGGCTGCTGACAAGACTTGTCTCCACCTCCAGGATCCTCGAGAGATGCAGAATGAGAGGCACCATGGGCTATTTATAGGCCCAGGGGAGTTCTTCTAGAAGCGGGGCCCGATGACGTCAGCATGACGACCTGCGCGGACTCCGCGGACTGAGATTTTGCGTCCGCCACACTGACTGATGAAGCAAGCGGAAGGAGGCCCCTGGAGAGAACTGGAGGTCGCCCCCTAGCGGGCGACCTGGGCGGACTCCGGGAGGAGTCCGCCCGGCAGGCCGGAGGCCGCCCCCTAGCGGGCGGCCTGGGCGGACTCCAGGGTGGAGTCCGCCCGGCTGGATGCCGGGGCCACCCCCTAGCGGGCGGCCTGGGCGGACTCCAGGGGGAGTCCGCCCGGCTGGGTGCCGGGGCCGCCCCCTAGCGGGCGGCCTGGGCGGACTCCAGGGGGAGTCCGCCCGGCTGGATGCCGGGGCCGCCCCCTAGCGGGCGGCCTGGGCGGACTCCAGGGGGAGTCCGCCCGGCTGGGTGCCGGGGCCGCCCCCTAGCGGGCGGCCTGGGCAGACTCCAGGGGGAGTCCGCCCGGCTGGATGCCGGGGCCGCCCCCTAGCGGGCGGCCTGGGCGGACTCCAGGGGGAGTCCGCCCGGCTGGGTGCCGGGGCCGCCCCCTAGCGGGCGGCCTGGGCGGACTCCAGGGGGAGTCCGCCCGGCTGGGTGCCGGGGCCGCCCCCTAGCGGGCGGCCTGGGCGGACTCCAGGGGGAGTCCGCCCGGCTGGGTGCCGGGGCCGCCCCCTAGCGGGCGGCCTGGGCGGACTCCAGGGGGAGTCCGCCCGGCTGGGTGCCGGGGCCGCCCCCTAGCGGGCAGCCTGGGCGGACTCCAGGGGGAGTCCGCCCGGCTGGGTGCCGGGGCCGCCCCCTAGCGGGCGGCCTGGGCGGACTCCAGGGGGAGTCCGCCCGGCTGGGTGCCGGGGCCGCCCCCTAGCGGGCGGCCTGGGCGGACTCCAGGGGGAGTCCGCCCGGCTTGCGGGCAGAGGCCGCCCCGGGTGGGCGGCCTCGGCGGACGGCGGCAGGAGGCCGCCGCCCCTCAGGCAGCATGGGGGCCGCCCATGGTGGGCGGCCTCGGCGGACGGCGGCTGGAGACCACCGCCCCTTGGGCGAAATAGGAGGCCGCTCCTGGCAATGCTGTTGGCGGACTCCTGCAAGGAAAAGTACTGCATGATTAGCGGACCCAACCGCATGTCCCGCGAGGGTGAGCCATGGGAATAGCCCGCCGTCCCGTAGGGCACGCGATTGCTAGGAGACCTAGGCGGATATGGAAAACTGTCCGCCTACGCTGGGGCTCATCGCGATCAAAAAGGGAGAATCTAAGGGTCGCGATTAGACAGCTGTCCACCTTGGGAAGGATCGCCGATTTCTGGGTTAACATAGAGACTCCATGTATTCACCATGGATAGAAGTAAAGACATGTCCTCTATGAAGCTATCGGTGTGCACGAAGGAAAACTTTCCCATGTGGAAAGAAAGAGTAAGGTTCTTCATGGAAGCTGCAGCTCCTAGAATATTCTAGATTGTGGAAGAAGGACAACATGATCCTACACAACCATCAGCTCTGAACCCAGCTATTCTGATTTCCAAGAAGATGATGGATCTCATGAAGGATGAGACTGCCCTAGTCTCCCTAGACAAGAAGGCTAAGAATATCATCACCAGTGAAGTGGACGACTCGAAGTTGCAAAACCTATTCCACTGCAAATCTGCAAAGGAAATGTGGGACTGCCTTGTAGTGTTGGTGGAAGGGACTGAAGAAGCTCGTGACGATCGTAGATCATTATTGAATCATGAGTACGAAGCTTTCAAGCAAGGATCAAGTGATACTATTGCTGGCATCTCGGAGAAATTCTTCAAGATCATCAATGATCTTAGGAACTATGATTGCAAATTCACTAATGGCGAGCTGAACGACAATTTTCTGAGATCCCTGACAAAGGACTGGGACAACAGAGTTGTTTTCATTAGGGAGTTTGAGAAACTGCCGGAGATATACCCCCAGAACCTATTCGGGAAGCTACTCTCCTACGAGCTTCAAATGAACACCCGAAAGAAGGAGGAGCAGAATAGCAGAACTTCAAGTAGAGACAAGTCAGTTGCTTTGAAGGTAAAATGTTCTAGAAAATTTAGAGTTGTGTCACCCGTAAGGACACAAGCTCCAGATACTCCTGAAGACACTGAACCAAGCACGTCAGGCTCAGAGCTATCTAATAGAGAGTTCTCCTTCATTTCCAAACAGTTCGAGAAACTGCTGAGCAAGAGGAGACAAATGAAAAATCAGTCATCCTCTTCTGATTTCAGGAGATCACATCGTGACGGTGATCGAACGAAGAAATGCTACATAAAGGAGGACAGGAATAAATCGAAACTGAACAAATAGTTTTCATCTGATGTTGTTTGCTACTGCTATAATAAGCCAGGCTATATGATTGTTGAATGCCTGCATAAGAAGAAGGAGGGCTCCAAGAAAGATGAGAAACGAGATGGGGAGCTCCAGTGTATGCTGCAACCAGGAGGCCTCCACCTCAAAGAATGTTTCCCCTGCTAGACCTCGACTCCAAAAGGTAAAGCATGAGTATAAAAGAAGGTATAATAGGTTCGACTATTGGTGCTGCGACAAAATTGGTCATTTTGGCATAAATTGCTGGTATAACACTGTTAGTTATATAACTCTACGAGTTAATAATGCAAGACCGACCACTCGCAAGGTTAATGTTCCTAGTGGTGTTAAGCTAACCAGGAACCAAGGACCCACATACGTTTGGGTTCCTAAGGTAAAGTGATTTGATTTTGCAGGTATGTACAAAGGCCAACAAAAATCCTATCTGGTATTTAGACAGTTGATGCTCTCAGCACATGACCGGGATAAGAAGCATGTTGCTTGATTTCACCCCAGTCAAAGACGGACCAAAAATCATTTTTGGAGGGTCAGACCAGTAAACTACAAAAGTCTATGGTATGATCTCCAACAGAGTAGTCTCTTTGACCGATGTGTCTTATGTTGAAGGATTACACCCTAATCTTATAAGCATAAGTTATTTATGTGACAAAGGCTTTATCGTTGAGTTCTGCAAGGACAAGTGTTTGATAAAATTGTCTGCAAATTTAGAGACGGTCTTAACAGGCATTCAGAGCAGAAATATTTTCTGTTGGAATTTTTTACTTAGACGATTCCACCCCAGTGTGTTTTATGGCTAAAAGTAGTGCATCTCTCTGTGACCAATGACACAAGAGATTAGCACATATTAATTTCAAAATAATAAATATGTTATTTTCTCACAACTTAGTGCGTGATGCCCCCAGCATTAAGTGCCTTAAAGAGAGTCCATGTCACTCCTATCAAATGGGTAAGCAAACAAGGGCTACCTTCAAGGGCATTGTTGAAAAGGATTCTTCAAGAAGTTTATACTTACTTCATATGGACGTATTTGATCTTATGCCTATTCACAGCTGTTGTGTATTATATCCACATTAACCCAGATTTGATGAAGTCACCCTTGAACTAAGATAAATTAAGTTGTATTTGATGCTTTGGTTGAGTTATGTGTTTGCATGAATCTAATGGCAAGTGTCGACCAATGTCCGTCTATAATGGGTCACCAAACACAGGACCATGCAATGTAATCCCTCATTGTGTGATCCAATGTGTTGACTCATGTGTAGTCTTTCTATTGGGATACACTTCATATTCAAGCACTATGACTTATTGGAAAAGACTTTATGCTGGTCTCACCAAAGAGAAGAGAATTCTGTCTAAGAAAATTTTACTAAGTGTTTTACTCGAGTAGTTCTATACCTACTCGAGTGAATAGCTAAGTTTATACTCGAGTATAATTACTCTTACTCGGGTAAGGATGACAGATCCCGAGTAGTCATTTTATGGCTCTCGAGTAGTTAAGACAACTACTCGAGTAGTTTTCATCTTATTCTCGGGTTTACATATTTCCCTCTCCAGATATATTCTAAGTAAATCACTCGAGTAGTACCTTATAGTACTCGAGTAGTTTATACCTTCTGTCTCGAGTAGTTAAGTCATGTACTCGAGTAGTTCATCTACTACTCGAGTAGTTCAGTATTTATACTCGAGTAACCAGAATTTCTTCCCTCACAATTTCTAATTACTCGAGTAGCTATTTCCATATACTCGAGTAGTTCTTATCCTCTCGAGTAGTTCAGCTTCACTACTTGAGTAGCCCAGGATTCCAGTTCAGAAAATATTCTAAGTCCCTGACTCGAGTAGTTCATCTACCACTCGAGTAGCATATTCTCATTTACTCGAGTAGTATTTCTTGTACTCGAGTAGTCTAACTCCACTTCACGTGTAATTATTTAAGTACTCAAGTAATTCTTTTTGGTACTCCAGTAGCTGATCAACTTCTCAATTTTCTCCAAGATTATACTCGAGTAGTTCTCTTCAGGTTACTCGAGTAACTGTCTCTAAGTACTCGAGTAGTTATTTTCATCTCTCTCGAGTAGTTCTGAAAAGTACTCGAGTAGTAATTTCTTCACTCGAGTATGTCTCTTCAGTTTTATATAAATTTCATTAAGTCCAATTTAATAGATTCTTTAATGAGTCTTGATGTGATTGGTTCACGTGTCCCTCATTATGAATTAATTATGACAGATTATCTCCGATCCTATATAAGGTCTTGTCAAACAGACAAGAAGTTTTTATAAGAAGCTTTTGCAACCGATTTACTCTCTAAGTTTTCTGTTCTTCTCTCTCTCTCCAAGAAGCCGCCACCGCCGATTCTCATCCGGCTAGGGTTTTCATTTTCAGAGGATTCAGATTAAGAAGATTTTTCAAATCGAGATTGTCGCGCAACTTCTCATCTTCTAATCGATCGTGTAAAGTTAAGAAGATTCAGATCTGATCCAGCTGAGATTTTCTTCACCTCTCTGATAAAGACGCAAAGTCTAGAAGAAGAAGATCCAGGCCGATTCTTGCAGATCTGACAAAGACTCTCTGTTTGTATTTCATACACATTTTATTTCATTATTGTAGGAGAAGTTTTCTCCGAGTGTAGGAGCTTTTGACTACGAGATTGTAGGAAGTTTCATCTTCCGAGTGTAGATCCGTTTTGTGGATCGAGATTGTAGGAACGTTGTTCCGAGGCATAAGATTGGTTTTCCAATCCGAGATAGTGGAGTAGCCAAGTCTAGTTTATTGCTAGATCGGTGAGGGAAAATGGATGTACCCATGATTGGGGAACAACTATAAATCTTGCTTCGTCTCTGATTGATTGGTAGATAGTTCTGTCCTTTGATCTAATTTTTTATTCCGCAAAAAGACGCACATCTCATCTATTCACCCCCTCTAGGTGATTTAGGCAGACAACAAATAACTTTCAATTGGTATCAGAGGGAGGTTGATCATTAAAAGGTTAACACCTTGATCAGATCCTTCTATTGTTATCTTTTGAGATCTACCAAATATGGACAAGGCTAAAGATTTTGCCATGTGGAAAAAGAGAATAAAATTCTTTATGGAAATTGTGGATCCAAGGATCTTCATGATAGTTGAAGAAGGTTCTTACATTCTCATGACAATCTCCACAATAGATCCAACCAAGAAAGTTCCAAAGAAACTAATAGATCTAGATAAGGATGAGATTGCACTTGTGTCATTAGACAAAAATGCCAAAAACATTATAGCAAGTGCAGTCGATGACTCCATGCTGCAAAACCTGATCCACTGCCAGTCTGCAAAGGAGATGTGGCAGTCTCTAGTTACCTTGATGGAAATTACAGAAGAAGTGAGGGATGATAGAAGATCCCTTCTAAATCAAAAGTATGAAGCCTTCTGACAAGGAAACAAGAACACCAATGCTGATACGTTTGAGAATTTATTCAAGATAGTAAATGGCCTAAGGGTCTGTGGCAGAGTCTTTACTAATGGAGAATTAAATGACAAGTTCTTGAGATCCCTAACTAAGGAATGGGATAACAAGGTCTGTGCCATCAGTGAGTTAGGAAAACTAGCCGAGACATACCCATAGAATCTCTTCGGGAAGCTTATGTCATATGAGCTTCAACTTAATACTAGAAAGGCTGAAGAAGAGAAGAGTAGGTCTGCATTCAAAGAGAAGTTTGTTGCTTTAAAGGCAGAAACCTCAAAGAAGTCAAAGGCTGTTCCTCCAGCTCCAGCTCAAGAAGTAAGTGAAGAAGAAAAATCGGAGCCAAGTACCTCAGGCTCCGAGCCATCTGAAGGAGAGTTCTCACTACTCTCACGACAGTTCAAGAAATTCTTGAACAAGAAGAAGCACTGGAAAGGCAAGGATATATCTTATAGAAGATCGCGACGTGATGGTGATCGTCAAAGAAAAGGCTCAAGTAGCCTCAACAGGTATACTCCTAAACAGAATAAACACATTTCGACTGACATTATTTGCTACTGTTGTAATAAGCCAGGACACGTCATTGCTGAGTGCTCGCATAAGGAGATGGAGGGTGAAAGAAGAGAGGAAAAGAAGTCCTCATACAACAAGAAGAGGACAGAGAAGAGCTTAATAGATAAAAAGGGCAAGACTCTTAGTGACTCCGACTCATCAGAGTCGAGTGAAGAAGAAGAAGAATATTTTGGGCTCATGGCTCAAACATATGACGAACAAGAGCCCCAGTTCACTGGAAAGGTAAACTCTCACACTCCTCTTTCAGAATCTGAAGTTTCTGAGCAAGATCTTGTTGACAGCTCTTCTGACAATGAGTCTGAACTCATGGCCCAGTATAAGGAGTTGATCATGGCTTACGACAAATGTCACCGAGTCGTAAAAACTCATGCTAAAGTGATAATGTCTCTAAAAGCTGAAGAGAGCATCTTGAGAGAAGAAGTCGCTAAGACCGACTCACTCAAAGAGAACTTCAATAATGCTATTGAATAATACAACAAAGCTCTTGAGCACCTTGATCTAAAGGAGAAAATCATCAAAGAGTTGGAAGAACAACTCGCTGCTGAGAGAAAACTTGTTGAAAGTTTCTCGAATCCTAAGACTGTTCTTCCATTCGTTGCTGAATTCTCAGCGAAGGCCAAGGGTGCTGGACTAGGCCATGAAGAAGCTCCTAGCAAATCTTCTAGGAGAAATAAGGCCCAACAGAAGAATAAGGCCGCCAAAAAGGCCTTAGCCAAAGAGAAGGGGAAAGCCCCTCAAGATCAGACCTCTTTCAAAAAGGTCATATTTCCATCAAATGAGTTTGATCTTGACCCATCCTACGGACATTTTGCTAGGCCTACCTATGTAGAGTCAAAGTCCCATTATCAAGGATGGACTCACCCCAAAACTTTTGGTGAAAGTGTCTTTAAGGCACCTTATGAAGAAGTGATTCTTCAGAGCTATGGCCCTTTCAATCATGGTCATAACTTCAAGAAAGCACCGAAGGCAAAGCCCGTTGTGAAAAATCCAATAAAGGAGAAGAAATCATGTGATTGCCATCATCATGAAGCTTCTTCTTCCAAGAATGCTGCCCCTGCCAGACCACAACTTCAGAAGGGCAAGCAGGAGAACATAAGGCAAAGATACAACAAATTTGACTGTTGGTGCTGTGGAAAAATTGGTCACTTTGTCATCGATTGCTGGTTTAATCCCAGAAATGCTGCAACCCCTTATATTGGCAATATGAGAAACACCACTCCTAATACTAATATTCGTAGGGGGAGTGTTCTAACCCGAGACCAAGGACCCAAACATATTTGGGTTCCTAAGGCAAACTGATTGTGATTGCAAGTATGTCCAAAGGCCACCAAAACACCAATCTGGTACTTGGACATTGGAAGCTCTCGGCATATGACCGAGACTAGAAGCCTACTTCAAAACTTCTCTCCAGTCTTGAATGGACCAAAGGTTATCTTTGGAGGTTCAGACCGTGGAATCACCAAAGGATACGGTATGATTACTAACGGTAGTGTATCTTTCTCAGATGTAGCTTATGTTGAAGGATTGGAACACAATCTTATAAGCATAAGCCAACTCTGTGATAAAGGATATATAGTTGAGTTTCACGCTGATAAGTGCTTGATAAAATATATTGATAATATGGAAACGATTCTATCCGACACTCGAAGTAGAAACATATTTTGCTTGAATTTCATTTGTATAGAATCTTCTACACCAGTGTGCTTTTTAGCAAAAGATAGTGCATCTCTTAGTAACCAATGACAAAATAGATTAGCACATATTAATTCCAAAACTATTAATAAATTATTTTCAATGAGCTTAGTATGTGATGCCCCAAATTTCAAGTACGTCAAAGATAGATCTTGTCATGCATGTGTAAAAGGCAAGCAAATAAGGGCTACCTTTAAAAGCATTATCGACAAAGACTTTAATAGATGTTTACATCTACTGCATATGGACTTGTTTGGTCCACTGCAAATTAGAAGTTTGGGAGGTAAGGATTATACGTTAGTAATTGTTGATGATTACTCGCGCTTTGCGTGGGTGTTCTTTCTGAAATACAAGTCAGATACCTTCGACACCTTTACTAATTTTGTCAGGCAAGTCCAGAATGAATACAACTGCTCCATAGTCAAAATCAGAAGTGACAATGTAACAGAATTCAAGTCTGGGGCCATGATAGAATTTTGTGAAATCTTGGGTATCTTTCATAAGTTTTCCTCCCTCGTACTCCACAACATAACGGAGTAGCCGAGAGAAGGAATAAGACACTCATAGAGGCCTGCAGGACCATGTTGAGTGATGCCTCACTACCAAAATATTTCTGGGCTGAAGCCGTCAACACTGCATGCCACGTGCAAAACCGAGCTCTCATAAACAAAAACCACGATAAGACACCTTACGAACTTCTAAAGGGCAGGAAACCAACTGTCTCATATTTTAGAATTTTTGGCTGTAAATGCTTCGTGCTTAATAATGGTAAGTATCATACTACTAAGTTTAGCAAAAAGAGTTTTGAAGGTTTTTTTGTAGGATATAGTAGCCATAGTAAGACATACAGGATATTCAATAAAAAAAACCCTGGTCATAGAAGAATCAATACATGTTGTATTTGATGAGACGAGCTTGCTGCAAAGCAACTCTTCTAGTGTGCTTACTGAAGATGTAGGTACAAAGTTGAAAGAACTCAGCTTGGATGAAGCATCTGAAGACAAAGGTGAAAATTTCATCAAGATCACAACTCCAACCCCTATTGGAGAGGTTGATGATCCAGATGAAGAAATTGTGCAAGATGATGAAGTCACTCCAGTGATTGAAGAGAATCCAGATACAAGGACTCTAGAGCTCAGACATCTGAAGGATCACCCCATGGACCAGATCATAGGAGATCCCCAGGATGGTGTCAGAACTCGTAGAGGTACAACTAACAAAAATTTGTATCTAAGTTTTCTCTCACAGGTTGAACCAAATAAGTTTGAGGAAGTGAACTCAGACGCATCGTGGATAGTGGCAATGGAAGAAGAACTAAATCAGTTCAAGCACTGTAAAGTATGGAAACTTGTTCCAAGACCCAAGGATAAGAACATTATCAGGACAAAATGGGTCTACAGGAACAAGATGGACGAGGATGGAATGATCATAAAGAAAAAGGCCAAACTCGTCGCTAAAGGATATCGTCAAGAGGGAGGAATCGAATTCAACCAGACGTACGCTCCAGTGGCAAGCCTGGAGGCAATAAGGTTGTTCCTAGCATATGCTGCACTCAAAGGATTCACTGTCTATCAAATGGACGTGAAGCCTGCCTTCCTTAATGGTGACATAAAGGAAGAGGTGTATGTGTAACAACCTCCAGGTTTCATTGACCCTAACTTTAATGATTACGTTTATTTACTGCATAAAGCTTTATATGGTCTGAAACAAGCTCCTCGAGCTTGGTATGAGACGCTGTCTAACTTTCTACTTGAGAACAAGTTCACAAGGGGAAAGATAGACAAGACATTATTTCTTAGGGAAATAAAAGATAAGATTTTGCTAGTGCAAATTTATGTCAACAACATTATCTTTGGCTCTACTGATGACAACCTCTGTAAGAAGTTTTCGAAACTTATGCAAGGGAAGTTTGAAATGAGCAGTATGGGCGAGCTGAAGTATTTCTTAGGGCTTCAAGTGAAACAATCTGAAGATGGAATTTTCATCTCGCAGACCAAGTTCACTAAAGAGCTAATTAAGAAATTCTGAATGGAGAATGCAACCTCAATGAGCACTCCAATAGGTTCAACAATGTCTCTGGATAAGGATGAGAAAGGAAAACCTTTTGTTGAAACCAAGTATAGAAGCATAATTGGATTCTTGCTCTACCTTACTGCTAGTAGACCTGATATAATATTCTCAACATGTGTCTGTGCTAGATTTCAGGTGAACTCTAAGGAATCTCACTATGCTGCTGGAAATCAGATTTTGAGATACCTAAAAGGTACGCCAAATCTTGGTTTATGGTACCCAAGAAGTAATGATAGCGAGCTAATAGGTTTTTCAGATGCAGATTTTGCAGGGAGCAAAGACGACAGGAAAAACACTTCCGGGACATGCCAATTCTTTGGAAGAAGGCTTATCTCCGAGAGTAGGAAGAAACAGAACTGTGTAGCAACCTCAACGGCTGAGTCAGAGTACATCTCTACAGGCAGTTGTTGTGCACAACTGCCATGGATAAAGAATCAATTTGAAGATTATAATATGAAGTTCCAAAAGATTCCATTGTTTTGCGACTCTTCCAGGGCAATTGCAATAGCCGACAACCCAGTCTCGCACAGCCATACAAAGCATATAGAGCTAAGATATCACTTCATCTGGGAGCATGTGGAGCATGGGGACATAGACCTTCAATATGTCTCTACAGACAGGCAGATTGCAGTCATTTTCACGAAGCCGCTGGACGAGACCAAGTTCTCGTTCTTCAAAACGGAACTTGGAATGCTCAATAAAGAAGAGTAGAGAAGATGGACTTTTAAGAAGGCTCAAAGTTCAAAGATTTGTCAAAAGTTGGAATTATGCAAAATTCTAACTCCTTGACTCGAGTAAGAAGCAACCTACTCGAGTAAGAATACGACCTACTCAAGTAGTCCACTTGACCTACTCGAGTAGCAGAATGACCTACTCGAGTACTTCAACTCACTTACTCGAGTACTTCAACTCACTTACTCGAGTACTTCCAGACACATCTACTCGAGTACCTCATTTCATCTACTCGAGTAATATCAACTCACTCGAGTATATGCTGGGACACTTTGCTTCTTGATTCAAATTTTCTTATATGCAACCCGAGGCTTATGCCACCACTTCTAAGGTATGATTTCATCATTTCTATTTTCTTTAGACATAAACCTAGGGTTATATAAATAAGAAATTTCATCAATGTCCTACACGAAATCATTTCCGCTCTTGAGTAGTCGACTGTCTCTTCGCCTTCCATGAACAAGTTGCAGAGCCGCATCATTTCCTTCTCCCCACCGAATTTTCCAAGGGTTTATGAATCATGGACGCCTCCTCAAAAATTGGCGTTGGTTCTGAATTGGTTGCCACCGGGATTGCCAAACTTTCCGACGACTTTCATAACCTGATGATCCTACTCGACACCGCCAGACTCACCTTCATTCTCCAAGAACCCTGCAGAATCCTCTTTCCAGAAGTTGCCGAGTTCTTCAGAAATGTCAGGGTTAAGCGTCATGGTATCGTTCTCAAATCAAAAGTCAAAGGTATCAAAATCAAGCTTACTAAAACTTCAGTTTCTCGACTTCTTCGATTGCCGGTTATAGATGAAGATGATGATCTTGGGGAAGAAGAATCAGACAGAACTTGTTTATTCTGTTGAATTTCTACAGCTGCACAGTACATCAAGAGGTCAGATTTGAATGCTGAAGGGAAGTTATTAGTTGATATAATTGGAAAGGTCCTTCTATGTAGAACCAACTCTATCAGAGACATTCCTCTTTACTTCTTTGACATCATGCAAGACATAGTCTGCAGAAAGAGTTTCCAGTTTGGCATGATGATCCTGGATAAAATTAAAAATAACATTAAAGCCACTAATTATGCCAGAATCATTTCTCTAATCCTCCATGAAATCAACCCAGAAATCTTCAGTTTCTCTAAAGGGACTGTTCTTCACCACATGAAGAAAGTCCCTATATCCTCCATACAAAGATGGGAGTTAAAACTGCAGAATCTCTCTCAGGCTGCAAAGGTTCCAGAAGTACCAGACTCAGAGGATAGGACCCCGTCTCCCTCTCCATCTCAGTTCCCCAGCTCCTCTGGTGCGCCTTTTGAGGGGGAGCCTGCTCCTTCTATCCCAGCAAGGATTCCTATACCCCCAGCAGTATCTCCTCCACCTCCTCAGACTCTAGAAGAGATTCCATCTGATCAACAACTTCAAGAAACTCTCCTCTCCACAGAAGCTGCTATCAATGAGATGATAGAAGAATTGACTGCAAATGATCTTCCTCCTCCTCTTTTTCAAAGGAAACCACATCTGAAATTCCACCAGAGTCTCTAGTACAATCTCCAGCACACACACCTTCTCCAGGAAAATCTCCTACTACACACCAAGAGCAGAGTGAGACAATTATCATTGATGATGAGCTATCCCCTGAGCCAGCTGAAGCTCCTCTAAGGAATCTGGACTACTCCATACCCTCAGTCATTGATGAAGGGGATGCCCTACTTCACACTACAAGAGCAAAAAGCTCTGTCACCTTTACAGAAATAGCTCCATGAGTAGCTCCTCCTCCTCCAATTCCCTCTTCTAGTGCTCCTCCTGCTGCTACTGCTGCTTCAACAATTGATTTGATGACTCAAGTTGTCCTTCTGCTTCAAGAACAAAGAACCTACTTTGATACTTCCCTCAAAGCTGTTACAGATAAAGTCACTGCTCTAGAGACTGAGATGAGCAGAGGATTTGCAGAAATTCAACATAACACGGACCAGCTAAAACACCTTTTCCAAATTGGTGGGAAGGATCTAGACCACACTATTACTAGTGTTGGTAAAGTGATGGAACAAGGTGTAACCCTTGCTGGTAATCAGATTGAAATGGATAAAAGAGCTGAATCTACAAAGATGAAGATCTGTGAAGAGGTTGGTATTTTCAAAGAAGATGCAACCTCTAAGCTATCTCTTGAAGTCAGAAAGGGGGAGAATTTGGTGAAAGAATACTTAGAAAAATCAGATGCTGCCATGCAAGGGCTTTGGAAAGCCAAATTGACAGAAATCCATGTTGATGTCTTAGCACAAATTCAGAGTGTCAAATTTCATACATATGACACTATTGTCTGGATGCACAATCAAATCCTTCCTGAATTTACTGCTGATCCTAATATCATTCCTCATCATCTCAACCCCTAGCTGCTGCTGCTCCTGCTCCTCCTCTGCAACCTACTTTATCTCCCAGACTTAAAGGCCAGGAAGGCCCTCCTCCAGACTCTTATGCTCAAATCTGGGAGGATGACCCTGCAGGTATTTTTCTCCAAGCTCCTCCTGAGATACAGACTTTAAGAAAGAAAAGAAAATATGGTGAAGGTCCCTCTGCCAACAGGTCCATTCCAGTATCTGATGCTGATAAAAGGAAAGCTCCAGAATTTTCAGAGATTTGGTCTCCTACCTCTAAATCCCTCATCTTGGATACTCTCAAGCTTGTTATGGACTTCCATGAAAGCAGGAACATTCATTACAGTTCACATGAATGAGAGTTATATGAGAAATCTATGACCAAGTGGAGACTATATGACAGAGAATTTGGGAGAAATAACCCTGCTGCTCCTCCAAGACCTCCTAAGTACTACCCAAAGCCTTACTGCTATCAGAGGAGACAACAAGAGAGGCAAGATAGGCAGCACCACCAAGTCTGAACTACAAGGGCATATGAGATTGTGGAAATGATCTTGTTGTGGAAATGACATTTTTGGATAATCACATTTATATAATTCTAAGTTTTTGATCATGTTATCTTATTTCTAGTCTTATACTTGCTTACACTGATTTATCTATATAGCACTTTTTATGTCTATAATTCACCTTACTGTAAAGGGTTCTGACTTATACAAATAGGGGGAGATTGTTGGGTATTATATCCACATTAACCCAGATTTGATGAAGTCACCCTTGAACAAGATGAATTATGTTGTATTTGATGCTTTGGTTGAGTTATGTGTTTGCAGGAATTTAATGACAAGTGTAGATCAATGTCAGTATAACATGGGTCACCAAACACATGACCATACAATGTAATCACTCATTGTGTGATCCAAGGTGTTGACTCATGTGTAGTCTCTCTATTGAGATACACTTCATATTCAAGCACTAGGACTTATTGGAAAAGACTTGATGCTGGCCTCACCAAAGAGAAGAGAATTCTGTCTAAGAAAATTTTACCGGCATGCATTGCAACTCACACACACATAGCATACTCAACTCAAAGAATGTCCACTACTATATAAACACCACATTTATATACCCAAACCAGGAATGTATTACAACTCACACACACATAGCCTTAAGGCCTTACAAGTTTCTCTTTACACAAATACATTTTTGTACATCGTCACGCAAGCCGGCCACACATGAAATCCAACTACGATTCGCACGACCTTCGAGGGCCTTTAGCAGCAGTCCATTCATTCCGCTCATTTCATTTTAAGCAGCACCACCTGCAAACACATATCCACCCAAGAGTGGCAAAAAAAGTAACGGTCAGCTTTAGTTGACCATGTATAACGACCCTACCCCTTACCCAGGGCAGTGGTTACTTCCCTGCATGCATTGCCATAATCATATGAATCAACACCACCAATCACAATCATATCACAAACAATGGTATCCACCAGACGCTCCGTACACTCAGGGCATCTTCTTGGTGTACCGGGTATCCCAGTCGTACAACACCGATCAGAGGTTCTTCACTTGTTGGTTGGGCGATTCAATCCTAGTCCACCAATCTTACTATTGTCGACATCCCGTCCATACCACTCAGAGGTACTACCTCTCAGCATCCACAAACAACCAGAGCAGATCGACCCACATCATGTGGTGTGGCAGTCAGGTCTATCGAGGCTCCCCGGCATTACCACCCATCGACCCCTCACTTATATCCGATTGACCCACACTATGTGGTACAGCAAGTAGGGTCCACATTGTAAAAGCCGAACAGAAACAAGCCGGAAGAGGTTTTAACTGAAACTTTATTATCAGAAAAAGTGATCTATTACAAAGGTATGACGTCCCTTATATAGAATGGAGGTGAGATGAGAGAAAACAAATAAGAGATGTGAGACTAAAAAATTACATGACATAAGCGAACTATACAGACACAAAACGCACAAGCCGCGCGGTTAGACAAAAGGGCTAACCGCTCAGCTACTGCCACAGAGAGAGAGATCGCCAAGGGAGACCGCTAGACCGCCCGGTCTCCAAGTTGTTAGAGACAAATTGCTAGACCGCTTGGACCTCAGACAGCAACACACATCAACCAAATCACTAACGAGTAACAGCAAAACCGCACGATCACCAACCCGCCAAGCCAGGCCGCCAGACCGCCCGGTCACCAACTTCAACACTCCCCCTCAAGCTGGAGCATATATATCGATCATGCCCAACTTGTCACAAATATGAAGAAGCGAGGCAGTTACTAGCTTGGTGAAGATGTCAGCCAGCTCTTTGTCAGAAGTGACGAAGGGAGTGAAAATTTGTTCTTTCAAAATCTCTTCACGAATAAAATGACAGTCAACCTCAATGTGCTTGGTTCTTTCATGGAAGACCGGATTTTTGGAGATATATATGGCAGCCTTGTTATCACAGAACATATGTAGAGGATGGTTGTAGACCTCTCCTAAATCCAGCATGAGAGCCCGTAGCCATTTTAACTTACAGGTGGTCGATGTCATACTCCGATACTTTGCTTCAGCACTGGACCTGGAAACAACAGACTGCTTCTTGCTCTTCCAGCTTACCAGATTTCCCCCAACAAAGGTGCAGAAATCGGAGGTAGATTTGCGATCCCCTTTATCATCAGCGTAACTCGCATCTGAGTATGCTTCAACCCTCAGATGACCATTCTTCTGAAAGAGTAGACCTTTCCCAAGCGCTGCTTTGACATACTCCAAGATCCGCAAGGCGGACTGTAGATGGCACTCCCTAGGTGCTTGCATGAATTGACTCACCTTGCCCACATCATAGGAAATGTCGGGCCTGGTCACTGTGAGATATATGAGCTTACCAACTAGACGCCTGTACCGCATAGTATCTGAAAGAAGAGGCGAATCATCTGTCCAAGTTTTTTCTTCTCCAATCGTCATGGGGCATCGGGTAGGTTTGGCGCCAGTCAATCCTGCTTCTTTTAAAAGACCAAGGACATACTTACCCTAGGAGAGGACTAAGGAGTTGGGCTTACGAGATATTTCGATCCCCAAAAAGTACTTCGGAGAGCCCATATCTTTCGTGACCAGGTGTTGACGAAGATGTCGCTTTGTCAAGGCTACCCCTTCTTGGTCATCGGCAGTGAGAAGAATATCATCGACGTACATAGCAAGAACTACCAGTCCCGAGAAGGTTTTGCGAATAAATAGCGAGTGATCGGCACAGCTACGCGCAAAACCAACGGCCGCCACGATGCCGCTGAACTTGTCAAACCAAGCTCGAGGGCTCTGCTTGAGGCCATAGATTGCCTTCTTCAGCCGGCATACTCGTGTCTCCCCCTGAGCAACATACCCAGGAGGTTGCTCCATGTAGACGACCACCTGAAGATCACCATAAAGTAAGGCATTCTTTACATCCAGCTGGGAAATCGGCCACTCTCGATTGACCGCCACAGATAGAAGGACTCGTATAGTGCTGAGACGAGCCACGGGAGAAAAAGTGTCAAAGTAATCAACACCATATGTCTGAGTAAATCCCTTAGCAACAAGGTGAGCTTTATAACGGTCCACCATTCCGTCCGGGCGAAATTTGACCACAAAGACCCAGTGACAGCCAACAACATCAGTACCGAAGGGAGGATGAAAAAGAGTCCAGGTACCCCGCTTCATGAGGGTTGCCATTTCCTCATCTATGACCATCTTCCAGTTAGGAATAACAAGGGCCTCCTGGTAGGAACGAGGTGTTGTAGTGGCAGAGATAGCCAGCGCAAAGGCCCTGCGAGAAGAGGTTAGACGATCATATGAAACAACAACAGCAAGGGGGTGTAGGGTACATGTTTGTACCCCTTTGCAAAGAGCTACAGGAAGGTCCAGGTTGGCGGCGCCCTCAGCATCTGGAGCATCCATGGCAGAGAGAGCTGTCCTGGGAGGAGAGAGCGACAACGGTGGAGATGAGGGAGATGGTGGCGGAGACGTGGGAGAGAGAGGCGGAGGGGGAGGAGGAGACGGAGACGGTGTAGGGGTGGAGATCGTAGTAGGAGACGAGGGAATGAAGGGAATAGCAGGAGAATCCGAAGCTGGGGGAAGAGGAGAGGAGTCATTTGAGAAGTAGGAGGCATTCTCGAAGAAGGTAACATTAGCGGAGACGAACTGCTGACGAAGAACGGGGTTAAAACAACAATAGCCTTTCTGAGTGGTGGAGTACCCCATAAAGACACATTTGGTGGAGCGAGGGGAGAGCTTATCACGGGTGGCAGATGGGGCATGCATAAATGCAGTGCACCCAAAGATGCGAAGAGGGAGAGGAAAAGGCTCCTTGCCCGGATACAGAATGGAGAATGGGGTTTTCCCGTGAAGGACTGTGGAGGGAAGACGATTGATGAGGTAGCAGGAAAGGAGAACAGCATAGCCCCAATATGAGCGAGGGACATGCATCTGGGTCATCAACGTGCATGTGACATCGAGGAGGTGACGGTTTTTGCATTCTACCACCCCATTTTGTTGGGAGGTATAAACACAGCTGGTCTGATGAATAATGCCATGCTGCACACAAAAAGAGGTAAAAGCATGACTCAAATATTCTTTAGCATTGTCAGAGCGAAAGGTTTTAATACAAACACCAAACTGAGTTTTAATTAACTGATAAAAAGATACCCATACATCAAAAAGTTCAGAGCGATCTCGTAAGAGATACACCCAAGTACATCTAGAAAAATCATCAATAAAAGTCACAAAATAAGAACTACCCCGACCAACGGTGAGGGTAGGAGCAGGTCCCCAGACATCGGAGTGGACAAGATCAAAAGGACGAGTAGAGCCCCGACCTTGCTTCGGTGGGAAGGAGGAACGGTGATGCTTGCCGAGTTGACAAGCGTCGTAGTGGAGAGGAGTATTGGAGGGAGGGAGGTGGGGCAGAAGCTGATGTAGAAGCCGTGGGGGAGGATGACCGAGGCGGAGATGCCATTGGAGAAGATCCATACAAGAAGATGAGAAGGCGAATAAGGCGGAAACATTATCGAGGAAGTAGAGGCCGTCGCTCTCAGTCCCAGTAGCAATCGTTCGTTGGGAGCTAGGATCCTGAAAAGAACAAGAAGTCGGAGTAAAGGTCACAGAACACTGAAGCTGCTTGCATAAAGAGGTAACCGACAATAAATTGCACGGAAACTTGGGCACATAGAGAGTGTCCGCTAGTCGAAGGGATGGAGTAACATGAACCACTCCCGACCCATGAACCGGGGAGGGAGAATCGTCTGCAACGAGTACCGGGGGCAACCGATCATGCTGTTCGAGTAGAGAGAAGCACTGAGGATTGCCCATCATGTGATTAGTTGCACCAGAGTCGATGAGCCATTTACCTTTAGTGACCACATGGGCACTACCTGAGGAGGTGACAACAGAGGCAGACGGCTTGGAAGAGGAGGCAGAAGAGTCACCGGAGGGGCGAAGATGAGAATGCTTCGTCCAGCAGGGTTTGGAAGTATGTCCGGTGCGGCCACAGTGATAGCAAAGGTAGTGGGAAGAAGCACGTCCGCCGGACTGGTGATTGCGGCTACTAGAGCCACTCTGCTGAGTTTGATGAGCATAGTGGTCCGGTGGAGGAGGAGCGGGCAGGAGAGGGTGCTGAAGGAGAGAGGTGACCGCGGCGATGCGGGCAGCGGTGTCATCTAAGGTAGGAGATTCCGCCTCACCCAGAATTTGCTAGCGAATCATGTCATAAGTATCAGGAAGCCGGAGCAAATAAAACACAACCAGAAGCTCCTGGAAGTGCTTGTGTTGTTGAGCCAAATCCGCAGAAAAAGGGCGATTCTGAAGAATCTCAGCCCCAAGATCCTGAACCTGTTGGTAGCCAGTAGCAGGAGACAAGGTAGGACGGGTAAAGAGGTCCGCATACAACGTATAGATGCGGCACGCCTGATCCCCCTTTGAGTACAGAGCGTCAATATGAAGCCAAGCGGCCTTGACCGTCTCATCATGACGGATGACGGGAAGGCACTCATCGGATAGGCTGTTAGGGAGCCAGGTAAGCACAAGCGCGTCACTCGCATCCCAATCATCAAAGAGAGGTGAAGTGGTAGGAGGAGGGTCATAAACGAGATGGTGGCATTTGCGTTGCGAGCGGAGGAGAAAGGTGAAAGAGACGCTCCAATCTGGGTAGTTGGAGCCGATAAGCTTGGAAACGGTGCCAAGGTTCCCGGAAGGAGTAGGAGGAAGAGGCGGAGCTGAATGGGCAACAGGGGTGGTGGCAGGAGTGGTGGCAGTAGAAGCATCAGAAAGTGCCATAGGAGCAAACAACGGGAAGCCGTACGGTTAGGAAACAATCCGCGCGAATAGGAAGAAGAAGAGATGCAGCGGTCACGAGGGCAGACACCAGCGGCCAGAAAAGCCTCGACCAAGCCTCAGACTCAAGCAGAGGGAGAGAAGGCGAGTGGCTAGAAGATAGTCCGCTCGAACAGAAGCAAAGAGCAACAAGGCAACAGGTCGCGACGATAGGAAGCGGCGACTTAGAACAGGAAACAAAGAGGTCGCACACACAGAGGGCAACGACAAGAAGAGAAAGAAGCCGCGCGGACAGGGCGCAAACGGGCGAAGCAAGCCGCGCGGACAGGGAAGGCGCACAAAATCAGGAGGAGAATATCGAGTCCTCTGAGACTATGTAAAAGCCGAACAGAAACAAGCCGGAAGAGGTTTTAACTGAAACTTTATTATCAGAAAAAGTGATCTATTACAAAGGTATGACCTCACTTATATAGAATGGAGGAGAGATGAGAAAAAACAAATAAGAGATGTTGGACTAAAAAATTACATGACCCAAGCGGACTATATAGACACAAACCGCACAAGCCGTGCGGTTAGACAGAAGGGCTAACCGCTCGGCTACTGCCACAGAGAGAGAGAGAGAGAGAGAGAGAGAGAGAGATCGCCATGGGAGACCGCTAGGCCGCCCGTTCTCCATGTCGCCAGAGACAAACCGCTAGACCGCTTGGACCTCAGACAGCAACACACAACAACCAAACTGCTGACGAGTAACAGCAAAACCGCGCGGTCACCAACCCGCCAAGCCACACCGCCAGACCGCCCGGTCACCAACTTCAACACACCCCACTTCCCCCCAAACATTGCCACCCATCGATCCTCACTAACACAGATCAACCCACACCATGTAGTGTAATAAGCCAGGGTTATCTCGCACGTCCCAGGCGTGCTACCAATTGATCTCTCACCACAAACATGAGATTATTCAAAGCCTCCATACATTCATTCATCAATATCCATACAATCACACGACCATACCATAAAGCATAAACCTTTCATATAATCAAATCCACAGAGTATTCTCTAGTTTACCCATGATCATCACCAATCCATACTACCCGTCCAGATGGGCTTCACACAGCATGCCAATGTCGTACTCCACACTTCCGGCTCTAGATACAAACTCAACCACGGAATCGCTTATGAAATCCACCTCTTGGTGGAGGATCCCACATACATGCATAAAGAAAGGACTTCGATGTCCAAGAAGAAGATTGTTACCCTTGAAGATCGCTTCGGCGCCATGAAGTAGCTGGATGGAAGTCACCGCCTCGGCTTTGCCTTCATGAATCCGTTCCCGGATCTTCAATCCGCACTCCGCAGCTCCTCCAACAGATGGATTTCCTTTCTCCTTTCCTTGCCTTGTCCTCTCCCTTTCATTTTCTCTTTCTTAGAATGAGAAGAAGAAGAAGGAGATGAGAATGAAGGGAATTTATCCCATTCTCGGCCTTTTTTATCCATAGGGAAGAAGCCTGGACCATTAGATCCAGAACAGAGAAATGAACGGCCAGAAAACTCTGACAAAATCACTTTTCAGGCCTGACACGCCCTGTGACACGCCCGTGTCACAGGGCATGTACCTTAAGCAGCACACGAACCGATTCAATCTGACATATCCAAAATAGAACACGGCCAGGGTACACGCCCGTGTCGGCCCAGTCATGCCCGTGACCCAGGGCGTGTAACCCACTCGACACCTCGTCGAGAGAAAATTGTCGACCTCTCGATACATCGGGACATGCCCTGTGACACGCCCGTGTCACATGCCGTGTACCCCTTGCTTGCCACTTGACGATCATTGAGCGTAGTTCGTCGACCAGCAGGGACACGCCCTAGGTTACGCCCCCTGTCACCCCCCTGTCACAGGGCGTGACCTCCCGAAAACTTTGTCGAGCGAATTTCGTCGACCATGCGCCCAACTGCTCAACCCGAGCGAGACACGCCCTAGGACACACCCGTGTCCCAGGCCATGTCACCCAATATTTTGCCAAGTATGAAATTTGGGTTGTTACAACCCTCCCCTCCTACAAGAAATTTCGTCCACGAAATTGCATAGAGGAAGGAAAACAGCAACCAAACTATTATGACATCAAAATAATATGTTACAATAATCCAACCTCCACATGTGCACTTTTTATTGTAACGTCCCTGGGCCGTCCGTGGGCCGCATCCCACTAGGCCTCCCTTAGACCGTTTCCGGGCTGCTGCCCAAGCACCCCAACCCCTCTCCCTCCACAGGCTGGTTGTTGGTGGCCACAGCCTCCATTTGATGAGTGAACTCGACAGTTAAGCTAGGTCGTACGGGGACTTCCCAGGAGGTCACCCATCCCAATACTACTCTCGCCCAAGCACGCTTAACTATGGATTTCTTTCAACTCTCATCACCAATCGATCTGCGGCTCAATTGGTGATGAGAGTTTAAAGAACTCCATAGTTAAGCGTGCTTGGGTAAGAGTAGTACTGGGATGGGTGACCTCCTGGGAAGTCCCCGTACGACCGAGCTTAATTGTCGAGTTCACTCATCATAGGGAGGCTGTGGCCACCAACAACTCGCCTGTGGAGGGAGAGGGGCTGGGGTCCCTGGGCTGCACCCCGGTAGCAATCTAACGGAGGCCTAGTGGGCTGAGGCCCACGGACGACCCAGGCGACGTTACAAACCAGAATTTCTTCCCTCACAATTTCTCTAAGTTAATTACTCGAGTAGCTATTTCCATATACTCGAGTAGTTCTTATCCTCTCGAGTAGTTCAGCTTCACCACGTGAGTAGCCCAGGATTCCAGTTTAGAAAATATTCTAAGTCCCTGACTCGAGTAGTTCATCTACCACTCGAGTAGCCTATTCTCATTTACTCGAGTAGTATTTCTTATACTCGAGTAGTCTAACTCAACTTCACGTGTAATTCTTTAAGTACTCGAGTAAGTCTTTTTGGTACTCGAGTAGCTGATCAACTTCTCAATTTTCTTCAAGATTATACTCGAGTAGTTCTCTTCAGGTTACTCGAGTAACTGTCTCTAAGTACTCGAGTAGTTATTTTCATCTGTCTCGAGTAGTTCTGAAAAGTACTCGAGTAGTAATTTCTTCACTCGAGTATGTCTCTTCAGTTTTCTGAAAATTTCGTTAAGTCCAATTTAATAGATTCTTTAATGAGCCTTGACGTGATTGGTTCACATGTCTCTCATTATGAATTAATTATGACAGATTATCTCCAATCCTATATAAGGTCTTGTCAAACTGACAAGAAGTTTTTATCAAAAGTTTTTGCAGCCGATTTACTCTCTAAGTTTTCTGTTCCTCTCTCTCTCTACAAGAAACCGCCGCCGCAGATTCACATCCGGCTAGGGTTTTCATTTTCAGAGGATTCAGATTAAGAAGATTTTACAGATCGAGATTGCCGCACAACTTCTCATCTTCTAACCGATCATGTAAAGTCAAGAAGATTCAAATCTGATCCAGCCGAGATTTTCTTCACCTCTCTGATAAAGCCGCAAAGTCTAGAATAAAAAGATCCAGACCGATTCTGGCTGATCTGACAAAGACTCTCTGTTTGTATTTCATACACATTTTATTTCATTATTGTAGGAGAAGTTTTCTCCGAGTGTAGGAGCTTTTGACTCCGAGATTGTAGGAAGTTTTATCTTCCGAGTGTAGATCCGCTTTGTGGATCGAGATTGTAGGAACGTTGTTCCGAGGCGTAGGATTGGTTTTTCAATCCGAGATAGTGGAGTAGCCGAGTCTAGTTTATTGCTAGATCGGTGAGAGAAAGTAGATGTACCCAAGATTGGGGAACCACTATAAATCTTGCTTCGTCTGTGATTGATTGGTAGATAGTTCTGCGCTTTGATCTAATTTTTTATTCCACAAAAAGACGCACATCTCACCTATTCACCCCCTCTAGGTGATTTAGGCATACAACTAATAACTTTCAACAGCTTAGGAGGTAAGGTCTATATGTTAGTAATTGTTGCTGACTACTCGCATTTTACTTGGGTGTTCTTTCTAAAACACAAGTCAGACACCTTCGACTCTTTCACTAATTTTGTCCGACAAATTCAGAACGAATTGAACTGCTCGGTGGTCAAAATCAGAAGTGACCACAGAACAGAATATGAGTCTGGTGACATGACAGAATTTTGTGGAAGTCAAGGTATCTTTCATGAGTTTTCCCCCTGCACACTCCACAGCAAAATGGAGTTGTTGAGAGAAGGAATATAACCTTAATTGGAGCATGTACAACGATGTTGAATGATGCTTCACTTCCGGAGTACTTCTGGGATGAAGCAGTCAACACGACTTTTCACGTGCAAAACAGAACACGTATCAACAAAAGCTATCATAAGACCCCCTATGAGCTATTGAAGGGCAAAAAACCAACTTTGTCCTATTTTAGAATCTTTGGAAGTAAATGCTTTGTACTTAATAATGAGAAGTATTACCGCACAAAGTTTAGTGAAAAATGTTTTGAAGGCATTTTTATAGGTTATAGTAGCCATAGTAAAGCATAAACGATTTTTAATAAGAAAACTCTGGTGGTAGAAGATTCAATAAATGTAGTATTTGATGAGACAAGCATGCTCCAAAGCAGCTCGTCTAGTGATATTGATGCAGATGCAGGTACTAGGTTCAAGGAACTAAACTTGGATGAATCTATCAAGGAATAAGCTCCAAGCTCGGTCAAGATCGTCGATCCAGGCTTGGTAGATGAAGAACCGCTAGAGGAATAATTTCTTCAACCTCCAGAGGATGCACCAAATACTAAAGAGCCTGCTGGTGGGAGAGCAAGAAATCTAGGGTTCAGACACTTAAGAGATCACCCTGTCGATCAAATTATTGGAGGGCCAGGCGATGGTGTTATAACCAGACGAGGTACAACTAACAAAATTATGCATCTCAGTTTTCTGTCTCAGGTTGAGCTAAAGAAGTTCGAAGAAGTAAACAAGGATGCTTCTTAGATTTTGGCAATGTAAGAGGAGCTCAATCAGTTTGAATGTTGCGAAGTCTAGGAGTTGGTACCCAGGCCCAAGGTACAGAATGTTATCGGTATCAAGTGGATCTTCAGAAACAAGCTAGACAAACACGGAGTAATCATCAAGAACAAAGCCAGACTTATAGTACAAGAATACCGACAAGAAGAAGGGATCGACTTCGACTGGACCTTTGATCCAGTGGCTAGGCTCGAGGCGATCAGGTTGTTTCTTGCGTATGCTGCCCCCAAAGGCTTCACCGTCTACCAAATGGACGTGAAGTCAGCATTCCTCAATGGGAATCTGAAAGAGGAAGTATAGGTAGCATAACCCCCATGTTTTGTTAATTCCAATTTCCCTGATTATGTTTATTCGTTAAATAAAGCCCTATATGGCCTAAAACAAGCTCCAGGAGCTTGCTATGAGACGTTGTCTATCTTTCTTTTTGAGAACAAGTTCACAAGGGGAAAGATAGACAAGACATTATTTCTTATGGGAATAAAAGGCAAGATTCTGCTAGTGTAGATTTATGTCGATGACATCATATTTGACTCTATAGAAAACAACCTTTGCAAGAAGTTTTCCAAACTTATACAAGAGAAGTTTGAAATGAACAGTATGAGAGAGCTGAAGCATTTCTTAGCACTTCAGGGGAAGCAATCAGAAGATGGAATTTTCATCTCTCAGACGAAGTTCACCAAGGAGATTCTTAAGAAATTCGAAATAGAGAATGCAACCTCTATGAGGACTCCAATGAGTTCAACTATGTCTCTGGACAAGGATGAGAAAGGGAAACCTTTTGATGAAATTAAGTACATAAGCATAATTGGATGCTTGCTCTACCTCACTACCAGTAGACCAGATAAAATGTATTCAACATGTGTCTACGGTAGATTTCAGGTGAACTCAAAGGAATCTCATTACGTCGCTACAAAGTGAATTTTAAGATACCTTAAGGGTACACCTAATATTGGCTTATGGTACCCGAGAAATAATGATGTCGAGCTAATTGATTTTTTTTCAGATGCCGAATTTGCAGGAAGCATGGATGATAAGAAAAGTTGGAAGATGTCTTACCTCATGGGGTAGTATGAAGCAAAATTGTGTGGCAACTTCTACGGCTGAGTTAGAGTATATCTCTGCGAGTAGTTGTTGCGCACAACTTCTATGGATCAGGAATCAACTAGAAGACTACAACCTAAAGTTCAAGGAAATTCCTATGTATTGTGACTCATCTAGCGCAATAGCAATCACACACAATCCAGTCTCCACAGCCGGACAAAGCACATCGAGGTGCAATATCACTTCATCCAGGAGCATGTGGAGAACAATGACATAGCCCTCAGTTATGACCCGACGGACATGTAGATCACAGATATTTTTACAAAGCCGCTGGACGATGCCAAGTTCTCGTTTTTCAAAATGGATCTAGGCATGCTGAACATGGACTCTTGAAGAAGGACTCACTCAGGAACTACTTCAGAAAGGCAGAAAATTTTCCAAAGGAAAATTCGGCGAATATCAGATAACAAACTTGTCGATTCGTCAAATATCAGTGGATACTCGCCGAATCAGACTCAACTTCCAATGAATCTTGCCAAATTTAACTTATGCAAATTTTTATAGTACTATATTGGATCCGAAAAACCTCTGAAAATCAGTTATGTGACTTCTAGACGATTTTAAAATTATATATATATATAAATAGTGTTAGGTGGCAACCATACAGTCTATTCGACGAAACCCTCAGCCACTCACCGAATCATAAATCATGACTATTTGGCTCCTGCATAACTGGATCTTCTTCCTCTCATGGCCAAGGATTCGTTCTTCTTTTATTAGGGTCGTGAACTACTTTCTAACCCTAGTCGACAGACAAGGATCAGAATTTCTCGAAACCGTGCTTCCGATGAGACTTTACTGTCGCTGATTCCTACAGTAGCCAAAGTCTAGTTTGAAGCAGTTCAGAAATCCAGTTCAGTGCAGATTCAGTTTTATCCATGGCTCGCAGAAGCACGAGTGTTTTGCTAGGGGGGGGGGAGAACTTGTGTGAACAGGCTTTACTGATGCATCCGAGAGTTCAGAAATGTTATACTAGTATTGGTGACCACTGGACTCTCCTTCATCCTAGAACACACATGCAAAGTTTTGGACAAGAAATTTCTTGAATTTTTCCACAATGCGAAGCTCCGTCAGGATGATACATTCATTAAGAGCAAGGTTAAAATACCAAAGTAAAAGTGAAAGCATCACTTCTCTCCAGGTACTTGCGACTTCCTACATATGATGAGGCTGATTACCTTGACGAGGATGACTTCTCTAGAGCTCTTCTATTTTGTGTCTTACCCTGAGGTACAAAAGCAGTCAAGTGCAAACAGATGAATGAAGAAGGCAAGATTGTTTTCGACATCATGGGTAAAGTATTCTTATGCAAGACTGGGTCCCATGACTATCTCTCCACAGAGATTTTCAAGACCCTTATTGTCATCATTTGCAGGAAGAAACTTGATTGGGGTGCATTGCTGTTTGAAACGTTAAAGGACAGCATTCGCACTCCCAACTTTGGGAGGATTATTAGCATGTACCTGAATTTGCTAGATGGTGACAGGTTTGATATGACTAAAGGTGTGCCTATCCATCACCTCAAGAAGATAGGCTCATCTATATTTTCTAGGTGGGATAGGAGGATCATTGGGGCCCGCGGAGCCCCAGATTTTACTATGGAGGAGGCAAAACATGCTCCTGAGGTCAGGATTACCTCTCCACACCCCAGTGACATTCCTAAGAGTTTGAGGGAAGGAATAGAGGGGGAGTTAGTCATTCTAGTTCCAGAGCCAGAGAATCTGATGATAGAGGTTTCTAAGTTGGCTCAGACTGCTGTTGAAGAGCTAGAGCCTGAGGAGGGAGAGGCTGATACTTTTGTTGAGGATGAAGTTGTTGATGATGATGTTGATGAGGCAGAGGCTGATACAGTTGAGGAGGATGCTACTAAGGAAGAGGATATAGATGATGTTGATGATGATGATGTTGATGAGATGAGAATTGATTTTGATAAGTCTGTTGATGCACTCATTGTAGTGGAGAACCTAAATGTCCCTCTCCCAAAAATTGTTCCTGCTTCATCTTCTGACGGGGAGGTGACTAAGACTTCTATATTAGTTCACACAGAGGTTGCTAGGCTTATGCGCAACCTGGAGAAAAGGATAACTTTGATGCCAAATTGTTGGGTCTACTGACCACAATGTTCCCTATAGTGGATTTGAAGAGGCATCTCCATCAGCACTAAGAGAATAGTTGTATTTGATGTTGTTTAAGCTCATCATGTGTAGGGTGTTCCATGGAACAAGTCTAAACAGGCTGTCTAAGTAATATGACAAGTGGTCACAAAGTGAAGATGCTAGAAAGGCAGTAAGTAGCCTAAGTGGCCAAGTCAGGTAAACTGTTACCTATGTTATGACTGACAGAAATCTGTCTAAGTTCACAGGCATTGCGTGATGAAGACACACTCAACGCCATACTACAAAAGGCTGTGAGTTGAACTCGGTTCTGGAATTCGTCGTACTGAGTTCAGAGTTCGTCGAGCTCAGCTCACAGTTCGTCGAGCTCAGATCACAGATCATCGAGCTCAGCTCACCATTCATCGAGCTAAATTAAGAGTTTAAGATTCTGAGTTCGTCGGGTTTAGTTCAGGAATTCGTCGAACTAAGTTCAGATTTCGTTGAGCCGAGCTCACCATTCGTCGAGCTATGTTCAGAGTTTGAGGCTCTGAGTTCGTCAAGCTCAGTTCAGAAAATTCATTGAATTGAGTTGAGAGTTCGTCAAGCTGAGCTCTCCATTCATCAAACTCAGTTCAGTTAGTCGAACTAAGTTCAAAAATTAGGCTCAGGCAAAAAAAAGTTGAGTGATGAAGACACACTCAACACTCTCAACGCCAGAGAAGCAGGAAGATTTTGCCTAAGGCAAAATCATCGAGACAGCTGAGACGACTGAGAAGCTCAATACAAAAGCGCTGAGAGAAATGTTGGTCTCAGCAAAACCATTGAGATAGGAGTTAGTCTAAGCAAAACCGCTGATACAAGTGTTGGTCTCAGCACAACCGTTGAGGTAAGTGTTTGTCTCAGCTGAAAACAAGAAAGCGCTGAGACAGTTAAACAAAAAATGGTTAAAGCAAAAACCTTGAGTGGAGGTTGCTTACTCAACGCTGTCAATGCCTAGTGAAGACAGAATTTTGTCTAAGGAGTTTGGAGTTGAGTGTTGCTCACACACTCAATGCCAAGCAATAGATAGTTGGTAAAGCTTGTTGGCGTTGAGTGAAGCTGAATCACTCAACGCCTAGAAACAGATTTCAATTCTAAGTAGTTTGGCGTTTAGTGAAGGTTACTCACTCAACGCCATGAGACAGAAAATCTGTCTAAGTGCTTTGGCGTTGAGTGATGCTTACTCACTCAACGCCTATGCTAATGTTGTTTGATTTTTGGTTAAGTCCACAGCTGATGACATCAGCAAGTCAACAAGTTAACATATTTCAAATTAGTGACGAGATGGCTACAATACACGACAAATGTTTCCGCAGACCTACTGTACGACAGTTTGCATTAATGCAAAGTTGCTGTTGGACATTAAATGTGTGGGGCCCACTACTGAAGCTTGCTGCTAGCCATTAAATGTGTGGGGCCCAGTGCTCAAGAGCCGTTGGGGACAGATTCAACAAAAGGAAAAAGGCATACAGAGGAAGATAGACTTTGGGAAAAGCAATCAGGCAGTTCTTCTCTGCCATTGTTGTGGAGCAAACCAATAGGAAGCTCAAGTCATGAAGACCAAGAGCAAGTTAGTTGTTGATAACAACATCATCAACAATAAGATAGCTGATGTAATCTACATCTGCACATGCAAGCAAGTCCGCAACATTATCTTGAGGAAAGAGGAAGCAGCCAAGGGCCAACCCTTGCTGCAAGTTCTTTATAGTTTCAGCTATACAAGCAACCTGAACATCTTAATCTGGAAGATGTGAAGAGAAGAGGCTTGAAGAAGCAGAGATCTGAAAGAAGAATCAATGGTCTTTTCCTCAGGACTCAAATTCAGGGATGAATCACGTCAGCCCAGGAAAGGAAGAAGAGGAAGTTCTATCCTAGTCTGCAAAGTTAGAGCTGAGATTTTCTCAGCTTAGGTAGTAGCAATTAGCTACAGTAACTTCACTGATCAGCAGGAAAAATCTCTGGTGATATGAAGTAGTAGTTAGGTCTGAGCTTTAGACTCAGTTTAGTAAGAGGCAGAACATTGGTCTGCAAGTCACTTCTAGCTCAAGTAATTACTTGTTTCTATGGAAGTAGTTAGGACTAAGTACTTCTTAGTTCAGTGAAGGTAGACCTGGAAATAAAATTCTGTAGACATTGTTGGGCTGAGTCTATCTCAGTCATGAGGCTTAACACAGAGAGACATCTCCTGTGTCAATAATATCCATCAACCCACCTTCATCCTGTAGGATCCAAATGTGGATCTGAGCTATAGGGCTTAATTGCCTGAGGTAGGAGAGTGTTGCTCTCTGAGTGTAGGGCCTTTGTGCCTGAAATAGGTGATAAGTTTGTCACTGAGCTGTAGGTGCCTGGAGGGACACTGGGGTAGGTACCTGGATGGGTATTGAGTTGTAGGAGTGCTGCAGCACTCTGAGAGTAGGGCCTTGTGCCTGAAGTTGTAGGGCTGAAAAGCCTGAGCTGTAGGCCTTAGTGATAAGGCTGAGGTAGGTGGCTTGTGGGTCACTGAGTGTAGGAGCATTGTAGAGCTCTGAGGTTGTATGCTTTGTGAATCTGAGGTAGGGATGTCCTCCCATCCTGAGTGTAGGGCTTAACAACCTGAGGTAGGTGGTCTGCTGACCACTGAGTTGTTGGCCTTTGTGGCTGGGAAGTAAGTCTTGGAGGAGACTTAGAGATCCTGATGGATCTGAGGTGTAAGCTCTTAGGAGCAGTTTGGAGGAGCTTGTGGCTAGTCCAACAAGAGAGTTGTATAGGTGGGAGGGAAAGTGGATGTACCTAATTAGGGAACCACTACAAATCACTGTGTGCTTTTTCTGTATTATTTTCATTGTGCAGGTTGTGTATATCTTGAAATCATAAAACAACTAAAAGCTATAGCTCTTAAATAAGAAACATAAAAGAATTTAAAAGAGAACAATAACCTATTCACCCCCACCCCCTCCAAGTGATTTAGATATCCTTCAATTAAAGACTTTCAAGTGGTATCAGAGCGAGGTTACTCAAGAAGGACTTAACATTCTGAGTAGACCTCAAAGGATATCTAAAAGGTTAGCATTGGTGGGTTCAAAAGAGAACCATAAGGAGTGGAGCTCAATGGAGCTTCAAGTCTGCAGCAAGAAGAACTTTGGGACATGGAAAGAAAAGATCAGACAGATCATGGAAGCTAGTGATCCTAGAGTCTTGACTTTAATTCGAGAAGGACCCTTCATTCCCATGAGGGTCTCTACATAAGATGCAGGCAATCTTTCTGACAGTCTTGGCATCTGTGGACAAGAGGGCACAACACATCATGAAGAGTTATGCAGAGATGTCTGAAGATGAAATCAACTTGGCATCTATGGACAAGAGGGCACAACACATCATGGTAAGTGTCATAGATGACTCCACCTTCTAGATGCTTGTCCACTGCAAGACAACCAAAGAGATGTGGGATTCTCTTACTGGCTATATGGAAGGGACAGAGGAAGTCAGTCTTTCTGACAGTGGTTCAGAGTCTGGAGAAGAAGAAGAAGCCTACATTGGGCTAGTTGTTGTTGCTGCTACTAAAGATGAAGTTGTTGCAGCAGGAGAAGTCAATCCTCTAGTGAGAATAGGAATCAGGGCCCCTCTCTCACAATCAGAAAGTGATTCAGAGGTGGATGATGAAGAAGAATGTTTATGCAGATGATATGGGATGATTACTACACCAGAAGAAGAAGAAGAATCCTGTCAGGATCACCCTGGTCTAAATCAGGTACAATATCTGTCTAGTTCTTTTATTTCTCAGGTCTTGAGTCATGCTCAGACTCTGATGCTTCCTCATCAAGTGATGATGAGGGTCCTTTGACAAAGGATGATATCAATCAATTGATTGACAATCATGCTGTCCTTCTGAAAGCTTTCAAGGAAAGCAGGATGCTTGTTAAGAAACAAGCAGAGAAAATTGCCTCCCTCTAGCTAGCTGCTTCCCAGCAAGATGAGACTTCATCCGTTCTATCTCAGAAAGAGAGGGAAGTTGCTCATCTGAAGATCATGGTAGATATCCATGTTAAGTCTATCTAATATAAGGACTCTATGATCAAGGTTCTTGAAGAGAAAATTGAAAGGGAGAATAGGATAGTGGCCAATTTCTCTAAGATAGATGCTATCAAGAGAAAATCTGAATCTGAGTGCATTACAAAAGTTATCCAATCTCAGAGGAGATGCCAAGCTCCTGTTGTGCCACAGTCAACCTTTCACAAGGTAATCCTCCCTTCCCACACGTATGACCAAGACTGGATGCATGGTCACTGGGAGAATGAGAATTCTTCTTATAAGAGTACAAGAGTATCTTCCAATAGAAGAAGAAAGGGTAGGGGAATGAGTGCCTTTAAGGCTCCCCATGAAAAAGTACAAATGGCCCGTGCTGGACCATTTATATTTTGTGCCTCAGCCCCAAATCATAATGATAAGTCAGTGGCTTTCACTCAAGCCCATCCAGCAAGGACTCAGACCAAGGGCCAGTCTACTAGTAAGCCTAACTTGTCTTGTTCTGATGATATAAACAACTTGTCTTTTGCAAAGAAGACAGCTGTAAATACCATTCAAGGAAATTAAATAAAGCCTGCTGGAAGAATGTCCTTCAGTCATATCCTTGCTGAAAGGAACCTGAAGAAAGTTGTTGCTCCTCTTCCTTCTGTTCAGTTAGAAGTTAACCACACTATAAGACCTGCTTAGAAGAGAAGATATAATATTCATGAGTGTTGGTGTTGTGGTAAGGTGGGGGCATTTTGCCCTAGATTGCTAGCATAATCCTTCTGTGTCTAGAGTAAGAGTTAGCCTACCTGTCAGAAATGTTTCAGGTAGGCAAGTTAGATTTCAGTCTAATCAGAACCTAGGATTCAATACCTATTGGGGTCCTAAGATAAGATAATTTTGTTTTGCAGGTTAGTCTAAGTGCCCATCCCCCATGTGGTACTCGAACAGAAGATGTTCCAGAAGTTGGACTAAAACAAGGAAGTTATCCTATGGATCATTCTCCAAGGATAAGGATGTTGTGTATATTTCTAAAGAAGGGTACAAGTGGTATCAAGTGGCATGGGAGAGTTGGGCCAGTTGTATCTACTCTAGATATATGCTATCTAGTCAAATAGTACAATCACCGTGGGAGTGGTAACTTGTCATGATCATGGATGAAGGCCAGCTGGATCCAACCAGTAGGAATATCTGGTTGAACAAAATCTTGCTGCCACACCAGCAAATCTGGAAAGGACAAGTATGCTGTACTGATCTCTGAGGGAAGCACAAGTAGCTCCTCTATGAGCAGCAAGGAAGAGGCACATTGTGCTCAGCTGATAAAACTCACTATACAGAAGGGACAAAAAGTCAAGTATCATCAGCTGAAATGATGACTGACAGTCATAAGGACAGGATCTGTGCAAATGCTGATGGGGAGCATGTTCAGTCAAGGTTGCTGGACAAGCTTGAATCTTACCCAAAGTTCCCCCAGCACAGAATAGATCAACATTACTGCTGAGGATCAGCTTGTCCCCATGGACATTGCAGAAGCTAAGAGGGAAACCACACAAGAGATGGCAATTGCTGGAAGAAGGCAAACCAATCAGTTTACAAGAATAGATGGATTGCTCCAGTTATTGGTGATATAAGTCAGCACATTCCTATTGGAATAGAAGTGTAAAGAAAGACTTGGTATCAGAATGAAAGGATGGTTCATGTAAAGATCATTCTAGGTTCAAGTGATCTTAAATGTCTAACAGTTGTAGGAGAACATTCAGCCTCATGAGAAGAGAGAGCTGGCAGCTGCACCAATGGTATCATCTGCAATCAGCTAGGGGGAGAAGAGAATCACAACAGACCAGCTCTTCCCTGTCTATTTAGAAACCAAGAAGGGATTGATCAAGTGGTGATCAAGTGTGGAGATCTATGTAATGATCAAGATAGTACTAAGTGGGCTGAACACTCTTGTACTGCTAATCAGAAAGCTGAAGCCAAAGGCAACTCTGATGCAAAAGAAGGGGAGAAGATCTGGCTCAGCAAAAAGAGACTGTGTAAGATGCAAGGGAGCTGCTAAGCATCAACATGCATGGAGCTCGATGAAATAACCTTCGTTCGTCAAACGAAGCTCGACAAAATCAGAAGAATATGTCGAACGGAGCTTGACAAAATCTGAATAATTCATCGAACTCAAGATTGTCAAACAAAAGTTTATGGCATCAGAACCATAACCTACAGATAAGCAGAATTTCTTTTTTATTGATATTCTACTAGTGTAATCTAAGTTGCTAGGAATCCTGACTGTCATAGCAGGACAATGCATATATAGATTAAGTATCAATAAGTTTGAGAGCATAAGAAAGAACTCAATCCTCATTTTACCCTGACTGACAAGTGACTGTCATGATTATCATACCACTAGATGAAGTCAAGTTCAACACCCTCTTGGTTAAGTTGGGTATGTGAAACTTAGGATAGCTTCAACAACTCCAAACTCCAGTTTGTGTTGCAGGATTTACTTTTCTTGCAGGTAGATAAGTCATTGATGTGACATCAAGACTATAAAGACCATCAAGTGGTATCCAGACTGGCGTAGACTAGAATGTCCACCAGGAATCTGACAAAGGATGCTTCTGTTGAGGGGGAGCAAGCAGCTACTGCAGTAGATCAGCTGTCACAACTGCTGATCAGTTTGTCTTAAGGACAATGCACAGACTAAGGGGGAGATCATGAGAAGAGTGACAGCTACCAGCCAGCTCAAGTGGATCCATGGGTCACTCAAGTGCCAAGGTGCTGCAGTGATGTAGTGTATCAATGATATCACCACGGGTGGATGTTGATTCTATAGATACAACATCAGCAAGTGGAACTATATGTACAACAAGCTCTAATATTGTAGTGCTGTGTTGTATCAATGTATCAACACAGATGGTATGACTCCTAATCAAGTAGACTGATCACTAGGTGATTTCTTTAGTAGTATCAACATAGGACTTTGTCTAGGATCAAGAGATAATCTCTCCCATGATACTTTCTACTCTCTCAATAGATATACATATTAAAGAATACAGAAAGGGGGAGATATGTGGCAATACATAAGGGGCAATGCTTCTAGTGGTGCTCCATTTAAACATTAAGTGGTAGAAAGGAGAGTTCATATTACTTAAGCAATTGCGTAAGTAGTATGGGGATGCATTGACTTAACTTATTAGTCAATATAATTAATTAGAGCACATTGTATTAATAAAACATAAGTTAGCAGGTGTGTAGAAATGTCTACAGCTGCATGAAATTATTCTGCCTATCATGATAACACCTCTTAGTATTGTTGGGTATTCTGCCTTCTTCAAATAGGGGGAGATTATTGGGTCCATTGCCCACAATGTTCCCTAGAGTGGATTTGAAGAGGCATCTCCATCAACACTAAGAGCATAGTTGTATTTGATGTTGTTTAAGCTCATCATGTGCAGGATGTTCCATGGAACAAGTCTAGACAGGTTGTCTAAGTGATGAGATAGGAGGTCATAAAGTGAAGATGTTAGAAAGGCAGGAAGTAGCCTAAGTGGCCAAGTCAGGTAAACTCTTACCTATGTTGTGGGCTGACAGAAATCTGTCTAAGTCCACAAGCATTGAGTGATGAAGACGCGCTCAATACCATAATGCAAAAGGTTGTGATTTGAGATCAGTTCAGGAATTCGTCGTACTGAGTTCAGAGTTCGTCGAGCTCAGCTCACAGTTCGTCGAGCTCAGCTCACAGATCGTCGAGCTCAGCTCACCATTCATCGAGCTAAATTCAGAGTTTAAGATTCTGAGTTCGTCGGGCTAAGTTCAGGAATTCGTCTAACTAAGTTCAGAGTCCGTCATGCTGAACTCACCATTCGTCGAGCTAAGTTCAGATTTTGAGGCTCTGAGTTCGTCGAGCTCAGTTCAGAAAATTCGTAGAAAGGAGTTCATAGTTCGTCGAGCTAAGCTCGCCATTTGTCGACCTCAGTTCAATTAGTCGAACTAAGTTCAGAAATTGGGCTAAGGAAAAAAAGCATTGAGTGATGAAGACACACTCAACGCTCTCAACACCAGAGAAGCAGGAAGATTTTGCCTAAGGCAAAAGCGTCAAGACAGCTGAGATGGCTGAGAAGCTCAATGCAAAAGCTCTGAGAGAAATGTTGGTCTCAACAAAACTGCTGAGATAGGAGTTAGTCTCAGCATAACCGTTGAGATAAGTGTTGGTATTAGCACAACTGCTGAGACAAGTGTTTGTCTCAGCTGAGAACAAGAAAGCATTGAGAAAGTTAAACAGAAAATGGTTAAGGCAAAAAGCGTTGAGTGGAGGTTACTCACTCAACGCTGTCAACGCCTAGTGAAGACAAAATTTTGTCTAAGGAGTTTGGCATTGAGTGATGCTCACATACTCAACGCCAAGCAGCAGATAGCTGATAAAGCAAGTTGGTGTTGAGTGAAGCTGAATCACTCAACGCCTAGAAACATATTTCAATTCTAAGTAGTTTGGCGTTGAGTGAAGGATACTCACTCATTGACATGAGACATAAAATCTATCTAAGTGTTTTGGTGCTGAGTGATGCTTACTCACTCAATGCCTATGCTAATGTTGTTTGATTTTTGGCTAAGTCCACAACTGATGATGTCAGCAAGTCAACGAGTCAACATATTTCAAATTAGTGGTGGGATGGCTACAGTACGCGACAAATGTTGCCGCAGACCTACTGTACGGCAGTTAGCGTTAAAGGAAAGTTGCTGCTGGACATTAAATGTGTGGGGCCCACTACTCATTCTTATTATTAGCCATTAAATGTGTGGGGCTGACTGCTCAAGAGCCATTGGGGTCAAATCAACAAAAGGAAAAAGGCGTATAGAGGAAGATAGACTTCTAGAAAAACCAATCAGGCAATTCTTCTTCTCTGCCATTGTTGTGGAACAAAAGAATAGGAGGCTCAAGTTAGAAAGACCAAGAGAAAGTTAGCTGTTGATAACAACCTCATCAATAGCAAGATAGCTGGTGTAATCTACATCTGCACCAGCAAGCAAGTCCAAAACATTACATTGAGGAAAGAGGAAGCAGCCAAGGTCCGACCCTTGCTACAAGTTCTTCACAGTTCCAGCTGTACAAGCATCCTGATGATCTTAATCTGGAAGCTATGAATAGAAGAGGTTTGAAGATACAGAGATCTGAAAGAATACTTAGTGGGCTTTTCCCCAGGAGTCAAAGTCAGGGCTGAATCACCTCAGCCCAGGAAAGGAAGAAGAGGCAGAGCTATCCTAGTCTGCAAAGTTAGAGCTGAGATTCTCAGCTTAGGTAGTAGCAATTAGCTGTAGTAACTTCATTGACCAACAAGAAAAATCCTTGGTGCTGTGAAGTAGTAGTTAGGGTTGAGCTTCAGGCTCAGTTCAGTAAGAGGCAAAACATTGCGCTGCAAGTCACTTCCAGCTCAAGTAATTACTTGTTGCTGTGGAAGTAGTTAGGACTAAGTACTTCTTAGATCAGTGAAGGTAGACTCTGGAAATAAACTCATATAGTCATTGTTGTGCTGAGTATATCTTAGTCAAGAGGCTTGACACAGAGAGACATCTCTTATGTCAAGAATATCCATCAACCCACCTTCATCCTATAGGATCCAAGTGTGGATCTGAGTTGTTGGGCTTAATTGCCCGAGGTAGGAGAGTGCTGCTCTCTGAGTGTAGTGCCATTGTGCCTACGATAGGTGACAAGTTTGTCACTAAGCTGTAGGTGCCTGGAGGGTCACTAAGGTAGGTACCTGGAGGGGTACTGAGTTATAGGAGTGCTGCAGCACTCTGAGAGTAGGACATTGTGCCTGAAGTTGTAGGGCTGAAAAGCCTGAGCTATAGGCCTTAGTAATAAGGTTGAGGTAGGTTGCTTGTGGGTCACTGAGTGTAGGAGCACTACAAAGCTCTGAGGTAGGATCCTTTGTGGATCTGAGGTAGGGTTGTCCTCCTAGCCTGAGTGTAGGGCTTAATAGCCTGAGGTAGGTGGTCTGCTAACCACTGAGTTGTAGGCCATTGTGGCTGAGAAGTAAGTCTTGGAGGAGACTTAGAGATCCTGAGGGATCTGAGGTGTAAGCTCTTAGGAGCAGTTTGGAGGAGTTTGTGCCTAGTCCAACAAGAGAGTTGGATAGGTGGGAGGGAAAGTGGATCTACCCAATTGGGGAACCAATATAAATCACTGTGTACTTTTTCTGTGTTGTTTTCATTGTGCAGGTTGTGTATATCTTGAAAGCATAGAATAACTAAAAGCTATAACACTTAAAGAAGAAACATAAAAGAATTTTAAAAAGACCAATAACCTATTCACCACCCCCTCTAGGTTATTTAGCTATACTTGAATTAAAGACTTTCACAGATGCACCTCCTGCTTCTAAAATGGAGGTTGTGGATCTTTCTAACGAGGAGGGAGATTCAGAAAAGCAGAATCCAGCTCTAACTACCACTGCAGATTATACTACTACTTCCAGACCTCATTTATCTCTGATAGATGAATCTTCCAATGAGGATCTGCCCAGCACTCCCATCCCTGAGACCCCAGTTATGACTGCTGATAGTACACTTCTGCATAGTATAGATGCAATGCTAGCAAAGTAGAAGGCATATTTTGATTCTTCCATGAAATGTGTTCTGAAAAAGATGAAAGAGACCGAAAGAGACCTGAACAAAGGCCTAACTGAGGTTAACGTAAGATTTGACAAGCTAGATGCCACGTTAGACTCGTGTTTTACCCAAGGGGGAAAAGGAGTTGAATTTGTTATGAAAGTTTTAGAAAGCAATAAAAAGGTGATGTACAATGTTGATACTAATGCCAAAACTCTGATTGAAGCGCACAATAATTCAATGGCTCGTTATGACAACATCTTGCAAGTGTATGCAAATGATCTGGCTGTAGAAGTCAGAAAGGGGGAGGATTCTTCGGAAGCTAAGGTGGTAGCTAAGGTCAATGCACTTGAAGTAGCAATGTTAGCAAGTTCAAAAGTGTAAATGACTATAGTTATGACAACTATGTGTGACTGTATAGTCAATTGACAGGATCTCAAGAACCTGTTGTGCCTGTACCAGCATATGATAAGACTCATTTTGCCCAGGATTACTCTCAGTTCTAGTCTGACACATAGGATTTTTCTCAGGTTGATATTGTTGCTACTACTGTTGAGGCTCTAGAGGTATAACTTATTGAATACTTCTCCGCTCCGGTTCGCAAGCGAATAAGAAATGGGGAAGGCCCGTCTGCTGCAAGGTCAGAGCCTGTTAGAGATGAGCCTAATAGAGAAATGGAAGAGGTTTGGAGTCCCATATCCATAGGTATTATATTGGATACATTCTACTTGGTCGACATTGGTGGTGAAAAACATCAGCACCACTACGATCAGGAAGAATGGAACAAGTACAGGTTGTCTTGCACAAAAAGGAGAATTCACTTCAGAAATTGTAGAAATGCTGATCTGATGTCTGCACCCCCCTCCAAAGTACTTTCCAAAGCCAAAGGCTTATTTTGACAGACAGAGGCAGAAGAGTCAGAGCAGGCTGGACCATTAGTTATATTTTGTGTTGAGTTGTGGGTTGACCCCCCCCCAAACTATGAACAATTTGATATATATATATATATATATGATTTCTATGATTGTCTTGGAATGCGTGTTGTGTTTGTTATCCTTTCAAGTCTTAATGTTTTATTTTTTTTATGTACAATTCACCTTAGCTTATATGGTTCTGACTTCTTAAAATAGAGGGAGATTGTTGGGTATTGTATCCACAATAACCCAGATTTGAAGAAGAGACCATTTAAGTTAAGATGAACTGTGACTGTATTAGAAGTTGCTTTTGAGGTATGTACTTGCAGCTTTTCATTGATAAGTACACACTAATGTCGGGTTATAGTAGGTCAGTAAACACAGAACTAAACAATATAATTCCTTATTGTGTAGGCCAAAGTGTTGACTCACGTATAATCTCTCTATTGGGGTGTACTTCTATCCCAAGTACAAGAAAATGTTCAAGAATGGTCAAGACATAGATTCAGAGAGACAGAAATTCTCCTAAGTATAATTCATCGAGTATGGTTTGGAATACTCGTCGAATTTGTCGAGTATCAGCATGATACTCGTCAAATTCATCGTGTATACCTACATATACCCGTCGAATTCATCTCTTATACTTAGGGTAATTTTGTCATAGAAGTGAAAAATCTTTTTAAATAATATTAGTTGAGTATCGTCGTGTATACTCATCGAATTCGTCAAATGTATCTAACGATATTCGCTGAATTCATCGAATATGCTTAGTAAAACACGCCGAATTTGTTGAGTCCAGTCAATGCTACTTTTCTAGATTTTTCTAAGTCTTTTTCATCGAATATCAAAGCGTTGAGTTAACTCGACGATATTCGTCGAATGCAGCCTACGACATTAAGTGAACTCAAGGCGTTGAGTGTGACGATGTTGAGTGCGTTGAGTCAGTTAACCTATACTCGATGAATTCGTCTAGTTTGTCAGGTGATACTCGACAAACTCATCGAATATGACTCTTCGCTATGGCGTTGAGTGACCAGTCGGCCTGGGATGATTTGGCTAAGTCCTTTTCATCTTATATTAAGATGTATTTGACGAGTATCATTATGATACTCAACAATACACGACGAATTTGACTTTGGTCATTTTCCCAATAATTTTCAAAACACTAGTCTCAGGTTCGGTCGGCCATGCAAAGTGCTTTTTAGGTTTCATTTTTGGAAACTTTCTTTATATCATTGGTAAGAAGATCTCTATAAATACGTAGGGATATTTTTCTTCCATATTAATCGTGTTATTGCTAACATTTGAATCGACAAGAAATTTCCAAAATAGGAAATCTTTCGCCCGCCACCGACGCTCTGTACGAATCGCAAAATCTCTCGATCGGCCGTCGACTACTATGCGTGATTGATCTTCTTCGACTTTCAAGACTGGATTTCTCTCTCTCTCTCTCTCTCAAGATCTACACTCCTCCAGATCTAGTCGTTCAAAGATTCAAGGTTCACGATTCAAGATCTTCAAAATTTCATTTCTCCAAGTTCTCCAAAGTTCAAGATCTACTATCTCGAAGAATGTTGGTGTGAGGACTTATAATCATTTGTATATTACAATATTCTTTTTCTGATTGTCAGAGATTATTTCTACGAGTTTCTAGATCTGTTTGTGCATTGAGTAAGTAGATTCGTTAGTGGATCAAGGTTGTAGATTCGATTGTGGATCGAGTTGTAGGAGAGGTTATTCTCCTTGTGGTAGGAGTGTCGTCTCCAAGTTATAGGAGTTGCGGCTCCGAGGTGTAAGATTCATTATAATCTGAGAAAGGTGAAGTAGACGAATCTTCCCCATCATGGGATATAGGCGAGGCGTGAAAGTGGACGTACCCAACTCGAGGAACCACTATAAATCTCTGTGTTTGTGTGCTTGTTTTTTAAGAAATTTTTATTCCGCAAAAGACAGAAACATCATCTATTCACCACCCTCTAGATGATTTATGTAGACGCTAGATACTTTCAATCAGCAATCATATCATAACACACAACATAATTTGATAAAGGTTAAAAGTAACTATAAAGCACAAGAAACCTATTCACCCCTCCCCCCTCTCTAGGTGATTAACTACCCTTGTATTCAAAGACTTTCATGCGTGTTTTTCGCCCAAGTGCAGTTTTTTTCTTGGCACATTTTTCGCCTACACGCACGTTTTTCACCCAACATGTATTGATAGTTAATTGGGTAGTAGACTAAATCACCAAGAGGAGGGGTGAATAGGTTGATTGTAACTTTTTTTTACTGAATTGTTTTAGGTTTAACCATACAAACACAAAAAACACACAATTATTATCGTGGTTCACCAAGGAATGAGTACATCCACTCTCCCTCTGACCTTTCTAACAGTGAGTTAGACAAGGCAAATGTTGAAGCCAAAATTTGACCTCAACAAAAGTTTGAAATCTGGGGCGTATCCAACACCTACTTGTCCCAAGATCTGACCTCCGACTGGTTGTGAAGGACCAGAAACTGACCCAAAGCCTCAGCAGGGAGGTCCTACCGCTTACCCGAAAGTTCTCTGAGAGCTTCCCCTCCAAAGCCAAAAGTTGGGCTTGGAGCTCTTCAGAAAGCACATGAAACTCTTTTAAAGTCACGGGAAAAAGATGCTTCTGAAGAACCCCTATAGGTCTATTTATAGGCCTCTGAGTTTGAAATGCAAATAACCAAACTGAACCGACCAGAAAATACCAAAATACCCTTGGTCGGTCTGCCAACAGCCAAACTCCGCTGTTCAGAAGGGCTATGCGCAGACCACCAAGTGCAAAAGGGTAAAACTACCCGGGGTAGAAGAGTAAAATACCCCTTGGGGTAAAAAAAGTAAAAACAGCCTTCCTTCTATGCGGCGAGTGGGGAAGCAACCAGCTACGAGATGAGCCCTCGTCCTCGTCTCGCAGGCCTCCTGCATTATCGGAGCCCTCTCGCCCTCAAGGGTCTGCTCGCGTCCCAAAAGGGCGTCTCGCCTGCTACAGAGAGCCCACATCCCGCCTACTGCGAGTGGACCACGTGGTCCCACTCACCTATCAAGTACCTATCGCCAGCTTCTCCTGTTCGCTCCTTGAGCCGCCTCCCGCGAGCCCAAGGTTGTACACAATCCCCGGTCTTTTCGAGGTTGTTTAAAGCTCGGAAAGAAAGTCCAATCGAGGCTCGCGACATTAAAGCATATTTATGGGCATATTTATGAGGGAATATTTGGTGAGGCCCCACACCGGAGCCTATAAATATAGGATTCCTACTCCGTATAGAGGGTATCCTTTTTCACAATTCCTCCTTCCTTGGCTCTACTGCAATCATGTCTCACAACCAGAGTTTTTGCTAGCGCCTTGCAATGGTGCGCAAGTAGAACAAGGCCAACATGGCCGCTCTGACCACGTATCTGGTTTGCGCCCCCACCCTCCTTACCGTCATCATCGCCTTGCCAGAAGAAGGTAAAGACAGGCAACCCCCCTTCCTCTGCCGAGGAGCCATCTCGCGCTACCCTGGAAAGTCGCCCCTCTCCTCCTCCTGCATCTCCTAGAGAGAAGGAGGTGAGTTCTCTCTTTTGTCCCTATTACCCCTTCATCCACACCTGCTTATTTACCATTTACTTCTTCAGGGATCCCTCGCACCTCTACGCCAACCAGAAAGTCCGAGGGATGACACCGTCGTCCACCGCAAAGACTCTGACTCACCACAACCTTCCACTCCTCCATCTACTCCTCCCAACGAGAGGAAGGACGACCCTTCTCAGGCTGTCGGAACCTCCAGCCATCCTGGTAAAAAACCCTCCCTCTTACTTCTATGTCCCGTGCACTACTCACACACCCTCCTGCGAGAGCATCCCTTACTTTGTCCCTCGATTCCTTGCGTAGGTGCCCAGGCTGACTCGCCCGCTGAGGAACTCTTTGGGTGACTCGCCGTATCGCCCCCTCCTCCCATAGACGAGATTGAAGACTACCTGGGTGACCCCATGGATCCGCTGGAGATGAAGAGCAAGACAGCCGTGATGTTCCAGAAGCATGCACACATCATCTATAAGCTAGAACAGGACAAGCAGGCGGCTGATAGGCAAATTGAATGGCTGGAGACTGAATGCGCTCGCATGTATTCCGAGGTTGACACCGGGATAGAGGTTCAGTGGACTGACCCTCAAGCCATTATCAGCAAGGTCGACATGCATCTCCGTCTCGCGCGTAATGGGCTTGGCGCCATTCGCGCCTTCCACTCGCATAGTAGGCCCCCCTGTTTGGGGGCTCGCGGTGGCCGCTGGAAATGTCTCACGTATTAAAGACTGCCCTGCTCGTCTCGCTTTATTCATCTGTCTTGCTCTTTCTCTCTTCTTTGTTTTTGCACCTTAATGATGTAATAATTTTGTGACATGTTATGCTACCGTCTCGCCAGTAACCTAGGGTCTGAGAACATGGTGCTCGCCTTATGCGGGATGGTATATTTAAATATTTACTACAGCTAGCTTAATCTATTAATTTCATTTAATTTCCTTTAATTCATTTATTCTATCTTGTGATGGGCCACATGAATCGAGGTTTAGGAGAGAGAGTGAACCGTCGGCCGACTCTTCCCCTTCCCAAATACATTTTTCCCGCCTATTTATCCGTTTGACCATATCCGCTATAAATACTCCTGCCCCCGGAGCAGAAGGATATCTGCACCTTCACCACTGTTGCGTCCAAGACTTTGCCCCCTTGCTTCTTCCATCTCGCCCATCCCTCTCGCTCTTTATTCCACTCTCTTCTTCCTTCCTCAACTGTCTCTCCTAATCTCCTTCTCGCTGCTTCTTTCCGTCTCGCCGATTCTCTTTCTCGTTGCTTCTTTTATCTCAACCATCTAGCCTCCATCCGTCTCGCCTAAAATGTGGAAGAAGAAAGTCGAGGAAGGCGAGGGGCGCAGTTACTGTGGGAAATAATTTACCGATCATGACTTCCCTCCTGGCAGACTTCCTGACGAAAACTACCGCAACTTCGTTCGCAAGTACATGAGGGAGGGGCTTGAATCGCGTCCCCTACGGTTGGCGAGGCGGTCAACAGCTACTACCCGGGAGAGCTCGCCTTCCCCGTCTCACACTTCGAGGTGGGGTTGAGATTTCCCCTCTGGCCGGAGGTAAAATAGGTCCTAAAGTATTTTGGCGTCATCCCTGCGTAGCTTAACCCGAATGCTATTTTGGTGTTAATCGCTTTCGCCTGCTACATGAGCCAGGAGCGCATCAAGTTTAGCGTGACGGCTTTCCGCAAGCTCTTAATCAACCATGCCATTGCCGACGGCGTCTCGTACTTCACTAGGCAAGGGCTCAAGGTTTGCGAGACGCCCAATAAAAACCATCATTGGCTCAACAGGTTTGTGTTCGTCCATGGCAACTTCGGGGCATCCCGCTCACGTCCGTGTCACCTCCCGAGATCTTTTATATGTCTTCGCAGGTGGGCGGCGTGGACAAGCTGCTGTACGACTACTTTGTCGGCAAAAACTTTGAGGTCAACTTCTTACGGCGGGGCCTCGACTCGCTACCTCCTGTGCTCCCCAGCGAAGGTACTTTCGCTCCCTTATCTCGCGTTTTATTATTATTCGTCTCGCCATCTCATCACCCGATTGCTTGTTTTAGGAGAGCGGGTCATACCAGTCCACCTCCCTACAAGAGCAACATCCAACCAATCAAGGGCCTCGGTCTCGCCAGCTCGGCGGTCGAGGCGGCGAGAGAGTCCCTGGCTTTTGCCCCTCTGAAGAGGCCTGCAGACGATACCGCCCCCTCTTGCTCCAGCCCTACCAAGAAAAGGATGAAGAAAGTTGTGGTCATCTCTAAGGGAAAAAAGAAGGCCCCGAAGGAGAAGGAAATGTCAGGGTCCTTGAGTCCCATCTCCATAGGGGACTCACAGTTGCCCCGCTCGCCTCCCTCTCATGCCGTCTCGCCCGCTGATAACTTCTTAATTGAAGTTATCTAAGCCCATTATTTCTACTAATATTTATTAAAAAGGAGAACAAATCGAAGTTAATTGATAAAAATATGATTAAAATCTATATTTAAGAAATATTCTACTTATTTGATCATATTCCATAGTTTACATGCAGGTGACACCAAGAAAATTGATTTGGAAAAAGAAAAAGGTGAAATTCTCATTTCCTGAAGAAGTTGTTGCAACAACCTGTTTTCGATGTTGCAACATTATCTGTTCCGAAAATTCATAATTTTAAATACAGGATGGACGGTTACACCTATTCAAATATGGACGGTTACACCTCTTAAAGGAAGGACGGTTACACCTCTTTAATAGAGGATTTTCGGCCAGCATTGGGAGGAATAGAAAAAAGAAGAAAGGGGAGAAAGGAAAAAAACGGATCTTGGAGGAAGGAGAAATCATCTTGGAGGAAGGAGTAGGGCACATCGGATCTTGAAGACGGAGCGGTTCAACACACTTCGGAGAACGAATTCCTGCATTATTTTGCTTTTCCTTCATCATGCACTGTAAGATCTTTCTTATTTGTTGGTGTGCTTCATCCATCGTGATGAACTAACTTGCTTTAATCTCGTATTGGGAGAATACTTCGTCTCTTGTGATGACAATTTATTAACTTTTCTTAATTTGTGAACGCTTGGTGAATGTTTGTACTGAATTTATGATCTTTAATTCGAGGTTTTTGGCCAAGATCTCAACTTTTTACTACGCTTCATAAATCGAGAGAGGAGTTGCGCAGGTATATCGTAGATTCGGTATAACATTTGAAGGGAGAAAGAGATTTCCCCTTGGTGTTAGCAACTTGGGTTTTCAATCTTTAAGCGGTTCTTATTTCACCTACGGGGTAATAGAGAACTAGGAACTTCCGATATCGAGAGGTACGGATTTTTAATCTAAAACCGTTGCAAGACGTTTCACCACTCGTCCTCACAAAAACTATATTCAAAAGGTTGTCACATTAGACTTAGGAAATCACGATACGAGATTATCTTTAATCACTAACACAAAGTAGTCTCCTTCCGGATCTTTAGTTTATTTTCATTAATTATAAATTGTGTTTTGAAGATTTTAGTACTCTAAAACCATCATCTTAATTTACTTGAATTTAAAGAAAAGGCATAGCTAATAATTGCAAGCACTGAATCCACCATCTCCTCGAGGGAACGATTCTTTTCTCACTTTATATTACTTGAACCGGCACGTACACTTGCGTTATTTTATATATATGTTTCAGGCGTATCAAGTTTTTGGCGCCGTTGCCGAGGAGGTGTGAGAAGTTTAGTGTTATTTTCTTGCAATATTGGTGAATCCCTAGTAATTAGAGATCAAGTTTTTGTTTTATTTGTTTTGTTTAATAGCAATTATCAATTGTTGGTGTGATATTTTATGTCCAGATATCGATCACCTGAATTACTACCGTTAAACCTAGAGATCGAAAGGACGTGTAGACAGAATAGGAGAACGTTACGATTAGGGAACAATAACGTGATAACAATGAATCCTGATGATCATAACACTCCTAATGAAGTTGACCAGGAAGGCTTAGGTCAAGAAGGTCAGGTAGAACAGAATGGACGACCTGCTAAAATTAGGCGAACCTGTCGCGAGTACAATATGCCTTATAGGGGAGGACTGCAATATAGCATCATCAAGCCTGCCATTGAAGCCAATAACTTCAAAATTGACTCCATGGCTATGAACCTAGTGCAGCAGAAACAATTTAACGGACTGAATCATGAGGACCCAAACTCCCATTTACGAACTTTCATGGATGTGTGCGACACATTCAAGATTAATGGTGCGTCGGATGAAGCGATTAAACTTCGTCTATTTCCATTCTCTCTGTCAGGTAGAGCGATTGAGTGGCTTGATTCCCAACACGGTCTCACCACTTGGATGCAAGTGGTTGACTTATTCTTAGCCAAGTACTTCCCACCTGCAAAAACAGCGAAACTAATGCGAGACATTAGTACATTTATGCAAGGGAATGGGGAAACGTTGTATGACGCATGAGAGCGATTCAAAGAACTCTTACGAAAGTGTCCTCACCATGGTTTGCAGATGCACCAACAGGTGTGGACATTTTATAACGACCTCCAGACATCTACGATGATTCAAGTAGATGGAGCTACAGGAGGTTCCCTCATGAACAAGTACCCCGAGGACGCTTACGCTATTCTTGAAGATTTATCTTCAAATAATTATCAGCCGTTCGATCGACAGGCTCCTTCGTCTTCGGTAGGTGGTCTTTACCAAGTGGACCAGTTGACCTCATTCGCCGCACAAATGTCGGCGCAGTTCAATGCTATGAATAAGAGATTAGATGCCTTGACCTTAAATCAAGCCCAAACGCACCCTCAGGTTAATAGCATGGTTTCCTCTTCGATTCCCATGAACCCATCTCTTACGGTAGAACAACTTGCTGGTCATAACGAGGAGATTAACTATGTAGGGGGACAACCGAGGTATAACAATCATCATCACAATTATAATAACAATAACACATTTCCTAATCATTATAATCCCGAAGTGCGAAACCACCCAAACTTCTCGTGGAAGAACAACACCGGTTTGGCACACCCACCCGGATTTAGTTCAAACCCACACCCGAATCCACCTAATAATAACAATTATAATCAACAAGGTACTTCAAGAAAATACTCGAAAGAGGTGATAGTAGAATCAATCCAAAAGAGTGACGCTCGCATTCTTAGTTTAGAGGGTTCTTTTAGGGTAATCGAAACGCAGTTAGGACAAATCACGAGTGCTTTAAACCTGAGACCCCAAGGAACACTCCCATCGAACACTGTTACAAATCCAAAGGGAGATAATCCACATTGTAAGGCAGTCACTTTAAGGAGTGGAAAGGAGTTGGTGGGAGCACCGGAGAGAGAAAAATCTGAGACGAATAATGAAGGAAATGAGTTGGAGGAGATTAGTCCCGCGATACCTAGGGAGGAGTTGATACAAGAAGAGAATGTTAGTGAAGGAGTGGAGGTGTTAGGAGAAAAGACAAGTGAGTCGACCGTTGAAAGTTCTAAAAAGAAGAGTGGTGCGATAGTCTATCCACCCCCACCATTTCCTCAACGATTAAGGAAAAGTAAATTAGACCACCAATTCCAAAAGTTTATGGAGATATTTAAGAAATTGAAAATCAATAGCCCTTTCGCGGAAGCGTTGGAAGAGATGCCAAGCTACGTGAAATTCATGAAGGATATCCTATCAAAGAAAAGAAGATTTGGAACGAATGAGACGGTGACACTTACTCAAGAGTGCAACGCCATTCTCCAAAAAAGACTCCCACCCAAGTTGAAAGATCCGGGGAGCTTCACTATTCCCTATTCCATAGGATATAAATTCGAGGGTAAGGCATTATGTGACCTAGGGGCGAGCATTAATTTAATGCCATTATCGATATATAGGAAGTTGGGTTTGGGAGAAATCTCCAAGACTTCCATAACCTTGCAGTTGGCCGATAGGACCCTAGCGTTTCCAAAGGGGATAGTGGAGGACGTGTTGGTGAAGGTGGATAAATTTATATTTCCGACAGACTTTGTGGTTCTAGACATGGAAGAGGATAGAGAAGTTCCGATTATTGTAGGAAGACCTTTCCTAGCGACGGGTAGAACATTGATTGATGTGTATAAAGGAGAGTTAACGATGCGGGTGAATGACGAACAAGTCACTTTTAACGTACTCAAAGCGTTAAAGTTCCCCCACCGGGAGGAAGATAATATGGAGGTGGTCATTCACGTTTCTATATGCGATTACATGCCTAGTTCACTTTCCGATGAACATGATATTTTATTGAATCAATTATTGACGGAGGATGACCAGTCTGGGGATGATGAAGTGATTTAAGAATGCTTACAAGCATTAGAGAAGCAAATGGCTTGGTTTCGTAAGCCGGAACCATTAGAGATGCCCGAGAAATTCTTATCAGTTAAACCGTCCATCGTTGAGCCACCATCACTCGAGTTAAAACCTCTTCCCGAGCATCTTACTTATGTATATTTAGGGGATGGTGAGACACTGTCGGTCATCATAAATTCAAACTTAACACCGGATCAACGAAAACGACTAATTGAACTACTTAAGCATTTTAAAACTGCCATAGGATGGACCATCGCTGATATCCGGGGGATAAGCCCTTCATTATGTATGCACAAGATTCTTTTGGAGGAGTCATTTCATGGGTCGATTGAGCCTCAACGCCGCTTAAGCCCGCCAATGAAAGAGGTAGTTAAAAAGGAGATTATTAAGTGGCTAGATGCGGGTATAATATATATCCATCTCGGATAGTCCGTGGGTCTCGCCTGTTCAGCGTGTACCCAAAAAAGGGGGGATGACGGTTATAAGGAACGAGAAGGAAGAGATGGTCGCCACTAGGACGATCACGGGGTGGAGGATTTGCATGGATTATAGAAAGTTAAACAAAGCCACCCGAAAAGATCATTTCCCTCTTCCCTTCCTCGACCAAGTCCTAGATAAAATGGCGGGGAATGATTTTTACTGTTTTCTTGATGGGTATTCCGGGTATAATCAAATTACTATCGACCCCGCTGATCAAGAAAAGACCACATTTACTTTCCCCTATGAGACTTTCGCGTTTAGGAGAATGCCCTTTGGTCTATGCAACGCACCGGCTACCTTCCAGCGTTGCATGATTGCCATTTTCTCTGATATTATGGACCGAGGTATTGAGATTTTTATGGATGATTTTTCCATCTTTGGGAAATCATTTGACGAATGCCTAGAGTGTTTGGAGAAGGTACTCACACGTTGTGTAGAGACAAACCTAGTATTGAATTGGGAGAAATGCCATTTCATGGTTCGTGAAGGCATCGTGTTGGGTCATCATGTTTCCAGGACTGGGTTGGGGGTAGACAAAGCAAAACTAGATGTGATAGAAAAATTACCTCCACCCAAAAATGTGAAAATGCTAAGAAGCTTCCTTGGACACGCGGGCTTCTATAGAAGATTCATCAAAGACTTCGCGAAAATAGCTAAACCCTTGAGTGGACTTCTAGAGAAGGATGCAAAGTTTTCTTTTAATGACGATTGCTTGAGAGCGTTCGACGAGCTCAAATATCGGTTAACCACCGCTCCTATTGTAGTAACACCTGATTGGGAAGAGCCATTTATCTTGATGTGTGACGCGAGCGACTATGCGGTAGGAGTTGTTTTGGTACAAGTGCGTGAGAAGATATTTCATACGATTGTGTATGCTAGCAAGACCCTAATCGAGGCCCAAACCAACTACACTACCACCGAGAAGGAGCTATTGGCGGTGGTATTCGCATTCGAAAAATTTCGATCGTATCTCTTATGTACGAAGGTTATAGTGTACACCGATCATGCAGCGATCCGTTATCTTATGGAGAAGAGAGACTCAAAACCACGTTTGATTCGATGGGTCCTTCTCTTACAGGAGTTTGATATATAAATTAAGGATAGGAAAGGAACGGACAACCCGGTTGCAGATCACTTATCTAGGATTGAGAGTACACAGTCGACGCTACATTCTGAAGTGGAAGAGAGATTTCCTGATGAGCAGTTACTAGCGATTTAGGAGAGTATTACGCCTTGGTATGCTGACTTAGTAAACTATTTAGCAAGCAATATCTTGCCACCTGAAATATCCTACCAACAAAAGAAACGATTTTTACATCAGGCACGGTCTTACATGTGGGATGATCCTTTGTTGTTCAAGGTTGGTGCCGACGGAATCGTACGGAGATGCATCCCCGAGGAGGAGATGAGAGCGATATTGGAGAAATGTCATGGCTCCCCCTACGGAGGTCATTTCAAGGGAACGAGAACGACAATGAAGGTGTTAGAAGCTGGCTTCTATTGGCCTAATTTATTCAGGGATGCAAATGCATTTGTGAAGCAATGCGATAGATGCCAACGGAGCGAGAATATACACAAGAACGATGGGATGCCCATGAATATAATGCTTGAGGTCGAACTATTTGATGTATGGGGTGTAGACTTCATGGGACCGTTCGTGAACTCGAATGGTAATCTATTCATATTGTTGGCTGTGGACTACATATCTAAATGGGTGGAAGCAATCGCGATGCCCAGGAATGATGCGAAGGTAGTCCTTAACTTTTTAAGGCACCATATATTTAGTCAATTTGGAATCCCGAGGGCAATCCTTAGTGATGGTGACAGTCATTTCTGTAATAATCAGTTCACCGCATTACTAAACAAATTTGGGGTAACTCATAAAGTCGCCTTATCATATCATCCACAGACGAATGGGTTAGCGGAAGTATCCAATAGGGAGATTAAGAAAATTCTAGAAAAGACAGTGAGCGTGAACCGTAGAGACTGGTCACAAAAGCTAGTTGATGCATTATGGGCATATCGCACTGCCTTCAAAACTCCCCTTGGGCTAACCCCGTACTGAATGGTCTATGGAAAGTCTTGCCATTTACCTCTAGAATTAGAACACCGGGTATTCTGGGCAATAAAGAAAATTAATTATGATTTCCGCAACGCCGGTAAGAAGAGGCTCTTACAATTGAATGAACTAGAGGAGATTAGAATGCAAGCGTATGAGAACTCGAGAATTTATAAAGAGCGCACGAAACGATGGCATGATCGACGCATGAAGGAGAAAAACTTTGAGCCGGGACAGCTTATTCTACTATTCAACTCTCGCTTGAAATTATTCCCCGGAAAGCTCAAGTCACGCTGGTCGGGCCCGTTCAAAGTTAAAATCGTGCACCCCTATGGAGCTGTGACTATTTTAAATGAGAATGATGGAACCGAGTTCAAGGTAAATGGAGAGAGATTGAAGTTATATCGGGGAGGAGACATTGACCGAGTAGTGTCGCGTTTGGAGCTTGTCTAATCGGGATGAACGTCCTGCCGGGACTTGAAATTAGGCGCTGGGTGGGAGGCAACCCATCGTTTAAAATATTTTATTTTATGTTTTTCATAGTCATATGTTTATCTAATATGTTATTTAGTAATGTGTGTAGTGGTATTTGTAGTTATATAAGTTATCTTAGGCTTGGTGATGCAGGAAAAAGTTCTGAAAAAAAAATAGATAAAAATTTTTTTGTTGTTGCAACATATCAAAATTGACGTTGCAACCGCAAAGTTGCTGGTTGCGCGTAATGGAGAAAGTGGACGGCGGTTTAAGAGCGGTTCGACTGAACCGGGCCACGGAAATTGGGCCCAGAGGCTTGTTGCAACGCAGAAAAAACGTTGTTGCAACTTAGAATTCTCTGTCTGTTTTTTCATTTTTCCGGAAGAGCCGGCCGGTCCAATTGGACCGGTTTATTTCTAAATCTGATTTATAAGTATCCGGCCAGCCCCTTTCTCCTTCTTCTTTAGGCCAACCCGCGACCCCTCAAATCCCGCAACCCCTCAAATCCCGCCTTAGGATTAACGCAGGCGGAGCGCTGCAGGCGGCGAACGAAAAAAGGAGAGCTGCGGAAGGCGAGGTCGAGCCCCAGGCGGCGACCGTCGAGTGACAGAGAAAGCTGGAAACACCGCGCAAAGCGTGAAGATTCATCCCTGGATCGGAAGACGGCAGCAATCGTTCCAAGAAAACCCGGAACTCTAGGTAAATTGATCTAGCCTCCGTACCTCATTTCACTTAAGAATGGATCTTCTTAGGCAATTTTGTTATAGAGATTATATGGATATTAGGAATGTCTTCGAAGAGAAAAAGTAAGAGGAAGGGGAAGGAAATAGCTCAGGAGGGCAGGAAATTTCAAAATGACGCAGCATGGGAACGGTTTAAGCTTCTTAGACCGATTCCCTTCATCTTCGAAAGGGGTTTCACAATGGAGAAGAAGGCCTGGAGTGTAGAGTATGTGGAACAGATTGCAGCCCTAAAATGGGAGGTCTTTTGTCACCCTCGGTCTGAGGCTAACCTAACCCTAGTCTACGAATTTTATGCGAATGCTAGAACTGCAGAGGGGGAGGCTGTGATAGTACGCGGGAAAACAGTGGAGTTTTCGCGGGCAAGGATTTCTTCCATGGTTGAGTTAGAGGATGAAGGAGAGGAGGATTACACCACCGTGTTAAATATGGTAACAACTCAGGAAATGGCAGCGGTTGTTTGCTGTACACCGGAACCGGAATGGATTAACAAGAGGGCTAATGCAACGAAGGCCACATGTTTGAATAGGAAAGCGAAGGTGTGGCTGTTATTTATCAATTCTACCATCATGCCTACTCGGCACTTGAATAGTGTGCCCCTTTACAAGATAGCATTGATTTGTTGCATTTTACAAGGAATAAAATTCGATTTGGGAACAATCATTGCAACACAATTGAGGCAGAAGCTCCAAGAGGAAAAGCCTAAGCAACTTTGGTTCCCTGCACTTGTGACCGAGCTGTGTCGGAATGTGGGTGTCAAGGAAGAGGAGGAGGATTTGGTGAAGAAATTGAAGCACCACATTACCGAAACCGTGGTGGCGGTAAATATAAAAGTGGGACAGGAGAGCAAGGATACACTTCCACAGGATGGCAGGCCAGAGACGGTGAACGTCCCCAGCGGAGAAGGAGCATCCTTGGCAGAGGTGATGGATAGTGTTGAGTATATAAAAACTTATCTCCGGTGCCAGCACTGTTATTTCCGTTCCAGGCTCGACTACATACAAAGGAGGTAAGACACATTACTTCAGAAGGCTAAGCTACCGATTGAGAAGCCAAAGTGAAAGTACCAGTGGCAGTTTGATGAGCTCGGGAACCTTGTAAATGCTGACCGAAGCCTCCTGGACCCCACAGAGCTCGTTGACTCAGATCAGGAGAAGGAGACGGGGGAGGATCAAGAGAAAGAGCAGGAGGAGGATGACGGAGAAGGAGGCGAGTAGAAGTTCATCAAATTCATACTTCTTTTGGGCTATTCTAAACATTTATAAGAACTATCCTCTTGGTTTGATATGAAACGATTTAGGGTGCTGTGTTTTGATGATATTTTTTGTTATTTTGGAGTAGTATATAACTTTTTGTTGCACCAGCCCATCTTTTAGCGCTGAAATTATATTGTGTTTGATCTGACTTTACTTGGGCTGGCATATTTTGAGATGTTGTATGTGCTGACCTACTATTCCCTCATTATTATCATCTAATGCATATTTGGTATTAACTCTAGATGAGTACTCATACATCAATATGTTACATGCTGCCAAAATAGCATTTTCTCTTAAATTATAAATTGCGCAGTTGACTTAAAAAAATGGCATAGTACAATTTGTTTGCAGATGCTGAAGGAATTCTAACAATAGAACTAGCCAAAGAAAGGGGTGGAATAAAACCATTAAGGAGTTGCAATCATGCTGAAAACATATCGCCTACACAGTCGATTTCAGGGGAGTAATTTGAACTTCCAAGTTTCTCCTACTTTATTTTGCACTTGTTCTGTCGGAAAAATTTATAAAGGGCTTCGAATGATTCAAGACGTAGAATTGCTAGGGTCTAGCAATGACTCAAGTGTGGGGGTGGTATAGCCCTTGCATATTGGGTGATGATACTTTGATCGATCACGGATTTAATGGTCTTAATGTCTGAAATACTTAATCAAAACTTTATTCTGATTTTTCAATGACAATCGATTGGTATTGCTGAACATCCTAGGAGTTCAATCAATGAATCTGATGCATTAGCATATATACTATAAAGCTCATTTAAGTCTATATTTTATGCACAAAATTTTTGGTTGATTTACTTCCATTACAATTCTTGGTTATTGACCTCTAAACGTAAAGGGAGGGGTGAGCGAGAGTAGAGTGAAAGATATAAGCTAAGCATGAGTTCAGTTAGTCTCACCATTGCGATCATCCACTCAATCTTTTGAGCTTGAACCTTTTCAGTCACATCATTACATGTTCAACATTCCCGATGTTCCCATTAGTTTGATCTTAATAAGTTAGCTGGTTATGGGTGTTTCATTATAAAAGAATAGATGAAATTCATAGTGATATGTGGCCTAGATATATGTTGAAACCGGAATCCGGCCTCTTGTGGAGTTCGACCCTTGGGGAAGGGGTGGTCTCGCGCCTACTTTGCTCCTGCAAGAAAAACAACGAAGAAGACAAGAGGAAACATACCCAAGGGCTCGGCAGGGAGCTCCCACCACAAACCCGGAAGATCTCTGAGCGCTTCCCCTCCTTAGCCAGAAGCCGAGCTAAGGCACCTCAGAGAACACTTGAAAATGAGAGCAAGGGGGCCCTTAAAGCGTGTCCTCTGAGGTACCCCTTGGGTCTTATTTATAGTTTTTTGGAATCTGAACTGCCAATAACCAAAAGAACTGACCTGAAAATACAAAAAAGCCCTTGGTTGGGTCTGTCAACAGCCAAACTCCGCTGTCCCGAGTAGCTATGCGCAGTCTAACCCGGTCTGCCAATAGCATAGCTCCGCTGTTCTGAGGGGCTATTCGTACCCCTGGGGAGTCAAATCGCCTCCAATCCTCCTCCGCGGGAGGCGGGCACGACCTGGCTTCAGCTGCCCGCCTATTCTCCCTGGGCGAGCGCGAGCCGGACCGTCGCGACCGGCCTGTCTCCTGCCGGGGCGGACTGGCGGCCAGGTCGCGTGTGGGGGCTGGCCGGCGGCCACCGCGACCCCCCAATCGGCTCGCTAGTCGCGGGTCGCCAAACCCGTCTGCTTTGGTCAATGGTTCCCCGCGCGACCCGCTCGCTCGCCTTGCCCGGCTCGCTCGCCTGAAATGGGCGGGAGCGGGCCAGCCCTCCTGCCGTATATCTGTTTTGCCGCTTGGGTGCGGGTCGCGGGGCTAGGTCTGCTCGACCTCCCTGGCGGAACCCGCTCACCGGATACGGGGTTGTACACAATCCCCGCTCTTTTCGAGCTTGATTCAAGCTTGGAAAGAATCATCCAACCCGCGTGTTCGGCGAGCACTGTGCTGAGCTGCCAGGGAATCTTCTGGTGGGGCCCCACTGTCCGGCTATAAATATACCGCTGAGCCCAGGGGGGGCTCCCCAGATCCCCTCATTTTCTTTGAACAGACTTCAGTTTCTCGATGCCGGTCAGTGAAGAGGTGTGAGCTCGCCTGGCGGCAGCGGGCCTGAAGACTCGGGAGGAGGCCCTCGAGGCCGCCCCTTGGCTAGCACGTGGGTCTCCCGGCCCTCTCTTTAGGCCGACGAAGGGAAAGATTGTTAGGCAGTCTCCGGCGGATGACTGTCCCGGCTCCAGTTCGGCGGCGGGTGTTGAGGTCGTCCTTGGGGTAGGTGAAGAGGTGGGGAAGGGGGGAAAGGATCGCCCCCCTCCCTTGTCGTCTGAGAGGGTTGCTAGCCCCCCTGGTCTGGACCGCCTACCTCCGGAAACCCCCCGCTCGCCGGCTCCCCACAGACTGGGAAAATCTCTTGAGACCCTCGAGGGAGAAGCCTTTCATGGTCGGCCGGGCTCCTCTCTCCCATCCGTCGGCGCGAGCGACGTGCCAACCCCTGGTAAGCTAGTACTCACCGTTGGCTTTGTCCTCGCTCGCTCCTTCTGAATCGCCCTTTTGTAGGCTACAACATGGTCTCCTCCGAAACTGAGACGAGCGGAGGGTATTCGCCTCCGCCCGACGTGGACAGTGTTTCGGACTACCTGGGCGACCCGACCGATGCAGTGGGGATGATGAGGTAGATGACGCGGCTGTTCCAGAAACACACGCTGCTGCTTCAGGAGATCGTGAAGAGGATCGATCAAGACAAGGTCCAGACAGCGGCCCGGCTCGCGGCCTTGGAGGGACCCCCGCGCGCAGCAGAAGACGACGATGTCACTTCACCGGGCGTGCATATTACGCGAGCCGAGGAGCATCTTAGGAGCGCCACAGAGCAAGTCGGCCTGGCTGAGCGGGAGCTGGTGGCGGTTCGCGATTACCACTATCCTCGCGTGCCGCCGCGATCGAGAACGAAGCGGCGGAACAGGTGGAAGTGGGTCGAGTACTGATCCAGCCTTCTTCCCCCCGCTCACGGGATATCGCGGAGTTGCTGTTATTTCAAAGTTATCTTGTATTTGTAACGATTTGTAACTCTTTCCGCCCGCCTATGGGCCTAGTTTTTCGTCGCTGATGCATGTTGAAACTACCTCGTTGTTGCTTTTGTTCTCTGTGGGCGGGTCAGGGGAAAGATTCGCTCTACCCGTCCCGCCGATCGGGGCGAGGGCGAGCCGAGGGGCTCGCTAGCCGGGAGTTTCCCGACTCGCATGGAATCCCGGGCGGGTGCGGGCCGAGACTCGCCCACTCAAGTCTTGCGCGGACGCGGCCGGGCGAGAACCGCGCCTGATCGGCCTTTGCGGTGCGGTTGCGCGCTGGGAAGTCGAACCGTCGGGCTGATTTTTGCTATCTGCACCTCCTATTTCGGCGGGAGGTTTCCCTCCCTTTCTCTTTCCCTATAAATAGGCCTTGCCGGCCCTTATTCCCTCACCGATTCCAAACGCTCTCTCGCTTCCTGTTCCCCGCGAAGTACGGCTCGTGCTCGCCTTCTGGATCTGTCTCGCACGTTCGGCGGCGATTCAGTGGGAATGGGGGGAGGCGGCGGCGATGTGGACGGACGAAGTAAGTGCACCTGGACCTTCTCAGAGCACGATTTTCCTCACGCCGTCATCTCGGAACGCGAGTACCTGGATGCTCTAGGCGACCACGTTCCGCCGGGCTTTTCTACGAGACGGCCCGGGGATAGAGAAAAGATCAACGATTTATCCGGGGACGAGCTCGCCATCCCCCTAGCTCACTTTGAGGTGGGCCTGCGACTTCCCCTGTGGCCCGAGGTACGCCAGGTGCTGAAGTATTTCGGGGTCATCCTAGGTCAGATGACCCCGAACTCCATAGCCGTTATGGTGGGGTTCGCCTGCTTTCTGCGAGAGGAGCGAGTCGAGTTCAGCCTCGCCGTTTTCCGGAAACTATTCTCCTTCCGGGCGAACCGGGATGGGACCGCCTACTTTTCCAGCGCCCACCTCAAGGTGCGGGAGACAGTAAATAAGAGCCATAACTGGCTCAAAAAGTTCCTGTTCGTCAAAGGGGATTTCGGCAACGTCCCCTTCTTGCCGGTGCAGCTCAGCGAGGCGAGCTACCATCCGCCCAGCCTAGGGGGACATGAGGCCGTCTTGTTTTGGTTCTTCGCCGGGAAGAATTTCGAGGTCGCGTACCTGCGCCGCCACCTTGACGACCTCGCCGCCGTCCCGCCAGGGGGAGGTTTGACACTCGCCGCTGTTCTACCTTACCCCCTCTTTTTTCGTTACCTCACCCCTTTATCCTTGGCAGGCGAGCGCGACATCCCTCTTCATCCCCCCTACGAGAGCGCTCGGGTCGCCCCCGGGGTTCTTGCCCGAGCTCAGGCTGCGGATGCCGCTCAGCACGACCCCCCGTCGGTCCCGACCAAGAAGAGGCCGGGTGGCAGACAGCCCACCCCTCCGCCGAAGGTGGCGAAGACCGCTGGTCAGCAACCCGCTGCGAGCCAAAGGAAGGGCAAGGCCCCTGCGGGCCCTCCGGCCGAGGGCCCTTCGGCCCCGCTGGTTGCTTCGACCAGCGATACCCCAGACAGGGCGGCGGGCACCTCCGCGCCGCCGGACGGGTCTCAAGCTGCCGCGAAGCTGGTGCCGAGGGGTCACCGCAACTTTGGCTACGGCGAGAGATATCTGGACAAGCTCGGCACCCCGCTTCTGTCATGGGACAAGGAGTCTAACCGCGCGGCGATCTCGACTCTGCTGCCGAGCTGGCTGGAGCAGGACACCATCGGCGGGGAGGCGTATAATTTCTCGTTCGGCCTGTACTCGCAAGAAGACGCCGCCATCTACGACAAAGAGGCGACGCGAGTATTGGTTCACGAGAGCGCGCGGGCCCAGCTACGCGGCCTGGAGCTAGCTCATATGGTAGGGAGGCACTGCACCCAGCTGGAGCGGAATGCCACCTCCCTGAAGAAGCTGGCGGATGAGAGGGAGGAGGCCCAAAAGCTCGCTCAGGAATACGCGAACCTTCAGAGGGAGCGGGCCGACGCGGCAGAGGAGTCCCTCGCGCAGTACTTGGGCGGGGTGGTATGTGCTCACCCTCGATGACCGCCCTTTCTCGCGAATCCACCTTATAACTTTCTCTTCCTCTTTTCAGGATGCCGCGATGGCCAGTCGGATGGGCGCTGAGATCGCCACCCTTGGTCAGGACAAGTCGGCGTTGGAGGCGCGGGTACGCGAGCTGGAGGCCGCCGCCGCTGTCCCTCCTCCAGACAGCAGGGTCTGTCCTCTCGAGCACTTCTCTGACTATGACTTGGAGGTGCTGATGCAAAAGAACGCCGCCAGCGCCGCGAAGTACACAATGCAAATGCTGCGACGTGCGGATCTCCTCAAGAGCGAGGCGGCGGAACTCTCGGCGGAAGACGTGGTGCCGGCGCTATTTCTTCCCGTGCCGGACCCTGGGGACAAATCCTTCCCGCCCATTTAGGACTTCTCGCCCCAGATCTCGCGTCTCACCCGCTTTTTGACATTTGTTTTTTAGATGTATATTACCATGTATGTTTACATGTTTTGAGATGTACGCGCGGGCTGCACCTAGACTTCGTGATTTTCACCTGTTATTGCTTTTATAAATGTTCTCTCGCCCACCTTATTCGTATATTTGCTATTGCCGTGCGGGGCGACCTGCCTCTGCGGCCCAGCCCTGATGATGCGGCTGCTCGCCCGCCAAGCGAGGCGAGTTGGCTCTCCCTTTGCTTGAGTTATCAAATCTCTTGCGGGTTCTCGCCTAGGTTCCCGTCTCCGTTCGGCCGCCTTTCTTGGGGCTGGGTGGTCATGTTAGACCCCTTTTTGGTTTATCTTCATGATTCCAATATGTTATTAACGCCATTCGAGTAGTTCCTGGCTTGGCCGGCTAGGTGGGAGCCCGGCAGCGTGATTCGTTCTGGGTCGCAAATCATTGTCATCGAGTGACATCCGGCCCTGCCAGCTAGGTGAGAGCCTGGCAGCGGGATCTTCTCGAGGCTAGGGATGACATCGAGTGACTTTCGGCCCTGCCAGCTAGGTGGGAGCCTGGCAGCGGGATCTTCTCGGGGTCCAAACACATTCCATCGAGTGACTTCCGGCCCTACCAGCTAGGTGAGAGCCTGGCAGCGGGATCTTCTCGAGGCTAGGGATGACACCGAGTGACTTCCGGCCCTGCCAGCTAGGTGGGAGCCTGGCAGCGGGATCTTCTCGGGGTCCAAACACATTCCATCGAGTGACTTCCGGCCCTGCCAGCTAGGTGAGAGCCTGGCAGCGGGATCTTCTCGAGGCTAGGGATGACACCGAGTGACTTTCGGCCCTGCCAGCTAGGTGGGAGCCTGGCAGCGGGATCTTCTCGGGGTCCAAACACATTCCATCGAGTGACTTCCGGCCCTGCCAGCTAGGTGAGAGCCTGGCAGCGGGATCTTCTCGAGGCTAGGGATGACACCGAGTGAATTCCGGCCCTGCCAGCTAGGTGGGAGCCTGACAGCGGGATCTTCTCGGGGTCCAAACACATTCCAATTCTCTATGCTAGCTGGCTACGACAATACTGGAGGGGGGGCAAGGAATTCATTATAACCAACGTGTTGCTTACAGTGCTTAGGGAAAAAATCTTTTCAGGTCGTCTCCACTCCAGGTGAGACTCAGGGTCTCGCCCTCTACATTTTGGAGTCGATAGCCCCCTGACTTCAAAGCTTCTGTCATAATAAATGGCCCCTCCCAGCTGGGGTTGAGCTTCCCTACGGACGCTGACCTCCCTGTCGCGTCCACCTTCTTCAGCACCAGGTCTCCTTCCGCGAACTGCTTGACCCTGACATGCTTGTCAAAGTATTTTGCCATGCTCCTTTTTACCTCCTCCTGTCGGATGGCCGAAAGGTCCCTCAATTCTTCCACCATGTCAAGGGAGAGTCTCAGCTCCCCCTCGTTCTCGACTCGCCATTCCTCTCGGCCCTCCCTGGCCGCCCCGACTCGCGGCGTTTGGACTTCAAATTCTATGGGGAGCACTGCCTCGCACCCATGGGAGATCTTGAAGGGGGTCTCCCCCGTAGCCGTGTTAGGTGTGGTTCTTAGGGCCCAAAGAACTGCGGGGAGCTGCTCCACCCAGCTCCCCCTCAAATTCTCCACCTTTTTCTTGAGGAGGTTGACGATGATCTTGTTCGCGGCCTCCACCTGCCCGTTGCTCCTGGGGTGGTGGACCGAGGCGAACCTGAGGTCGACTCCAAGCTGCTCGCAGAAGCTGGTGAACTCGGCACTGGCGAACTGGGGTCCATTGTCGGTGACGATGGCCTGGGGCAGCCCATCGCGACAGATGATCTCCCCCCAAACAAAGTTCCTGATCACTTGGGAGGTCACCTTGGCCAACGCCTTCACTTCCATCCACTTCGAGAAGTAGTCGATCATCACTAGGAGGAACCTTCTCTAACCGCTGGCCTGGGGAAACGGTCCAACCAAATCCATTCCCCAGATTGCAAAGGGCCAGGGGGCCGTGATACTCTTGAGTTTTTGGGCCGGCTGCAGCTGGAGGGAGGCAAACAGCTGGCACTTATGACATCTCCTTGCGAACTCCGCGGCGTCTCGGCCCAGGGTGGGCCAGAAATACCCTTGCCTGACTATCCTTCCCTCCAGGGTCTGACTCCCGGAATGACTCCCGCACTCCCCGGAGTGGACTTCCTCCAAGATCCTCTGCACCTCACCCTCGGCTACGCAACGAGCCAGCATCCCGGAGAGGGTCTTCCTGTACAGCTGCCCGTCCTTAAGAAGGTAGTAAGTTGACTTGTGCCTCAGCTTCTTCCTGTCTACCCCCTCCTGATATTCTCCCGTGGAGAGGAAAACTACTACTGGATCCATCCACGAAGCTTGCCGGTCGATCTCCATGAGCTCCCCTTCTTCGATGGAGGGGCGGAACAGGTCGGTAATGGTCCCCCCTGCCCGGGGACCATGCTTTGCTAACTGGTCGGCTTGTTCATTCTCTTCCCTTGGCACGTGCCGGATGGAGAAGGTCTGGAAGGTCCCTATGACCCCCTTCACTTTGGCCAAGTACAACTTCAGAGTGGGTTCCCTTGCTTCGAACTCCCCGCTGATCTGGGAAGTCACCACCATGGAGTCGGTTAGGACCTCCACATCCCGCACCCCCAGCTCCCTAGCCACGCGCAACCCCGCTATCACTGCCTCGTACTCGGCCTGGTTGTTGGTAATGGGAAAGTGCACCACCACCGTCTGCTCAATCTGAGTCCCTTGGGGGCTTTCTAAGACCACCCCCACTCCAAGGGAATGCTTCCCTGAGGCTCCATCCACCCTCACCTTCCAAGGAATCGGGCGGGTGAGTTCTTCCTCCGCTACTTCCACCACGTAGTCGGCCAGAAAGTCGGCCATCGCCTGAGCTTTGATCGAGAGCCGGGGAACGAAGTAGACATCGAACTCGCTCTGGTCCACCGACCACTTGGCCAGCCGGCCTGAGTGCTCCACACCCTCGAAGATGTTGCGGAGAGGGTGGTCAGTCACCACTCGGATTGAGTGTGCCTGGAAGTAAGGCCGCAACCTCCGAGCCGAGAGGATTAGGGCGAATGCAAGCTTCTCCAAGATCGGATACCGGAGCTCGGCCTTCCTCAGGACCCGGCTGACGTAATAAATAGGGAGCTGCCTCTTCCCTTTTTCACGAACCAAGACGGAGCTCAAGGCCTCTGCCCCGACTCCGAGATATAAGAACAAATCCTCCCCCTCCTTCGGTCCTTGGAGCAGCGGAGCCTGTGTCAACTGCGCCTTGAGGGCCTGGAATGCCTCCTCGCATTCCTTGGTCCATTCAAACCTCTGACCTCCACTCAGCATTTTGAAGAAGGGGGAGCACTTCTCCCCTGCCCGAGAAAGGAAGCGTCTCAGTCCTGCTAGCTTCCCCATCAACCGTTGGACCTCCTTTGCGTTCAGCGGGGACCCCAGCTCCAAGATAGCCTTGACCTTGTCCAGATTCGGCTCGACCCCCGTGGGGGTGAGGAGATGCCCCAAGAACTTTCCTCGGCTAGCCCCAAAGACACACTTAAGGGGATTCAACCGCATCTTGTATCTGCGCAGGGTGGCGAAGGTCTCCTCCAGGTCCCGGAGGTGGGAGTCCACATCCCGGCTTTTGATCATGAGGTCGTCGACGTATACCTCAAAATTCCTCCCCCTTTGCTCCTTGAAGACCCTATCCATCATTTTTTGGTAGGTGGCCCCAGCGTTCCTCAGCCCGAATGGCATCATCTTATAGCAGTAGCAGCCGTCCCCTGTGATGAACGAGACATCCTTGATGTCTGGGGGGTGCATCCTGATCTGATGGTAACCTGAAAAGGAATCTAAAAAACTCATTACAGAAAGGCCAACGGCTGAGTCAACCAGCGCATCGATCCGAGGAAAAGGATAACAGTCCTTAGGACAAGCTTTATTGAGTAAGGAAAAATCGATACACAATCGCCAACGGCCGTCTCCTTTTTTGACCATCACAACGTTGGAGACCCAGCCGGGGTACTGAATCTCGGACACGAAGCCAGCCTTGAGAAGCTTCGCCACCTCCTCCCTGATGGGTTCCGCCAGCTTGTCTGCCGTGGATCTCTTCTTCTGCTGAACGGGGCGTGTTCCCGGGTCCAGGTTGAGGCGGTGGCAAGCCACATCCGCGTCAACCCCCGGCATCTCCGCGGCGTTCCAGGCAAAGATGTCCACGTTCTTCCGGATGCACTCCAGCATCCTTCCCTGGTCCTCCGGGGTCAGCCCCCCGCTGACGCGGATCTTCTCCATCCTGCCTCCACGGGTGAGCACTTCCAGCTCTACCACTTCCTCCGCGGCCTCCAGCCTGGACTGCTCCGCCCATCCTTCAGCATCCCCTTCCTCCGGGATGGGGACCTCTACCTCCATCTCTTCTCCCGCGTCCCTCACCTCGGCTACCTCCTCCAGATCTCCTCCTGCCGCCTCTCCTGCGTGGTCCTTCACTCCTGGCTCCGCCCAGCCTGCCTCCTGCTCGACCTCCTCCATCCTCCGTCCCATCTCCTCGGCTCTCTCCTGCCAAGAGATGGTGTTCACCGCGGTGACATAACATTCCCGCGCCACCTTCGGGTCCCCCCTGACCCTGACCTGGATCCCCTCGGCGTTGAACTTTAAGCATTGATTGAAAGACGAGGGGACGCAGCGGAAGGCACTGATAAGGGGCCTCCCGAAGATTGCGATGTAGCTGCTGGGGGCATCCACAATGACGAACTTGCAGTTTCGGGACTGCCCCCCCCCCCCCCCCCGGGTGACATGGAGGCCAACCCCTCCCTCTACTTCCTTCCTTTCTCCCGAGAATCCGAACAAGGGCCCGTACGAGGCCAACACCCTCTTAGCCTCTACCTTCTTCGCGTCAAACGCCTTTTTGAAGACGACGTTGACGGAGCTCCCATTGTCCACGAGGATCCGAGAGACAATGAAGTTCTCGATGGCGGCCTTGATGACCAGCGCATCACAGAACGGATCCTCGTGGTCTGGCATATCACTTCTGGAGAAGGTGATCCTCTCCTCCGGTGGCGGGGTTTGGGATGTAGAGGCGACGCTCCGCCGGTACATGGTGTGGAGGCTTGCCTTGCGGGAAGCCTCGATCCCCACCCCTCCGTGGATCACTCTGATCCCTCCTCGGGTCCCGACATCAACCCGGTCCTCGCAACGATCCTCCTCCGCCTGAGGCAGGACCTCCTCGATTCTCACTTCTTGCCTCGCCTCCTGCTGCTGCTGCTACCGCTCCCTATTTCCCCTCATCTCCAAGAATTCCGGGCACGTGGATGTTGCGTGCCCCTCTTCCTGATGGAAGTCGCAATAGGGCAGCTCCACCCTGAACTCCCTTCTCCTCCTCCTCATGATCCCCATCCTTGCTCCCAAAGCTATGGCCATGGCCTCCTCCTGATCGGGGAGCCGGGGCCTCTGACCCTGCCTCCAGCCCGGTGGGTGGAACTGGTCCTGCCTCCCCTGATAGTGACCCCTTCCGAAGTACCCTCTCTGTGGCCCTTGCCCCTGCCCTTCAGGTCTCCAGCCCAGCCGACGGTCGGGCTCTTGGTGCCTCCACCTCGGCTACTGCTGCCACTGGAGCTGCCTCTGCTCCCTCTGCCTAGGCTCCCCTCTTCTCTCTTCCTGTCCTCTTCCTCCTTTCGACTCCTTTTCCTCCTCCGTCGCCCACCTGGCCAGCTTCCTCGCGAATTCTGGGTTCGACGCCTCCCCGTCGACCTCTCTCGCCGCCCTCTCCATCAACTCCTCGTAGGAGAGAGGGGGAACTCTCTTCAGCTCCATTCGGAAGAAACCCTACTGCAGGCCCAGGGTGAAAGCCATCATCAGACTATGGCCCAGCATCTCCTGGACCTGGGTAACCTCCTCCTGAAACCGATCCACATAGCTCCCCAACGTCTCGTTCACTCCTTGCTTAATGTGGAACAAGGACTCAGACTCCTTCTTCCTCTTCTTCGAAGTAGTGAACCTCAGCATGAATCCTCGGTGCAGGTCCTTAAAACAGTAGATGGAGCTGGCCGGGAGCTGGTGGAACCACTCCCTTGCCTTCTCTCGGAGGGTGATGGTGAAGAGACGTCACTTGAATCCGTCTAACATCTGACGGATGGAGACCACGTCTTCGAACCATTGGACGTGCTGAACCGGGTCTCCCTTCTCGGTGTAGTAGGACATCTCGGGCTCCCTGAACCCGTCTGGTACTGGTGCTGAGGAGACCAGTTCGCTGAAAGGGCTGCCTCCCCCCACTGGGTGAGCCGGCGAATCTCGCGAGCCCAACTCGCCGAACCTGCCTCGACTTGCCGAGCCGGGGAAAAGCTCACGCCCCGAGAGCTCGCCCCCTCAGCCTTCCTTGGCCACTTCCTTCCCAGCTCGCCTGCCGGGAGCGTCCTCGCCCAAAGAGGGGGCGACCGCGATCTGGATTGCCGGAGTCGAGCACTCGGCCCGCGTGCCGAGTGCGAACTTGACCAGAGTCAGCACCTCATTCCCAAAGTCTTCAAACATTCCCACTGTTGCAAGAGGCGGGGGGGGGGGGGGGGGCGGCGAGTCCTGCCTGTCAGATCCTTGTGCTCCCGTCATCGAGCTCGCCGAAGCTTTTCTGCACTGACCACTGTCCACGCTCACCGCACCAAAATGTTGAAACCGAAATCTGGCCTCTTGTGGAGTTCGACCCTTGGGGAAGGGGTGGTCTCGTGCCTACTTTGCTCCTGCAAGAAAAACAACGAAGAAGACAAGAGGAAACAGACCCAAGGGCTCGGCAGGGACCTCCCTGCCGAGCCCTTGGGTCTGTTTCCTCTTGTCTTCTTCGTTGTTTTTCTTGTAGGAGCAAAGTAGGCGCGAGACCACCCCTTCCCCAAGGGTCGAACTCCACAAGAGGCCGGATTCCGGTTTCAACAATATATGTCTACATACTTTGAATGATCCCTACTATGATCAACAAAAAAAGGGAAAGCAAAATAAAACAATGAAAAGAAGAATGTTTAAAGATCATAGTGATATGTGGCCGAGGTATGTGCACTTATATTTGGAATGATCCCAACTATGATATATAAAAAAAATGTTGTGCGATGATGAACCCCATAACTTAGTGAATTATTATGATTACTAATTAGGGAATAAAAATATGCTATTAACATCGATCCACAATTCCTAAAAAAGCTTGTTCCTATCATACTTTCAATTGCACTACTATCTCTTGCGGTGGCCAAATCGGAAACTTAGCTAACTCTCACCTTTTCCTAAACTTGCAGGGGATCAATAAGAGGTTTTGCATGGAAGTAAATTACCTATTTTCGAGAAAACCATACACTACACTGAATTACTTACTTGAGCTTTATTGTCCATCTAACTAATGAATTTGTGCATGTTTGAACTCGTGCTGATTGGTAGGCATATCAGTTGAGTAAAGCGAAATTTTTGAGTAAACTTTGCTTATGGTGTCTAAGACAGGAGAACCATCCGGATTCGTATCGTGTCACGATCTCTCCATCCATACGAGGGTCAAGAATTATCGTTGCTAGGGACTAGCAACAGCTCAAGTGTGGGAGTGTGATAACTTCTTAATTGAAGTTATCTAAGCCCATTATTTCTACTAATATTTATTAAAAAGGAGAACAAATCGAAGTTAATTGATAAAAATATGATTAAAATCTATATTTAAGAAATATTCTACTTATTTGATCATATTCCATAGTTTCCATGCAGGTGACACCAAGAAAATTGATTTGGAAAAAGAAAAAGATGAAATTCTCATTTCCTGAAGAAGTTGTTGCAACAACCTGTTTTCGATGTTGCAACATTATCTGTTCCGAAAATTCAGAATTTTAAATATAGGATGGACGGTTACACCTATTCAAATATGGACGGTTACACCTCTTAAAGGAAGGACGGTTAAACCTCTTTAATAGAGGATTTTCGGCCAGCATTGGGAGGAATAGAAAAGGAAGAAAGGGGAGAAAGGAAAAAAACGGATCTTGGAGGAAGGAGAAATCATCTTGGAGGAAGAAGGACTAGGGCACATCAGATCTTGAAGACAGAGCGGTTCAACACACTTCGGAGAACAAATTCCTGCATTATTTTGCTTTTCCTTCATCATACACTGTAAGATCTTTCTTGTTTGTTGGTGTGCTTCATCCATCGTGATGAACTAACTTGCTTTAATCTCGTATTGTGAGAATACTTCCTCTCTTGTGATGACAATTTATTAACTTTTCTTAATTTGTGAACGCTTGGTGAATGTTTGTACTGAATTTATGATCTTTAATTCAAGGTTTTTGGCCAAGATCTCAACTTTTTTACTACGCTTCATAAATCGAGAGAGGAGTTGCGTAGGTATATCGTAGATTTGGTATAACATTTGAAGGGAGAAAGAGATTTCTCCTTGGTGTTAGCAACTTGGGTTTTCAATCTTTAAGCGGTTCTTATTTCACCTACGGGGTAATAGAGAACTAGGAACTTCCGATATCAAGAGGTACGGATTTTTAATCTAAAACCGTTGCAAGATGTTTCACCACTCGTCCTCACAAAAACTATATTCAAAAGGTTGTCACACTAGACTTAGGAAATCACGATACGAGATTATCTTTAATCACTAACACAAAGTAGTCTCCTTCGAGATCTTTAGTCTATTTTCATTAATTATAAATTGTGTTTTGAAGATTTTAGTACTCTAAAACTATCATCTTAATTTACTTGAATTTAAAGAAAAGGCATAGCTAATAATTACAAGCGCTGAATCCACCATCTCCTCGAGGGAACGATTCTTTTCTCACTTTATATTACTTGAACTGGCACGTACACTTGCGTTATTTTATATATACGTTTCGGGCGTATCACCCGCCCGCGAGACGGCTCTAACCGACCGGCCTGCCACCATTTCTAATCAACCGGCCATCCCTACTTCTCGCGAAGCTGCTTCCTTCAGTCGCCCTGCCCCCTCTTCTCATCCAAACTTCAATCTGGGCCCCGTTGTCCAAGATGCTACCACCCCTTTGCTCCAGCCCTACCAAGAAAAGGATGAAGAAAGTTGTGGTCATCTCTAAGGGAAAAAAGAAGGCCCCGAAGGAGAAGGAAATGTCGGGGTCCTTTAGTCCCATCTCCTTAGGGGACTCACAGTTGCCCCGCTCGCCTCCCTCTCATGTCGTCTCGCCCGCCCGCGAGACGGCTCTACCCGACCGGCCTGCCGCCATTTCTAATCAACCGGCCATCCCTACTTCTCGTGAAGCTGCTTCCTTCAGTCGCCCCGCCCCCTCTTCTCATCCAAACTTCAATCTGGGCCCCGTTGTCCAAGATGCTACCGGCGAACCCGTTCTAGTATGGGAGAGGGACGCCAATCGTGTGTCGATCTCCACCCTCCTTACCTCTTAGAAAGAGCAGGAGCTCCCCACCAGCCACGCCTTCGCTGTGGGCTATGACCTTTACGGTGGTCTCGAGGCAGTCTCTCCCGAGCACGAGTCCGCACGAGATCTCGTCATGAAGACCTCCCACACACAACTAAATGCCTTGGAGCTCTCGCATCGCACCTCACGCAGCCTGATTTATACCAACAAGAAATGGAAAGACACCGAGACGGACCTGGTGATGGAGCGAGATAAATCCGTCGACCTTGCAAAAAGGCTATCCGTCGCCGAAACCCTCCTCGCGAAAGCCCAGGGCGGCGTGGTAAGCCTTAACCTTATCCTTGGATTATCCTTTTTAAACACTCTTTGATAATGACTGGGCGTCTCACAGGATGACGAGACGGTGGAGCAGATACACTCGCGCATGGCGGCCCTGTAGGAGGAGAATAAGGATTTGAAAGCACAGATCACTCGCCTCCAGGGCAACACCCCGTTATCATCTCGCCGCGAACCCCTCCAGGCCCCTCTGCCTCACTATTCTCTGGATAAAGTTGAGAAGTAGTACCGAGATGCCAGCATCAGGATGGCGGAGCTGGTTCGAAAGATGATGAAGGAGCTGGGGGTCGTGAAGGAAGACTCCGAAATGATGACCGCTCGTGATCTAGTCCCCCAGCTCTATGGCGAGGAGAGCGAAGATTCTTCTTCCACTGAGGAGGAAAGACATGGCGTCTGCGAGATCTAAGACCCCTCTCCCCTTTTTGCTTCTGTATAACTTAGCTACTTTTTCAGTTTCATTTTCCGATCAGTTCGAAAATGTATACATAACTCTGTGATGAATGGATACTGATCAGATGCACAAACTCTTGTCCTATTACTTTATTTTTTATTTTACGAAAAGATTCATTGGCTTGCTTATGTTTGCGAGACGGTGCTACCCACCCGTCTCGCCGCCTCATTTTTTTATCCTTTTCACCTTGCTTTATTTTGTCTACTACGAGACGACTCTTTGATGCGCTCATGCCTGCGATACGGTGCTACGACTCGTCTCGCTGCTTCGTTGGAGAGTTGACTTTTTTCGGAGTGCGAGTCGTCACTTCCTCCATCTCAGTTATGCATGAGTCCAACTGATATAACCATCTCATATCGCCTCGGTGTACTTCCGGCGCGAGCTGCTTTTAGCGACTTAACTTGCTCCCATATTATTAGGCTGAGCCTTCTATCCCACGCGAGTGCCCACTCACCATAGGCGAGACCATCCCCAAGGCCACTAGCTCGGAGTGCCTCCACTCACACTGCTCCAGCCTTTGCCTCTCATAATTTGTTTTTCGTGAGATTAAGTAGGAATGCCCCTTGAGGAGGTCTCCCCAACCACTCTATCATCGAGTGAGCTTATAGCCCTGCTATCTTGATGAGAGTCTGGGCAGCGTGTCTACTGGGGACCGAGCCAGGCCCGGGGTGGTGCAAAGGTCTCCACGAACCAAGGACCAAGTCTCCATGAACCAATCCTTCACCCCATAGGCGAGCCTTCAGACCTGCCAGCTAATGAGAGCCTGCGCAGCGGGTCTCCCTTAGGCCGAGCATTGCTCGGGGTCCCTTACCCCCACAGGCGAGCCTTTAGACCTACCAGCTAATGAGAGCCTGCACATCGGGTCTACCTGTACCGAGCCAGGCTCAGGGTAGTGCAAAAGTCTCCAAGAACTAAGAACCAAGTCTCCAAGAACCAATCCTTTCCCCCACAGGCGAGCCTTCGAACCTGCCAGCTAATAAGAGACTGCATAACAGGTCTACCTGGGGTCGAGCAGCGCTCGGGGTCCCTTACCCCCACAGGCGAGCCTTTGCACCTGCCTGCTAATGAGAGCCTGCGTAGCGGGTCTACCTGCGGCCGAGCCTGGCTCAAGGTTGTGCAAAAGTCTCAAAGAACCAAGAAACATGTCTCAAAGAACCAATCCTTTCACCCACAGGCGAGCCTTCGAACCTGCCAACAAATGAGATCCTGCATAGCGGGTCTACCTGGGGCCGAGCAGCACTCGGGGTCCCTTACCCCCACAGGCGAGCCTTCGGACCTACCATCTAATAAGAGCCTGCATAGCGGGTCTACCTAGGGCCGAGCCAGGCTCGGGGTAGTGCAAAAGTCTCCAAGAACCAAGAACCAAGTCCCAAGAACCAATCCTTTCCCCCACAGGCGAGCCTTCGGACCTGCCAGCTAATGAGAGCCTGCGCAATGGGTCTACCTCGGGCCGAGTCAGGCTCAAGGTAGTACAAAAGTCTCCAAGAACCAAGAACCAAGTCTCCATGAACCAATCCTTTCCCCCAAAGGCGAGCCTTCGGACCTGCCAGCTAATGAGAGCCTGCGTAGCGGGTCTACCTGCGGCCGAGCAGCGCTCGTGGTCCCTTACCCCTACAGGCGAGCCTTCAAACCTACCAGCTAATGAGAGCCTGCGCAGCAGGTCTACTTGGGGCCGAGCCAGGCTCAGGGTAATGCAAAAGTCCCATCTTCCTGCTGTTGGAATTTCACAGTAGGTAAAAGCAAAAGTAATTTGAGTAACATATTACAATAAACTTGACTTTGAGTATACAATTTTACTCTCCCTTCTCATGGGTATAAGCGCTTCAAGTCGTCGCCGCTCCAGGTGTGGCTCATAGACCTACCCTCCACGTCCTAGAGGTGGTAACCTCCCGTTTTCACTACCCTCTCGACAATATAAAGCCCTACCCAATTTGAGTTGAGCTTACCCATGGGGGGCAGATCTCCCCGCAGCATCAACTTTCTTCAGCACCAGATCTCCTTCCTTGAACTCCTTGATCCTGATATGCTTGTCAAAGTATTTCGCCATCCGTCGTTTGATCTCTTCTTGCCTGATAGCTGCGACATCACGTAGCTCTTCCACCATATCCAACGAGGGGCATAACCCCCTTCATTTTCCAACCTCCAAGCCTCATCCCCATCACTCGTGGTCGCGACTCGTGGGAATCAAACCTCGAACTCCACGGGCAGGACTGCCTCACAACCATAGGAAAGTTTGAATGGGGTCTCATCGGTGGCCGTGTTCGGGGTTGTCCACAAGGACCACAATACTAAAGGAAGCTGTTCCACCTAACTTCTCCTCAAGTTCTCAACCTTCTTCTTGAGTAGGTTCAAGATGATCTTGGTGGCCGCCTCCACCTGGCCGTTGCTCCTGGGGTGATGTACGAAGGCAAATCTAAGGTCTATCCCCAGCTGAGCGCAGAAGCAGATGAACTTTTCGCTGGCAAACTGGGGCCCATTGTCTGTTACTATCTCCTGGAGGAGCCCATACCTGCATATGATCTCTCCCTAGACAAAATTCCTGATGACTTGTGAGGTGACCTTGGCCAATGCCTTGACCTCCAGCCACTTTGAAAAGTAATCAATCATGACCAGGAGGAACCTCCTTTGTCCACTATCCGAGGGAATGACCCGACTAAATCCATCCCACAGATGGCGAAAGGCCATGTTGCCGTAATACTTCAGAGCCTTTGAGCGGGCAAGAGTTGGAGGGAGGCGTACAGCTGAAACTTCCGGCACCTCCTCGCAAACTCAGTCGCATCCTTCCTCAGGGTCTGCCAGAAATACCCTTGCCTCACCAACCTTGCTTCCAATGTACTTCCCCCTAAGTGACTTCTGCATTCACATGAATGCACTTCCTCCAGGATCCTCAGGATCTCCACCTCGGTCACAAACCTAGTCAGGATCCCTGACAACATCTTCCAATGTAACCCCCCTTCCAGCATTAAGTATTGAGTCGCCTTGTGCCTGAAGCTTTTTGCATCCTTGGTCCCCTCCGGAAGCTCACCAGTGGTTAGGAAGGTCACCAATGGATCCACCAACAAGGGTTGCCGATCCACCTCCATCAACTCTCCTTCCTCGATAGCCGGTCGAAATAGCTCAGTCAAGGTCCCTCCACCCCGAGGTCCAAACTTAGCCGACCAATCGGCAACTATATTCTCTTCCCTAGGAACATGTTGGATGGAGAATATCTGGAACCCTCTGATGATCACCCTCACCTTGGACAAGTACTTCACAAGGGTGGGATCTCGAGCTTCGAACTCCCCTCGGATCTGTGATGCCATAAAGCCTCTACATCCTGGATCTCAAGTTCCTTTGCCAAACGAAGGCCGGCTATCACGGCCTCGTACTCCGCCTGGTTGTTAGTCGCTGGAAAGTGCAAGACCACTGCTTGTTCTATAGTGACCCCCGAGGACTTATCAACACCACCCCTGCTCCGAGGGGGTGCTTTCCCGAGGCCCCATCAACCATCATCTTCTACACCTCCTGGGGTCGCGGCCCCTCAGCCCGGACCTCAACAACGTAGTCTGCCATGAAGTCAGCCACCGTCTGTGCCTTAATGGAGAGCCTTGGAACGAATGAGATATCAAACTTGCTCAATTTGATAAACCACTTGGCTAACCTGCCTGAGTGCTCTAGTCCCTCAAAAATCTTGCAAAGGGGATGGTCCGTCACCACCCTGATCGAATGCGCTTGGAAGTACGGATGGAGCTTCCTGGCCGAAATGATCAAAGCATACGCCAGCTTTTCCAAGATGGGGTAGAGGAGCTCCGCCTTCTTAAGGATCCTGCTAACATAGTAGATTGGCAATTGCTTCTTCCCCTCTTCCCTGATCAGGACAGAGCTCATGGCCTCTGCCCCTACTCCGATGTACAAGGTTAGATCCTCCCCATCCTTTGGGCTTTGAAGTAGAGGAGCCAGGGAGAGCTGCCTCTTCAGCATTTGAAAAGCTTCTTCACATTCGGCCGTCCACTCGAACCTTTGAGTACCCCACATCACTTTAAAGAACGATGAGCATTTTTCTCCCGACCTGGAGAGGAATCTGCTTAGACCAGCCAGCTTGCCCGTCAAGCGCTGGACCTCCTTAGAGTTGCGTGGTGACTCCAGCTCCAGGATGGCCTTCACCTTATCCGGGTTAGGCTCCACCCCTGCAGAGATCAGAAGATGCCCAAGGAACTTCCCGCGGCTCGCCCCGAAGATGCACTTCAAGGGGTTCAGCTCATCTTGAACTTCCGCAGGGCGGCGAACGACTCCTCCAGGTCTCAAAGGTACAAGTCCACACACTTGCTCTTGACCATTAGATCGTCAACATAGGCTTCCAGGTTCCTCTCCCTTTGACCCTGGAAGACTCGATCCATCATGTGTTGGTATGTAGCTGATGCGGGTTAAACTCCAAAAATTGGTGAGGATTCCCGCGGCGCCCCGGGCGGTTTTATTTAAGAAAAGCGGGTGATTTGGTTTTTATTTAAAAAATGGGGCGCGCAGATTTATTATTTGGATATAAAAAAAGGTGAAATCAAGTTTTAACGAAAGGAGGCAAGTGCACCTATCGTGTGTAGTGCAGGATATTCCGGTGTGGAATATCGAGGTCATATTATTCTCGGGGACGGTTCGATTATTTCTACTCTTCCCTGGAGGGGACTATTATTTTACTGATAATTAACTTGTCTGGTTAATTTTTTATATATAAAAAACAAAAGGCATAAAATAAAATCAATTAAAAAGGTGGAGCCGATGAATAGCTTAGCTCGAGGGCACAAAATTAAATTTGAACTAAAATATACTTTTAATAAAAAGAGATCCTAAGTTTTAAATTAATTAAGGAGGAGACTTGGTCGTGGAGGTTCCACTAAAATGAACTCACGTAGCTATAGGAATATCACTCACATGAACATTAATACTATTCGACCGGGCTCTCGTCCGACAAAGGATTCCTCTTAATGCCTGCATTACGCTAAGAACCTCGATATTGGGTGGGGAACCAAATCTGGTAGAGTTTGCGCGCCTCCTCTCTCGAGGGTTAGTGCGGAACTCCATTTACCAAGGGGCGATCGGTCCATACGCACGGCCTCTCGGCTAGCTAGCGTATGTACTACGAAAATAGAGACCACACATCGATTATGTGGTTCTACGCGTCGTAAACCCCAGGCAAACCTTAAGTTAATTTTAATTAATTGGAAAAACAGGACCTTTAATTATTTAAAGCAATTTTATTTGTCCCAATGCTCTTCATTACTAAGGGCTAAGAATGGTTAGCCACTCAACGGAATGGGGACGGCTTGCGGCGAAAGCGATAAATAAAGCAGGAAATAAAGCGGTAAAATAAAGCAGTAAAGTGCAAGTCCTACTCAAACGAGTAGGACTGAAATGAAAGCAGAAAAAAGTACAAGTCCCGGCTCAAATGAGTGGGCGAGACAAAATAAAGCGAGTCCTACTCAAACGAGTAGGAGAAAATAAATGAATCCACACACGCAATCTACTAAAAAGTAAACACACACACAGACCTGCCATTTAAGTCAAATGAGTAGGCAGTAAATAAAGTCATGTCATTTAACTCCTAGCGAGTAGGCAGAAATAAATACAGCACACTCACTCAATCTACAGAAAGTAAACACACTCTACTGAAATTGAAATATGCAGACAAGTTCTACTCAAATGAGTAGGAGAAAATTAAAGCGGGTCCTACTCAAACGAGTAGGAGAAAATAAATGCTCACACTCTACAGAAATTAAATACTCTCTCACACAAATCCTACTCAAATGAGTAGGTGGAAAATAAAGATCGGTCATTTAACTCCTAGCGAGTATGCGGAACTAAATAAATACCTGTCATTTAACTCTTAACGAGTAGGCGGAATTAAATACAGCACACACACACACTCTACATGAATTGAAATAAAGCTATAAAAACTAACTCATACACGCACGCACACGTACAAAATTAAGAAAAACTAAGTGATTGAAAAATTAAAACGACTACATTTCAACCTCTAGAATGTGGTAGAAATGAATAAAAAGTGAAAATAAAATTTAAAGGAATAAAAGTTTTTGCAAATAAACGAAAAGTATAAGTGCTCGAAAAATTGAAATGAATACATTTCTACCACTACAATGCAGTAGAAATGAATAAAATGAAGAAATAAAATTTAAACGGGCAAAAAGTTTTGAAAATAAAAGCGAAAATGAAGTGTTTGAAAAATTAAAACGACTATATATACATTCCTATAACTCTGTAAATATTGTTAAAAAGTGAAAATAAAGTAAAAATAGCGCAAAGTTTTACATCATAAACAAGAAAACCTAAGTTAGAAAAAAATGAAAATCACTTTGAAATCTCTTTTACATATTTATAGGAACGCAATAGAAAGCTATAAAAATCCTAAGTCTAATATAGTTAAGTTAACAATTAATGAAAACATCAAAGTAAAAATCTATACTCATACACGCACACACACGTAGAAGAAATAAAAAAAAAATAAAGTTAAAACAAAATAAAGATAAGATTGCATAAGAGATTGCATATAGATGGAGTCCATGACAACGTAAGGAGGAAAAACTGCTAATTTTATAAAGATGAAAAATTCATTACAAAGCTAAAACAAACAAACATAAAGGAGAGGGGGAGAAAATCTCCTTACAAAGCTCTTGGAATCATCTAACAGCAAAGCACCAATACAAAATGGTTCAAGAAAAGGGAACAGAAATCCTTACAGAAGCTGAAAATTTATAGACAAAAATTTCATGGGACACGCCCTCTGACACAGGCGTGTCAGGGGGCGTGTCGGCACTATTCATATGGCGGCTGACGATTTGATTGGAGAGTTGATCTTGCGACTGAAAACGCGGCAGTCACGCCCTAGGTCACGGGCGTGACGGTGGGCGTGTCGGGGAGGTTGAACTGGGCGTCGTTTGCATCAAAAGTCGTCGACGGCGGTTTGTCGGGCAGGTGGTGGAGTACACGCCCTTGTCGCATCTTGACACGGGCGTGTTGGCTTGGTCGACGATCGTCGAGCGAATTGTGTCGAGACTGAAATTGTCGAGCGGAAAATGCCGAGAGCAAGTGACACGGGCGTGTCGGGTTGGCTGACACGGGCGTGTCATGTTGCTCGACGAACGTCGAGAGAATTTCGTCGAGCGGGATGGACACGGGCTCGGGACACGGGGTGTGTCATCCGAAACAGGCGTGTGGCTGGGCGTGTCCATCAATTTCATCCAAAAATTGCTGATTTACTGAAATTTGACGGCACACGCCCTGGTCATGGGCGTGACCAAATTTACACGGGCGTGTCACATGCATTTTTTTTTTTGCAGTTTTTCCTGAAATTTACAGGAAACAAAAATAAAGTTAAGTTAGAAATATTTACAAAAAAGAAGCAGTTTACTGAACAAAATTAAGTAAACATAATGAAAATAAATGAAAACGACTTAATTAATGTACATAAAATACGTATATTTACAACTCATCAAATACCCTCATACTTAAGCTTTTGATATTCCAGAGCAAAAGTTGGAGATGAACCTATAATGAATTAAAGAAATCCTAAGTTTAGCTACCGCTTGAATTAATCGAAAGAAAGATCTAAATAAATATTCGGGGTTTTAGAGTTAAATCCTAAATTATGCCAAAAATTTAAATAAAGTAAGAGTTTCAGCTGAAAACTTCTGATATGATCGAATAAATAGCAAAAAATTTTATTTGTTAGACTAACAAAAATAGATTGGATTTATGAAAACTTTAGCTTGTAAGAATTACAAGAAATAATTTAATTTACAAATTATGCTCTCAAAAAGATTTTAAAATTAAATCTAGATTCTTTTTGAAATTGGCGGAGTAGGATATCGTGGTATATGAAGAAGGCTTTGAATTATTGGCGAGGGTATATTTTTTTCGCACGAACCTCTAAAAAAATTTTGACTTGAAAATGGATGTTAGGAAAACGAAATCTTATTTTCCATAACATAAAAAAGTTTTTTAACATCTTTGTAATAATCCAATGTATACGTATAGGAGCAATGAATTTTATCCTCTTACTACATGACATATAATCTTTTTAAATATTAGATGTCTATGTTTACGAAACGAAATCTTATTCCCATGGACATAGGATCTTTTAAGGATCGAAATCATGTCAAGTATGACATGAAAAAAAGTGATAGGTGTTTGTTCAAAAATAAAACTAGGTTTAATAAAACATTTTTGAGAGTAAAATTTATAAATTAAACATTCCTATATTTCAAAAAAAAGCTTAGAGTAACATAACTTGAAATCTAAGATTGTTATTTTCTAATAAAATAAATGTGCAACTATTTAGATAAAAAGAAGTAATTCCGAAAACAGGTCTCTATCTAAATAAAAAAAAAGCATACGATTTTTTTTAAAAAAAACATAACCTCAGATATCTAAATCTATCGATCTCCAATTAATAAACAAATAACAAGCAGAGAATAACTAAAATTCGCTTATAAATTAACTCACAACTAAATTTTCGGAGAGCGAAAATGGTTAAGAATTGAGATATTCGATTTATTCGTTACATAATTAACAAAATATTTTTTAGATTTTTTAGAGTTTTTATCATTTTTTTGAATTTTTTTTGGGGTTTTTATCATTTTTTGGAATTTTTGATTATCATTTTTTTGAATTTTTGTTTATTATCTTTTTAGGATTTTTGATTTTTAACTTTTTTGGTTTTGTTTTTTTTTTTCAATTTTTTTGTTTTTTTACTTTTTTATCAAATTATTTACAAGAAAAGGGGAGAGAAAGAAATAGAGAGGGGAAAAGAGATGTTTACAAAATTGTACTAAGTAAAAACTCGATGGCCCGCGAACAGACTTTTATTTAAGTGGTTTGTTCGATGAGTCGAACGCCGCGGGCTTGGTAAAAAGCGAGATTTTACAAATAAGAAGAGTGGGGGAGGAAAGAGAAAGATTTATTTTTATACAAAAATATTTACAAAGTAAAATAAATAAAATTTTTTTATTTTTTTGATTTTTTGTTTTGTTTTATGGATTTTGTTTTTTAGGTTTTTGATTATAAAAAGCTTGAAAAATTAAAATTTTTTGGAGGTTTTAATTTTTGCAATTTTTTGTATTTTTCATGATTTTTGTTATTATTGCAGAATATAAAAGTGCAGAAATAATAAGAAAACACCGTCATACATAAATCCAACATTGTACCCAATGTTACAATCCAAATATGCGGAACAATAATATACAAAAAATAAAAAAGTACAAAAAGAAATATGGAGGGGAGAAGCATCCCTAAGACGAATTCGGGGAGGCCCGGATTGATACCCTGCAGTATTTAAAACAAAAATATAACAGAAAAAAAAAACAAAAATAAACTCGGCTTAAAGATTGTGGGTGGTAGGGGGCATGTGTGTGTGAGACTCGAAGCTAACGTCTTAGCTTATGAGCGCTACAGAAATGCGGACCCCTAGCATGCACAAGAGTGTGAAGCGCGCAAAAACAAAAAAAATAGATATATAATTTTTTTTTGTAAAAGGTGTATTTATTTAAAGTGTTTATTATAATATATGTTGGCAATTTTTTTTTGTTGAAAAGAAAGAAAAACAAGTTAAAACAAATCGAGAATTTTTTTTAAGGTTTTAAGTTTTTAAGTTTTTTAGATTTTTGTCTTTTTTTAGTTTTTAAGTTTTTGAGAATTTGAAGTTTAAACTCGGCCTAAAACGATGTCATTTTATTTATATGTTTTTATAACATAATTTTTTAAAAAAAATTTGAAGTTTTTTTTTGTTTTTTTGCGTTTTTTTAAAAGTTTTTTTAAGTTGTTCAAGTTTTTTTAACTAGTTGTTTTTTTTCAAATTCATAATAATAACATAATTTTGTAAGTTTTAAAAATTATATATATTTTTTGTAAGTAGATTTATTTTAAAAAAATTTAAAGTAGTTTTTTTAAAAAAAATGTTTTAATTTGTATTAATAATACTTATTATTAATTTTAATTTTGGTTTTTTTTAAATATATATAATAGGTAAAATTAATAGGTCTCCAGAGTTTAAAATAACGACTCAAAATGTCCCCGACAATGACACCAAAAACTTGATGCTGTTTAAAACTCCCGCCTGTCACACGGGTGACCCGAGTTCCCCACCTATCGTCGTTGTAGTATAGTGGTGAGTATTCCCGCCTGTCATGCGGGTGACCTGGATTCAATCCCCGGCAACGGCGCCAAAAACTTGATGCGGGTTACAACTCCAAAAATTTGTGAGGATTCCCGCGGCGCCCCGGGCGGTTTTATTTAAGAAAATCGGGTGATTTTGTTTTTATTTAGAAAACGGGACTCGCAGATTTATTAATTAGATATAAAGCAGGTGAAATCGAGTTTTAAGGAAAGGAGGCAAGTGCACCTATCATGTGTAGTACAGGATATTCCGGTGTGGAATATCGAGGTCGTATTGTTCTCGGGGACGGTCGATTATTTCTACTCTTCCCTGGAGGGGACTATTATTTTACCGATAATTAACTTGTCGGGTTAATTTTTTATATATAAAAAACAAAAAGGCAGAAAATAAAAGCAATTAAAAAGGTGGAACCGATGAATAACTTAGCTCGAGGGCATCGAATTAAATTTGAACTAAAATATACTTTTAATAAAAAGAGATCCTAAGTTTCAAATTAATTAAGACGGAGACTTGGCCGTGGAGGTTCCACTAAAATGAACACACCTAGCTATAGAAATATCGCTCACCTGAACATTAAGACTATTCGACCGGGCTCTCATCTGACGAAGGATTCCTCTTAATGCCCGCATTACGCTAAGAACCCCGCTATTGGGTGGAAACCCAATCCGGTAGAGTTTTAGCGCCTCCTCTCTCGAGGGTTAGTGCGGAACTCCATTTACCAAGGGGCGATCGGTCCAAACGCACAGCCTCTCGGCTAACTAGCGTATGAACTACGGAAATAGAGACCACACATCGATTATATGGTTCTACGCGTCGTAAACCCTAGACAAATCTTAAGTTAATTTTAATTAATTGGAAAAACAGGACCTTTAATTATTTAAAGCAATTTTTTTGTCCCAAAGCTCTTCGATACTGAGGGCTAAGAATGGTTAGTCACTCATCGGAATGGGGATGGCTTGCAGCGAAAGTGATAAATAAAGCTGTAAATAAAGTAGGAAATAAAACGATAAAATAAAGCAGTAAAGTGCAAGTCCTACTCAAACGAGTAGGACTGAAATGAAAGCAGGAAAATTACAAGTCCCGGCTCAAACGAGTGGGCGAGACAAAATAAAGTGAGTCTTACTCAAACGAGTAGGAGAAAATAAATGCATCCACGCACGCACTCTACTGAAAGTAAACACACACACAGACCTGTCATTTAACTCAAATGAGTAGGCGGTAAATAAAGTCCTGTCATTTAACTCCTAGCGAGTAGGCGGAAATAAATACAACACACTCACTCAATCTACAGAAAGTAAACACACTATGCTGGAATTGAAATACGCACACAAGTCCTACTCAAATGAGTAGGAGAAAATTAAATCGGGTACTACTCAAACGAGTAGTAGAAAATAAATGCTCACACTCTACAGAAATTAAATACTCTCACACACAAATCCTACTCAAATGAGTAGGTGGAAAATAAAGATCGGCCATTTAACTCCTAGAGAGTAGGCGGAACTAAATAAATACATGTCATTTAACTCTTAACGAGTAGGCGGAATTAAATACATCACACACACACACACTCTACATGAACTGAAATAAAGCTATAAAAACTAACTCATTCACGCAACCACACGTACAAAATTAAGAAAAACTAAGTGACTGAAAAATTAAAACGACTACATTTCTACCGCTAGAATGCGGTAGAAATGAATAAAATAAAGATGAAAAGTTCATTACAAAGCTAAAACAAACAAACATAAAGGAGAGGGGGAGAAAATCTCCTTACAAAGCTCTTGGAATCATCTAACAGCAAATCCCCTATACAAAATGGTTTAAGAAAAGGGAACAAAAATCCTTACAGAAGCTAAAAATTTATAGACAAAAATTTCATGGGGCACGCCCTCTGACACGGGCGTGTCAGGGGGCGTGCCGACACTATTCATATGGCGGCTGGTGATTTGATTGGAGAGTTGATTTTGCGGCTGAAAACGCGGCGGTCATGCCCTAGGTCACGGGTGTGACAGTGGGCGTGTCGTGAAGGTTGAACTGGGCGTCGTTTGCATCGAAAGTCGCCGGCGGCGGTTTGTCGGGCCAGGTGGTGGAGTACACGCTCGTGTCGCATATTGACACGGGCGTGTCGGCTTGGTCGACGATCGTCGAGCGAATTGTGTCGAGACTGAAATTGTCGAGCGGAAAATGTCGAGAGCAAGTGACACGGGCGTGTCGGGTTGGCTAACACGGGCGTGTCATGTTGCTCGACGAACGTCGAGAGAATTTCGTCGAGTGGGATTTACACGGGCTTGGGACACATGGCCTGTCATCCGACACGGGCGTGTGGCTGGGCGTGTCCATCAATTTCATCCAAAAATTGCTGATTTACTGAAATTTGACGGCACACGCCCTAATCACGGGCGTGACCAAATTTACACGGGCGTGTCACATGCATTTTTTTGCAATTTTTTCTGAAATTTACAGGAAACAAAAATAAAGTTAAGTTAGAAATATTTACAAAAAAAAACAGTTTATTGAACAAAATTAAGTAAACATAATGAAAATAAATGAAAATGACTTAATTAATGTACATAAAAATACGCATATTTACAACTCATTAGTAGCCCCTGCGTTTTTCAACCCTAAGGGCATCATCTTATAGCTAAAACATCCCTCACTCGTGATGAAGGAGACGTCCTTAACATCAGGAGGGTGCATTCAGATCTGGTGGTAATCTGAAAAAGCATCTAAAAACTCATAATAAAAAAACAAACGGCTGAATCAACCAGCGTGTCGATTCGAGGCAGCGAGTAGAAATCCTTGGGGCATGATTTATTTAATAAGGAAAAATCGATACAGATGTGCCACTTCCCTCCCCCATTTTTTACCATTACGACATTGGAGATCCAGCCTGTATACTAAATCTCCGAGATGAAGCCAGCCTCCAGAAGCTTCTTGACCTCCTCGCGAATGGGTTCCTCCAGCTTGGTATCAATGGTCCTCATCTTCTGGCGAATGGGGCACGTCTGGGGGTCCAGGTTTAGGCGATGGCATACCAAATCTGCATCGATTCCCGACATGTCAGCCGCGCTCCAAGCAAAGATGTCGACGTTGCTCTGGATGCAAGCCCGCACTCACTCCTAGTCCTTGGGACTCTGGGCCCTGCTGATCCGCACCCTCTGCACCTGGCCAGTGATGGTGAAGACTTCCATCTCCACCACTTCTCCAGCCGTCTCCAGTCGTGACTGCTCCCAGCCAGCTCTTGCTCCCTCTTCCTGCCCAAACTCTTCATCCCATCCGGCTTCCTCGACCTCCATCGCCTCCCTCAGGCTCTCATGTTGCTGCTTCTCGACCTCTATGCCTCTCAGGGCCTCCCTCTCAACTCCTTCTCCTACTCCTTCCACCTGCCGACTCTTTTGTGGCTTCGACTCTCTGTCCTTCTGGACCTTATGCACACCTCCTCCCCTTCGCTCCTCCCCAGTCTCCTCCTTCGCCTCCTCCAAGCTCACCTCCTCCTCTCCGACAACCTCTTCCTGCTCCGCCATCTTCCTCTCCAGCTCTTCCGCCTCTACTATTCAGGATATGGTGTTGACTGCCGTTACGTAGCATTGTCTCGCCACCTTCGGGTCCCCCTTGATCCTAATATGCACCCCTGTGTTGTTGAACTTAAGGCATTGGTGAAACGAGGAGTGGACACAACAAAAGGCGCTGATGAGGGGGCACCCAAAGATGGCATTATACCTACTCGGGGCATCCATGATCACGAACCTGCAGTTCTGTGACACTCCCCCAACTTCACATGCAGCCCTACCCCTCCTTCTACCTCCTTTCTCTTGAAAATCCAAAAAACGGTCCATCCGAAGCTAAGACCCTCTTGGTCTCGACCTTCATCTCATCGAAGGCCTTCTTGAAGATCATATTCACGGAGCTCCCATTGTCCACCAGGATCCTGGAGACCGTGAAGTTCTCTACTGCCGTCTGGATCACCAAGGCGTCACAGAACGGGTCCTCATAATCTGGCATATCTGCTGACGAAAAGGTAATTTTTTCTTTCGGAGGGGGGCTGAGAGGTTGAGGCTACCCCACTTCAGAACATGGTCTGGAGGCTCCCATTACGAGTTACCTCAATCCAACCTCCTCCATGGATCACCCTGATCCCTCCCCGGGTTCCTATGTCCGCCCGGTCCTCATACTTGTCTTCCGCCTCCCCCCTGCTGCACCTCTACGATCCTTATCGGCGGATCCTGCCTTCCCAGCCCCCTGGCTTCTCTTATCTCCAAGAGCTCTGGGCAGGTGTTCGTCGTGTGACCCTCCTCCGGGTGGAAGTCACAGAAAAGCAACGCCACCAGGCCTCCCTTACTTCTCCACCTCCTCTTCTTCCGGCTCCTCCTCGAGCTCCTCTCCTTCCTTCTCTGCCTTGGCCGACCTCCATTGCCTCCTGTTGATGCGATAAGTGACCCCTCGGCTCCTGCCTCCATGCCGACTGATCAAACCTCCTTGGCTCGTGGAAGTTATCTCTCCCTTAAAAGCCTCCTCCTTATCCCTGGGGGCGACCCTCCTGAGGCCTCCAACCTAACTGGTTATTCGGCTACCGGGCCCCCCGTCCTTGATGTGGTCCTTGCTGCCCTATCCTCGGGGCTCCTCCCTCCTTCTCTCTTCTCTATGCTCCTTCTGTCTTCCTACTCCCGGCTCCTTTATATCAACTCCGCCAACCTGGCCAGCTTCCTGGTAAAAGCTGGATTGGCCCTTTCGAAGTCTATCTCCTTCGCCGCCCTCTCCGTGAGCTCCTCAAAAGACATGGGGGGCACTCTCTTCAGCTCCATGCTAAAGAATCCCGGCCTCAGCCCCAGGGTAAAAGCGAACACCAGTGCATACCCTGGGACCTCCTGGACCAGGAGGATCTCTTCCTGAAACCGGTCAACATAATGGCCCAACATCTCATCTTACTTTTCCCTTACCGCAAACAGGCTCTCTGTATCCTTCTTATGCTTCTTTGATGTCGAGAACCTCAACATGAACCCTCAGCGCAGATCCTCAAAACTGTAGATCGAACTTGTCGGCAACTGGTGGAACCAGTCCCGTGCCTTCTCCTTCAACGTGATGGAAAACAACCATCACTTGAAGGCATCCATCATTTCGAAACAACATCCTCAAACCACTTTACGTGCTGTATACGGTCATATTTCCCCGAGTAGTAGCACATGTCGGGCTCCCGGAACCCCTCCGACACCGGGGCCGAGATGATAAGCTCACTGAAAGGGCTCTAACCACCTGCCTGCCGAGAGGGCATGTCTCGCAGCCACGGCTGGCTGGCCCGATCCGCGAGACCGTGCCCAGGGAAGAGCTCTCGCACATCCGCCTCCCTCTCGCCAAACTATGCTGGAACCTGCTTCCTGGGATGCAGACCACCAAGGGCAAAAGGGTAAAAGATGCTTCTAAAGAACCCATATAGGTCTATTTATAGGCCTCTGAGTTTGAACTGCCAATAACCAAACTGAACCGACCTAAAATTATCAAAATACCCTTAGTTGGGTCTGCCAACAGCCAAACTCCGCTTTTCTGAAGGGCCATACGTATACCACCAAGGGCAAAAGGGTAAAATTACCCTGGGTAGAAGAGTAAAATCCCCCTTGGGGGTAGAAATGTAAAACCAACCTTCCTTCTATGCGGCGAGTGGGGAAGCACCCAGCGGCGAGACGAGCCCTCCTGCTCGTCTCGCAGGCCTCCTACATTATGGGAGCCCTCTCGCCCTCAAGGGCCTGCTCGCATCCCAAAAGGGTGTCTCGCCTACTGCAGAGATCCCACATCCTGCCTCCTGTGAGTGGACCACGAGGTCCCACTCACCTATCCAGTACCTCTCTCCAGCTTCTCCTGTTTGATCCTTGAGCCGCCTCTCGCGAGCCTGAGGTTGTATAACAAACATCTTCAAACTCAGCTCAAAGAGCTTACAACACAGATCCCTCAGGATCCCTCAGGCTTCCTCCAAACCCTACCTCAGTCCACTGCCCTGCACACTCAAAGTAAGCTTTGCTCTTATAGCTCAGTAACCCAGTAGGTCACCTACCTCAGGTCTATCAAGAAGCCCAACAACTCAGGCTAGGAGGATAACCCTACCTCGGGCAAGCATGCCTTACAACCTTAGGCACTCAGGCCCTAAACACTCAGAGCGATGATGTTCTTATAGAGATATAATGTATAGTTTACAATAGAAGACATTATTGAATTTAATCTTCAGCTTCTTGGTCTTCTATCAAGAATGAACAACATAATTTTTCTTGGAGAAGGGCAAGAGATTTGATCTTTAACTTTATCCCTTGCTCCACCTTGGTCTTCTGCCTTCAGTAGAAAGGGGATAAGATCAACCTCTAGGCCCAGATGGACTCATATTCTTCTTAGATCAGATTTGGGAGTATCTACTGGAAGCACAAAGCTTTTAGCTCATCCACAACACTTCTAGTTATCAACTGCAGCTCTAGCACTTCACAACACTTTGCATTAGCTCTTACTTAGATCCAACACTTCTTTGTTTTCTTCTTTGACCTGGAAGATACTTTTTATATGCCCCACCAATCTACAATGACTCTTCAGTTTATTTGACATCACATGGTCAAAAATGGAAAGAGTTATCCTACTTTATTAGCTTTCTACCAAAACTATATCGCGCCAAGTCAATGGCTAGATTTGAATTTAATTGTCTCAGTAGTTGGGCTGAGTCAGTCTTCTATCTCAGCGGCAGATTTATTGTCTCAGTGGTCCCGCTCAGACCAGTTTACTTTCTCAGCAGGATTGACACAGGAATTTGTCTCAGCGGTCGATGGCTGCATCCTAGTGGTTTTGCTGAAACTAGACAGTCTTCTCAATGAATTTTCACAGAAGGGCTGAGATAATTGCAACAACTTCCAGGAACGTTCTATCCATTTTTAGAACAACTTAAACCTATGAATAATTAATGTAGAAGATTTATCAAATACACCATGCACTTAACATTGATGGTGATGCCTCTTGGAACATTGAAGGGCAATGTTCCCAACAATCACCCTCAATATGAAGAAGGCAGAACACATAGAAATGTTAAGATGTATTAATATATAAAACATATTATGATGAATTAGAAAACTAGATTCATCAATATCATGACAACGTTGCAGTGAACTGGCTAACAGATATAAGTAGTAAGCAATTTTATTTGACCAACCAGAAATCAAGCTAAACTATTTCATGATAGTTTAACGAATATACCCTATTTAAAGTTTCTGGTTTAATATAATGAACCGTCATATTAAGTTTAATAGATAAATTTTTAATAAGAGTTACCTGTACTAAAATTGATAGTTTAATACATAGTGTTCAATCACAAAATTGAAAGAACTACAACTAAGATTCAGGTTTTCTCTTATTTGTTACAGAGCTTGATCCTTCATCTTGAGCAGCACCTTGCAGGTTTGCACTCTGGGCTTTATTCTCCTACCTTTTGAAGTAGAGAAAAGGTTTAGGTAAGTATTTGAGAGGCATCTTTCTAGGATTGTTCCTCCCCCGAAATTTTCTTTGAAAATCCTCTCTCTTAAAGAGTTCCTTTCTAGATGTTTGATCCATTCGTCAGAGGAGTATACACTGTCAAAATTCTTGAGTAGCTGACCATGGCTTAACCAAACATTGATAATGATCTTTTCTGAATCATCACTTAGGTATTCATAATCAGGATCATCTATATTATCAGCTCTCCTCGAACCATGAATTCTTCAGCTAATAGAGTTCCTTTTATTTTTCTCCTTGCTGCAAGCTGTACATCCTATACCACTCTAGCTTGAGCAGGGAAATAAAGATCTTTTGGCCTGGACCTACACAGTAAAGGAAGGTGTAGAGAAATCCTTGTGTCATGAAATACTTTGAAGGTTTGCTCATCAATGAGTTTGGCCATCTTGGCATTTCTCTCCTCCCCTTTCTGGCTTCTTCAGTAAGTTTATTTTCCAGCATTAGGGTGTTGGCTTTAATCTTGCTAAATAGTATTTGGAAACAGCCTTCATTGTCACCTAGCAATTCATCCTGAGCAAAATTGCTTTCTCCATAGTTTTGATGGCAGTATTAGTGATGTGGGTGTTGACATGATCTATTGCACCCTTGATAACATCATCAGTTTTACTCATAAAGTTATGTACATAGCCCATATCAGTTGTAGAGAATTTTAGGCTTTTGTCCATGGATCTGAGAATGGTGGATTGGGCCTTGATAGATCGAGCAGCTTTGTCAAACCAGTTGGTCACTTGGCTGTTCAGGTGAATAGTTTCATCTTTAGCAGCCATGATCTCTATCATAAGTGAAAGATATAGTACCTAAACACCTAGAGGGGGGGGGGGTGAATAGGTGACCAAATTCTTCTTAACTTTTTATGGCAGCAATCAGTTTTTAACACAGAATCTAATCTACTTTTGCACAGCAATCACACAGCATTTACAGCAAATCACAGCACACAGAAGACACACAGTTTTATAGTGGTTCCCCAAGGTTTGGGTACATCCACTTTCCCCCACCGCCTATCTAGCAGTGTACTAGATTCGGCCAAACTTCTCCACTATCTCAGAACCCAAAACTGGTTCCTACACCTCAGGCCCAAGGCCCTACAACTCAGCTTTTCCACAAAGCCTACACTCAGCCACAAAGGCCTACACTCAGCCACCAAGGCCTACACTCAGCCACCAAGGCCTACACTCAGAGATTAAACTCTCCTACCCTCAGCCTTTAAAATTACAGGCTTACAAGACTCAGATCCAAACGATCCTACAAGATAAAAATGATTACAATAATGTTAACTCAACAACTCAGAGAATAGAGAGATGAGATGTGAGTTTCTTGATGAGTTCTTGGAAGAACTCAGCTGAAATCAATCTGACATAGCTTTCTTCAAAGCTTCTTGAAAGTAGAACTCAATAAGATTGACTCCTTCTGCAGTTGATCCTTGATCTCCGCTACTTAAGATTCAGAATAAATCTGAACCCTTCTTCTCAGTCTGGTTCCAACAACTGATTTCTTGGATCGAGCTCTCTCTCTCCAACTTCTTAGATCTTCACTTGGAAAGCTAGATCTTCTTTTATAACTTGAACTTGATCAATGATCTGAACTTTATCAATCTGTCCAACCACTTTTCTGTAGACTGTATAAGCCTATTTATAGGCCTTCTTCATGGTAAGCGGCTGGTCCGGTTCATAACTATTTTCTGACAACTCTGACAGGTGCTGTAGACCGGCTGGAACGGCAGCTGTCAAGTCATCCAGTCAGTTCTTGAAAATTCTCTAACTGTCTGAAAGTGTCGAGACTTTCTGTCTTTAAGTGTCGACACCTATAGAACAAGTGTCGACACATGTTGTGTAAGTGTCGACACATGTCTACAAGGTGTCGACACAACTCCTTGTGTTGTAGATATTATATCTCGACACTGCTTCTTCTTCAAGTGTCGACACTGAAATTGAGTGTCGACACAAGTACTTGTACTTCTATAACTTGCTGAATTCTTCTAAGTGTCGACACATCACCTTTGTGTCGACACATCTTCATGTGTTGATCTTGTCAGTGTCGACACTGCTTCTTGGTGTCGACACTTGTCTTTAGTGTTGATACTTGCTGAGTGTCGACACAGCTCCTTGTGTCGACACAGCTTCTTCTGTTGAGACTTCAGCTGGGTGTCGACACATCCCCTTAGTGTCGACACTTGTACTTAGAATATTTTGTTGATCTTGCTGTTCTTCGCTAAGTGTCGACACAGCTCCATGTGTCGACACTTTCTTCAAGTGTTGAGTCTTCAGCTGAGTGTCGACACATTGTTCTGGGTGTCGACACATTCTTCAAGTGTTGACTCTTTTGTTGTGTGTCGACACATTGTTCTGGGTGTCGACACTTTCTTTAAGTGTTGACTCTTCTGTTGAGTGTCGACACATTGTTCTGGGTGTCGACACTTACACTTAGCCTCTACTAACTTTTGTTGAGTGTCGACACAGCTCCAAGTGTCGACACTTTCTGATGTAGACTCAGCTTCACTGGGTGTCGACACAACTGTTAAGTGTCGACACTATTTTACTGCACTTTTCTTCATTGAGTGTCGACACAGCTCCTTGTGTCGACACTTTCTGTCTGGTGTCGACTCTGCATCCCTGGTGTCGACACAATGACTCCAAGTGTCGACAGTGCTTGTCTGAGTGTCGACACAAGTCTTCTTAAGTGTCGACACTTTCCCTCTAGGTGTCGACACATGTACTTAGAAACTTTTTGCTTCAGTCCTGCAAATACTTAACCTGCACAAGTAACTCAAAATACATCAAATACATTTTGATGTATATCATTGAGTAGGGTGAGGCTTCTTCAAATCAGGTACATTTAAACCAATGTACCCAACAATCTCCCCCTATTTGGAGAAGTCATAACCCTTAGTCAATGATATACACCATTCATAATTTAAATTACAAAATGATGTAAAGCAGGATTATATATAGCAGGGTAAACATAAACATGTATCAATCACACATGTATTCATAGACATCATCACAGAACAAATATGAAATAGACATAGACATCATCACAGAATCAATATGAAATAGATTAACATATAACACATTGTTTTAATATCTTTCATATTCATTTTACAGAATATTTTACATCAAAAAGATTTCAAAGTAATCTTTAAGAAAATTCTAATTCTATTTCTGTTCTGGCTCCTTGATCACTATTCCTTTTCCAGCTTGAACTTTGGCTTGAACAGGAGCATCAGCAACTTCAGCATCAGCATGCTTCTTGCCTTTCAAGTCCTTTTTCTTTTGTTCTTCTGCTTTGATCTTTTGCCTTTCAAAGTAATGGTAAGGCTTAGGAAAGTACTTGCTAGGCTCCTGAGCAGTAGGAGGTAGCTTTCCCATCTTGGCCTTCCTTCTATATTGGACTATTGCCTCCTGTCTAGTCTCATGTTTTCTCCATTCAGCCTCAGAAAACCATTTGTTCCTGTCATGCACATTATCTTTGGGAGCTTTCCAGACAGTCAATATAATGTTTCTTGAGGTAGGGCTCCACTGCTCAAAGTCTGGTCTTTGTTCAGCTTGTTCCCTAAACCTCTTCTTAGACAATCTAGTCTCTTCTTCTTTCTGCAGTGCCTCTTGCATAGCTTCAGAAATTGGCTGAACAACTTTTTCAATAATGACATTGTCCTTACCCTCAGGTGGGCTATACATGGATTGTACATCTGCATGAATCATGTCAAAATCTGGAGGAGGATAGATGACTTGAGCCACTTCAGGTTGCTCTCCTCCTAGATAGGCAGGATGAATTCCAGATTCTGCCACATTATCATCATCACAAAGAGGAGGATATCCAAGAGTTGCCCTAATAGAATTTTATATCCACTTTGCATGATCAGAGCTGGCCTTGACTAACACTCTCTCCCCCTTTATGACTTCTCTTTCTATATGATCTCTGACATCATCTTTCTGAAATCTCACTTGATTATCCAAATAATTAACTCCATATTTAAAGAATGGTTTTAACCTTTGGAGTTTGTCAGTTATGATCTTTTGAGATTCTTGAATGGCAGTCTTAATAGCAGTGAGTTCTTCTTGGAATACTTTGTCAAATTCAGCTTTAACAAGAGCAGTAGAAGGTCCAGCAGCTGTGTTCTTCATTTCTGTGACAATAGCATTGTGAGATGCTGTCAAATTGTCATTCATTCTGATTTGGTTTTCAAGTACATAGCCTTGCTTCAGTGCTATATCATCTACTTGGGCTTTAATCTTCTCTTGATGAGTAGCCAAGTATACTACAACATTTCCACCCTTGTGGAAACAGTCAGTCATCTCCTTTTTATTTTGGTTCATTTCAAACCTGATAGATTTTATGTCCTGGGCTAGATCAAATTGCAATGATTTCTGCCCTTCATCCACATACGTTTCTATGGCTTTTCTATGCTCATCAAGTTTAATTTACAGTGCAACCATTAAAGCATTATAATCAAAAGTGGGAGCTGTCTGAACTATAGGCTGTGGAGCAACAGTTTGCAAAGCCTTCTTATAACTCTGGCTTCTTCTTCTGAAGACCTGAAATTTCTTCTTCTTTGCCCTTGCAATCTCCTCATCTTCAGAGGCAGATGTGCTGGCAATTTCTACCCTCTCCTTAGGGCTTGGAGGCCTCTCAGTCTGCACATCTGGTGCTGTCTCAGGTTCTTACCTTACAGGCTCTTCCAGAATTTGCATGTGCTCCCCCTCAACTGGAGCATTCTTTCCTTCAGCAGCAGTAGTTTCTTTTCCAAAGTCTTCTTGATCTAGATTTAATAAAAGATCTTCCATGGTATACTCTTGTGGAGACTGAGCTGGAGAAATTCTGGCCTCTTCAACCACTGGATCAGATACAACTTCTACAACAACAGATGTGTCTTCTATAACAACATCTGGAACTTTACTATCAGTCTGTGGTGGCTGATAAATATCAGACAAATCAGTATCCTCTAAAGGAAAAACTAAAGCATTAAGCTCATTGATTACCTCTAGGATTGTGGTTGTAGCTTGCTCACTTTCCAGTATAGTGGGTTCATCTACAACTGGAAGCTCCCCCTGGATTTCAACAACCTCTTGAGGAGCTGGAGACTTCACAGCAGGCTCTTCTTCATTCTCATCAGGTGAGAAGACAACTTGTTCTTCACTGTCAGAGCTGCTAGTGGACACTTGAGCCACTGGAGCAGTTTTCCTCTTCTTCTTTGGTGGAATTTCCTTCTCAGAAGTGATCTTCTCAGGTGTTGGCATCTCTTTTGACAACACCCTGTCCCATCTAGAGAATATTCTCAGATCTATTTTCCTCATATGATTTATTTTACTTCCAGCAGCCTGACTCATAACTTCAGGTATAACACCTGCTAGGTAAAGACTTAAAATTCTGCCCAGGTTGGGCTTCTTCAGGCTTTCCTTGATTTTCTCAAACACTACCATAGACCAGTCAGTTTGTAGAGAGAAGATTATCCTTGTCATAATACTAAACATATAGACAGACACTCTGTCATGCCCTCCTGGCTTGCTTAATATTACCTTTCCAACAATTTCAGAAAGGAATTTCCCTTGACTGTTCATTCCTTTTCTATTGAAAACTGAACCAATCTTCATTTTAGAATCTAGTCCACACCAGGTTAGAGCTTCCTTGGTCTTTGAAGCAGTAACCTCAGCTTCCTCTTTAGTTCTTGGCAACTGAAGTACCTTTCTCAGACTTTTTGGTGAAATCTTAACCTTTGCTCCATGAACTCTGGATTTGATCTTGTATCCAGATTCGTCCACTTCAGCTCCATTGAGGAATTCCAGTACCTCTTTCTTCTATATTTTAGTAGGTTCAGAAACAAGATATTCTAACCCTGAATCTGCTACTAGGGTTACGACAGTCTTGATTTCTTGGTCGGCATCATCAAAAGCATTCTGCACCAGCTCGTAGCCTTCGTTGACGTTCTCCTCTAGCTTAGGTGTCATTAGGGTTTGAAGAATTTGTCTTGAGAGAAGAGAGGTGTCGACACAAAAGGATGGTCTCGAAACTTTTGAAAGTGTGTCGACAGACTAAGACAAAACCCTATTTATACCTTTCTAATTTTGAAGATGAAAAGGCGGGCAGCTAACTTAAATTGTGTCGACACTGGCAATAAGTGTCGACACTGACTTATAATGTCTCGACACCTATGTGTCGACATAAGTTTTAGTCAACATATATATGTGTCGACACTTGGTTATGTGTCGACACCACTTAACTCGACACATAGTCGAGACTTTACTTAGAAAATTCTGAGTAAATACTAAGTGTTGACACCACTTTGGATGTGTCGACACCTACTTGTCATGTGTCGACACTAATATTCTGAAGTGTCGACACCAACTTCCTAGATGTGTCGACACCTTTTTCCTGAAGTGTCGACACCACTATTCTGTGTCGACACATAGATTTCTGTGTGTCGACACCTTTTTACTTAGCCATATCCAATTCTATAAACTTACTCTAAGTTTATCATTTCTAGTTCAATTTTAAACCTATTGAACTTAGCTTCTTCTAGGGGCTTAGTATACATACAAGCTAGTTGATTATCAGTTTTAACATATTCTAGTAAAATATCTTCTTTCTCTACATGCTCCCTAAGAAAATGATATTTTATCTCAATATGTTTAGTTCTACTATGGGAAACAGGATTATGTGCAATTGAAATAGCACTTGTAGAATCACAGAAGAGTGGAGTTCTACTTACCTGAAATCCATAGTCCTCAAGCTGATGTTGTATCCACAGAATTTGAGCACAGCAACTTCCTGCAGCCACATACTCTGACTCTACAGTGGAGATAGCCACACTTGTTTGCTTCTTGCTACTCCATGAAATTAGTCTTCCATCTAGGAATTAACAGGTTCCAGTAGTGCTTTTTCTATCTTCGTTGCATCCTACAAAGTCTGCATCTGAATAACCTGTTAGTTCAAAATCCCTATTCCTAGGGTACCAGAGGCCTAGATAGGGAGTGCTCTTTAGATATCTCAATATTCTTTTGACTGCTGTCAAATGAGACTCTTTAGGGCAGGCTTGATACCTTGCACAGACACATGTAGCATACATGATATCTGGTCTACTTGCAGTCAAGTATAATAGGGAGCCAACTATCCCTCTATGCAAGGTCTCATCTTTAGGTTTCTCTGCATCATCCTTGCTAAGAGACATACTTGACCCCATAGGAGTCTTCATGGTACTGGATGAATCCATATCATACTTCCTTATGAGTTCTAGGGTGAACTTGGACTGACATATGGATAAACCATTCTCAGTCTGTTTAACTTGGAGACCCAAGAAAAACTTTAGCTCTCCCATACTACTCATCTCAAATTGACCTTGCATAAGTTTTACAAACTTTTTGCAAAGGCTGCTTTCAGTAGACCCAAATATAATGTCATCTACATATATTTGGACTAGTATAACTTTGCCTCTAGATTCCCTAAGGAATAGAGTCTTATCTATTTTCCCCCTTGAGAACTTGTTCTCAATGAGAAAACTAGATAGGGTTTCATACCAAGCCCTAGGGGCTTGCTTTAACCCATATAAAGCTTTCCTAAGTCTATAGACATGATTAGGTAGAGTTGAATCAACAAAACCTGATGGCTGTTCCACATAGACTTCCTCTTTTAGATTACCATTCAGAAATGCTGACTTGACATCCATTTGGTAAACTTTGAATCCTTGATAGGTTGCATAGGCCAGGAACATCCTTATGGCTTCCAGTCTGGCTACTGGAGCAAAGGTTTGATCAAAGTCAATACTTTCTTCCTGTCTATATCCTTTAGCAACCAATCTTGCTTTATTCTTAATGATGACCCCTTGTTCATCCATCTTATTCCTGTAGATCCACTTGGTTCCTATTATATTGTGGTCTTTAGGTTTAGGAACAAGTTCCCAGACCTTGCACCTCTTGAACTGATTAAGCTCTTCTTGCATTGCTTCAGTCCATTGTGGATCTAGTATGGCTTCTTCAAACTTCTTTGGTTCAACTTGAGATAGAAAACTGGAGTAGATTGCTGCATTCAGATTTCTGCTCCTTGTTTGTACTCCTTGTCTTGGATCTCCAATAATCTGCTCTACTGGATGATCTCTAAGATGCCTATTGGCTGGAGGCATCCTAACTTCTGGTTGAACCTCTTCAGTTCCTTCATCTTGCTGCACTCCTTGTACTTCTTCTGCAATTGGTACATGTAGTTCTCCCCCTGGACAACAGCCATTGTCTTCTACTTGCTGTCTTGTAGTAGGTACTCCTTCTATAGTAAGCTTATCCATCTTCTTTGTTAAACCTGTGGGGCTGCATACACTACTAGACAACTCATTGTTAATAAGTTTAGTCTCATCAAATACTACATGTACAGATTCTTCTACAACTTATGTAGACAAGTTGTAGACTCTATAAGCCTTACTGTTGTTGCTGTACCCAACAAAAATTCCCTCTTGGGACTTGGCAGCAAACTTAGTCAAGTAAGACTTTCCATTGTTAAGTATGAAGCATTTGCAACCAAAGATCCTGAAGTAGGATAGGTTTGGTTTCCTGCCTTTCACAACCTCATAGAGGGTCTTGTTTAGGCTTTTAGTGATGGTAGCCCTATTTATAACATGGCATGCAGTGTTAACTGCTTCAGCCCAGAACTATTCTGGCAGTGATGTATCACTTAATATGGTCCTACCAGCCTCAATCAAGGTCCTATTCTTCCTCTCAGCAATGCCATTTTACTGAGGTGTTCTATGTGAAGAAAATTCTTGAAATATCCCAAATTCTTCGCATAGTTTTGTCATGCTATCAGACTGAAATTCAGTACCATGGTCACTTCTAATCTTGACCACTATACTGTCAAGTTCATTCTGAATTTGCTTGACAAAGCTATGGAAGACAGTAGGTGTTTCAGATTTCTATCGTAAGAAGAACACCCAAGAAAACCTTGAGTAGTCATCTACAACTACAAAGGTATAGACCTTCCTACCTAAGCTGTGAACTGGCATTGGACCAAAGAGATCCATGTGCAAGAGGTATAAACACCTCACAGCATCTTTGTTTTCTATGCTTCTAAAGATGGATCTAGTCTGCTTGCCCTTTTGACAAGATGAGCAAATACCATCTTTAACACACTTAACTTGAGGACCATTCCTCACTAACTCTTTGTTAAAGAGTTTGTCAATAGTCTTGTAGTTAAGATAGGCTAGCCTCTTGTGCCATTTGACACAATGAGAGACTGTCTCATCAGCTACAAGGCACACTGGAGAACCATTGTTCTCAACCATAATGTCTAAGCAATAGACATTCCTTTTCCTATAACCAGTCAAAATGATCTCTTGATCAGTTGACCTCTTGATATGACAACCATTTTTAACAAATGAGATGTCATACACTACATCACTTAATTGACTTATACTTATTAGGTTGTGTTTCAACCCTTTAACATAAGTCACTTGAGTAATGGTAACCAAGTTACTAGAAATGTTACCAAATCCTTTGATGATTCCTTTTTCAGAACCACCAAAGGTGACTTTTGGACCATCTTTGATTGGAATGTAGTCCCTTAGTAATCCTCTAGTTCCAGTCATATGTCTGGAACATCCACTGTCCAAGTACCATGTTGGGGCATGGCCACTTGGACTCACCTGCAAAACAGATTAATGAACCTTAGAACCCAAAGAATTCTTGGGTCCTTGGAACTTGTTAGTTTGCAACCTGACAAACCTACCTACTGGTTTTCCAATAGGTAGTTTGCTACTAACTTTGGCACTAGCATTGTGCCAACAATCCATGGCAAAGTGGCCTATCTTGCCACAACACCAACACTCAAACTTATTGTACCTTTGCTTAGGTACAGTCTTAGTTGTTTTATCCACAACTGGCTTGTTGAGTGTTGGGGCTTTGCCCTTGGACTTGGACTGGACAGTCCTTGCAGGTTTAATAAAACCCAGTCCAGCCTTGCCTTTGTGATGAACAAATTCATCAATTAAAGGTAGGACTGACTTAGGTTTAGAAAACCTAGCAACAAGCTCTCTCTCCTTCTGAAGATTAATCTCCAGACTCTTGATTTGATCATTTTTAAATGATATAGTTCCCATCTGAATCAATGTTATGTGCTTCAGTCTGGCTATCTCATTAAGCTTTTGATCAAAAGACTTCTCAAAATCAGTTGCCATAGCTTTGAGATTAGCAATTTCCTTTGCCTGACTTTTGGCTAGGGACTTGCTCTTCTTATAAGCTTGCAACAGACTTTATATTCATCTATCAGCTGATGAATATCTTCTTTAGACTCAGATGCACTCTCATCATTTGATGATGATGAATCTGATTCTGTACTGGCACAAGAAACTGAACTTAAAGTTGAACTTTGTACCTTACTGGGTCCTGGCTGCTCCAGGATTTTGTCACTTTTTGTCAATGTCATTAGCCCTTGGCATTGACTGTCTTCTTGCTCATATATAGAATTCATAATCTGCATGAACTCTTCTTCTTCTTCTTCAGCAAACAGCCCTATGTATGCCTTAGCATCTGACTCAGTTTCTGAAGAAGAAATATCTGACAGAGTCTTCTCCTTTTTGGCAACAAATGACTTTTCTTTCTTGCCTTTGAAATGAGTCTTCTTTTTGTCACTAGACTCCTTTCTCTTTTCTGGACAATCTGCAACAACATGGCCTTGTCTATTGCAGCAATAACACACTATTTTTTGAAACAGTTGCCTTGCTAGATTTAGTCCTCTTCCTGTCCTTCTTTGAAGCCTTTTTATTCTGATAAAAGTCTTCTTTTCCCTGTGAAGTAGAAGGCCTTGACCTCCACTGTTTCTTCTTCAAGAACTTCTGAAAATGTCTAGTGAAGGCAGCAAAGTCCTCATCACTTTCACTGCTTTCAGATTTTGTGCTGACTGACTCATCTGACTCTGATTCAACTACCTTTGGAGGTGGAGTTGGTGACTTACTCCTGTACTTTCTGGGGGCTTCTGTCTTGAAAGCTACTGTTCTTTCCTTATGTTCATTTCTTGTTGATTTCTCCTCCTCTTTCCTCACTGTCAACTGCATTTCATAAGACAATAATTTGCCAAACAGTGTAGGTGGAGGAATTTCTCCCAACTTAGCCATTTCTCTAATGGCACAGATCTTGGTGTCCCAATCTTTAGTTAGGGACCTTAGAAACTTGTCATTGAGTTCATAATTACCGAACTCTCTTCCATAGGACATGAGTTCATTCACTATCCTATAGAACTTCTTATAGCACTCAGTTATGCTATCACCCTTTCCTTGTCTAAAACTTTCATACTCTTGATTTAGCAAGGATTTTCTGTCTTGCCTTACTTCTTCAGAACCCTCCATATACACAATAAGAGTATCCCACATCTATTTGGCTGTCTTACAGTGTATTAGATTCTGAAAAGTTGCATCATCTATGGCACTCACTATAATGTTTTGAGCCCTTTTGTCCATGGTGGCTAGGACAATCTCATCCTTTGTCATTTCAGAGAAATCCTTTGGTGTTCTCTGATTTGCATCTAAAACTGATATCTTCATGGGCACATATGGTCCTTCTTGTACTGTGATGTAAATCCTGGGGTCTGAGGCTTCCATAAACAGCCTCACCCTTTCCTTCCATATCCCAAAGATCTCTTTCCTACATATGGGTAATTTCATGGATCCCAATTCCTTGTGATTTTCAGTGGAACCCATGGTTCTTGATTTTCTTGAATCTGTAATTTGACTTAGACTGAATCTGCCAATAGGATCTCCTCAGACTGTTAGTCCTTTTTGAGGAACCTGGCTCTGATACCACTTGAAAGATATAGTACCTAAACACCTAGAGGGGGGGGGGGTGAATAGGTGACCAAATTCTTCTTAACTTTTTATGGCAGCAATCAGTTTTTAACACAGAATCTAATCTACTTTTGCACAGCAATCACACAGCATTTACAGCAAATCACAGCACACAGAAGACACACAGTTTTATAGTGGTTCCCCAAGGTTTGGGTACATCCACTTTCCCCCTTCGCCTATCTAGAAGTGTACTAGATTCGGCCAAACTTCTCCACTATCTCAGAACCCAAAACTGGTTCCTACACCTCAGGCCCAAGGCCCTATAACTCAGCTTTTCCACAAAGCCTACACTCAGCCACAAAGGCCTACACTCAGCCACCAAGGCCTACACTCAGCCACCAAGGCCTACACTCAGAGATTAAACTCTCCTACCCTCAGCCTTTATAATTACAGGCTTACAAGACTCAGATCCAAAGGATCCTACAAGATAAAAATGATTACAATAATGTTAACTCAACAACTCAGAGAATAGAGAGATGAGATGTGAGTTTCTTGATGAGTTCTTGGAAGAACTCAGCTGAAATCAATCTGACTTAACTTTCTTCAAAGCTTCTTGAAAGTAGAACTCAATAAATTGACTCCTTCTGCAGTTGATCCTTGATCTCCGCTACTTAAGATTCAGAATAAATCTGAACCCTTCTTCTCAGTCTGGTTCCAACAACTGATTTCTTGGATGGAGCTCTCTCTCTCCAACTTCTTAGATCTTCACTTGAAAAGCTAGATCTTCTTTTATAACTTGAACTTGATCAATGATCTGAACTTTATCAATCTGTCCAACCACTTTTCTGTAGACTGTATAAGCCTATTTATAGGCCTTCTTCATGGTAACCGGCTGGTCGGGTTCATAACTGTTTTCTGACAACTCTGACAGGTGCTGTAGACCGGCTGGAACGGCAGCTGTCAAGTCATCCAGTCAGTTCTTGAAAATTCTCTAACTGTCTGAAAGTGTCGAGACTTTCTGTCTTTAAGTGTCGAACCTATAGACCAAGTGTCGACACATGTTGTGTAAGTGTCGACACATGTCTACAAGGTGTCGACACAACTCCTTGTGTTGTAGATATTATATCTCGACAATGCTTCTTCTTCAGGTGTCGACACTGAAATTGAGTGTCGACACAAGTACTTGTACTTCTGTAACTTGTTGAATTCTTCTAAGTGTCGACACATCACCTTTGTGTCGACATATCGTCATGTGTTGATCTTGTCAGTGTCGACACTGCTTCTTGGTGTCGACACTTGTCTTTAGTGTTGATACTTGCTGAGTGTCGACACAGCTCCTTGTGTCAACACAGCTTCTTCTGTTGAGACTTCAGCTGGGTGTCGACACATCCCCTTAGTGTCAACACTTGTACTTAGAATATTTTGTTGATCTTGCTGTTCTTCGCTAAGTGTCGACACAGCTCCATGTGTCGACACTTTCTTCAAGTGTTGAGTCTTCAGCTGAGTGTCGACACATTGTTCTGGGTGTCGACACTTTCTTCAAGTGTTGACTCTTTTGTTGTGTGTCGACACATTGTTCTGGGTGTCGACACTTTCTTTAAGTGTTGACTCTTCTATTGAGTGTCGACACATTGTTCTGGGTGTCGACACTTACACTTAGCCTCTGCTAACTTTTGCTGAGTGTCGACACAGCTCCAAGTGTCGACACTTTCTGATGTAGACTCAGCTTCACTGGGTGTCGACACAACTGTTAAGTGTCGACACTGTTTTACTGCACTTTTCTTCATTGAGTGTGGACACAGCTCCTTGTGTCGACACTTTCTGTCTGGTGTCGACTCTGCATCCCTGGTGTCGACACAATGACTCCAAGTGTCGACACTGCTTGTCTGGGTGTCGACACAAGTCTTCTTAAGTGTCGACACTTTCCCTCTGGGTGTCGACACATGTACTTAGAAACTTTTTGCTTCAGTCCTGCAAATACTTAACCTGCACAAGTAACTCAAAATACATCAAATACATTTTGATGTATATCATTGAGTAGGGTAAGGCTTCTTCAAATCAGGTACATTTAAACCAATGTACCCAACAATAAGCTCATCTTTGACTTTAGAAATGGACTAGTCTATGCAAGCCTTTATTGATGTGGTTTGTTCATCCAATAGAGAATTTATAGATCTAAGGAGTGAGTCATCTAGATTTATTGATCTCTCAGCCAACAGGATAGAAGGAATGACCTCATCCAGAGTAGAGACTTGTGAATGCTCCCCCTCAACTTCAGCATTATCTTTTGGAGGAGCATCATTCTTGTCCAACACTGTATCTGCAGCCATATCTGACTCATCATCTTTAACTAATTCAACATCATCCCCTATAGAGACATGAACATTATCTGAATTAACCAGTATATCAGTATAAATGATAGTTATATCAGCATCAATACTTAAGTCAGCAACATTACCTGTAGGAGTAGTGGCATCTGTAGCAGCCACAATTCTTGTAACCATGTAATCAAGAGCTGGCTCATCTATTAGCCCAAGCTCCCCCTTAGAAGGCGCATTCACCTCTTCTGGTATAGATCATTTTAAGTAATTTTCAAGATCTTGCGATGGGTCAATGAACTCTTCTTTATCATTTGGCATATCTGGTGCAGCACATACTGCAGGAATGTTCTCAGACTCATGAGTAGCATGGATTTTATCAACATGCTCTCTACCAATTTTACTCCTCTCTGAGTCTAGAGGAACATGTATGCTAACAGAAGATTGACTGGGGTCAATATCAACTTGAAGTACAACATCTGCAGAAGATTAAGACTCTGTGTCATAACCTGAACTAGAAGAATTGGCAGACCCAACTATCTCCTTCCCTTTGTCCTTGGACTGGCCTTTACCTCAGAAGGTTGACTCATTGGAAGAAATCTTGTAAATTTGTCCAAGGTCTTTATGTCCATACTTTTGAGATAGTGGATCTTAACACATTGTTTCTGGTACAAGATGTCAGGATAGGTGTTGATTAGAAATAGAGATAGTATTCTACACATATTAGGTGTCAGTCAACTAATCTTTGGAAGATGATGTTTGTACATGAGGTCTGCTTGTGCAGAATTATCCTTATGATAATCTCAAACATTGGTTTGGAGATTTTGTCATGAGACCCAGGTTTGCACAATATGGCTTTCCCAACAATATCAGCCACTAACTTGTCTCTTTGGTTAAAAAATTTCCTTCTTAGTGATCCAACTTATGCATCACTGTACTCACACCATTTCAGTGCTTTATGGCTTATTCTTCATCACTGGCAGTGGAGAGAAATTGAAGGGCCTTAGCCAATTTTCTTGGAGTAATCTTTGTCTTCATCCCTCCAATCTTAGATTTTAGTGATATCTTGGAAGGGGAAAGTTTAATATTTGAGAAGAATTCCAAGCACTCATCTCTCAGAATGGTGGAAGGTTCAAAAATAATGTATTTCAAACATAGGGCATCAAACATCTGAATCACTACTCGAATTTCTATTGAAGCATGCACGAAGCCATTCTGGATGATCTCATACCCTTCTTGCAGATCTTTTGAATATTTTGGCGCCATTAAAGATGGAAGTCGAGACACTGAGAAGGGTTTGGGTCTCGATGACTAGTAAAGAGATTAGGGTTTAAAGTCTTTCGATTTACCGTGTATTTAAATATATTTGAGATTTAAAACTTAAAGGGATGACCTGGATTCTTAAATTGACAGGTTTGACATTTAAAATGAGTTGATTTAATTTTAGATGACCCGTCTCAGTGGATACGCTAAGGCAGTGTAATAATGTGCTGGGACAGGGTAATTCATATAACTATGGGAACCGCCGAGACTGTCTCAATGGTCCCAGCAGTTCAGTTGTATCTTTCTCAGCTGATCTCAGTGATTTTTCAGTGAATAATGTAAAACCATGTTTAATATGCATTAACAGTTATTTTTACCACTTTATAAATAAATTAGGACTAAAGGTGGTTAACCTAACATGCTGATAAAGTTCTTTTAGTAGCTAACCAATTTGGTAATTCAACTGATAGTTAACCTAGCTAGTTACAGTGATTAACATCTATCTATATAACAACATGGCAGATTGATTTCATTATGAATTGAAAACATAGATATAGACAAGTAGATCTATAACTGAAACACTAAATGCACATGAGTCATTCAACATTAAGCATTTCTAACTCAATTTTGAAAGAAATGAATTTAGCCTCATCCAATGGCTTCGTGAAGATATCAACAACTTGATTGTTAATTGAGACAAATTCAAGGCAAATGTCTTCACTTTCTACGTGGTCTCTAATAAAGTGATATCTATTTTTTATATGCTTAGCCCTACTATGTGAGACAGGATTCGAAGCATTAGAAATTGCATTGGATGAGTCATAATATAAGGGTGAATAACTTACCTTGAGATTGTAGTCATCTAGTTGATATTGTATCCACAGAAGTTGTGCACAACAGCTCCCTACAGAATTATACTCTGACTCAACACTGGATATAGTCACACTGGTCTACTTCTTGTTACTCCATATAATCAGCCTTCTTCCTAGGAATTGACAAGTTCTGCTTGTGCTTTTCCTATCTTCTTTGCAACCTGCAAAGTCTGCATCTGAATAGTCATTTAGTTCAAAATCATTATTTTTAGGGTACTAAAGGCCAAGATGTTGGCTGCCCTTAAGATATCTCAAAATCATCTTTGCATCTGAGTAGTGAGATTCCTTAGGGCATGCTTGGTACCTACCACAAGCACATGTTGCATACATAATATCTGGCCTATTAGCAGTCAAATATAGCACGGATCTAATGATACATTTGTACATGGATTCATCAAAAGCCTTGCCCTTCTCATCCTTGTCTAGGGAAATATTGGACCCATTGGAGTTCTCATGGTGGAAGCTAATTCCATCCCAAATTACTTAATAAGTTCCCTAATGTACTTTATTTGAGAGATAAAAATCCATCCATTAGACTGTTTCACTTGGAGGCCTAAGAAGTACTTGAGCTCTCCCATACTTCTCATCTCAAACTCCCTATGCATAAGGTTAGCAAATCTTTTGCAAAGATTATCATCAGTTGACGCAAATATTATGTTATCCACATAAATTTAGATTAGGAGACACTTGCCCTTTATTTCCCTAAGAAACAATGTGTTATCTATCTTTCCCCTTAAGAATTTGTTTATGATGAGAAAGGTAGACAAGGTTTCATACCAAGCTCTTGAAGCTTGCTTTAACCCATATAAAGCTTTCTTTAATTTACAAACATGATCTACAAGAGTAGGATGTACAAAACCTAAGGGTTGCTCCACATATACCTCTTCCATGAGATTCTCATTCAAGAATGCTGACTTGACATCCATTTGGTAGACTTTGAATCTCTTGTGTGCAGCATAGGCAAAGAACATCCTTATTGCCTCTAACCTTATAACTGGGGCAAAGGTTTGGTCAAAGTCTATTCCCTCTTCTTGCATATAGCATTTGGCAACCAGTCTTGCTTTATTTTTTTATGACTGTCCCATTCTCATCAAGCTTGTTCCAGTAAATCCACTTGGTGCCAATAATGTTATATCTAAGTGGCTTTTGCACCAACTTTCATACCTTGCATCTTTTATCCATAGTAGCAAGTGTTACTTCATCGCTAGTCATTTCTATGTCAGTCTTGGGCACTCTTAAGTTAGGATCAATGGTGGAGGCCTTTTGGCAGATAAAATGTAACACCTCCGTCCGTCACATGAAATATAACAGAAGGTCCGGTCGGGGCCCGATGCCATATTCCACAGACAGTCGGGGACATTACTTATGAATATCAAAACCAGTATACGCATCCTAACTCAGAGTATTCTAGCGGAAGCATTCAGGATTAAATTTGAACTCATTAGCCATGAATGTCCACTATATATATAAACCACCATATTTATATATATCCCACAAGAATGTATACAAATTACACCAAAGTGTTTGGCTTTAAGGCCTTACAAGTTGTCTTCATGAGTGTGGATTACATACATCAGCACGCAGTCCGGCCACACATAAAGATCACAACACACTTTTATTTCATTGGCCTTCGAGGGACAGTATAGTAGCAGCAGTAGCAGTAAGGGCTTCAACCCACTATTTTCCGCTCAGCTCTCCAGTACCTACATGGGGATAATCCATCGCGATGGTGACAAACAAAGCAACGGTCAACATTCAGCTGACCAATTTATAACGAACCTACCACTTACCCGGAGCAGCGGTATTCCTTCCCTGTAGGCATAGCATTTCACAAGCAGATATATCACAAGAACGTACACTCACGCACAGTTCAACATATCACAAACGAATGCCTCAGCGGCCAAACGTTCCGTGCACTCAGGGCACATATTCGGTGTGTTGAAGTATCAGGCCCCACCACCGTTCCCAACGGCAAACTTGAGCATTACGCTCCACGGCCTATAGCGGGAGACTTTAGTCTTAATGGCACGCAGACCTAAGACTCTCATTATGTGTTAGAACGAATGCCCAATAACCCGGGCAACTCAAGTTGACAATCATAATGCGGAGACAGATCAACCTTTATCCGTTGCTCAAATTGCCACAAATGAAGCACGTCGGCTTCTCCCTAATCCGTTCGGCATGAAGCCTTTTAAGAGCCCATAGCTCACAATATCCACAACGTCCACCAAGGACTAGTTTCATAATCAAAAGGGGAGTTAATGCCAACATTCATCACAATCGCATGGCAGAATCCACAGAACTCTCTTTCTGCGCCCAAACTCAACCCAAACGCTGCAGCAACCTGCAGTGCCCGAAAATTAGTCTTTCGTATCACAAATAGCTCTCTATGAGCTATCACCGTCGGCGACACCCACTGTCACCCGAAGATACTAATAGTTTCCACAAATGTAATTTCACCTGGGTATTTTCCTGGAGATCCTCTCCGGTACTTCTGTTACTCCAATTCGCTGGCATAACCCACAGATTCCGTAAAATAATCGTTTATATGCGGAGTCTTCTCCGGTTCACAAAATAAAGCATCACCAATCCAGACCAACCTATCCCGATGGGCTTCATACAGTATGCCTATTCTGTACTACACATTTCTGGATCTATATGTAAGACCTTTTGGGGATATCAAGCATCAACCCAATGGAAATCCCTCAATATTCCACCTTTTGGTGGGGGAAATCCATGCATATGCCAAATTAAGGACTTAACATATCAAAAGAAGAAGATTGTTATCCTTGAAGATCTCTTTAGATTCATGACCGTGATCTATGATCCGGATGGAATTGATTGCGACAACTTCCCCTCCATGGATCTACCGTCGACTAGCGATTCCAATCACAAGCAAACCTTGGATCAACCTTCACACAAGCTCATGGACGTTCCTCCTATTCCCTTTCTAGAAGTACAACAGAGAAAGGATATGAGAAGATGAGAATAAAATCTCAAGTCCATCCTTATACAAAAGCTATTGTCGTACGGTAACTACTACTACTGCGCGATAATTTAGACGGTAACCGCTTTGACCAGTTAGCGCCGCTATCAGAGCTAGTGCCCCGCGATAACACTTTAACGCTTAGCGGTAAACCATTCGATGTTCGTCGAGCGATTAGCACAGCGCGGTAACTCCTACTGCCTAGCGTTAGCGCGCTCGACGATTATTCGACAGCGTTGAGTGCTCAAAAGTGTTGAGTGGTCAAAAGCGTTGAGTGGCTACCGCGGCATGCTAGCTTCGCGGTACCCAACCTGAGCGCTATGTCTTTTAAATCACTGAGCTACCTCCTGCGATAAGACTATCATGGTGCGTTATCCCCTAATGACCACTACACCTTTTTGGGGTGTTACAATCCCCCCTTAGAAAAATTTCATCCCGAAATTTGCATATGGCACCAAAAAACAGCAACTAGTAACAACTTTGTTACAACAAATAGTTTCTACTCAACAAAACCAAATGTTACAACCTTTTAGTTAAATAACTCGGGATATTCCGCACGCATGGTCTTCTCCCACTCTCATGTCAGCTCTTCACGGCCATAGTTGTCCCACCTAACTTTGACCATCTCCATTATCTTATTCCGCAACTGCTTAACTACTATATCCTCGATTCGAATGGGCCCAACTTTCGTCGTTAGCCCAGATTCGAACAGTATGCGATCATTCGCAATCACTTGAGTTGGATCCTTCACGGCTTTTCAAAGCACTGATATGTAGAACACATCATGCAATCCACTCAATTCCTTTGAAAGAGATAGCCGATAGGCAGCTTCTCCAACTCGTTCCACTACTTCAAATGTGCCAAGATACCTTGGACTCAGCGTTTTCAAGCGTCGAATCCTGGATACGCCTTTAAATGACTTAATATTCAGATATACCAATTCTCCAACCGCGAACTCAACGTTTTGGTGCTTGGCGTTATAATACTTTGCCTGCCGGTCTTTGGTTATTAAAAGCCTCTACCAAATAGTGTGTATTATCGAATTAGCTTCTTCGACTTCCTTACGCTTGTGCAACTTAGATTTGCCTTTTTTCTACCCAAGTTAACGGTGTACGACACTTCCTACCATACAAAGCTTCAAAAGGCGCCATATTTAAAATCGCTTGATAGCTATTATTGTAGGCAAACTCTACCATATAGAGATGCTCTTCCCATCTCTTCCGGAATTCCAAGGCGCACATTCAGAGCATATCTTCCATCGTTCAGTTGGTCCTTTCAGTTTGGCCATCCGTTTGTGGATGAATGGCCGTACTGAATGTTAACTTTGTCCCCAACAACTGATGGACTAGTCTCCAATCATTCGAAGTGAAGCGCCCGTCTCGATCACTTACGATGCTACGGGGAACACCGTGCAATCATAGTATTTGTTCAACATAAAGCTTAGCCAAAACTTCCACGGAATCGTCCCTCTTTTCGGAATGAAGTGAGCCACTTTAGTCAACCGGTATACGATCACCCAAATCGAATCGTTACCGTATTGAGATCACGACAAACCATGCACAAAATCCATCGAAATATCATCAAACTTCCATTCTGGAATAGGTAGCGACTTTAGGAAATCTCCAGGCTTCTGACATTCAGCTTTCACTAAGGCACAAGTTTAACATTTAGCCACGTAGAGTGCTATGTATTTCTTCATGCACGGCCACCAGAACAGCTTCTTCATATCTTTATACATTTTTGTGCTCCCTGGGTGAATTGAATATTTAGTGAAGTGAGCTTCATACATCAACTCATCTCTTAACTTACCCATCTTCGGGACGCACAAACGACCATCGTTTCTCAAAAGGCCGTCATCCCAGGAGAATTGGCCATTTACTCCGTCCACTGCATAGCGTTGTAAACTTTCATCAAGTTCCGTTGCTTGCCGAACCGTGTCTGCAAGGTCATACTGTACCTCCGTCCAGGCCAAGCACACACTTGATGTGGAATTCTTGTCAACACAAGAAATCTCTAATGCTTCCAACTCCTGAATCAAACGCTCATCATGCATCTGTAACCAAGTTTCCCTTACTGGAGTCCTCCGACTTAGGGCATCTGCGACCATGTTTCCCTTCCCGGGAGTATAATGTATTTGAAAGGTGTAGTCCCCAAGGAACTTCATCCACCTTCGTTGTCGCATGTTCAGATCCTTCTGATCCAACAAATATTTTAGGCTCTTATGGTCCGTGAATATATCAACCTTCACGCCATATACATAATGACGCCACAGTTTAAGTGCAAAAATCATCGCCAACAACTCCAAGTCGTGGACGACATAGTCCCGCTCATGCACTTTCAACTAGCGTGAGCCATAAGCCATTACCTTGCCAAACTGAAGAAGAACGTAGCCTAAGCCGCTCCCTAAAGCATCACTATAAATTTCAAAGCTGCTCGTACCACATGGCGACGTCAAGATGGGCATCGTGGTCAAGAGACTTTTCAGCTCTTCAAAAGCTCGCGCGCACTCCGGTGTCCAAACGAACTTTTGATCCTTCCTCGTGAGTGTGGTAAGCTGCAAAGCAATCTGTGAGACGTTTTCTACGAAACGACTGTAGTAGCCGCAGTCCAAGGAAACTCCTGACTTCGACCACAGAAGACAACACTGGCCACTCCCGTATGGCTTTTATCTTTGACGGATCCACCGCAATGCCCTCTCCACTCACCACATGGCCAAGAAAAGCTGCTGGCGACAGCCAAAACTCACACTTTGAGAATTTGGCATGGAGCTTATTTCGCCTCAGGGTGTGCAACACCATCCGTAAATGGTTCGTATGATCTTCTTCAGATTGAGAGTACACCAAGATGTCATCAATGAAGACGATCACAAACAAATCCATGTACTCTCGAAATATTCAATGCATTAAGTCCATGAACACCGAGGGCACATTACATAACCCAAATGACATTACAGTGAACTCATAATGCCAGCAGCATGTTCCAAACGCTGTCTTGGGAATGTCACCTTCCTGAATCCTCAGCTGGTAGTAACCCGACTTCAAGTCTCGTTTAGAATAGACGGTTGATCCCACTAGCTGATCAAACAAGTCATCGATTCGAGGAATTGGATACTTGCTCTTCTCTGTCAGCTTATTTAACTCGCGATAGTCGATGCACAACCAGAAGCTACCATCCTTCTTTTTCACAAAGAGAACAGGTGCACTCCAAGGTGACATACTTGAGCGTATATAACCCTGTTCCAATAATTCTTGTAGTTGCACTTTCAGTTCTGTCATTTTCTTTGGCGCAACTCGATATGACGAGCGGGCCACAGGTTTTGCACCTGGCACCAACTCAATCGAGAAATCAATCTCCCGCTATGGTGGTAACCCCGGAAGCTCCTTCGGAAACAAATCAGCATACTCTGAAACAATCAGAACATCACTCACAGTGACCTTTGGCTCAACAGCCTCAATAAGCGTGAAGAACAACTCTGTGCCTTTCTGAACAGCTTGGATGACTTGGAGAGTAGACATCAACGTCCTGATCGATCCTCACATACCAACAAATGTCATCTATCGCTCGGTGCTCTGCCACAGTGTGACTTCCTTTAAATTATAATTTATATAGGCACACTACTCCGAGAGCCAGTCCATATCAAAGATCACAACAAATTCCGATATCGGCAGCATAGATGCTTCCAATCCGAAATCCCGACTTTCTATCCGTACCTCCACAAAGCAAGCTCTATCCGCATGCACCACACATCCGTTTGGTAATAATACTTTCACACTACCTGCCACCATACGAATCGGCACACTGATCCGTTACACGAAGTCCACAGATAGAAACGAATGTGAAGCACCCGTATCAAACAGTGCTCTCGCCGGATAGTCTCGAATCAGGACAAAGCCTACGACAAACACATCATACAAAATCTACATAAAAGGTATGAAGTACCAAAAACAATAACAAAGTATCTTAACTCGTACCTGTGACGACGTCACTTTGCTTTATGGCCTCCTGTTGGCCAAGATTATATACTCGGGGTTGCGTCTGGGATGACGAGGACCCCACCACTGCCTTTCCCTTTTCCGCATAAGTCGCTCCTATCTTCTTCTCACCCTTAGGCGGACCAACCCGACAATCACAGGCTAGATGATCCACCTTACTACATGTAGAGCAAGCACGAGGGTCTTGCCTAAAAGTTGCTCCAGATGCCCCACTAGAGGGGGCCTATGAAGAAGACTTGGATCTCTTACCCCATCTCTTGCGGTAGCCTGACTTTCCCGAGTGCGGCGCTTTGAACTCGGGCTTTGTCACAGCCAAGTCCCTCTTGCCCTGAACCTGCTTCATGTCTTTCTCCAACGCACGAGCCGTATCAACCAATGCTTGAAACCCCTGGTTCACCGAACTCGAGAGCAGGAATCTCAACTCATCCCGCAACCCTTCATAGAACCTATTGGTTTTATGCTCTTCATTAGCAAAAATCGTTCCTGCATAGCGTCCCAACCTTATAAACTCACACAAATAGGTATCAACACTACTTTCTCCCCGAGCTAGACGCTGGAATTCATTTTCCATGGCTATGTGCTGAGCCGATGTTAAGTGCTTTGCCAAAAATAGTCTCGAGAACTCCTCGATCGAGACGTCTGTCAGTTGTCTGCCTGCCAAGTGGTGTAGCTCTATCTCATCCCACCATAGCCGAGCCTCTCCTTCCAACAGGAAAGTGGCTAAGGTTAGTTTTTATTCTTCCTTCGTCCTTATCACCGTCAAAGTCCTCTTGACGCGAGCAAGCCAATCCTATTCCTACATTGGGGATCCCGCCCCCGTAAACATAGGAGGATTGAAGCTCAAAAATTGCTTCAACTGTCGTTCAGCTGCTCGTGGATCAACAATAGCCTCAACAGGTTCTGTCCTCAAACCACCCTTAAAAGTCCACCTGGTGTCAACTACCTTCACCTATGGGGGGGATAGGTGACGTGCAGCATTTTTACGGAATTAAAATTGTACCTGCACACGAAAATAAAACAGCACGGCAAACAAAGTACACAAGCTATTTATAGTGGTTCCCTGATTTGGGTACATCCACTTTCCCCCTTCGACCTATCTCCCAACAAGGGACGACTCGGTCTCTTCACCAACAGGATTGAAATCCAATCCTTGCACTATCGGAAGGATCCCTTCCACACGTAGGAGTCAACACTCCCTCAACACGGGTTGCACCCAACCCTTACAACTAGAAACCAACGTTCCTTTACAACAAAAATGAAACTAGAATGTACAAGAAATACAAACAACTTTTGGAGACTAAGGTGTCCCTCTTCGTTCGATGACGTGTTCTTGAAGTAATCGAAGAGTCCACAACCCTAGATCTCACTTGGAGAGAATCTCCCCGGAACCGGCGGCGGCAAGAAGGGTGGCGGCTAGATTCTTGGGATCGGCGGCGACAACGGAGTGCGGATGCTGTACTTTGGAGATTCAAACTTCGTAGCAAAGCTAGCAAGGTCTTCCAACGGTCACGCTAGGATCGATCATCTCGATCGATTCGGACGGGGAAAGTTTTCCCGATCAACAAATCAAGAGACAAAGGATCTCTGGTTAGACGCGTGAGACGCTATGCTTGGCTAAGCTTCTATCGCCGGGAGATCTAGTAGAAACCACGATCAAACGTCCGGTGATCGACTAGCACGAGCGGCGACGGCGGCGGCAGAGGTATCGCGATCTAGGTCACGTCGGCGGCTCGGCTCTTTCAAATCTTCTTCCCCACTTTACTGTACAAAAATACGCGTGTATTTATACAGTAGAATGCTCTTTTATGACCGTTATGGGACCCACCTGAAGAAACCCTAAAAGCGGTTCAAAATAGAGCCTTAACATTTGATCCGGTCCAGTGGGATCCAGAAATTTGCCCAAGTCAAATTCGATGAGAATCGAAGATGATTCTCGACGAGTCGGCGAGAATCAGCCGGTGATTCTCGCCGAATCACTTTGATGATACTCGACGATTATGACTTAGCGCCAGATTTGCACGCCTTGATGTAGCCGGATAGAGACGGCGAGAATCAGCCAGTGATTCTCGACGATTCGGCGAGAATCATTAGTCATTCTCGCCGAATCGGCGAGAATCACTTGGTGATTCTCGTCGAATAATACTTGGATGATTTTTCGTCTTTCCTCCTCTGAGCTGCTCTTTGACTCATCCTTGCTCCTTGTCTGCTCTTGCAATATCACAGCCCTGTACTTGAAAATAAGTACACTCGAATAGAGAGAGTACACGTAGGCCAACACACTGATCTGCTCAACGAGGGATTACGTCGTGCAGACCCGTGTATATTGACCTACTGCACCCTGACATTGGAGTGCACTTAGCGTGGAATAACTGCAAGCAGAACTTAAAAGGTTTCATCAAATACATTGTGAATTCATCTTAGCTTGACAGGAGGCTTCCTCAAATCCGGGTAATTGTGGATACATTACCCAACAATCTCCCCTTATTTGACGAAGCCAAAATCCTACTAGCTAAGATGAATGCCACCATCCAGATAATATATACATCATATAGAATTTAAAAATGCGGCACAAGAAAATAGAGGCAAACAGATCAAAGCTTGAGTTAATCATAAATTCATATATATATATATATATATATATATATATATATATATATATATATATATATATATATATATATATATATATATATATTCCCAAGATTGTTCATATAACAATAAGAAAAGATAAAAGTGTTCATGAGACAATGACAAGCTATAAATTTCTGTCTATTGATTTTTGGCTAGGTCATCCTTATGTTTCTGAGCCAAAAACTTCTTTCTTTGCCTCTCAACGTACTCCTTGGGCTTTGGATAGTATATGGGAGGAGGAGCTTTATCTGCCGCAGTGTTGGTCCTGAAGAAGATGTTCCGTTTAGCTTCATATGTCTTGTGCAGCTCCCACTCATGCTGGCTGTATACGTCGTTCCGATTGATTTCCCCTTTTTCTTGTAGCCAGAATGTGTCCAAGATGATACTCTTTGATACCGGACTCCACTTTTCGTTTCTTACTTCCTCCTCCTTCAATCTGATTCACTTTTCAGCTTGTGTTTCCTTAGATGTCCCTTCTTGAGATTTTCTCTTGTCCCTGGCTTTTGCTAGGGCTCCTTGGTCAAACATTGCCATCAGTTTTGCCTTGGAGGTGGCCCTAGCAGCCCTATGAGCATCAACTTTACTTAAAGGAGCTTCTTCAGCACTGGCTCCCTCATCAGCCGCAGGATTAATTTCAGGAGCAGGAGTACCCTCGGGATTTTCAGGGATGTTAGCGCCTAACGCTTGTTTGAGCATCCACCAGCAACTGTCATAAACATATGTGTTTGACTGCTCAAAGTTTTTGATTATGATTTCTTGAAGCTCGGCCATCTTAGCTGTATATTCTTTCTCCCCCTTTTTGGCTTCGACTGCAATGGAGTTTGCATAAGAATGCAGTGACTCATCAATGTGCTTTGTAGGCCTGGAGAACTCGGTAACCAAGGCTTGTTGATTGTTGTTAAGAGTCACCATATTGCCTTCAAACTTTTGAATGTTATTTGCTACGACAGGAGCATTCTGATTTACTATTGCGAGAGTATCGGTGTTCCTTTTTAATCCGTCCATAAGAAGAGTTACAGCTTGGCCGACCGCTGTATACTTGTCTTCAAACTTCTTTTCCATTACGTCCAGTTTGTGATTGATCTCCACTACGTTCTTGAGCATGAGATTCTCAGATTTCTTAATTCTTTTTAACATTTTATTTTGAGCTTTCTCAAAAGATGCTTTGAGCTCATCCACGATACCTTGAATAACATTCACGGTGTGATTGGCTAGATCAGCTCGTAGTGGATGATCCTGAGGCATTCCTTGGCCTTGCTCTTCAGCAGGTGCACTTATAGAGATGGACACGAGCACAGTCTCTAAGGGGGAATACTTGCAGCCTCAGTAGATTTCTCGGATGTACTAAGCAGTCTCTACTGAGAGGACTCCCCCTCCACTGTTGCAGCAATGTTCTCAGGAACGATCTCAGGAGCGTGCTTGTCAGATGGAACTTCAGTGATGTCCTGAGGCTCCAATGCTTCCTGTCCTACATTTCCTTCTTCCTCATCCTCATCATCCATGAAATCATTCTCAGCTGCATCGTCTTCCAAACCTTCCTCAGCAGTCTCCTCTACATCACCTCCGGCTCCTAGATCATTCAGGTTCAGGGCCGCCTCATTTTCCATCATAGCTTCACTTTCTTCTTGTAGATCTGCAACTGCATCTCTAGCTATCTGAGAGATGCCAGATATGATGTTAGCAGAAGCGGGTAGAGGCTCCCCCTCAATTCCTGCAGTCAGTGCATCAGGAATTTCACTGGGGATTACTAAGGAATCAGCCACAGTTCCATCCTCGGCTGGAGATACTTCTTGTTGTTCTACCACGGCAGCCTGCCCAATGCGTCTCTCCCATTTGTCAAATACACTCGATTCCATTTTCTTCAAGTAATGCAGTGGAACTCCTTTACTCATGTCATACTTATCTCCGTTTAACTGATTGAGATATAGACTGATGATTCGGCCAAAGCTAGGAGATCTAAGAGTGTCCTTTATCTTCTCAAAAAGCAATGCCCCCAGTTGAATCTTTTTCTGCAGACAATTGCCACAAGGATCTTGAACATGTCCGCAGAGATGTGGTCATGAGAGCCCGACTTGCATATGAGTACTTTCCCAATGATGTGTGACAGAAGTTTCACATCCTCATTCATATCCTTTCGCTTTATCGATCTAGTTCCTCGAGCGAGTCCACAGAATAATAATGTCCTGGTTTTATCCTGTTCCTCCAGATAATCCTCGTGCGCAGAGCTAGTGAGCTGCAAGTATTGGGTCAGCTTGCTTGCAGACATCTTGATCTTTGCCCCTGCAACCTTACTCTTGATGAGAGAGTCTTCATTCCGGAGTTTGGCGGTTGCGAAGAACTCCATCACTTCCTTGTCCAAGATTTTACAGGGGTGCTCCAGTATGAATGAGAGTCCAGCCTCTTCAAGCATGATGATGATGTTTCTGAATTCATCAGAAGCATGTGAGAACCCTGTTCGAACCAACTCACAACCAGTGACCAGGCCGGCGGTTGTCCTTGGAGCCATTGCAAGACTGAAATCCCAAGACTAAGCCTAATCAGGAATCAAGAGGGAAGCTACACTAACAGTAAGTCACTATAAGGGTGAGAAAGTGGTTACCCAAGAGCGTAGAAGGTGAGAATCGACGGAAACGACGGGAAACCGGAAGACGATTGCGACTTTGGTTGATCGAACCCGCCGAGACTTGGACGAACGCCCTGGACGCGAGAGGAGTGATATACGAAGGGAAGAATCAGCGAGTTGCCTGCTTGATATCAACGGAAGAAATGGCGGGATTCCTGCGGATGTCGACGGAAGGGGAAGAATCGGCGAGTTTCCTTCGGCGGGTTTCCTTCGGTGAGTTTCCTGCGGAATATGAAGGGTCGGCGGGATTCCTGTGTGATATCGACCGGTTTAATAGGGTTTTAACTGGGTTTTCGTGCGATATGCAAAATACACGGGATTCTTCAGTAGGAATCAACGGGTTAAGAGGCATGCTGGATTCTCGAGAGTCACTTGCAAGTCCACCTAGTGATTCTCGAAATCTTCTGATATTAAGGCAGTTTAACGATCTTCTATATATATATATATATATATATATATATATATATATATATATATATATATATATATATATATATATATATATATATATATATTTATTAATGCCAATTTATTGAGCGGGGTTTTTCGATACATTTCTTGATGTCAATTGTAACATTTAGTGATTTACAAGGACGCATCTTCTTTGAATTTTAGTGAACTGATTTATGCCTGTAGATGGTTGTTCTCGAATCTACCAGTGAATTTACAGATTAAATCTTTATTAATGTATCTAAGGTTCATTTTTTCAGTGTTAACCTTTTCTTAGGTGAACACACAAAAAAATATATATACATGTAAATGTTGATATAATATGACTCAAGAATTTGAGCTGATCAAAAATACCTGGGATTATGAGATTTATAATTTAGCCCCTCTGGTTAAAGCATACCAGGTGTTCAATGAGCGTATCCCATTGTAACTAGTCCTTCTGTTATTCCATATATTTGTTCCAATTCAGTCTTGAAACATCTTCTGTCTAGTTCTCATCATATTTACGGGAACCTAGACTACCCTGCAAAAGAGAGTTACCTTACCTTAGGAACCCAATACATATTGGGTCCTAGGTTCTTGTTAGCATAAACACTCGAATGTCTTCCCTCAGACATCCTGTCAGGAAGACTACCTCTGCCCAGAAGATGTGGATAGGCCCTTGCCCTTGACACAGAGGGGTTGTGCCAACAGTCTATGGCAAAGTGTCCCACCTTGCCACAGAACCAACACGTGTGAATGTTGTATCTCTGTTTCTGACCTGATCCAGTGACTGAGGTAGTCATGAGCCTAGGTCCAAACGGGATAGATCTGGATCTGCTCCCAAAATTGCCTCTTCCATCGTGACATGTGGAAGGGTGGAAGGAATGCATGTAGCGAGCGTCACGAGGCCTGGGAGGTGGTGCCTTCCTTTCAGTCAGCCCCCTTCCTGAGGCCCCATGAGAACTTACAGTATGACTTCTAACCTCACTTTCCTGTGTCCTTGGGTGGAGAGAAGCGTTCTGAGAGCTGATACCAGCAGATTCATGCCGAGTAGGGGCAGTGGCCGAGAATACAAAGGGCTCAGAATGAGCCTTAGGTATTCTCTCATGGGTGGCCATGACGGCCCTTGCACTATGGGTGTCTCCACATGAGGACAGATCACCCTTGCAGTGACCACGATTGTTCCTGTGATCATACCTGAAGGCATGATGAGTACCCTTCCTGCCTGGAGTGGGGGGTCGGAATACCGTTTCCCCATTTCTCCATGAATTGATAATTCGGGAGATCCACCCATTTTCTTCCTTTCTCTTCATAGCATCAACCTTGGAAAAGTTAGATACTATCCTTTTCTCATTCTCTAGACTACTCTCTAGATCTGAGATTTTAGAGTCCTTGACCTTGTTGGATGCCAATTGGAGAACCAACAAGATCTTCAGCCGAGCAATCTCCTGAGCTTGCTCCTCCACAAGTAGGTTGCTTTTCTGAAGAGCTCTCTTCAGGGAATTAGGATTTTCTGAAGGGAAACAGTTCCTGTCTTCAGGAACTTCAAGAGAGAAGGGGCAAGATGAAGAAGTTACCTGCTCTTCAGTATTATTGTCACTAGCGCCAGTGACCGTTGTGTCAGCCTCATCAGAACTGCTTTCCTCAATTTCTTCTTCAGTCTCTGACAAGGACACTGGAGCTCTGATGTTGTCCGATTGATTCTTGCCTTCATCTTCAGAGGCGAGGACCCCCACATAGGCTTCATCCTCTAGCTGACAGCAGATCCCAGCCTTCTTTGATCCCACCATCAGCTCTGAGATCATTACCCACATAGATTTGGCCGTCCCACATTTTTCCAATCTAGAGCGAGAAGGTCCAGACCAGACATCCATGATAATCTGACGAATCATCTTATCCAGATTAAATAATGAGAGTTCCGTCTCCGACATCTCAGCAATACACTTGGGCCCTCTTCCAGGATGAGAGATGCTCGAGGATCGATAGCCTCCAAGTGATATGACACTCTCATCTTCCAGATGGGATAATACTCCTTTGTGCATGTGTGAAGTCTTAGTGGAGAGATCTCATGATCCAGCTCCATGCTTTTGACACTGGTGGCAGGATTCTACTCAAGGTGTAAACCTTTTTGATGAGTAACCTCCCTCTGATACCACTTAAAAGTCCACCTGGTGTCAACTACCTTCACCTATGGGGGGGATAAGTGACGTGCAGCGTTTTTGCGGAATTAAAATTGTACCTGCACACGAAAATAAAACAGCACAGCAAACAGAGTACACAAGCTATTTATAGTGGTTCCCCGATTTGGATACATCCACTTTCCCCCTTCGACCTATCTCCCAACAAGGGACGACTCGGTCTCTTCACCAACAGGATTGAAATCCAATCCTTGCACTATCGGAAGGATCCCTTCCACACGTAGGAGTCAACACTCCCTCAACACGGGTTGCACCCAACCCTTACGACTAGGAACCAACGTTCCTTTACAACAAAAATGAAACTAGAATGTACAAGAAATACAAACAACTTTTGGAGACTAAGGTGTCCCTCTTCGTTCGATGACGTGTTCTTGAAGTAATCGAAGAGTCCACAACCCTAGATCTCACTTGGAGAGAATCTCCCCGGAACCGGCGGCGGCAAGAAGGGCGGCGGCTAGATTCTCGGGATCGGCGGCGATAACGGAGTGCGGTTGCTGTACTTTGGAGATTCAAACTTCGTAGCAAAGCTAGCAAGGTCTTCCAACGGTCACGCTAGGATCGATCGTCTCGATCGATTCGGACGGGGAAAGTTTTCCCGATCAATAAATCAAGAGACAAAGGATCTCTGGTTAGACGCGTGAGACGCTATGCTTGGCTAAGCTTCTATCACCGGGAGATCTGGTAGAAACCACGATCAAATGTCCGGCGATCGACTAGCACGAGCGGCGACGGCGGCGGCGGAGGTATCACGATCTAGGTCACGTCGGCGGCTCGGCTCTTTCAAATCTTCTTCCCCACTTTACTGTACAAAAATACGCGTGTATTTATACAGTAGAATGCTCTTTTATGACCGTTATGGGTCCCACCTGAAGAAACCCTAAAAGCGGTTCAAAATAGAGCCTTAACATTTGATCAGGTCCAGTGGGATCCAGAAATTTGCCAAAGTCAAATTCGGTGAGAATCGAAGGTGATTCTCGACGAGTCGGCGAGAATCAGCCGGTGATTCTCGACGATTCGGCGAGAATCACTAGTGATTCTCGCCGAATCACTTTGATGATACTCGACGATTATGACTTAGCGCCAGATTTGCACGCCTTGATGTAGCCGGATAGAGACGGCGAGAATCAGCCAGTGATTCTCGACGATTCGGCGAGAATCATTAGTCATTCTCGCCGAATCGGCGAGAATCACTTGGTGATTCTCGTCGAATAATACTTGGATGATTTTTCGTCTTTCCTCCTCTGAGCTGCTCTTTGACTCATCCTTGCTCCTTGTCTGCTCTTGCAATATCACAGCCCTGTACTTGAAAATAAGTACACTCCAATAGAGAGAGTACACGTAGGCCAACACATTGATCTGCTCAACGAGGGATTACATCGTGCAGACCCGTGTATATTGACCTACTGCACCCTGACATTGGAGTGCACTTAGCGTGGAATAACTGCAATCACAACTTAAAAGGTTTCATCAAATACATTTTGAATTCATCTTAGCTTGACAGGAGGCTTCCTCAAATCCGGGTAATTGTGGATACATTACCCAATAACCCTATTCTAGCACCATTGCAGGCTGCGCCAGCCCAGTAGGCTGTGCATGAATCATAGCAAACAGCGCCTCAGCAACTAAACGTAATGTCTCTGCAGAACGAGGAGGTGTAGGCACCTCAGCTGGTGTCGCACTTTAATCAGAACGATGGGGCTCAGACAGCCCCACACCACTTCGTGTCACCTATACATGTAAAAGATGCACTTTAGCGACTTGGCAAAAGTAACAACAACAATATAGGAACACGCAGGTTCCTCAAACAAGTGTATGTACATTCCTTAATGGACATTTTTGAGTTCATTTATGTTATAACGGGTCACACAGACATGTACTCGCCACCCCTCAAAAGAATTCGACCACGAATTCGAAGGAGGAAAACCAATACAAGCTGATACCAAATTGTAACACCTTCGTCTGTCACAAGAAATATAACAGAAGGTCTGATCGGGGCCCCACGCCAGATTCCACAGACAGTTTGGGACATTACTTATGAATATCAAAACCAGTATACGCATCCTAACTCAGAGAATTCTAGCGGAAGCAATTGGGATTAAATTTGAACTCATTAGCCATGAATGTCCACTAAATATATAGACCACCATATTTATATATATCCCAAAGGAATGTATACAAATTATATCAAAGTGTTTGACCTTAAGGTCTTACAAGTTGTCTTCATACGTGTGGATTACATACATCGGCACATAGGCTGAACACACATGAAAATCACAACACACTTTTCATTCATTGGCCTTTGAGGGCCAGCATAGCAGTAGCAGCAATAAGGGCTTCAGCCCACTATTTTCCGCTCGGCTCTCCAACACCTGCATGGGGACAATCCACTGCGATGGTGGCAAATAAAGCAACAGTCAGCATTCAGCTGACCAATTTATAGCGACTCTACCCCTTACCCGGGGCAGTGGTATTCCTTCCCTGCAGGCATAGCATTTCACAAGCAGATATATCACAAGAACGTGCACTCACGCACAGTTCAACATATCAAAAATGAATGCCTCAGCAACCAAACGTTTCGTGCACTCAGGGCACATATTAGGTGTGTCGAAGTATCAGGCCCCACCACCATTCCCAATGGCAAACTTGAGCATTGCGATCCACGACCTACAGTCGGAGACTTTAGTCTTAATGACACGCAAGCGTAAGACTCTCATTATATGTTACAACGAATGCCCAATAACTAGGGCAACTCAAGTTGACAACCATAACGTGGAGACAAGTCAGCCTTTACCCGTTGTTCAAATCTCCACAAATGACACGGGTCGGCTTATCCCTTATCTGTTCGGCATGAAGCCTTTTAATAGCCCATAGCTCACAATAGCCACAACGTCCACCAAGGACTGGCTTCACAATCAAAAGAGGAGTTAATGCCAGTGTTCATCACAATCGCTTGACGGGATCCACAGAACTCTCTTTCCTCGCCCAAACTCAACCCAAATCCTGCAGCAACCTGTTGTGCTAGAAAACTGGTCTTTCACATCACAAACAACTCTCTGGGAGCTATCGCAGTCAGCGACACCCATTGTCACTCGGCAATATCAACAGTTTCCATAACTGTAATTTCACTTGGGTATTTTCCTGGAGATCCTCTCCAGTACTTCATGTTACTCCAATTCACAAGCATAACCCACAAATTCCGTAAAATAATCGTTTATATGCGGAGTCTTCTCCGGTTCACAAAATACAACATCACCAATCCAGACCAACCTGTCCAGATGGGCTTCACACATCATGCCTATTCCGTACTACATATTTTTGGATCTATATGCAAGACCTTTTGGGGATATCAAGCCTCAACCCAATGGAAATCCCTCAATATTCCACCTTTTGGTGGAGGAAATCCATGCATATGCTGAATTAAGGACTTCACATGGCCTAGGAAGAAGATTGTTACCCTTGAAGATCTCTTCTTAGCCATGACCGTGATCTATGATCCAGATGAAATTGATTGCCACAACTTCCCCTCCGCGGATCTAGCGTCGAATCATGATTCCAATCACAAGCAAACCTTGGATCAACCTTCACACAAGCTCCTGGACGTTCCTCTTCTTCCCTTTCTAGAAGTACAACAAAGAAAGGATATGAGAAAATGAGAATAAAATCTCAAGTCCATCCTTATACAAAAGCTACCGTCGCGCGATAACTACTACCACCGCACGGTAATTTATGCGGTAACCGCTTTTACCAGTCGGCGCCGCTATCAGAGCTAGTGCCCCACGATAACTCTTTAGCGCTTGGCGGTAAACCGTTCGACGTTCGTCGAGCGATTAGCGCGTTGTGGTAACTCCTACCATCTAGCGTTAGCGCGCTCGACGATTGTTCGACAACGTTGAGTGCTCGAAAGCATTGAGTGGTCAAAAGCGATGAGTGGTCAAAACGTTGAGTGGCTACTGCGGTACGCTCTCTTCGCGGTACCCAACCCGAGTGCTGTATTTTAAATAACTGAGCTACCGTCTGCGATAAGACTATCGCGACGCGCTAGCCCCTAATGACCACTACGCCTTTTTGGGGTGTTACATAAAAGGTCCCTCCTGAATAATAATATAAATCCTAGGGTCAGAGGCTTCCATATATAGCCTGACCCTTTGCTTCCATATGTCAAAGGTCTCCTTCCTGCATATGGGCAGCTTCATAAAGCTCATCTCCTTATGAGCCTCTGCAGCAAACATCTTGGGTTAACTAAACTACCCTTTATAGGATTTGGTGAGACTATTAAGTCCTTTTTGACCAACCTCGCTCTGATATCACTTGATAGTTAATAGCGTAGTAGAATAAATCAACTAGAGGAGGGGTGAATAGTTTGATTGTAACTTTTTATTTTTGCTGAATTATTTTAGGTTTAACAACACAAACACAGAAAGCACACAAATTTTTTATATCTGTTCACCAAGGAATGAGTACATCCACTCTCCCTCCCACCTTTCTATAAGTGAGTTAGACAAGGCAAACATCTCCAAACTCAGCTCAAAGAGCTTATAACACAGATCACTCAGGCTTCCTCCAAACCCTACTTTAGGCCACTGCCCTACACACTCAGAGTAAGCTTTATTCCTGCAGTTCAGTAACCCACTAGATCACCTACCTCAGGCCTATCAAGAATCCCTACAACTCAGGCTAGGAGGATATCCCTACCTCAAGCAGACATGCCCTACAACCTCAGACAATCAGGCCCTACACACTTAGAATACTTATGTTATTACAAAGATATAATGTATAGTTTATAACAGAAGACTTTATTGAATTTAACCTTTAGCTTCTTGTTCTTCTGTCAAGAATGAATATCGAAAAGTTGTCCTGGAGCAGGGCAGCAGATTTGAACTTCAGCTTTATCCCATGCTCCACCTTGGTCTTCTATCTTCAGTAGAAAGGGGAGAAGATGAACCTCTGAGCCCAGATGGACTTATCTTCTTCTTAGTGTAGATCTGGGAGTATCTACTGGAAGCACAAAGCTTTTAGCTCATTCACAACACTTCTAATTCTCAGCAGCAGCTCTAGTACTTCACAGTACTTTGCAGTAGCCCTTACTTAGATCCAGCACTTCTCCGTCTTCTTCTTTGACCTAGAAGATGTTTTTTATATGCCCCAACAATTTGTATAATGGTTCTTCAATTGATTTGACATCACATGACCAAAAATGGAAAGGGATATCATGCCTTATTAGCTTTCCGCCAAAAATATATAGTGCCAAGTCAATGACTAGATTTGAATTTGTCTCAGTGGTTGGGCTGAGATAGGCTTCTGTCTCAGCGATTGGGCTGAGACAGGCTTCTGTCTCAGCGGTAGATTAACTGTCTCAGCAGTTCCGCTGAGACTTGTCTGCTTTCTCAGGAGGGCTGAGACGGGCATTTGTCTCAGCGGCAGATGGCTGCGTCCCAGCGGTTCCGCTTAGACCAGACGGTCTTCTCAACGGATTTTCACAGAAAGGCTGAGACAATTGTAGCAACTTCACAAAATGTTTTGTCCATTTTTAGAACAACTTAAACCTTTGAATAATTAATGTAGAAGGTTTATCAAATACACCATGCATTTAGTATTGATGGTGATGCCTCTTCAAATCCAAGGAACGTTGAAGGGCAATGTTCTAAACACCTATTTTGTACTTGATCGCTCATTTTTCTCATGACGATCATTTACTCCTGGCATGCGTATTTTGCCAGGCGCACGTCTTTTGCTTGGGCACGCGTTTTTCGTTAGTGCGCATGTTTTTTCTCCTTGGAGCATTTTTCTCCCGGGTGAGCAGTTTTCGGTTACGGGAGCGGGTTATTCGCGCTTATGCGAGTTTTTCGCGCAGGTGCACATTTTTCGTCTGATGCAAGTTTATCATATGGATCACATTTTTCGCCTAACATGCTTTTTAACAAGGTTCTCTTGAGTCGATCGTGCACTCACTTTTCGTGAGGGTGCTCGTTTTTTGCCCAGCGCACATTTTTCACGTGTGACATGTTTTTTCATCAGTGCGTGCATATTTCCCCAATGATCACTTTTTTCAACTTGCACGTATATTTTGCAGGGGCACATTTTTTGTTTGGGCGCCATTTTTCTCGGTCGTGAGCTTTTTCGCCCAGTGTGCGTTTCTCGCCAGGGCCGACAATTTTTTGCCCGGGTGCACGTTTTTTTCCTGGGAGCACGATTTTTCGCGCAGACGTGCTTTTTTTAGTTACGACGTGTTCTTTTTCGCAAGTGCATGTTTTTTTGCCTCGGAACGAGTTTGTCGCCGGATCACGCATTTTTTTCATGCGGACATGTGTAAGCCCATGTGCTTGTTTTATGCTGAGGCGATCATTTTATTTGCCGACACGGGTTTTGGTACCCCTTTCAGTTAGGACGCGGATCCTCTCCAGTTGGGGCAAACTGGAGGGGGTCCAGTTCGCGGCACTGATGTCGTCTGGGAAATCGTACGGCGGACCTCCACTCGTCGTTGACGTGACGAGTGGGCCCCACGCGTGGAGTTCACTTCTTCTCCGCCATCCGATTTCGGAGGAGAGATCAGTTCCGCGAACTGGACCCCTCCAGTTCGCCTGAAATGGAGAGGATCCCGATCCTTTCAATTAACATTGGCATATTGCTTTGTTGTTTTGGTGTTCTTATGTGTTTTTATTTAAAATCTTGAAAACCAATTTCTTCAATTTAAACAATCATTCTTATGATAGAAATTCATAATGTACCGGTGCAATAAAATTAGAATTAAAAGTGATTAACATTGGCGCTGCCCCCTTGACCCCCGTCTGCTGACCAAGCAACAGAACCCCCGAACCCTCTACGTAAGGGGTCATAAGTTCGCTTCAGACCCACACACCGCCGAATTCCCCCTCCCCCATTTTTAGTAGAAACTTTCATCTTGTCATAGTACATTCTAGCATCCGTGGGTGCTTGGGTAAAACTCACTAGTATTTTTATGACATGAAGTGACATCGTCTTCGGTTTCCAAGTCATAGGGGCGAGCACCACTAGGGCTGAGCACATTATTCGAAACTCGAAAGTCGCTCGAAAATCGTTCGAAAATTGAATCGAATCGTAATCGGTTAAAATTGATTCGACTCAATTTGACTCGAATCTTATTTCGAGTCGATTTCGAGCCAGCCCTGAATCGAATCGAGTCAACTCGCTCAAAATAATTCGAGTCGATTTCTTATGCCCTGAATCGCTCGAAATAAGATTCGAATCAACTCGAATTATTTAAAAAAATTATGTATTTATTAATATATTCTTATTTTAAGATTAAAAATAACAAAATTTAAATCTAAATAAAAAGAATGGAGACTTTAAATGTTTCATTTGCTAAATTTACAGGTTGCCTCATTTAATTTTGAGCAAACTATAAATAAAACAAAAAATTACTCAATTTCGAGCCGATTTGATTCGATTTCGAGCCAACCCGATTCGATTTCGAGCCGACTCGATTCGATTTCGAGCTGACTCGGAATCGAGTCATTTCGAGTCGAGCCGACTCGACTCGAAATCAATTTCGATTTCTAGTCGATTTCGAGCCGAGTTCGAGTCGATCGAGCCGAGCCAAAATCGCTCGAACTCGACTCAATATCAGCCCTAAGCACCACAGAAAGGTTGACATGGTGTATATCCGGCAAGTGTTGGCCTCGACCTGCAAGGATGTTGGCTTTTCCTAAGGTAGGTGTCCGACTATACCCGCGAGATAATTCCAACTGTGGTTGACATTCAGCAAGCTCATGTTCACAAATTACGATTAAGAAGCTTATCCACCCCAAGGCTTCATGCCCCCGGGGGTAAAACTCACTAGTATTTTTCTAAGGTAGGCCTTGGAACTTCGTTTATATGACGATCTTATCTTAAAGAGTTTCTAGGTACCCCGTTTTCTTTCTGTGAGTAATCTTCCCGCAAGGGCAGGATAGTGAAGAACTTCAAGTAGGAAGAGGTGATGTGCATTGTCTTATGGGTGATGTGGTGTGTTGTGGTATGGAAGGACCCCGAGCAGACCCGCTGACCAGACTCTCACTAGCTGGCAGGGCCAAAAGCTCACTCGATGGCAGGCTGAAACGTTTATGGTATTGATCGTACCCGAGCAGACCCGCTGACCAGGCTCTCACTAGCTGGTAGGGGCGAAGACTCACTCGGTGGAAGGCTGAAAAGTTTATGGTATTGATCAACCCCGAGAAGATCCTACAGACCAGGCTTCTATCTAGCTGGTAGGTCTGGAAGTCACTCGGCGGTGGTATAAAATGTTGGCCCCGAGCAGACCCGCTGACCAGGCTCTCACTAGCTGGAAGGGCCAAAGGCTCACTCGGTGGCAGACTGAAAAGTTTATGGTATTGATCAACCCCGGGAAGATCCCGCTGACCAGGCTTCTATCTAGCTGGCATGTCTAGAAGTCACTCGACAATGGTTTAAAACATTGGCCCCGAGCAGACCCGCTAACCAGGTTCTGACTAGCTGGAAATGTCGAAGGCTCACTTGGTGGCAGGCTAAAAAGTTTATGGTATAGATCAACCCTGAGAAGATCTCGCCGACCAGGCTTCTATCAAGCTGGCAGGTCTGGAATTCACTCGGCGGTGGTTTAAAACATTGGCCCCGAGCAGACCCACTGACCAGGCTCTCACTAGCCGGCAGGGCTGAAGGCTCAATCAGTGGCAGGCTGAAAAGTTTATGGTATTAATCGACCCCGAGCAGACCCGCTGACAAGGCTCTCACTAGATGGCAGGGTTGAAGGCTCACTCGGTGGTAGACTGAAGAGTTCATGATATTAATCGACCCCGAGAAGACTTGCTAACAAGGCTCCCATTAGCTGGCAGGACTAGAAGTCACATGATGGTGTCTCGAAAGTTTACCACGAGAAGATCCCGCTGACCACGCTCCCATTAGCTGGCGGGACTGTAATTCACTCAATGGTGTCTTGAAAGTTGACCCTAAGATGGTTCCACTGACCAGACTCTCACCTAGCAAGCAGGATGGGTAGACCTCTCGGGTGGTAAGTTAAAAAAAGAAGAGGATTTGTAAAGATGTCCCCGGGACGCTTCCACTAACCGAGCTCCCACTAGCCGACAGGATGGGTAGGCCTCTCGGAGGACATCTTGAAAAAAAAGATGTTTTGGAAAGATCACCCCGATATGTTTCCACTGAGTCGGGCTCTCACTAGGCGGCAGGGTGGGTAGACCTCTCGGGTGGTAGTTGGAAAAAAGATGTTTTGAAAGGATCTTCACGATATGGTTCCACAGGTAGGGCTCCCACTAGCCGATAGGGTGGGTAGACCTCTTGGGTAACAATTTGAAGAGAGATGTTGTGGAAAAATGTCCCTGAGACGTTTCCAGTGACCGGGTTCCCACTAGTCGGCGGGAAAAGCTTCCTCCACCTTTAGTTGAGCAGGGCTCCTGGGAGGTGTCGAGCTTCCTCCACCCCCAATTGAGCCGGGCTCCTGGGAGGTGTCGAGCTTCGTCCACCTCCAGTTGAGTCGGGCTCCTAGAAAGTGTCCAGTTTCCTCCACCTACATTTAAGCCGGGTTCCTAGGAGGTGTCGAGCTTCCTCCACCTCCAGTTGAGTCGGGCTCCTGGGAGGTGTCGAGTTTCCTCCACCTCCAGTTGAGCCGGGCTCCTGGGAGGTGTCGAGTTTCCTTCACCTCCAGTTGAGCCGGGCTCCTGGGAGGTGTCGAGTTTCCACCACCTCCAGTTGAGCCGGGCTCCTGGGAGGTTTCGAGTTTCCTCTACCCCCAACATGAATTCTAGAGGGTGTCGAGCATTTGAGTGACCTTTTCTTTTAGTGTCCATCTCTCTGAACTATGGGTTTTACATTATTTTTTCTGACCTTTTGTCGAACTTGTAAAAAAGCGAGGATTGTGTATAACATGTAATTCGTCGAGATCAGATGCAACCGTTGTTAGCCTAGAGGTTCTCGCCCACCTAGGCCGAGTGCAGTCCCCATGGACGAGATCAAGACACCCTGAGGCGAGTGCAGTCCCCAGGGGCTAGATCCAGGCACCCTGAGGAGAGTGCAGTACTTAGGGGTGAGATCCAGGCATCCCGGGACGAGTGCAGTCCCCAGGGGAGAGATTCATGCACCTTGGGCGAATGCAGTCCCCAAGGGTGAGATTCAGGCACCCTGGGGCGAGTGCAGTCCCCAGGGGTGAGATCTAGGTACCCTGAGACGAGTAGCGAGTCCCAGCTTCATCGGACACTCGCCAACTCCAGGATACCTCTTTTGGTCTACTAATATCTCATCCAAACAGCGGAGTTTGGTCGTGGGCAGACCACATTGGGGTGAATTTAGTAAAACTAAAAAGCGGAATTCCGCTATCAGTAGAGCAGACACGAAAAACTATAAATAAACCCTTAAGGTACCTTGGAGAGAGGAAAATTCAGGCTTTCTTCTTCCCCCAAGGTGCCTAGCTCAACATTGGCTAAGGAGGGAAAGCGTTCTAAGATCTTTCGGGTGTGTGGTGGGACCTCCACGCTGCATCCTAGGATCAATTCCTTAGTTCCGCGAGATCGGCCAGGAGCTCTCGCTTGGAAGAAATAGGTGCAAGTTGCCCCCTATTCGGGTCCCGGACTCCACAGAGACTATTTCTGATTTCAACAATATGAACTATTAATTGTAATATATCATATGTAAATAAAGGTTGATGATATTTAGTTTTTAATTATCATACCCATTTTAAAATTTTCTTGAAATATTTAAGTACATAATTATTTTAAATAATATAACTGAAAAACCGAAAACGAACCGAGTAAACCAACCAAAAAACCGAACAAGTAAACTTCGGTTCGGTTTTGATTTGAGTCAAAACCGATCCAAACTGAACCGCTTGCACGATGAAAACAACCAAGACTCCTGAGAGATACAAACCACAAATTTATTTAACATCAATTATTGCGCCAAACATGATGGAAAAGTTGAGAAGATAAATCATTGACCTAATAAAACAAAACTTGAGCGCATTAATAATGCATGCCACTAAAATTGTCGTTCAACCCATTCAATAAAGTTGATGTCAATTAAAAACACTTCATTTAAACTTGTTCAAATAATATAAGTAACATTATGCATGTTTAAAAGACATTGTAAATATTTGTATTTGAGAGGACTAAATATCTTATAGTTAGAGTATTGATATAAGCAATTTAAGTTTAGCTATTAGTAAATTTTGGTTATTAGCAAAAAAAATTTAAATGAATATTAGCAAATTTTTTTGTTATTGGCAAATCATATCAAATATGTTTTACAAAAATTCAAGTAAGCCTACCAAAAAAGAAGATTCATCTTAATAGAGTTTTTTTGACCATTTTTCACCAAAATATTACAAACGACAAAATATTAATGAATTTCTCCAACATTTTTTTACAAAAAACTTCAAACTTTCCAAAACAACCATGTATTCTGCAAATAAAATATATATAGTTAGAATATTATGCACAGTTCATTAGGATTTCAAATATGAGCAAAATACTCACTGTATTGAAGTAATCGATTAAATTTTTCAACTTGTAGTGGTGAAAGTCTTGAATCTCTTCAAAATAATATTGTATTACGCTAACATAGAAGATTAGGAACATAGTGAACATATCACAGATAAAGTAAAAATGTGCTAATATGAGATTAAGACTTACTATTTTTGGTCTTTAGACTTGTAAACGTGAAGTGTAAGTACTCTCTCAAGAACTTGCAATAGGATGATGAAATCTTCTCCAAGTAGAATAAATTTGAGGTAACAGACATCCATCTTTCATCCGCAGCTTAACAAAATGACTATTATTTATAAATCTCATGAAAACGAGCTCATGAATGGAAGGAACTGTAGAATCCAAAGGGAAAAAAGTTATACTTGTTGAAGCCAAAATTTGACTTCGGCAAAAGTTTGAAATTAGGGGTGTAGCCAACACCTACTCGTCCCAAGCTCTGACTTCTGACTGGTTGTGAAGGACCAGAAACCGACCCAAAGCGTCAGCATGGAGGTCCAACCGCTTACCCGGAAGATCTCTGAGAGCTTCCCCTCCAAAGCCAAAAGTTGGGCTTGGAGCTCCTCAGAAAGCACAGGAAAACTCTTACAATCCCGGGAAATAAAGTGCTTCTGAAGAACTCCTATGTGCCTATTTATAGTTTTCTGAGTTTGAACTGCCAATAACCAAACTGAACCGATCTGAAATTACCAAAATACCCCTAGTTGGGTCTGCCAACAGCCAAACTCCGTTGTTCTGAAGAGTTATATGCAGACCACCAAGGGCAAAAGGGTAAAATTATCCAGGGTAGAAGAGTAAAATCCCCCATGGATATAGAATTGTCAAAACGGCCTTCTTTCTATATGGCGAGTAGGGAAGCACCCAGCGGCGAGACGAGCCCTCCTGGCCGTCTCGGTGGGCATCCTTCGGTATGGGGCCCTCTCGCCGTTAAGGGCCTACTTGAGTCCTAAAAGGGCATCTCGCCCACTGCAGAGACCACCTGTCCCGCCTCCTACGAGTGGACCACGTAGTCCCACTCGCCTATCCAGTACCTCTCGCCAGCTTCTGTTGTTCGCACCTTGATGGCCTCTCGCGAGCCTGAGGTTGTACACAATCCCCGCTTTTTCGAGGTTGTTTAAAGCGCGGAAAGAAAGTCCAACCGAGGGTAGTGTCATTAAAGCGTGTTTGAGGCGTATTTATGAGGGAATCTTTGGTGAGCCCCCCACCGAAGCCTATAAATATAGGGTTCCTACCACGAATGGAGGATGCCCCCTTTTCAAACTCTCCTTCCTTGACTTTACAACAACCATGTCTCACAGCCAAAGTTTCTGCGAGCGCCTTGCAATGGTGCGCAAACAGAACAAGGCCAACGTGGCCACTCTTACCACAACTCTAGTTCGCCCTCTACCCTCTTTACTGTCCTCATCGTCTCGCCTGAAGAGGGTAAAGACAGGTGGCTCCTCCTCCTCTGTCGATGAACCATCTCACGCAGTCCTGGAAACCTGTCCCCCTCCTCCTCCCGCGTCTCCTAGGGAGAAGGAGGTGAGCTCTCGCTTTTGTCTCTATTACTACTTCAACATTCGTATCTGCCTTTTTATTATTTGCTTCTTCAGGGAGCCCCCGCAGCTCTACAGTAACAGGAAAGTCCGCGAGACGACACCGTCGTCTGCAACGAAGATTATGACTCACAACAACCTTCCACTCCTCCATCTACTCCTCTTAGTGAGAGGAGGCACAACCCTTCCCAGGCCCCCGGGACCTCCCGTCATCCTGGTAAAAAACCTTCCCTCTCGCTTCTCTGTCCCACTCGCTACTCCCACACCCTCCTGCGAGAGCCTCTCTCACCCTGCCCATCCACTCCTTGCATAGGCACCCAGACCAACTCGCCCGCTGAGGAACTCTTTAGGCGACTAGCCGTCTCGCCTTCTCCTCCTATAGACGGGATTGAAGAATACCTGGGCGACCCTACGGACTCGGTGGAGATGAAGCGCAAGACGGCCAAGTTGTTCAGGAAGCACGCACGTATCATCCATTCGCTGGCGCAGGACAAGCAGGCGGCGGATAGGCGAATCGAATGGCTAGAGAATGAATGTGCTTGCCTATGTTCTGAGGTTGACCCTGGGATAGAGGTTGAGGGGACCGACCCTCGGGCCATTTTCAACGAGGTAGACATGCAGCTTTGTGTCGCTCACTGTAGGCTTGACACCGTTCGCGCCTTCCACTCGCCGAGTAGGCCCCCCTGCGCGGGAGCTCGCGGTGGTCGCTGGAAATGGATACTGTATTAAAGGCCTTCTGTCTTACCCTTTCTTCTTTTCCTCTAAGTGTTGTAATAACTTTGTAATATATTATGTCTTCGTCTCGCCGATAACTTGATGTTTGAGAACACGGTGCCAGCATTATGCGGGACGGTACATTTTTAAATTTCTGTGGTTGGCTTAATCTCTTAATTTCCATAATTTCACTTATTTATTTATTTATTATGCCTTGCTGAGGAAGTTTGTGATGGGCCGTGCGAATCGAGATTTATGAGAGAGAGAGTGAACCGTCGGCCGCCTCTTACCCTTCCTGCATATCTTTCTTTCCCGCCCATTTCATGTTTGCCCATATCCGCTATAAATACCCCGACCCTGGATCAGAAGTATATCCGTGCTTTTTACCCCTGACGTGTCCAAGCTCTTGCCCCCTTGCTCCTTCCGTCTCTCCACTCCCTTTCGCTCTTTTTCTCCCTGGGCCGTCTCGCCAATTCTCTTTTCTCACTTCTTTTCTCCAACCGTCTTGCCTGCATCTGTCTCGCAAAACATGGGGAAGAAGAAAGTGGAGGACGGCGAGGGGCGCAGCCGCTGTGGGAAGTGGTTCACTGACCACGACTTCCCGCTTGGAAGGCTTTCTGAAGAAGACTACCGCGGCTTTGTTCGCGAGTATCTGGGGGAGGGGCTCGAATCGCGGCCCCCAAGGTCGATGAGGCGATCAATACATACTACCCGGGAGAGCTCGCATTCCCCGTCTCGCACTTTGAGGTGGGGTTGAGATTTTCTCTCTGGCCGAAGGTAAAGCAAGACTTCAAGTACTTCGGCGTCGTCCCGACGCAGTTTAACCCGAACACAATTTTGGTGTTAATCACTTTCGCTTGCTATATCCGCCGGGAACGAATCGAGTTCAGCTTGACGGTTTTCCGCAAGCTTTTCATCTACCATGCCAATGCCGACGGCATCTCGTATTTCACAGGGCAAGGGATCAAGGTGTGCGAGACGCCCAATAAGAATTATCATCGGCTCACTCGGTTTGTGTTCATTCGCGACGACTTCGGAGGCATCCCGCTCACTCCGGTGTCATCCCCAGAGAGCTTTTATGCGACCCCGCAGGTGGGCGGCCCAGAGAAACTGCTGTACGACTTCTTCGTCGGCAAAAATTTCGAAGTCAACTTCTTGCGGTGAGACCTCGACTCACTGCCTCCAGTGCTCCCCGGCGAAGGTACTCTCGTTACCTTGTCTTGTTTTTGGTTATTTCCTCGTCTCGCTGTCTCATCACTTCCTTGCTTATTTTTAGGGGAGCGAGTTGTACCAGTCCATCCCCCCTATAAGGGCAATATCCATCCTTCCAAAGGCCTCAGTCTTGCCAGCGCGGCAGTTGAGCCGGCGTTAGGGTCTCTGGCGCCTGCCCCTCCGAAGAGGCCTGTAAACGACAGCTCCCCCTCTCGCCCCAGCCCTCCCAAGAAGAAGATGAGAAAAGTTGTGGTCGTCTCCAAAGAAAAGAAGAAAGCCCCGAAGGAGAAGAAAGAGATGCTGGGGTCCTTGAACACCATCACTATAGAGGAGTCACAGTCGCCCCGCTCGCCTCCCCATCAGGTCGTCTCGCCTATTTGTAAGACGGCTCTTCCCGACCAGCCTGCCGCAACATCCAATTAACCGGCTGCCGCCACTTCTCGCGAAGCTGTTTCTTCCAGTCGTCTCGCCCCCTCTTCTCATATGAACATCAACCTGGGCCCCGTGGTCCAAGACGCCGCCGACGACCCCGTTCTGATTTGGGGGCGGGACGTCAATCGTGTGTCCATTTCCACCCTTCTTCCCCCTTGGAAGGAGCAGGAGCTTCCCACCAGCCACACTTTCGTCGTGGGGTACGGTCTTTATGGCGGTCTCGATGCAGTCTCCCCCGAGAGCGAGTCCATGCGGGATCTCGTCCTAAAGTCCTCCCACGCCCAAGTGCGCGCTTTGGAGTTCTCGCACCGCGCCTTGCGCCACCTAATTTACATCAACAAAAAATGGAAGGATAGCGAGACGAGCCTGGCGATGGAGCGAGAGAAATCAGACGACCTTGTGAAAAGGTTGTCTATCGCCGAGACCCTCCTAGTGAAATCCCAGGGCGGCGTGGTAAGACATAACCTTATCCTTGGATTTTCCTTTCTTCAAACGCTCCTTACTAATGATCTGGCGTCTCGCAGGATGCCGAGACAGCGGAGGGGTTGCACTCGCGCATGGCGGCCCTAGAGGAGGAGGTTAAGGATTTGATAGCCCAGAACACTCGCCTTCAGGACTACGCCGCGTCGTCGTCACGCCGCGAACCCTTCCAGGCACCTCCGCCTCGTTACTCTTTTGATGAAGTCGAGGAGCAGTGTCGAGACGCCAGCATCAGGGCGGCGGAGCTGGTTCTGAAAATGATGAAGGAGCTGGGGGTCGTGAAGGACGACTCCGAGACGGTGACCGTTCGCGATCTGGTCCCCCAACTTTATGGCGAGGAGAGCGAGGATTCTTCTTCCAACGAGGAGGAATGACGTGCTACCTTCAAGATCAAGAATCCCTCTCTCCATCCTCCTCTTTTTATTGTTGAACAACTTAAAACTTTTTGAGTTTCTTTTTGAGATCCAAAAATATATTGATGACGCTTGCGATGGACTGATATTGATCCAATGTACACTTGTCATGTTACTTTATTTTTCATTTTGCGAAATGAACTATTGGTTTGCTTTTGTTTGCGAGACTAAGCTACCCACCCGTCTCACCGCCTCACTTTTTCTCTTTTCTCTTTGCCTTGTTTTGTTTACTGCGAGACGACCCTTTGATGTGCTCACGCCTGCGAGACGGTGATGTCTTGTCTCGCCGCTTCGTTGGAGAGTTGACTTTTTCTAGAGCACGAGTCGTCTCTTCACTCATTTTACTGGTTAAACTAACTGACCTAACCTTCTCGCCTCTCCTTAGGGTACTCCCTGCGCGAGCGGCTCTTAGTGATATAATTGGCCCCCTATCATTAGTACGAGTCTTCTGTCTAGAGCAAGTGCCCACTCGCCAGGGGCGAGACCGTCCCCGAGGCCGCCAGCTGGGAGTGCCTCCACTCGCACTGCTCTGGCCTTTGTCTTCCATAATTTATTTTTCTCGCACTGCTCTGGCCTTTGTCTTCCATAATTTATTTTTCATCAGATCAAGCCGGAAAGTTTCTTAAGGAGGTTTTCCCAATCATTCCGCCATCGAGTGAATTTGCTGCCGCGCTAGCTTGATGAGAGCCTGGGCAACGAGACTACCGTGGACCGAGCTAAGCTCGAGGTGGTGTAGAATTCCCAAGAACTAAGACTTCAAGAACCAATCCTCACCCCCCACAGGCGAGCCTTTGGATCTGCCAGCTAATGAGAGCCTGCGCAGCCGGTCTACCTGGTGCCGAGCCGTGCTCGGGGTCCCTTACCCCCACAGGCGAACCTTCAGACCTGCCAGCTAATGAGAGTCTGCGTAGCGGGTCTACCTGGGGCCGAGCCAGGCTCGGGGTAGTGCAAAAGTAACCAAGGACCAAGAACCAAAAATCTCCCCCATAGGCAAGCCTTCGAACCTGCTAGCTAATGAGAGCATGTGTAGCGGGTCTACCTGGGGTCGAGCCGTGCTCGGGGTCCGTTTCCCCCGCAGGCAAGCCTTCGGACCTGCCAGCTAATGAGAGTCTACGCAACGGGTCTACCTAGGGCTGAGCCAGGCTCGGGGTAGTGCAAAAGTAACCAAGGACCAAGAACCAAATCTCTCCCCCACAGGCAAGCCTTTGGACCTGTCAGCTAATGAGAGCCTGCGCAGCGGGTCTACCTGGGGCCGAGCCGTGCTCGGGGTCCCTTACCCCCACAGGCGAGCCTTCGGACCTGCCAGCTAATGAGAGCCTGTACAGTGGGTTTACCTGGTGCCGAGCCGTGCTCGGGGTCCCTTACCTTTCACAGGCGAGCCTTCAGACCTACCAGCTAATGAGAGCCTGCACAGCGGGTCTACTTAGGGCCGATCCGGGGTAGTGCAAAAGTAACCAAGGACCAATAACCAAACCTCTCCCCCACAGGCGAGCCTTCGGACCTGCCAGCTAAAGAGAGCCGGCGCAGCGGGTCTACCTGGGGCCGAGCCATGCTCGGGGTCCCTTACCCCCACAGGCGAGCCTTCAGACCTACCAACTAATGAGAGCCTGCACAATGGGTCTACCTGGGGCAGAGCCAGGCTCGAGGTAGTGCAAAAGTAACCAAGGACCAAGAACCAAACCTCTCCCCCACAGGCGAGGCTTCGGACCTGCCAGCTAATGTGAGCCTGCGCAGCGGGTCTACCTGGGGCCGAGCTTGCCCGGGGTCCTTAACCCCCACAGGCGAGCCTTTGGACCTGCCGGCTAATTAGATCCGGCGCAACGGGTCTACCTGGGGCCGAGCTAGGCTCGGGGTAGTGCAAAAGTAACCAAGGACCAAGAACCAAACCTCTCCCCCATAGGCGAGCCTTCGGACCTGCCAGCTAATGAGAGCCTGCGCAGCGGGTATTCCTGGGGCCGAGCCGTTCTCGGTGTCCCTTACCCCCACAGGCGATCCTTCAGACCTGCCAGCTAATGAGAGCCTGTGTAGCGGGTCTACCTGGGGCCGAGCCGTGCTCGGAATAGTGGAAGAGCCTCATCTTCCTGCCGTTAGAATTTCATAGTAGGTAAAAGCAAAAGTAATTTGAGGAATATATTACACTAAACTTGACTTTGAATATTATAATTTTTGCTCTCCCTTCTCATGGGTAAAAGCGCTTCAAGTTGTCGCGGCTCCAGGTGTGGCTCATGGACCTACCCTCCATATCCTGGAGGTGGTAACCTCCTGTTCTCAGGAACCTCTCGACAATATAGGGCCCATCCCAATTTGAGTTAAGCTTGCCCACAGGGAAGATCTTCCCGCGACATCAACTTTCTTCAGCACCAGATCTCCCTCCGCAAACTGCTTGATTCTGATATGTTTGTAAAAGTATTTTTCCATTTGTCGCTTGATCTCTTCCTGCCTTATAGCTGTGACATCGCGTAGCTCTTCCACCATATCCAATGAGAGGCGTAGCTCCCCTTCATTTTCCAACCTCCAAGACTCATCCCCGTCACCCGCGGCTGTGACTCGCGGGGACCGAACCTCGAACTCCACGGGCAGGACCGCCTCACACCCATGAGACAGTTTGAATGGGGTCTCGCCGGTGGCCGTGTTCGGGGTTGTCCGCAAGGCCCACAATACTGAGGGGAGCTGCTCCACCCAGCTTCCCCTTAAGTTCTCCACCTTCTTCTTGAGTAGGTTCACGATGATCTTGTTGGCCGCCTCCACCTGTCCGTTGCTCCTGGGGTGGTGCACGGAGACAAACCTGAGGTCTATCCCCAGCTGAGCGCAGAAGCTGATGAACTCTTAGCTGGCAAACTGTGGCCCATTGTGTGTTACTATTGCCTGGGGGAGCTCGTGCCTGCATATGATCTCTCCCCCCCCCCCCCGACAATATTTCGGATGACCTGTGAGGTGACCTTGGCCAATGCCTTGACCTCCAGCCACTTCGAGAAATAATCAATCATGACCAGGTGGAATCTCCTCTGCCCACTAGCCGGAGGAAAAGGTCCGACCAAGTCCATCCCCCAGATGGCGAAAGGTAATGGTGTCGTTGTGCTTCAGAGCCTTTGAGTGGGCAAGAGCTGGAGGGGGCATATAGCTGACACTTCCGGCACCTCCTCGTAAACTCAGTTGCATTCTTCCTCAGGGTCTGCCATAAGTATCCTTGCCTCACCACCCTTGCTTCCAACGTCCTTGCCCCTGAGTGACTATCGCACTCTCCTGAATGCACCTCCTCCAGGATCCTCGGGACCTCCTGCTCGGTCACACACCTTGCCAGGAGCCCTGACAACATCTTCCGATGCAACCCCCTTCCAGCATTAGGTAGTGAGTTGTCTTGTGCCTAAAGCCTTTCCGGTCCTTGGTCCACTCCGGAAGCTCGCCAGTGGTTAGGAAGGTCACTAATGGATCCACCCATGAGGGTCGCCGATCCACCTCCATCAACTCTCCTTCCTCGATAGCCGGTCGAAATAGCTCCGTCAAGGTCCCTCCTCCCTGAGGTCCAAACTTAGCCAATCGATCGGCGCTATACTTTCTTCTCTTGGAACATGTTGGATAGAGAACGTCCGGAACCCTCCGATGATCGCCCTCACCTTGGATAAGTACTTCACAAGGGTGAGCTCCGGAGCTTCGAACTCTCCTAGGATCTGTGATGCCACCACCATCGAGTCCGTAAAAGCCTCCACATCCTGGATCTCAAGCTCCTTTGCCAAAAGAAGACCGGCTATTACAGCCTCGTACTCTGCCTGATTGTTAGTTGCTGAAAAGTGTAAGACCACTGCTTGTTCTATGGTGACCACCTGAGAGCTTATCAATACCACCCCTGCTCCGAGGGAGTGCTTTCCCGAGGACCCATCAACCATCATCTTCCACGCCTCCTGCGGCCGCGGCTCCTCGGCCCCTACCTCAACAACGTAGTCTGCCAAGAAGTCAGCCACCGCCTGAGCCTTAATGGAGAGCCTTGGCATGAATGAGATATCAAACTCGCTCAATTCGATAGACCACTTGGCCAACCTGCCCGAGTGCTCTACTCCCTCAAAGATCTTGCGAAGGGGATGATTTGTCACCACCTTGATTGAATGCGCTTGGAAGTATGGCCCCAACTTCCTGTCTGAAACGATCAAAGCATACGCCAACTTTTCCAAGATGGAGTAGCGGAGCTCCGCCTTCTTCAGGATCCTACTAACATAGTAGATTGTGTTGGGTTTCTCTATGAGAATGGCACAACATTTGTGCACGCAGCAGAAGAATAAAAACATCAAGAAAACCCAAAAGAGATGGGATCGGGCCATGGTAGTTGAATCAAGAAGTTAACATACAACTAGGCAAAATTACCTCGGTGGCGTTGAGTCACAATTCAACGGAGATGCTCCAAGCTTCGGGTTCTTGCTGGTGGCGAGTTCTACATGAAATGATATCCACGTCTCTGCAGAAATCCACACGAGCGGGAGAACGCCGAGTTTTCCGTCGCACGGATAATCGGGAAGGAGAAAGACCGCACCTTGCTTTTCCACGGACTGCTAGGTCCGCGCCAGGAATAGCAACGCCAGCGACGATCGCCGGAGAGGAGGAGGTCGACGGAGTGAGCACGGCGGCGGAACATTTCCGTCGGCGGGATTCGGGATCGGCGGAACGAACGGCGGAACGGCGGAACACTTCCGCAGACCGATTCGATTAGCCATCGATTTTTTTTCAGAACCACTTCCCGAAAAACCCTAAGTACCTATTTATACCAAAGGCATAAACAGACTTAGGAATATCGCTATCCGCAGACCACCCAAAAAATTAGGGCTCCAGAATCGGCGAGAATCACCTAGCAGATTCGGTGAGAATCAATCGGTGAGAATCACCTAGGATCGGCGAGAATCACCTAGGATCGGCGAGAATCAGTCGGCGAGAATCAGAGTACAATACTCGACGATTCACGTCGAACGTGGGTCGACGATTCACGTCGATCGGCGAGAATCAGATTACCAATCCTTCAAGGCAACATTTGCCCAACCCGACGATCCTTTAAGGCAACACTTTGCCCATAACCCCATTCAGGTCGGTGATTGGTAACCTTTACCAACACAGTCAATCATGCAACTTCTCCACATCTCTTATGTGCGACCCTGCAGGCTCATATCGCGTTGGCAGTGAGATTACATGTTTGACCACTTCTAGATCACCATGGTAACTCCAACAGACTCCCACTTGATCTTGAAAGTATCAAACCAAAAATCTCACAAACAATGAGCGACATATAGCAATGCATCATTGCTCCCCAAGCAAAAAGAGTTTATAACTCATAAGCTTTTATGACCAATGTATCAGCGTTGTCTTTGTCCCTTTATCCCTTACATACGGAAATAACTAGAGACATGGACCGTGTCACCCTCGTAATAGCTCAATCCAAGTTTCTTGATCCAGGACGGACTTCCAGAGAATGGTGAGTCCAATATCACATATTGACTCAACCAAGCATGGCCATGCATTTCTCAGTCCAGTTCCATCAAGGGGCCTATGGATGCAACTCCTGTCATACAGGAGGACAAATCCCATATCTGCTCACACACAAGCACCCAAATGATTCGTAACATGCCCAATAACCACCCTTATCATCAACCTTTCTCAAGGAAGACTTTAGATGGCATCAAAGCACGCTCTTCCTCACTTGATGAATGTTGTGACTTCAGGTCAAAGGACCACAACACCATTGTCAATTGAGACCTACTCGTGACACGATTGGATGACAATCCACAGAGTAGTCTCAGGTTGGGTCTGTCTAGTACAACTTGATCACTAACAAGTACCCACGTGATGACTTGATATCACAATATCATGACCTGTGAGAACCGGTCATCAGTCAACGCACGTGCTAGCCTTCATGTACCATCATCACCCTTAGCTTCTATGATGATACTCGACCAGGGACCTTTTAAGAATGAAGCTTCAAATAAATCATAGGCTCTCACATTCAAGTCATGTACTTGATGTCCTATGGAAGCGAACATTTTAAGGGTATCTATTATGTTAACATTTAACTATCATATAGAAAGAAAAACTCATAATAAAAGAACTTGCCATTAATTGTAAGAGAAAAACTAGGTACACTGTTCATCATATGAACAAATGACCAACAAAATACATGTTTACATGAAATCCACAAGATTCTCACTAGAGTTGATCATTTAGGTATCGTATACCCATCGATCTAGTATGACCATCATACTTTCTCTGCGCGAGAGGCTTTGTCATTGGATCCGCAATATTCTCCTCAGTCGGCACTCTGCAAATGTTCACATCTCCTCGTTCGACAATCTCACGAATAAGATGAAACCGCCGAAGTATGTGCTTGGAGCGCTGATGGGATCTAGGTTTCTTAGATTGTGCAATTGCACCATTGTTATCACAGTAGAGAACTACGAGACCAACAATGCTAGGAATTACATCAAGCTCGCCGATGAATTTCCTAATCCATACAGCCTCCTTCGCCGCATTAGCTGCGGCGATATACTCGGCCTCTGTTGTAGAATCAGCAACTGTCGCTTACTTGAAACTCTTCCAGCTCACAGCTCCTCCATTCAGGCAAAACACAAAACCTGACTGAGACTTGGAGTCGTCTCTATCAGTTTGGAAGCTAGCATCCGTGTAACCACTTACAACGAGCTCTTCCTCTCCACCATACACCAACAACACATCCTTAGTCCTTCTCAAGTACTTCAGGACATTCTTGACTGCAATCCAGTGACACTCACCAGGGTCTGACTGATACCTGCTAGTCATGCTCAAAGCAAAGGAGACGTCGGGTCGAGTACATAACATCGTGTACATGATTGATCCAATTGCCGAAGCATATGGAATCAACTTCATGCGGTCCTTATCTTAACAAGACTTTGGACACTGGTCCTTAGAGAGATTCACACCATGAGACATGGGCAAAAATCCTTTCTTGGACTCAAGCATGTTGAACCGCTTCAACACCTTTTCGATGTACGTACTCTGGGTCAAACCCAGCAACTTCTTCGATCTATCTCTATAGATCTTAATACCGAGTATATAAGTCGCTTCACCCAAATCCATCATTGAAAAGCAGTTCCCTAGGTTGTTCTTAACAACTTTCAGGGTAGGAATGTCATTCCCAATCAACAGTATGTCATCTACATACAATATCAGGAAGACAACAATGCTCCCACTGATTCGCTTGTAAACACAAGGCTCATCTTCATTCTTGATGAAACCAAACTCTTTGATTTTCTCATCAAAACGAAGATTCCAACTTCGAGAGGCCTGTTTCAGTCCATAGATGGACTTATTCAGATTGCATATTTTAGTGGCTTCATCTGGGGATACAAAACCCTCGGGTTGTGTCATATACACTTCCTCAAGGAGGTTTCCATTAAGGAAAGCCGTTTTGACATCCATCTGTCAGATCTCATAGTCATAATACGCAGCAACAGCAAGCAATATCCTTATGGACTTTACCATGGCAACAGGGGAAAAGGTCTCATCATAGTCAATACCATGAATTTGCTTGAAACCCTTAGCCACTAGTCGCCCTTTGAATGTCTGTACATTCCCATCCATGTCGGTCTTCTTCTTGAAGACCCACTTGCACCCTATGGGTCGTACCCCTTCAGGTGGTTCCACCAAGTTCCAAACTTGGTTTGCATACATGGAGTCCATTTCAGATTTCATAGCCTCAAGCCATTTGTCGGAGTCCGGTCCATTCATAGCCTCTTGGTAGGTTGTTGGTTCATCATCATGATCCATAAGCAACACATTACCTATTTGAGACACGAGAAATCCATATCTCTCAGGCTCAAACCTCGGTCTACCAAATCTACGTAGGACTTGTGTTCCTTGAGCAGGTTCTCTAGCTACAACATCTTGTAGTCCTGTCTCAGAATCCAATTCCGGTTCATTCACTACATGTGGTTCTTGAACTTCTTCAAGCTCTACCTTTTCAGTCTTTCTTGATAAGAACACTTTCTCCAAAAAGACACCAGTCCTTGCGACAAACACTTTGCCCTCAGACGGTAGGTAAAAGTAATACCCTTTCGTTTCCTTAGGATATCCCACCAGATAGCATTTATCTGATTTGGGTTCCAGCTTGTCAGGCATTTGACGTCTCACGTATGCCTCACAGCCCCAAATTTTAATGAACAACATACTAGGACGCTTCCCAGTCCATATCTCATATGGTGTCTCAGAACCGTTTTCGTTGGAGCGCGATTCAATGTCATTGCAGCAGTCTCTAAAGCAAAACCCCAAAAGGAAACAGACAAGTCTGCATGACTCATCATCGAACGTACCATGTCTAACAGAGTACGATTTCTCCTCTCAGACACACCATTATGTTGTGGTGTTCTAGGTGGAGTGAGCCCTTGAAACAAGTATAATACCACACTCTTTCAGATGATCACGGAACTCATGACTCAGGTATTCGCCACCTCGATCAGATCGGAGTGCTTTAACCCTTTTACCCAACTGGTTTTCTACTTCATTCTTGAACTCTTTAAACTTTTCAAAGGTCTCGGATTTGCACTTCATAAGATACACATATCCGTATCTACTGAAATCATCAGTAAATGTAACAAAGTAGAAATACCCACCTCTAGCCATGGAACTCATGGGTCCGCATACATCACTATGTACAACACCCAAGAGATCCTCAGCCCTCTTAGTATAACCAGTGAAAGGAGCTTTAGTCATCCTACCTAACAAACAAGATTCACATCGCTCAAATGATTCATAATCAAATGAGTCCAAAAGTCCATCTCTATGGAGCTTGGATATGCACTTCTCGTTGATATGGCCCAAACGACAATGCCAGAGAAATGTAGGGTTCGAATCATTTGTTCTTAGTCTTTTATTATTTTCTACATTACAGATCAGATGGTCCAAGTTCAAAACATAAAGACCATTAAACAATTGGGCTACAGCATAACAAACATCATTCTTAAATATAGAACAACAGTTGTTCTTAATTATAAAAGAAAATCCAATCATGTCCAAATATGAAATAGATATAATGTTTCTAGTTATGGCCGGAACAAAATAACAATTATCTAGTTCTATTACACGCCCACTGAGCAAAGAAAGACGGTAAACCCCTACGGCTATAGCAGCAACTCTTGCTCCATTGCCGACGCGGAGGTCCACCTTCCCTTTACTCAGCAATCTTCTCCTTCCCAGTTCCCGCACATTTGTACAAATGTGAGAACCACATCCGGTATCCAATACCCAAGATGAAGGAGCAGAAAGGTTTATCTCTATAACGTGAACATTTGAAGCGGAAGTCATACCTCCCTTCATTTTCTGCAGACCTTTAATGTATGAAGTACAGTTCCTCCTCCAATGACCAGCCTTGCCACAGTGGTGGCATTTCCCTTCCTTCACCGTGCTTTTCTTTTTCATCAGTGCAAAAGACTTGGGCTCAAGATATGACTTAGGTCACACCTTCGTCTTCTTAAAGCCCTTGGCCTTGCCCTTGCCCTTATGCACCATCAGTATGGGGCAGGCAGGCTTGGCCTTCTTCATATTGATTTTGGCAGTTCTCAACATGCCTAGTAGTTCGGGCAGTGTCTTGTCTATTTCATTCATGTTGTAGTTCAAGACGAACTGCTCATAACTGTCCGGCAATGATTGCAGGATCAGATCTGTGGCCAACTCTTGACCAAGAGGAAAACCCAGCCTTTCAAGGTTCTCTATATACTCAATCATCTTGAGTACGTGAGTCCCTACTGAGTCTCGAACTCCCATCTTGCACTGAAACAACGCTTTTGTGACGTCGAACCTCTTTTGACGAGCCTGCCCTTGAAACATTTTCTTGAGATGCTCGTCAATCTCCTTGCACCCCATGTTCTCATGTTGCTTCTGAAGCTCAGAGTTCATAGTGGCAAGTATAAGGCATTCGACATCTAAAGCATCATTAGTATACTTTTTATAAGCATCCTTCTCAGCACGGGAAGAGTTCCCGGTCGGCACCTCGGGGTTTTCTTCTTCTAAGACATAGAGCTTTCGCTCTTGCCTGAGAACAATTCTCAGGTTCCTGTACCAGTCCATGTAATTAGTCCCACTGAGCTTATCCTTCTCAAGGATGGCTCTCAGAGACAACGTGGAGTGTGAAACACTTGCCATGGAATTCTACAAGAATTTATGCAGAATAAAATCAGTACCAAAATTTCAAATACAATTTATTTTAATTTGGACTTCAATTAAAACACTCCCACTATTTTATTCGAAATGATAGCCCTCACTAACAATTCAGAGAGTTCATGCGAGCTACTCTCTTAGTGGACAAGATCCGTATTTCACCAACACAATGAGTCAGCTTTGGCTTTCCTCTCACGATGCGGTTATTTAGGTAGGCAACGCTTGCCAATTGCATCCTCATGCAATTCTTGTATGGTTGGTGAATAACTCCTTACTCGCATCCATCATATGGTGCATGCCAACCCTATGCCTCTAGGCACTCAACCTTTGAGGTCACCTAGTTAAGCTGGACCCGATGTCGACAGTGGGATATCACAATTATCCGCTCGCACCCTTACCAAGATAGATTAATGCACCTTGCTTTGGCAAGACCACACTTCATCGATCGAGGCAAGAAGAGTGTCATCCATCGGAAGGCATCCGAACACTTAATATTTGATGAAGGGATTTTGATTATAGGTTAACAGTTAACCATGATCAATATTTGATCAATGTGCACATCCAAAGAAAAACAATTTTTCTAAAACGACATGTGTTGGAACACCCTATTACTAATTTGGGTCAGGATCACTATGTCTCTAGGAATCCTTTGCTTGACCTCCTGTATAGCTTAATAGGTCAATTAGAATTGAGTCTAAGGGTCAGAAATCTAGGTTTGGAAGCTGCCCTGAAGACCAAGATTTTGTGTTTGGAGACTAAGTCATATCGTCGAGCTCAGCACGACGATTCGTCGAACTCCGGTCGACGATCGTCTAGCTCAACTTCGACAAGATCGTCGAACTCCATTCGACGATCGCTGAGCTCAACTTCTTCATATCGTCGAACTCCATTCGACGATCGGTGAGCTCAGGTCGACGATTTTGACTCTGCTTTGGAACTTTATTTCTGAGCTCAGTTCGACGATCTTTGAGCTCAGATCGACGATATTTTGCTGCTGTATATTTCCAGATCGCTGAGCTCAGCTCGACGATAGCAGAGCTCAGTTCGACGATTACAGATAACTTCCAGGATGTTTCTACATTTAAATTCAAATCAGTTAGGAGTTATTCTGCAATTAATTCAGAGATTTCCTAGCCGTTTTCATTCAATTCTGGACCAAGTTTCAAGGGATTTTTCAAGGAATATATTTGTGGACTTTCCTCCAGAAGAGATTATGCAATTAAGGATGCAATTAATGCAGGCCAACGGCTATACTTGACAGAGAATGTTATTCTATTCTATACCAGAGAATAAAAGACAGGATTTTTGAATCTCTCAAAAAAACACACACAATACAGAGAGAGGATACATATTACAGAGACACATTCAAAAATCTTCTGTCACAAAAGAATTCTGAAGAACACACATCCAAGGAGATCAAGCCTTCTCAAATCTTTAGATCTCCTTAGTCTTCAAAGTGTTCAAGGCCAACATATTTCCAGACTCCAGACATTCAACATTTCAGCTATTGTTGAAATCATCTATTGCTGGAGTTCAATCTTTGAAGGCCTATCACCATCTGCAAAGCTTTTTCTTCCTGAAGATCTCAAGGATTCAGGGGGAGCTTTGACAACAACAATCCACATAGTCTTCTCAGTTGTTTGAGAAAGAGAAGACTTCCATCATTCTCTCACCCCCACTCTGTAAAGGGTTTCTCAAACTCCCTTCAAAAGTTTGAGCTTGGTTTTTGAGCACCTTGTCAAAAGCTCATTGGTGGCAAGACACATGATCAAAAAATCTGCTTTGGTTTTTGAGCACCTTATCAAAAGCTCATTGGTGCCCAGGACACCTGATCAACTCATCCTGCAGTGGATTCCTACCTAGGGTGGTAGAAGAGTGGATGTACCCAAGTTTAGGGGAACCACTATATTTCCTTGTGTCTTCTGGTTTTGCTTGTTTTTATTTTTGTTTCTGGCCTTGATTTTTCTGTGCTTAGTTCTTGTTTAACTTAGTGCTGTGATTAGATTTATTATTGCTTCCCTGCTCACTATTTTTACAACAATTGTTGTAAAAGTTTTTAAAGCACCATATACTCTATTCACCCCCCCCCCCTTCTAGAGTATATCCGATCTAGCTGCTCTTTCAACATGCATCCCTTATGTGCACAACCTGACACCATCAACTAAATCTGAATATCCAGAAACTTCCAAATCCTCAGATTTACATGCATTGGACAAAAGCAAAGACAGCTCAACTTAAAGCAGTAGACAAGCTCATCTCTCTATGTTGGATTCAAAATCCAAAACGAACTCGAGGGATGGTTACTGATAAGGAGACTACAATTTCTAACAATTAGAAATTTCCACGAAATCCCAGACGTTCTTGGCGGGGTACCAAGACTAAATCTAGACATTTAGAACACTTCTAAATCCCTAGGTTTACACGCACTGGAATAACAAAACTTCCAATACAACAATCATGGATGAAACCTACCTCTGATACCACTGTTGGGTTTCTCTATGAGTATGGGACAACATTTGTGCACGCAGCGGAAGAATAAAAACATCAAGAAAACCCAAAAGAGATGGGATCGGGCCATGGTAGTTGAATCAAGAAGTTAACATACAACTAGGCAAAATTACCTCGGCGGCGTTGAGTCACAACTCAACGGAGATGCTCCAAGCTTCATGTTCTTGCTGGTGGCGAGTTCTACGTGAAATGATATTCACGTCTCTGCAGAAATCCACATGAGCGGGAGAACGCTGAGTTTTCCGTCGCACGGATAATCGGGAAGGAGAAAGACCGCACCTTACTTTTCCACGGACTGCTAGGTCCGCGCCAGGAATAGCAACGCCAGCGACGATCACCGGAGAGGAGGAGGTCGACGGAGCGAGCACGGCAGCAGAACCCTTCCGTCGGCGGGATTCGGGATTGGCGGAACGAACGGCGGAACACTTCCGCAGACCGATTCGATCAGCTATCGATTTTTTTTCAGAACCACTTCCCGAAAAACCATAAGTACCTATTTATACCAAAGGCATAAAAAGACTTAGGAATATCGCTATCCGCAGACCACACAGAAAATTAGGGCTCTAGAATCGGCGAGAATCACCTAGCAGATTCGGTGAGAATCAATCGGCGAGAATCACCTAGGATCGGCGAGAATCACCTAGGATCGGCGAGAATCACCTAGGATCGGCGAGAATCAGTCGGCGAGAATCAGAGTATAATACTCGACGATTCACGTCGAACGTGATCGACGATTCACGTCGATCGGCGAGAATCAGAGTACCAATCCTTCAAGGCAACATTTGCCCAACCCGACGATCATTTAAGGCAACACTTTGCCCAAAACCCCATTCAGGTCGGTGATTGGTAACCTTTACCAACACAGTCAATCATCCAACTTCTCCACATCTCTTATGTGCGACCCTGTAGGCTCATATCGCGTTGGCAGTGAGATTATATGTTTGACCACTTCTAGATCACCATGGTAACTCCAACAGATTGGCAATTGCTTCTTCCCCTCTTCCCTGACCAGTACCGAGCTCACGGCCTCTACTCCTACTCTGAGGTACAAGGCTAGGTCCTCCCTCTCCTTTGGTCTTTGAAGTAGAGGAGCTTGGGAGAGCTGCCTCTTCGGCATTTGGAAAGCTTCTTCACATTTGGTAGTCCATTCGAATCTTTGCGTACCCCTCAGCACCTTGAAGAATGATGAACACTTTTCTCCCGACCTGGAGAGGAATCTGCTTAGCCCGACCAGCTTGCCTGTCAAGCGCTAGACCTCCTTAGTGTTGCATGGTGACTCCAGCTCCACGATGGCCTTCACCTTATCTGGGTTAGGCTCCACCCTTGCCGGGGTCAGAAGATACCCAAGGAACTTCCCGCGGTCCCCCCCCCCCCCCCCGAAGACACACTTCAAGGGGTTTATCCTCATCTTGAACTTCCGCAAGGTGGCGAATGTCTCCTCTAGGTCTCGAAGATGCGAGTCCACACATTTTGTCTTGACCATTAGATCATCAACATAGACCTCCAAGTTCCTGCCCCTTTGACCCTGGAAGACTCGATCCATCATGCGCTGGTATGTAGCCCCTGCGTTTTTCAACCCAAAGGGCATCATCTTATAGCTGAAACATCTCTCCCTTGTGATGAAAGAGACGTCCTTGAAATCAGGAGGGTACATTCGGATCTGGTGGTAACCAGAAAAAGCATACAAAAAACTCATAATGGAAAAACGAATGGCTGAATCAACCAGCACGTTGATTCGAGATAGGGGGTAGCAATCCTTGGGGCATGATTTATTTAATAAATAAAAGTCAATACATATGCGCCACTTTCCTCCCCTTTCTTTACCATTACCATGTTGGGGATCCAGCAGAGATATTGGATCTCCGAGATGAAGCCAGCCTCTAGAAGCTTCTTAACCTCCTCGCGGATGGGCTCCTCCAGCTTGGTAGCGATGGTCCTCATCTTTTGGCAAATGGAGCACATCCGAGGATCCAGGTTCAGGCGATGGCAGGCCACGTTTGCATCGATGCCCGACATGTCAGCCGCGCTACAAGAAAAGATGTCGATGTTGCTCTGGATGCAAGCCCTAACTCGCTCCTGGTCCTCGGGACTCAAGCCCCCGCTGATCAGGACCCTCTGCACTTGGCTGGCGCTGGTGAAGACTTCCATCTCCACCACTTCTCCAACCAACTCCAGCCGAGACTGCTCCCAGCCGGCTCTTGCCCCCTCTTCCTGCCCAAACTCTTCCTCTCCTCCTGCTTCCTCGACTTCCATCGCCTCCCCTAGGCTCCCACTCTACTGCTGATCAACCTCCACACCTCTCTGGGCCTCCCTCTCGAATCCTTCTCCTTCTCCTTCCACCTATCGACCCCCTTACGGCTCCAACTCTCTGCCCCTCTGGATCTCCTGCACACCTCCCTCTCTTTGCTCCTCAATCTCCTCCCCTGCCTCCTCCAGGCTTACTTCCTCAACCTCCTCCGGGCGCTCCTCCTCCTCTCTGACAACTTCTTCCTGCTCCGCCATCTCCCTCTCCAGCTCTTCCGCCTCTGCCATCCAAGAAATAGTGTTGACCGCCGTCACGTAGCATTGTCTTGCCACCTTCGGGTCCCCCCTGACCCTAACCTGCACCCCCTCATTGTTGAACTTAAGGCATTGGTGAAACGAGGAGGGGATGCAGCGAAACATGTTGATCAGGGGGCGCCCAAAGACGGTGCTATAGCTGCTCGGGGCGTCCATGATCACGAACCTGTAGTTCCGTGACACGCCCATAACTCCACATGCAGCCCTACTCCTCCTTCTACTTCCTTCCTTTCTCCTGAGAAAACAACGGTCCGTCCAAAGCTAAAACCCTCTTGGCCTCTACCTGCATCTCATCGAAGGCCTTCTTGAATATCACGTTCACGGAGCTCCCGTTGTCCACCAGGATCTTGGAGACCGTGAATTTTTCTACTGCCGTCTGGATCACCAAGGCTTCACAGAACGGGTTCTCATAATCTGGCATATCCGCTGAAGAAAAAATAATTTTTTCTTTTGGAGGGGGAGCCTGGGATGTCGAGTCTACCCCCCTTCAGAACATGGTCTAGATGCTCCCCTTTCGAGTTGCCTCAATCCCAACTCCTCCGTGGATCACCCCGTTCCCTCCCCGGGTTCCTACATCCGCCTGGTCCTCACACCTGTCTTCTGCCTCCTCCTGTTGCACCTCCTCGATCCTTACCGACGGATCCTGCCTCCTCAACCCCCTGGCTTCTCTCATTTCCAAGAACTCTGGGCAGGTGGCCGTCGTGTGACCCTCCTCCTGATGGAAGTCATAGAAAAGCAATGCCACCTGACCCCTACTTCCTTCTCCACATTCTCTCCTTATGGCTCCTCCCCAAGCTCCTCTCCTTCCTACTCTACCTCAACTGACCTCTATTGCCTCCTGATAATGCCGGAAGTGACCCCTTAGCTCCTGCCTCCTCATCGGGTGATCAAACCTCCTCGTCTAGGGGAAGTTGTCTCTTCCCTAAAGCCTCCTCCTTCCTCCTGGGGGACCCTCCTGAGCCCTCCAACCTAACCGGTTGTTCGGCCCTCGGGCCCCCTGTCCTTGGTGCTGTACCAGCTACCCCTGTCCTTGGGGCTCCTCCCTTCTTCTCTCTTCTCTCTGCTCCCTCTGCTTCCATGCTCCCAGCTCCTTCACGTTATCCCTTGCCAACCTGGCTAGCTTCCTGGCAAACGCCGGATTGGCCCTCTCGAAGTCTATCTCCTTTGCCGCCCTCTCCATGAGCTCCTCAAAAGAGAGGGGGGGACACTCTCTTCAAATCCATGCTAAAGAATTCCGACCTCAGCCCCAGGGTAAAAGTGAGCATCAGTGCGTACCCTGGGACCTCCTGGACTAGGAGAATCTCTTCCTGAAACCGGCCCACATAATGACCCAACGTATCATCTTGCTTCTGCCTCACCGTAAACAGGCACTCCGCCTCCTTCTTACACTTCTTCGATGTCGACAACCTCAATAGGAACCCTTAATGCAGGTCCTCAAAACTGTAGATCGAACTTGTCGTCAACTGGTGGAACTAGTCTCGTGCCTTCTCCTTCAACGTGATGGAAAACATCCGACACTTGAAGGCATCCTTCATCTGCCTCATCGAAACAACATCTTCAAAACACTGCACATGCTGTACAGGGTCATCCTTCCCCGAGTAGTAGGACATGTCGGGCTCCCGGAACCCCTCCGGTACCGGGGCCTAGATAATGAGCTCACTGAAAGGGCTCTCGCCTCCTGCCTGTCGAGAGGGCATGTCTCGCGGCCTTGGCTGGCTGGCCCGATCCGCGAGACCATGTCCAGGGAAGAGCTCTGGCATAGCTGCCTCCCTCTTGCCAACTTCTGCCGGAATCTCCTTCCGGAGGCGCTGGCCTGGGAAGAGCTCTCGCGCGGCCACGTCCCTCTCGCCAACCTCCGTCGGGACCTCCTTCCCAGGGCACTGCCCAGGAGCGTTCTCGCCCAAGAGCGGGACCGCCTCCACTGGGACTTGAGGGGTTGCCCACTCGCTCCTTGCCGAGAAGGCCAAGCTGATGGTCTGCAAGACCTCTCGCCTGAAGTCCTCCAGCATCTTCCTCATTGCCTCCTCTCCCCGGGAGGGGGAACCTCCTGAACCAGATCCTTCACCTTCACCTCCTGCCATCAGACTAATCTCAAAACTTTCTTGTATCAGCTATCTTCCATGCTGTAACACCCTCTATCCGTCGCATAGTATATAGCAGTAGGTCCGGTCGGGGCCCGACGCCATATACCACAGACAGACCGGGTGGTTACGTATGGAAACCATCCAACCAATCTCAACGTCCTACACAGAGCATTCTAGCGGAAGCAGTTTATATAAGTTGCAAACAAGAACCCAGCATTAGAGCACGAATGTCCACTATTACATAATTAGGAATGTATACAAAATACCCAAAAATCGGCCTTAAGGCCTTACAGAATGTTTCACTTGACTGTTACATGATTTACAAACCTCGGCACGCAGGTCGGTCATACATGAATAAAACAGAAAACATTTCCACTTGGGCCTTCGAGGGCCAGCTTCGCAAAAAGGGCTTTAGCCCGCTATTGACCGCTTAGTCCAGCTGCACCTGCAAGCAACAAACCACCGCACGGTGGCAAACAAGGCAACGGTCAGCAATGCTGACCAAATTATAACGATCCCGCCCCCAACTCGGGGCGGCGATGCTCCTTCCCTGCATTTCATTAGCACAAGCGAGCAATGCATATAACCATAGCCATTTCATCACAGACGTTGGCTCATACGGCCACACGTCCCGTGCACTCAGGGCACATTCTCGGTGAACCGGTCGATGTTACGTCAATTAAAGCCATTAACATTCCGGACTCACCACCGCCACTTAGACGGCCAAACCTATGAGCAATTTGTCTTCCTGGCCTGGGTCACGACAGTTTAAGCCATTGACCGCCGAAGACTCACATCTATGCCAACGGCGAGTGCCACGTAACCTTAGGTCTCTCTAACCCGAACGACATAGAGCGGGTACGGTTCCATCTAACCCGTGCTCACATCGCAACGACAATTTAAGCCATTTGCGCGGGTCAAACTTTCGCCGAGTCCCATTCTACCGCAAGTCACATAACCACGTTATGTTCAAGTTGGCTCTCAGGCCACCAAGTTGGCAAGATCTCGTATCCGCCCAGTTTTCCGGGTGCACCTTTGGGTTAGTCCCCAAGGCTCCCTGCTGCAATCTACCGCGTAGAAAACCCGAAAACAAACCATAGCACAGAGTCTTCTCCGGCCTTATGCAATGCAACATCACCGATCCGGACTAACATGTCCGGGTATGCTTCAACCAAAATGCCTATGTCCGTTCTCGCATACGGACTCTAAACAACGGGGACTTTACATATCTACCCGAAGGAACGCCTCCAACTCTCCGCAAACTCGCAAGAGCGGGCTTCCTATGCTAAGAAAAGGAGCGATTCATGCTCAAGATGAGGATCGTTACCCTTGCGTTCCTCTTTGGCGCCATCGAAAAGTAATCGGATAGAAATCACCGCACTTGCGTTGCCTCCGTGGATCCGGAGTCGGCTTGCGATTCGGAGCTCCGAAGCTCCTCCAATGGCGGATCTAGCTCTTCTTCCTCTTGCCTTAGCTCTTCTTTCTCCAAGGGTTTAGAAAGAGGATAAGTGAAGAAAAGTGATGGATTTTCTAAGTCAAACCCCTGTATATCCTCTCAGGAACCATCCCCAGCCGTTGGATCTCAACCTAAGAAAACGAGCGGCTTTGATTCGGGGCTGAAATGCCCAATCTGGACCGAACACGGCCTGGCACACGCCCGTGTCCAGGGCCGTGTGCCGCATTCGCCGTCAAAATCGAATCTTCTGAACCCTCACACGGGTATCGAACACGCCCGTGTTCGAGCTGACACGCCCGTGTTCCAGCTGACACGGCCGTGTAGCCGGCCGTGTACCCCATGATTTTCCCCCGTTTTCAACCCGAGCACTGCACGGGTTCTAGGACACGCCCGTGTCCTTACCCGTGTCACATTGACACGCCTGGACCCCAGGCCGTGTACAAGGTCTCGACATTTCGTCGCGTGCAGTTCGACGACTGGATGACACGGCCTTGGACACGCCCGTGTCCTAGGCCGTGTGCCTTGTCTTGACGATCGTCGAGTGAATCTCGACGATTTCACTTGGACGATCGTCGACACGGGTCGACACGCCCGGCGACACGCCCGTGTCGCGGGCCGTGTGCCCATTCTCGACGAATCGTCGAGTATATCTCGACGATTTCACGGCTAAGTGTCGACACGGGTCGACACGCCCTGCGACACGCCCGTGTCGCAGGCCGTGTGCCCATTCTCGACGAATCGTCGAGTATAACTCGACGACTTCGCGGCTAAGTGTCGACACACGCTTGACACGCTCTGGGACACGCCCGTGTCCCAGGCCGTGTGCCTTCAGCCAGAAACCAAAACTGGCCTAAAACGTCCCCCTTTTCTCCTTTGAGTTTCGGGGCGTTACAACTCTACCCCTCTTAAAAGAATTTCGCCCACGAAATTACATAAAGGGAAAAACATGTACAAAAACAAAATTTGTGCCTGAGCGGAACAACTCCGGATATTCGTCAAGCATTGTCTGCTCTCGCTCCCAAGAGAGCTCCTCACGACCGCAATTGTCCCACCGGACTTTGACCATCCTGATCTCTTTATTGCGTAGCCGCTTGACCTCCGAGTCCTCAATCCGCACGGGCTTGACCTTTGTCGTTAGCCCACTTTCCACCGGCACTTGATCGACCGCGATCACTTGCGTAGGCTCTTGCACCGCCTTCCGAAGCACCGAAATATGGAATACATCGTGTAAACCACTTAGCTCCACTGAAAGCTTCAGTCTATAGGCCGCTTCTCCAACTCGCTCCAGAACCTCGAACGGTCCAAGGTATCTTGGGCTTAGCTTTTTCAATCGCCGCACCCGCGAGACACCCTTGAATGGCTTGATCTTTAAGTATACATAATCGCCCACAGCGAACTCCACGTTCCTGTGCTTGGCATTATAGTACTTTGCTTGCCGGTCCTGAGCGATGAGCAACCTCTCCCGAATGGTTCTCACCAAAGAAGTAGCACCATCTACTTCCGATCGCTTATACAACTTTGACTCACCCGTTTCTATCCAAGACAACGGCGTGCGACATCTTCTACCATATAGGGCCTCGAAGGGCGCCATCTGAATACTCGCTTGGTAGCTGTTATTGTATGCGAACTCCACCAAATAAAGGTGGTCTTCCCATTGCTTTCCGAAATCCAAGACACACATGCGAAGCATGTCTTCCATGGTTCTATTGACCCTCTCGGTCTGCCCATCCGTTAGCGGATGGAAGGCTGTGCTAAACTTCAGCTTTGTTCCCAACATTTGCTGCACCAGCCTCCAATCATTGGACGTGAACCGCCCATCTTGGTCACTCACGATGCTGCGGGGCACACCATGAAGCCGTACTATGTTATCCACATATAGCTTTGCCAGCTTCTCCACCGGATCATCCTTCCTATGCGGAATAAAATGCGACACCTTCGTTAATCGATCCACGACCACCCAAATGGCGTCGTTCCCCTTTTGCGACCTTGGCAAACCGTGCACAAAGTCCATAGAGATGTCGTCAAATTTCCACTCCGGAATAGGCAAGGACTTAAGAAATCCTCCCGGTTTTTGGCACTCCGCCTTCACCAAGGCGCAAGTTTGGCACTTCGCTACGTATAGCGCCACATCCTTCTTCAAACCCGGCCACCAAAATAGCTTCTTCATATCGCGGTACATCTTCGTGCTCCCTGGGTGAATCGAGTACTTGGTATGGTGTGCCTCGTACAACAATTCCACCCGTAAATTGCCCACACTTGGGACGCACAAACGACCGTCTTTCCACAGCAATCCGTCCTCCACAACGAATTGGGAATTTGACCCATCCAGAGCCTCTATTATGAACTGCTTCATATGAGCATCCATATCCAAAGCCTGCCGAATCCAATCAGCCAGGTCATATTGGACTTCAGTCCAATTCAGCACTGCTTCAGCACTAGATTGTCTGTCCACACAAACAATCTCCAACGCCTCCAGCTCCTGCACCAACCGCTCATCATGCACTGATAGCCAATTCGCTTGAGCTGGGGCTCGGCGACTCAACGCGTCCGCAACCGCATTCCCTTTGCCAGGCACGTAGTGGATCTTAAAAGTATAGTCCCCCAGGAATTCCATCCACCTACGCTGCCGCATATTCAGATCCTTCTGATCTATTAGATACTTTAGGCTCTTGTGATCGGTGTAGATATCAATCTTCACACCGTACAAATAGTGTCTCCACAGCTTCAAGGCAAAAATCACGGCCGCCAACTCCAAGTCGTGGACCGGATAATTTCTCTCGTGCACTTTTAGCTGTCTCGAGCCATAAGCTATCACGCTGCCGTGCTGCAATAGCACGCAACCCAAACCGCTGCCCGAAGCATCGCTATATATCTCATAGCCTTCGGTTCCACATGGCGAACTCAGCACAGGCGCCGTGGTCAACCGACACTTCAATTCCTCAAAAGCTCGCGCGCACTCCGGCGTCCAAACGAACTTATGCTCCTTCCTCGTCAAAGTGGTGAGAGGCAACGCTATCCGCGAGAAGTTCTCTACGAAGCGCCTATAATAGCCGGCAAGCCCCAAAAAGCTCCGGACTTCTGCTACCGTAGCAAGCTCAGGCCACTCCCGTATCGCAACAATCTTCGCCGGATCCACAGCAATACCCTCTCCACTCACTATATGCCCGAGGAATGCCACTGAGGATAGCCAAAACTCGCACTTCGAGAACTTGGCATACAACTGATTTCTCCTGAGTGTCTCCAACACCAAATGAAGATGCTTGAAGTGATCTTCCTCACTTTGCAAGTACACCAAAATATCGTCGATGAAGACGATCACGAAATGGTCCAAGTACTCCCTGAACGTCCTGTTCATCAAATCCATGAATACTGACGGCGCATTAGTCAGCCCAAACGGCATGACCGTAAACTCATAATGCCCGTACCTCGTACTAAACGCTGTCTTCGGGATATCACTCTCCCTTATCCGCAGCTGATAGTACCCAGACTTAAGATCTAACTTCGAGTACACCGTCGACCCGACTAACTGATCGAAGAGATCATCAATCCGGGGGATCGGGTACTTATTCTTCTCAGTCAGCTTGTTCAGCTCTCGATAATCAATACATAACCTCAAGCTTCCGTCCTTCTTCTTAACAAAGAGGACCGGTGCGCTCCAAGGCGAAGAACTCGGGCGCACATACCCTTGCTCCAACAATTCTTGCAGTTGAACTTTCAGCTCCGCCATTTCCTTAGGCGCTAGCCGATACGGAGATCGTGACACAGGCTTTGCACCTGGCACTAGCTCGATCGTAAAATCTATCTCCCGTTGAGGCGGGGCTCCAGGAAGATCTGCGAGGAACACATCAGGGTATTCCGATACCACTGAAATACAATCCAAAGCGGGCTTCGGCTTTACAACCTCCACTAGTGTAAAGAACAGTTCTGCTCCGGCACGAACCGCCTTCACCACCTGAAGAGCAGACATCAATGTCTTGCTCGACCCCTTTAAGCCCGTAAAAGTCGTCTCACGACTTGCTCCCAGCTTGACTTCCTTGCTACCGCAATCTATATGGGCCTGCTGCTCCGAGAGCCAGTCCATGCCAAATATGACGTCGAACTCCACTAACGGAAGTAAAGACGCTCGCAGGTCGAACTCCTGCTCCCCAATACGAATCTTAACATTGCAGATCCTATCCGCTCGCATCGAACACTCATTGGGCAACAACACATCCAACTTATCCTTCGCCATCGAAGAAGGGACTCCGATGCGTGATATAAATCCTTCGGACACGAAGGAGTGTGAAGCTCCCGTATCGAAGAGTGCTCGTGCCGGATTTTCACAAATCAAAACAAATCCTAAACAAGTAGTGGTAAGGTAACATGTGCATAACAAGCATATAAAGGAAATTGACTTGCTATAAATTAAACCGTACTTGTCACCACATCAGCTTGTTTAATGGCCTCCTGTTGGCCAAGATTGTAGACCCTTGGTTGGGCCGGAGCATAGTGGGAAGCGGTCGACTCCACCGCCTTACCCTTCTCTTCATAAGTAGCTCCTGGCCTCCTCTCGGACTTAGGACGTCCGCTCCAACAATCACGGGCAAAGTGCCCCGTCTTTCCACACGTAAAGCACGCACCCGGGGTCCGACCCGTAGTCGCCCCAGAAGCGCCAGAAGGAGCTGGACCCGAAGTCCTATGCTTCTTGAAAGCCCTCCGATAGCCGGACTTTGAAGTAGTCGGCACTCTGAACTCAGATTTCTTTTCACTCAAGCTTTTCTTCGCTTGCACGCTCTTCATGTCCTTCTCCAAGGACCGGGCAGTATTGACCAAGGTTAAGAAACCCTGCGTCATCGGCCCCAACAGTAATAGTCTCAGCTCATCCCTCAAGCCTTCATAAAAACGATTAGTCTTGCGCTTTTCATCCATGATGGTGGAGCTAGCATAACGACTCAACCGCGTAAACTCGTGGAGATATTCATCAACGCTCCTCTCACCCTGCACCAACTTCAGGAACTCATTCTCCATTGAAATCCTCTGAGTAGAAGGGAGGTATCTTGCTAAGAACAATCCCGAGAACTCTTCCATCGGAACGTCTATCAATTGTATACCTCTCAAATGATACAGCTCCAATCCTTCCCACCACATCCTCGCTTCACCGTCCAGCAGGAACGTAACGATGGTGGTCATTTGCCACTCCTCCGTCTCCGTCGCCGTCATGACTCTCTTCACCCTAGAGAGCCAGTCTTCAGCCTGAGATGGGGTTCCCAACCCCGAGAATAACGGAGGGTTAAAGCTCATTACATGCTTCAACTGCCTCTCAGTTGCCCTCCTTGGCACTATCGGTTCCGCAACCACTTGCTCCACCCTCCTCGGCTCAGCCTCTTGCAGAGGTTCTTGCTCCATCACGGGAGCGGGCTGCTGCGCTTGCCTTCCAGGCTGCGCATTAATCACGGCCAACACCGCTTCAGCCACCAAACGTATATTCTCAGCCGACAGAGGTGTTGCGGGAGCAACATCCGGTGCGCTACTAGCCTCAGAAACTCGGCGTTCTGATGGCCCAACACCACTTCTGGTCACCTATAGTGGTACAAAACACCGTTAAGCGACCACATAACATTGCAAACAACAATTATAGGAACACGCAGGTTCCTCAAACACGAGTATTTTCATTCCTAAGTGGACATTCATGGGTTCTTTTACCATTATAACGATGACGCACGCAATGTGCTCACCACCCCTTAAAAGGAATTCAGCCACGAATTCAGTTTAAGCCCGACCAAAACCAGTAGTCTGATACCAAATTGTAACACCCCCTATCCGTCGCATAGTATATAGCAGTAGGTCCGGCCGAGGCCCGACGCCATATACCACAGACAGACCGGGTGGTTACGTATGGAAACCATCCAACCAATCTCAACGTCCTACACAGAGCATTCTAGCGGAAGCAGTTTATATAAGTTGCAAACAAGAACCCAGCATTAGAGCACGAATGTCCACTATTACATAATTAGGAATGTATACAAAATACCCAAAAATCGGCCTTAAGGCCTTACAGAATGTTTCACTTGACTGTTACATGATTTACAAACCTCGGCACGCAGGCCGGTCATACATGAATAAAACAGAAAACATTTCCACTTGGGCCTTCGAGGGCCAGCTTCGCAAAAAGGGCTTTAGCCCGCTATTGACCGCTTGGTCCAGCTGCACCTGCAAGCAACAAACCACCGCACGGTGGCAAACAAGGCAACGGTCAGCAATGCTGACCAAATTATAACGATCCCGCCCCCAACTCGGGGCGGCGATGCTCCTTCCCTGCATTTCATTAGCACAAGCGAGCAATGCATATAACCATAGCCATTTCATCACAGACATTGGCTCATACGGCCACACGTCCCGTGCACTCAGGGCACATTCTCGGTGAACCGGTCGATGTTACGTCAATTAAAGCCATTAACATTCTGGACTCACCACCGCCACTTAGACGGCCAAACCTATGAGCAATTTGTCTTCCTGGACTGGGTCACGACAGTTTAAGCCATTGACCGCCGAAGACTCACATCTATGCTAACGGCGAGTGCCACGTAACCTTAGGTCTCTCTAACCCGAACGACATAGAGCGGGTACGGTTCCATCTAACCCGTGCTCACATCGCAACGACAATTTAAGCCATTTGCGCGGGTCAAACTTTCGCCGAGTCCCATTCTACCGCAAGTCACATAACCACGTTATGTTCAAGTTGGCTCTCAGGCCACCAAGTTGGCAAGATCTCGTATCCGCCCAGTTTTCCGGGTGCACCTTTGGGTTAGTCCCCAAGGCTCCCTACTGCAATCTACCGCGTAGAAAACCCGAAAACAAACCATAGCACGGAGTCTTCTCCGGCCTTATGCAATGCAACATCACCGATCCGGACTAACATGTCCGGGTAGGCTTCAACCAAAATGCCTATGTCCGTTCTCGCATACGGACTCTAAACAACGGGGAATTTACATATCTACCAGAAGGAACGCCTCCAACTCTCCGCAAACTCGCGAGAGCGGGCTTCCTATGCTAAGAAAAGGAGCGATTCATGCTCAAGATGAGGATCGTTACCCTTGCGTTCCTCTTTGGCACCATCGAAAAGTAATCGGATAGAAATCACCGCACTTGCGTTGCCTCCGTGGATCCGGAGTCGGCTTGCGATTCGGAGCTCCGAAGCTCCTCCAATGGCGGATCTAGCTCTTCTTCCTCTTGCCTTAGCTCTTCTTTCTCCAAGGGTTTAGAAAGAGGATAAGTGAAGAAAAGTGATGGATTTTCTAAGTCAAACCCCTGTATATCCTCTCAGGAACCATCCCCAGCCGTTGGATCTCAACCTAAGAAAACGAGCGGCTTTGATTCGGGGCTGAAATGCCCAATCTGGACCGAACACGGCCTGGCACACGCCCGTGTCCAGGGCCGTGTGCCGCATTCGCCGTCAAAATCGAATCTTCTGAACCCTCACACGGGTATCGAACACGCCCGTGTTCGAGCTGACACGCCCGTGTTCCAGCTGACACGGCCGTGTAGCCGGCCGTGTACCCCATGATTTTCCCCCGTTTTCAACCCGAGCACTGCACGGGTTCTAGGACACGCCCGTGTCCTTACCCGTGTCACATTGACACGCCTGGACCCCAGGCCGTGTACAAGGTCTCGACATTTCGTCGCGTGCAGTTCGACGACTGGATGACACGGCCTTGGACACGCCCGTGTCCTAGGCCGTGTGCCTTGTCTCGACGATCGTCGAGTGAATCTCGACGATTTCACTTGGACGATCGTCGACACGGGTCGACACGCCCGGCGACACGCCCGTGTCGCGGGCCGTGTGCCCATTCTCGACGAATCATCGAGTATATCTCGACGATTTCACGGCTAAGTGTCGACACGGGTCGACACGCCCTGCGACACGCCCGTGTCGCAGGCCGTGTGCCCATTCTCGACGAATCGTCGAGTATAACTCGACGACTTCGCGGCTAAGTGTCGACACACGCTTGACACGCCCTGGGACACGCCCGTGTCCCAGGCCGTGTGCCTTCAGCCAGAAACCAAAACTGGCCCAAAACGTCCCCCTTTTCCCCTTTGAGTTTCGGGGCGTTACACATGCTCACCGCACCAGAACTATTGAAGGCAAAATTTGACTTTGACAAAAGTTCGAAATTAGGGGCGTAGCCAACACCCACTCGTCCCAAGCTCTGACCTCCGACTGGTTGTGAAGGACCAAAAACAGACCCAAAGCCTCAGCAGGGAGGTCCCACCGCTTACCCGGAAAATCTCTGAGAGCTTCCCCTCCAAAGCCAAAAGATGGGCTTGGAGCTCCTCAAAAAGCACAGAAAAATTCTTAAAATCCTGGGAAAAAAGTGCTTCTGAAGAACTCCTATGGGCCTTTTTATAGTTTTCTGAGTTTGAACTGTCAATAACCAAACTGAACCGACCTGAAATTATCAAAATACCCCTGGTTGGGTATACCAACAGCTAAACTCCGCTGTTCTGAAGAGTTATATGCAGACCACCAAGGGCAAAAGGGTAAAATTGCCCGTGGTAGAAGAGTAAAATCCCTCTTGGACATAGAATTGTCAAAATGACCTTCTTTCTATATGGTGAGTAGGGAAGCACCCAGCGGCGAGACGAGCCCTCCTGGCTGTCTTGCGGGCATCCTTCGCTATGGGGCCCTCTCGCCGTTAAGGGCCTACTCACGTCCTAAAAGGGCGTCTTGCCCACTGCAGAGACCACCCGTCCCGTCTCCTACGTGTTGAAGTATTAGACCGGGCGGCCTATGCGGTCTCCATTATTCTAGCCGCCCAGTACTGTAAATGTTTAGTCCCACATTGTTTGTATACTCTCTTTCTTATCTCCTCCATTCTATATAAGGGAGGCCATACCTTTGTAAATGATATCTTTTTTGGATAATAAAATTTCGATTATTCAAAAGTTTATTCGCTTGTTCTCTACTTTTCGCTTCTTTTCTCTACTTTCTAACATGGTATCAGAGCACACGGTCATTTCCTTCTGATTCTGTGCGCTCTCTGTTGTTCGCGGCTTGTTTTCCGCATTCTGCGACTTGCTTCGCGACTTGGCTTCTCTCTGTCCGCGCGGCTTGTTTCTATCCGCGCGGCTTGTTTCTGTCCGCTGCCCTGTTCGCGCGGCTTGCTTCTTCTTCTTCTCTTCTCCTACTGCTCTTTGTCGCCGCGACCTGTTTCCTTGTCGCCGCGCTCCTTGTTCTTTCCTCCCGCTCCGACTTCCTAGTCGTTGCGGTCTGTCCCTATCCGCGTGTGTTGTCTCTCTACTCGCGGCTTGCTGCTGTGATCTGCCTGACCGTGCGGGTTGTTCCTTTCTCACCCGCATCTTGGTCGCGGTCATCAGCTCGTCTCCTCTCTTCTGTTCGCTCGGCCTTTTTAGTCCGCGCGACCTCTTCCCCGCTGTGCCTTTGACCGCCTTCTCGCCGCTGCTGTGATCTGCCTGACCGTGCGGGTTATTCCTTTCTTACCCGCATCTTGGTCGCGGTCACCTGCTTTTCTCCTCTCTGCTGTTCGCTCGGCCTTTTCAGTCCGCGCGACCTCTTCCCCCCTGTGCCTTTGCCTCTTGCAAGCCGCTACTGTTCGCGCGGCTTCGTCTGTTTTCTAACCGCTTCAGTTCGTGCGGCTTCTTCTGCTTGCCGGGTTCTATGACTACCTCCGGTCTCACCACTACTCCTGCAGCTCCTTCTCCTCCTCCTCCTTCGGGCAACCTTGGCACTCTGTCCAAGCTTGTTGGCTCCAACTATCCCGATTGGAGTGTTTCTTTCACCTTTCTCCTTCGTTCTCAACGCAAGCGTCATCACCTCACCGATGACCCTCCTCCTCGCACCTCTCCTGAGTTTGATGACTGGGATGCGAGTGATGCTCTTGTTCGCACCTGGCTGGCCAACAGCCTTTCTGATGAGTGCCTTCCCGTCATTCGCCATGATGAGACGGTCAAGGCCGCATGGCTTCACCTCGTTGCTCTCTATTCTAAGGGGGGGCCAGACGTCCCGCATTTATACTCTCTATGCGGACCTCTTCGCCCGCCCTTCCATGTCCCCAGCTGCGGCTTATCAGCAGGTTCAGGCTCTTGGGGCTGAAATCCTCCAGAATCGCCCCTTCTCCGCGGACTTGGCCGACCAGCACAAACACTTCCAGGAACTCCTGGTTGTTTGTTATCTTCTTCGTCTTCCCGACTCTTATGATATGATCCGCCAGCAGATCTTGGGTGAGGCGGAATCTCCTACTTTGGATGCCACTGCGGCTCGCATTGCCTCCGTTACTTCGCTCCTCCAGCGGCCTCTGTTGGCCTCCCCCCCTTCCCAGGACTCCTTTGCTCACCAAGCTCAGCGGGGGGGCCCTAGTGGCCGTGGCTCCTCTGGAGGACGGGGTTCCTCCCGGTTCTTCTGCTCTCACTGTGGTCGTACTGGCCATACTGTTGACCGCTGCTGGCAGAAACATCCTCATCTTCGCCCTTCCGGTGATGCTCCTTCTTCGGCCTCCGCCTCTTCTAGGCCGTCTGCCTCTGTGGACACGACGTCAGGTAGTGCCCACGTCGTTACCCAAGGTAAATGGCTGATTGACTCCGGTGCCACCAATCATATGACGGGCAACCCTCATTGCTTCTCCCGTCTTGAGACCCATGACCGCTTACCCCCAGTTCGTGTGGCGGATGGTTCCCCGTCTCCGGTTCATGGGACGGGCATGGTTCAACTCACTCCTTCGCTTTGCTTGGAGGATACCCTCTATGTCCCGAAGTTCCCGTGCAATTTGTTATCAGTTACTACTTTATGTCGGCAACTTCAGTGCTCCGTTTTATTCACTCCCACTACTTGTTCTTTTCAGGACCCGAGGACCCAGCGGACGATTGCTACTGGGACTGAGAGCGGCGGCCTCTACTTCCTCGACGATGTTTCAGCTCTTTCTGCCTACTCCTCCTCCACCGATCTCCTTCAGTGGCATCTTCGTCTTGGACATCCTCCTCCTCGGCTTATTCGTCAGCTTCTGCCCCACTTACCTCCCACCAGTTCTCCGCTCAACTGTGATGCGTGTCAGCTTGGCAAACATCATCGCTCCTCCTTCCCACCGAAGCAAGGCCGTGGCTCCTCTCGCATTTTTGATCTTATTCATTCTGATGTATGGGGTCCTGCTCCTACCCTCACAGTTGGTAGGGGCAGTTCCTATTTTGTCACTTTTATCGATGATTTTACTTGATGTACCTGGGTGTATCTATTAAAGGATCGCTCTGAGCTATTTTCTGTTTGGCAATCTTTTTACTTTATGATTAAGACTCAATTTGCTATTTCTATTAAAGTCTTACGTTCTGATAATGCCAAGGAATATCTGTCTCATGAGTTCTCCGCGTTCTTTCACCAACACGGCCTCATTCATCAAACGACTTGTGTTTACACCTCCCAACAGAATGGGGTGGCGGAGCGTAAAAACCGTCACCTGCTTGATGTTGCACGTACTCTCATGACGCAGATGCACGTCCCTCGCTCCTACTGGGGCTACGCTGTGCTTCTCGCTTGCTATCTCATCAATCGCATTCCCTCCACGGTCCTCCACGGCCGGACTCCCTTCTCCCTTCTCTACCCCCACCAGGAACCTTTTCCTCTTCCTCTCCGTGTCTTTGGCTGTACGGCCTTTGTTCACGCTCCCTCCGCTACCCGCGACAAGCTTTCCCCCCGTTCCACCAAGTGTGTCTTTTTGGGGTACTCTACCACTCAAAAAGGCTATTGCTGCTTTGACCCCCTTCTCCGCAAGCAGTTTGTCTCCGCAGATGTGACTTTTTTCGACAATGCTTCCTATTTCTCTCCTTCCTCTTCTCTTCCTTCTCTTCCTTCTGATATCTCTGTTTCTTCCACACCTCTTCACGTTTTCCCACCTTCGTCTCCTCCTCCACCCACTCCTTCCCAGTCCGTCTCCCCACCCACCCCTCCACCCTCCTCTCCGCTGCCGTCTCTCTCTAGTCCCGGGCCAGCCTTCTCCGCCACGGACGCTCCGGTCGCTGACGCTCCTGTCGCCGACGCTCCCGATGATCTGGATGTTCCCATTGTCCTTCGCAAAGGGGTGCGGGCGTGTACTCAACACCCGCTCACGGCTGTTGTTTCTTATGATCAACTTTCTCCTTCTCGCAGGTCGTTTGCCTTGGCTATCTCTGCTACTTCTACTCCCCGTACCTACCAGGAGGCTCTCGCTCTCCCTCATTGGAAGTCTGTCATGGATGAGGAGATGGCTACTCTTACTGAACGGGGTACCTGGACACTGGTTCCTCCTCCCGTGGGCACTGATGTGGTTGGCTGTCGCTGGGTCTTTGTTGTGAAGTTTCGCCCCGATGGCACTGTGGATCGCTACAAAGCCCGGCTGGTGGCCAAGGGCTTTACTCAGACTTATGGCATTGATTACTTTGATACCTTCTCTCCGGTTGCTCGCCTCAGCACCATCCGGGTTCTCTTTTCTGTGGCCGTTAACCGGGCTTGGGCTATTTCCCAGCTTGATGTGAAGAATGCCTTTCTCTATGGCGATCTTCAGGAGGACGTCTATATGGAGCAACCTCCTGGGTATGTTGCTCAGGGGGAGACACGTGTCTGTCATTTGAAGAAGGCCATTTATGGCCTAAAGCAGAGCCCTCGGGCATGGTTCGAAAAATTCAGTGGTATTGTGGCAACCATCGGCTTTCAAAGGAGTTCGGCCGATCACTCCTTGTTTATTCGCAAAACGGCCTCGGGACTGGTGGTTTTAGCCGTATATGTGGATGATATTCTCCTTACTGGTGATGACCAAGATGGGGTGGACTTGACGAAGAAGCACCTCCGTCAGCACTTGGTCACGAAGGATATGGGCTCCCCAAAATACTTTTTGGGGATAGAAATCTCTCGGAAGCCTGACTCCTTGGTTCTCTCTCAACGGAAGTATGCCCTTGATCTTCTTCGAGAAGCAGGCTTGACAGGTGCCAAACCAGCTCATCTTCCCATGGCTGTTGGAGAGGACAAAACGTGGACGGATGAATCGCCTCCTCTATCTGATGTCACACGGTAGAGACGTTTGGTAGGCAAACTCATCTATCTCACGGTGACTAGACCCGACATCGCCTACGCTGTAGGAAAGGTCAGTCAGTTTATGCAAGCTCCCAGGGAGTGTCATCTTCAGTCCGCCCTGAAGATTTTAGAGTATATCAAAGCAGCACCGGGCAGAGGGTTACTCTTCCAGAAGAATGGCCATCTGAGGGTTGAGGCCTACTCAGATTCAAGCTACGCAGATGACAAAGGCGATCGTAAATCCACGTCAGGTTTTTGTACCTTTGTTGGAGGTAATCTCGTAAGTTGGAAGAGCAAGAAACAGTCTGTTGTTTCCAGATCCAGTGCCGAAGCAGAATACCGGAGTATGGCGTCAACTACGTGTGAGTTAAAGTGGTTGCGGGCTCTCATGCTTGACCTGGGCGAGGTATATGATTGTCCTCTCCCTATGTTCTGTGACAACAAGGCCGCTATACACATATCCAGGAATCCGGTCTTTCATGAGAGAACGAAGCATATAGAGGTTGACTGTCACTTCATTCGGGAGGAGATTTTGAAGAAACAGATTTGTACTCCTTTTGTCACCTCTGACAAGGAGTTGGCAGATATCTTCACCAAGCCGGTTTCTACTTCCTTCTTCCGCATTTGTGACAAGCTGGGCATGATTGATATCTATGCTCCAACTTGAGGGGGAGTGTTGAAGTATTAGACCGGGCGGCTTAGTGGTCTGATCCAGCGGTTTGTTAACCGTGCGGTCTGGCGGTCTATCTGGTGCCTGGAGACCGGGCGGTCTATCGGTCTACCTCTGCGGCCTGTTCTATCCTGCTGGAGTTGCCGAGCGGTTAGCCCATCTGTCTAACCGCGCGGCCTATGCGGTCTCCATTATTCTAGCCGCCCAGTACTGTAAATGTTTAGTCCCACATTGTTTGTATACTCTCTTTCTTATCTCCTCCATTCTATATAAGGGAGGCCATACCTTTGTAAATGATATCTTTTTTGGATAATAAAATTTCGATTATTCAAAAGTTTATTCGCTTGTTCTCTACTTTTCGCTTCTTTTCTCTACTTTCTAACACTACGAGTGGACCACGTGGTCTCACTCGCCTATCCAGTACCTCTCGCCAGCTTCTGCTGTTTGCACCTTGAGGGCCTCTCGCGAGCCCGAGGTTGTACAATACTTTGAGCCTTTGATGCAAGAACCACCCTAACATTGTAGCATTATGAGATAATCAACCCCATATCTGACATGTACATCCACTTCTCTAAAGGTGAGGGAACCGTAAGACAATGTAGTGAATCGATCAATTTATTGCATCTTGATGCTCCCAAAATGTGATTGTAAATGTCTTCCTTTGTACTCAACTCTGTAGACAGATCACTTCTAAACTTATGTCATGGATCAAAAATGTTCAAAGCCTCTGCAATAACATGGTAACCACAATGTCCGTCAGATACCGCATTATAAACATCAACCATATTTTCTGCAAATAACAGTGGAAGTTGTCATCGTACTCGATCAAAAAAAATGTTTGTCTGACTTGTTTGACCTCTAGATGATTTCTTCAAGTTTTGGAATGAGAGTGGTGCATTCAGCAAAACATGTTCAAAAAGTGAAGGCTCACGCTTTGTACTTTTTAAATCTTCTTTAAATTTTTTTTGTGCTTCTTTTTGATCGTCCCTTTAACTTGATAGGTAAAACTTGATTGTATTCAACAATGCCAATTCTCTATCGGTTACAAGCACCAAAGGTAAAATTTTTTTGATCTAAAATGCTTTTAAAATGCTCTAATGCCTGCCAATTACTGCTCTCAGTTTCATCTGATATAGATTCAATGGCAGAGAAAAATATTTGTTGTGTTGATGTCATTCCAACGATGGACAATAAAGGGAGACGAAACTTCTCTTTCTTGTATGTGCAATCAAGTAGAAACACTTTTGAAAACATTTTGCTAAGACGAATTGATGTTGGACGGGCAAAAAACAAGCTCTCTAAATTATGTGTCGCCTCATTCATTTTGCTAAAAATAACATAACATTTTTCACTTATACATCTATAGAGAAATTGTATTGATTGTACCACCTTTCAATTCCTTATTATGCATCCTATCAACTAGCTCTTCAAATGAAAGAAATGTGATATGTGTTTGAAAGTGAGACCCAACATTCACTTTTAAGCTGAAAAAATACAATGAATTTTTAAGATAAAAGCTAACCTAGCAAAATATTACAAAACATTATGAACAACATGATTATCATAACCCAAAAGAATTTTAACAGTCCTTCTGAATATCTATTATGCCTAAACACCTCACTAAATTATAGAAACGGGTCCCACCACCAAACTGGAAAAACAAATTCTTAATAGCCATTATGCTATGATACTACTATTTTTCAAAAAAAAAAAAAAATCTTAAGACTAATTTAGAAATTTGCTAAGATCCTACTTAACGTCAACCTTTCTTATACTGCTATCCAGGGGTGTGCAAAAGGAACCGAGAACCGGAGCGAAACCGAATCGATTTAGGCGGTTCAGGTCGGTTCCAATTTTATTCGGTTCGGATCTGGTTCCAGTTATTAGAGAACCGACGGTTCGGGTCGGTTCTCGGTTCCCATGCTCGGGTACCCGAGAAGCGATCCGAATTATTAATTTAAAATTTAAAATAATATATTATTGTCTCAATTGGAAAATTCATTTAGGCCCGGTTCAGCGGAAAGGTTCAGGCGTTCATTCGTTCAGGGCTCCGCCGCTCCTAATTATTTGCAGATATTATTTTACTTAACGAATTCAAAAATTCAATCAGAGGCTCGTAGAAAATAAATGAGTATTTGTGTACATTGAGATAGAAAACACATCAAATTTTGGAGTAATAAATATTTATCCTATTAGTTGAAATTGGAGAAGAAAAAATGTGACATACCCGATCAACGACGGTGAGATGAGGTACCCGATCAACGACAACGACAACGACATGGTGTACCGACGAACTCTAAAATCACAACGACGAGATGTCTGTTGCACCAGACGGACCCTAAAAACACGAAATGGAGGCACGTGCCTCTTCGCAAATAGCGCAAACCCTAAAACGCGGAAATGAAGAGTTCTCTGGAGTGGTTTGCTTAAAGCATTCAGGAGAAGTAGAAAAAAAAAGATTTAATTAAAAAAACGGATTTTTTTGAGCTGCTTATAGCCAATATTGTTTTTCTTATAACAATCGCCTAATAAAATTATAAGAGCATGAAAAAAATAGTAGAGAAAAATAGAATAATGCTCTCCCAACTCAATTCCTTAAGTGCGGACGCGATTCTGTGTATCACATAATTTTATATAATTTCTCAAACTTAAACTTTATTTGGTAAAACAGCGGCGGTCGTAAATGTATGGATTAAAATCGTCAATCGTTAACCACCACCTAACAAACTTGATCAGTAAATTTGTTAATTAACAAATGACAGTTTCACCTCTATGTTCACGACCGTCACCATCATGCCAAACAAAGCCATAATCCTGCTCCACTACAATTAGGCTCCGTTTGGCACGGTGGTGACGGTCCGGAACATGGTGGTTAAATTGTCATTTATTAATGCTCACGTAAGGAACTTCATCCACTTTTATCTTCAAATAGATGATGTTTGTTAGATGATTCTTAACGAATGACGATTTAACTCATACGTTTACCACCGCCATCATCGTGCCAAACAGAACCTAAATTCTCATGGATCCGTCCGGCCGTCCACAGCTTTCACCCGAAGCATGGACCGAATAATTCCTCTTGTCAATAGTCAAATATTTGGCTCGTGGCATTATCCACAGGTAATGTTGATCGCACATGAACAGCTCCGGTCATGGGGTGGGCCACTGTCTGAAGCCGATAAGGGTGCTGTCAGGAACCACTTGCCCCCAATTAAGGACTCGGCTTCACTTCGCGGCTCCACCAGACCGGACCGGAGTCAATAATTTCCTTTCTATTCAAGTCAGAACTAACTCTGGGATTTGTCGATGATAAAAAATCATGTTGCCGATAAAACAAAATAAAATAATATTTAAGCTGCAGCATGTGCATGATGTGACCTGCCATGCCCACGCCTCACGTGATCATGAGACTTTTGGCCGTCTATATTGACCTACGAACTCGTGGCTGGGGTTTGTTCGTGGGGTCCATCTAATGCTTAGTTTTATTTAAATTAATAATACGGTGACGCTATTAGAAAATTCAATAAATCAAAAAAAAACAGATTCAGCTATTTTTTTATATTTTTTTCTATTTCTCAAATTATTGTTAGTAAACAAATCTTGATTTTTATAATTTTTTCATTTTTGAATTTTAATCCTCAAATGTTGACCATTTTATGATTTAAAGCAGTTTAGGTCTCAGCGTCTCCCACCTAGCGCTGAAAGCCATTAGGCTCAGCGACGCTGTTAGAGACAAAGGGGAGAAGACGAAGTTGATCCCTGACGTCGCCGCAGCTGGAATCTCCAACTTTGCAATTTGTAGGCATGTGTTCCTTTGGAATGTGAGCAGGTTTTGAATGAAGAGATGCATTAGGTTTGAAATTATAAAAATGGAAAAAATCACGACTGTTGTGAGGAGTGTCGGTGAAGGGTGAGGAAGCGCTGCGGAGTCGGAGATATTAAAGTTGGGATTTAATGTATTTTTTATATTCAGTCATATTAAGTTAACGAGAGTGAGGCCCGACTGGAGGCGTCAGGTTCTACTCTAGTATGAGGGGGAAAAGGGGGGAGGGGGAGTGAAGAGAAAGAAAAAGAAGGTGAGGAGAAGGAAAGGGGGAGAGAGGGAGAAGGAGAGAAGAGGGAAAGGAAGCAAGGGACAGGGCGGAGAGCGGGTTTGGGTTCACTGGCTGCAGTGGGGTTGTGGACCCAGGTCAACCTTTATATGGCCGTCCTTGACCATTCTATGGTCGATGGGCCCACTTTTAACGCCCCTATTGACAATTTTATACCCCTTATGTGAAGGGTCTTTGGTCTCTAAAACGTGATTTTTTTTAAATATAGTTTTGGTGACATCTACTGTGTTGTTTAGCTTAGCATATTTTGGTATCGTATTAGAATATGTGTATGAGTGTATACAATCTTAAACCAATTGATTATAGGCAGAGTAGCCAAATGTCTATATTACGTGCATAATGACATGAGTTTTGTTATGTGAGACTAAATTCTCAGCACATGCAACGACAATCTTTGCCCATATTGGAAATTTTTTTACTGATCTTTTCTATATTCACACAGTGATGTATTTTCTTTTATTTTATATCATCAGAATTTGGGAATCAAATAAAGTACCATTTTTTGTTTACTTTTATGGTTCTTATTTCTCTACTAAAGCAGATTTCATTTTCAAGAATAAAGCTTGATATATGTATTATGTTTCTCATGATATTTCATTATTAAAATACTTTGTGAATATTATTCTATGCATTATTTCCTCAATTTTCTGAAGTCTAGAAGATTTTGTAGGTGAATTTTTCAGGAATGGTGGATGATGAATTTTTAGAGCATTTAAATTTAGTAAAGGGCACAAGAAAAGTCATCAATAATGAAAAAAGAGGGAGAATGTTGCGAGCTATGGATGGTTGCAATTATAAGGCTACGACAGGGATCTCACTTTCAAACATGTATGTATCATTGGCCGAACTCGGTCACCGGTCCATCAATGACCCTCGACTAAACAATTTCATGGCAAGAAGTGTTGGTAGTGATCCACGATGAATTTTATAGGTATTTGATCTTCTGTATCAAGCATTATAACTTGGATTTTTTTGGAGTTCTATAAAATTAAAGGTTGTAGCTCATTAGGAATTAAGTTTTTTTTTTGTATGCAACAGTACATGTTTGTTAGCAATGCAAATTTAGATGAGTGATTTTGATAGTTTTGAAAGGTAGAGGAGATGCCCCTGTTATTATGTGAAGTTGGATAGGGTCCCAGTAAGACTGTTTATCATTTATATAAGATTTTCCTTAGAACTTGTTTCGATTCATAAATTATATGAAGTGACAATTGTTGAAATTACATTCCAACAATTCGAGAAGGGGCGGGGCGAGCTCTTAGAATTAGAGAAGCCATATATAAACGACTTCTTCTCAAGTCTATGAAAGGGAAATTGAAAATTTGATGCGTCTAGTTAACTAGAGATTTCTTCCAATCTCGGAGATTCTCCCTTGTAGTTGTGTTGTTTCTCTCTGTGACTTCTTCATCAAGAGAACAACTTTCATGCAGATTTTATAAAAAATCAAGCATGCATGTCTTTGAATTTCTAAACAAATTATGTAGATGAAAGTAACTTTGGAGTGACCCCCGACGATTTGGCAAGCAGTCATAGTATCAAAACCTAAAAAGAAGTTTTCTTAGAACCCATGGCTGCAATTTGATCTTCCCAAGTGCAGCAGGTGCAGTTTGTGCAAACAAACTCTTGCTATTAGCAATAGTTCTTATATAATGACAAACCAACTGAGAATAAATTAAGGATTGAGATAACGCATGGTTGCAGTTTGATCTTCCAAACTACAACAGTGCAATTTGTGCAAAAATAACTGCTATTAACAACACTTTTTACATAATGACGCAACAAAAATTCCCAAAAAAATTAATAAGTCAAATGAGAATGCGAACTGTGATTGGCGTCGGCTGCCAGGGTGACGATTCGAGTTGTAGTCGTCAACACGGTCTCTTCCAACTGCACAATGTTGAAACTGTCAACAGGTGGCGACCACTTTGATAAGATCATGAAGGCCGTTCCTGTCATTTGGGAGTAACAGCACAATCAAAAAGCTTCTGGAATCTTGGTCGTCTCCTTCCTTCTTATACATAAGTTTGAGAACTTTGAATCCATCGTGAAATGAAAAGAATTGATCCTCTCTGCTACTCATGAAGGGCCTTTGTGTGGTGCTTCCATTCAAGAGATAGAAATTGTCTGTTTTGGTCATGAAATTATCAATCTTGTTGAATCGTTTATTGTGCCATCGGGAATGAGTTTATTTTCTTCTCGTTAGTTTTTTCCTCAATCTTGTTTTAGAATCCCGATTGTTTTTTCCTCAATCCAATTATTTATTTTCTTCTGTTCCAATGAAGCCTACATTGTTATGATGGAAGATCAATTATTACATTTGAAACAAGAAGAATTTATATATACAAGAAATCGAATGCGGGTTCCTCCCGGTGTATAGTAATTTCTTCTCACAAAAATTAAATTGATCTTGATTTTAGAAAAAAAATGATTACCAAATACCTGACAGATGTCAATGGGCTAAATAGTTGTGCCATAAATTGTTGAGGCGACTGTGGCTAAGGACAGATTGATCACCATGGAACGATCAAGTCATGGCCCGTTGAAAAACGAAAGGATCGGCTCTGGATCGACGACACAGACGGCTTGGGAGAGGTGGTCGGAGGCGGAGTGACGATGGTCGAGGGTTGGGCATTCGAGGAAGGAGAGCAGCTGCCTCAACGTCTCCCCCTAGCGCTGAAGTCGTCAGGTTCAGCGACGTTATTAGAGAGAAAGGGGAGAAGATGAAGTTGAACCCTGACGCCGCCGCCGCTGGAATTTCCAACTTCGCGATTTGTAGGCATGTGTTCATTAGGAATGCGAGCAGGTTTTGAATGAAGAGATGCATTATGTTTGAAATTATAAAAAGGGAAAAAATCACGGCTTGTCGTGAGGAGCGTCGGAGAAGGGTGAGGAAGCGCTGCGGAGTCAGGGATATTAAAGTTAGGATTTAATATATATTTTATTGTTTTTTTATATTCAGTCATATTAAGTTACCGGGAGTGAGGCCCGACCTGCGCCGAGTTCTACTCTAGTATGGGGGGGGGGGCGAGGGGGGATTGAAGAGAAAGAAAAAGAGGGGGAGGAGAAGGAAAGGAGGAGGGGAGTGGTAGAAAGAGAGAAGAGGGAAAGGAAGAAAGGGGGTGGGGTGGAGAGCGGGTTTGGGTGCACTAGTTGCAGTTAGGCTGTGGACCCAGATCAACCTTTATATGGCCGGCCTTGACCATTCTATGGTCGATGGGCCCATTTTCAACGCCCCTATTGACAATTTTATACCTCTTATGTGAAGGGTCTTTGGTCTCTAAAATGTGATTTCTTTTATATAATTTTGGTGACACCTATTTAGCTTAACATATTTTGGTATCATATTAGAATTTGTGTATGAGTGTATACAATCTTAAACCAATTGATTATAGGCGGAGGAGCCCAAGATCTATATTACATGCACAATGACATGAGTTTTGTTATGTGAGACTAAATTCTCAGCACATGTGAAAGTGCAGGTTAGATCTGAAATACTCTATAGGGGGGTGAATAGAGTATTGTGCTTACTTCAAACTTTTCACAACTTTTGTTGTAAATCTAGGTGAACAAGTCAGCAAATAAAATAAACTAAGCACAGCAACCTAGAAATCACAGAACAACACAGCCAAAACAAAAATAAAGGGCAACCAGACGACACAAGAAATTTTATAGTGGTTCCCCAACCTGGGTACATCCACTCTTCTACCACCCTGGTAGGAATCCACTCAGGTTTTTGATCAGGTGCCTGACACCAATGAGCTTTTGTTCAGGTGCTCAAAAACCAAAACCTCAAGTCTTTTGGAAGGAGACTTGCAACCAGAATAATTTTGAAGGGAATTAAAACCCTATACAGGAATTGAAAAGAGGTGATATTGTCCTCTCTTTTTCAAAGCAACTGAGAAGACTTGTGGATGATGTTAGCAGATTTTGCTCCCCCTGAGATCTTGAATGTATCAGGAAAGCTGGAGCACTGCTACATGGTGATAGGTCTTCAAAGACCTAGAATGCCTGGACTAGAAATTGCTTCAGGACTCCTTTGACAAATAGATATTTTGTTGTCCTTTGAAGTTATCCTGCAGAGTTGAAGGAAGAAGACTCTTGATAGTACTTGATTGTTCTTCTTCTCCTTCTTTAAGATGTTCTCTGGTCAGACTGAATGCAGTAGAACTTTTGATTTCTGTGTGACTGTTCTTCTGTGCAATCTGAGTGTCTGTCTGATTGTCTGTATTGCTTGTTGTACTATTGTTATTACTGATTCTTCTTTTTCTTTTTCTTCTGTCTTTTGACTGACTAAGAACATTCGAAATTTGAATGTTGAGCAGTAATTGCAGTCGGTCTGGGAAGGAAGCGACAATCAATAATTTCCCTAACTGTCTCATGGAAAAACGGCATGTGATAATCCAAGATTAATGCGCGTTCCAACGGTAACATTCCGAGAAGATCTGGCATTAATTGCTCAGGAATCATCGCCAAGAAACGGGACGGGAAAACTGAAGAAGACCTAGTCTGGAATCGTCGAACGAAGAACACAATTTGTCGAGCTGAGTTTGAGTTCGTCGAGCTGAGCTTAAGTTCGTCGAGCTGAGCTTGAGAGAGTTCGTCGAGCTGAGCTTGAGAGAGTTCGTCGACCAGACAATCTTCATTTGTCGAACAGACAGACTTCATTCATCGAGCTGAGAATCATCATTCGTTGAGCTGATAATTATCACTGTCAGACAGTATTCGTCGAACTGAGATCCAAATTCGTCGAGTGAAGAAAGATTGTGGACTTAGCCAAATATTCTGCATCTGCTGATGTCCAGTGTCGACATAAGCTGGTGTCGACTGATTGATCTTGGTGTAGACTCAAATCTTCTGGTGTCGACATAAATTGGTGTTGACTGATATCCTGGTGTCGACATAAATCTTCTGGTGTCGACATAAATTGTCTGGTGTCGACATAAATTGTCTGGTGTCGACACATGCCCTAAGTGTCGACACAAATACTCTGAGTTCAGAATTCGTCGAGTAGAGTACTACATTCATCGACCTGAGAAGCTGACAACTTGAGGTCCAAGTTAGTCGAGCTCAGAATCTAATTCGTCGAACAAAGCTTGAAGCTGGACTTAGAAAAATTTTGAAGCTATCCTGACTTTGGCTTGATGTAGAACCTCAACATTCGTCGAACAGAGAACTAGGATCGTCGAGCTCAGCACTAAGAATTATCTCACGATCGTCGAGCGTAGAACTCCTTTCGTCGAGCTTAGTTCGACGAACGTCGAACTCATTTTACTTGGTCTTGAAATCCTCTAAGTCTAGAGTGTCTGATGGTCTTGATGAAGGCTGGTCCATCTAATGTTGAACCTAAGGACTTGACCTAGACTCTAAGACACAAACTTGACCCTGGCTATACATGTTGGGTCACATCCTAAGTCAGTGAACCTAGCCCAAATCAACTAGGGATCCAATAATCTCCCCCTATTTGGGTGAGGTCACTAACAGAGACTCAAAATAGAAACAAACAGATAAACAAAGCAAGAAAAGAAATATATCTGGCAGAGAAATACCAACACATGTAGCAGATTTATATATACACAGCTTTGTTTAAACAGATAGCATAGTTTTGAAAGAAGGAGCAGAAAGAAATTAAAACAAAATAAAAATTACTTCTTCTGCTTTTTCTGCTTGGACCTGTCTTCTGCTGTCTGCTCTCCTGGCTTTTTGAAAATGATTTCTCTCTTTGGATCTGAATCATGAGCCTTTGTCATAGTCATATCAGCTGCCCCAATAATATTCAATGAAGTAGCTCTGGGGACAACTGCTTCTGGATGGAGTTTCATATAATCATCAATATTAAACAATTTATTACCTTTGTCAAACCTTTTCAGCTCTTCCTTTCTATACTTTGACATTATTGTGAATCCTGAAATATCTTTTCCTTCAACCTTGGCTTTATTGATTAAAGATAGTCCAATTAATTCCTGATATCTAGCCATTCTTGCAGTATTTGCAGTTTCAGGATCTTCAAATGGAATTGGAGGAGAGTAAGGCCTTTTTGGACTGTCAGCTTGTTGTACTTCAGAAATTTGTTGCTTTTGCTGTTGATGCTGTTGTTGTTTACCTGATGATGGCTGCCTCTGCTGGCTGCTTCCAGATGATCTCCCAGACTGTCTCTGATATGTTTGCATGGGGGCAGATCTCTGGGAGCTAGAGCCAGAGGCACCAGCTGCTGGAGGAGGAGGAGGAGGTGGATCCTTTCTGAATCTGTGAACTGGAGGAGGGGAATATCTCCTACTTCTCTTTCTTTCCTTCTGTTGGTTCTTGGATAGCCACATCCATGCAGGCATTCCCTTATATGGAGCAACATTGTGCAGAATGTAATAAGGAGTGTCTGCAGAGGGATTGACTTAGGAGCTGGAGGAGGAGGAGCCTTTCTTTTCTTTGACATCATTTTCTTTTTCTTACTGGCAACATCTTCATCTGAGTCATCATCATCATCTTCACTGTCAGAATCAGAACCCTGAGGGTTATCATACAAGGCATCCAAAGCTTTTAGAGTTTTAACATCAAGAACAGCTTTTTCTGGAGGAGGGGCAGAAGTTTCAGGAACTGAGGTTTCAGCAACAATAGAAGAGGGAACTGTACAGGAATCATAAATAGTAGGGACAGAGCCTTCAGCTGCTGCCTTATTTTCCTCTTCTATATCAGCCAGGATTAGCTCATCCAAATCTGGCATAGGAGAGTCATCCATAACAAAACTTGGGGCTGAGATATCTTTTGGAATGACTGTAGGTGATGGAACAACAACTGGAGGAGCAAAACTATCACAGAGTTGCTTAGCAACTGCTGGACTTATTGGGGAGGTGTAGGGTACAATAGCCAAATATGGCTTAGTAGAGGGTAGCTGTACAAAAAGAGTATCAAAATTTCTCAACAAAGCAGACAAATTAACTGTGGGATTTAACTGGAAATCACCAACATGTTTTATTTGCTCAACTGACTCATCCAAATCAATGTCAGTGTCCATAAAATGAATTAATTCAATTATCTCAGAATCAAAATCTGTCAAAATTTCTGCAACTGTATCTGAATCTGCATCTGCTGTAGAGGGAACTGCTGCTGTGACTGCTACTACTGCTGCATCTGCATCTACTGCAACTTCATCACTAAGCATCTCCCCATGCCTGGGTTCAGGATAACCTGGAGCCAGGCCCCTGGATGAAGAGAGGACAGCAGATAGGGCAGAAATCTGGGCAGATAAAGAATTTATAGAGGTCACAAGATGTGTAATGACCTCTTGGATGAGAGATTTGATGAGGGGAGTGAGCAAGGATATGATGGTAGATGGATCAAATGGGGAAGGGGAAAAGGATGGAATGACATGAGTGGATGGAGATGAAGATGTAATGGGGGCATCTGGCATGGCAATATCTGTGGGTATGGTGTAGGAGGGAATGGATGACAAATGAGGGGGAAGAGGAGACTGAGGAGGTGTAGGAATATGGGTGTCAAGAGGTGAAGCTGGAGGTGTTGGAATATTGGTGATGTCTAGAGGTGGAGATGGAGGTGGAGTAGGCATAGAGTTATGTTGTGGTGATGAAGAAACATGAGTGGGGGAAGTTGAAGGAATTTGAAGAGAGGTTGATGATGGAAGATGAGTTGCTGGAAGAGGTTGTGGAGATGGAATGACCTCTTCAACAAGGAGAGGAGTGGCCTTTATAGCCCTGGTGCTCTCAGAAGGTTGGATGGAAGAGGAAGAAGCCTTTGAGGGCTTGGAGATAGTCCTCTCCCATCTGCCAAACAGGGCGCAGGTGAGGAGCTTGCTGACGTTGATGAAGATGGTCGGGGAGACCATGAGTTCACCAGCCTTCGCCTGGAGGAAAATTCCCAAAATTCTACCAAAGCAGACTTCCTTCTTACTATTCTTTTTCTTTATCAACTCAAAGAAAATTGTGCCCCGGTTAACATTTCTCTTGTTCACCACGACGCACATAACTAGGAATTGGTAACGGGTGATGTAGTCGTGCGCTGAGTGCTTGCCCATCAGCACTTTTCCTAAAATGTCCGCGAGAAACTGGTAAGCGGCAGACAGTTTCTTCTTCAATAGCTTGTTAGGGTTGCTTCCTGAAAATCCCATTAGCTTCAGCATATCACCAAATTCTTCAGAATCCATTTCTATGTTATCTTCTCCATTTACTAGTCCAAAAATCTCAGACAGAATTGTGGGAGATAATGAAATAGCATGACTCCTGATATTGCCTTTCAAGGTATCATCCTCAGAAACAGTAGATGTATACACCCATTCTCTTATTTCAGTCGCATGCAGTTTAATTCACCTGGTCATGAAGTCCTTGAGATGAAGTTCTTCTAGCAGTTCCAAGATATAGAGAAAGATGGGGTCAGAATGTTGGAAAGAGTCAAAGTCCATATCGAAACCAGTATCAAATTTCATTGCGGCTAAGATGCTTGCTGGAATCGCCATTGATGACCTGCAAGAAAAACACAGAGAAAAACGACGATCAAGAGCAAAAGAACTGAAAGCGCGGGACGGAGGTCGAAGAAAACCTAGATATAAGTTTTCCAGAATATGTATCGACAATCTCCGTTCCACGAAAAAGAAACAATTCTTCGAACTGAGCTCGACAAAATAAATTATAGATAGATAATTCGTCGATCTCATCTAGAAGAATCGAACACAGTTCGTCGAACTTCGTTCGACAAAATGTCTTCTGAAGCAAAGTTCGTCGATCTCCGGTCGACGAAAATTGTTTCCACACAGAGAATTCGTCGATCTCCGTTCGACGAGAATCTCTCAAACTTTCCTTAATTCGTCGAACTCCGTTCGACGGACTCTTGAAAATTCGTCGAATGTAGACAGAAACTAAGTTAACTCTTCTTCATTAATCATTCCCAGTTGATTTATAAAGAACAGATGAGTTTTCTCATCCAAGGGCTTGGTGAAAATGTCCGCTCTCTGTAAATCAGTAGGAATATGGATTAAGTTAATTTTCTTTTTGTCTACATTATCTCTAATGAAATGATGTCTTATTTCAATATGCTTAGTCCTAGAATGGTGAACTGGATTCTGTGTTATAGCAATATCACTAGTATTATCACAAAATAATGTTGAATTATTTAAGTTGACACCATAGTCTAGGAGTTGGTTTTGTATCCATAGCATCTGTGAACAGCAGCTGCCAGCAGCTATGTATTCTGCTTCTGCAGTTGATGTAGACACAGATGTCTGCTTTTTACAAAACCAGGAGACAAGTCTCATACCCAAGAACTGGCAAGTTCCAGAGGTACTTTTCCTATCCACTCTACATCCAGCATAGTCAGCATCTGAGTATCCAGTTAACTCAAATTCTGACTCTGCAGGATACCAGAGTCCTAGATTAGGACAACTCTTTATATATCTCAAAATTCTTTTTAGGAAAATAAGGTGAGATTCTTTAGGGTTCACTTGGAACCTAGCACAAAGGTATGTGGCAAACATTATGTCAGGTCTGCTAGCTGTTAGGTATAATAGGGATCCAACAATTGCCCTATAATTTTTCTGATCTACAGGATTCCCTGCTGCATCAGAATCCACAACAGTATTTGTAGCCATAGGTGTTTTCATTCCTGAAGCATCACCCATCCCAAACTTCTTAATAATCTCTTTAGCATACTTAGTTTGGGAGAGGAAGATACCATCAGGGAGCTGCTTCACTTGGAGACCAAGGAAGTAGGGGAGCTCACCCATGCTACTCATCTCAAATTTGGAATGCATGAGGTCAGCAAACCTCTTGCATAATTTGGGATCAGTAGACCCAAAAATGATGTCATCCACATATATTTGCACTAACAATATTTGGCCCTTATGATGTCTAGTGAAAAGAGTTTTATCTATGGTTCCTCTTGTAAATTTATGCTCTAAAAGAAAGCTTGCTAAGGTCTCATACCAAGCTATTGGAGCTTGCTTTAAACCATAGAGAGCTTTATGCAATTTAAATACAAAAGAGGGATAAGTTGGAGAGATAAAACCTGGAGGTTGTTCTACATAAACCTCTTCTTGAAGCACTCCATTCAAGAATGCACTCTTGACCTCCATTTGGTAGACTTTAATCTCCTGTGAGCTGCATAGGCAGGGAAGATTCTTATGGTCTCTAACCTTGCAACAGGGGCAAAGGTTTAGTCATAATCAATTCCTTCCTCTTGCCTGTAGCCTTGAGCAACAAGCCTAGCCTTGTTTCTCACAATGTTTCCTTGAACATCCAACTTGTTCCTGTAGACCCATTTGGTTCCAATAACTGGGTAGTTATGGGATCTTGGAACGAAATCCCAAGCTCTACATCTCTCAAACTGATTTAGTTCCTCTTGCATTGCAATGATCCAGTGGGGATCTTGCTCTGCTTCATGAATGGTGAGAGGTTCAATTTGAGAGAGAAAACAGGCATGCATCAAGTCTTGGTTGAGTTGATGCCTTGTCTGTACACCTGCTGAAATGTCTCCAATCACTTGAGATCTGGGGTGATCTCTAAGTATGACAGGATCAGTTGGTGGAGTTGGTTGAGCAACAACTTCTGTATTTAATTCCTCTTGAGGAATGGTACTAGCTGTTGAGGGAAGTTCAGCCACTTCCTCTTGAATTTCTTCTTCACTATCTTCAGCAACCTATGATGTAGGATGGGTTGATACCTCTTGGGTAAGGTTTAGTCCATCCATAGACTCACACAGTTGAGGAACCTGCAAAAAGCTATTGGTAGAAATCTCTTTCTCCTTATAAGACATGTTAGCTTCATCAAAAGATACATGAACAGATTCTTCAATTTTATGGGTGGATTTATTAAAAACCCTATATGCCTTGCTTACTTGGGAATATCCTAGAAAAATCCCTTCTTCAGCCTTAGCCTCAAACTTTCTAATGTATCTCTTGTTTTTTGTGTGAATGTAGCAAATACAACCAAAAACTTTAAAGTATGTGATTTTAGGTTTCTTCCCTTTAAGTAATTCATAGGGGGTCTTATTTTTCAGTTTATGTATAAGACTTCTGTTCAGGACATGGTTCGCAGTATTTACAGCTTCTGCCCAAAATGATAGAGGCATGTAAGCATCTGCCAATAATGTGCCTGCAGATTCAATGAGTGTCCTATTTTTCCTTTCAGCAACCCCATTTTGTTAGGGAGTTCTAGGAGCTGAGAAGCACTGCCTGATACCTTCCTTCTCACAGAACTCATGTATAAGAAGAGACTCAAACTCTGTGCCATGATCACTTCTATCAATGCAACATGAGTAGAGAACTCAATCTGTATGGTCCTGAGAAAATCTGTAAGAACCTTGAATGTATCTGACTTAGCTCAGAAAGGCTACCCAACTGAATCTAGAGAAGTCATCAACAATTACTAAAGTATAAGACTTCCCTCCTAGGCTTTGTACAACAATGGGTCCAAATAGATCCACATGAAGCAAATACAATATCCTAGGTGAATCACTTTTATTAATGGATTTAAAACTAGTTTTGGTTTGCTTGCCTAATTGACAAGCCCTGCATAGGCTTTCCTTCTTGTAGGGGCTAGAAGGTAAACCTCTAACAAGGTTGTCTTTAGAAAACCTAGATATATTCTTAAGATTTACATGTCCTAATCTTTTATGTCATAACTCATTTTGATTACTAGTAAGATTTAGTAAGCAGATATCATTTGTGGCAGAAATAAAATCTACTAGGTATATGTTGCCTTGTCTAAGTCCAATTAAAACAGTTTGGTTTTCATATTAATAATAGAACAAGAGGTAGAGTTAAAGTGTACCTGATAACCTTCATCACATAATTGACTTATGGATATTAGGTTATGTTTGAGTCCTCTTACATAAGTTACTTTCTTGAAAGTGACTGTCCCAATCTTGACTGCTCCATATCCTTTTGACTGGCCACTGTTTGAATCTCCAAAAATCACCTTTGGTCCTAGCTTGGACTTGTAGTTGGATAAATTTGCCTTGTTGTCTGTCATGTGTTTGGAGCAACCACTGTCCAAGTACCAGGTCTGACTCACCCTTGGACAGCTCTTCACCTGTACCTGCAAAGAAAAACAAAATTTAATTGTTCTTGACCCAGGTTACCTTGGGTCCTTTATTTGGTTGAAATGAAAAGCTGGAAATAACTGATAAAGCAGGTTGAGATTTATAACGTAAAGGGTGATATATCCTAGGTGGAATAACCCAATCAGCTACTGGATTAAATGTCTTATTAGTTGGCTTAAAATTTCTATAAGAGAAATGATTTAGGTTTGGTCTTTCTGGGTTCGACGAATTGTTGTAAGTTCGTCGACCAGAGTTCGACGAATAGGGATGAGATCATCGATCTCTGCTCAGAGAATGACAATAGTCATTTTCTGTGCCCCAAGTTCATCGACCTCTGCTCGACGAACCATACACAGTTCGTCAATCGCAGTTAGACGAATTGTTATTACCAAAATTTGCGTTCAGCGTTCGTCGATCTGGGTTCGATGAACTGGCTACATTTCATCGATCTGAGTTCGACGAATGCTGCTGAACTTTGTTTTTATTTGCTGTTTTCAGATTTTTGTTTCTCTTGTCTATGGGTCTTGGATTGCTTTCTGACATTGGTTTGTCTATAATCTTTTCTTTTCCCTTGGCAGAAATAAATTTAATAGGGTTGTAAGTATATTTTTCTTAATTATGGGGGGTAAACTTGATGAAGCACCCAAACCCAGGTTGTCATTTAATCTGACATTCACTATGCTTGTAATGTCCATCAGCTTGATACTTCTCCCATTGAGAGATTTCTCAAGTTGTTTGGCCTCACATAATTCAGATTTTAGTTTAATTATTTGTTCATTAGCTAAGGTTAGTGGATCTGTTAATTTAATGTTTTCTGAATTTACAGATTCAAGACTTCCTAGTCTTTCTCTAAGAGTTTTTATTTCTTTTTCTGAATTAATTAAGTCTAAGCACATAGATTTGAATTCAGTTTTAAATAAATCAGAACTAAGTCAAAGCTAGAGATAACCTGATCTGCCTCTGAGTCTGAGACAGCTTCATCTTCAGATTCTGATCCAGAATTGCTCGTGGAGGCATCAATTGCCATTAGACAAACCTCCTTAGATCTAGCTTCTTCCTCTTCTTCACTTGAACTGGAGGAAGATGTTTCTTCTTCTGTATCACTCCATGTCTCAGCAACAAAACCCTTTTCTTTCTTTTTATACTTGCTGGAAGAGGGTCTGCTGCTGTGCTTTCTCCTGGAGTCCTTTTCTCTGCTCTTGTCCTTCTTCTGGTTTTCTGGACATTCTGAGATGTAATGTCCAGGCTTTCTGCAACCAAAGCACACAACCTCCTTGGTTGGTGTCTTGTCATACTTGGGCTTGTAATCCTGTCTGGATGACTTCCTTCTGAAATCCTTTCTAGCCATCTTGTAGAATCTCTTTGCAAAGAGGCTAATGAGTTCTTCATTTGAAGTTGATGTCTCACTTTCTTCAGATGCTTTGAAGGCTATGTTGTGCTCCTTTCTAACTGGAGTTGTTGTCTTCTGTTCTGCTGCCTCTCTTGATTTGATCACCTGCTCATAGGATTTTAATTTGCCTAGTAGAGATTCAGTTGATATCTCATTTAGGCTTCTGGCTTCTTTGATTGGCCAGATCCTGGAATCCCAAGAGTTAGGGAAGCACATCAAAATCTTATCATTCACCTCTGTCAAGGTGATGTCCTTATCCAAGGTTTTGAGCTCATTGATGATTGAACTCAACCTGTTGTACATATCAGCCACTGATTCTGTCTCATCCTTTTGAAGTTCTCATACAGGGAAATGAGACTGGATCTCCTGTCTTTTCTCTCATCTGCTAAGCCAGCTACCATTTGGTTAAGGGAGTCCCAAATGGCCTTGGCTGAGGTGCACTCAGCCACCTTCTGGAATATGCCATTTTACATAGTCTGAGCTAAGATATTCATTGCCTTAGCATCTGCCATATTGGATTTCTTGTAGGCTTCATTGTTCTCTGGAGGAGGAACTGCAGTCATGTTTGTTGAGGTGCTTGTAGAAGCTGTTGGTGCTGGAGGTACTCCTGTCAAGATAACAGAAAAAATATCACCATCAATAGAATTCATGTATAACCTGATTCTTGCCTTCCAGATGACAAACTTGTTAAGATTACAAACTGGAGGTCTGATGCTTGCATAATCTTTGCTTTGAGCCATGTCTGTGAAGAAATAAATCTAATACCAAACTTAAACAAACAGATCTAACAAGAGGGATCTTTGTGGTTCAGGTGTTAGCCTGTACAACCAATAAGGTATGGTATTTTAACCAACCTCCCTCTGATACCAATTGAAAGTGCAGGTTAGATCTAAAATACTCTAGAGGGGGGGGGGGGGTGAATAGAGTATTGTGCTTACTTCAAACTTTTTGCAACTTTTGTTGTAAATCTAGGTGAACAGGTCAGCAAATAAAATAAACTAAGCACAGCAACCTAGAAATCACAGAACAACACAGCCAAAACAAAAATAAAGGGCAACCAGACGACACAAGAAATTTTATAGTGGTTCCCCAACATGGGTACATCCACTCTTCTACCACCCTGGTAGGAATCCACTCAGGTTTTGATCAGGTGCCTAACACCAATGAGCTTTTGTTCAGGTGCTCAAAAACCAAAACCTCAAGTCTTTTGGAAGGAGACTTACAACCAGAATAATTTTGAAGGGAATTAAAACCCTGTACAGGAATTGAAAAGAGGTGATATTATCTTCTCTTTTTCAAAGCAACTGAGAAGACTTGTGGATGATGTTAGCAGATTTTTCTCCCCCTGAGATCTTGAATGTATCAGGAAAGCTGGAGCACTGCTACAGGGTGATAGGTCTTCAAAGACCTAGAATGCTTGGACCAGAAATTGCTTCAGGACTCCTTTGACAGATAGATATTTTGTTGTCCTTTGAAGTTATCCTGCAGAGTTGAAGGAATAAGACTCTTGATAGTACTTGATTGTTCTTCTTCTCCTTCTTGAAGATGTTCTCTGGTCAGGCTGATTGCAGTAGAACTTTTGATTTCTGTGTGACTGTTCTTCTGTACAATCTAAGTGTTTGTCTGATTGTCTGTATTGCTTGTTGTACTATTGCTATTACTGATTCTTCTTTTTCTTTTTCTTCTATCTTTTGACTGATTAAGAACATTCGAAATTTTAATGTTGAGCAGTAATTGCAGTCGGCCTGGGAAGGAAGCGACAATCAATAATTTCCCTAACTGTCCCATGGAAAAATGACATGTGATAATCCAAGATTAATACGCGTTCCAAAGGTAACATTCCGAGAAGATCTGGCATTAATTGCTCAGGAATCATCGCCAAGAAACGGGACGGGAAAACTGAAGAAGACCTAGTCTGTAATCGTCGAACGAAGAACACAATTCGTCGAGCTGAGTTTGAGTTCGTCGAGCTGAGCTTGAGTACGTCGAGCTGAGCTTGAGAGAGTTCGTCGAGCTGAGCTTGAGAGAGTTCGTCGACCAGACAATCTTCATTCGTCGAACAGATAGAATTCATTCATCGAGCTGAGAATCATCATTCGTTGAGCTGATAATTATCACTGTCAGACAGTATTCGTCGAACTGAGATCCAAATTCGTCGAGTGAATAAAGATTGTGGACTTAGCCAAATATTCTGCATCTGCTGATGTCCAGTGTCGACATAAGCTGGTGTCGACTCAAATCTTCTGGTGTCGACATAAATTGGTGTTGACTGATATCTTGGTGTCGACATAAATCTTCTGGTGTCGACATAAATTGTCTGGTGTCGACATAAATTGTCTGGTGTCGACACATGCCCTAAGTGTCGACACAAATACTCTGAGTTCAGAATTCGTCGAGTAGAGTACTACATTCGTCGACCTGAGAAGCTGACAACTTGAGGTCCAAGTTCGTCGAGCTCAGAATCTAATTCGTCGACCAAAGCTTGAAGCTGGACTTAGAAAAATTCTGAAGCTATCCTGACTTTGGCTTGATGTAGAACCTCAACATTCGTCGAACAGAGAACTAGGATCGTCGAGCTCAGCACTAAGAATTGTCTCATAATCGTCGAGCGCGGAACTCCTTTCGTCAAGCTGAGTTCGATGAACGTCGAACTCATTTTACTTGGTCTTGAAATCCTCTAAGTCTGGAGTCTCTGATGGTCTTGATGAAGGCTGGTCCATCTGATGTTGAACCTAAGGACTTGACCTAGACTCTAAGACACAAACTTGACCCTGGCTATACATGTTGGGTCACATCCTAAGTCAGTGAACCTAGCCCAAATCAACTAGGGATCCAACAACATGCAACGACAATCTTTGCCCATATTGGAAATTTTTTTACTCTTTTATATATTCACACAATGATGTATTTTCTTTTATTTTAAATCATCAGAATTTTAGAACCAAATAAAGTACCATTTTTTGGTTACTTTTATGGTTCTTACTTCTCGACTAAAGCATGATATATGTATTATGTTTCTCAAGGTATTTCATTATTCAAATACTTTGTGAATATTATTCTATGCATTATTTCCTCAATTTTCTGAAGTCTAGAAGATTTTGTAGGTGAATATTTTAGGTATGGTGGATGATGAAATTTTAGAGCAATTAAGTATAGTAAAGGGCACAAGGAAAGTCTTCAGTCATAAAAAAGAGGGAGAATGTTGCGAGCTATGGATGGTTGCAGTTATAAGGCTACTACAGTGGGCTCACTTTCAAACACATAAGTAGCATTGGCCGGACTCGGTCACCATTCCATCAATGACCCTCGACTAAACATTACCATGGCAGGAGGTGTTGGTAGTGATCCACGATGAATTTTATAGGTATTTGATCTTCTGTATCAAGCATTATAACTTGAAAGTTTTTTGGAGTTCTATAAAATTAAAGGTTGTAGCTCATTAGGAATCAAGTTTTTTGTGTACAATAGTACATGTTTGTTAGCAATTCAAATTTAGAGGAGTGATTTGGATAATTTTCAAAGGTAGAGGAGATGCCCCTGTTATTATGTGAAGTTGGAGAGGGTGTCATAAGACTGTTTATCATTTATATAAGATTTTCCTTAGAACTTGTTTGGTTTTATAAATTATATGAAGTGGCAATTGTTGAAATTACATTCCAACAATTTGGGAAAGGGCGGGGCGAGCTCTTAGAATTAGAGAAGCCATATATAAACGACTTCTTCCCAAGTCTATGAGAGGGAAATTGCAGACTTGATGCGTCTAATTAACTAGAGATTTCTTCCAATCTCGGAGTGTCTCTCTTGTAGTTGTGTTGTTTCTCTCTGGGACTTCTTCATCAAGAGAACAAAATTAAATGCAGATTTTATAAAAAAGCATGTATGCATGTCTATGAATTCTTAAACAAATTATGTAGATGGAAGTAACTTTGGAGTGACCCCCGGTGATTTAGGAAGCTGTCATAGAATAAACCAGAAAAGACGTTTTCTTAGAACACATGGCTGCAATTTGATCTTCCCAAGTGCAGCAGGTGCAGTTTGTGCAAACAAACTCTTGCTATCGACAATAGTTCCTATATAATGACAAACCAAATGAGAATAATTTAAGGATTGAGATAACGCATGGTTGCAGTTTGATCTTCCAAACTACAACAAGTGCAATTTGTGCAAAAACAACTGATATTAACCGCACTTTTTACCTAATGAAGCAACAAAAATTCCCAAAAAATATAATAAGTCAAATGAGAATGCGAACTGTGATTGGCGTCGGTTGCCAAGGTGACGATTTGAGTTGTAGTCGTCATCACGGTCTCTTCCAACTGCACAATGTTGAAACTATAAATAGTGGCGACCACTTTGATAAGGTCATGAAGGTCGTTCCTCTCATTTGGGAGTAACACCACAATTGAGAATCTTCTGGAATCTTGGTCGTCTCCTTCCTTCTTATACAAAAGTTTGAGAACTTTGAATCCATCGTGAAATGAAATGAATTGATCCTCTCTGCTACTCATGAAGGGCCTTTTTGTGGTGCTTCCATTCAAGAGATAGAAATTGTCTGTTTTGGTCATGAAGTTATCAATCTAGTTGAATCATTTATTGTGCCATCGGGAATGAGTTTATTTTATTCTCGTTAGTTTTTTCCTCAATCTTGTTTTAGGATCCCGTTAGTTTTTTCCTCAATCCAATTATTTATTTTCTTCTGTTCCACTGAAGCCTACATTATCATGATGGAAGATTTATTATTACATTTGAAACAAGAAGAATTTATATATACAAAAAGAATTTATATATACAAGAAATCGAATGCAGGTTCCTCCCAGTGTATTGTAATTTCTTCTCACCAAAATTAAATTGATCTTGATTTTAGACCAAATTGATTACCAAATACCCGACGGATGTCATTGGGCTGAAGAGCTGTGCCATAAATTGATGAGGCGACAGTGGCCAGGGATGGATTGATCTCCATGGAATGTTCAAGTCATGCCCCGTTGATAATTTTGAAAGGTAGAGGAGATGCCCCCGTTATTATGTGAAGTTGGAGAGGGTCCCAGTAAGACTGTTTATCATTTATATAAGATTTTCTTTAGAACTTGTTTGATTTCATAAGTTATATGAAGTGGCAATTGTTTAAATTACATTCCAACAATTCGAGAAGGGGCAGGGCGAGCTCTTATAATTAGAGAAGCCATATATAAACGACTTCTTCCCAAGTCTATGAGAGGGAAATGGTAGACTTGATGCATCTTGTTAACTAGAGATTTCCTCCAATCTCAAAGAGTCCCCTTGTATTTATGTTGTTTCTCGCTATGACTTCTTCATCAAGAGAACAAACTTCCATGAATATTTTATTAAAAAGCAAGCATGCCTGTCTATGAATTCCAAAACAAATTATGTAGATGAAAGTAACTTGGAGTGACCCCCAGTGATTTGGGAAGCAGTCTGAAAGTCTTTATTTTCAAGGTATCATATACCTAGGTGGTGAATAGGTTGTCTCACTATTATTTTACTCTTTTTAATTCTATCTTTTGCACTAAGTGTGTTGATAGTAGTTTTCTTTCAAGAACCTGTACAAAGAAGACAACACAGAAAAGTACACATAGATTTATAGTGTTTTCCCAATTTTTGGGAACATCCGCTCTCATTCCACCTTGCTAACTTCCTATTAGTCAAGACACTTCTCCAAACCACTCCTCCAAAGAGCTTACACTTCAGATCCCTCGCGATCTCTCAGTCTCCTCCAAGACCTACAACTCAGCCACAAAGGCCTATAACTTCGTGATCAGCAGATTACCTACCTCAGGCCATAGGCCCTATACTCAGGCTGGGAGGATAGCCCATCCTTAGATCCACTAGGCATCTTACCTCAGACCCAAAGGTCCTACACTCAGAGAGTATCCCTCTCCTATAGCTCAATGATCAATTGATCACCTACCTCAGACTTCAAACCAAGTCCTACAACTCAGATCCAGTTGGATCCTAAAACTCAGAGAGATACACTCTCCTATAACTGAAGCAATATTGCCCCACCTCAGGCTCAGAGAGCCCTACAACTCAGATCCAGTTGGATCCACAGAGTGGTGAAATAAATTTATATCTATCAAAAATAAATGTCTCTATGACATCCCCTTAAGCTGAATTATCTCAGCTCAAATTTTCTTCACAACAACAAGGATCTTGAGCTGGAAGTAACTAGCAGTAAACTGCTTTGCTTTCTCCTCCTTCCCTGGACAGAGTCAGCCACTTTGTTCTTTCTTACTTTCAGCTTCAGAAGTGGATCTTCAGTTTACATCTTGCTGAACTAAGAAGCAACTTGATCTGCAGAGACTTATTCCTTGTTTTTACTTCTCCCTTAGAAGGAAAACCTTCTGATCTTGCTGGTGTCGATGAAGAAGACACTGCTAACTGAACTTTTTGCAGGAAGACTTCAAGATTTTCATGCAGTAATGGCGAGGAAGATTAAGTCCAGCCGCAACCTTTTTGAAATTGATAAAGCCCTAAAAGTAGTTGTCATCTTGCCCACTCTCTTCCTCTTGTAGTTCGCCGATCAACGGCTCTTGGAAATCAGTGGGGCCCGCTTGCAACATCCAGCTGTAACTTGCTTTAACAGAAGAAGGCGTATAGTAGCTTCACGGTAGAGTTTGTCGTGTTTTGTAGCTTCTCTGTACTTGATTTGAAATAAGTTGACTTTGTCGATTTTACAGATTTTGCTGACGTCAACACCTGTGAACTTAGCCAAAATCGAGCATCAGTAGAATAGTCATTGAGTGAATGAGCTTCACTCAATGCCAAAGTACTTAGCCAGAATTATATCTATCTAGGTGTTGACAGCGTTGAGTGAGCAAGCCTCACTCAATGCTTTTTGTCTTAACCATTTCTATAGCCTTTTCTGCATGCCTGGCATTGAGAACATTGAGTGAGCACACCTCACACAATGCCTTTTGCCTTAGCCATGCTTTCTATAATTTAGGCGTTGAGAGCGTTGAGTGAGCATGTCTCACTCAACTCTTTCTGCCTTGATAATTTTTCTATTTCTTCATCATCTTAAGCATTGAGAGCAATGAGCGACCACGCCTCACTCAACGTTTTTTGTCTCAATCATTTCTGCATTATGGCGTTGAAAGCGTTGAGTGAGCACGCCTCACTCCACAATTTTTGCCTTAGCCAGATTTTTTTGCTCTCTGGCGTTGAGTGTGTAAGGTTCACTCAACGCCAAACTACTTAATAGATTTTTTCTGTTATCTTGCGTTGAGTGAATGAGCTACACTCAACGCATTTGGACTTAGCCAAATTTTTGTGTCTAAAGACGACACTGAATTTGAGAATTAGTCAACACATTATCACAAGGCGTTGAGTGAGCTTTTCTCACTCAACACTTGTGGACTTGGAAAATATTCATAGTTTTCTTATGGTATTGACTGACTGAGCTATACTCAACGATTATGGAGCTATGGCATTGGGTGAATGATCTTCACTCAATGCCTGTGTACTTAGCCACTTTTATGTCCATTTCTTCTTAGGCTTTTACTGCATTAGACTGTCTCACAGCTTTTTGCTGTATGACGTTGAGTGAGTTGACTTCACTCAATGTATGTGGACTTAGTCACTTTCTCAGCTTGCCACTCCTTTGGCTTTAACTATATAGGCTGCACTCAGGGCTATAAGTCATCTGGCATTGAATGAGTAACCTTCACTTAATGCTTGTGGACTTAGATAATTTTCTATCTTTCCACACCTTAGGTAAGTGTTTACCTGATATAGCCACTTAGGCTATCTAACCCATAAATGTTGCTAGGACATCTTGCATGCATGAACTCAGACACACATCAAATTCAACTTTATGTATATCATTGACAAGATTGACTTCACTCAAATCTAGGACATTGAGGGCAATTAACCCAACAATCTTCCCCTATCTAAGGAAGTCAAAACTTTTAAGTAAATGATTCAATAATGAGTCAATATTATATATAACACTATGCAACAATACGAATTTTAAAAGCATATAACTGGAGAATGATTTATATTTACCACACTTCACCATACCTCCTTGCCTGCAGGGTGAACATTACTATACCTGCTCCCCCTGAATTATTACAACCATTCTTGATCATGGTTACCACAACTCCTTGCCTGCTCATCTTTTCCTCCCCCTTTTTGACTTTAACAAATATCTAGCAGGGTTCTAAATTGTTGGAACAGTGTTGGACATGCTCCCCCTCAACTGATGCACCATCTTGAAAAGTCTTCATATGTCTGAAGAATAATTCCATTTGCAAAATATAAAATAATTTGCAACAAAAGGGAGGAGCAACTAAAGTTATATCAGGTTTAACATACCCAACTCAAATTTGAAGGTGTTAAATTTTGCTTCATCTAATGGCTTAGTAAAGATGTCAGCCACTTGCTTGTCGGTTGGGACAAACTCAAGGTTGATATCTCCACATTCCACATGTTCTTTAATGAAATGATATCTGATTTCAATGTGCTTAGTCCTGCTTTGGGAGACAGGATTCCTAGCAATTGAATAACACTAGTGGAATCACAAAATAAAGAATTTCAACTTATCTGAAGGTTGTAGTCTGGAGCTAATGCTGGATCCACAGCAACTGAGCACAACAGCTACCTGCTGAGATATACTCTGACTCTGCAGTTGAAATTGCCACACTAGTTTACTTCTTGCTGCTCCATGAAACTAGTCTTCCACCTAGGAATTGACAGGTGTCAGAAGTGCTCGTCCCATCCTCTTTGCAGCCTGCAAAGTCTATATCTGAATAGCCAGTTAGTTCAAATTCTCCATTCCTAGGGTATCATAGGCCAAGATCTGGTGTGACCTTAAGATATCTCAAAATTCTCTTTGCAACAGAGTAATGAGAATCTTCTGGGCAAGCCTGATACCTAGCACAAAAATATGTAGCATACATTATGTCTGGTCTACTAGCAGTTAGATAAAGAAGAGAACCAAGTATCCCCCTACACAAAGTCTCATCAACATGTTTTCCTGCCTTATCATTGCATATGAACATACTTGATCCCATGGGAGTTCTCATGGTGGCGGAATTTTCCATACCAAATTTCTTTATTAACTCCCTATTGAACTTAGACTGGGATATGGACAAGCCATCATCAGTCTGTCTTACTTAGAGACCCAAGAAGAACTTAAGTTCACTCATACTGCTCATCTCAAACTTCCCCTGCATAAGTTTGGCAAACTTCCTGTAAAGGTTGTCATCAATAGATCTAAAGGTGATGCCATCTACATTGATCTGAACTATGATGATCTTACCCTTAGATTCCCTAGGGAATATGTTCTTGTCTATCTTCCTCCTTGAGAATTTGTTCTCAATGAGGAAGCTAGACAAAGTCCCATACCATGCTCTAGGGGCTTGCTTTAGCCCATATAGAGCTTTCCTAAGTCTATAAACAGAATCAGGTAAGTTAGGAACTACAAAACCTGGAGGCTGCTCAACATAGACTTCATCTTTTAAGTCACCATTTAGGAAAGCTGACTTCACATCCATCTAGTAGACCTTGAATCCCATGTGAGCAGCATATGAAAAGAACAATCTTATGGCCTCCAACCTTACTACTGGGGCAAGGTTTGATCAAAATCAATGCCTTCTTCCTGCATGTACCCCTTAGCTACTAATCTTGCATTATTCTTGATTATAATCCCATTTTCATCAATTTTGTTTCTGTAGATTGACTTGACTCCAATGACATTATGTCCATGAGGTATGGGAACCCACTTCCAGACTCTACATCTTTTGAACTGGTTCATTTCCTCCTGTATAGCCACTATCCAGAATTGATTTATGTTGCCCTCTTCAAACTTATTTGGCTCCACTTATGACAGGAAGCTTGCATACATAGTTGTATTTAGATATCTGCTTCTTGTCACTACTCCATGACTTGGTTCACTAATGATTTGGTGAGTAGGATGGTCTCTTAAATGCCTCATTATTGTAAGTAATCTTCTTTCAGCTCAGCTTCAGGAATAGCTTCTTGTTGATCCTCATCTACTCCATGTGTGTTTGGTGGACCTTCAGGAATATCCACTTCATTTTGGATGGCTGGTTCTGCTTCCTTGATGGTCAGATTACCCATAATCTATTTTGTACCTACAGTGCTGGAGGAGGAGCTTGACAGTAACCTGTTAATCATGATATACTAATCAAATACTACATACACTGAATCTTCTACAACTTGGATTTTCAAGTTGTATATTATATAGGCTTTTCCATGATTGTTGTACCCAACAAAATTTCCATCAAAAGATTTGGCAGCAAAGTTAGTCACATAGGACTTTCCATTATGGGCCACATAACACTTACTACCAAAGATTCTGAGATAGTCCATATTTGGTTTTCTGCCTTTCAAAATCTCATAGGGAGTCTTCTTGTGGTATTTGGTGATAGAGGCTCTGTTGAGGACATGACATGCAGTATTCACATCCTTAGCCCAGAAATATTCTGAGAGAGATGTGTCAATTAACAGGGTCCTACCAGCCTATATAAGAGTTCTATTTTTCCTCTAAATAATCCCATTTTACTAGGGTGTTCTAGGTGAAGAGAATTCTTGATGAATCCCATGCGCTTCACAGAACCTTGTCATGCTATCAGACTGGAATTCAGTCTCATAGTCACTTCTGATTTTGACCACAGAGTTGTTAAACTCATTCTGAACTTGTACGACAAACTTAATGAAGATATCAAGGGTTTCATTATTTCTCTTGAGGAAGAACACCCAAGAAAACCTGTAAAACTCATCAACCACCACGAGGGTGTAGACCCTAAACTCGCATAGGACCAAACAAGTCCATATGTAGGAGATATAGGAACCTCACAGAATATTTGATCCTAATACCCTTGAAGGAAGCTTTTGTCTGCTTACCATTTTGACAAGCAGAGGAAATGCCCTCCTTGGAGCACTTCACATTGGGACCATTCCTAACTAGCTCTTGACTGAAGAGCTTGCCAAGAGTCTTGTAAATTACATGGGCTAGCCTCTTGTGTCATAGGACACAATAAGAGGCTTTCTAATTTGCCACTAGATAGATAGGAGAGTCTATATTTAAACATAGAAAGTCCAATAAATAAACATTTCCACTCCTAGTGCCTGTCAAAATGACCTCTTGGTCACTTAACCTCCTAATTAGGCACTTATCCTTATGAAAGATGATAACATAGACAAGATCAGAGAGCTGGCTTATGCTTATAAGGTTTTGTTGCAATCCTGCAACATAATCCACCTTAGTGATGGTGACTATGCCATTAGTGATCTTACCATATCCTCTTGTTACCCCTCTCTCCGAACTACGAAAGATTACTTTGGGTCTATTTTTTACTAGAGTGTGCTACTTCAAGTCGTTTCATATCCTAGTCATGTGCCTGCAACAACCACTGTCCAAGTACCATATAGGGGTATGACCATGTAACATCACTATCTATTATATAATATATAATAGAATGTCCGGCCGGGGCCCCACACCATATGCCACAAACAGATGGCAAAGTTACGAGTTAAAATCAGAGTTGTGCATCCTAACTCAGAGCATTCTAGTGGAAGTTTTTAAGTTGTTAGAACTCAACTCATCCGAATGTCCGCAATATATAAACCAACATTTATATATATACCAACACGAAGGAATGTTCGCCAAATACACAGCAAGTCTGGCCTTACGACTTTACAATTAAGCTTTATACATGTGAATTACATACATCGGCATGCAGGCCGGTCACACATGAAAGTACTATCTTCTTTGGCCTTTGAGGGCCAGCATAGCAGCATCAACAACAACAACAATAAGGGATTCAGCCCCCTATTTTCGCTCGGCTCTCTTGCACCTGCATGAGACAATCCACCCCACGGTGGTAAACAAGGCCACGGTCAGCGTTCAGCTGACCAATTTATAATGACCCTACCCCTTACTCGGGGCAGTGGTATTCCTTCCCTATAGGCATAACATTTCACAAGCAGATATACATCACACAATATGCACTCACGCACAATCAATATATCATAAACGTCGCCCACACAGCCCGACACTTCGTGCACTCAGGGCATATTCTTGGTGTACTAGATAAACCAGTCGCCCACCGCCATTCAAGGCCTGAAGCCCAACGACAAACTTGAGCATTCTGCTCCATGGCCTTCAGCCGGAGACTTTAGTCTTAGAATAACGATCTAGGATTGGCCAGTGGCCTCCCATGGCATCGTGGGGTGTCGGCGTAAGCCTCTCGTATTCTAGTAACGACCCAGGATTTGGACTGTAGCCCCCCATAACATTGCTACTGAGTGGCGCGCAGTTCTAAGACTCTCATTATGCATTTTTGCCGAATGTCAGGCTCCCAGGCACTCATGGTGGACAACCATAATGCGGATACAGTCCAGCCGTTTCCCGTTGCTCAAATCGTCAGTTCACTGAAGTGGGTCGGCCTTCCCTTGTCTGTTCAGCGCGAAGCCTTTTTAAGAGCTCACAAATAGCCACACTGTCCCCGAAGGACTGGCTTCAAAATCATAGGTTAGCTAGGAGCCATCACAAGCGATACTCACTCTCGCCTGGCATTAGCGACAGAACTCACTTTCCATCCCTAGCCCCAACCTTATCTGGATCAACCATCCTGCAATCCTTGCATCCATCTGCAGTACCAGAAATACTGGTCTTTCGTAGCATACAACACAAGCACTTTGCGGGTAGTTTCCTAGACTTTCACTCTAGTACTTCCTACTACTACCCTTCACATGCACAACCCACCGAATCTGCAAACATAATCATTTATATGCGGAGTGTTCTTCGGTGTGTAAAATAAAACATCACCAATCCAGACCAACCTGTCCAGATGGGCTTCACAAATTATGCATATTCCGTACTTCACATTTCCGGATTTACATGCAAGACATCTTGGGGATATCCAAAATCAACCTAAGGGGAATCACTCAATAATCCACCTTTTGGTGGGGGAAACCCATGCATATGCCAAATCAAGGACTTCACATGTCCAAGGAAGAAAGATCGTTACCCTTGACTATTGCTTTGGAGCCATGGAAATCTAGCCAGATGGAAAGCACCGCAACGGCCTTGCCTTCACGAATCTGGCCTCGGCATGCGATTCGGGGCTCTCAAACTCCACCGGCAGCCGGATTCCTCCTCCTTCTCCCTTGCTCTCCCCACTCTCTACTTCTTTCCAAATAAAGAGAAAAGCCTTTGATAAATGAAAGAGTTATCCTCATCTCATGGGCTTATAACAGCAGGGAGATCTCAGAACCGTTGGATCCTAAATGAAAGGAATGAACGGCCACAAAAAGCCCTGAAAACCACTTTCTTGGGCCAGACACGGCTTGTGACACGCCCATGACATAGGTCGTGTTCCTTAAGCGGCAGAGAATCCGACTTAACCAGACCAGGACACGGCCGTGTGACACACCCGTGTCACAGGCCGTGAGCCAGACACGGCTTCAGACACGCCCGTGTCTAGCACATATTCACAGGATGCGTAAGCACAGAGAAGGACATGGGCCTTGACACTCCCGTGTCATAGGCCGTGTGCCCTACTCGAGGATCGTCGAGAATATTTCGTCGAACTCATTCGAGAACTCATAGATCGTATAGCTGGACACGACCCTGAACACGCCCGTGTCACAGGCCGTGTACCACACTCGAGGATCGTCGACCGCATTCCGTCGAGCTCACTCGAGAATACCCTGTCAGCACTCGAGTGCATGACACGGCCTTGGACAAGCCTGTGTCCCCGGCCGTGTACCTCACATAGAGTAGGACACGACTTGGGGACACGTCCGTATCCCAGGCCGTGTTACCCACTCTCCTCAGCCCAGTCATCACTGAGATTTGGGGCGCTACAATCCTCCCCTCCTTACAAGAAAATTCGTCCCGAAATTTGCATACAGCACTCAGGAGACTCTTCAACCAAAATGTATTATAACATTTTCTGTGCAACACACATTGTTTTATAAGTTTAAACAAACAATTCGAGAAACTCAGCACACATTGTCTGCTCCCGCTCCCATGTTAGCTCCTCACGGCCATAGTTGTCCCATCGGACCTTGACACTTCCCGATTGTCTTGTTCTGCAACTGCTTATCGAATTTATCCTCGATTAGAATGGGCCTAATGTAATGCCTCCATCTGTCCCATGGAATATAATGGTGGGTCCGGCCGGGGCCCCACGCCATATTTCACAGACAAACGGCGGAGTCACGTGTTGATATCAAAATCACATTCTACTCGTGTCCTACCACAGAGCATTCTAGCGCAGCATTTTAAGTTGTAAGAACTCATCACAGTGAATGTCCAATATATATATAAACTCCATATTTATACATAAATCAGGAATGTATACAACACACACACACAGATGCAGGCCAAAGCTTTGACGCCGGGAGATCTACGGATTAACACGTTTTGTCTCTCTACGATTCGAATTTCCACTCGCACAAATCACCATGCCACGCACACTCCACATAATATTATCATGTTAACGCTAACGTACGGGTAGCCAAACCGCTTAGGATCGGATAGAGGCGATATGCCAATATCCTTTCCAGCTAAAAGGACCCACCCGGTCCGAGCGAGCGAAGGTTGTACCAAAAGAGATCTACCAAAAGTACGATCCGAGAAAAGATAGATCTCTCCCAACAAAAAGTTACGAGGTTCGCCAAACCTTTGCGGAAATTATTTTTAATTAAGATGAACACAAACAATCGAAGAAAACCACGAAAATTCAACGATTCTAAATCCAACGCCAAGAAATCCACCATGAAATTATCTAGGGAAGGAATCACACAAAGGTAGAAATTTTCGTTACCCCAACCGGAATAGATGATTCCGGTTATCTCACTTGAGTCGCTCTTCCATGGTTCCGCCGGAGTTGCGTCTGATGGAGAGGAGAAACTCATTCTCCTTCGTCGCGTCAGGCCTTGGCCGAGATCCACGAGAGCTTGTCACAAGTACCTTGATTTAGCCACCTAAAGAAAAAGGATGGCCGGATTCTTCCTTGAGGGGGAACGGGTGGTCGGTTGTGCTTGCGGGAGGGTGGTCGGCTATGGATGAGAGGGAGAGGAGGCTAGGGGTTGGCGGCTTGGAAGGAGGAGGGTTGGGTGGTCGAGAGAATGAGGGAGGGAGAGGGGGTTGGCAGCCAAGAAGAGGGAGAAGGCTAGGGTTGAGAGTGGGGGCCGAAATTAGAATAGGAGGGAGAGGGGGAAGAATCCTTTGGAGGTAGAATTTCAATTTCGCATTCAACTTGAAATGAAAATAAACACATCATGGCCTTATATAGGCTTACATCCAAGAGTTTGGCTACATGTAGCCCAAATATAAAAATAACACACACATCATAGTTTCAAACAATATATGAAATAAACAAGCTCATAAAATCATAAATAAATGAAAATAAGATTTAAGTTGCAGTCTTGCGCTTAGGGCGGAGATTGTAGCGTCTCTCCACTATATCGCCACGGCGCCGCAAATCTTTGACTGGAGGCGGAGAAGGATGTTCCGTATGCAGGCCATCGCCGTCTTCATCATGTTGGGGGCCGTCGTCTCCTTCAACCCTCCCCCGCTCGAAAGTACTCATCACCGATGATTTGTCCCGAAGGTATCGTTGTAATGCCCTGAAACTCAAAAGATCGACAGGAGACGTTTTGGGCCAGATTTGGAATCTGGCAGGGGGCACACGGCCTGGGACACGGGCGTGTCCCAGGGCGTGTCAGGCTGGTGTCGACGATTTGGTCGAGAGGTCGATGATTTTGGAGTCGACGATCGTCGAGCAGAGAACACGGCCTGAGACACGGGCGTGTCTCAGGGCGTGTCGAGCCCGTGTCGACGATCAGCCCGGGGAGTCGACGAATTTCGCTCGACGAAGTGTCGAGACAAGGCACACGACCTAGGACACGGGCGTATCCAAGGTCGTGTCAGCAAGTCGACGAACTTCGCTCGACGAAGTGTCGAGACAGTGAACACGGCCTGGAGCCCAGGCGTGTTCGAGTAGACATGGGTTAGGACACGGGCGTGTCCAATACCCGTGTGAGTCTCGGGTTGTTTTTGGGGCTGTGTCGATGGGGGCACACGACCGACCACACGACCGTGTCATTTAGAACACGAGCGTGTCAGGTCGAACACGGGCGTGTTGGATGCCCGTGTGTTGTTCCAGGCGCATCAATTTTGACGGCGAATGGGGGACACAGCCCTGGACACGGGCGTGTTGCAGGCCGTGTTCGGCCCAGTTTTAATATTTCAGGCCCGAATCAAGGCCGTTCGTTTCTTTAATTTGGGATCCAACGGCTGGGGGTTATTCCTGATGGGATATACCCGGGATTGGACCTTTGAAACCCTCATTTCACTTGAGTGGTTCCCTTTTTAAAGTCTAGAGAGAGGAGAGCAAAGGAGGAAGAAGAAGCTAGATCCGGCCATTGGAGGAGCTTCGAAGCTCCAAATCACGAGCCGACTTCGGATCTACGGAGGCAAAGAGAGTGCGGTGCTTTTCATCCGCTTACTTTTCCATGACGCCAAGTAAGAACGCTAGGGTAACGATTCTCTTCTTGAGCATGTGAAGATCTCCTTCTTTGCATAGGAAGCCCCCTCTCGCAAGTTTGCGGTGAGTTGGAGGCGTTCCTTCGGGTAGATATGTAAAGTCCCCGTTGTGTAGAGTCCGTAAACGAGAACGGACATAGGCATGGTGTGTGAAGCCTACCAGGACATGTTGGTCTGGATCGGTGATGTTGCATTGCATAAATGCCGGAGAAGACTCCGTGCGATTGTTTATTTTTCAGGTTTTCTACGTGGTAGATTGCAACAGGGAGCCTTGGCGATTAACCCAAAGGTGCACCCGGAAAACTGAGCGGATGCGTGATCTTGCCAACTTTGTGGCCTGAGAGCCAACTTGAATATAACCGAGTTATGTGATTTTGTGATGGAAACGGGACTCGGGAGAAGTTTGACCTGCGCATATGGTTTAAATTACCGTTGCGATGTGAGCACGGGTCAGATGGAACCGTACCCGTTCTATGTCGTTCTGTTAAAGAGAACTAAGGTTACGTGGCACTTGTCGTTGGCATAGATGAGGGTCTTCGGCGGTCTATGGTTTTAATTACCGTGACCCATGCCGGGAAGACAAATTGCTCATTGTTTGGCCGTCCAAAGGGATGGTGGTGAGTCGGCAGACTTAGACTGTGTTCACCGAGAATGTGCCCTGAGTGCACGGGGTGTGTGGCCGTGTGAGCCTACGCCTGTGATGAAATGAATATTTATACACTGCTTGGTTATGCTAATAATTGCAGGGAAGGAGCATCGCCGCCCCGAGTTGGGGGCGGGATCGTTATAATTTGGTCAGCATTGCTGACCGTTGCTTTTGTTTGCCACCGTGCGGTGGTTTGTTGCTTGCAGGTGCTGCTGGACCAAGCAGTCAATAGCGGGCTAGAGCCCAAATTGCGAAGCCTGCCCTCCAAGGCCTAATTGGAGTGTTTAGTGCTTTTATTCATGTATGACCGGCCTGCGTGCCGTGGTTTGTAAATCATGTAATATTAAGTAAACAATTTTGTAAGGCCTTAAGGCCAGTACTTGTGTATGTACTACATTCCTATTTGGTTTATTAGTGGACATTCGTGCTCTTTGTGCTGGGTTCTTAATTGCAACTTATAAATTGCTTCCGCTAAAATGCTCTGTGTAGGACGTTGGATTAGTTGGATGGTTTCCATTGAGTAACCACCCGGTCTGTCTGTGATATATGGCGTCGGGCCCCGGCCGGACTTACTACTATATGCTATGCGACGGATAGGGGGTGTTACAATTTGGTATCAGACTACTGGTTTTGGTCGGGCTTAAGATGAATTCGTGGGCGAATTCTTTTTAAGGGGTGGTGAGCACATGTGTGTGCGTCATCGTTATAACAGTAAAAGAACCCATGAATGTCCACTTAGGAATGCAAATACACGTGTTTGGGGAACCTGCGTGTTCCTATAATTGCTTTTGCAATTTTATTTGGACGCTTAACGGTGTTTTGTACCACTATAGGTGACCAGAAGTGGTGCTGGGCCGTCGGAACATCGAGTTTCTGAGGCTAGCAGTGCACCAGATGTTGCTCCTACAACACCTCCATTGGCTGAGACCATACGATTGGTAGCTGAATCAGTGTTGGCCATGATGAATGCGCAGCCTGCAAGGCAAGTGCAGCAGCCCGCTCCTGCGGTGGAGCAGGTAGTAGAGGAACCGGTGGTGCCAAGGAGGGCAACCGAGAGACAGCTCAAGCATGTCATGATCTTTAATCCTCCGGTATTCTCGGGGTTGGGAATCTCATCTCTGTAACGCCCCTGTTTTTTCGCTGATTTTATTGGATTGGTATCGTCATAGTTATGACGTCTTGGCGTTACTTTTAACGTCGAGTTGGGGCGCAACGCCATTATAGCTTTTTCGCGTCTGTCCGGTCGAGTCAGCCGATTTCTCGAATTTCTGCTGTAATCGGCAATTTTTGCATTCGAGATTTAAGTTGAGTAATTTTGGACTTGCACGTCAAGTTTCATCGCAATCCGAGCATTTTTGGAGTCTCGGCGCGCGATTGAAGTTTTGATTAATTTATGTTCATCGCAAACTTTGAAAATTTATATCTCGAGAATGACTTGTCGGATTTTGTTTTTGACTTCGTCGTTGCGTTCGTAGCGTCAGTGTTCGCCTACGGTGAAAATTTCATTTTATTCGGCTCGCGTTCGGGCCTCCGTTTTGAACTCGTGTTTCATTTTATTCGGCTCGCGGTTCTGTTTCTTCTCGAGTGAATCCTGGATCTACTCTAGTAACGTTTTCTTCTCTAGAGTACCGCCTAATTCGACTCGAGTACCTGTATTTTCCTCTCGAGTACCTGTGTTTTCTCTCTCGAGTACCCGTTCATTCATCCCTAGTGGTTCTTTTTCAGTTTCTGTTCGTGAGCCTTTTTGAGGGTAATCAAAGCGTCATATGCAAAATTGGTCATCATAAAATTTGTTCGTCTCGACGATATCTACAACTTTCATGTTGGGCACTTTTTGATTTGGAGCCGTCTTCAACCTCTACTTTCGATTTTCCCAAAACTGCTCGTAAATAAGCCGTGTCATTGAATTCTACTCGAGTACCTTTGATCTACTCGAGTACTATTGTTGTATCTCGAGTATAATTGTTGTTTTACTCGAGTAATATTGAATTCTCTCGAGTCCTACTGATTTTACTCGAGTAGTTTAAGTCTCTGTCGAGTACCTTGCCCCTCCATCTCGAGTAAACAGATTTCTACTCGAGTAGTCTGTACAGTCTGAGTTCGCGCATCATTTTGAGGGTCAAAACTGTGTCATATGAAAACATGATCAACATGAAATTTGTTCGTCTTGACGAGATCGACAACGTTCATGTTGGGCACTTTTCGATCTGGAGCCATCTTAGACCTCTATTTTTGATTTTCCCGAAACTGCTCATAGATATCCCGTTCGGCGTACCCACTCGAGTTCTATGCCTTCTATCTCGAGTAGACCTGATCTACTCGAGTCCTAAGCCTTTTATCTCGAGTACCTATGTCTATCTCGAGTTCCCCAAGCCTCCAACTCGAGTCTCCATCTCGAGTAAGCCCCTCCAACTCGAGTAAGCCCCTACATCTCGAGTAAACGATTTCTACTCGAGTAGTCTGTACAGTCTGAGTTCGGGCATCGTTGTGAGGGTTACAACGGTGTCATACGAAAAAATGGTTAACATGAAATTTGTTCGTCTCGACGAGATCTAAAACTTTCATGTTGGACACGTTTTTATTTGGAGTCATCCTAGACCTCTATTTGGGGTTCCCGCAAAACTGCTCGAAATAACCCGTTTTTGACAAAACTTTTTATAAATATATATATATATATATATATATATATATATATATATATATATATATATATATATATATATATATATATATATATATATATATTCTTGGACTTAGGTTTTAGAACCAAATTCATCTTCTACGTTATTTTTCTCCCGAAGCAGAGCAGCGAGCGAGAGAGAGAGTTTCTTTTTCGTGAATCTTCCGGTGGCCGCCGACGGTTCTCCGGTGCTCGAAATATTCAACCGAACTTAGATCCGGAAAGCTCTCGCCGAGAGTTACGCTATCGTGGTAATTTTTTCCCCATTTCTTGAGTTTTTTTCGTTAGGTTTTTTCGGCCCTAATCCCATTTCCTCCATTTTTGTCTAGATCTCAACTTCTCCCGTGTTCTTTTGCCCCGATCTACGACGCAGAGCGATTCAGAGAACCTTTTCCAGTACAACCAAGACAAGTGGTGGTTTTCCTTCGTTGCTTCTCATCCGGTTTGATGCTAACTGTTATGCCTTTGTTCCTTAATTTTCTTGCCTTTTTGTGTTGTTTTTTTCCAAACTATGGTTATGTTTAGTCCTTCCTGTAGATCACTCAAAAAAAAATTTATAAATCTAGTCATGGTAATTTCAATCTTGACTAGGTGCGTACAAACGTCCTTAGAATGTTTTTATCGGTGAATTAAATTGTTTCGTCTATCGTTGTTGGACGTGTTAGTGTCTATATAGGATTGTAAATCGTTTCCAAAGGTTGATCGACCGTGTCTTTAATCTAGAAATGTCATGTAGAATCCGATGTGCCAAGTCCCGAGATGTTGGTGTTGTGGTTTCTTTGGTTTTTCATTGGTTTCAGGAGTTAGTGGGCGTGACCACCTCCGCAAGGTTGTTTCCTTTATTAGTACCTTCTGGAACTCTACCGGTGTTTTGGGCATCTGCGGTGTATGGTGGAGTGTATGAATCTCTCCAGCAGTTAAACAGATTTAATCTTTGTGAGGGGTGTGTCCAGCTAAGTGACCATCTCGCCCGTGTTTTTAGGTAGAGTGACCACAAGTGGTTAATAAAGGTTATGGATTTTCTTCCTTATGATTTACTCATGTTCGTCACCTTATTGCCTTGAGCTTATGGTGTGTTTGTATTGTACGTGATGATTCACGTGAGTGTTCCTTTTCTGTTTGATGCTTAATTCGTACTTTATATCAGTATTTTTGGTCTTGAGTTGGTACCCCTTTTGACCTTTGTTTACCTTTGCTTAATTTTTCTGCCACCATTTGTACCTACTTGCTGATGCATTCTGTTTTTTGGAATGCCTTAGGTTCAGAGCCGTAGCAGGTAGTGGAGCTGGTTTTGGACTCTCTTAGCGGCAGTGTTAGTGGTGGTTTTGCACCTCACCGTAGCGAGGTAGTTGTCGTTCAGTTTTTTTTCTTTTTCCTACTTCAGACATACTGTTTTACTGTGGGTTCGTGTCAGATTGTTGACGCCCACAGAGTTGTTGATGTTGCCACTTGCTAGCTGCTCATTTCTTTAAAGTGGATGTGGTTTACTTGCTCTTTGTGAGGATTTATGTTAGGAATGCATGTTAAGTATTTTCAACTATAAAATCTAATACTATTACTTCATACATTACATGATTTGAAACTCTAACCCGTTATTTTTAGCGACCGTAAAAGCTATCTTTCCTACTATAATAAATTTAGAGTTCTGCATGCCATGAGTTGTCCTCTGGGGACGTTTATTCTCATGTAGGATGTTTGAGTTAATCTAATCAAGTATTTTTCCACAGCGTATCATATATTTTAATCCGTGGACTAGATGAGCCACTAAGCCGAGGGATACTGCTAACTTCTATTCGTAACTGATTTTCCTTAAAATAACTTTAAAAGAACCTTTCTTCATGTTTAGTTGGTGTCTGCTTGAGCATCCACAGTTATCCCCTGCTGACGTGGCATCATGACGCGCATTTTCCCTTACTCTGATAAGCTTTATTTGCGGTGAAAATGCGGGTTGTGATAGTTGGTATCAGAGGGAGGTTGCTTGGCAATTGGTCGGGCAACCTTCCCTTGTTAGTGTTAGTTATTTATTGACATTTCATGCACACACCGATGTGTCATCAGTACATCTTAGCCAAAGCATAGTCACTACACGCATAGCATGATAAGAAGTATACGAGACATATTATGTAGTATGGGATGCATAATATGTGTTTGTATATGGATCCACCATAGGAGGCAACATGCGACGGTTATGTAGGATGGGATGCATAACCACCATCACATGAGTGCCCATTAGCACGTTTTATTTTCTCGTTGCATGCGATGTTATGTAGTATGGGATGCATAACATTTCATGTGTACGCCGCTTATGCATGCTTTACGGCCTTTTTCTTTAGAATGCATAACACTTCATATATTGCATATCATCGCATAAGCACGCGTGCTAAGTTAAGGTTTACATGATGACACATGTACACACATGATTTTAAATAAGAATAAAGAACCCATGCATTCATGTCATAGACACAAGAGTCAATAGGATGAGAGGATATCATCCTAAGTAGGACATAACATCATTATAAAATCCCAGAGCAAGTTGCAGCATAAGCAAGTGTCTTTAAGAATGGTCTGAACTAGTCGTATTGTTTTGTCGTAAGCTAGGATTTTGATGAGTTGTTCGTTTGCTTCTTAGAAATGCCGCCAAAGCGTCCTGCGACGAGGTCGACTCCCCAGTCGGATGGTGAGTCATCAGGTGCGCAAAGCGATGCGATTATTGAGAGTCTACGTCAGAGCAACGAGGCTCTGTCGAGACAATTGGTTGCCATGCAATCGAAAATTGAGTCTCTGTTGTCTGCCGCTCCCGCGCAACAACCTTTAGTGCAAGAGCCTGCCTTGGGCCAAGACTTGCCTGATACCCCTGCTCCTCTGGAGCCCCCGATGGCGATACCACCAGAAATGAATTTCATATTGCACTTCCAACGATTGGGACCTCCCACCTACGACGGGAGTACCGACTTTATGATTTTGGATGATTGGATCATCTCAATTGAAGAGATGTTTTCGTATTCCGGGATTCTAGAAGCCCAGAAGGTTATGATTGCAGCCTATCAGTTAAAAGGCCTAGCAAAGAGTTGGTGGATTCGTGAAAAGGAGAGTCTGAAGGAAGGCTGTTCCTGGGACTCTTTTAAGAAGATGCTGCTGAAAACGTTTCTGCCCTCGGTCGAGCACGACCGTCTCATGAATAACTTCCTGCATCTGAAGCAGAGACAACTCACGGTGAGCGAGTATGAGATTGAGTTTAGCAAGTTGAGTAGATTTGCTCCTGATTTGGTAGCTTCGGAGGAGGGAAGAGTGAAGCGTTTTCTTGGTGGATTAAGAAGTGATGTCCAGCAGTTGGCATGCGCTTATCGAGCAGAAGTTTATGCTGAGGCAGTGGAGGCCGCACTGAAGGTTGAGGCGATCGAAAATGCCAAGAATCGAGGTGGTGCGTCGAGAAAAGATAAGAGGAAAGGTGTTGAGGATGGAAGTTCTAGGGAATCCGGCTCTCCTTCGAAAAAGAAAGGTGGGGGAATTTTTAGCTTCTGTGGTCGACCTGGCCACTCTTATGAAAGGTGTTTCAAGAGGACCGCCGCCCTGAAGCAGCAGCAGGTGCTTGCTATCCAAGGCGCACCCAAGGGAGAGCTGGTGTGCTCATTCTGTTCGAAGAAGGGGCATGATGTGAATCATTGCTGGATCAAAGAAAAGACTTGCTTCCAGTGCGGGTAGAAGGGACACATGAAGTCTTCGTGCCCTCAGGCTCAGTCCCCACTGCAGCCTACCCCACTTCGAGCTCTGCCGCCGCCACCAACCCAGGATAAGGGAAAAGGAAAGCTAAATGTGGTGACTAGAGATGAAGCTCAGACCTCTACCCAGGTGATATCAGGTCAGATTCTAGTTTTGCTTTTACCCTACATTGTTTGCTTTAGTTTCGTTCGTTTAGTTATGTGTGTTACGTTTTAGGGGAGTTTAAGGTGCGGAATAGGTGGGCGTGCGTCCTTTTTGATTCGGGTGCCACCCATTCTTTCGTGGCGCGGAGTTTCGTAGATAGATATCGTTTGGAGGCGGTTCAGTTAGAGGACTCCTTCAACGTCAAACTTCCTTCTGTAGATCTGGTGATATCAAATCGGGGAATTCAGAGATGCCCTATTTGTCTAGGCGATTTCATAGCTTTTGCGGATCTGATGGTATTGCATCTGGCAGACTTTGACGTGATTTTGGGAATGGACTGGTTGTCCAAGTATGATGCAGTCATCCGATGCAAGGCTAAGCGGTTGGATTTCAGGATGGACAATGGTCAACCTATGAGTGTTTATGGTTCTCCAGGTAAGGGTTCCCTCCTTATTTCTGCAGTACGTGTTTGCCGAGCTTTGGAGTCTGGTTGCGAGGCGTATCTTGTTTCTCTGTCAGCTTTGGAAACAGCTTTTGTTACACCACGTCTTGAGGATGTTTCGGTGGTGCGAGAGTTTCTAGATGTCTTTCCGGATAGTCTTCCAGGACTTCCTCCTGAAAGAGAGGTGGAGTTTGTGATAGACCTCGAGCCAGGTACTCGTCCAATTGCTAAGGCACCTTACCGTAAGGCTCCGCGTGAGTTAGAAGAATTGCGCACTCAGCTGGATGAGTTGCTGCAGTGTGGTTTTATTAGGCCAAGTTCTTCTCCGTGGGTTGCTCCTGTTTTATTTGTTAAGAAGAAAGATGGTTCTATGATGCTCTGCATTGATTATCGAGAATTAAATAAGGTAACCATTAAGAACTGATATCCGTTGCCTCGGATTGATGACCTATTTGATCAGTTATGGGGATGCGCTGTGTTTTCGAAGATTGATCTTCATTCAGGCTACCACCAGTTGAGAGTCCGTGAGGCTGATGTACCCCAGACGGCTTTTCGCACCCGGCACGGGCATTTTGAGTTCTTAGTGATGTCCCTTGGACTGACTAATGCACCCTCTGCATTCATGGATTTAATGAATAGAGTGTTCAAGGATTTCTTGGACCATTTTGTTATTGTGTTCATAGACGACGTCCTAGTGTATTCCCGCAGTGTTGAGGAGCATACCCAACACTTGCGGTTAGTTTTGGAAACCCTGAAGGAGCACAAGCTCTATGCTAAGTTGAGTAAGTGTGAATTTTGGTTACCCCAGGTGTCCTTTTTGGGGCATGTTGTGAGTAAGGACGGTATTTTCGTAGACCCAACAAAGATTTCTGCTGTGATGGAATGGAAGAGACCTTCTACGCCTAAGGAGATTAGGAGCTTCTTAGGTCTGGCCGGTTACTATAGAAGGTTCGTGGAAGGGTTCTCCGTGTTGTCTGCCCCTCTAACTAGACTAACACAGAAGAACACCGCGTTTATTTGGAGCGATAAATGTGAAGAAGCCTTTCAAGAGCTGAAAAAGAGATTGTGTACTGCTCTAGTTTTAACTCTGCCTACTGAAGGACTTGAGTATGCTGTATATGTGGATGCATCACACATTGGGCTTGGTTGTGTACTAATGCAAGAAGGAAAGGTGATTGCGTATGGATCAAGGCAATTAAAAGTTCATGAAAGAAACTATCCTACGCATGATTTAGAGTTTGCTGCGGTAATTTATGCGTTGAAGCTTTGGAGACATTTATTGTATGACGCGCTGTGCAAGATCTACACAGATCATAAGAGTTTTAAGTACGTATTCACTCAAAAGGAGTTAAATCTGCGCCAACGTAGGTGGTTGGAGTATGTAGCCGATTATAAAGTAGAGATCCTTTATCACCCGGGAAAGGCTAACGTAGTAGCTGACGCTTTGAGTAGAAAAACGGCTGAAATCTTCAATCTGTCTATACAATCCCTGGTGGAAGAATTCTTGTTGATGGACATTGAAGTTGGGAGTAGTTCTGTGCCTGCTAGTTTGGAAGCAGAAGAGCCCTCTTGGATTTCCCTTACCAGAGTGCACCAGAAGGAGGATCCTGATTTGTTGCACCTCTGGAAAAGAACTGAGAAAGGAGAGTTACCTGATTTCTCTTTGGACGAGTTAGGTACTCTGAAATATCGGAGTAGATTTTGTATTCCTTCCGTTGGTGACATTCGGGCTAAGATTTGTAAAAAAGCTCATGGTTCCCGTGTTTCCTACCATCCTGGTTCCACCAAGATGTACAAAGATCTAAAGCAATTTGTTTGGTGGTCAGGAATGAAGAATGATATAGCAAAGTTTGTGTCAGAATGTTACACGTGTCAGCGTGTTAAAGCAGATCATAGAAGGCCTGGTGGTAAACTGACACCGCTAGATATTCCACAGTGGAAGTGGGAGATTATTTCAATGGATTTTATCACAGGTCTACCAAAATCTCCTCGTGGGCACGACTCTGTTTGGGTAATAGTCGATAGATTGACGAAGTGTGCTCACTTTGTGCCCTTTAAGATTGGGTATTCCATGAAGAAGATAGCTGAGCTGTATCTTGAAGAGGTCATCAGATTACATGGAGTACCTGTCAGCATCGTATCAGATCGAGACTCCATATTTATGTCTCGTTTTTGGAAGAGTTTACAAGTGGGGTTGGGTACCGATTTAAGGTATTCCACCGCCTATCATCCGCAAATGAATGGCCAAACAGAGCGAGTTAATCAAATCGTGGAGGATATGATCAGGTGTTACATTTTGGATCATGGTGGTGCTTGGGATGAATGTCTCAGACTCATGGAATTTGCTTACAATAATAGTTATCATGAGAGTTTGCAGATGGCCCTATTTGAGGCCTTGTATGGGAGGCGTTGTAGGACTCCCTTATTTTGGGCTGAGGTTGGTGAGAGACCATCGCTTGGTCCGGAAGCCCTTGAGGAGATGAATTATGCTGTGACTCATATTCGAGAGAAGCTCCGAGTATCACAAGAGCGTTATGAGAAATATTCTAATCGACGAAGGGTTGATCTGGAGTTTGTCGTTGGGGATTTGGTTTTTCTGAAAGTTTCTCCGATGCCAGGTGTAAAAAGATTTGGAAGGAACCACAAGTTAGACCCCCGGTATGTGGGACCTTTTAAGATTCTGGAGCGCATCGGAGTGTTAGCTTATCGGCTGGAATTACCCGCTACCTTCCCTGGTGTCCACGATGTGTTCCATGTGAGCCAGTTGCGAAAGTGTGTTCGTAGTGATCGTCATGTTCTTGACTCGGTGCCCCAGATTCAGCCCAACCTTTCGTATGTGGAAGAGCATGTCCGCGTTTTGGAATCTCTAGATCGAGTGTTGCGGAGGAAGACCATTCCTATGGTCAAGGTTCTTTGGAGAAATCAGGACGTCGAGAGCGCGGCGTGGGAATTGGAATCAGCGATGAGAGAATCTCATCCGCACATCTTCTCCTAGTTCTGGTATGTCTCTATGTTTTAGTTTGTGTTTAAATTTCTCGTTTTTAGTTTGGTCTTGGAGTTGTGATAAGTTTCGGGACGAAACTTCCTTTTAGGGGAGGTGACTGTAACGCCCCTGTTTTTTCGCTGATTTTATTGGATTGGTATCGTCATAGTTATGACGTCTTGACGTTACTTTTAACGTCGAGTTGGGGCGCAACGCCATTATAGCATTTTCACGTCTGTCCGGTCGAGTCAGCCGATTTCTCGAATTTCTGCTGTAATCGGCAATTTTTGCATTCGAGATTTAAGTTGAGTAATTTTGGACTTGCACGTCAAGTTTCATCGCAATCCGAGCATTTTTGGAGTCTCGGCGCGCGATTGAAGTTTTGATTAATTTATATTCATCGCAAACTTGGAAAATTTATATCTCGGGAATGGCTTATCGGATTTTGTTTTTGACTTCGTCGTTGCGTTCGTAGCGTCAGTATTCCCCTACGGTGAAAATTTCATTTTATTCGACTCGCGTTCGGGCCTCCGTTTTGAACTCGTGTTTCATTTTATTCGGCTCGCGGTTCTGCTTCTTCTCGAGTGAATCCTGGATCTACTATAGTAACATTTTCTTCTCTAGAGTACCGCCTAATTCGACTTGAGTACCTGTATTTTCCTCTCGAGTAGCTGCTTTCTCCTCTCGCGTACCTATGTTTTCTCTCTCGAGTACCCGTTCATTCATCCCTAGTGGTTCTTTTCAGTTTCTATTCGGGAGCCTTTTTGAGGGTAAACAAGGCGTCATATGCAAAATTGGTCATCATGAATCTTGTTCGTCTCGACGATATCTACAACTTTCATGTTGGGCACTTTTTGATTCGGAGCCGTCTTCAACCTTTACTTTCAATTTTCCCAAAATTGCTCGTAACTAAGCCGTGTCATTGAATTCTACTCGAGTACCTTTGATCTACTCGAGTAATATTGTTGTATCTCGAGTATAATTGTTGTTTTACTCGAGTAATATTGAATTCTCTTGAGTCCTACTGATTTTACTCGAGTAGTTTAAGTCTCTCTCGAGTACCTTGCCCCTCCATCTCGAGTAAACAGATTTCTACTCGAGTAGTCTGTACAGTCTAAGTTCGGGCATCATTTTGAGGGTCAAAACTGTGTCATATGAAAACATGATCAACATGAAATTTGTTCGTCTTGACGAGATCGACAACGTTCATGTTGGGCACGTTTCGATCTGGAGCCATCTTAGACCTCTATTTTTGATTTTCCCGAAACTGCTCATAGATATCCCGTTCGGCGTACCCACTCGAGTTCTATGCCTTCTATCTCGAGTAGACCTGATCTACTCGAGTCCTAAGCCTTTTATCTCGAGTACCTATGTCTATCTCGAGTTCCCCAAGCCTCCAACTCGAGTATCCATCTCGAGTAAGCCCCTCCAACTCGAGTAAGCCCCTCCATCTCGAGTAAACAGATTTCTACTCGAGTAGTCTGTACAGTCTGAGTTCGGGCATCGTTTTGAGGGTCAAAACGGTGTCATACGAAAAACTAGTTAACATGAAATTTGTTTATCTCGACGAGACAACGTTCATGTTGGACACTGTTTGATTTGAAGTCATCCTACACCTCTATTTTGAATTCCCGCAAAACTGCTCGAAATAACCCGTTTTTGACAAAACTTTTTATAAACATATATATATATATATATTCTTGGACTTAGGTTTTAGAATCAAACTTCATCTTCTCCGTTATTTTTCTCCCGAACCAGAGCAGCAAGCGAGAGAGAGAGTTTCTTTTTCGTGAATCTTCCGGTGGCCGCCGACGGTTCTCCGGTTCTCGAAATATTCAACCGAACTTAGATCCGGAAAGCTCTCGCCGAGAGCTACGCTATCGTGGTAATTTTTTCCCCATTCCTTGAGTTTTTTTGTTAGGGTTTTTCGGCCCTAATCCCTTTTCCTCCATTTTTGTCTAGATCTCAACTTCTCCCGTGTTCTTTTGCCCCGATATACGACACGGAGCGATTCAGAGAACCTTTTCCTGTACAACCAAGCCAAGTGGTGGTTTTCCTTCGTCGCTTCTCGTCCGGTTTGATGCTAATCGTTATGCCTTTGTTCCTTAATTTTATTGCCTTTTTGTGTTGTTTTTTTTCCAAACTATGGTTATGTTTAGTCCTTCCTGTAGATCACTCAAAATTTTTTTTTATAAAATCTAGTCATGGTAATTTCAATCTTGACTAGGTGCGTACAAACGTCCTTAGAATGTTTTTATCGGTGAATTAAATTGTTTCGTATCTCGTTGTTGGACGTGTTAGTGTCTATATAGGATCGTAAATCGTTTCCAAAGGTTGATCGACCGTGTCTTTAATCTAGAAATATCATGTAGAATCCGATGTGCCAAGTCCCGAGATGTTGGTGTTGTGGTTTCTTTGGTTTTTCATTGGTTTCAGGAGTTAGTGGGCGTGACCACCTCCGCAAGGTTGTTTCCTTTATTAGTACCTTTTGGAACTCTACCGGTGTTTTGGGCATCTGCGGTGTATGGTGGAGTGTATGAATCTCTCCCGCAGTTAAACGGATTTAATCTTCGTGAGGGGTATGTCCAGCTAAGTGACCATCTCGCCCGTGTTTTTAGGTAGAGTGACCACAAGTGGTTAATAATGGTTATGGACTTTCTTCCTTATGATTTACTCATGTTCGTCACCTTATTGCCTTGAGCTTATGGTGTGTTTGCATTGTACGTGATGATTCACATGAGTGTTCCTTTTCTGTTTGATGCTTAATTCGTACTTTATGTCAGTATTTTTGGTCTTGGGTTGGTACCCCTTTTGACCTTTGTTTGCCTTTTCTTAATTTTTCTGCCACCATTTGTACCTACTTGCTGAGACATTCTGTTTTTTGGAAAGCCTTAGGTTCAGAGCCATAGCAGGTAGTGGAGCTGGTTTTGGACTCTCTTAGCGGCAGTGTCAGTGGTGGTTTTGCACCTCGCCGTAGCGAGGTAGTTGTCGTTCAGTTTTTTTTCTTTTTCCTACTTCAGACATACTGTTTTACTGTGGGTTCGTGTCAGATTGTTGACACCCACAGAGTTGTTGATGTTGCCACTTGCTAGCTGCTCATTTGTTTAAAGTGGATGTGGTTTACTTGCTCTTTGGGAGGATTTATGCTCGAAATGCATGTTAGGTATTTTCAACTATAAAATCTACTACTATTACTTCATACATTACATGATTTGAAACTCTAACCCGTTATTTTTAGCGACCGTAAAAGCTATCTTTCCTACTATAATAAATTTAGAGTTCTGCATGCCATGAGTTGTCCTTTGGGGACGTTTATTCTCATGTAGGATGTTTGAGTTAATCTAATCAAGTATTTTTCCGCAGCGTATCATATATTTTAATCCGTGGACTAGATGAGCCACTAAGCCGAGGGATACGGCTAACTTCTACTCGTAACTGATTTTCCTTAAAATAACTTTAAAAGAATCTTTCTTCATGTTTACTTGGTGTCTGCCCGAGCGTCCACAGTTATCCCCTGCTGACGTGGCATTATGACACGCATTTTCCCTTACTCTGATAAGCTTTATTTGCGGTGAAAATGCGGGTTGTGACAATCTCAAGCTGAAGACTGACTCTCCATGGTGAAGAGAGTCATGACAGCAACAGAGACGGAGGAGTGGCAAATCACCACCATTGCTACGTTCCTTTTGGACGGTGAAGCGAGAATGTGGTGGGAAGGATTGGAACTGCATCTTTTGAGAGGTAGGTAACTTGTTGATGTCTCGATGGAGGAGTTCTCGAGATTGTTTTTGGCTAGATACCTCCCTTCGGCGCAATGGATTGCGTTGGAGAATGAGTTCCTGAAATTGGTTCAATGAGACAGTACCGTGGATGAATATCTCCACGAGTTTACTCGTTTGAGTCGATATGCTAGCTCCACCATTACAGATGAGGAGAACAAGACAAATCGATTCTACGAAGGGTTGAGAGCTGAGTTGAGGTTACTACTCTCAGGGCCGATGACGCAGGGTTTCTTGACCTTGATCAACACGGACCGGTCCTTGGAGAAGGATATGAAGAATGTACAAGCAAAGAAAAGCTTGGGTGATAAGAAGTCTGGGTTCAAAGTGCCGACTACTTCAAAGTCCGGCTATCAAAGGTTCTTCAAGAAGCATAGAACATCGGGTCCAGCTTTGTCTGGTGCTTCTGGGGCGACTACAGGTCGAACCCCGGGTGCGTGTTTTACTTGTGGGAAGCCGGGGCACTTTGCCCGTGACTGTTGGAGCGGACGTCCCAAGTCTGAAAGGAAGCCGGGAGCGACTTATGAAGAGAAGGGCAAGGCGGTGGAGTCAACCGCGTCCCACTATGCTCCGGCCCAACCAAGGGTCTATAATCTTGGCCAACAGGAGGCCATCAAACAGGCGAATGTTGTGACAGGTACGGTTTAATTTATAGCAAGTTAATTTCTTTAAATACTTGTTATGGACGTGTTACCTTACCAATGCTTGTTTAGGATTTGTTTTGATTTGTGAAAATCCGGCAAGAGCACTCTTCGATACGGGAGCTTCACACTCCTTCTTGTCCGAAGGATTTATATCACGCATCGGAGTCCCTTCTTCGATGGCGAAGGATAAGTTGGATGTGTTGTTGCCCAACGGGTGTTCAATGCGCACGGATAGAATCTGCGGTGTTAAGATTCGTATTGGGAATCAGGAGTTCAATCTGCAAGCGTCGTTACTTCTGTTGGTGGAGTTCGACGTTATATTTGGCATGGACTGGCTCTCGGAGCAGCAGGCCTATATTGATTGTGGTTGCAAGAAAGTCAAGCTGGGAGCAAGTTGTGAGACGACTTTTACGGGCTTAAAGGGGTCGAGCAAGACATTGATGTCTGCTCTTCAGGTGGTGAAGGTGGTTCGTGCCGGTGCAGAACTATTCTTTACACTAGTGGAGGTTGCGAAGCTGAAGCCCGCGTTGGATAGTATTTCAATGGTATCAGAGTACCCTGATGTGTTCCCTAGAGATCTTCCTGGAGCCCCGCCTCAACGGGAGATAGATTTCACGATTGAGTTAGTGCCAGGTGCAAAGCCTGTGTCACGATCTCCTTATCGACTAGCGCCTAAGGAAATGGCGGAGCTGAAAGTTCAACTGCAAGAGTTGTTGGAGCAAGGGTATGTGCGCCCAAGTTCTTCGCCTTGGAGCGCGCCGGTCCTCTTTGTTAAGAAGAAGGACGGAAGCTTGAGGCTATGCATTGATTATCGGGAGCTCAACAAGTTGACGGAAAAGAACAAGTACCCGATTCCCCGGATCGATGATCTTTTTGATCAGTTGGTCAGGTCGACGGTGTACTCGAAGTTGGACCTCAAGTCCGGGTACTACCAGCTACGAATAAGGGAGAGTGATATCCCGAAGACAGCGTTCAGTACGAGATACGGGAATTACGAGTTTACAGTCATGCCGTTTGGCCTGACTAATGCGCCGTCAGTGTTCATGGATTTGATGAACAGGACCTTCAGGGAGTACTTGGACCATTTTGTGATCGTCTTCATCGACGATATTTTGGTGTACTCGCAGAGTGAGGAAGATCACTTCAAGCATCTTCATTTGGTTTTGGAGACGCTAAGGAGGAATCAGTTGTATGCCAAGTTCTCGAAGTGCGGGTTTTGGTTATCCTCAGTGGCATTCCTCGGTCATATAGTGAGTGGAGAGGGTATTGCGGTGGATCCGGCGAAGATTGTTGCGATACGGGAGTGTCCTGAGCTTGCTACGGTAGCGGAAGTCCGGAGCTTTCTGGGGCTGGCCGGCTATTATAGGCGCTTCGTAGAGAACTTCTCGCGGATAGTGTTACCTCTCACTACTTTGACGAGGAAGGAGCAGAAGTTCTTTTGGACGCCGGAGTGTGCACGAGCTTTTGAGGAGTTGAAATGTCGGTTGACCACGGTGCCTGTGCTCAGTTCGCCGAGTGGGACCGAAGGTTATGAGAATTATAGCGACGCTTCGGGCAGTGGTTTGGGTTGCGTGCTACTGCAACATGGAAGTGTGATATCTTATGGCTCGAGACAGTTGAAAGTGCACGAAAGGAACTATCCGGTCCATGACTTGGAGTTAGCGGCCGTGATTTTTGCCTTGAAGCTGTGGAGGCATTATTTGTACGGTGTGAAGATTGATATCTACACTGATCACAAGAGCCTGAAGTATCTGATTGATCAGAAGGATCTGAATATGCGGCAGCGTAGATGGATGGAGTTCCTGGGGGACTATACATTCAAGATCCACTACGTGCCTGGTAAAGGTAATGCGGTTGCAGACGCGTTGAGTCGTCGGGCCCCAGCTCAAGCCAATTGGCTATCGGTGCATGATGAGCGGTTGGTTCGGGAGTTGGAGGCGTTGGAGATTGTTTGTGTGGATAAGCAATCAAGTGCTGAAGCAGTACTGAATTGGACTGAATTCCAATATGACCTGGCTGATCGGATTCGGCAGGCTTTGGATTTGGATGACCATATGAAGCAGTTCATGGTAGAGGCTCTAGATGGGTCAAATTTCCAATTCGTTGTGGAGGACGGATTACTTTGGAAAGACGGTCGTCTGTGCGTCCCAAGTGTGGGCAATTTGCGGGTGGAATTGTTGTACGAGGCACATCATACCAAGTACTCGAATCACCCGGGGAGCACGAAAATGTACCGCGATGTCAAGAAACTGTTTTGGTGGCCGAGTTTGAAGAAGGATGTGGCACTCTATGTGGCGAAGTGACAAACTTGCGCCTTGGTGAAGGCGGAGTGCCAAAAGCCGGGAGGATTTCTGAAGTCCTTGCCTATTCCAGAGTGGAAATTCGACGACATCTCTATGGATTTTGTGCACGGTTTGCCAAGGTCGCAAAAGGGGAACGAAGCCATTTGGGTGGTCATAGATCGGCTAATGAAGGTGTCGCATTTCATTCCGTATAGGAAGGATGATCTAGTGGAGAAGTTGGCAAAATTATATGTGGATAATATTGTACGGCTTCACGGTGTGCCCCGCAGCATCGTGAGTGACCGAGATGGGCGGTTCACGTCCAATGATTGGAGGCTAGTGCAGCAAATGTTGGGAATAAAGTTGAAATTCAGCACAGCCTTCCATCCGCAAACAGATGAGCAGACCGAGAGGGTCAATAGAACTATGGAAGACATGCTCTGCATGTGTGTCTTGGACTTTGGAAAGCAATGGGAACACCATCTTTATTTGGTGGAGTTTGCGTACAACAATAGCTACCAAGCGAGTATTCAAATTGCGCCCTTCGAGACCCTATATGGTAAAAAATGTCGCACGTCGTTGTCTTGGTTAGAAACGGGTGAGTCAAAGTTGTACAAGCGCCAAGAGGTGGAAGATGCTACGTCTTTGGTTCGTACCATTCGGGAGAGGTTGCTTATCGTTCAGGAGTGGCAAGCGAAGTACTATAATGCCAAGCACAGGAACGTTGAGTTCGCTATGGGCGACTGGGTGTACTTAAAGATCAAGCCGTTCAAGGGTATCTCGCAGGTGCGGCGAATGAAAAAGCTAAGCCCAAGATACCTTGGGCCGTTTGAGGTTCTGGAGCGAGTTGGTGAAGCAGCCTATCGGTTGAAGCTTTCAGTGGAGCTTAGTGGTTTACATGATGTATTCCATATTTCGGTGCTACGGAAGGCGGTGCAAGAGCCTTCGCAAGTGATCGTGGTTGATCAAGTGTCGGTGGATAGTGGGTTGACAACAAGAGTCAAGCCCGTGCGGATTGAAGACTCGGAAGTCAAGTGGCTACGCAATAAAGATATCAGGATGGTCAAGGTCCGATGGGACAATTGCGGTCGAGAGGAGCTCTCTTGGGAACGAGAGCAGACTATGCTTGACGAGTATCCAGAGTTGTTCCACTCAGGTACAATTTAATTTTGTACATGTCTTTCCTTTATATAATTTCGTGGACAAAATTCTTTTAAGAGGGGGAGAGTTGTAACGCCCTGAAACTCAAAAGAGCGACATGAGACATTTTGGGCCAGATTTGGAATCTGGCAGGGGGCACACGACATGGGACACGGGCGTGTCCCAGGGCATGTCAGGCTGGTGTCGACGATTTGGTCGAGAGGTCGACGATTTTAGAGTCAACGATCGTCGAGCAGAGAACACGGCCTGAGACACGGGCGTGTCGAGCCCGTGTCGACGATCGGCCCGGGGAGTCGACGAATTTCGCTCGACAAAGTGTCGAGACAAGGCACACGGCCTAGGATACGGGCTTGTCCAAGGCCGTGTCAGCAAGTCGACGAACTTCGCTCGACGAAGTGTCGAGACAGTGAACATGACCTGGAGCCCAGACGTGTTCGAGTAGACACGGGTTAGGAAACAGGCATGTCCAATACCCGTGTGAGTCTCGGGTTGTTTTCGGGGTTGTGTCGATGGGGGCACACGGCCGACCACACGGCCGTGTCATTTGGAACACGAGTGTGTCAGGTCGAACACGGGCGTGTTGGATGCCCGTGTGTTGTTCCAGGCGCGTCGATTTTGACGGCGAATGGGGGGCACGGCCCTGGACACGGGCGTATCGCAGGCCGTATTCGGCCCAGTTTTAATATTTCAGGCCCGAATCAAGGCCGTTCGTTTCTTTAATTTGGGATCCAACGGCTGGGGGTTATTCCTGATGGGATATACCCGGGATTGGACCTTTGAAACCCTCATTTCACTTGATTGGTTCCCTTTCTAAAGTCTAGAGAGAGAGGAGAGCAAAGGAGGAAGAAGAAGCTAGATCCGGCCATTGGAGGAGCTTCGAAGCTCCAAATCGCAAGCCGACTTCGGATCTACGGAGGCAAAGAGAGTGTGGTGCTTTTCATCCGCTTACTTTTCCATGGCGCCAAGGAAGAACGCTATGGTAACGATTCTCTTCTTGAGCATGTGAAGCTCTCCTTCTTTACATAGGAAGCCCGCTCTCGCGAGTTTGCGGTGAGTTGGAGGCGTTCCTTCGGGTAGATATGTAAAGTCCCCGTTGTGTAGAGTCCGTAAACGAGAACGGACATATGCATGATGTGTGAAGCCTACCCGGACATGTTGGTCTGGATCGGTGATGTTGCATTGCATAAATGTCGGAGAAGACTCCGTGCGATTGTTTGTTTTTCGTGTTTTCTACGTGGTAGATTGCAACAAGGAGCCTTGGGGATTAACCCAAAGGTGCACCCGAAAAACTGGGCGGATGCGTGATCTTGCCAACTTGGTGGCCTGAGAGCCAACTTGAACATAACCGGGTTATGTGATTTTGTGATGGAAACGGGACTCGGGAGAACCTGCGCATATGGTTTAAATTACCGTTGCGATGTGAGCACGGGTCAGATGGAACCGTAGCCGTTCTATGTCGTTCGGTTAAAGAGACCTAAGGTTACGTGGCACTTGCCGTTGGCATAGATGAGGGTCTTCGGCGGTCTATGGTTTTAATTACCGTGACCCATGCCGGGAAGACAAATTGCTCATTGTTTGGCCGTCCAAAGGGACGGTGGTGAGTCGGCAGACTTAGACTGTGTTCACCGAGAATGTGCCCTGAGTGCGCGGGGTGTGTGGCCGTGTGAGCCTACGCCTGTGATGAAATGAATATTTATACACTGCTTGGTTATGCTAATAATTGCAGGGAAGGAGCATCGTCGCCCCGAGTTGGGGGCGGGATCGTTATAATTCGGTCAGCATTGCTGACCGTTGCTTTTGTTTGCCACCGTGCGGTGGTTTGTTGCTCGCAGGTGCTGCTGGACCAAGCGGTCAATAGCGGGCTAAAGCCCAAATTGCGAAGCCGGCCCTCGAAGGCCTAATTGGAGTGTTTACTGCTTTTATTCATATATGACCGGCATGCGTGCCGTGGTTTGTAAATCATGTAATATTAAGTAAAAAATTTTGTAAGGCCTTAAGGCCAGTACTTGTGTATGTACTACATTCCTATTTAGTTTATTAGTGGGCATTCGTGCTCTTTGTACTGGGTTCTTAATTGGAACTTATAATTGCTTCCGCTAGAATCCTCTGTGTAGGACGTTGGATTAGTTGGATGGTTTCCATTGAGTAACCACCTGGTCTGTCTGTGGTATATGGCGTCGGGCGTCGGGCCCCGGTCGGACCTACTGCTATATGCTATGCGACGGATAGGGGGTGTTACAATCACCGTAGAAGAGCATCATCTAAAAGAACCACCTCCGATTCCGGAAGCCAGGAGTCATCGGAGGCCAGACGATCACGCTAACGAATCAAGTGGCGGCAAACATCACCACTCGGAGTGGAGAGCACTTCATCCTTGAGGATCCTGTCTGGCAAAAAGTTTGTCCCGGGAAACCTGGGAAAAGCATTTGGCAACAAAGGAGGAAAATTTTCTTCATCAACTACCAACGTACCTCCATTGGTGACCTATGGAGAGAGCGATCTAGAAAAAAGCTCACCCCCCAACCCATTAGAACATGTAGTGGGATTAAACAGACAGTTAGATAAATCCAGTGGTGGAGAAACATACGGCGTTAAATCAGAAACATTGAAAATAGGGGAAATACCCCAATCAGTGGGTAACTCCAAAATATAGGCGTTTTCTCCTAATTTCCGTAAGATCCGAAAAGGCCCAGCTCGCCGAGGCGCTAACTTTTTATAGTGCCCGAAGGCATCAGTTCAGGGATGAGACGCACCAAGACTAAATCGCCAACCTTAAAGTGAGTTTCTATTTTGTGTACGTTAGCACGAGCTTGATAAGATGCGTATTGTGTGGTTAGTGTGTCATTTATGTGCTTATGCAAATTATGAATATGAGAGGCAAAATCCTGTGCAAATTGACTTGATTTATAGGATGGCAGTAACTGAATCAAGTCAAGTGGCATTGGTGCTTTATAACCATGCACGATCTCATTCGGTGACAAGCCAGTGGACCTTTTTTTGGAATTTTTATATGCTAACCGAGCATGAGGAAGGATAAGGTCCCATGTACCCTTGTGGTCTCCCACAAGGCATCGTAACAAACTACCTAAACTTCTCTTTACCACTTCCGTTTGCCCATCCGTCTGTGGATGGTAGGCCGAAGAAAACAAAAGTTTGGTGCTCATAATCTTCCACAAGGTCTTCCAAAAATAACTAGTAAATTTCACATCTCTATCGGTCACTATTGATTTCGGAACGCCCCGATGTCCAACGACTTCCTTAAAATACAACTTAGCAACGTGTGACGCGTCGTTGGTTTTACTACACGCAATAAAATAAGCCATTTTGGAAAACCGATCTACTACTACCAGAATAGAATCATGACGTCTAAACGTGACAGGCAGGCCTAGGATAAAATCCATGCTAACGTCTTCCCAGGGAATTGAAGGGATCGGAAGAGGGGTATAAAGTCCCGCATTAGTTTTGTTCCCCTTGGCTAATTGGCATGCCTGACAACTTCCCACGATTTTATTCACCGTTGACTTAAGACCGGGCTAATAAAACTTGTCTTCTACTAGAGCAATGGTCTTGTTACGGCCAAAGTGTCCACCCATCCCACCGCTATGTAATTCCCACACGATGAAGTGGCGTAGGGATGAACGTGGAATACATAGCCTTGAGTGATTGAATAGATATCCGTCACGAATATAAAAGGACGAAATGGTCGTGGGTGAGATGTCTTGAGTGGATAAACAGATTTCCTTGAAATCCGGGCAATGGTCGTACTCATCCTTAATTCTATCAAACCCAATCACCTTTACTTCTAGCATAGATAGTAATAAGGATACACGACTAAGAGCGTCAGCTACATGGTTGAGAGTTCCCTTAAGGTGTTTTATGATAAATATGTATTCTTGAAGATAGGAGGCCCACTTGGCATGTCTACGGCTCACTTTAGTTTGTGAGTTGATGAATCGCAAAGCTTCATGATCGGATAAAATAACAAATTCTTTAGGAAGTAAATAATGCCGCCAATATTGGAGGCACCTAATAACCGCATAGAACTCTCGATCATAGTTGGAATAATTCAATTTTGGCCCCGCGAGTTTCTCACTGAAATATCCTATTGGGCGACCATCCTGACTCAATACACCACCAACATGCACCAACTCCAGACGCATCACAAGATAACTCAAAAACCTTGGTAAAATCTGGTAATCTCAATAGGGGAGCTTCCGACATGCATGTTTTAATGATTTGGAACGCTTTAGAGGCCGATTTTGTCCCAGAAAAATCACCCTTTTTCATGCACTCAGTAATGGGAGCCATGATACTACTAAAGTCTCTAATAAATCTGCGATAAAATGTAGCTAGACCGTGAAAACTCCGAACATCCCGAATATTGGCGGGCTCCGGCTAGTCCTTAATGGCCCGGACCTTCTTTGGGTCTACATTTATGCCTTACGAACTTACGATATAACCAATGAACTCTACCGACGACACATGAAAAGTACACTTTTTAATGTTAACGAATAATTTTTCCGATCTCAACGTGGTAAGGATAATCTTCAAATGTGCCTCATGATCACTCGTAGAAGTACTAAAAACTAGAATATCATCAAAATACACTACGATGAATTTTCCCATATACGGTTGGAAGACGTGAGTCATCATCCTACAAAACGTGCTCGGGGCATGGGAGAGCCCAAATGGCATGACTAACCACTCGTAGAGCCCTTCCTTGGATTTAAAAGCCATCTTCCACTCATCACCTTCCCTAATTTGGATCTGATTGTATCCACTTCTAAGATCCAATTTCGAGAAAATCTTGGCACCCGATAACATGTCCAATAAATCGTCCAAGCGAGGGATGGGAAAGTGATATTTAATAGTAATTTTATTAATGGCTCTACTATCCACACACATCCTCCAAGAGTCGTCTTTCTTGGGAGCAAGTAAGGCGGGTACGACACATGGGCTCTTGCTATGACGGATGAACCCCTTTTGCAATAAAACTGAAATTTGGGTTTGTAATTATAAGTGTGCGGAGGGATTTAACCTATAGTGAGGAAGGTTGGGCAAAGAGGAACCTGTGAGGAAATCTATCACATGTTGGATGTCCCACATGGGAGGTAACTCGGACGGTAGCTCGTCCGGATACACATCCTTAAAATCACCTAAGAGCTTTTTCAACGCCGGTGGTAAACTCTCAAATTACGGCGCATCTTCCTTAGCGTGCAAACAAACTAGCGCATATATGACTCCATCCATAAAGGAGTCACGAGCAAATTCCTTCTTGCCTATCAAACTTAATGCTTTCTTTTCGACCGGGACAACCGTATCCTTAGAGGGAACTGAAGGATCCTTAGGAGGAGTGGGTTTTAAAATTATGGTCTTGCCATTAAATTTAAATTCATAAGTTTTAGCTCGACCAAAGTGGGTAACGTCATGATCATAAAGCCATGGATGACCTAACAAAACGTGACAAGCATCCATAGGGATGACGTCGCACCAAATCTTTTCCGAATAAGCCTTGATGGTAAGGGGTACCAAACAATGCTGAAAGTCCACCTAGTGTCAGCTATGTGCACCTATGGGGGGGGGGGGGAATAGGTGACGAGTAGCGCTTTTGCGGAATTTACGAACGTACCTGCACAATAAAAATAAAAAGCACAGCACACAGAATACACAGGCAATTTATAGTGGTTCCCCGACTTGGGTACATCCACTTTCCCCCTTCGACCTATCTCCCCAACAAGGGACGACTCGGTCACTTCTCCAACGGGATTGAAATCCAATCCCTGCACTACCGGAAGGAACCCTTCCACACGTGAGAGTCAACACTCCCACAAAATGGGTTGCACCCAACCCTTACAACACGGAACAAGAGTTCCTTTACAACAAAAGAAAATATAGAATGTACACGAGATACAAACTTCTTTTGGAGACTACGGTGTTCCTCTTCGTTCGACGACGTGTTCTTGAAGTCGATGAAGAGTCTACAACCTCGGTCTCTCTTGGAGAGGATCTCCCCAGAACCGGCGGCGGCACACGAGCGGCGGCTAGCTTCGGGATCGGCGGCTACGATGATGAGCGGCTGCTGAACTTGGAGATCCAAACTTCGTAGCGAAGCAAACTAGGTCTACCAACGGTCACTCTAGGATCGGTCGTCTCGATCGATTTGGACGGAGGAGTTTTTCCCGGTCAACAAATCGAGAGACAAGAGATCTCTGGATAGACGCGTGAGACTCAAGCCTTGCTAGGCTTCTATCGCCGGAGATCGGGAAGAAGAGCGATCAGCGGCGGCGACGGACTTGCGCGAGCGGCGACGGAGGCGGCGGAGAGATTTCGTGATATTAGGGTTTCCGCTTGCTCGGCTTCTTTCTGTGTAGGTATTCCGTTCAAAATACCCGAGTATAAATACTGTAGCTACCTCCAATAAGACCGTTTGTGGGACCCACAAAAGAAATCCCCAAATCCCGGTCCAGAAATTTAACAGCGGCAGAATCCGGTTCAGGAAGTTCCAGAAAAACGCCAAGTCAAAATCGGTGAGAATCGAAAGTGATTCTCGCCGAGTCGCCGAGAATCAAAGGTGATTCTCGACGATTCGGCGAGAATCAAAGATGATTCTCGTCGAATTTGCCTTGGTTGCACGCACTGCTTTAAGCCAGGTCGAGACGGCGAGAATCAACCAGTGATTCTCGTCGATTCGACGAGAATCACTAGTGATTCTCGCCGAATCGGCGAGAATCACTAAGTGATTCTCGTCGATTCTTACTTAGACGCAGAGGTGCTTGCTTATAAGTTGCTGGATCGAGTTCGGCGAGAATCAACCTCTGATTCTCGACGAATCGGCGAGAATCCCAAGTGATTCTCGCCGAATCGGCGAGAATCACTTGGTGATTCTCGTCGATTCTAACTTAGACGAAATTTCGTCTTTCCACCCATGAGATGCTCCTTGACCCATCCTTGCTCCTTGTCTGCTCCTGCATATTTACAGCCCTGTGCTTGAAAATAAGTGCACTCCAATAGAGAGAGTACACGTAGGCTAACACACTGATCTGCTCAACGAGGGATTACGTCGTGCAGACCCGTGTATATTGACCTACTGCACCCTGACATTGGTGTGCACTTAGCGTGGAAAAACTGCAAGCACAACTAGAAGGATTTTATCAGATACATAGTCTATTGACCTTAGCTTGTCCAGGGGCTTCTTCAAATCAGGTGCATTGTGGATACAATACCCAACAATCTCCCCCTATTTGAAGAAGCCTAAACCCTACAAGCTAAGGTGAATAGAGCAAATGAGAATGAAAACCATAAACTGAAAAGAGAGTTGAGTGAGTTATCCATTACCAATACCAATTTCTTGGGAGCGAGCTTGGAGCCACCTTAGCCTTAGCCGAGAGGGTAATCTCCCCCTTTTCGGCTTCTACAAATCGGGGTCTGTAGCGCTTTACCCTTTGCTCCCCCTCAGTTCTTGCACGGGCCTGGAGCCTCTGTAGTCTTTATTCGTCATAATTGAGCATCCCCAATTCAGTCTTGAAAATATTGAACTTGGCTTCGTCTAGGAGCTTTGTGAATATATCAGCAATCTGCTTGTCCATGGGGACATAACAGAGAGAGATATCTTTGTTCTCCACGTGCTCCCGAATGAAGTGGTAGCGTACTTCGATATGCTTCGTTCTGCTGTGCGACACCGGATTGTTGGCAATGACAATTGCACTTGAGGAGTCGCAGTACATGGGTACTTCCTTGAACTGAAGGTCGTAGTCGGCTAGCTGGTTTCTGATCCATAGAAGTTGTGCGCAACAGCTTCCTGCCGAGATATACTCTGACTCTGCTGTGGAGGTTGCAACACAATTCTGTTTCTTGCTGTTCCATGAGATAAGCCTCCTGCCGAGGAATTGACACGTCCCAGAGGTGCTTTTCCTGTCATCCCTGCTCCCTGCAAAATCAGCATCTGAAAAGCCTATTAGCTCGACATCATTGTTTCTCGGGTACCACAAGCCAAGATTAGGAGTACCTTTAAGGTATCTCAGAATTCGCTTTGCAGCGATATAGTGAGATTCCTTAGTGTTCACCTGATATCGGGCACAGACACATGTGGAGAACATAATATCCGGTCGACTGGCAGTAAGGTAGAGCAGGGATCCAATGATGCTTCTGTATTTGGTTTCATCGAAAGGTTTACCTTTCTCATCCTTATCCAGAGACATGGTGGATCCCATTGGTGTCCTCATAGAGGTTGCACTCTCCATTCCGAATTTCTTAAGGAGTTCATTTGTGAACTTCGTCTGAGAGATGAAGATTCCATCCTCAGTCTGTTTCACTTGAAGTTCTAAGAAATACTTGAGCTCTCCCATACTGCTCATTTCAAACTTTCCTTGCATAAGTTTAGAAAACTTTTTGCAAAGATTGTTGTCCGTTGAGCCGAATATTATGTCATCGACATAGATTTGCACCAGCAAAACCTTGCCTTTGACTTCCCTGAGAAACAATGTTTTATCTATTTTACCTCTGGAGAACTTGTTCTCAAGAAGAAAACTAGATAAAGTCTCATACCAAGCTCGTGGAGCTTGTTTCAACCCATATAAGGTCTTATTAAGAAAATAAACGTGATTGGGATAAGTAGGATCGACAAAACCTGGGGGTTGAGCGACGTATACTTCCTCTTTCAGGTCTCCATTCAGGAATGCCGATTTCACATCCATTTGATAGACTGTGAATCCTTTGTGTGAAGCATACGCTAGGAACAACCTGATTGCCTCGAGCCTTGCTACTGGTGCGAAGGTCTGATCGAAGTCAATCCCTTCCTCCTGTCTGTAACCTTGAGCCACCAGCCTGGCCTTGTTCTTTACGATGACACCGTGTTCATCCAGCTTGTTTCTGAAGATCCACTTCGTGCCAATCACATGCTGCTTGTATGGTCTGGGAACCAGTGTCCAAACCTTGCAACGTTCGAATTGATGTAGTTCCTCTTGCATGGCCAGAATCCATGTCGCATCCTTGTTCGCCTCGTCGAACTTCTTTGGCTCAACCTGTGACAGGAAGCTAAGATGCAATACTTCGTTAACTGTACCTCTTCGAGTTCTGACACCAACACGAGGATCCCCGATGATCTGATCTCTAGGATGATCTCTCACGTGCCGGAGCTCTAGAAGTCTGGCGTCTGGAGCTTCAACTACTTCTTGGGCTTCTCTTTCTTCTAAGAGATTTGTTCCATCTTGATCTTCAACATTTTCAGATGACGTGGAGGTGAAAACTTTGACGTACTTGGGAGCGTCATCTTTAGGGGTCTCATCCAAACGCAGCTGTTCAAGTCTAGCACCTGCATCTTCAAGAATACTACTGGAAGAATTGCTATTAAGCAAACTTCCTTCATCAAATACAACATTTATTGATTCTTCTACCACTAGGGTTTTCTTATTGAAGACCCTATATGCCCGACTATGGGAACTATAGCCCATGAATATGCCTTCGAAGCATTTTTCACCGAATTTAGTACGCGGGTACTTCCCATTATTCAGTACATAGCATCGACAACCAAAAATCCTCAAGTAGGACATGGTTGGTTTCCTGCCTTTCAATAGCTCGTAGGGCGTCTTACGATGATGCTTGTTGATCAATGCTCGGTTTTGTACATGACATGCCGTATTGACACCCTCTGCCCAGAAGTATTCCGGGAGAGAAGCATCTTTCAACATAGTCGTGCAGGCTTCAATGAGAGTTCTATTTCTCCTCTCCGCAACTCCATTTTGCTGAGGAGTGCGCGGGGAGGAAAACTCATGAAAGATACCTTGTTCTTCACAAAATTCTGTCATTGCACCAGATTCGAATTCTGTTCCATGGTCACTTCTGATTTTGACCACGGAGCAGTTAAATTCGTTCTGAACCTGCTTGACGAAATTAGTGAAGATGTCAAACGTATCTGACTTTCGTTTCAAAAAGAACACCCATGTAAACCAAGAATGATCATCAACTATCACTAGCGTATAGGACTTGCCTCCCAAGCTATGAACTTGCATTGGACCAAACAAGTCCATATGCAAAAGGTAAAGACATCGGGAGGAGTCTTTGTCAGCGATGCTCTTAAAGGTAGCCCGAGTCTGTTTGCCCATCTGGCATGCAGGACATGGGCTATCTTTGATGCACTTGATACTGGGAGCATCCCTTACCAAGTCCTTAGAAAATAGCATACTAATTGTCTTGAAATTAATATGTGTCAATCTCTTGTGCCATTGTTCACAAAGAGATGCACTGCCTGTTGCCACAAGGCATACGGGGGTAGATGAATCTAAACTGAGAAAATCTAAACAAAAGATATTTCTGCTCCTAATGCCTGATAATACCGTTTCAGAAGAGGTACGTGAAATTATCAGACATTTATCCTTGCAGAACTTAACGTCATAACCTTTATCACATAACTGACTTACACTGATCAGGTTATGGTTTAACCCTTCAACATAAGCCACGTCGGTGATAGAGATTATACCGTTGGAAATCATACCATAACCTCTGGTGACTCCTCGATCTGACCCTCCAAAGATGACTTTGGGTCCATTCTCGACTGGAGTGTAATCACGCAGCAGGCTTCTTGTCCCGGTCATATGCCGGGAGCATCCACTGTCCAAATACCAGATCGGCGTTTTGGTGGCCTTTGGACATTCCTGCAAAACAAAATTAATTTGCCTTAGGAACCCAATCGAACTTGGGTCCTAGATTCCTGGTTAGCACACTCCCCCTCGGTTGGTTAACCCTACGAGTGGTCGGTCTCGCATTGCTAACATGGGGAGTCTCGTAGTTCCTTGGATTAAACCAACAATCCACGGCAAAGTGACCGACTTTGCCACAGCACCAACAGTCAAATCTGTTGTACCTCTTCCTAGGCTCCTGCCTTACCCTGGGAATGGTGGGTACTGCTGGGGCCTTGGATCTGGAGGTGGAGGCCTCATGGTGACAACAGTCGCATGACTTTGTCACTTTCTGTATAACAGGCTTGGCTTTTGGTGCCTGCTTTCCATTATGGCCGCTAGAGAACGGACCATAATTTCCTATGTGGATTTCCTCATAAGGTGCCTTGAAGGCACTCTCACCGAAGTTCCGGGGAAAGTTCCAACCGTCATACCGGCTCTTTGGCTTTGCAACCGAGGGCCGGAAATGATGCCCAAATGTTGACTCAAAGTCGTGTTGGTTGCAAGGAAAGCCAGGCTTTCTGAACGCAACAGGACTAAGAGGAGCCTTACCCTTTTCATCAGCAGAGGCCTTCTTGGCGGCCTTATTCTTCCTCTGGTTCTTGTTTCTCCTAGATGAAGAACGAGGTACCCCTATATGCCCCAAGCCAGCTCCTTTGGCCTGAGCAGAGAAGGTATCAACGACTGGAAGAACTGTTTTTGGCATGGAGAAGCTCTTGACGATCTTCCTTTCTGCCGCAAGTAGTTCTTCCAACTTGTCGACTTCCTCCTGCTTTAGATCAAGGAGCTTCAAAGACTCTGAATGCTTGGAAGTCAGGTCAAGGTGTTCCTGTCGGAGAGAAATCAAGCTAGTGACCTCTTCCCTTAGGGATACACACTCACCCTTAAGGAATTTTACTTCCTTCTTCTCAGCCTTCAGTCTCTTTCTGCACTCATCGAAAGTGTTGAGCAGAAGCTCATACTTCTCGAGGAGCTCAGCTTCACGGGCTGAAGGGCCATCCTCAGGTTCATCATCCTGAGACTCAGGATCAGAGTCGGAGTCGGAGAGAGGGGTGTGAGTTTTTACCTTCCCAGTAAATGGGGGACATTCTCCTTCTGAGTCGGAGCGACCCACCAGCCCGAAGTAGGCTTCCTCATCATCACTGGAGTCTGAGGAATCAGACTCACTTAGTGTCTTTGGCCTTCTTGCGATGTAGCTCCGCTCCTTCTTCTTATCTCTGGAGGATTTGAGCTCTTCTCCTTTCCCTTTTTCTCTTTTGCTTTGATGGCAGTCGGCCACGACGTGTCCTGGCTTATTGCATCCAAAGCAAATAATATCAGAAGAACGATGTTTGTTAGGTTTAGATGCATACCTGTCAGAAGAATAATTTTTCTTCTGATGCCTGGAGGAGGAGCTGTCTTTCTTTCTTTGATTCCTCATCTTGAGGAACTTCTTGAACTCTCGGGTGATGAGGGAGAAATCCTCCTCCGACAGCTCTGAGCCGGAGGAGCATGGTTCAGAGTCCTCCTCCTCTTCCTTACTCCTCGCACGGTATGACATCGCACTCTTGCCCTTTCTGGAGTAACTGGCTTTTAGGGCCACAGTCTTTTCTTTTGCAGCAGCCTTCTCTGCTTCTTCCTCTGCCTTCCTGGTGTTCAGCTGAAGTTCATAGGACATCAGCTTCCCAAACAGGATTTGTGGATCAGTTTCTGCTAGTCTGCCAAATTCTCTGATGGCGCAGATCTTTGTGTCCCATTCCTTAGTAAGGGACCTAAGGAATTTGTCATTGAGTTCACCATTGGTGAACACTCTTCCGTCGCCCTTGAGAGCGTTGACAATCTTCAGGAAGTTCTCGTATGTGACTCCGATTTCTTCCTTAGGCCCTTGCCTGAAGGCCTCATATTTTTGGTTCAGGAGGGATCTCCGATCATCCCTCACTTTATCCGTGCCCTCCATTAGGATGATCAGGCACTGCCAGATCTCCTGAGCAGTCCTGCAGTTGCTGAAATTTTGCATCATGGAATCATCAACTGCGCTCACCAGAATGTTTCTTGCCATCTTGTCCAGTCCTACGAGCACTATCTCGTCTTTGTCCATTTCAGAAAGTGTCTTCGGCACCTTCTTGGTGGGATCGATGGTGGAGGCCTTGGTGGGGACATAAGGTCCCTCCTCCACAATCATGAAGAGTCGAGGATCGACTGCTTCCATGTAAAACCTGATTCTTTCCTTCCAGATCGGAAAGTTTAGCCTGGTGCATACTGGGATCTTGCCGGAGAACTTGAGCCCGTCCATAGTAGATATTTGTCTTCTTCTTGACACTGACACTCGGGGCAGGATTCAACTCAAGGTGTTGACCTTTTTGATGAGTAACCTCCCTCTGATACCACTTGAAAGTCCACCTAGTGTCAGCTATGTGCACCTATGGGGGGGGGGGGGAATAGGTGACGAGTAGCGCTTTTGCGGAATTTACGAACGTACCTGCACAATAAAAATAAAAAGCACAGCACACAGAATACACAGACAATTTATAGTGGTTCCCCGACTTGGGTACATCCACTTTCCCCCTTCGACCTATCTCCCCAACAAGGGACGACTCAGTCACTTCTCCAACGGGATTGAAATCCAATCCCTGCACTACCGGAAGGAACCCTTCCACACGTGAGAGTCAACACTCCCACAAAATGGGTTGCACCCAACCCTTACAACACGGAACAAGAGTTCCTTTACAACAAAAGAAAATATAGAATGTACACGAGATACAAACTTCTTTTGGAGACTACGGTGTTCCTCTTCGTTCGACGACGTGTTCTTGAAGTCGATGAAGAGTCTACAACCTCGGTCTCTCTTGGAGAGGATCTCCCCGGAACCGGCGGCGGCACACGAGCGGCGGCTAGCTTCGGGATCGGCGGCTACGATGATGAGCGGCTGCTGAACTTGGAGATCCAAACTTCGTAGCGAAGCAAACTAGGTCTACCAACGGTCACTCTAGGATCGGTCGTCTCGATCGATTCGGACGGAGGAGTTTTTCCCGGTCAACAAATCGAGAGACAAGAGATCTCTGGATAGACGCGTGAGACTCAAGCCTTGCTAGGCTTCTGTCGCCGGAGATCGGGAAGAAGAGCGATCAGCGGCGGCGACGGACTTGCGCGAGCGGCGACGGAGGCGGCGGAGAGATTTCACGATATTAGGGTTTCCGCTTGCTAGGCTTCTTTCTGTGTAGGTATTCCGTTCAAAATACCCGAGTATAAATACTGTAGCTACCTCCAATAAGACCGTTTGTGGGACCCACAAAAGAAATCCCCAAATCCCGGTCCAGAAATTTAACAGCGGCAGAATCTGGTTCAGGAAGTTCCAGAAAAACGCCAAGTCAAAATCGGTGAGAATCGAAAGTGATTCTCGCCGAGTCGCCGAGAATCAAAGGTGATTCTCGACGATTCGGCGAGAATCAAAGATGTTTCTCGTCAAATTTGCCTTGGTTGCACGCACTGCTTTAAGCCAGGTCGAGACGGCGAGAATCAACCAGTGATTCTCGTCGATTCGACGAGAATCACTAGTGATTCTCGTCGATTCTTACTTAGACGCAGAGGTGCTTGCTTAGAAGTTGCTGGATCGAGTTCGGCGAGAATCAACCTCTAATTCTCGACGAATCGGCGAGAATCCCAAGTGATTCTCGCCGAATCGGCGAGAATCACTTGGTGATTCTCGTCGATTCTAACTTAGACGAAATTTCGTCTTTCCACCCATGAGATGCTCCTTGACCCATCCTTGCTCCTTGTCTGCTCCTGCATATTTACAGCCCTGTGCTTGAAAATAAGTGCACTCCAATAGAGAGAGTACACGTAGGCCAACACACTGATCTGCTCAACGAGGGATTACGTCGTGCAGACCCGTGTATATTGACCTACTGCACCCTGACATTGGTGTGCACTTAGCGTGGAAAAACTGCAAGCACAACTAGAAGGATTTTATCAGATACATAGTCTATTGACCTTAGCTTGTCCAGGGGCTTCTTCAAATCAGGTGCATTGTGGATACAATACCCAACAAATGCTTCGATACCGGGAGGGATGACTTATCTACCCATGCCACCTTATAAGGGTGAGGGTGCGGCTCAGTAACTAAAGACATTCGGGTCACCGCAGCTTCGAAAATGACGTTCATACAACTTCCACTATCTATGATCAACCTACACCATTTCTCTCCACTCTTAAAATGCAACGAAAATATATTTGTCCTATTCCAGTCATCTATCGCCTGTGGACTCGCCATAATACACCGCATGACCATCATATGATGCTCGTCCTCCATATCACTAGGCACTCCTTCCGACTCGCTATCGTCTCCCGCCTCATAGATAAGGTCATCTAACTCACAGGTGGAATCCAACAGGGCTAAGGGCTTTGGCTTAGTCAGACATTCACTAGCATAGTGACCCTGAATCCCGCACGCAAACCAAGTCGCATTCGTTTTGTTTACTCTTCCTACAGGCACTCTCTCGCCTATTGGGTTTCTAATATTCCTGGCCGTCACTACTATGGAGTGCGAGTCCGTGGACCGGAACTTGCCCTTATCCTTATCGGTAGTGGTGGGAGGCGGTCATAAGATGGACTTTCATTTCTGATACGAATGAGACTTAATCTTAAAAACGTTGTGCTTTTTGATATCTAGTGCAGCATTGAAAGTAGTGTTTAGGTCGGTGTGACCATAACGCAACAGCTTGCCCTGGATGTCGGGGTTTAACCCCTTGTGAAATCGAGAAAGGGTGATTTCAGGCATCTCTCGTACACCGCACCTAACCATCATGTCCTTGAGAATACTCATGTATTCCGAGACCGACCGACTCCCTTGCTTAAGGGTGGCCAAATCATCAAACATCTGTGTTCGATGGTACGACGGGACGTACTGGTCCGTTAACATGGCCTTCATGTCTGCCCAACCAATAAGTAAGTCACCATTGTCAGCCCTCAGACGACGTTCCTCATTTAACCAAAAAATCTTGGCTCTACCTAGCAACTTCATTCGCGCCACTCGCACCTTATCCGCGTCCGTCAAATTTTGCCACTCAAAGTAGCATTCGATTTCCATCACCCAGTCCAGGAAGACTTGGGGTTCACTCATTCCATCATAATATGGGGGCTTGACCCGGACGGCTCTAGTAATGTCAAACTCATACGGTGCACGTGGGGCTCGCTCGTTGTTTTGATTATTATTCCCTTCATCAAGCGGATTGGCGGCTTGATTTTGGGGAGCCGCTCGATTCAGTCTTAATTCATGAAGCATCTCCCTAATCTGCGTCAACTGATCGTTGAACTCCTGACGGAGTTCCTCAATTGCTGCGGGAATGTGACCCGCTTCCCGCTCGCCCGCCATTTGGGAGGAAGATGAGGAATATTCAGTGCTCAATCTAGTGCGCATGCAGAAAGAAAAAAAACTAACACAACGACACAACACAGACAGAATTGTTCCCCTTAATGGCTAGGGTAAAAAAAAAATTTGTGTTTTCTTACTGGAAACAAAAAGAAGATTATTAAAAAAATCTAGCCCGCTATTGGCAGACCAAAATTTTTTTTTTTGAAATTTTTGACTCAAAAAAGAACAAGAAAAGTGTGTACCGACATGCAAGAACCGGGGGGCGGTGCCAATTAAGAAATTGACGTGAAACTGGCTCTGATACCAAATTGATGCAGGCCAAAGCCTTGACGCGGGGAGATCTACAGATTAGCACGTTTTGTCTCTCTACGATTCGAATTTCCACTCGCACAAATCACCACGCCATGCACACTCCGCGCAATATTATCACGTAAAAGCTAACGTACGGGTAGCCAAACCACTTAGGATCGGATAGAGGCGATAGACCAATATCCTTTCCGGCTAAAAGGACCCACCCGGTCCGAGCGAGCGAAGGTTGTACCAAAAGAGATCTACCAAAAGTATGATTCGAGAAAAGGTAGATCTCTCCCAACAAAAAGTTACGAGGTTCGCCAAACCTTTGCGGAAATTATTTTTAATTAAGATGAACACAAACAATCGAAGAAAACCACTAAAATTTAACGATTTTAAATCCAACGCCAAGAAATCCACCACGAAATTATCTAGGGAAGGAATCACACAAAGGTAGAGATTTTCATTACCCCTACCGGAATAGATGATTCCGGTTTTCTCACTTGAGTCGCTCTTCCACAGTTCCGCCAGAGTTGCGCCGGATGGAGAGGAGAAACTCGTCCTCCGTCACGTCACGCCTTGGCCGAGAGAAAGGGTGGCCGGATTCTGCTTTGAAGGAGGAAGGGGTGGTCGGTTGTGCTTGTGGGAGGGTGGTCGGCTATGGATGAGAGGGAGAGGAGGCTAGGGGGTTGGTGGCTTGGAAGGAGGAGGGTTGGGTGGCCAAGAGAATGAGGGAGGGAGAGGGGGTTGGCAGCCAAGAAGAGGGAGAAGGCTAGGGTTGAGAGGGGGGCTGAAATTAGAATAGGAGGAGAGGGGGAAGATTCCTTTGGAGGTAGAATTTCAATTTCTCATTCAACTTGAAATGAAAATAAACACATCATGGCCTTATATAGGCTTACATCCAAGAGTTTGGCTACATGCAGCCGAAATATAAAAAAATAACACACACACCATAGTTTCAAACAATAGATGAAATAAACAAGCTCATAAAATCGCAAATAAATGAAAATAAGATTTAAGTTGCAGTCTTGCGCCGAGGGCGGAGATTGTAGCGTCTCTCCACTTGATCGCCACGGCGCCGCAAGTCTTTGACTGGAGGCGGGGAAGGATGTTCTGTATGTAGGCCGTCGCCATCTTCATCTTGTTGGGGGATGTCGTCTCCATCACACGCTCATGGCCTTAAGGCCTTACAAGTTGCTCTTTACAAATATAGAGCTTCATACATCGGCACGCAGGACGACCACACATGAAATCCAAGAATTATTCGCACGACATTCAAGGGCCTTTAAGCAGCAAGGGCTTCATTCCGCCCAATTCAATTCAACCCGTCAGCACCTGCAATTAGACATCCACCCCAAGAGCAGTAAATAAAGCAACGGTCAGCATTGGCTGACCAATTATAATGACCCTACCCATTACCTGAGGTAGTGGTTCCTTCCCTGTATGCATCGCAGCTATAACACAACAAGCATTACACAATATTACAAGCGCCCATTTCCACCAGAAGCTCCGTGCACTCAGGGCAGATTATGGTAGGCCGGACACCTTGGCACCACCACCGAGCAGAGGTTTTTAACATGTTGGTTGGCCGGTTCTAGTCCACCAACACGCATGCTGGCGACATTTAGTACATTCCACTCAGAGGTACTGATCTTACGAAAAACTCGAGCATTTAGATCGACCCACCATTGTGGTGTAGTAAGTCGTGCCACCAATCGACCTCCCACCAGCACTTAGATCGACCCACAATTGTGGTACATCAAGTCTTACCACCAATCGATCTCCCACAAGCATTCCAATCGACCCACCATTGTGGTGCAGCAAGACTTACGACAAATCGATCTCCCACAAGCATTCAGATCAACCCACCATTGTGGTGCAGCAAGACTTGCCACCAATCGACCTCCCACAACACAGCTCTCGCAGAGCCGCTTTCCAATCCATCCAGTTCAACACACCCAATACAGGTTTCATACAAGCTTTTCAAGGATTCACAATTCACAAGCATCCATACAATACATGGAGTCTTCTCCGGCCCACAATATAAACATCACAAATCAAACTAACGGTCTGGATGATATTCACACAGCATGCCTATGCCATACTACACACTTCCGGCTCTAGATGCAGACCCAACTTGGAATCACTTACGCTTTCCACCTCTTGGTGGAGGATTCCATGCAAATGTATAAAGAAAGGATTTCGCTTGTCCAAGAAGGAGATAGTTACCCTTGACGATCGCTTTGGAGCCATGATCTAGCCGGATGGAAATCACTGCCATGACTTTGCCTCCACGAATACTCACTCGGCTCACGAATTAGCATGTTGAAGCTTCTCCGGCAGTCGTCTCCCTTCTCCCTTTCCTTCCTCTCTCTCTCTCCCTAGCTTTTGAGAAAGGGAAATGAATGGAAGATGAGCCTTCCAATCTCGGTCTTATATCAGCAGGGAAGGGCCTGGACCCTTGGATCCAGGATGAAGGAAATGAACGGCCACGATTTGCCCAGAAATCTCCATTTTTGGGGTGACACGCCCTGTGACACGCCCGTGTCACAGGCTGTGTCACTTAAGCGGTGCACAAACCGCCTTACCCAGAATAGGACACGACCATGTGACACGCCCATGTCACATGGCTGACACGCCCGTGTAACACAGTACATGCCCGTGTGGCATAGCGTGTTCCTTAGGCAACATACAACAAACTCAACCCTAGCGGGACACGACTATGGGACACGTCCGTGTCCCAGGCCGTGTACCACAAGACACACCCATGTCCATCAACACACACATCCCTGGCAGATCCCGAGAAGGACACGGCCCTGTGACATGCCCGTGTCACAGACCATGTACTCAGCCGCTCGACAATCGTCGAGCACAGTTCGGCGACCAGAGGAGGACATGCCCCCTGACACGCCCGTGTCGCAAGGCGTGTTTCCTGTCGAGAACTTCTCGAGTGCATTTCGTCAAGCACTCGAGAGACTGCTCAACTCGAACACGACATGCCATGGGACACGCCCGTGTCCCAGACCGTGTCACCCAACCTGAACCCAACTTGGGATTTGGGGTGTTACAACCCTCCCCTCCTTCAAAACAATTTCGTCTCGAAATTTAGCTCAGCTATAGCCATCAACATAACCACGTCATTCCTTAGCAAAACGATCTGGGTGAGTGCTCAGAGGCCACAGCTTGTCTCGTCCCATGGCATCGCACAAAACAGTCAATAGCATACATACATCCATAATAAACATAACATACATATATCCACCATATTCATTGCTTTTATCCCAGATATACATACATCAACAGAACCATTCCTTTATTCCACCTTGATTGACTGATCGCCAGGATAAAATAAGGTGTACACAAACTGTAACATCCCTCAAACAACTAGACCCCTAGGAATGGTTTTGTCATGACCAGGTCATGACAAAACCCAAGGAATTCTAAAGAGACTAAGGTCAACCCAACCCTATTTCTGGTCAACCTAGCCCAAATAGGCTAACCCAAGCTCAAGCCTCCTCATGTGGCTTCTTTAGGGAATAATGTGAGTGGAAGGGCTGCAAATAGTCCTTCAGATTGACCAAGTCAACTTGGTGACTAGGAGAGAGGGTGAGTGTAACAACCCAAATTCTGGGAGTAGCAAAATTTGGGTGACACGGCCAGGGACACGGGCGTGTCCCGCTCGGGTTGAAGAGTTGGGCACTTGGTCGACGAATTTTGGTCGACGAAGTTTTTGAGTGGTCACGCCCTATAACACGGGCGTCGCATGGGGCGTGTTCCCTCGGTTCGACGAACTGTCAAGCGTTGATCGTCGAGTGCCGATCGTCGATCATCGAGTGTCGATCGTCGAGTACGGGGGACACGGCCTGTGACACGGGCGTGTCACAGGGCGTGTCCCGATGTGTCGAAAGGTTGAGTGTCGATCGTCGATCGTCAAGTGTCGATCGTCGAGCACGGGGTACACGGCCTGTGACACGGGCGTATCACAGGGCGTGTCCTGCTGTGTCAAAAGGTTGAGTGTCGATCATCGAGTGTCGATCGTCGATCACGAGGTACACGGCCTGTGACACGGGCATGTCACAGGGCGTGTCCTGCTATGTCCAAAGGTTGAGTGTCGATCGTCCATCGTCGAGTGCCGATCGCCGATTGCCGAGTGTCGATCGTCGAGAATGGGTACACGGCCTGTGACACGGGCGTGTCCCGCTGTGTCGAAAGGTCGAGTGTCGATCGTCGAGTGCCGATCGACGATCATCGAGTGTCGATCGTCGAGCATGGGGTACACGGCCTGTGATACGGACGTATCACAGGGCGTGTCCCGCTGTGTCGAGAGGTCGACGATTTTCTCTCGACTGGGTGTCGAGTGGGTTACACGCCTTGCGTCACGGGCTTGTCTTGGCCGACACGGGCATGTACCACGTGTCACAGTAACCTCCATTTCCACGATAATGGAGGAGAGAGAAATGAGGAAGGAGAGGGAAGGAAACAGTTCGCCAAAAGCCACATTTAATGGCTGAATTCAATTTACCAGGGAAGGGGAGAAGTTTCCAGCCATTTACCGTGGCCGTTAGACTTGGTTCAGCACCTCCCCTCCTCCATGCCCGAGCCTAGCCATTAATGGCTTTGAAGGACATTAATGATCCATCCCCACCTCTACCCATATGAAGCTTTAAACACCACCAATGAGTTGAGAGGAGGCTTTCCCAATCCTTGCCCGAAGAAACCGAGCCTCCCCACCTTACAGTTGCAGAAGCCGAGTGACGCAACTTTCATAAATGGCTTCCCGGCAATCTTCCCGACTTCAGGCCGCCGGCAAGGTCCAATCCTTCTCCTCTCTATGCGTGCTAGATCTAGTCTGGTTTAGGTTGAGAAGTCGGGCTTAAACGAGCCGAATCGGAGAGAAAATTTCCTTGAAATTCCATGAAAAATGGTGGTGAGAGTTCGCCGGAAACCGCAGCCTCCGGCGGCATGGTTGCCTCCAAACGCTAGCCACCACCTCAACGGAAGTGATGGTGGTGGTGGCCGGCCAGAGAGGTGGTCAGGGTGGCCGAAACGTCGGCTGGAAGAGGCTCCAGGTCGGGCCAATCTTGGCCTTTGGCTGGAGGTTGAGGATGAACGGATGCCATCCGTTTTGATCAAGGCGATTCAAATGATATTAATGTTATTGATTTTTTTGGAGATTATTAGCAGTAGATATTTTTAATTATTAAAAATACTTATATGCCTCTACTGTAAAGGTTGTCAACATAGAAAATGTAGCCCTTGATGTCTAGTGTAATGTAAAATTGATTTCACTCAGTTTGGAATCTTGGTGTGACCACAGCACTCGTCTTGGTGCAACTTATACATTGGCATGACCAGACATTAGAATTAGTGCCCACACCAAACCACTCATCCAAATGCTTTGAAATTTCGAACATAGGCTCCTCATAGCCTTCCCCTTAGATTATCCAAAAATTAGAATTTTTGGAAAAAATGTTTCTATAGTTTTTGTGAAAATTTAATAAACCAATTATAAATTAATTAGGTGTCATAAACACCTCAAAATCCCCCCAACTTTGTGTGGGTGATCTTAGAGAGCATTTTAGGGCTCTGGTAAAAATCTCATCTCCTTTGGAGATGTTTTGATTAGGTTTTATCCAACCCGAAGTTGACCCTTATATGGTTAATTAGGTCAAAACACCCCCTTTAGATTTGAGTGGTCAAATCACCTCAACAGAGGCTGATATTTTGGCCACTGATTCTCTCTGGTATGGCACACCCTCCAATGGAATTTTGGGTGGTTAAGAGTAGGGTAGCCCTATAACCCTAGGGTAGGTCCCTTAATGGGGATTCTTAGGGTTTGAAGGTCATGGGGCCAAATGATCTTGGAATGACTTGGAAATTGGTGGAGAGGTCCGTAGGGTTGGTATAGTCCTCTGGTTAAACTTTTAGGGAATTTGGAAGTCTTAAACCCCCTCAAAACCCTATCCCTAGTTTAGGGCACCAAACCTAATTTGCAGTATTAGGCTATCAAATCACCTTAAAATCACTTGAAATTTGGGATGAGTGGGGTTTAAAGTTTGTAAAAGCTCTGGAGATTTTTTTTTATGAATTAAGGATTACTATTTTGGATACTTCATTAACAATTTAGTAATTTGTAATATTTGCTTAGAAATTTATTATGAAGGAACTACTTGCTGAAAATTGATGAAATTTAGCGAGGGGACTCCTTATTATGTTTTAAAGCCTGTGAATATTTATTGGATTTGTGGAAGAATATTTCTAAGAGTTGCTTCATTAAGTGTTGATCCCATGAAAACTTAATTTAATTTATTTTGGAGTCTAGCAAGCCTCTAAAATTATAATTTTTGTACAAAGATCTTTTCTGAACCATATTAAGATTCTGTAATTTTTACATAATTTTCTGAAGAGTAATTTTGGTACTTCCTTCTTTACATATGATTAAGGGAATTATATTGGATAAATTAATTAGAGGTCACATATTTTCTGAAAAATTATGGAAATTAATATCTAGTAATATATCTCTGTTATTTGGTGTTCAAAAGTTTTGGGTGGCCATTACGTGAGTAGATCATTTAGTTTATGTTCAAAATTGCCCATGGCCAAACATTTGGGAAAATTCAATAAATATCAAATTAATTAGAAAAATTATGATTCTCTGATTTTAGACTAAACTTGTTATGATATACCTCTGGTAAATTTTATAGGAGATTTGTAAGACAATCCGGAGTACCTCATTTATACATCTCATATAATATAGGGTGGTCTGCATATAGTAACTGCGGAAACTGAACTAAAGTGGGTAATGAATTTGAAGAGTTGAATCCTTAGTAGGTTGCTGGTTTGGGTAAAAAAATGAGAGATCTGATCGAGGGTAGAAATAAATAATATTAAGTGCCTTGCGAAGTGAGCTTTGGGCGTAATCCCATCATAGTTCCTAGTGCCTTTGAGAGCCCTTCACGGGGAATACCTTGGGCAATCCTGGGCTAACGTAAACCTTAGGAATAATTTGGGCAAGAGTAACCCTAATAATAGTTTCACCTTACACTCAAACCTATACACGTAGGGAGATGAATTGGTAGAGAAAGGATAGCGTTGGCCCGTGGCCTAAGGGCTTACTAGTAGAGTTAAATGGACTCGGTATTGATTTGGAAGTCCGGGGGGCTGGATGCTCGGGGACTTGGGAAAAAAGAGACTTTATTAGTCCAGGGAGTCGTGGGCTCGGGAACATGGTGAACTAGTAGGCTCGGTAGTCTAAAGAGCTGGAGGCTCGATACTATAATTAGATACAAAATATCATGGTTGCATGTGCATAACAGTGGTGGGTCCTCAGTATTGGACGATCGATCACACCGTCGTCAGTACGTTGACTCGGGGAGACTAGCTGGTTTGCTAGGAATAGTACGGAAACGTACGTGAGGGGCTAGATGGGGTAGTGTGATTACCAGTCTAGGAGTGGAGAGGCCCAACCCACTGTCTCCGTTGGCCACGAGGAGAGGCTCCTGAGAGTTTAGCTAACTCCAAAAAGGGGAACTAAATGTCTGTGTGCATAGATTCATGTGTGTGAGTTGCACTTGCATGTGCATACCATAGCATACTTGTATGTCATAGCATAATCATTGCATTTAACCCCTGATACCTATCGTATAAAATGGTATGGGACGTTTTATACGATAGGCCCTGCAAAATGACCCCTTGGTCTATAGGGGAAATCCCTATAAATCAACAGTTATATTTCTCGTTGCTCTTACTTACTCTTCTTACTGCTTTTACTTACTTGCTACTCCTTACTGTTTACTTTTGTTACATACTTGTTTACTCATGTTTAATTATTGTGATACCCCTGCCATACCTTAATATTTTATTACTTAGGGTAGATGTCACCTGCTTGATTACGCCCTGCTTTTGGTCCTCCTTTTCACTCCTTTCCGCCTGGTGCCTTGGAGCTGCGGTTAGAGGGGTGGGGGATTGTTGACTGAGTCTAGTTTGACTGACGGTCGTTTGACCACCATATTTTAGGTGCTCCGGATGGGAGAAAGGGAACAGCCGCAGGAGACGCAACACCAGTAGGGTACGGTGCAGATGGAGATGGGCCAGTGTAGCTCGGGTGGACAGGCATCCGGATCCGTAAGTGGAGCCGAGTATTAGTAGTTTTACTTTTATGAGTGAATTGTAGTGAGGTTATCATGTACCGGGCTTAAGCCCGTATTCACTTTCTCGCGTTGGTACTTAGACTTTCTTCTGGTGTTGACTTGTTTTATCGCTTGATTTCCTCCTTTATACTATTGTGGACTTGGATGCTTAGACTTTCATTCATTATACATTCTGTCGATGGTGATCGATTTGGACCGCAGGATCGGCGTTTTGTTGTGATGACCTTCCCGGGTGCGAAGGTGTCACCGCAAAGCGGCAGTTCTGGGCCTAAGACCACGGTGGTTGTTGCAAAAAAAGGGGTCTTACAAGTGGTATCAGTGGAAAACTTCGATCCGACAGAATGTAGTCCACAAAACATGGGACACCCCGCGTGGGCGTAGTTTGAGGACAAACTAGCAGCGGAAGCAATGCTGTGCCCATGGGAGGAATCACGTGCAATCCTCACCAGTAACAAAGAGTTTTAGGTCAATTTACAAAACTTAAGACCATCTTTTGTAGGGTGCGACGAATCCTCCCCTGCCGCAGGGGACACCTCCATCCCCGAATGTGATTCCACGCCCACCGGCTCCGATCCCGTTGCAGCAGACGGAGCTGGGACAAACTTTGACGGCCATCTTGGAGGCCTTTAGGGCACAGCAGGCTCCAGCTCCTCAGCCGAACCCCGGAGCGAACTGGTTGAGTGCATTCCGGGGCCTTGCCCCACTATCCTACTTGGGGACAGAGACGGCAGTGCGCACGGAGGAGTGGCTAGACATTATGTACGAGATGTTGGTGGGAATATAGTGCCCGGTGGACCTAGCAATATCATTTGTGGTTTCTTGTCTGGAGTCGCATGCGAAGAGGTGGTGGAAGTCGGTGATGGACACCACTTATACGGGAGTGGAGATCGCGGACATTACTAGGGAGGAGCTTAGGGCGACACTACATGAGCATTTTGTGCCGCAGTCCGCAAGGGATAAATTGGAGGATAGATTCTTATAGTTGAAGCAAGGGAATAGGACAGTTCTGGAATATCACCGGGAGTTTACTCATTTGGCCCGGTTTGCGGATTCTTACAAGCTGGATGACGTGGGTTACGCCAAGAGGTTCTACAAGGGCCTCTGTGATGACCTGAGGCAGGCCCTCTTGTTCGTGTCTGATGGTACCATGGACAGGATCTTGTAGATGGCCAAGAAGCTGGAGGCGGACCAACTTGCAGTCCGGGGCAGGAAGAGACATGGGGATGATGCAGTGCTAGGAGGGAGAAGGGACCCGCAGAGGGGCCGGGTCATGGGAGAGAGAAGGAACGATGATCAACCCCGCCAGGAGGAAGGGCAGGAATTAAGGGAGCAAGCAGTGCTGGCCCCGCAACCGCTATAGATGAGGGAGGTGCCCAGGATAGTGGAGGGACCACCCACACCACAACGGTGATATCTCTGCAATCAGCTAGGGCACATTCGGATTATTGCCCGATGAAGAATGGGGCCATACCTACTGCACAGGGTGGCCCACCGGCTCACCAGATGGGAGGTTGTGGACGTGGTCGCAGACGTAGATTTCATGGCGGTGAACACAGGCAGGATGGGGAGCAGGTCTACGCTCTGGACTTAGCTCAGCCCCGGAATCCGAACAGGGTTATTACAGGTATGAGAGTAATTTTTAGTATAGGTAGAATAATTACACAACCTATGTTAGAAAACTTTAGACCTAAGATGTTTTTCCTTTAACTAATTTAGGAATAGTGATGGCGTGCGGCAAACCTGCCCGTACACTGTTCGACACGGGGGCATCACACAACTTTGTGTCGGGGGATTTCATCAAGGATCTGGGCCAGATTCGATATTATACGGGAGATGCCAGGAGGGTGCGTCTCCCTAATGGGATGGAGATCCAGTCCACAGAGAAGTGCCTCCTGACGGTTACCATAGACGGGTTAACACTCGAGGCCCCGACGACGATCCTGAGAATGCCGGACTTCGACCATGTCTTGGGCATGACATGGCTTCTCTGGAACCATGCCCAGATTGACTGCCCGGCGAAGAGGGTCGTGCTGAGACACGGCGACACTTATGCGACATTCGAAGGTACTACTCCGGTTTCCCGCCGCCTCCTTTCATCTATTTAGGCTATCATGGCCCACCTATAGGGAGACGAGCTATATCCGGCGCTATTCGAGATGACTGAGGAGAAGGACCCGATTGTTAGCATTCTGGTGGTTTGTGACTACGCCGATGTATTGCCAGAGAAGGTGCCAGGACTGCCTCCGCAGAGGGAGGACTTTCAGATTCAGTTGGTTCCATGGGCTAAGCCGGTATCCAAGGCCCCTTACCGGATGGCCCCAAGGGAGCTGGCAGAATTTCGGACACAATTGCAGGAGTTGGTGGAAGCAGGATTCGTCAGACCGAGTTCCTCGCCATGGGGAGCTCTGGTCCTATTCGTGAAGAAGAAGGATGGCACCCTTCGCCTGTGCATAGACTATCGAGCACTAAACAGGCTGACCGTCCGAAATACCTATCCGCTCCCAAGGATATACGAGTTGTTCGATCTGCTGGAGGGAGCCCATTATTTCTCGAAGCTGGACTTGAGGTCAAGCTACTACCAGCTGCGGATCCAGGAGGAGGATATTCCGAAGACGGCCTTCAGTAGTAGATATGGACTGTATGAGTTCATCGTGATGCCCATCGGGCTCACGAATGCTCCATCAGCGTTTATGAGCCTCATGAACCGGGTCTTCGAGACTTATTTGGATGTGTTTGTCATAGTATTCATAGACGACATCCTTATCTACTCTAGGATGGAGGAGGACCATGCACGACACCTGGCACTGACTTTGGAGAGATTACAGGAGCATCGCCTCTATGCAAAGTTCAGCAAGTGTCAGTTCTGGTTGAAGGAGGTGGCTTTCCTGGGCCACATTATCATCCGAGCTGGGTTAGCGGTGGACCCTGCAAAGGTACAGGAAGTCAGGGATTGTCCACCACTGAAGACGGCCACGGACGTGTGGAGTTTCCCGGGGCTTGCCGGTTATTATCAGAAATTTGTGGAGGGGTTTTCTCGGATCGCCCTTCCACTCACTTCGTTGACGAAGAAGGACGTGCCCTCTATATGGACGCCATAGTATGAGGCAGCCTTCCATGAGTTGAAGAACCGACTCATCTCAGCCCCTATTCTGGCCCTTCCATCTGGGAAGGAAGGATTCCAGGTGTATACCGACACATCATATCAGGGGATGGGAGCGTTGCTGATACAGAACTGACATGTCATAGCATATGCCTCCCGCCAGCTGAAGACCCATGAGAAGAACTATCCAGTGCACGACCTGGAGATTGGAGCAGTTGTATTCGCATTGAAGATATGTCGACACTACCTCTACGGAGTCCACTATGATATATACTCAGATCATAAGAACCTTAAGTACGTGGACATGCAGAAGGAACTGAACATCAGGCGGAGGCGGTGGGTGGAGTTTCTATTTGATTATCAGTACGAGATGTACTACCACCCGGGGAAGGCGAACGTGGTAGCGGATGCACTGAGTAGGAGAGCCGCCACAGCAGGAGCAGAGCCTCAACTGATGTCTATGGAGCTGCAGAGACTAGAGGACATGCACATTACTCTGGTATCGTCTGACTACCCTGAGCTCTATGAGGAGTACTTGGTTGTGATGCGCGTCACCGATGACATCAGAGACCGAGTCAGAGAAGGACATAGGCAGGATGCCAAGTTAGAGCACATCTTCCAAACCCTGGAGGCAGGCACTACAGGAGATTACACACTGAGGGACGGCCTGGTGTGCTTCAGACGGACGGGCAGACAGAGCACAGAAATCAGACATTGGAAGACCTGCTACGTCTGTGCATTCTAGACCGAGGAGAGCCACGGGAGAAGATGCTGCCACTGGTGGAGTTCTCATACAACAACAGTCATCAGGCCAGTATAGGTATGGCCCCCTACGAGGCTCTATATGGACGGAGGTGCAGGACTCCCCTGTCATGGATACAGGATGAGGACCCAAAGGTCCTGGGCTAGGAATTTATGGAGGACACCGAGGCCCAAGTGAGACTGATACGGGACTGGATGTTGGAGGCGCAGAGCATACATGCCAAATATTATGACGCGCGACATCGATAGGTGGAGTTTCAGGTAGGAGACAAAGTGTTTTTGAAGATACGGCCGATGCACGGAGTCTCTCGAGTTCGCGGGCGGAGGAAGAAGCTCAACCCGAGATACATGGGGCCCTACAGGATCCTGGAGCGGATCGGCCCCGTAGCATACAGGCTGGAGCTGCCGCCAGAGCTGGAAGACCTGCACGATGTTTTCCATGTATCCTCCCTCAGGAGCGCCCTTTTACGTCCGGAGCAGCAGATAGACACCACAGATGGGCCAGTAGCATCTGACCGGTCAGTGCACATGGAGCCAGTCCGGATTGATGACACGGGTACGCGGGTCTTACGCCGCAAGAAGGTCCCACTGGTCAAGGTTCTTTGGAGAAATTACGGCAAGGAGGAACACACTTGGGAGCCCTAGGACTTGATGCAGCAGCGGTACCCGGAACTCTTCAGTCAGGTATTACTCTCAGCCTTTGGGGATGTTACAATTTTTCTTGCATACTTGAAACCTCGTAGGCCTAACTAGAATTTCCAGGACGAAAGTTTTTGTTATATATTGGGATTTGTAATATCCCTCAAACAACTAGACCCCTAGGAATGGTTTTGTCATGACCAGGTCATGACAAAACTCAAGGAATCCCAAAGAGACCAAGGTCAACCCAACCTTATTTCTGGTCAACCTTGCCCAAATAAGCTAACCCAAGCTCAAGCCTCCTCATGTGGCTTCTTTAGGGAATAATGTGCGTGGAAGGGTTGCAAATAGTCCTTCAGATTAACCTAGTCAACTTGGTGACTAGGAGAGAGGGTGAGTGTAACAACCCAAATTCTGGGAGTAGCAAAATTTGGGTGACATGGCCTGGGACACAGGCGTGTCCCAGGGCGTGTCCCGCTCGGGTTGAATAGTTGGGCACTTGGTTGACGAGTTTTGGTCGATGAAGTTTTTGAGTGGTCACGCCCTATAACACAGGCATGGCAGGGGGCATGTCCCCTCAGTTCGACGAACTGTCGAGTGTCGAGCGTCGATCGTCGAGTGCCGATCGTCGATCGTCGAGTGTCGATCGTCGAGCACGGGGTACATGGCCTGTGACACAGGCATGTCACAGGGCATGTCCCGCTGTGTCGAAAGGTTGAGTGTCGATCATCGATCGTCGAGTGTCGATCATCGAGCACGGGGTATACAGCCTGTGACATGGGTGTGTCACAGGGCATGTCCTGCTGTGTAGAAAGGTTGAGTGTCGATCGTCGATCGTCGAGTGTCGATCATCGAGCACGGGGTACACGGCCTGTGACACGAGCATGTCATTGGGCGTGTCCTGCTGTGTCGAAAGGTTGAGTGTCGATCATCGATCGTCGAGTACCGATCGTCGAGTGTCGATCGTCGAGCATGGGTACACGGTCTTTGATAGGGGCGTGTCATAGGGCGTGTCCCGCTATGTCGAAAGGTCGAGTGTCGATCGTCGAGTGCCGATCGTCGAGAGTCGATCGTCGAGCATGGGGTACACGGCCTGTGACACGGGCGTGTCACAGGGCGTGTCCCGCTGTGTCGAGAGGTCGACGATTTTCTCTCGACTGGGTGTCGAGTGGGTTACACGCCCTGCGTCACGGGCGTGTCTTGGCCGACACAGGCGTGTACCGCGTGTCACAGTAACCTCCATTTCCACGATAATAGAGGAGAGAGAAACGAGGAAGGAGAGGGAAGGAAATGGTTCGCCAAAAGCCACATTTAATGGCTGAATTCAATTTCCCAGGGAAGGGGAGACGTTTCCAGCCGTTTCCCCTGGTCGTCAGACTTGGTTCATCCCCTCCCCTCCTCTATGGCCGAGCCTAGCCATTAATGGCTTTGAAGGACATTAATGATCCAGCCCCTCCTCTCCCCATCTGAAGCTTTAAACACCACCAGTGAGTTGAGAGGAGGCTTTCCCAATCCTTACCCGAAGAAACCGAGCCTCCCCACCTTGCAGTTTCAGAAGCCGAGCGACGCAACTTTCAGAAATGGCTTCCCGGCGATCTTCCCGACTTCAGGCCGCCGGCAAAGTCCAATCCTTCTCCTCTCTATGCGTGCTAGATCTAGTCTGGTTTAGGTTGAGAAGTCGGGCTCAAACGAGCCGGATTGGAGAGAAAATTTCCTTGAAATTCCATGAAAAATGGTGGTGAGAGTTCGCCGGAAACCGCCGCCTCCGGCGGCATGGTAGCCGCCAAACGCTAGCCACCACCTCAACGGAAGTGGTGGTGGTGGTGGTCGGCCAGGGAGGTGGTCGGGGTGGCCGGAAAGTCTGCTGGAAGAGGCTCCAGGTCGGGCCAATCTTGGCCCTTGGCTGGAGGTTGAGGATGAACGGATGCCATCCGTTTTGATCAAGGCGATTCAATTGATATTAATGTTATCGATTTTTCTGGAGATTATTAGCAGTAGATATTTTTAATTATTAAAAATACTTAGATGCCTCTACTATAAACATAGTCAATATAGAAAATGTAGCCCTTAATGTCTTGTGTAATGTAAAATTGATTTCACTCAGTTTGGAATCATGGTGTAACCACAGCACTCGTTTTGGTGCAACCTATACATAGGCATGACTAGACATTAGAATTAGTTCCCACACCAAACCACTCATCCAAATGCTTTGAAATTTTGAACATAGGCTCCTTATAGCCTTCCCCTTAGATTGTACAAAAATTAGAATTTTTGGAAAAACATTGTATATAGTGTTTGCGAAAATTTAATAAATCAATTATAAATTAATTAGGTGTCATAAACACCTCAAAATCCCCCAAATTTTGGTACGTGATCTTAGAGAGCATCTTAGGGCACTGGTAAAAATCTCATCTCGTTTTGAGATGTTTTAATTTGTTTTTATCCAACCCTAAGTTGACCTTTATAGGGTTAATTAGGTCAAAACACCCCCTTTGGGTTTGAGTGGTCAAATCACTTCAACAGAGGCTGATATTTTGGCCACTGATTCTCTATGGTATGACGCACCCTTCAATAGAATTTGGGGTGGTTAAAAGTAGGGTAGCCCTAGAACCATAGGGTAGGTCCCTTAATGGGGATTCTTAGGGTTTGAAGGTCATGGGGCCAAATGACCTTGGAATGACTTGGAAATTGGTGGAGAGGTCTGTAGGGTTGGTATAGTCCTCTGGTTAAAATTTTAGGGAATTTGGAAGTCTTAAACCCCCTCAAAACACTATCCGTAGTTTAGGGCACCAAACCTAATTTGCAGTATTAGGCTATCAAATCACCTTAAAATCACTTGAAATTTGGGATGAGTGGTGTTTAAAGTTTGTAAAATCTCTCGAGATTTTTGTTATGAATTTAGGATTAATATTTTGGATACTTCATTAACAATTTAGTAATTTGTAATATTTGCTTAGAAATTTATTATGAAGGAACTACTTGCTGACAATTGATGAACTTTAGCCAGGGGACTCCTTATTATGTTTTAAAGCTCTGTGAATATTTATGGGATTTTTTGAAGAACATTTCTAAGGGTTGCTTCATTAAGTGTTGATTGCCATAAAAATTTAATTAAATTAATTATGGAGTCTAGCAATCCTCTAAAATTATGATTTTTGTACAATGATCTTTTCTGAACCATATTAAGATTCTGTAATTATTACATAATTTTCTGATGAGTGATTTTGGTACTTCCTTCTTTACATATGATTAAGGGAATTATATTTGATAAATTAATTAGAGGTCACATATTTTCTGAAAAATTATGGAAATTAATATCTAGTCATATATATCTGTTATTTAGTGTTCAAAATTTTTGTGTGGCCATTACTTGAGTAGATCATATAGTTCATGTTCAAAATTGCCCATGGCCAAACATTTGGGAAAATTCAATAAATATCAAATTAATTAGAAAAATTATGATTCTCCGATTTTAGACTAAACTTGTTATGATATATCTCTGGTAAATTTTATAGGAGATTTGGAAGACAATCCCGAGTACCTCCTTTATACATCTCATATAGTATAGGGTGGTCTGCATATAGTAACTGCGGAAACTGAACTAAAGTGGGTAATGAATTTGAAGAGTTGAATCCTTAGTAGGTTGCTGGTTTGAGTAAATAAATGGGCGATCTGATCAAGGGTAGAAATCAATAATTTTAAGTGTCTTGCGAAAGGGAGCTTTGGGCGTAATCCTATCATAGTTCCTGGTGCCTTCGAGAGCCCTTCACGGGGAATACCTTGGGCAGTCTTGGGCTAACGTAAACCTTAGGAATAATTTGGGCAAGAGTAACCCTAATAATAGTTTCACCTTACACTCACACCTGTACACGTAGGGAGATGAATTGGTAGAGAAACGATAGCATAGGCCCGTGGCCTAAGGGCTTACTGGTAGAGTTAAATGGACTTGGTATTGATTTGGAAGTCCGGGGAGCTGGATGCTCGGGGACTTGGAAAAACAGAGACTTGATTAGTCCAGGGAGCCGTGGGCTCGGGAACATGGTGAACTAGTAGGCTCGGTAGTCGAAAGAGCTGGAGGCTCGATAATATAATTAGATACAAACTATCATGGTTGCATGTGCATAACAGTGGTGGGTCCTCGGTATTGGACGATCGATCACACCATCGTCGGTACGTTGACTCGGGGAGACTAGCTGGTTTACTAGGAATAGTACGGAAACGTACGTGAGGGGCTAGACGGGGTAGTGTGATTACCAGTCTAGGAGTGGAGAGGCCCAACTCACTGTCTCCGTTGGCCATGACGAGGGGCTCCTGAGAGTTTAGCTAACTCCAAAAAGGGGAACTAAAGGTCTGTGCGCATAGAGTCATGTGTGTGAGTTGCACTTGCATGTGCATACCACAACATACTTGTATGTCATAGCATAATCATTGCATTTAACCCCTGACACCTATCGTATAAAATGGTATGGGATGTTTTATACGATAGGCCCTGCAAAATGACCCCTTGGTCTATTGGGGAAATCCATATAAATCAACGGTTATATTTCTCGTTGCTCTTACTTACTCTTCTAACTACTTTTATTTACTTGCTACTCCTTACTATTTACTTTTGTTACATACTTGTTTACTCATGTTTAATTATTGTGATACCCCTGCCATACCTTAATATTTTATTCCTTACGATATGCCATCTTGGAGGCCTTTAGGGCACAGTAGGCTCCGGCTCCTCAGCCGAACCCCGGAGCGAACTGGTTGAGTGCATTCCGGGGCCTTGCCCCACCATCCTACTTGGGGACAGAGATGGCAGTGCGCACGGAGGAGTGGCTAGACATTATGTACGAGATGTTGGTGGGAATACAGTGCCTGGTGGACCTTGTAACGTCCCTAGCCGATCCAACGTGACAGCATCACGGCTCCGCTCTAGGCGACGCTACCGGGCTGCAGCCCAAGCACCCCAACCCCTCTCCCTCCATGGGCGGGTTGTTGGTGTCCACAGCCTCCCTTTGACGAGCTAAACTCGATAGTCAAGCCCGCACTACGGGGACTTCCCAGGAGGTCACCCATCCCAGTACTACTCCAGCCCGAGCACGCTTAACTATGGAGTTCTTTCAACTCTCATCACCAATTGAGCTGCATCTCAATTGGTGATGAGAGTTGAAAGAACTCCATAGTTAAGCGTGCTCGGGCTGGAGTAGTACTGGGATGGGTGACCTCCTGGGAAGTCCCCGTAGTGCGGGCTTGACTATCGAGTTTAGCTCGTCAAAGGGAGGCTGTGGCCACCAACAACCCGCCCATGGAGGGAGAGGGGTTGGGGTGCTTGGGCTGCAGCCCGGTAGCGTCGCCTAGAGCGGAGCCGTGACGCTGTCACGTTGGATCGGCTAGGGACGTTACAATAAAAGTGCACTTTTTATTGTAACGTCCCCGCGCCCCAGCGTGTTCTCTAATTTCCACCTGGTCCGGTTCCGGTTACCGGGCTGCAGCCCAAGCACCCCAACCCCTCTCCATCCATAAGCGGGTTGTTGGTGGCCACAGCCTCCCTTTGATGAGGTAAACTCGATAGTCAAGCCCGTACTACAGGGACTTCCCAGGAGGTCACACATCCCAGTACTACTCCAGCCCGAGCACGCTTAACTATGGAGTTCTTTCGACTCTCATCACCAATTGAGATGCAGCTCAATTGGTGATGAGAGTCGAAAGAACTCCATAGTTAAGCGCAGCTCAATTGGTGATGAGAGTCGAAAGAACTCCATAGTTAAGCGTGCTCGGGCTGGAGTAGTACTGGGATGGGTGACCTCCTGGGAAGTCCCCGTAGTGCGGGCTTGACTATCGAGTTTACCTCATCAAAGGGAGGCTGTGGCCACCAACAACCCGCCTATGGATGGAGAGGGGTTGGGGTGCTTGGGCTGCAGCCCGATAACCGGAACCGGACCAGGTGGAAATTAGAGTACACGCTGGGGCGCGGGGACGTTACAATAAAAAGTGCACTTTTTATTGTAACGTCCCCGCGCCCCAGCGTGTACTCTAATTTCCACCTGGTCCGGTTCCGGTTACCGGGCTGCATCCCAAGCACCCCAACCCCTCTCCATCCATAGGCGGGTTGTTGGTGGCCACAGCCTCCCTTTGATGAGGTAAACTCGATAGTCAAGCCCGCACTACGGGGACTTCCCAGGAGGTCACCCATCCCAGTACTACTCCAGCCCGAGCACGCTTAACTATGGAGTTCTTTCGACTCTCATCACCAATTGAGATGCAGCTCAATTGGTGATGAGAGTCGAAAGAACTCCATAGTTAAGCGTGCTCGGGCTGGAGTAGTACTGGGATGGGTGACCTCCTGGGAAGTCCCCGTAGTACGGGCTTGACTATCGAGTTTACCTCATCAAAGGGAGGCTGTGGCCACCAACAACCCGCCTATGGATGGAGAGGGGTTGGGGTGCTTGGGCTGCAGCCCGGTAACCGGAACCGGACCAGGTGGAAATTAGAGTATACGCTGGGGCGCGAAGACGTTACAGACCTGGCAGTATCGTTGGTGGTTTCTTGTCTGGAATTGCATGCGAAGAGGTGGTGAAAGTCGGTGATGGACACCACTTATGCGGGAGTGGAGATCGTGGACATTACTTGGGAGGCGTTTAGGGCGGCACTACTGGAGCATTTTGTGCCGCAGTCCGCAAGGGATGAATTGGAGGATAGATTCTTGCAGTTGAAGCAAGGGAACAGGACAGTTCTGGAATATCACCGGGAGTTTACTCATTTAGCCCGGTTTGCGGAATCTTACAAGCTGGATGACGTGGGTTACGCCAATAGGTTCTACAAGGGCCTCCGTGATGACCTGAGGCAGGCCCTCTTGTTCGTGTCTGATGGTACCATGGACAGGATCTTGTAGATGGCCAAGAAGCTGGAGGCAGACCAGCTTGCAGTTCGGGGCAGGAAGAGACATGGGGATGATGCAGTGCTAGGAGGGAGAAGGGGCCCGCAGAGGGGCCGGGTCATGGGAGAGAGAAGGAACGGGGATCAACCCCGCCAGGAGGAAGGGCAGGAACCAAGGGAGCAGGCAGTGCTGGCCCCGCAACCGCTACAGATGAGGGAGGTGCCCAGGATAGGGCAGGGACCACCCACACCGCAGCGGTGCTATCTCTGCCATCAGCCAGGGCACATTCGGATTAATTTCCCGACGAAGAATGGGGCCATACTTGCTGCACGGGGTCACCCACCGGCTCACCAGATGGGAGGTCGTGGACGTGGTCACGGACGCAGATTTCAGGGCGGTGAACACATGCAAGATGGGGAGCAGGTCTACGCTCTGGACTTAGCGTAGCCCCGGAACCCGAACAGGGTTATTGCAGGTATGAGAGTAATTTTTAGTATAGGTAGAATAATTACACAACCTAGGTTAGAAAACTTTAGACCTAAGCTGTTTTTCCTTTTACTAATTTAGGAATAGTGATGGCGTGTGGCAAACCTGCCCATACCTTGTTCGACACAGGGGCATCACACAACTTTGTGTCGGAGGATTTCATCAAGGATCTGGGCCAGATTCGATATTATACGGGAGATGCCAGGAGGGTGCGTCTCCCCAATGTGATGGAGATCCAGTACACAGAGAAGTGCCTCGTGACAGTTACCATAGACGGGTTAACACTCGAGGCCCCGGCGACGATCCTGAGAATGTCGGACTTCGACCTTGTCTTGGGCATAACATGGCTTGTCTGGAACCATGCCCAGATTGACTACCCGGCAAAGAGGGTCATGCTGAGACACGACGACACTTATGCGACATTCGAAGGTACTACTCCGGTTTCCGACCGCCTCCTTTCATCTATTCAGGCCGTCAAGGCCCACCTATAGGGAGACGAGGTATATCAAGTGTTGTTCGAGATGACTGAGGAGAAGGACCTGATTGTTAGCATTCCGGTGGTCTGTGACTACGCCGATGTATTTCTAGAGAAGCTGCCAGGACTGCCTCCGTAGAGGGAGAAGGACTTTCAGATTCAGTTGGTTCTAGGGGCTAAGCCGGTATCCAAGGCCCCTTATCGGATGGCCCCAAGGGAGCTGGCAGAATTTCGGACACAATTGCAGGAGTTGGTGGAAGCAGGATTCGTCAGACCGAGTTCCTCGCCATGGGGAACTCCGGTCCTATTCGTGAAGAAGAAGGATGGCACCCTTCGCCTGTGTATCGACTATCGAGCACTAAACAGGCTGACCGTCCGAAATACCTATCCGCTCCCAAGGATAGACGAGTTGTTTGATCAGCTGGAGGGAGCCCATTATTTCTCAAAGCTGGACTTGAGGTCAGGCTACTACCAGCTGCGGATCCAGGAGGAGGATATTCCGAAGACGGCCTTCAGTAGCAGATATGGATTATATGAGTTCATCGTGATGCCCTTCGGGCTCACGAATGCTCCATCAGCGTTTATGAGCCTCATGAACCGGGTCTTCGAGACTTATTTGGATGTGTTTGTCATTGTATTCATAGACAACATCCTTATCTACTCTAGGACGGAGGAGGACCATGCACGGCACCTGGCACTGACTTTGGAGAGATTGCGGGAGCATCGCCTCTATGCAAAGTTCAGCAAGTGTCAGTTCTGGTTGAAGGAGGTGGCTTTCCTGGGCCACATTATCAGTGGAGCTGGGTTAGCGGTGGACCCTGCAAAGGTACAGGCAGTCAGGGATTGGCCACCACTGAAGACGGCCACGGACGTGCGGAGTTTCCCGGGGCTTGCCAGTTATTACCGGAAATTTGTGGAGGGGTTTTCTCGGATCGCCCTTCCACTCACTTTGTTGACGATGAAGGACGTGCCCTTTGTATGGACGCCACAGTGTGAGGCAGCCTTCCAGAAGTTGAAGAACCGACTCATCTCAGCCCCTATTCTGGCCCTTCCATATGGGAAGGAAGGATTCCAGGTGTATACCGACACATCATATTAGGGGATGGGAGTGGTGCTGATGCAGAACTGACACGTCATAGCATATGCCTCCCGCCATCTGAAGACCCATGAGAAGAACTGTCCAGTGCACGACCTGGAGATGGGTGCAGTTGTATTTGCATTGAAGATATGGCGACACTACCTCTACGGAGTCCACTGTGATATATACTCAGATCATAAGAACCTTAAGTACGTGGACACGCAGAAGGAACTGAACATCAGACAGATGCGGTGGGTGTAGTTTCTATCTGACTATCAGTACGAGATGCACAACCACTTGGGGAAGGCGAACATGGTAGCGGATGTACTGAGTAGGAGAGCCGCCATAACGGGAGCAGAGACTCAACAGATGTCTATGGAGCTGCTGTAGAGACTAGAGGACATGCACATTACTCTGGTGTCGTCTGACGACCCTGAGCTCTATGAGGAGTACTTGGCCGTGATGGCATCACCGATGACATCAGAGTCCGAGTCAGAGAAGGACAAAGGCATGATGCCAAATTAGAGCCCATCTTCCAAACCCTGGAGGCATGCACTACAGGAGATTACATACTGAGGGACGGCCTGGTGTGCTTCAGATGGACGGGCAGACAGAGCGCACAAATCAGACATTGGAAGACCTGCTACGTCTGTGCATTCTAGACCGAGGAGAGCCATGGGAGAAGATGCTGTCACTGGTGGATTTATCATACAACAACAGTCATTAGGCCAGTATAGGTATGGCCCCCTACGAGGCTTTATATGGACAGAGGTGCAGGACTCCCCTGTCATGGATACAGGATGAGGACCCAAAGGTCCTGGGCTCGGAATTTATGGAGGACATCGAGGCCCAAGTGAGACTGATACGGGACCAGATGTTGGAGGCACAGAGCAGACAGGCCAAATATTATGACGCGCGGCATCGACAGGTGGACTTTCAGGTAGGAGACAAAGTGTTTTTGAAGATACGGCCGATGCACGGAGTCTCTCGAGTTTGCGGGCGGAGGAAGAAGCTCAGCCCGAGATACATGGGGCCCTACAGGATCCTGGAGCGGATCGGCCCCTTAGCATACAGGCTGGAGCTGCCGCTAGAGCTGGAAGGACTGCACGATGTTTTCCATGTCTCCTTCCTCATGAGGGCCCTATTACGTCAGGAGCAGCAGATAGACACCACAGATGGGCCAGTAGCATCTGACCGGTCAGTGCACATGGAGCCGGTCCGGATTGATGACACGGGTATGCGGGTCTTACGCCGCAAGAAGGTCCCACTGGTCAAGGTTCTTTGGAGAAATCACGGCCAGGAGGAGCACACTTGGGAGCCCCAGGACTTGATGCAGCAGTGGTACCCGGAACTCTTCAGTCAGGTATTACTCTCAGCCTTTCGGGATGTTACAATTTTTCTTGCATACTTGAAACCCAGTAGGCCTAACTAGAATTTCGAGGACGAAATTTTTTGTTATATATTGGGATTTGTAACATCCCTCAAACAACTAGACCCCTAGGAATGGTTTTGTCATGACCAGGTCATGACAAAACCCAAAAAATCCCAAAGAGACCAAGGTCAACCCAACCCTATTTCTGGTCAACCTAGCCCAAATAGGCTAACCCAAGCTCAAGCCTCCTCATGTGGCTTCTTTAGGGAATAATGTGCGTGGAAGGGCTGCAAATAGTCCTTCAGATTGACCAAGTCAACTTGGTGACTATGAGAGAGGGTGAGTGTAACATCCCAAATTCTGGGAGTAGCAAAATTTGGGTGACACGGCCTGGGACTCGGGCGTGTCCCAGGGCGTGTCCCGCTCGGGTTGAAGAGTTGGGCACTTGGTCGACGAATTTTGGTCGACGAAGTTTTTGAGTGGTCACGCCCTATAATACGGGCGTGGCAGGGGGCGTGTCCCCTCGGTTCGACGAACTGTCGAGCATCGAGCGTCGATCGTCGAGTGCCGATCGTTGAGTGTCGACCATCGAGCGCGGGGCACACGGGCGTGTCATAAGGCGTGTCCCTTTGTATCGAAAGGTTGAGTGTCGATCGTCGAGTGTCGGTCGTCGAGCACGGGGTATACGGCCTGTGATATGGGCGTGTCACAGGGCGTGTCCTGCTGTGTCGAAAGGTTGAGTGTCGATCGTCGATCGTCGAGTGTCGATCGTCGAGCACGGGGTACACGGCCTGTGACACGGGCGTGTCACAGGGCGAGTCCTGCTGTGTCAAAAGGTTGAGTGTCGATCGTCGATCGTCGAGTGCCGATCGTCAATCATCAAGTGTCGATTGTCGAGCATGGGTACACGGTCTGTGACACTGGCGTGTCACAGGGCGTGTCCTGCTGTGTCGAAAGGTCGAGTGTCGATCTCCGAGTGCCGATCGTCGATCGTCGAGTGTCGATTGTCGAGCATGGGGTACACGGCCTGTGACACGTGCATGTCATAGGTCGTGTCCCGCTGTGTCGAGAGGTCGACGATTTTTTCTCGACTGGGTGTCGAGTGGGTTACACGCCCTGCATCACGGGCGTGTCTTGGTCGACACGGGCGTGTACCGCGTGTCACAGTAACCTCCATTTCCACGATGATAGAGGAGAGAGAAATGAGGAAGGAGAGGGAAGGAAATGGTTCGCCAAAATCCACATTTAATTGCTGAATTCAATTTCCCAGGGAAGGGGAGAAGTTTCCAGCCGTTTCCCCTGGCCGTCAGACTTGGTTCAGCCCCTCCCCTCCTCCATGGCCGAGCCTAGCCATTAATGGCTTTGAAGGACATTAATGATCCAGCCCCTCCTCTCCCCATCTGAAGCTTTAAACACCACCAGTGAGTTGAGAGGAGGCTTTCCCAATCCTTACCCGAAGAAACCGAGCCTCCCCACCTTGCAGTTGCAGAAGCCGAGCGACGCAACTTTCAGAAATGGCTTCCCGACGATCTTCCCGACTTCAGGCCGCCGGCAAGGTCCAATCCTTCTCCTCTCTATGCGTGCTAGATCTAGTCTGGTTTAGGTTGAGAAGTCGGGCTCAAACGAGCCGGATAGGAGAGGAAAATTCCTTGAAATTCCATGAAAAATGGTGGTGAGAGTTCGCCGGAAACCGCCGCCTCCGGCGGCATGGTAGCCGCCAAATGCTAGCCACCACCTCAAAGGAAGTGGTGGTGGTGGTAGCCGGCCAGGGAGGTGGTCAGGGTGGCCGGAAAGTCTGCTGGAAGAGGCTCCAGGTCGGGCCAATCTTGTCCCTTGGTTGGAGGTTGAGGATGAACGGATGCCATCCGTTTTGATCAAGGCGATTCAAATGATATTGATGTTATTGATTTTTTTGGAGATTATTAGCAGTAGATATTTTTAATTATTAAAAATACTTAGATGCCTCTACTGTAAAAGTGGTCAACATAGAAAATGTAGCTCTTGATGTCTAGTGTAACGTAAAATTGATTTCACTCAGTTTGGAATCATGTTGTGACCACAACACTCGTTTTGGTGCAACCTATACATAGGCATGACCAGACATTAGATTTAGTGCCCACACCAAACCACTCATCCAAATGCTTTGAAATTTTGAACATAGGCTCCTTATAGCCTTCCCCTTAGATCGTCCAAAAATTAGAATTTTTCGAAAAAAAATTTCTATAGTTTTTGTGAAAATATAATAAATCAATTATAAATTAATTAGGTGTCATAAACACCTCAAAATCCCCCCACATTTGGGTGGGTGATCTCAGAGAGCATGTTAGGGCACTGGTAAAATCTCATCTCCTTTGGAGATGTTTTGATTAGTTTTTATCAAACCCTAAGTTGACCCTTATAGGGTTAATTAGGTCAAAACACCCCCTTTGGGTTTGAGTGGTCAAATCACCTAAATAGAGGCTGATATTTTGGCCATTGATTCTCTATGGTATGACACACCCTCCAATAGAATTTGGGGTGGTTAAGAGTAGGGTAGCCATAGAACCCTAGGGTAGGTCCCTTAATGGGGATTCTTACGGTTTGAAGGTCATGGGGCCAAATGACCTTGAAATGACTTGGAAATTTGTGAAGAGGTCTATAGGTTTGGTATAGTCCTCTGGTTAAAATTTTAGGGAATTTGGAAGTATTAAAACCCCTCAAAACCCTATCCCTAGTTTAGGGCAGCAAACCTAATTTGCAGTATTAGGCTATCAAATCACCTTAACATCACTTTAAATTTGGGATGAGTGGTGTTTAAAGTTTGTAAAATCTCTGGAGATTTTTGTCATGAATTTAGAATTATTATTTTGGATACTTCATTAACAATTTAGTAATTTATAATAATTGCTTAGAAATTTATTATGAAGGAACTACTTGCTGGAAATTGATGAACTTTAGCCAGGGGACTCCTTATTATGTTTTAAAGCTCTGTGAATATTTATGGGATTTTTGGAAGATAATTCTAAGGGTTACTCAATTAAGTGTTGATTCCCATGAAAACATAATTTAATTTATTTTGGAGTCTAGCAAGCCTCTAAAATTATGATTTTTGTACAATGATCTTTTCTGAACCATATTAAGATTCTGTAATTGTTACATAATTTTCTGATGAGTGATTTTGGTACTTCCTTCTTTACATATGATTAAGGGAATTATATTGGATAGATTAATTAGAGGTCACATATTTTCTGAAAAATTATGGAAATTAATATCTAGTCATATATCTCTGTTATTTAGTGTTCAAAATTTTTGGGTGGTCATTACTTGAGTAGATCATATAGTTCATGTTCAAAATTGCCCATGGCCAAATATTTGGGAAAATTCAATAAATATCAAATTAATTAGAAAAATTATGATTCTCTGATTTTAGACTAAACTTGTTATGATATATCTCTGGTAAATTTTATAAGAGATTTGGAAGACAATCCGGAGTACCTCCTTTATACATCTTATATAGTATAGGGTGGTCTGCATATAGTAACTGCGGAAACTGAACTAAAGTGGGTAATGAATTTGAAGAGTTGAATCCTTAGTAGGTTGCTGGTTTGGGTAAATAAATGAGAGATCTGATCAATGGTAGAAATCAATAATATTAAGTGCCTTGCGAAATGGAGCTTTGGGCGTAATCCCATCATAGTTCCTAGTGCCTTCGAGAGCCCTTCACGGGGAATACCTTGGGCAGTCCTGGGCTAACATAAACCTTAGGAATAATTTGGGCAAGAGTAACCCTAATAATAGTATCACCTTACACTCACACCTGTACACGTAGGGAGATGAATTGGTAGAGAAAGGATAGCGTAGGCCCGTGGCCTAAGGGCTTACTAGTAGAGTTAAATGGACTCGGTATTGATTTGGAAGTCCGGGTAGCTGGATGCTCGGGGACTTGGAAAAAAAGAGACTTGATTAGTTCAGGGAGCCGTGGGCTCGGGAACATGGTGAACTAGTAGGATCGGTAGTCTAAAGAGCTGGAGGCTCGATACTATAATTAGATACAAACTATCATGGTTGCATGTGCATAACATTGGTGGGTCCACGGTATTGGATGATCGATCACACCGTCGTCGGTACGTTGACTCGGGGAGACTAGCTGGTTTGCTAGGAATAGTACGGAAACGTACGTGAGGGGCTAGACGTGGTAGTGTGATTACCAGTCTTGGAGTGGAGAGGCCCAACCCACTGTCTCCGTTGGCCACGACGAGAGGCTCCTGAGAGTTTAGCTAACTCCAAAAAGGGGAACTAAAGGTCTATGGGCCTAGAGTCGTGTGTGTGTGTGTGTTGCACTTGCATGTGCATACCTTAGCATACTTGTATGTCATAGCATACTTGTATGTCATAACATAATCATTGCATTTAACCCCTGACACCTATCGTATAAAATGGTATGGGACGTTTTATATGATAGGCCCTGCAAAACGACCCATTGGTCTATAGGGGAAATCCCTATAAATCAACGGTTATATTTCTCGTTGCTCTTACTTACTCTTCTTACTGCTTTTACTTGTTACTCCTTACTGTTTACTTTTGTTACATACTTGTTTACTGATGTTTTATTATTGTGATACCCCTGTCATACCTTAATATTTTATTCCTTAGGGTAGATGTCACCTGCTTGATTACGCCCTGCTTTTGGTCCTCCTTTTCACTCCTTTCTGCCCGGTGCCTAGGAGCCACGGGTAGAGGGGTGGGGGATTATTGACTGAGTCTAGTTTGACTGACGGTCATTTGACCACCATATTTTAGGTGCTCCGGATGGGAGACATGGAACAGCCGCAGGAGACGCAACACCAGCAGGGTACGGTGCAGATGGAGATGGGCCAGTGTAGCTCGGGTGGACAGGCATCCAGATCCGTGAGTGGAGCCAAGTATTAGTAGTTTTACTTTTATGAGTGAATTGTAGTGAGGTTATCATGTACCGGGCTTAAGCCCGTATTCACTTTCTCGCGTTGGAACTTAGACTTTCTTCTGGTGTTGACTTGTTTTATCGCTTGATTTCCTCCTTTATACTATTGTGGACTTGGATGCTTACACTTTCATTCATTATACATTCTATCGATGGTGATCGATTTGGCCGGCAGGATCGGCGTTTTGTAGTGATGACCTTCCCGGGTGCGAAGGTGTCACCGCAAAGTGGCGGTTCCGGGCCTAAGACCCTGGTGGTTGTTGCAAAAAAAAATGGTGTCTTACACAAACATCGCAATGTTCATTCCTACATACAACATTTAGTGACATCACCAAAGTAATACAGGTCACTCTTCCATTCTTACTTCCGCTCACCCGCATCATCTTTCATAAGTCGTTTGATAGCCTCTTGGAGTTCCAAACTAAACACTCGAGGTTGTTGTACCTCATCGATTTAGCTTTGCGGCTCCTGCAATGCAAGATTGTATACTCGAGGTTGCATCCGGGATGCAGATGACTCGGCCTCTGCCTTACCCTTTTCTTCATAAGACGCACCTGTCTTTTTCTCACTCCTTGGAGGGCCGCTCCAACAATGATGGGATATATGTCCCTGCTTCCCACATGTAAAACATGTGCGTGTCTCAACACGTCCTTGCCCATATGTTGCTCCCAAAGAAACAGTCGAAGGAGTTGGTTCACCAGGCCTGAACCTCTTCTTGTCTCGTCACCTAAACTCTGATTGTTCCGGCTGTGGAACTTTGAATTCCGGCTTCTCTACCGCCAGAATCTTCTTATCTTGCACCCGTTTCAAGTCCTTCTCCAGCACACGGGCTATATCTACCAACGCTTGAAAGCCTTGGTTCACCGAACTCGGGAGTGCCAACCTCAACTCATCGCGCAGTCCCTTATAGAATTTATTCTTCTTCCGCGCCTCCTTAGGGAAAGTAGACCCCGCATAGCGCCCCAGCCTCGTAAAGTCATGCAGGTAAGTATCAACACTACTCTCACCCTACACCAGACGTTGCAACTCATTTTCCATAGCAATCTGCTGAGACACAGACAAATACTTTGCCGAAAATAAGCGGGAGAATTCTTCGATCGATGGCTCCTCTAATCCTCGACCTATCAAGTAATGCAATTCCACTTCATCCCACAAAAGCCTTGCATCTCCTTCCAGCAGAAAAGTGGCTAAAGTCACTTTCTGCACCTCCGCAGTCCTGATTGCTGTCAGGATCCTCTTTACTCTTGCAAGCCAATTTTTCGCCTGTGTTGGGGAACCCGTTCCTCCAAACGTAGGTGGATGAAACTCCATAAACCGTTTCAGTTACTCGTCAGCTGTTTGCTCGTCCACCACAGCGTTAACACGCTCTTGCCTGGCACTAAGCCGTACTGGCACCCCTGCAGGCCTTGCCTGCCCAGTAGGTTGTGCCTGTAACACCGCGAGCACCTTCTCAGTCACCACACATATGGTATCTACCGAGGGAGGTGTAGGCGCTTCAGCTGGTGCCGCACTCTCATCGGAACGCTGGGGCTGAGACTGCCCAACACTACTCCTCGTCACCTATCAAGGTACAAAACACCAGTTACGTCCATTCTGTAAGGACAAATATACATGGACCACATGCTCACACTCCTCACGTGCGTGTATTACATTCCTAGTGGACATTCTGGAGTTCAATGATGTTCTTCCTCCCATAAATCTCAAACTTGGCTCTGATACTACTTTGTAACACCTCCATCTGTCCCATGGAATATAATGGTGGGTCCGGCCGGGGACCCACGCCATATTTCACAGACAAACGGCGGAGTCATGTGGGGATATCAAAATCACATTCTACTCGTGTCCTACCACAGAGCATTCTAGCACAACATTTTAAGTTGTAAGAACTCATCACAGTGAATGTCCACTACATATATAAACTCCACATTTATACATAAACCAGGAATGTATACAACACACACACACTCATGGACTTAAGGCCTTACAAGTTGCTCTTTACAAATATACAGCTTCATACATCGGCACGCAGGCCGGCCACACATGAAATCCAAGAATTCTTCGCACAGCCTTCAAGGGCCTCTAAGCAGCAAGGGCTTCGTTCTGCCTAATTCAATTCAACCCGTTAGCACATGTAATTAGACATCCACCCCCAAGAGCGGTAAACAAAGCAACAGTCAGCATTGGCTGACCAATTATAACGACCCTACCCCTTACCTGGGGTAATGGTTCCTTCCCTGTATGCATCGCAGCTATAATACAACAAGCATTACACAATATCACAAGCGTCCATTTCCACCAGACACTCCGTGCACTCAGGGCACATTATAGGGGGCCGGACTCCTTGGCACCACCACCGAGCAGAGGTTTTTAACATGTTGGTTGGCCAGTCCTAGTCCACCAACACGCATGCTGGCGACATTCCGTCCATCCCACTCAGAGGTACTAACCTCACGGCAAACTCGGGCATTTAGATCGACCCACCATTATGGTTCAGTAAGTCGTGCCACCAATCGACCTCCCACCAGCACTTAGATCGACCCACCATTATGGTTCACCAAGTCTTACCACCAATCGATCTCCCACAAGCATTCTGATCCACCCACCATTGTGGTGCAGCAAGCCTTACCATCAATCAATCTCCCACAAGAATTCGAATCGACCCACCATTGTGGTGCATCAAGCCTTGCCACCAATCGACCTCCCACAACATAGCTCTCGCAGAGCCGCTTTCCAATCCATCCAGTTCAACACAACCAATCCAGGGTTCATACAAGTTTTTCAAGGATTCACAATTCATAAGCATTCATACAATACACAGAGTCTTCTTCGGCCCACAAAATAAACATCACTAATCCAAACTAATAGTCCGGATGGGCTTCACACAACATTCCTATGCCGTACAACACACTTCTGGCTCTAGATGCACACCCAACTTGGAATCACTTACGCTTTCCACCTCTTGGTGGAGGATTCCATGCATATGCATAAAGAAAGGACTTCGCTTGTCCAAGAAGGAGATCGTTACCCTTGACGATCGCTTTGGAGCCATGATCTATCCGGATGGAAATCACCGCCACGGCTTCGCCTCCACGAATCCGCACTCGGCTCACGAATCAACATGCTGAAGCTTCTCTGGCAACCATCTCCCTTCTCCCTTTCCTTCCTCTCTCTCTCTCTTTCTCCCTAGCTTTGAGAAAGGGAAATGAATGGAAGATGAGCATTCTAATCTCGGTTTTATATCAGCAGGGAAGGGTCTGGACCCTTGGATCCAGGATGAAGGAAATGAACGGCCACGATTTGCCCAGAAATCTCCATTTTTGGGCTGACATGCCCTGTGACACGCCCGTGTCACAGGCCATGTCCCTTAAGCAGTGCATGAACCGCCTTACCCAGAACAGGACACGACCATGTGACACACCCATATCACATGGCTGACACGCCCGTGTCACACAGTACACACCTGTGTGGTATGGCGTGTTCCTCAAGCAACATACCACAAACTCAACCCGAGCAGGACATGGCCATGGGACACGCCCATGTCCCAGGCCGTGTACTCCATGACACACTCGTGTCCATCAACACACACATCCATGGCTGATCCTGAGAAGGACAAAGCCCTGTGACACGCCTGTATCACAGACCGTGTACTCAGCCGCCCGACAATCGTCGAGCGCAGTTCGACGACCAAAGGAGGACACACCCCCTGACACGCCCGCGTCGCAGGACGTGTTCCCTCTCAAGAACTTCTCGAGTGCATTTTGTCGATCACTCAAGAGGATGCTCAACCCGAACACGACACACCCTGGGACACGCCCGTGTCCCAGGCTGTGTCACCCAACCTGAACCCAACGTGGGATTTGGGGTATTACACCTAAACTTCATTGTTAGCCCAAATTCGATTGGTACACAATCATTTGCAATCACTTGTGCTGGATCTTTTATGGCTTTTCGAAGCATCGAGATGTGGAACACATCATGCAATCCACTTAATTCATCCGATAGAGCTAGTCGATAGGCAACTTCGCCAACTCTTTCCACCACTTCAAATGGACCAAGATATCGCAGACTTAACTTTTTCAAGCGCCGAACCCTGGACACGCCTTTGAAGGGTTTGATTTTCAAATAGACCGAATCGCCAATCGCAAACTAAACATTTTGATGTTTGGCGTTATAATATTTGGCTTGTGTATCTTGGGCTATCAATAGTCTCTCCCGAATAGAGCGTATCGTCGAATTAGCTTCTTCGACTTCCTTACACTTATATAGTTTAGATTTGTCTGCTTTCGCCCAAGCTAATGGTGTATGGAATTTTCGACCATACAGAGCTTCAAACGGTGTCATACCTATGCTCACTTAGTAGCTATTATTGTAGGTAAACTCTAACATATAGAGATGATCTTCCCATTTCTTACCAAAATCCAAGGCGCACATTCAGAGCATGCCCTCCATCATTCTATTGGACCTCTCATTCTGGCCATCAGTTTGGGGATGATAGGCCGTACTGAATGTTAACTTTGTTCCCAACAGTTGATGGACTAGCCTCCAGTCATTCGATGTGAATCGCCCGTCATTATCACTTACGATGCTACGGGGAACACCGTGCAACCATACGATTTGCTCAACATAGAGTTCCGCCAAGACTTCCACTGAATCATCCCTCTTGTTCGGAAGGAAGTGAGCCACTTTCGTCAGCCGGTCTACGATCACCCAAATCGAATCATTACCGCATTGAGATCTTGGCAAACCATGCACGAAATCCATTGAAATATCATCAAACTTCCACTCCGGAAAAGGTAGGGACTTCAGGAAACCTCCAGGCTTCTGGCATTCAGCCTTCACTAAGGAACAGGTCTGACATTTAGCCACATAATGTGCTATGTCTTTATTTAACCCTGGCCACCAAAAAAACTTTTTCATATCTTTATAAATCTTTGTGCTTCCTGGGTGAATTGAGTATTTCGTAAAATGAGCCTCATAAATCAATTCTTCTCTTAGCTTACCCGTACTTGGAACGCACAAACGACTCTCTTTTCGCAAAAGGACTTCATCCTAGAAGAATTGGTCATTCGACCCATCCACTGCATAACATTGTAGACTTTCGTCAAGTTCTGTTGCTTGACGAATTCTGTACGCAAGGTCACACTATACCTCCGTCCAATGCAAACACGCATTTGCTGTGGAATCCTTGTCAACAGAAGAAATCTCTAACACTTCCAACACCTGGATCAGACGCTCATCGTGCATCTGCAACCAATTTGCCCTTGACGGAGGATTATAGCTCATAAACTGCTTCAACTGCCATTCAGTTGCCCGAGGATCAATAGCGTCCACAGGTTCTGGCCTTACACCAACCCGTTCTGGCACCAATGCCGGCTGCGCCTGCCCAGTAGGCTGTACATGAATCATTGCAAACAGCACCTCAGCAACTAAGCGTACTATTTTCGCAGAAGGAGGAGGTGGAGGCACCTTAGTTGGTGATGCACTCTCATCAGAACGCTGGTACTAAGACTACCCAGCACCACTATGAGTCACCTATAGGTGCACAAGACACACATTAGCGACCTTGCACAAGCAATAACAACACAATAGGAATACGGAGGCTCCTCAAACAGGTGTATTTGCATTCCTTAGTGGACATTCTTGAGTTCATTAATGTTATAGTGAGTCGCACTTACACGTACTCGCCACCCCACAAAAGAATTCCACCACGAATTTGAAAGGGAAGACCAAGACAAGCTGATACCAAAATGTAACACCACTATCTGTTACATGACATATAATAGAAGGTCCGGCCGGGGCCCCACACCATATGCCACAAACAGACGGCGAAGTTACGGGTTAATATCAGAGTTGCACATCCTAACTCAGAGCATTCTAGCGGAAGTTTTTAAGTTGTTAGAACTCAACTCATCTGAATGTCAATAATATATAAACCAACATTTATATATATACCAACACGAAGGAATGTTCGCAAAATACACAGCAAGTCTGGCCTTACGGCCTTATAGTTAAGCTTTATACATGTGAATTACATACATCGGCACGCAGACCGACCACACATGAAAGTACTATCTTCTTTGGCCTTCGAGGGCCAGCATAGCAGCCGCAATAATAACAACAATAAGGGCTTCAGCCCCCTTTTTTCGCTCGGCTCTCCTGCACCTTCATGAGACAATCCACCACACGGTGGTAAACAACGCAACGGTCAGCGTTCAGCTTACCAATTTATAACGACCCTACCCCTTACCCGGGGCAGTGGTATTCCTACCCTTTAGGCATAGCATTTCACAAGCAGATATACATCACACAATGTGCACTCACGCACAATCAATATATCACAAATGTCGCCCACACAGCCCGACGCTCCGTGCACTCTGGGCGCATTCTTGGTGTACCGGATAAACCAGTCGCCCACTTTCATTCAATGCCCGAAGCCCAACAGCAAACTTGAGCATTCTGCCCCACGACCTTCAGCCAGAGACTTTATTCTTAGAATAACGATCCGGGATTGGCCCGTAGACCCCCATAGCATCATGGTGCGCAGGCGTAATCCTCTCGTATTCTTGTAATGACTCAGGATTTGGCCCGTAGCCCCCCCCATAGAATCACTACCGAGTGACGCGCAGGTCTAAGAATCATTATGCATTTCTGCCGAATGCCAGGCGCACAGGCACTCATGGCGGACAACCATAACGTTGATACAGTTCAGCCGTTTCCCGTTGCTCAAATCGTCAGTTCACTAACGCGGGTCGGCCTCCCCTTGTCCACTCAGTATGAAGCCTTTTCAAGAGCTCCCAAAGCTCACAAATAGCCACGCCGTCCCCGAAGGACTGGCTTCACAATCACAGGTTAGCTAGGAGCCATCGCCAGCGATACTCACTCTCGCCCGGTGTTAGCGACAGAACTCACTTTCCATCCCTAGCCCCAACCTTATCTGGATCAACCATCCAGTAATCCCTGCAGCCATCTGCAGTACCAGAAATACTAGTCTTTCATAGCATACAACACAAACACTTTGTGGGTATTTTCCTGGACTTTCACTCCAGTACTTCCTACTACTACCCTTCACAGGCACAACCCATCGAATCTGCAAACATAATCATGTATACACGGTGTCTTCTCTGGTGTGCAAAATAAAACATCACCAATCCAGACCAACATGTCCAGATGGGCTTTACACAGTATGTCTATTCCGTACTTCACATTTTCGGATCTACATACAAGACATATTGGGGATATCCAAAATCAACCCAAGTGGAATCCCTCAATAATCCACCTTTTGGTGGGGGAAACCCATGTATATGCCAAATCAAGGACTTCACATGTCCAAGGAAGAAAGATCGTTACCCTTGATGATCGCTTTGGATCCATGGAAATCTAGCCAGATGAAAAGCACCGCAACAGCCTTGCCACCACGAATATGGCCTCGGCATGCGATTCGGGGCTCTCAAACTCCACTAGCAGCCGGATGCCTCCTCCTTCTCCCTTGCTCTCCCCACTCTCCACTTCTTTCCAAAGAAAGAGAAAAGACTTTGATAAATGAAAGAGTTATCCTCATCTCATGGGCTTATAAAAGCAGGGAGATCTCATAACTGTTAGATCCTAAATGAAAGGAATGAACGGCCACAAAAAGCCCTAAAACCACTTTCCTGGGCCAGACACGGCTTGTGACACGCCCATATCATAGGCCTTGTTCCTTAAGCGGCAGAGAATCCGACTTAACCAGACCAGTACACGGCCGTATGACACGCCCGTGTCACAGGCCGTGTACTAAACACGGCTTCAGACACGCCCGTGTCCGCCCGTGTCCACAAGCTCCCTAAGCACAGAGAAGGACATGACCCTTGACACGGCCGTGTCATAGGCCGTGTGTCGCACTCGAGGATTGTAGAGCATATTTTGTCGAACTCACTCGAGAACTTGTCGAACGCATAGCAGGACACGGCCCTGGACACGCTCGTGTTACAGGCCGTGTACCCCACTCGAGGATCGTTGACCGCATTCCGTCGAGCTCACTCGAGAACACCCTGCCAGCACTCGAGTGCAGGACACGGCCATGGACACGCCCGTGTCCCCGGCCGTGTACCTCACACAGAGTAGGACACGGCTTGGGGATACGCCCGTGTCCCAGGCTGTGTTACCCACTCTCCTCAGCCCAGTCATCACTGAGATTTGGGGCGCTACAGACCACTTGGACTAACCTGCAATATACAATTTACCTTACCTTAGGATCCCAATATCTATTGGGTCCTAGGTGCATATTTGTCTGAAATTGAACATATCCACCAGCAAGATTTCTATCTGGTGACCTAACTTTGGCTCTGACTACATTAGGATTGTGCCAGCAGTCAATGTCATAATGGCCTTTCTTGTCACAACACCAACAATCATGTATGTTGTATCTCCTTTTCTGTATAGACCTAGAAGTTGGTTTGACTGTAGTCTTGACAGAAGGAAGAGATGCAATAGTGAAAGATAAGGTTAGACCTGATTTACTCTAGAGGGGGTGAATAGAGTAATTTAAAATCTTTTTGTTGTTTAATATATTATCAGAGTAATGCAAATAAGAGATACAAAGATTAACAGAAAAGAAATAATCTAAGATAAACTATTCTAACACAGTATATAGATATATCACAGCACAACTACCCTATCGCAGCCACAGCAAGAACAATAAGAAAAGGGCAACCAGACAACACCAGAAGTTTTATATTGGTTCCCCAACTTGGGTACATCCACTCTTCTACCACCCTGGTAGGAGTCCACTAGCAGGTTTTGATCAGGTGACTGCCGCCAATGAGCTTTTGATCAGGTGATCAAAAACCAAATAAACTTTTGAAGGGAGTTAATAAACCCTTTATACAGAGGGGGGAGAGAGATTGACGGTGTCTTCTCTTTCTCTATTCAACAGAGAAGACTTGTGGATTTGCTGTTGTCAAGAACTACTTTCAATGTCACTTGGAGCCTTGCACAGGGTGTAGGTCTTCAGTCTTCAGCCTTGACTTGAAAATGTTCCAGGAACTTCTGACTGATAGAGGTTTGTTGTCCTTGAAGAATCCTGGAGTGAAAGTATAAGAAGACTCTTAAGCTGTATTTGTTGTTGTTGTTCTTCTTCAATAAGGTCAAGGAGAAAACAAAACTGTTTTCTATACAGAGAAGGTTCAGATTCTTTTGCTGTAGATCTTCTCTGTGTACTGAGAGCTTTGTATTCTCTGTATATTCTCTATGCCCTTCTTCTCGACAGAAACGAAAATCTGTTTTATATATCTCTGTCAAATACTGCTTTGAATTTCGAATTATCTGCATTAATTGCTGACGGCCTAGAGAATGAAATACGGGTGGAGAGAATATTTTCATTAATGAAATTCCCTAACTGTCCCATTAAAAGGAACAAGTAATTAACCTGATAAAGACCATAATCAATGCTGCCACAAACGGTTATATTCTGAGAATATAAGCATTAATTACTTAGGAATTACTGCAAGAGAATAAGAACAAAATAAAGAAGATTCTAAGTCTGGAACTGCACAGAATTCGTCGACCAGAGAACTGATTTTGTCGACCTAAGATCAAAGTTAATCATCCAGAGAGATCATGTTCGTCGACCAGAGAATTCTTGTTTGTCAACCTGAGATCCAAGTTCGTTGAACTGAGATCAGCTAACTACTTTCTGTGAAAAGCTTCCCAATTCTGTGGTCCAAGTTCATCGAGCGGATAACTCGTCTTCGTCAACCTGAGTTAGGATAAAGTATTCTGGACATAATGTGTTGAAGTTGAACTTCCAGAGTTCGTCGACCTGAGCTCGAATATCGTCGAGCTCAACTCAAAGAATTGACTCTGAGTTTGTCGAGCGGAGCACGACTATCGTCGAGCTGAGTTCGACGAACGTCGAACTCATTTTCTGAACTTGATTTTATTCTGAGTCTTGAGACTTCTGCTGTCTTCAGTTGGCTGGTCCATGTAAGGTTGAATCTAAGGACTTAGCCTAAACTCTAGGACACAGACATGACCCTAGCTATACATGGTGGGTTAATCATCCTAGTTAGTGAACCTAGCACAAATCCAACTAAGGATCCAACAATCTCCCCCTATTTGGGTGAGGTCACTAATACAAATGAAATAAAAATATTCACAAAGCAGGAAAAATATATCTGGCAGAAAAATTGAAACATTCATCACATATTTACACAGTAGCTTTGTGACAGTACATAAATAAAAAGTTCAGACAAACAGAAATTAAACAAAATATATCATTTCCTTTTCTTCAGCTTTTCCTTTTGCTTGTCACTTTTCTCTTGGTCAGAAGTCTGTGTAAACTTGATTTCTCTATTTGGATTAGCTGCTTCCCTCTTAGACATGGTCAAATCAGCAGCTCCAATAATATTAAGAGAGGCAGCTCTGGGCAGAACAGCCTCTGGATGTAGGTTCATATACGCATCTACATTAAAGAATTTGTTAGCCTTTTCATACCTTTTTATCTCTTCTTTTCTTTATGTAGACATTGTAGAGTATTGGGATGGATCTCTTCCTTCAGCTTTAGCTTTATTGATCATTGATAATCCAACAAGTTCCTAAACCTAGCAATTCTTGTGGTTGTCTCAGTTTCTGGATCCACAAAGGGAATAGGTGAAGACTCTGGCCTTTTATGATTTTCAGCTTTATCTATTTCAGGAGCTTGTTGTTGCTGCTGCTGTTGTTGATGTTGTTATTGTTGATGTTGCTTGCTGGAGGAATACCTTTGTTGGCTGCTTTCTTGATATCTTGAGGATCTACCTTGATGTCTTTGAAAAGTTTGAGCATAAGAGGTAGACCTCTGAGAAGTGCTACCTGAAGCACCAACAACAGATGAAGGAGGTGGAGGAGGACCTCTCCAGTTTCTTTGAGGAGGGGGAGGAGAGTACCTCCTGCTTTTCTTTCTAGCTTTCTGTTCATTCTTTGAGAGCCACATCCAAGCTGGCATCCCAGGATATGGAGTGATTTTTTGTAGAATGTAGTATGGAGTGTCATGTGTGGGATTTGGTTTGGGAGTAGCAATGAGAGCAGCCTTTCTTTTCTTGGAAATTTTCTCCTTAACAGTAGAGTTATCATCAGAATCATCATCCTCATCTTCATCATCAGAAGATCCTTGAGGATTATCATATAAGGCATTAATGGCCTTCAGAAGATCTTTAGAAATTAGCTTTTCAACCTGAGGCTGTGCTTGAGATTCTGGAAGAGCTGGAGCAACTGTTTCAGCAATATTTTCAACAGCTAACAAAATTTCTTGTTCTATATCCGCCATAATGATCTCATCCAGATCTGGCAGAGGACTGTCATCCATCTTTTATGTTGGAGCTGAAATAGCTTCTGAAGAAGAAGTATGTTGGATCCCTAGTTGATTTGGGCTAGGTTCACTAGATTAGGATGTGACCCAATCTGTATAGCCAGGGTCAAGTTTGTGTCCTAGAGTCTAGGCCAAGTCCTTAGGTTCAACAGCAGATGGACCAGCTATCAACAAGACAATCAGAGACTCCAGACTTAGAAGATTTCCAGACTAAGTAAAGTGAGTTCGACGTTCGTCGAACTCAGCTCGACGAAAGGTGTTCTGCACTCGACGATCGTGAGACAATTCTTAGTGCTGAGCTCGACGATCCTTGTTCTCTGTTCGACAAATGTTGAGGTTCTACATCAAGCTAAAGTCAGGACAACTTCAGAATTTTCTAAGTCCAACTTCAAACTTTGGTCGACAAACTAGATTCTGAGCTCGACGAACTTGGACCTCAAGTTCTCAACTTCTCAGGTCGACGAAGTCAACTTCTCAGGTCGGCGAATTTGGATCTCAGCTCAACGAATGAAGACTGTCTGTTCGACAAATGAAGATTGTCTGCTCGACGAACTCTCTCAAGCTCAGCTTGACGAACTCAAGCTCAGCTCGACGAACTAAAGCTCAGCTCGACGAACTCAAACTCAGCTCGACGAATTTTGTTCTTCGTTCGACGATTCCAAACTAAGTCTTCTTCAGTTTTCCCGTCCCATTTCTTGGCGATGATTCCGGAGTTTTTAATGTCAGATCTTCTCGGAATGTTACCGTTAGAACGCGCATTGACTATGGATTATTTCATGCCGTTTTTCCATGGGACAGTTAGGGAAATTATTGATTGTCGCTTATTTCCAAGGCCGACTACAATTACTGCTCAAACATTTTCAAATTTCGAATGTTCCTCAATCAGTCAAGTGAAAAGAAAAGACTTAATCAGTAAGAAAAAAAAAAGAGAAGCCATACAGATAATCAGACAGACACACTCAGATTGCACAGAAGAACAAACATACACAAAAATCTAAAGTTCTACTGCAATTAGCTTGGCCAGAGAACAACTTCATCAAGAATAAGAAGAAGAACATTCAAATACTATCCAGAGTCTTCTTCCTTCAACTCTACAGGACAACTTCAAAGGATAACAAATATCAATCTGTCAAAGAAGTTCCTGAAGCAAATTTCTGGTCCAGGCACTCTAGGTCTTTGAAGACCTATCACCCTGAAGCAGTGCTCCAGTTTTCCTGATCTCAGGGGGAGCAAATCTGCTAACATCAATCCATAGTCTTCTCAGTTGTTATAGAGAAAGAGAAGACACCATCACCTCTTTTCAAACTCCTGTACAGGGTTTTAATTCCCTTCAAAATTATTCTGGTTGCAAGTCTCCTTCCAAAAGACTTGAGGTTTTTGTTTTTGAGCACCTGAACAAAAGCTCATTGGTGTTAGGCACCTGATCAAAAACCTGAGTGGATTCCTACCAGGGTGGTAGAAGAGTGGATGTACCCAGGTTGGGGAACCACTATAAAATTTCTTGTGTCGTCTGGTTGCCCTTTATTTTTGTTTTGGTTGTGTTGTTCTGTGATTAATAGGTTGTTGTGCTTAGTTTATTTTATTTGCTGACCTGTTCACTTAGGAATACAATAAAAGTTGTAAAACGTTTTGTAGTGAGCACAATACTCTATTCACCCCCCCCCCCCGCCCCCTCTAGAGTATTTCAGATCTAACCTGCACTTTCAATTGGTATCAGAGGGAGGTTGGTTAATCTACCACACCTTAAGAGATCAAGTGGTTGTACAGGCTAACACCTGAATCATAAAGATCCCTCTAGTTAGATCTGTTTGTTTTGATTTTGTTATTAGATTTATTTCTTCACAGACATGGCTAAAAACAAAGATTATGCAAGCATCAGACCTCCAGTTTGCAATCTTAACAAATTTGCCATCTGGAAGGAAAGAATCAGATTATACATGAATTCTATTGATGAGGATATTTTTTTTGTTATCTTGACTGGAGTACCTCCAGCACCTGCAGCTTCTACAAGCACCTCTACCAACATGACTGCAGTGCCTCCTCCAGAAAATAATGTTGCATACAAGAAAGCCAAAATGGCAGATGGTAAGGCAATGAATATCTTGGCCCAGACTATGTCAGATGACATATTTCAAAAAGGTGGCTGAGTGCACCTCAGCCAAGGCCATTTGGGATTCCCTCAACCAAATGGTAGCTGGTTCAGCAGATGAAAGAAAAGACAGGAGATCCAATCTCATATCCCTGTATGAGAATTTCAAGAAGGATGAGGCTGAATCAGTGGCTGACATGTATAATAGGTTGAGTTCAATCATCAATGAGCTCAAAACCTTGGATAAGGACATCACCCTGACAAAGGTGAATGATAAGATATTGATGTGCTTCCCTAGCTCTTGGGACTCCAGAATCTGGCCAATCAAAGAAGCCAGAAGCCTAAATGAGATATCAACTGAATCTCTACTAGGCAAATTAAAATCCTATGAGCAGCTGATCAAATCAAGAGAGGCAGCAGAACAGAAGGCAACAACTCCAGTGAGAAAGGATCACAACATATCCTTCAAAGCATCTGAGGAAAGTGAGACATCAACATCAAATGAAGAATTTATGAGGCTCTTTGCAAAAAGATTCTATAAGATGGCTAGGAAGGATTTCAGAAGGAAATCATCCAGGCAGGATGATAAGCCCAAGTATGACAAGACACCAACCAAGGAGGTTGTGTGCTTTGGTTGTAGAAAGCCTGGACATTACATCTCAGAATGTCCAGAAAACCAGAAGAAGGACAAGAGCAGAGAAAAGGACTCCAGGAGAAGACACAGCAGCAGACCCTCTTCCAGCAAATATAAAAAGAAAGACAAGGGCTTTGTTTCTGAGACATGGAGTGATACAGAAGAAGAAACATCCTCTTCCAGTTCAAGTGAAGAAGAGGAAGAAGCAAGATCCAAGGAGGTTTGCCTAATGGAAATTGATGCCTCCAGGAACAATTCTAGATCAGAAGAAGAATCTGAAGATGAAGCTGCCTCAGACTCAGAGGCAGATCATGTTCTTTCAAACATTGATTTTAATTCTGAATCATTTAAAATTGAATTCAAAGTCATGTGTTTAGATCTAATTAGCTCAGAAAAGGAAATAAAAACTCTTAGAGAAAGACTAGGAAGTCTTGAATCTATTAATTCAGAAAACATTAAACTAACAGATCAACTAACCTTAGCTAATGAACAAATAATTAAATTAAAATCTGAACTATGTGAGGCCAAATAACTTGAGCAATCTCTCAATGGGAGAAGCCTCAAGCTGATGGACATAACAAGCACAGTTAATGCCAGATTAAATGGCAAGCTGGGCTTGGGTGCTTCATCATGTTTGCCCCCCATAATTAAGAAAAATATTCTTACAACCCCAATCAAGTTTATTTCTGCCAAGGGAAAGGAAAAGATTATAAACACACCATTGTCTGAGAACAATCCAAAACCTATAGACAAGAGAAACATAAATCAAAAAATAGTTAATAAAAACAAGGTTCAGCAGCATTCGTCGAACTCAGATCGACGAAATGTGGCCATTTCGTCGAACCCAGATCGACGAATGCTGAACGCAAACTTTAGTAATAACAATTCGTCTAAATGCGATCGACGAACTTGGTATGGTTCGTTGAGCAGAGGTCGACGAACTTGGGGCGCAGAAAATGACTATTGTCATTCTCTGAGCAGAGATCGACGATCTCAGCCCTATTCGTCGAACTCTGGTCGACGAACTTACAAACATTCGTCGAACCCAGAAGGAGCAAACTTAAATTATTTCTCTTACAGAAACTCTATACCAACTAACAAGTCATTCAATCCAGTAGCTGATTGGGTTATTCCACCTAGGAGATATCACCCCTTAGGTTACAAATCTCAACCTGCATTATTAGTTATATCCAGTTTCTCCTTTCAACCAAATAAAGGACCCAAGGTAACCTAGGTCAAGAACAATTGAGTTTTGTTTTTCATTACAGGTACAGGTGAACAGTTGTCCAAGGGTAAGTCAGACCTGGTACTTGGATAGTGGTTGCTCCAAACACATGACAGGCAGCAAGGCAAATTTATCCAATTACAAGTCCAAGCTAGGACCAAAGGTGATTTTTGGAGATTCAAAGAGTGGCCAGTCAGAAGGATATGGAGCAGTCAAGATTGGGACAGTTACTTTCAAGAAAGTAACATATGTAAGAGGACTTAAACATAACCTAATATCCATAATTCAATTATGTGATGAAGGTTATCATGTACACTTTAACTCTACCTCTTGTTCTATTATTAATGATAAAAACCAAACTGTTTTAATTTGACTTAGACAAATCAACATATATCTAGTAGATTTTATTTCTGTCACAATTGATATCTGCTTACTGAATTTTACTAGTAATCAAAATGAGTTATGGCATAAAAGATTAGGGCATGTAAATCTTAAGAATATATCTAGGTTATCTAAAGACAACCTTATTAGAGGTTTACCTTCTGGCCCCTACAAGAAGGAAAGCCTATGCAGGGCTTGTCAATTAGGCAAGCAAACCAAAACTAGTTTCAAATTCATTAATAAAAGTGATTCACCTAGGATTCTGTATTTGCTTCATGTGGATCTATTTGGACCCATTGTAGTACAAATCCTAGGAGGGAAGTCTTATACTTTAGTGATTGTTGATGACTTCTCTAGATTCAGTTGGGTAGCCTTTCTGAGAGCTAAGTCAGATACATTCAAGGTTCTCATAGATTTTCTCAGGACCATACAAATTGAGTTCTCTACTCATGTTGCATTGATCAGAAGTGATCATGGCACAGAGTTTGAGTCTCTTCTTATACATGAGTTCTGTGAGAAGGAAGGTATCAGGCAGTGCTTCTCAGCTCCTAGAACTCCCCAACAAAGTGGGGTTGCTGAAAGGAAAAATAGGACACTCATTGAATCTGCAGGCACATTATTGGCAGATGCTTACATGCCTCTATCCTTTTGGGCAGAAGCTGTAAACACTGCTAATTATGTCCTGAATAGAGCCTTATACATAAGCTAAAAAATAAGACCCCCTATGAATTACTTAAAGGGAAGAAACCTAAAATCACATACTTTAAAGTTTTTGGTTGTATTTGTTACATTCACACAAATAACAAGAGATACATTAGAAAGTTTGAGGCTAATGCTGAAGAAGGGATTTTTCTAGGATATTCCCAAGTAAGCAAGGCCTATAGGGTTTTTAATAAATCCACCCTTAAAATTGAAAAGTCTATTCATGTATCTTTTGATGAAGCTAACATGTCTTATAAGGAGAAAGAGATTTCTACCAATAGCTTTTTGCAGGTCCCACAACTGTGTGAGTCTATGGATGGACTAAACCTTACCCAAGTGGTATCAACCCATCCTACTCCACAGGTTACTGAAAATATGAAGAAGAAATTCAAGAGGAAGTGGTTGAGCTTCCCTCAACAGCTTGTACCATTCCCCAAGAGGAATTAATTACAGAAGCTGTTGCTCAACAAACTCCACCAACTGATCTTGTTACACTTAGAGATCACCCCAGATCTCAAGTGATTGGAGACATTTCAGTAGGTGTACAGACAAGGCATCAGCTCAACTAAGACTTGATGCATGCCTGTTTTCTCTCTCAAATTGAACCTCTCACCATCCATGAAGCTGAGCAAGATCCCCACTGGATCATTGCAATGCAAGAGGAACTAAATCAGTTTAAGAGATGTAGAGTTTGGGATTTGGTTCCAAGACCCCATAACTCCCAGTTATTGGAACCAAATGGGTCTACAGGAACAAGTTGGATGCTCAAGGGAATATAGTGAGAAACAAGGCTAGGCTTGTTGCTCAAGGCTACAGGCAAGAGGAAGGAATTGATTATGACCAAACCTTTTCCCCTGTTGCAAGGTTAGAGTCCATAACAATATTCCTTGCCTATGCAGCTCACATGAGATTCAAAGTGTTCCAAATGGATGTCAAGAGTTCATTCTTGAATGGAGTGCTTCAAGAAGAGGTTTATGTAGAACAACCTCCAGGTTTTATCTGTCTAACTCAACCCTCTTTTGTATTTAAATTGCATAAAGCTCTCTATGGTTAAAAGCAAGCTCTAAGAGCTTGGTATGAGACCTTAGCAATCTTTCTTTTAGAGCATAAATTTACAAGAGGAACCATAGATAAAACTCTTTTCACTAGACATCATAAGGACCAAATATTGTTAGTACAAATATATGTGGATGACATCATCTTTGGGTCTACTGATCCCAAATTGTGCAAGAGGTTTGCAGACCTCATGCATTCCAAATTTGAGATGAGCAGCATGGGTGAGCTTTCCTACTTCCTTGGTCTACAAGTGAAGCAGCTCCCTGATGGTATCTTCCTCTCCCAAACTAAGTATGCTAAAGAGCTTATTAAGAAGTTTGGGATGGGTGATGCTTCAGGAATGAAAACACCTATGGCTACAAATGTTGTTGTGGATTCTGATGCAGCAGGGAAACCTGTAGATCAGAAAAATTATAGGGTAATTGTTGGATCCCTATTATACCTAATAGCTAGCAGACCTGACATAATGTTTGTCACATGCCTTTGTGTTAGGTTCCAAGTGAACCCCAAAGAATCTCACCTTATTTTCTTAAAAAGGATTTTGAGATATATAAAGAGTTGTCCTAATCTAGGACTCTGGTATCCTGCAGAGTCAGAGTTTGAGTTAACTGGATACTCAGATGTTGACTATGCTGAATGTAGAGTGGACAGGAATAGTACCTCCGGAACTTGCCAGTTCCTGGGTATGAGACTTGTCTCCTGGTTTTGTAAAAAGCAGACATCTGTGTCAACATCAACTGCAGAAGCAGAATACATGGTTGCTGGCAGCTGCTGTTCACAAATGTAATGGATACAGAACCAACTCTTACACTATGGTGTCAACTTAAATAATTCAACATTATTTTGTGATAATACTAGTGTTATTGCTATAGCACAGAATCCAGTTCACCATTATAAGACTAAGCATATTGAAATAAGACATCATTTCATTAGAGATAATGTAGACAAAAAGAAAATTAACTTAATCCATATTCCTACTGATCTACAGAGAGCAGACATTTTCACCAATCCCTTGGATGAGGAAACTCATCTGTTCTTTATAAATCAACTGGGAATGATTAATGGAGAAGAGTTAACTTAGTTTCTGTCTGCATTCGATGAATTTTCCAGAGTTCGTCGAACGGAGTTCGACTAATTAGGGAAAGTTTGAGAGATTCTCGTCGAACGGAGATCGACGAATTCTTTGTGTGGAAACAATTTTCGTCGACCGGAGACCGACGAACTTTTCTTCAGAAGATATTTCGTCGAACGGAGTTCGACGAACTATGTTCGATTCTTCTGGATGAGATCGACGAATTATTTGTCTATAATTTATTTCGTCGAGCTCAGTTCGAAGAATTGTTTCTCTTCGTGGAACAGAGATTGTCGATTTATATTCTGAAAATCCTATGTCTACGTTTTCTTCGACCTCCGTCTCGCGCTTTCAGTTCTTTTGCTCTTGATCGTCGTTTTTCTCTGTCTTTCTTGCAGGTCATCAATGGCGATTCCAGCGAGCACCTTAGCCGCAATGAAATTTGATACTGGTTTTTATATGGATTTCGATTCTTTCCAACATTCTGACCCCATATTTCTCTATATCCTGGAACTGCTAGAAGAACTTCATCTCTAGGATTTCATGACCAGACGAATTAAACTGCACGCGACTGAAATAAGAGAATGGGTATACACATCTACTGTTTCTGAGGAAGATGTTTTGACAGGCAATATCAGGAGTCATGCTGTTTCATTATCTCTCGCAATTCTTTCTGAGATTTTTGGATTAGTAAATGGAGAAGATGACATGGAAATGGATTCTGAAGAATTTGGTGATATGCTGAAGTTAATGGGGTTTTCTGGAAGCAACCCTAACAAGATGTTGAAGAAGCAACTGTCTGTCGCGTACCAGTTCTTGGCAGACATTGTCGGAAAAGTGCTGATGGGCAAGCACTCAGCGCACGATTACATTACCAGGCATCAATTCCTTATCATGTGCGCCGTGGTGAATAAACGTTCTGTTAATTGGAGTAAGATTTTCTTTGAGTTGATAAAGAAGAAGAATAGCAAGAAAGAGGTCTATTTTGGAAGATTCCTGGGGTTCTTCCTCCAGGAAAAGGCTGGTGAACTCATGGTCTCCCCGACCATCTTCATCAATGCCAGCAAGCGCCTCACATGCGCTCTGTTTGGCAGATGGGAGAGGATGATCTCCAAGCCATCCAAGGCTTCCTCCTCCTCCTCCATCCCAACTTCTGAGAGCACCAGGGCTGTAAAGGCCACTCTCCTCCCTGCAGAAGAGGTCATTCCATCTCCACCATCTCTTCCTGCACACCTTCCAGCAAAACAACTCCCTTCCTCTTTCATTCCCTCTTCAACACCTCAATCTCCACAACATACTCATGTGCCTACTCCTCCTCCATCTCCACCACTTGACATTACAAACATTCCTACACCCCCTACTTCACCTCATGAGACATCTATTCCTACCCCTCCTCAGTCTCCTCTTCCCCCACACTTATCCTCCAATCCATCTTACAACATACCCTCAGACACTGCCACACCAGATGTCCTTCCTCCTCTATCCCCTCCATCTGTCCCCCTTCTTTCATCTACTTCTCTACCTTCATCTACTTCACTACCTTCATCCACTGTCTCTCCATCCTTGGAATCCCCCACTGTATCTACACTCTTATCCCTGCTCACTCCCCTCATAAAATCCCTAATCACAGAGGCCATTACACCTCTTGTAAATCCCATCAATTCTTTATCTGCCCAGATTTCTGCCCTATCTGCTGCCCCTCATCATTCAGGGTCCTGGCTCCAGGTTCTCCTGAACCCAGGCAGGGGGAGATGCTCAGTGATGAAGTTGCAGCAGATGCAGATGCAACAGCAGCAGCAGTCACAGCAGCAGTTCCTTCTACAGCAGATGCAGATTCAGATACAGATACAGAAAATTTGCCAGAATATAATTCTAAGATGATTGATTTAATTCATTTTATTGATACTGACATGGATATTGCTGACATAGATATTGCTGAAACTGTTGGTGATTTTTCTCTCAATCCCACAGTTAATCTACAAGAGTTACTGCAAGTTTTTGATACTGTACATATGCAGTTTCTTCCAGCAGATTTTACTAAGATACATTTGGCTATTGTACCTTATACCTCCCCAATAAGTCCAGCAGTTGCTAAGCAACACTGTGACAGTCTTGCTCCTCCAGTTGTTGCTCCATCATCTACAGTCATTCCAGAAGATATCTCAGCCCCAAGTTTTGTTATGGATGACTCTCCTATGCCAGATTTGGATGAGCTAATCATAGCTGATATTGAAGAGGAAAATAAGGCAGCAGCTGAAAGCACTGTCCCCATCATTTCTGATTCCTGTACAGTTACTTCTTCTATTGTTGCTGAAGCTCCAGTTTCTGAACCTTCTGCCCCTCCTCCAGAAAAAGTTGTTATTTCTGATAAAGCTTTAAAAGTATTGGATGCTCTTTATGATAACCCACATGGTTCTGATTCTGAAGATGAAGATGATGATGATGATTCAGATGAAGATGCTACCAGTAAGAAAAATAAAATGTTATCAAAGAAAAGGAAGGCTCCTCCTCCTCCAGCTCCTAAGCCTAATCCCTCTGCTGACACCCCTTATTACATTCTGCATAATGTTACTACATATAAGGGAATGCCTGCATGGATGTGGTTGTCAAAGAACCAGCAGAAGAAAAGAAAGAGAAGTAGGAGATATTCCCCTCCTCCAGTTCACAGATACAAGAAGGATCCTCCTCCTCCTCCTCTAGCAGCTGGTGCCAATGGCTCTAGCTCACAGAGATCTACCCCCATGCAAACATATCAGAGACAGTCAGGGAGATCATCTAGAAGCAGCCAGCAGAGGCAACCATCCTCAGGTAATCAACAACAATAGCATCAGCAGCAACAACAACATACCTCTGAAGTACAAAAAGCTGACAGTCCAAAAAGGCCATACTCTCCTCCAACTCCATTTGAAGATCCTGAAACTGCCAATACTGCAAGAATGGCTAGATACCAGGAATTAATTGGACTATCTTTGATCAATAAAGCCAAGGCTGAAGGAAAAGACACATCAGGATTCACAACAATGTCTAAGTATAGAAAAGAAGAGTTGAAAAGGTTTGACAAAGGCAATAAACTGTTTAATGTTGATCACTATATGAAGCTCCATCCAGAAGCAGTTGTCCCCAGAGCTACATCATTGAATATTATTGGGGCAGCTGATATGACTATGACAAAGGCTCATGCTTCAGATCCAAAGAGAGAAATCATCTTCAAAAAGCCAGCAGAGCAGACAGTAGAAGACAGGTCCAAGCAGAAAAAAGCAAAAGAAGTAATCCTTTTTGTTTCAGTCACTTTCTGCATTAGTTTTCAAACTATGCTATTTGTTTAAACAAAGCTGTGTATATATATATCTGCTGCATGTGTTGGTAATTCTCTGCCAGATATATTTCTTTTCTTGCTTTGTTTATCTGTTTGTTTCTATTTTGAGTCTCTGTTAGTGACCTCACCCAAATAGGGGGAGATTGTTGGATCCCTAGTTGATTTGGGCTAGGTTCACTAGATTAGAATGTGAAACAATCTGTATAGCCAGGGTCAAGTTTATGTCCTAAAGTCTAGGCCAAGTCCTTAGGTTCAACATCAGATGGACCAGCTATCAACAAGACCATCAGAAACTCCAGACTTAGAAGATTTCCAGACTAAGTAAAGTGAGTTCGACGTTTGTCGAACTCAGCTCGACGAAAGGTATTCTACGCTCGATGATCGTGAGACAATTCTTAGTGCTGAGCTCGACGATCCTTGTTCTCTGTTCGACGAATGTTGAGGTTCTACATCAAGCTAAAGTCAGGACAACTTCACAATTTTTCTAAGTCCAACTTCAAACTTTGGTCGACGAACTAGATTTTCAGCTCGACGAACTTGGACCTCAAGTTCTCAACTTCTCAGGTCGACGAAGTCAACTTCTCAGGTCGACGAATTTGGATCTCAGCTCAACGAATGAAGACTGTCTGTTCGACAAATGAAGATTGTCTGCTCGACGAACTCTCTCAAGCTCAGCTCGAGAAACTCAAGCTCAGCTCGACAAACTCAAGCTCAGCTCGACGAACTCAAACTCAGCTCGACGAATTGTGTTCTTCGTTCGACGATTCCAGACTAGGTCTTTTTCAGTTTTCCCGTCCTGTTTCTTGGCGATGATTCCGGAGTTTTTAATGCCAGATCTTCTCGGAATGTTACCGTTAGAACGCGCATTGACTATGGATTATTTCATGCCGTTTTTCCATGGGACAGTTAGGGAAATTATTGATTGCCGCTTCTTTCCAAGGCCGACTGCAATTACTGCTCAAACATTTTCAAATTTCGAATGTTCCTCAATCAGTCAAGTGATAGAAAAGAAAAGACTTAATCAGTAAGAAAAAAAAGAGAAGCAATACAGACAATCAGACAGACACACTCAGATTGCACAGAAGAACAATCATACACAGAAATCTAAAGTTCTACTGCAATTAGCTTGGCCAGAGAACAACTTCATCAAGAAGAAGAAGAAGAACATTCAAATACTATCAAGAGTCTTCTTCCTTCAACTCTACAGGACAACTTCAAAGGACAACAAATATCAATCTGTCAAAGAAGTTCCTGAAGCAAATTTCTGGTCCAGGCACTCTAGGTCTTTGAAGTCCTATCACCCTGAAGCAGTGCTCCAGTTTTCCTGATCTCAGGGGGAGCAAATCTACTAACATCAATCCATAGTCTTCTCAGTTGTTATAGAGAAAGAGAAGACACCATCACCACTTTTCCAACTCCTGTACAGGGTTTTAATTCCCTTCAAAATTATTCTGGTTGCAAGTCTCCTTCATAAAGACTTGAGGTTTTTGTTTTTGAGCACTTGAACAAAAGCTCATTGGTGTCAGGCACCTAATCAAAAACCTGAGTGGATTCCTACCAGGGTGGTAGAAAAGTGGATGTACCCAGGTTGGGGAACCACTATAAAATTTATTGTGTCGTCTGGTTGCCCTTTTTTTTGTTTTGGCTATATTGTTCTGTGATTAATAGGTTGCTGTACTTAGTTTATTTTATTTGCCGACCTGTTCACTTAGGAATACAACAAAAGTTATAAAAAGTTTTGTAGTGAGCACAATACTCTATTCACCCCCCCCCTCTAGAGTATTTCAGATCTAACCTGCACTTTCAAAGTATCCTTGGAAGGGGATGGTACACTTTGTGGCTCTGTTATTGCAAGACTAGCCTTAAGTTGCTTGGCAACTGTGGGGCTTATTGGTGCAGTATATGGGATTATGGCCAAGGAATGCTGATAAGAAGAGCTGGATAGAATATCTCTGTAGACAAAATTGAATGAATCTAATAAAAATTTAGATTAACTGTGAGATTTATAATATAATCACCAACAGTATTAAATTCAGCTATAACTGACTCATCCATATCTAAGTCAGAATCAATTAAATCAATGATTTCAGTAGGAGTGGCTGCTTTTTCTGAAGAATCTGACATTATAGAATCTATGGCTGCTTCTACTACTTCTGATGCTATTGTCACCACTAGAGCTTCTTCATCATGGAGCATCTCCCTCTGACTGGTTTCAGGGGATCTCGAATCCAGTCCCCCAGAAGAAGGGACAGGAGAGAAGGCAGCAACTTTGGTAGAAAGAGATGTGATGGAATTAGTAAGTGGAGCTATAACATCAGCTATAAGCTGGTAAGGGTGGGAGAAATGAATGCCAGAAGGTCTTTAGCAATGTCAGAGAAGTTGAGATAGAGAGATTCTGGAGCAGTTGAGGAGAATGGAGTGTGATGACCACAAGTTGAACAGACGGAGAATGCACTGGACATATATGTATGTGTGTAGTCAGGTACAGTGGAGGTAATGGAAGTTTGGGTGAGTGGAGGGATGGGAATAAAGGGAGTGGGAGTTGTAGAAAGGGGCTCTGTTGTTGCGGGGGAGGAGATGAGTTCCTGATGTGGAGATTGTGGGGGGAACAGTACATTGAAGGTGTGGGAGGAGATAAATGTGTCAGGGTGTGTGGCAGTTAAATGAGGGGGAAGTGGAGATTGAGGTGGAGTGATGTGATCAGGAGATGGAACTGCGGTTGATGCTGGTGTGGGTTGATGTTGTTGGTGAGTTGGTGAAGTAGGAACTGGAGAGTGAACTGGTGATGGAGTTGGTGTGGGTAGATGAATTTGATGTTGTTGTTGTTGTTGTGGAGGTAGTGGAGGAGAAGGAATGTTGGAGGAGGAAGGAACTTCTTCTGGAGGAGGAGGAGGGGCGGCTATTATGGTCCTGGTGCTCTCAGAAGGTCTTGTAGATGAGGAAGCCTTGGATGGCTTGGTAATCTTCCTCTCCCATCTGCTAAATAGGGCAAAGGTAAGCCTTTTGGAGGCATTGATAAACACTGGCGTGGAGACCAGATGTTCAGGTGCCTTTTCTTGAAGGACGATTCCCAGAATCTGTCCAAAACACACTTCCTTCTTATTGTTTTTCTTTTTGATTAACTCAAATAGAAACGTGCCCCAGTTTGTTGCTTTCTTCTCTACCAGAGCACCCATCATCATGAACCGGTGCCTGGTGATGTAGTCGTGGGCGGTGTGTTTGCCCATCAATACTTTCCCAACTACATCTGCTAAGAACTTATACTCAGCAGACAAATTCTTCATTAATAATTTGTTTGGGCTCTCTCCAGAGTGACCCATTTTTATCAGCATATTTTCATATGCTTCATTATCCATTTCTATATCTTCAGTACCATTCAGTAGACCGAATACTTCAGTTAGTATATTAGGGAAAAGGGAAACTTAATTACCATAAATTGTTCCCGTCATAGTATCTTCTGATGTTGTAGATGTAAATACACATTCCTTTATCTCTGTCATGGCTATTTTGATTCTGTAAGTCAGGAACTGCTTCAGATGTTGTTCTTCAAATAATTTCAGAATTTCCACAAAGATTGGGTCATAATGCTGAAATGATTCAAAGTCAATATCAAATCCCATATCAAATTTCATTGCAGCAAGAGTGGTCGCCGGAATCGCCATTGTTTTTTCCTGCAAAAAAAAACAAAGAGATCAAGTGCAAGAGAACGAAAGCGCGGGACAGAGGTCGAAGAAAACATAGATATAAGTTTTCAGAATATGAACCGGCAGACTCCGTTCAACGAATAATAAAAAATTCTTCGATCTGAGGTCGACGAAATATTTTATAGTCAAAAGAATTCGTCGATCTCAGTTAGAAGATGTGAAAACATTTCGTCTAGTTCCGTTTTACGAAACTTTTCTGAAGCAAATTCGTAGATCTCCGGTCGACGAAAATAGCTTCACACACAGAGAGTTCGGCGATCTCCATTCGACGAATTTCTCTAGAACTTTTCCCAATTCGTTAATCTCAGTTCGACAAACTTTGAAAAATTCGCCGACCATAGAAGGAAATTAAATTATGGCTTCTCCATTTATCATACCAAGATGATTTATGAAGAAGAGATGGTTCCTCTCATTTAAAGATTTGGTGAAGATATCTGCTCTTTGCAAATCAGTGTAGATATAAACAAGATTAATTTTATTTTTGTCTACACGCTCTCTAATGAAATGGTGCCTAATGTCTATATGCTTAGTCCTACTGTGATGGACTGGATTTTGTGCAATGGAGATTGCACTTGTGTTGTCACATAGGAGAGTTGAATTATTTAAGTTGAACTTATAGTCTAAAAGTTAGTTCTGAATCCACAACATCTGGGAACAGCAACTGGCAGCTGCTATGTATTCTACTTCAGCAGTTGATGTAGACACAGATGACTGCTTTTTGCAAAACCAAGAGACTAATCTAGAACCAAGGAATTGGCATGTTCCAGAGGTGCTTTTTCTGTCTACTCTACATCCAGCAAAGTCAGCATCTGAGTATCCAGTTAACTCAAACTCTGACTCAGTGGGATACCAAAGTCCTAGACCAGGACAACTCTTTATATATCTCAAAATCCTTTTTAAGAAAATTAGGTGAGATTCTTTAGGGTTCACTTGGAACCTAGCACAAAGACATGTAGCAAACATTATATCTGGTCTGCTTGTTGTAAGGTATAACAGGGACCCAACAATGGCCCTATATAATTTCTGATCAACAGGCTTGTCATGTTCATCAGAGTCAATTACATCATTAGTGGCCATGTGTGTTTTCTTTGCTGAGGCATCGGCCATCCCAAACTTTTTGATAAGTTCCTTAGCATACTTAGCCTGCGATATGAAAATTTCATCAGGTAGCTGCTTCACTTGGAGATCAAGGAAGTCGGAGAGCTCACCCATGCTACTCATTTCAAACTTTGAATGCATGAGATCAGAAAACCTCTTGTATAGTTTGGAATCTATATACCCAAATATAATATCATCTACATAAATTTGTACTAACAAAATTTGATCCTTATGGTGTCTAGTGAATAAAGTTCTATCTACAATTACCCTAGAGAATTTATGTTCTATGAGAAAGCTTACTAAGGTTTCATACCAAGCTCTTGGAGCTTGCTTTAGACCATAGAGAGCTTTATGTAATTTAAAGACATATGAGGGATGAGTTGGAGAGATGAAACCTGGAGGTTGTTCAACATAAACCTCTTCTTTAAGTTCTCCATTCAGAAAAGCACTTTTGACATCCATTTGATAAACCTTGAATTTCTTATAGGCAGCATATACAAGGAAGATCCTGATTGCTTCCAACCTTGCAACAGGTGCAAAATTTTGGTCATAATCAATTCCTTCCTCTTGCCTATTGCCTTGAGCAACAAGCCTTGCTTTATTCCTTATTATGACACCTTGGGCATCCAACTTGCTTCTATATACCCATTTAGTTCCAAAGACTGGGTAGTCTTTGGTTCTTAGAACTAAATCACAAACTCTGTATCTCTCAAATTGATTGAGCTCCTCTTACATTGCAACAATCCAGTGGGTATCTTGCTCTGCATCTTTAATGGATTGGGGCTCAATTTGAGATATGAAGCAGGCATGCATCAAGTCTTGGTTGAGTTGATTCCTTGTCTGCACACTAACTGAAATGTCTCCAATCACTTGAGATAGAAGGTGATCCCTAAGTGTGACAAATTCAGTAGTAGGAGTTGGTTGTTCAACAGCTTGGGGAATAAATTCCTCTTGTTGAATTTCATTAGCTGTTGGATAGGTTTCAGCCACCTATAAACTTTTTTCTTCACTTTCTTCTTCAACTTGTGGAGAGGGATGTATTGGAACCTCTTGGGTGAGACTTAAATCATCCAATCTCTCACACAAGTGAGGTACCTGCAATGTGATGTTGGTAGAAATTTCTTTCTCCTTATAAGACAAGTTAGCTTCATCAAAAGTTACATGAACAGATTCCTCAATTTTTAAAGTAGATTTATTAAACACCCTATAAGCTTTGCTGACCTGGGAATATCCTAGAAAAATTCCCTCTGCAGCCTTAGCTTCAAACTTTCTAATATATTTCTTATCATTGTTATGAATATAGCATATGCAACCAAATATTTTAAAATAGGCGATTTTAGGTTTTTTCCCTTTAAGTAATTCACAAGGAGTCCTATTCTTAAGCTTATATATTAAGCTTCTGTTCAGTACATAGTTTGTTGTGCTCACAGCCTCTACCCAAAAGGATAGGGGCATGTAAGCATCTGTAAGTAATGTGCATGCAACTTCAATTAGGGTTCTATTCTTCCTTTCAGCAACCCCATTTTGTTGAGGTGTTTTAGGAGCTAAGAAGCAGTGTCTGATACCTTCCTTCCTACAAAACTCTTGCATAAGAAGAGACTCAAATTTAGTACCATGATCACTTCTGATCAATACAACTGAAGTAGAGTACTCAATCTGTATGTTCTTGAGAAAATCTGTAAGAACCTTGAAGTTATCAGACTTAGATCTCAGAAAGAATACCCAAGTGGATCTTGAGAAGTTATCTAAAATAACTAGAGTATAAGATTTCTCTCCTAGGCTTTTGAAAGTTAGAGTTAGATCTAGAATACTTTAGAGGGGGGGGGGGTGAATAGAGTATACTTAAAAATTGTTAAGTCCTAGTGCAGGAAATGATGAAATGCTAGCAGATAGTAAACCTAATTCACAAGCACAGCAAGAACAACAAGAAAAATAGGCAACCAGACGACACAAGAAATTTATAGTGGTTCCCCAAATATGGGTATTCCACTCTTCTACCACCCTGGTAGGAATCCACTCAGGTTGTTGATCAGGTTCCTGACACCAATGGGTTTTGATCAGGTCCCCAAAAACCAACTCAAGTTTTTTGATCAGGAGACTTGCAACCAGGAATCACTTTTGAAGGGAGATGACAACCCTTTACAGAGGTGGGGGTAAGAGAGTTGATTATGTCTTCTCTATCAACAATTAGAGAGAAGACTTATGAGGACTGATGTTAGCAAACAGCTCCCCCTGAGATGTAGAATGGTTCAGGGAAGGTCTGGAGCTTTGCTGCAGGGTGATAGGCCTTCACAGTGATGATGTCTCCAGCAAGCTTTTAGACTAATATTGATTAGTTGTCTCTTGAAAGCTTGGAGCCGATGAAGAACTCTGATGATGATTATCTGATTGATGCTGCAGAGTTCTTCTTTTTCTCTAGGAAGCCTTTTCTATCGTTCTATTCACTGTATCTGTATGTGCCTCTACGTTCTTTGTATTCTCTGAAAAGCTTTCTTAATGATCGTGGATTATTCTCTGTCTGTGTCCTTTTTTTTATTTCTATATATTGAAGTCCAAAAACATTCCTTTTTAACATTCTGCAGGAATCGAGGAGAGAACCAAACGGATACAGAAACTGCAATAAATGATTTCCTCAACTGTCTTTGGCATGTAATAAAATATAATAACTCTGTGAAGACCAGTAGTTAATGCTGCAATAGAAACGGTCATAATCCTTGAAAACATCAGCATTAACTACCAGAGATTTCATGTCATAAATAGCATTGACAAAATAAGAATGAATTCTTCAAGTCAGTTGAGCAATAGGGCAGTTGAACATAGAACAATAATCGCTGAGCTGAGATAGAAGATTGTCGAGCTGAGACAGGAAATCGTCGATCTGAGTTCTGAGATCATCGAGTTAAGATCAACTATCTGCGATCTGAGATATCCGAGAACTGAAGAGAAAGCGTCGACCTGAGCTCATAGATTGTCGAGCTCAGTTCAAAGACTAATCTCTGAGATCGTTGATCGGAGATTGACGATCGTCGAGCTGAGTTCGACGAAAGTCAAACTGATTTGAAATTCATACATAACTTCTGAGTCTTGGTCTTTGAAATGAAATCCAATGCTGGTCTTTGTGAAGCCTGTTCTACTAAGACTAACTTAGACCTAGACTTTGACTATACAAGTGAGTCAATCATCCTATGAGTGAACCTAGCCCAAATCAACCATGAGGTTCCAACAGCTTTATACAATAATAGGGCCAAAAAGGTCCACGTATAGCAAGTACAAGATCCTAAATAAATCACTCTTATTAACTGATTTATAGCTTGATTTAGTTTGCTTGCCTAATTGACAAACCCTACAGAGGCCTTCCTTCTTGTAGGGACCAGAAGGCAATCCTCCAATAAGGTTGTCTTTAGATAATCGAGCAATGTTTTTCAGATTAACATGACCTAATCTTTTATGTCATAAATCATTCTGATTACTAACAAGATTAAATAAACAAATATCTGATGTTGCAGATTGAAAATTAACTACATATATGCTGTCTTGTCTATTTCCAATTAAAACAGTTTGGTTTTCTTTAGTATAAATAATACAAGAGCTTGAGTTAAAAGATACCTGATAACCTTCATCATATAGTTGACTTATGGAGATGATGTTATGTTTCAGTCCAGTTACATATGCAACCTTTTTGAAAGTGACTGCTCCAATCTTGACTTCTCCAAAGCCTTCTATTTGGCCACAATTTGAGTCACCAAAGATCACCTTTGGTCCCAGCTTGGACTTGTAATTATTTAGGTTGTCATTGCTGCCAGTCATATGCTTGGAGCATCCACTGTCCAGATACCATTGTTGATTAAAAGCTGGACAGCTCTTTACCTGCAAAGGAAAGGATTAGTGGTTCTTGACCCAGATTACCTTGGGCCCTTTGTTATCCTGATATGAAAAGCTTGATATAAAAGAAAATTTAGGTTGAGATTTATATCCTAAAGGATGGTATCTCCTAGGTGGAATGATCCACTGATTGAATTGATTATTAAATGTTCTTGGTTGGTTATAAGTTTTAGAAGAATTACAATTTTTGTTATACTGAACTGCGTTCGACAAATTTTGGCGAGTTCGTCGACCTGAGTTCGACGAATTTGAATGAGTTCGTCAAACTCCACTTAGAGAATGAAAGTGGTCATTTTCTGAGCCCCAAAATCGTCGATCTGTGGTCGACGAACCATACTGGTTTCGTCGATCGTAGTTCAACGAATAATTATAATATTAATCTGCGTTCGGAGCTTGTCGACAGGAGTTCGACGAATTGTACACATTTCATCGATCTGCATTCGACGAAATATGTTGAACATTGTTATAATTTTGGATTTTTATTATTTTGATTCTTTTTCTTATTCTTTGTTTTAAGCTCAGTTTGTTTAACATTATTATTGGTTTCTATCTTTTCTTTTCCCTTTTCAGAAACAAATTTTATAGGAGTAGTTAATATATTTTTCTGAATTAGTGGGGGTTGGCTTGATGATACACCTAAGCTCAGCTTGCCATTTAATCTGGCATTTACTGTGCTTGTGATGTCCATCAACTTGATGCATCTCCCATTTAGGGATTCTTCAAGTTTCTTAGCCTCAGCCAATTCTGATTTTAGTGAAATTATTTGCTCTTGAGGTAATGTTAGTTCATCTTTAAGTATAATGTTTTCAGAGACAAGGTTTTCTTGATCAATTAACTGTTCCCTAAGTGATTTAATTTCCTTTTCAAAATTTATTAAATCTATGCACATGGATTTAAATTCAATTTTAAAATTATCAGAATTGTAATCAAATGAAGATAGTATCTGATCTGCTTTAGATTCAGATTCTTCATTGTCAGATTATTCTTCAGCATCTGATGGGCTGCAAGAGGCATTGATAGCCATGAGGCGGACTTCCCTTGCCTTTGCCTCTTCTTCCTCTTCACTGGAGCTGGAGGATGTGGATTCATTTTCTGTGTCACTCCAGGTTTCATCCACAAAGCCCTTCTCCTTCTTTTTGTGCTTGATGGAGGAAGGCCTGCTGTATTGCAGTCTTCTGGAATCTTTCTCTCTTCTCCTTTCTTTCTTTTGATTTTTAGGACACTCTGAGATGAAGTGTCCTGGTTTCCTGTACCCAAAACACATTATTTCTTTAGTGGGTGTTTTTATCATACCTGGTTTTGTCATCCTGCCTAGATGACTTTCTCCTGAAGTCCTTCCTAGCCATCTTGTAGAATCTCTTGGCTAAGAGACTTAGGAGTTCTTCATTTGATGTTGAAGCTTCTGGTTCTTCTGTAGCTTTAAAAGCTATATTCTGTTCCTTCCTTATTAATGGAGGAGTCCTTTGTTCTGCAGCTTCCCTGGACTTGATCAACTGCTCATAAGATTTGAGCTTTCCCCGGAGAGATTCTGTGGAAATCTCTTTAAGACTTCTGGCCTCCTTGATTGTCCATATCCTGGAATCCCATAAGCTTGGAACGTACATGAGGATCTTGTCATTGATCTCAGTGAGAGAGATTTCTTTGTCCAGGGTCTTCAACTCACTGATAATTGCACTTAATATGTAGTACATGTCACCAACAGATTCTGTTTCTTCCTTCTTGAAATTCTCATACTGTGAGATAAGAGTTGATCTTCTATCTTTTCTCTCATATGCTGAGCCAGCAACCATCTGGTTGAAAGAATCCCAGACTGCCTTGGCAGATGTGCATTCAGCCACCTTCTGGAAGATGTCATCTGACATGGTTTGAGCCAATATGTTCATGGCTTTTACATCTGCAATCTTTGCCTTCTTCTGTGCATCTGTGCACTCAGGTGGTGGAACAACATGAGTGCTGGATGTTGATGTAGATGTAGATGCTGTTGGTTGAGGAGGACCCATCAAAATAGAATAGTAGATGTCCTTATCAATAGAATTCATGTACAATCTAATTCTTGTCTTTCAAATTGAAAACTTGTTCAGATTTCAAACCGGAGGTCTGGTGCTTGCATAATCCTTGTTTTGTACCATGTTGTGAACTAAATAACCCTAAGAGAAATAGAGATTAGATCTAACACATGATCTTTTGGTTCAAGGGTTAGCTTGTACAACCGAAGGAAACTGCTCTGATATAAATTGAAAGACGGGGTTAGACCTGATTTACTCTAGAGGGGGGTGAATAGAGTAATCTAAAATCTTTTTGCTATTTAATATATTATCAGAGTAATGCAAATAAGAGATACCAAGATTAACAGAAAAGAAATAATCTAAGCTAAACTAATCTAACACAACATATAAATATATGACAGCACGACTACCCTATCACAGCCACAACAAGAACAATAAGAAAAGGGCAACCAGACACCACAAGAAGTTTTATATCCGTTCCCTAACCTGGGTACATCCACTCTTCTACCACCCTGGTAGAAATCCACTAGCACTTTTGATCAGGTGATTGCCACCAATGAGCTTTTGATCAGGTGCTCAAAAACCAAATAAACTTTTGGAGGGAGTTAATAAACTCTTTATACAGAGGGGGGAGAGAGATTGATGGTGTCTTCTCTTTCTCTATTCAATAGAGAAGACTTGTGGATTTGCTATTGTCAAGAACTCCTTTCAATATCACTTGGAGCCTTGCACAGGGTATAGGTCTTCAGTCTTCAGCCTTGACTTGAAAATGTTCCAGGAACTTCTAACTGATAGAAGTTTGTTGACCTTGAAGAATCCTAGAGTGGAAGTAGAAGAAGACTCGTAATCTGTATTTGTTGTTGTTCTTCTTCTTTAATAAGGTCAAGGAGAAAACAAAAATGTTTTTTGTACAGAGGAGGTTCAGATTCTTTTACTGTAGATCTTCTTTATGTACGGAGAGCTCTATATTCTCTGTATATTCTCCATGTCCTTCTCAACAGAAAAGAAAAATCATTTTATATATCTCTGTCAAATTCTCCTTTGAATTTCGAATTGTCTGTATTAATTGATGATGGCCTGGAAAATGAAATACGGCTGGAGAGAATATTTTCATTAATGAAATTCCCCAACTGTCCCATTAAAAGGAGCAAATAATTAACCTGATGAAGACCATAATAAATGCACCCACAAACGGTTATATTATGAGAATATAAGCATTAATTACTCAGAAATTACTACAAGAGAATAAGGACAGAATGAAGAAGATTCTAAGTTTGGAACTGCACAGAATTTGTCGACCAGTGAACAGATTTCGTTGACCTAAGATCAAAGTTCATCGTCCAGAGAGATCATGTTCGTCGACCAGAGAATTCTTGTTCGTCGACCTGAGATCCAAGTTCGTCGAACTGAGATCAACTAACTACTTTTTGTGAAAAGCTTCCCAATTCTGTGTTCCAAGTTCGTCAAGCGGATAACTCGTCTTCGTCGACCTGAGTTAGGAGAAAGTATTTTGGACATAATTTGTTGAAGTTGAACTTCCAGAGTTCATCGACCTGAGCTCGAATATCATCGAGCTCAACTCAGAGAATTGACTCTGAGTTCGTCGAGCGGAGCACGACTATCATCGAGCTGAGTTCGACGAACATCGAACCTCATTTTCTGAACTTGATTTTCTTCTAAGTATTGAGTGTTCTGCTGTCTTCAGTTGGCTGGTCCATGTAAGGTTAAATCTAAGGACTTAGACTAAACTCTAGGACACAGACATAACCCTGGCTATACATTGTGGGTCAATCATCCTAGTTAGTGAACCTAGCCAAAATCCAACTAGGGATCCAACAAGCAGCCATTTTTTGTTTCCTTTCAGCATGGATTTGACTGAAAATTAATCTGCTTGCTGGCTTGTGTGGCTTGTTCTGAGTTCTATTAGAAGCACATTTCTTTTCAGATAGTGTTCTCTTGATATCATCAGAAACAACCATATCAGACAAGCTAACAGACTGACTCTTAGTCATATTCTGTGCTGACAGGTTCAAAAAACTGGCTGCATCAACATTTTGGGGGGGAGGGTTGTAGCACCAAAGACAAATGGTCCATGATTCGCCATTTAAATTTCTTCATGGGCAGCCTTAAAGACACTTACCCTACTGTAGCATCCACAATGGTTGGGAACATCTTTTGTTCCGCTTGTGGATGCACCATTCATATAGTGATCATATATACTTTCTTGGTCATACATATTTGAAGGGTATATCACCTTCTTGAATGGGTTAGGTGGCCTAGATGACATAGGCACAACTGGAACTTTACCATTAAGATTGGCAGATCTTGTGTTACCCTTGAAGCCCAACCCCTTCTTACCCTTTTGTGAGGAGAAGGAATCTATCAAGGGCAACACTGTATTGGGCTGAGAGAAACTGGCCACAATACTTTTCTCCCTCTAGAGCTTTTCTTCAAGATCTTTAATGAGACTATTTTTGCTCTTGATAGTCTCCATCTGAATGCCTGACAGGGTTTTCAGTTGACTGAGCTACCTTATTGTCTGATTCAGCACAACAGCTATTTCAGCACACTAAGAAGCAGCAGGTTGAAGAGACAAAATCTCTTTAGCCTATTTCTTAGTCAGCTTCTTGCATTTCTTAAAGGCATTCAGAAGTTCATTATATCTGTCAATCAATTGATCGACATCACCATCTAAGCCAGAATCATCTTCAACATTAGATGAAGAGGCTTCTGCATCAGGACTTGTCTCATGTATGGACACAGAACTGGATGGAGAATGTACCTTACTTTGACCAGGCTGATCTTGGCTGCACTCTTCATCAGTCATTGCCATCAGCCCTGTTGGGTACATTGGAAAATGTGTACCAGATTTGGAGAAGCCTAACTTAGCTCAATGATATTCATCAAGATGTATTTGATGTTATTTTGAGTTTATATGTTCAGGTTAAGAATATGCAGTAAAAGTTTCTAAGTCCATGATTCGACACCAGAAGAAGCTATGTCGACACTTATGAAGACTTGTATCGACACTTGAGAAAAGCTGTGTCGACACCTGGAGTCAATTGTGTCGATACTTGGAAAAGCTGTGTCGACACACAGGACTTGGTCGACACACAGAAAGTTTAGTCGACATCAACTGTGTTGACACACAGGACTTGTGTCGACACACAGAAAGTTCAGTCGACATCAACTGTGTCGACACACAGGACTTGTGTCGACACACAGAAAGCTCAGTCGACATCAACTGTGTCGACACACAGGACTTGTGTCGACACACAGAAAGTTCAATCGACATCAACTGTGTCGACACACAGGACTTGTGTTGTAACGCCCCGAAAGTTGTGTGCGAGTCGGTCGCGAAAAAAGAGTTTTTGGTGCCTGTAGGGGTACACGGCCTAGGACACGGGCGTGTCCAAGGCCGTGTCTGGCTGGTGATTTTTTGGCCGTTTTCAACCCGAGAAGGACACGGCCAGAAACACGGCCGGATGACACGGGCGTGTCATCCGACACGGGCGTGTGCCAACCCGTGTCCCTACCCGTGTCCTGATGGGTCGTGTCCGTTGCCGTGGCGGTTATGCGTGACACGCCCACGAACACGGGCGTGTCGAGGAACCCGACACGGGCGTGTCAGGTCAGACACGGGCGTGTCTTGGCCCGTGTGCGTTTCTCAGTTCGACGATCGTGTCTGGATCGAGGCATACGACCATGGACACTTCCGTGTGCCAAGCCGTGTGTGGCCCAGGTCTGGGAAATTTTGTGCAGATCCGAGCCGTTCATTTTCTTTAATTAGGATCCGATGGCCCAGACTAAATCCTGCTCTGTTAAGGCCGGGAATAGGGAATTATTCCCTCATTTTCTCTCCAAAGTTCTCCCCTTCCAAAGTGAGAGAGGAGAGGAAGAAGAAGGAGGTTTCCGGCCGCCGGCGGAGCATCGGAGCACCGTTTCGAAATCGGAGAGCGGATCCGTGGAGGGAAGGTCATTGCGAAGAGTTCTAACCGCGTAGTTTTTCCATGGCGCAAAAATGGACTACAAGGGTAACGATTCTCAACCTGAGCGCTTGAAGCTCTTTCTTTCTGCATAGGGAATCCCGCTCCCGCGAGTATGCGGTGAGTGCGTGGTGTTCCTTGGGGTTGACGGGAATAGTCCCCCTTGTGTTGCATATAGAGCCCGGAATCGCAAGTACGGGCATATGCATTGTGTGTGAAGCCTACCCGGACGTGTTTTGTCTGGATCGGTGATGTTGCATTTGATGTGGTTTTGCCGGAGAAGACTCCATGCTTTGGGTTTTTCGGGTTTCTACGCGGTAGATTGCAGCAGGGATCCTTGGAGGTTAGCTTCAAGGTGCACCCGGAAAATTGAGCGGAAACGTGTTCTGCTAACTTGGCGGTCTGGGAACCGGCCTTGATCATAACTGGGTTATGAGATTGTTTTGGAAAATTTGGGATCCGAGAGAAGCTTGGCCCGCGCAAAGTTCCTTAAATTGGACATGCGGCGTGAGCAACGGGCAAGTGGAATTGGACCTAGGCTATGTTGTTCGGTGCGAGAGACCCGAAGACGGGGACTGGCTGTTGGCATAGTCGGAGCCTTAGACGGTGGTCAGAAAGGCTAAATGCTCACATGTTGTTGCCATCCTGGGGGTGGTGGTGAATGCACTGATGGGTCAGGGTTCACCATAAATGTGCCCTGAGTGCACGGGGTGTTTGGCCGTGCGAGCCTACACCTGTGGCGAATTATTCTTGCGCTATATATATATTGTTGGGCTAATGTTATGCAGGGAAAGAGCACCGCCGTCCCGAGTAAGGGGCGGGGTCGTTATAATTTGGTCGGCTTTTAGCTGACCGTTGCTTTATTTGCCACCGTGCGGTGGTATGTGCTTGCAGGTGCTGCGGAGCCGAGCGCCAAATAGCGGGCTGGAGCCCATGTTGCTGTGCTGTCCCTAGAAGGCCGTAGAATAGTTTTATATATATATATATTCCATGTGTGGCCGGCCTGCGAGCCGATGTATGTAAATCACTCTTTATTAAGTGAACATTTGTAAGGCCTTAAGGCCATGTACCTGTTTCTGTGTATTTGGGGTTTCATTCCTGTTGTTGTAGCTGTGGACATTCATATTGATGGAATTAATTTTGGGTTCTTTCAACTTTAAAATCTTCCGCTAGAATGCTCTGTGATTAGGACGAGTAGTCTTAATTGGTTGGTTTGATTATTCATTTAGTATCCCTTCCGACTGTCTGTGGTATATGGCGTCGGGTTCCAGCTGGACCTTCTGTTATATGTCATGCGACAGATGGGGGTGTTACAATTTGGTATCAGACTTCTGGTTACGATCAGGCTTAAATGAATTCGTGGGCGAATTCTTTTAAGGGGTGGTGAGCACATGTGTGCGTCATCGTTATAACATCAAAAAGAACCCATGAATGTCCACTTAGGAATGAAAATACACTTGGTTGGTGGAACCTGAGTGTTCCAATGATTGCTTTTAGCAATTTGTTTGTTGTCTAATCGTGTGTCTTTGCTAATTTAGGCGGCTGGGAGCGGTGCTGGTCAGTCAGAGCGTCCGCAATCAGCGGAAAGTAGTGCACCAAGGGACGTGCCTGCTACACCTCCTTCAGCGGAAACCATCAGGATGGTGGCTGAAGCCGTGTTCGCAATGATAAATGCCCAACTTGCAGGGCAAATGCATCGCGCACCTCCTGCAAATGAGCAAGAACCGGTTAGGGCGGCAGAGCCGAGAGTGGTGGAACGCGCGGCAGTTGAGTTAGTAGAGCCGAGGAGAACTACGGAGAGGCAGCTAAAGCATGTGATGGGCTTTAATCCTCCGAGGTTTAATGGGGTTGGAACACCAACTCAAGCTGAGGACTGGCTCTCTTCCATAAAGAGGGTGTTGACGGCCACAATGACTGAGGAGTGGCAGAAGACCACCATAGCGACTTTTCTTTTGGAAGGAGAAGCGAGGATGTGGTGGGACGAGTTGGAGTTTCATCTTCTAGTGGGAAGGCAGCTTGCGGATGTGCCGATGGAGGAATTTTCAAGATTGTTCCTAGCCAGATTTGTACCTTCTGCTCAGAGGTTGGATATGGAGAATCAATTTCTTGGGTTGACTCAGGGATCCAGAAGCGTGGACGAATATCTGCATGAGTTCACACGGTTGGGTCGTTATGCTGGTGCTATGTTTTCAGAAGAAGAGAGGAAGACCAACCGATTCTATGAGGGTCTTCGCGGCGATTTACAGTTACTCCTTGCTGGGCCTAAGGCGCAGGGCTTCCTAGCCTTGGTCAATTTAGCCCGATCGTTGGAAAAGGTTGCGAGGAAGGTTCAAGAGAAGAGGGACCTAGGAGAAAGGAAGACCGAGTTCAAGGTGCCAAGTAACAAGACAGGTTTCCGCAGATGGAACAAGAAGCGGAGGACTTCAAACTCAGCCCCTTCGGCTGATGCATCGGGGGCAACTACAAGTCGAGTCCCCGAAGCTTGCTACAACTGCGGGAAGACGGGGCATTTTGCTCGGGAGTGTTGGAGCGGACGTCCAAAGTCCGAGAGGAGACCTGGAGCGACTTATGAGGAGAAAGGGAAGGCGGTGGAGTCAACCACATCCCATCATGCTCCAGCCCAGCCTAGAGTCTACAACCTTGGTCTACAGGAGGCCATTAAGCAAGCAGACGTGGTGACAGGTATGAGTTAAATTACAGTGGTTTAACTTTTATAGTTGTTACCTTCGTATTTGTTAGCTTACGGTTGTTAGTGTTAGGCTTTGTGTTGATCTTTGGGTTTCCGGCGAGAGCCCTTTTTGATACGGGGGCATCAAATTCCTTCTTGTCTGAAAAGTTTATATCGCGCATCGGAGTTCCGTTCTCGATGGCAGAAAACAAGTTGGATGTGTTGTTGCCTAATGGGTGCTCAATGCGTGCGGATAGGATTTGTGTTGTGAAGATTCGGATTGGAGACCGGGAGTTTGATTTGCGGGCGTTGGTTCTACCATTGGTGGAGTTCGACGTAATCTTCGGTATGGATTGGCTCTCGGAGCAAAGTGCATGTATTGATTGCAACCGTAAAGAAGTCAAGTTGGGTCTGGACACTGGTGTAGAGGCTACTTTTGCGGGCATGAAGGGGTCAGGGAAAGTTCTGATATCGGCCCTTCAGGTGTTCAAGGAAGTTCGGTCTGGGGCAGAACTGTATGTCACTCTAGTGCAGACTGCGACGCCTAAACCTAGTTTGGGCAACATCCCAGTTGTGTCCGAGTATCCTGATGTGTTTCCAGATGATCTCCCAGGAGCCCCTCCTCAGCGGGAGATAGACTTTACTATAGAGCTGGTACCGGGTGCCAAACCGGTGTCACGCTCCCCCTATCGGATAGCCCCAAGAGAAATGGCAGAGTTGAAGGTGCAACTGCAAGAGTTGCTAGAGCAAGGTTATGTGCGTCCAAGTTCGTCGCCTTGGAGCGCACCAGTTCTCTTTGTTAAGAAGAAAGATGGGAGCTTGCGGATTTGTATCGATTATCGGGAATTGAACAAACTTACGGAGAAGAACAAATATCCAATCCCGAGGATTGACGATCTATTTGATCAGCTGGTTGGATCAACTGTATATTCGAAGTTAGATTTGAAGTCCGGTTACTATCAGTTGAGGATAAGGGAGAGCGACATCCCAAAGACAGCATAGAGTACGCGGTTTGGGCATTACGAGTTCACGGTTATGCCGTTTGGGTTGACGAATGCGCCATCCGTATTTATGGATCTGATGAATAGGACGTTCAGAGAATACCTGGATCAGTTTGTGATAGTATTTATCGATGATATCCTGGTGTATTCGCGGTGCGAGGAGGATCATTACAAGCATTTACACATGGTGTTGGAGACATTGAGGAAAAGTCAGTTGTATGCAAAGTTCTCCAAGTGTGAGTTCTGGTTATCCTCGATAGCGTTCCTTGGTCATGTTGTCAGTGGAGAAGGAATAGCTGTGGATCCGGCGAAGATAGTGGCGATACGGGAGTGTCCTACTTTGACTACGGTGGCAGAGGTCCGGAGTTTTCTGGGGCTTGCTGGCTAATACAGGCGCTTCGTAGAGAACTTCTCGCGGATAGCACTACCACTTACGACGTTGACAAGAAAGGATCAGAAGTTTGGGTGGTCTCCGGAGTGCGAACAGGCTTTTGAAGAATTGAAGAGGCGGTTGACCACGGCGCCCATTTTATGTTCGCCAAGTGGAACCGAAGGGTTTGAGATCTATAGTGATGCTTCGGGCAGTGGTTTGGGCTGTGTTCTGCTACAGCATGGGAGAGTGATAGCTTATGGTTCACGACAACTGAAGGTTCACGAGAGGAATTATCCGGTCCACGACTTAGAGTTAGCGACCGTGATTTTTGCTCTAAAGCTTTGGAGGCACTATCTGTACGGTGTGAAGGTGGATATTTACACCGATCATAAGAGTTTGAAGTACCTATTGGACCAAAAGGATCTGAACATGAGGCAGAGGAGGTGGATGGAGTTCTTAGGGGACTACACCTTCAAGATACACTATGTGCCTGGGAAAGGAAATGCAGTGGCGGATGCGTTGAGTCGTAAGATTCCCGCACAAGCCAATTGGTTATCAGTACATGATGAGAGATTGGTCCAAGAGTTGGAGGCATTGGAGATATCTTGTGTCGATAAACAGTCAAGTGCCGAGGCAAAACTGTTTTGGACAGAGGTGCAGTGTGACCTAGCGGATAGAGTTCGGAGGGCTTTGGTTCAGGATAGCAGCATGAAGCAAATCTTGGATGAAGCTTTGGATGGGTCAAATTCCCAGTTTGTGGTTGAAGATGGGTTGCTAAGGAAGGACAGTCGTCTATGCGTTCCTAGTGCGGATAATATTCGGGAGGAGTTGATGTATGAGGCTCATCATACTAAGTACTCAATCCACCCGGGAAGCACTAAGATGTATAGAGACATGAAGAAATTATTCTGGTGGCCGGGTTTGAAGAAGGATGTGGCACTTTATGTGGCCAAGTGTCGTACTTGTGCATTAGTGAAGGAGGAATGCCAGAAGCCCGGAGGTTTCTTGAAATCCCTTCCTATCCCAGAATGGAAGTTCGACGATATATCTATGGATTTTGTGCACGGTTTGCCGAAGTCGCAGAAGGGAAATGACGCCATTTGGGTGGTCGTAGACAGATTGACAAAAGTGTCGCACTTTATCCCAATGAGAAAGGAGGATCCAGTGGAAAAGTTAGCCAAACTCTACGTGGATAATATTGTACGATTGCATGGTGTGCCTAGAAGTATTGTTAGTGATCGTGATGGACGCTTCACGTCAAATGACTGGAGGTTGGTGCATGGTCTGTTGGGTACTAAGCTAAAGTTCAGCACAGCATTTCACCCGCAGACAGATGGCCAAACCGAGAGAGTCAACAGGACTATGGAGGACATGCTTCGCATGTGCGTCCTAGATTTCGGGAAGCATTGGGAGGATCACCTGTATATGGTGGAGTTTGCTTACAACAACAGCTTTCAGGCAAGCATTGGAATGGCGCCTTTCGAAGCCTTGTACGGGAGGAAGTGTCGTACGCCGTTGTCTTGGTTGGAGGCAGGCGAATCAAAGTTGTATAAACGTCAAGCGGTGGAAGATGCCACTTCAATGATACGGACAATTCAGGAAAGGCTGAAGATTGCTCAGGATAGACAGTCAAAGTATTACAATGCCAAACATAGAAATGTGGAGTTCAACGTTGGCGACATGGTATATTTGAAGATCAAGCCGTTCAAGGGTGTATCGCGGGTTCGACGCTTGAAGAAGCTGAGTCCGAGATACCTTGGACCATTTGAAATCCTGGAGCGTGTTGGCGAGGCGGCGTATAGATTAAAGCTGTCGACGGAGTTGAGTGGGCTGCATGATGTATTCCACGTATCGGTGTTGCGTAAGGCAGTGCAAGAGCCTTCGCAGATCGTTGCGGACAATCAGGTACCGGTTGACTATGAGTTAACAACAAGGGTCAAGCCAGTGCGAATTGAAGATGTTGCAGTCAAACGAATCCGTAGCAAGGAGGTCCGAATGGTTAAAGTCCGTTGGGATAATTGCGGACGTGAGGAGCTTTCTTGGGAGCGAGAGCAAGCTATGTTGGAGGAATACCCCGAGTTATTCCACTCAGGTATCATTTAGCTTTTGTGTACCTTTGCTTAATTTCGGGACGAAATTCCTTAAGTGGGGGAGATTTGTAACGCCCCGAAAGTTGTGTGCGAGTCGGTCGCGAAAAAAGAGTTTTTGGTGCCTGTAGGGGTACACGGCCTAGGACACGGGCGTGTCCAAGGCCGTGTCTGGCTGGTGATTTTTTGGCCGTTTTCAACCCGAGAAGGACACGGCCAGAAACACGGCCGGATGACACGGGCGTGTCATCCGACACGGGCGTGTGCCAACCCGTGTCCCTACCCGTGTCCTGATGGGTCGTGTCCGTTGCCGTGGCGGTTATGCGTGACACGCCCACGAACACGGGCGTGTAGAGGAACCCGACACGGGCGTGTCAGGTCAGACACGGGCGTGTCTTGGCCCGTGTGCGTTTCTCAGTTCGACGATCGTGCCTGGATCGAGGCACACGGCCATGGACACGGCCGTGTGCCAAGCCGTGTGCGGCCCAGGTCTGGGGAATTTTGTGCAGATCCGAGCCGTTCATTTTCTTTAATTAGGATCCGATGGCCCAGATTAAATCCTGCTCTGTTAAGGCCGGGAATAGGGAGTTATTCCCTCATTTTCTCTCCAAAGTTCTCCCCTTCCAAAGTGAGAGAGGAGAGGAAGAAGAAGGAGGTTTCCGGCCGCCGGCGGAGCATCGGAGCACCGTTTCGAAATCGGAGAGCGGATCCGTGGAGGGAAGGTCATTGCGAAGAGTTCTAACCGCGTAGTTTTTCCATGGCGCCAAAACGGACTACAAGGGTAACGATTCTCAACTTGAGCGCTTGAAGCTCTTTCTTTCTGCATAGGGAATCCCGCTCCCGCGAGTATGCGGTGAGTGTGTGGTGTTCCTTGGGGTTGACGGGAATAGTCCCCCTTGTGTTGCATATAGAGCCCGGAATCGCAAGTACGGGCATAGGCATTGTGTGTGAAGCCTACCCGGACGTGTTTTGTCTGGATCGGTGATGTTGCATTTGATGTGGTTTTGCCGGAGAAGACTCCGTGCTTTGGGTTTTTCGGGTTTCTACGCGGTAGATTGCAGCAGGGATCCTTGGAGGTTAGCTTCAAGGCGCACCCGGAAAATTGAGCGGAAACGTGTTCTGCTAACTTGGCGGTCTGGGAACCGGCCTTGATCATAACTGGGTTATGAGATTGTTTTGGAAAATTTGGGATCCGAGAGAAGCTTGGCCCGCGCAAAGTTCCTTAAATTGGACATGCGGCGTGAGCAACGGGCAAGTGGAATTGGACCTAGGCTATGTGGTTCGGTGCGAGAGACCCGAAGACGGGGACTGGCCGTTGGCATAGTCGGAGCCTTAGACGGTGGTCAGAAAGGCTAAATGCTCACATGTTGTTGCCATCCTGGGGGTGGTGGTGAATGCACTGATGGGTCAGGGTTCACCATAAATGTGCCCTGAGTGCACGGGGTGTTTGGCCGTGCGAGCCTACACCTGTGGCGAATTATTCTTACGCTATATATATATTGTTGGGCTAATGTTATGCAGGGAAAGAGCACCGCCGTCCCGAGTAAGGGGCGGGGTCGTTATAATTTGGTCGGCTTTTAGCTGACCGTTGCTTTATTTGCCACCGTGCGGTGGTATGTGCTTGCAGGTGCTGCGGAGCCGAGCGCTAAATAGCGGGCTGGAGCCCATGTTGCTGTGCTGGCCCTAGAAGGCCGTAGAATAGTTATATATATATATATTCCATGTGTGGCCGGCCTGCGAGCCGATGTATGTAAATCACTCTTTATTAAGTGAACATTTGTAAGGCCTTAAGACCATGTACCTGTTTCTGTGTATTTGGGGTTTCATTCCTGTTGTCGTAGCTGTGGACATTCATATTGATGGAATTAATTTTGGGTTCTTTCAACTTTAAAATCTTCCGCTAGAATGCTCTGTGATTAGGACGAGTAGTCTTAATTGGTTGGTTTGATTATTCATTTAGTATCCCTTCCGACTGTCTGTGGTATATGGCGTCGGGTTCCAGCTGGACCTTCTGTTATATGCCATGCGACAGATGGGGGTGTTACATGTGTTGAGACAAACACCAGAATTTCTTCTAAGTTAATTGTGTCAAGACAAGAAGTGACTGTGTCGACACACAAGACTTGTGTCGACACATTCTTACAGAAGCTATGTCGAGAAGTAGTGTCGATACCATGAGAGCTGTGTCGAAACCACCAAGGATTGTGTCGACACCTAGTCTACTTGTGTCGACACATGTGAAGTTCAGACTCGGCATTTTGCTGACAGAGACAAAGTTTCAATAAGTGACTGGAAGACTTGACAGCTGTCATAACCAACAAGTCTACTACAACTGTCAGATCTGTCAGAAGTTGGTTAGCAACCGGATCAGCCGGTAACCTTGGATGAAGTCTATATAAAGACAGATTCTATCAACTGAAGACAACGAAGTACACGAAACACAATTACAACAGTAGATCCAACATACACAAGAAAATCTAGTCAGAGATTTCAAGTGGATCTAAGTGAAGAATTTCAACATATCTTCAGAAGAATTTGTAGAGAGAGCTCCAACAATTCAAGTGAAGAAAGAGACTATCATCAACTAGTCTCTTAAGAGTAGATCCTGAACAAATCTGCAAAGAAAAATTCAGATTAATTTCTAGATTTTAAGAAGGAAGCTGATTGAAGATCATCTTCAAGAAATTCAACCTTACTGTGTTCTTATTCAAGAAGCTTTGAAGAAAGCCAAAGACAGGTTGATTTCTGTGTAATCAGATTCTTCAAGAACTGATCAAGAAATCTTTCTACCCATTCTCTCTCAACTTGGGTGAATGATAAAACTTATTTTTTTATCATTTTTCTATAAGATCATTATTGATCTGAGTTGTAAGCCTATTTTATAAAGGCTGTGGTAGGGCTGAGTGCCTGAGGTAGGAGATTTACATCTCTGAGTTGTAGGCTTTGGGAAGGCTGAGGTAGGGCTGTGTGCCTGAGGTAGGAGATTTAATAGTCTGAGTTGTATGCCTGGGTGAAGGCTGAGGTAGGGCTTAATTGCCTGAGTTGTAGGAGTGTGGACTCACTCTGAGTTGTAGGAACCTTGACTGGGTTCTGAGCTGTAAGATCTGTAGATCTGAGAAGGAAGGAAGAAGTTAGGCCGAATCTAGCACACTGCTAGATAGGCGAAGGGGGAAAGTGGATGTACCCATCTTTTGGGGAACCACTATAAAACTGTGTGCCATCTGTGATTGTGTGTGATATTGTGATTTTTGTGATGTGGTAGCATTAGAACTGTTTGATTCTATTTGATTAACTGAATTAATATTCTTCCTTAGAGTAAAAAGGAATTGAACCTATTCACCCCCCCTGATGTAGGCTACGGTGTTTGACGCTATAACGACAAAGGGAGTAACACGTACGCCTCTCTATTTCCGTTATTACGCTCACACAATAACTAAACGCAGCACACCCACGAACAACGTTATCAACTATCGCTAACGTATGGTAGCCTTGCCGATTAAAGATCGAACAAACGACTAGAGGCCGATGTCCTCTCAAGCTAAAAAGACCAATCTTGGGCCCGACCGAGCGATGGTTGTACCAAAAGGGATCTACCGAAAGGTTCGGTTCGGAAATGGTAGATCTCTCCCAACAAAACGAAAGCGAGGCTCGCCAAACCTCTCGGAAAATTAAACAACTAGGAAGAACAACACATGCGATCGGAAAGATAAACCACGAATGAAGAACAATTCCAAAGTAACACAAAGGTATTCCACCAAATAAAAATCTAAAGGGATAAGACACACAAGAGGTAGAAGATTTCGTTACCCAATCGGAATAGATGATTCCAGTTCACTTTCAGGGATCGTTCTTCCACAGTTCCGCCGGAGCCGCGCCGGATGGAGAGAAATTTGTCTGCTTTCGTCGCTTCACACCGGAGTGAAATCTCACAAGGAAGGAGTCATGCTCGTGGCCGAAATCTTCACCACTATTAAGGGGGGTCGGCTTTTGGTAGGGGATGATATGAGGTCGGGTTTTGACTTGGGGAAGGGGTGGCTCGGGTTGTAGGAGAAGGAAGAAAGCGAGAGGCTGAGCAAGGGGAGAGGGAGAAGGAGAGGTGGTCGAGACTAGCACAAGAAGAAAAGGGGAGGAGGGTGGCCGGCGGCTAAGGAGAAGGAGGAGGAGGAAGTGAATTTTCCAAGAGGGGAAGAGTGAGGAGGGGGGGGGGGAATTTAAATTTTGAATTCAAGTTTCAATTTTTCATTCTCTAAGTAAAATGAAACAAGGTTAGCCTTATATAGGCTTTACATCATGCATTGGATATTTGCAGCCCACCTAATTAAAAAAAAACAATACTCAAATGTTTAAACATTACATGATAAAAATAAATGCAAATAGAAACAACTAAATATTATTTGGTGGTCTTCATCTTCATCACGTAGCTCCATATCATGTAGCTCCACAAGGTCACCGTCTCCATCATGTTGGGGTCGCCGTCGTCATCTTCAATATGTAGGAAATTGTCATCTTCAACTTTAACACATTGGGGGTTGTCGCCATCGCCGTCTTCAATTTTAACACGTTGGAGGTTGTCGCCATTGCCGTCTTCAATTTTAACACGTTGGGGGTTGCCGCCATCACCGTCTTCAATTTTAACACGTTGGGGGTTTCCGCCATCGGCGTCTTCAATTTTAACACGTTGGGGGTTGCCGCCATCGCCATCTTCAATTTTAACACATTGGGGGTTGCCGCCATCAATCCTCCCCCGCTCAAAATAACTCATCACCGATGAGTTGGCATGGCGGTGCTGGCGCCGAAGAACATCATCCAAAAGAACCATCGCCGAGTCCGAAATCCAAGGGTCACCAGAGACCGGGCAAGCACACCATCGTATCACATAACGCTGAATACCACCGCTTGGAGAGGAGAGCAAAACACCAAATATGAACCTGTCTAGCAAAAAGATTGTCTTGGGGAAACTGGGAAAAGCATTAGGCAAATAAAGAGGAAAAATTTCTTCATCAACATTCAACGTACCTCCGTTGGAGACCAATGGAGAGAACGATCCAAGAACAAGCTCACCCCCCAACCCAAACGAAAATATAGTGGCACCAAACGTAGAGTTAGATATTTCAAAAGGTGTGTTGCAGGATGGAGACCAGGCGGTCTGTTGTTGTTCGGAGACCGGGCGGTCTGGCGGATTCTCCTAGCCGGTCTGTGTGCCGGGCTATTGTAGTTTGGTGTCCCAGCGGTCAGGCGGCTTGTCTCAGACGACTTGGAGACCGGGCGGTCTAGCGGTCTCCTATGGTGACTTGTTCTCTGGGTTACTTGTTCTCTCATCCTGGTTGTGCTCGGGCAGATAGCCGGTTTGTTTAACCGCACGGCTTGTCCGGTTTGTCTTTTTGTAAAGCCGCATATACTTTTTAATTTTTTATCACATATTGCTTATTTGTAATCTCTCTCATCTCCTCCATTCTATAAAAGGGAGGCTATACCATTGTAATTGATACCTTTTTTAGATAATAAAGTTTTTGTTAAACCACTTCCGGCTTGTTTTTGTTCCACTTCCGGTTTGTTTTTGTTCGTTTCGAACATGGTATCAGAGGAAACGATCTTTTCCTCCTGATTCATCCTCTTCCTCTGTTCGCGCGGGCTACATTCTAGTCGCTCGACTTCTTTCCCTCAGCTTGGTTCTACGGCTTGGCCGTCGCTTTTCCTACTCTGATCGTTGCCCTATTCGCGCGGCTTGTTTCTACTTTCCGCGACCTGTCTTTGCGGCTTGCCTTCCTCTTCTGACCGCTGCCCTGTTCGCGTGGCTTGTTTCTCCTTGCCTCTCTTCTCTAGATGATCCTCTTTGTTGTCGCAACCTGTCATTAAGTCGCCGCGACCTGTTTTTCCTTCTAGCCGCTCCTGCTTACTCGTCGTTGCGGCCTCTCTTTTGTCATCCGACTTGTTTTCTCCTGCCTGCAGCCTTCCTATCCGCGCGGCCTGACTCTGTTTGCCTGGCTTGCGACTTGTTGTTATCGTCGCTGCTTCCTGTTCTCTCGTCGTCTCTCTTCAATGGATTCCACCTCCAAGCTATCCGCCTTGGTGGTCACCTCTTCTGGTAGTGCCCACGCTATTACTCGTGGACGCTGGTTGATCGACTCTGGTGCTACAAACCATATGACAGGCAATCCTCAGTTTTTCTCTTATCTCGAAACACATGATCGGTTGCCCCCGGTCATAGTTGTTGATGGCTCTCCCTCCCCGGTCAATGGGGCGGGCATGGTTCAAGTCACTCCTCCTCTTTGCCTGGCAGATACCCTCTATGTGCCCAAGTTTCCTTGCAATTTATTATCGGTTACTTCTTTATGCAAGCAACTACAGTGCTCAGTCACATTCACTCCTACTTCTTGTTCTTTTCAGGATCCGGACTCCCAACGGACGATTGCTACTGGGACTGAGAGCGGCAGCCTCTACTTCCTCGACAACGTCTCTGCTCTATCCACCTTCTCCTCCTCCTCTATGGATCTTCTCCAATGGCATCTTCGCCTTGGTCATGCTCCTCCCCGGCTTCTTCGCCAACTTCTGCCCCACCTCCCTCCGCATCATCCTCCTCTTAATTGTGACGTCTGTCGACTTGGCAAGCATCACCGCTCCTCCTTTCCTCCAAAGAAAGATCGTGGTTCTACCCGTCCGTTTGATCTTGTTCACTCCGACATCTGGGGTCCTGCTCCTACCTTTACCATTGGTCGGGGTAGTTCCTATTTTGTTACTTTCATTGATGACTTTTCTCGTTGTACTTGGGTATATCTCTTACGCGACCGCTCTGAACTTTTTGATGTATGGACATCCTTTTATCATTCCATTCAGACTCAGTTTGATGTCTCCATTAAAATCTTACGCTCGGATAATGTAAAAGAATATCTCAGTCAAGCTTTTTCCTCTTTCTGTACGCAACATGGGATTATTCATCAAACCAGTTGCATTTACACATCCCAACAAAATGGAGTAGCGGAACGCAAAAACCGTCACCTCCTTGATGTCGCTCGCACTCTGCTCATGCAAATGCATGTCCCTCGCTCCTACTAGGGCTATGCTGTTCTCATGGCTTGCTATCTCATCAATCGCATTCCCTCCAACATTCTTCGTGGTCAAACTCCTTTATCCATTCTCTATCCGGGCAAAGAAACCTTTCCTCTTCCTCTACGTATCTTTGGCTGCACAGCCTTTGTGGATGCTCCCTCTGCCACCCACGACAAACTCTCCCCGCGGTCCACTAAATGTGTCTTTTTGGGGTACTCTCCCACTCAGAAAGGCTGTTGTTGCTTTGACCCCGTTAAACGCAAGCAATTTGTCTCTGCGGATGTCACCTTCTTTGAAAATGCTCCTTACTTCTCTTCCTCTTCCTCCTCTACTCCTGTTGATCCTACCTCTCCCCCATTCTCTCTGCTCCTCCTACTGTTCCGCCACCACCATCTCCACCATCTCCCCTCTCTCCACCCTCTACCGCCTCTTCTCCACCATCTCCCTCCTCTTCGCCGCTGTCGCACTCTCCTCCCGGGCCAGCTCTCTCCGCCACGGATGCTCCGGTTGCTGAGGAACCTGTCAACCTGGATCTACCCATAGCTCTTCGCAAAGGGGTGCGGACGTGTACCCAGCACCCGCTGGCTGCTGTTGTTTCATATGATCATCTGACTCCTTCTCGCAGGGCATTTGCATTGGCTATCTCTGAGACCGCCACTCCCCGCACCTACCAGGAAGCTCTCATTATTCCTCATTGGAAGATTGCTATGGATGAGGAAATTGCAACCCTCACTGAACGGGGGACCTGGACCATGGTTCCCCCACCTTTGGGCACGGATGTTGTTGGCTGTCGTTGGGTATTTGTTGTGAAATTTTGTCCCGATGGTAGCGTGGATCGCTATAAGGCCCTCCTGGTGGCCAAAGGTTTCACTCAGACATATGGTGTTGATTACTTCGATACTTTCTCTCCTGTGGCTCGTCTCAGCACCATTCGGGTCCTTCTCTCTGTCGCTGTCAACAGGGATTGGCCCATTTCGCAGCTGGATGTTAAAAATGCTTTCCTCTACGGTGATCTGCAGGAAGATGTTTACATGGAGCAACCTCCTAGGTATGTTGCTCAGGGGGAGACATGAGTATGCCGACTAAAGAAGGCTATCTATGGCCTCAAGCAGAGGCCTCGTGCCTGGTTTGACAAGTTCAGTGGCATTGTTGTGGCCATTGGTTTTGCGAGAAGCTCCGCAGATCACTCCTTGTTTGTTCGGAAAACCGCCTATAGTCTGGTTGTTCTTGCGGTTTATGTTGATGACATTCTTCTTACTGGCGATGATCAGGATGGGGTATTGCTGACAAAGAAACACCTTCGTCAACACCTGGTCACAAAGGATATGGGATCCCCGAAATACTTTCTGGGAATTGAAATCTCTAGGAAGCCCAACTCCATGGTCCTTTCCCAACGGAAGTATGCTCTTGATCTTTTAAAGGAGGCAGGATTGACTGGTGCTAAACCTGCCCGTTGTCCTATGGCTGCTGGAGAAGACAAAACTTGGACAGATGACTCGCCTCTTCTATCCGATCTTACGAGGTACCGGCGTCTGGTGGGCAAGCTCATTTATCTCACGGTAACCAGGCCCGACATCGCTTATGCGGTTGGCAAGGTGAGCTAGTTCATGCAAGCTCCTAGGGAGTGCCATCTACAATCTGCCCTAAGGATATTAGAGTATATTAAAGCAGCACCAGGGAAAGGACTCCTCTTTCAAAAGAATGGTCACCTAAGGGTTGAAGCATACTCTGATTCAAGTTATGCTAATGATAAAGGGGACCGCAAATTGATATCAGGTTTCTGCACGTTTGTTGGAGGCAATCTTGTGAGTTGGAAGAGCAAGAAACAGTCTGTGGTCTCTAGGTCTAGTGCAGAGGCGCAATATCGCAGTATGGAGTCGACTACATGTGAGTGGAAATGGTTGCGGGCTCTCATGCTTGACTTAGGAGAGGTTTACAACTATCCTCTTCCTATGTTCTGTGACAACAAGGCCGCGATATACATTTCCAAAAATCCGGTCTTCCATGAGAGAAAAAAACACATAGAAGTCGACTTTCATTTTATTCGGGAAGAGATATTGAAGAAGCAGATTTGCACTCTGTTTGTTACTTCCGACAACGAGTTGGCAGACGTCTTCACCAAGCCAGTGTCCGCTTCCTTTTTCCACATCTGTGTCAAGCTGGGCATGATTGATATCTATGCTTCAGCTTGAGGGGGAGTGTTGCAGGATGGAGACCGGGCGGTCTGTTGCTGTTCAGAGACCGGGCGGTCTGGCGGTTTCTCCTAGCCGGCCTGTGTGCTGGGCTGTTGCAGTTTGGTGTCCCAGCGGTCAGGCGGCTTGTCTCAGATGACTTGGAGACCGGGCGGTCTAGCGGTCTCCTGTGGCGACTTGTTCTCTGGGTTACTTGTTCTCTCATCCTGGTTGTGCTCGGGCAGTTAGCCGGTTTTTCTAACCGCACGGCTTGTCCGGTTTGTCTTTTTGTAAAGCCGCATATACTTGTAAATTTTTAGTCTCACATTGCTTATTTGTAATCTCTCTCATCTCCTCCATTCTATAAAAGGGAGGCTATACCATTGTAATTGATACCTTTTTCAGATAATAAAGTTTCTGTTAAACCACTTCTGGCTTGTTTTTGTTCCACTTCCGGGTTGTTTTTGTTCGTTTCGAACAAGGTGGAAAAACACAACGCGTGAAATTGGAAACATTTAAACTAGGGGAATTACCCCATTCAGTGGTTAACTTCAACAGATATGTTGTTTCTCCTAATTGATTAAAAATCCGAAAAGTTCTAACTCGCCGACTCGCCAACGTTTCTATAGTGCCCGTGGGCATCTGTTAAGGGACGAGTCGCACCAAGAGGAATCCGAAAACCTTATAGGGAGATGCCCTCTTATGTAAGTTAGCGATATATTGATAAGAAGACATGTGTGTGACTAGCTCTTCCTTACTGTGCTTATGTAAAATGAAAGCGTGAGAGGCAAATACTATTGCAGGCAGACTTGACATGTAAAATAGCGGTAACGGAACTACTTGAGATGGAAAAAAGGAAACTAAATATGGTGGCGCCAACGGAAATGAATAGGGTGGCACTAGCGGAACTACATATGGTGGCACCAACCGAACAAGATCCGGTGGTACCAATAGAATGCGATCCGGTGGCACAAAAGATGACCACATCATTAACGTACTCTCAGAGATTTGGTTAGTTTTAGAAAGTCGAGTGGATACCAAATTAATGAGACATTCATCATGACCAAACACGAAATCTATTATCACACTACGAGACATGTCCCAAGGAGGGTCCATCATGGATGGTAAAATAACATGACTCAAATCAGGCAAAATAAATTCATGTCCGAAAGGATCCGCTGGTCGGGTCAACATATCAGGAGGGAGAGTCGGTAAAGCTAAGATCGGGAGAGAGTTAAGATCGCATTTAAATTCACGCAACGGAGTTAGCATCAGGGGACGCTCATCCGGGTCTACTTCTATGTCGTCTTCCAAAAATATAACTCTCTCGCTAGGACATTCTTCCAACTCATAAATCACGACATCAGTAGCAGTACAGATCTCAGGAATGGGAGCATCGATAGATTCCGGAGGAGGGGCTAAGTCATGCCCAATGTCAAAATACGGATTTATCGTCCAAGTAAAATCCTCCGGGTGCAAGCCATCAAAATCAAACGGAAAATCAAACAGAAGATTTTCCCTCACAGAAAACTCAACTGGCTCGTCATCACCTAACTCACGATCAGAGAAACATTCGCCACAGGGTGACTCTATCACCTCACTAGAAACTTCACTCAAATCAGACTCCGTAATGGTTTCAGAAACATCGACGAAGGGAAGTGGAGATGGTTCCTCGGGGGATAAATCCTCATCCAGGTCACTAGGGTAACCAATCTCTTCAACCTCAATACAATCGTCAGTAATATCAGCCTCGCCCTCAGTGATGGGCACAGTCCTAGGCACGACCTTAGACTCATCAGGGGAGTCTACAACTAAATCAGGCAACTCAGGGGGAGACTCAAAATGGTCTACGGGCGTAATCAGGGTAGGACGCACAATAGAGCCAAGACCAGATTCTCCACTAGACTCACATATAGTAATCGTCTGACAAGAGGGAACTTTACTCCTAGGAATCCGGTGCTTCTCAATTTCTAATGTCGTGGTAAAAGTGGAGTCTAGATCTGTGTGCCAATAACGCAGTAATTTACCCTGGATGTAGGGGTTTAATCCCCTACGAAACCTGGAAAGGGTGACCTCAGGCGATTCCTGCACACCGCTCCTAACCGTCAAATCCTTAAAGAGTTGCATATAATCTGAGACCGACTTATTCCCTTGTTTAAGGGTAGCCAAATCATCAGTTATTTGCCGTTTGGCCTGGGCGTTTGGTTTATCTTCATTCCTAATGGAACCTAATGATTTTCCTTGGGAAACATTGACGCCGTAGGCCATATAGTGAGAACCGGAGAGAAAACTCGATCCGGAATTTGTGCACATACAATGAGAAACGCTTCTAGCCCAATTAAAATAGGTTTGTCAGAATTGTTCCCGCTTAACCACTAGGGTAATATTAAAATAAAATAGATTCTCTTGCAGAATAAAATATGAAGATTATTAATTTTTTTTTTTTGATTTTTTTGCTGAAAAATAAGAAATTCAAGCCGCTATTGGTAGACCAGAAAAATTTTTTTTGTTGTTAAATTTTGAAATAAACGAACTAGAAGCGTACGTGCCGACGTGCAAATAAAAAGGGGAGGGTGTCAATTAAGAAATTAACGTGAACCTCCCTCTGATACCAAATTGATGTAGGCTACGGTGTTTGACGCTATAACGGTAAAGGGAGTAACACGTACGCCTCTCTATTTCTGCTATTACGCTCACACAATAACTAAACGAAGCACACCCACGAACAACGTTATCAACTATCGCTAACATATGGTAGCCACGCCGATTAAAGATCGAACAAACGACTAGAGGTCGATGTCCTCTCAAGCTAAAAGGACCAATCTTGGGCCCGACCGAGCGATGGTTGTACCAAAAGGGATCTACCGAAAGGTTCGGTTCGGAAATGGTAGATCTCTCCCAACAAAACGAAAGCGAGGCTCGCCAAACCTCTCGGAAAATTAAACAACTAGGAAGAACAACACATGTGATCGGAAAGATAAATCACGAATGAAAAACGATTCCAAAGTAACACAAAGGTATTCCACCAAATAAAAATCTAAAGGGATAAGACACACAAGAGGTAGAAGATCTCGTTAGCCAACCGGAATAGATGATTCTGGTTCACTTTCAAGGATCGTTCTTCCACGGTTCCGCCGGAGCCGCGACGGATGGAGAGAAATTTGTCCGCTTTCGTCGCTTCACGCCGGAGTGAAATCTCACAAGGAAGGAGTCATGCTCGTGCCCGGAATCTTCACCACTATTAAGGGGGGGGGTCGGCTTTTGGTAGGGGATGAGGTGAGGTCGGGTTTTGACTTGGGGAAGGGGTGGCTCGGGTTGTAGGAGAAGGAAGAAAGCGAGAGGCCGAGCAAGGGGAGAGGGAGAAGGAGAGGTGGTCGAGACTAGCACAAGAAGAAAAGGGGAGGAGGGTGGCCGGCGTCCAAGGAGAAGGAGGAGGAGGAAGTGAATTTTCCAAGAGGGGAAGAGTGAGGAGGGGGGATTTAAATTTTGAATTCAAGTTTCAATTTTTCATTCTCTAAGTAAAATGAAACAAGGTTAGCCTTATATAGGCTATACATCATGCATTGGCTATTTGCAGCCCATCTAATTAAAAATAAAACAATACTCAAATGTTTAAACATTACATGATAAAAATAAATGCAAATAGAAACAACTAAATATTATTTAGTAGTCTTCATCTTCATCACGTAGCTCCATATCATGTATCTTCACAAGGTCACCGTCTCCATCATGTTGGGGTCGCCGTCGTCATCTTTAATATGTAGGAAATCGTCATCTTCAACTTTAACACGTTGGGGGTTGCCGCCATCGTCGTCTTCAATTCTAACATGTTGGATGTTGTCGCCATCGCCGTCTTCAATTTTAACATGTTGGGGGTTGCCGCCATCACCGTCTTCAATTTTAACACGTTGGGGGTTGTCGTCATCGCCGTCTTAAATTTAAACACGTTGGGGGTTGCCGCCATCGTCGTCTTCAATTTTAACACGTTGGGGGTTGCCGCCATCACCCCCTCTAGGTGTTTAGGTTATCTTGAAACCAATTCTTTCAAGTGGTATCAGAGGGAGGTTACTCAAAGATAGACTTAATATTCTGAGTAAGATCTGTGAGGCAGAATAAATTAGGACAGATGAGTTCAGGAAAAAATCATAAGAAACTTGATTCCATGAAGTTGCCCATATGCAGGAAAGAATTCTTTGAAATATGGAAAGAAAGAGTCAGATTGTTTATGGAAGCATCTGATCTAAGAATATATATAACTGTTAAGGAAGGGCCTTATATTCCAATGAAAGTCTCAGTTCTTGATGCCAATCAGAGGACACCAAAAGACTTTTCAGAAATGTCTAAGGATGAGATTATCTTGGCTACTATGGACAAGAGAGATCCGAATATTATAGTGAGTGTCATAGATGACTCAACATTTCAAAATCTGATTCACTGTAAAACCTCCAAGGAGATGTGGGACACATTGATAGTCTACATGGAGGGATCAGAAGAAGTTAGGCAAGATAGAAAGTCAATGCTTAATCAGGAATATGAGAACTTCAGACAAAGCAAATCAGACAGCATCACTGAATGTTACAAGAAGTTCTTCAGAATTGTGAATGAACTAATGTCATATGGAAGGGTCTTTAGTACATATGAGTTGAATGATAAATTCCTTAGATCTTTGTCTAAGAATTGGGACACAAAGATCTGTGCCATCAGGGAAGTGGCCAGATTGGCAGAAATCTCTCTTGCAACACTATTTGGCAAATTGCTTTCTTATAAAATGCAACTCATAGCCAGAAAGGAGAAAGAGAAAAGTACTAAAGTTGACCATAGAGAAAAGTCAGTGGTCTTCAAGGAAGAAGCGACAAGAAAGGATAGGAGGATGTCTCCATATCCTCCTAAGAAAGCTGCAGAAGTGATCTCTAAAAGATCTAATAGTCACACCTCAGACAACAATCATTCTGATGAGGACTTTGCTGTCTTCACAAGGCAGTTTCAGAGATTTTGAAAGTGCAGGTTAGATCTGAAATACTCTAGAGTGGGGCGTGAATAGAGTATTGTACTCACTAAAAACTTTTTACAACTTTTGTTGTAATCCTAAGGTGAACAGTTTAGCAAATAAAGAAATACACATAGGAACCTAAACAATCACAGAGCACAGCCTAGTAAATCACAGAGCACAGCCAAAACAAAAGTAAAAGGGCAACCAGATGACACAAGAAATTCATAGTGGTTCCCCAACCTGGGTACATCCACTCTTCTACCACCCTGGTAGGAATCCACTCAGGTTTTTGATCAGGTGCCTGACACCAATGAGCTTTTGTTCAGGTGCTCAAAAACCAAAATCTCAAGTCTTTTGGTAGGAGACTTGCAACCAGGAATAATTTTGAAGGGAATTAAAACCCTGTACAGAGGATGGAAAAAGGGTGAAGGTGTCTTCTCTTTCTCAATAACAACTGAGAAGACTGTGGATTGATGTTAGCAGATTTGCTCCCCCTGAGATCTTGAATGGATCAGGAAAGCTGGAGCACTGCTTCAGGGTGATAGGTCTTCAAAGACTTGATTGCCTGGGCCAGAGATTGTTCAGGAACTTCTTTGGCAGATAGAGTTTTGTTGTCCTTCTGAAGTTGTCCTGTAGGATTGAAGGAAGAAGACTCTTGATAGTGATTGAATGTTCTTCTTCTTCTTGATGAAATTATTCTCTGGCCTGGGCAGATTGCAGTAAAGAACTTTTTGATTGTTGTAAGATTGTTCTTCTGTGCAATGTCTGTCTGTGTGTCTGGTATCTGTTTTACTGCTTGATCCTTTCTTTTTTTTGACTCTTTACTGATTGAAGAACATTCGAAATTTGAATGTTGAGCAGTAAATGCAATCAGCCTGGGAAGGAAGCGGCAATCAATGATTTCCTTAACTGTCCCATGGAAAAATGGCATGTAATACTCCATAGTCAATGCGCGTTCTAACGATAACATTCCGAGAAGATTGAGCATTGATTACTTCAGAATCATCGCCAAGAAAAGGGACGGGAAACTGGAGAAGACCTAGTCTGGAATCGTCGAACGAAGAACATCAATCGTCGAGCTGAGTTTGAGTTCGTCGAGCTGAGCTTGAGTTCGTCGAGCTGAGCTTGAGAGAGTTCATCGAGCTGAGCTTGAGTTCATCGAGCTGAGCTTGATGAGTTTGGCGACCAGACAATAGCAAACAGTCTTCAAGGGAAACTTGTCAATTCTGCTTTAATCTTCGTCGAACTGACAATCTTCATTCGTCGAGCTGAGTACCAAATTCATCGAGCTGAGAATGATTGTGGACTTAGACTCTGAGAAGTCTCTGACTGAGAGAAATTTAAATCGTAGTCCAGAAATCGTCGAGTAGAGTACTGAATTCGTCGACCTGAGAAGTTGACTTCGTCGACCTCAGAAGTTGTCAACTTGAGGTCCAAGTTCGTCGAGCTCAGATTCTTGTTCGTCGACCAAAGTCTGAAGTTGGACTTAAAACAATCTGGAGTTATCCTGACTCTAGCTTGTTGAAGTATCTCAGTCTTCGTCGAACAGAGAACAAAGATCGTCGAGCTCAGAACACCTTTCGTCGACCTGAGTTCGACGAACGTCGAACTCATTTTGCTTAGTCTGGAAAACTTCTAAGTCTGGAGTCTCTGATGGTCTTGTGATAGCTGATCCAACTAAAGTTGACTCTAAGGACTTGGCCTAGACTCTAGGACACAAATTGACCCTGGCTATACATGATGGGTCACATCCTAAGCTAGTGAACCTAGCCCAAATCAACTGGAGATCCAACAATCTCCCCCTATTTGGGTGAGGTCACTGAGAGACTCAGAACATAAACAAAGCAAGAAAAAGGAATATATCTGGCAGAGAATTACTAACACATGCAGCAGATATATATATACATAAGCTTTGTTTAAACAAGTAGCATAGTTTGAAAACAAATGCAGACAGAATTTGAAACAAAATAAAGATTACTTCTTCTTTTTCTTCAAAGACTTGTCTTCAATTGTCTTCTCTCCTGGCTTTTTGAAGATAATTTCTCTGTTTGGATCTAGAGCATGTGCTGCAGTCATAGTCATGTCAGCTGCCCCAATAATCTTCAGTGATGTAGCTCTGGGTACAACTGCTTCAGGATGGAGCTTTATATAATCATCAACATTGAAAAGCTTGTTGCCTTTGTCAAATCTCTTAAGTTCTTCCTTCATGTACTGTGACATAGTTGTAAAGCCTGAAATGATTTACCTTCAACTTTGGCTTTATTAATCAATGACAGACCAATAAGCTCCTGGAACCTAGCCATTCTTGCAGTGTTGGCTGTTTCAGGGTCTTCAAATGGAATAGGAGGAGAGTATGGCCTTTTAGGACTGTCAGCTTTCTGCTCTTCAGATATATGTTGTTGTTGCTGCTGTTGTTGTTGATGATGTTGATTTCCTGAGGATGGTTGACTCTACTGGCTGCTTCCAGAGGATCTCCCTGAATGTCTCTGATAGGTTTGCATGGGGGCAGATATCTGAGAGCTAGAGCCAGTGGCACCAGCTGCTGGAGGAGGAGGAGGAGGTGGATTCTTTCTATATCTATGGACTGGAGGAGGATAATATCTCCTACTTCTTTTCCTTTCCTTCTGCTGATTCTTTGATAACCACACCCATGTAGGCATTCCCTTATAAGGAGCAACATTGTGCAAAATATAGTAGGGAGTGTCAGTAGTTGGATTAGGCTTGGGAGCTGGAGGAGGAGGAGCCTACCTTTTCTTGGACAATAATTTCTTCTTTTTCTTTGAGGCTTCTTCATCTGAATCATCATCATCATCATCTTCATCATCTTTAGTATCAGAACCCTGAGGGTTATCATATAAAGCATCCAATGCTTTCAGTGTTTTAGCATTAATGACAGCTTTTTATGTAACATGGGCAGAAGTTGAAGGTTTAACAACTGGAGTTTCAGCAATAGATGAGGAGGAGACTGTACAGGAATCAGGAATAATGGGGACAGAGCTTTCAGCTGCTGCCTTATTTTCCTCTTCAATATCAGCCAGGATTAGCTCATCCAAATCAGGCATAGGAGATTCATACATAACAAAACTTGTGGCTGAGAAGGCTTCTGGAATAACTTCTGGACTAGCTGTAGAGAATGAAGTTAAAGCTGGGATAGCAAAACTGTCACAGAGTTGCTTAATAACTGTTGGACTAGCTGGAGATGTATAGGGAATAATAGCCAACTATGGCTTAGTAAAGTCTGCTGGAAGAGACTGCATATGTACAGTATCAAAATGTTGCAGTAATTCTTGTAGATTAACTGTGGGATTGAGAATAAAATCACCAACAGTTTCAGCAGTATCCATGTCAGCAATATCCATATCAGTATTAATAAAATTAATCAAATCAATTAACTATATATCTGTATAATCTGGAAGAACTTCTGAAGCTATATTTGCTGGGGAAGCTGTATCTGAAGCTTGTGCTGCTGCTTCATCATCAGGCATCTCCCCCTACCAGGGTTCAGTGGGGACTGAGGCCAGGCGCTGGACTGAGGAGGGGGCAGCAGGAAGGGCAGAAATTTGAGCAGATAAAGAGTTAATAGAATTCAGAAGAGGTGTAATGGCCTCTATGATAAGGGTTTTGATGAGGGGAGTGATGATGGTTAGGATAGAGGAAATGGTAGAGGGATCAAATGAAGAGGTGGAGGAGGATGGAACTAATAATGGAATGGATGGTGGAATAGCATGTATGTGAGGAGTGGATGGTGATGAAGAGGGAATGGTGGCATCTGGCATGGCAATGTCTGAGGGTAGGGTGTAAGATGGAATGGAGGACAAATGAGGGGGAAGTGGAGACTGGGGAGGTGTAAGGATATGTATGTCATGAGGTGAAGCTGGAGGTGTTGGTTGTTGATTAGCTTGTAGAGGGGAAGATGGAATGTTGGTGATGTCCAGTGGTGGAGATGGAGGAGGAGTAGGCACATGAGGAGGCTGATTTGCTGGAAGGTGTGCTGGAAGAGATGGTGGAGGGGGATGGATCTCCTCAGCAGGTGCGGGAGTGGCTTTAACAGCCCTGGTGCCTTCTAAAGCAGGGATGGAAGAGGAGGAAGCCTTGGACGGCTTGGAGATCGTCCTCTCCCATCTTCCAAATAGAGCGCAGGTGAGGCGCTTGCTGGCATTAATGAAGATGGTCGGGGAGACCATGAATTCACCAGCCTTTTCCTTGAGGAAGATCCCCAGGATTCTTCCAAAGCAAACCTCTTTCTTGTTGTTCTTCTTCTTGATCAACTCAAAGAAAATCTATCTCCAATCCACGGGACGCTTATTCACCACCGTGCACATGATAAGAAATTGATGTCTTGTTATGTAGTCATGTGCGGTGTGCTTGCCCATCAATACTTTTCCCACGATATCCGCCAAGAACTGGTAAGCGGCAGACAGTTGTTTCTTTAACAATTTGTTAGGGTTACTCCCTGTAAACCCCATCAACTTCAGCATCGAACTATATTCTTCAGAATCCATATCCATATCATCTTCTCCATTTACCAAACCAAAAATCTCAGAGAGAATGGCGGGAGAGAAAGAAACGGCAGTACTCCCGATATTTCCTGTCAAGATATTTTCCTCAGAAACTGACGAAGTGTATACCCATTCTCGAATCTCAGTTGCATGCAGTTTAATTCTTCTAGTCATAAAATCTTTGAGACTGAGTTCTTCCAAAAGTTTCAGAATGTAGAGAAATATTGGGTCAGAGTGCTGGAACGAATCAAAATCCATGTCGAAACCGGTGTCAAATTTCATGGCAGCCAAGGTGCTCGCTGGAATCACCATTGATGACCTGCAAGAGAGACAGAGAAAACGGCGATCAAGAGCAAGAGAACTAAAAGCGCGGGACGGAGGTCGAAGAAAACCTAGATATAATGTTTTCCAGAATATGAATCGACAATCTCCGTTCCATGAAAACGAAAAATTCTTCGAACTGAGATCGACGAAATAAATTATAGATAGATAATTCGTCGATCTCATCCAGAAGAATCGAAAACAGTTCGTCGAACTCCGTTCGACGAAATATCTTCTGAAGCAAAGTTCGTCGATCTCCGGTCGACGAAAATTGTTTCCACACAAAGAGTTCGTCGATCTCCGTTCGACGAGCATCTCTCAAACTTTCCCTAATTTGTCGAACTCCGTTCGACGAACTCTGGAAAATTCGTCGAATGCAGACAAAAACTAATTTAACTCTTCTCCATTGATCATTCCCAGTTGATTTATAAAGAACAGATGATTTTTCTAATCCAAGGGTTTGGTGAAAATGTCTGCTCTCTGTAAATCAGTAGGAATATGGATTAGGTTAATTTTCTTTTTGTCTACACTATCTCTGATGAAATGATGTCTTATATCAATATGCTTAGTCCTAGAATGGTGAACTGGATTCTATGCTATAGCAATAGCACTAGTATTATCACAGAATAATGTTGAATTATTTAAGTTGACACCATAGTGTAGGAGTTGGTTTTGTATCCATAATATTTGTGAACAACAGCTGCCAGCAGCCATATATTCTGCTTCTGCAGTTGATGTAGACACAGATGTTTGCTTTTTACAAAACCAGGAGACAAGTCTCATACCCAGGAACTGGCAAGTTCCAGAGGTACTCTTCCTGTCCACTCTACATCCAGCATAGTCAGCATCTGAGTATCCAGTTAACTCAAATTCTGACTCTACAGGATACCAGAGTCCTAGATTTGGGCAACTCTTTATATATCTCAAAAATCTTTTTAAGAAAATAAGGTGAGATTCTTTAGGGTTCACTTGGAACCTAGCACAAAGGCATGTGGCAAACATGATATCAGGTCTGCTAGCTGTTAGGTATAATAGGGATCCAACAATTGCCCTATAATGTTTCTAATCTACAGGTTTCCCTGCTGCATCAGAATCCACAACAACATTTGTAGCCATAGGTGTTTTCATTCCTGAAGCATCACTCATCCCAAACTTCTTAATAAGCTCTTTAGCATACTTACCTTGGGAGAGAAAGATACCATCAGGGAGCTGCTTCACTTGGAGACCAAGGAAGTAGGAAAGCTCACCCATGCTACTCATCTCAAATTTGGAATGCATGAGGTCTGCAAACCTCTTTCATAATTTGGGATCAGTAGACCCAAAGATGATGTCATCCACATATATTCGCACTAACAATATTTGGTCCTTATGATGTCTAGTGAAAAGAGTTTTATCTATGTTTCCTCTTGTAAATTTATGCTCTAAAAGAAAGCTTGCTAAGGTCTCATACCAAGCTCTTGGAGCTTGCTTTAAACTATAGAGAGCTTTATGCAATTTAAATACAAAAGAGGGTTGAGTTAGAGAGATAAAACCTGGATGTTGTTCCACATAAACCTCTTCTTGAAGCACTCCATTCAAAAATGCACTATTGATATCCATTTGGTAAATTTTGAATCTTCTGTGAGCTGCATAGGCAAGGAATATTCTTATGGCCTCTAACCTTGCAACAGGGGCAAAGGTTTGGTCATAGTCAATTCCTTCCTCTTGCCCGTAGCCCTGAGCAACAAGTCTAGCCTTGTTTCTCACTATGTTCCCTTGAGCATCCAACTTGTTTCTGTAGACCCATTTGGTTCCAATAACTGGGTAGTTATGAGGTCTTGGAACCAAATCCCAAACTCTACATCTCTCAAACTGATTTAGTTCCTCTTGCATTGCAATGATCCAGTGGGGATCTTGCTCAGCTTCATGTATAGAGAGAGGTTCAATCTGAGAGAGAAAACAGGCATGCATCAAGTCTTGGTTGAGTTGATGCCTTGTCTGTACACCTGCTAAAATGTCTCCAATCACTTGAGATATGGGGTGATCTCTAAGTGTGACAAGATCAGTTGGTGGAGTTTGTTCAGCAACAGCTTCTGCAATTAATTCCTCTTGGGGAATGTTAATAGCTGTTGAGGGAAGTTCAGCCACTTCCACTTGACTCTCTTATTCACTATCTTCAGCAACCTGTGGAGAAGGATGGGTTGATACCTCTTGGGTGAGATTTAGTCCATCCATAGACTCACACAGTTGTGGAACCTGTAAAGAGATATGTTACTCTCTTGAAGGTAACTGTTCCAATCTTTACTGCTCCATATCCTTCAGACTGGCCACTGTTTGAATCTCCAAAAATCACCTTTGGTCCTAGCTTGGACTTATAATTGCATAGATTTGCCTTGCTGCCTGTCATATACTTGGAGCAACCACTGTCCAAGTACCAGGTCTGACTCACCCTTGGACAACTCTTCACATGTACCTGTAATGAAAAACAAAACTCAATTGTTCTTGACCCAGGTTACCTTGGGTCCTTTATTTGGTTGAAAAGAAAAACTGGATATAACTGATAAGGTAGGTTGAGATTTATAACCTAAGGGGTGATATCTCCTAGGTGGAATAACCCAATCAGCTACTGGATTAAATGGTTTATTGGTTGGCTTAGAATTTCTGTAGGAGAAATGATTTAAGTTTGGTCCTTCTGGGTTCGACGAATTTCTGTAAGTTCGTCGACCAGAGTTCGACGAATAGGGCTGAGATCGTCGATCTCTGCTCAGGGAATGACAGTAGTCATTTTCTGCGCCCCAAGTTCGTCGACCTCTGCTCGACGAACCATACAAAGTTCGTCGATCGCAGTTAGACGAATTATTATAACTGAAGTTTGCGTTCAGCGTTCGTCGATCTGGGTTTGACGAACTGGCCACATTTCGTCGATCTGAGTTCGACGAATGCTGCTGAACCTTGTTTTTATTAGCTTTTTTCTGATTTTTATTACTCTTGTCTATGGGTTTTGGATTGTTTTCTGACATTGATTTGTTCATTATCTTTTCTTTTCCTTTGGCAGAAACAAACTTAATAGGTGTTGTAAGTATATTTTTCTTAATTATGGGGGGCAAACTTGATGAAGCACCCAAGCCCGGCTTGCCATTTAATTTGGCATTCACTGTGCTTGTTATGTCCATCAGCTTGAGACTTCTCCCATTGAGAGATTGCTCAAGTTGTTTGGCCTCACATAAATTAGATTTTAATTTAATTATTTGTTCATTTGCTAAAGTCAGTTGATCTTTTAGTTTAATATTTTCTGAGTTGACAAGTTCAAGACTTCCTAGTCTTTCTATAAGGTTTTTTATTTCTTTTTCTGAACTAATTAAATCTAAGCACATAGTTTTGAATTCAATTTTAAATAAATCAGAATTAAAATTAAAGCTTGAAAGAACCAGATCAGCCTCTGAGTCTGAGGCTGCCTCATCTTCAGATTCTCCTTCTGATCCTGAATTTCTCCTGGAGGCATCAATTGCCATAAGGCAAACCTCCTTGGATCTTGCTTCTTCCTCTTCTTCACTTGAGCTGGAAGAGGATGATTCTTCCTCTGTATCACTCCATGTCTCAGCAACAAAGCCCTTGTCTTTCTTTTTGTATTTGCTGGAGGAGGGTCTGCTGCTGTGTTTTCTTCTGGAGTCCTTTTCTCTACTTTTCTCCTTCTTCTGTTTTTCTGGACATTCTGAGATGTAGTGTCTAGGCTTTCTACAACCAAAGCACACAACCTCCTTGGTTGGTATCTTGTCAAATCTGGGTTTATCATCCTGTCTGGATGATTTTCTTCTGAAATCCTTTCTAGCCATCTTATAGAATCTTTTTGCAAACAGGCTCATGAGTTCCTCATTAGATGTTGAGGTCTCACTTTCCTCTGATGCTTTGAAGGCTATACTGTGATCCTTTCTCACTGGAGTTGTAGACTTCTGTTCAGCTGCTTCTCTTTATTTAATCAACAGCTCATAAGACTTTAGTTTTCCCAACAGTGATTCAGTTGATATTTCATTTAGGCTTCTAGCTTCTTTGATAGGCCAGATTCTTGAATCCCAAGAGCAAGGGAAGCACATCAATATTTTGTCATTCACCTCTGTCAGGGTGATATCTTTATCCAAGGTTTTGAGCTCATTGATGATTGAACTCAACCTATTGTACATTTCAGCCACTGATTCAGCCTCATCCTTCTTGAAATTCTCATACAGGGATATGAGATTGGATCTCCTGTCTTTCCTTTCATCTACTGAACCAACTACCATTTGGTTGAGGGAGTCCCAAATGGCCTTGGCTGAGGTGCACTCAGCCACCTTCTGAAATATATCATCTGACATTGTCTGAGCCAAGATGTTCATTGCCTTTTCATCTGCAATTTTGGCTTTCTTATAAGCATCATTATTCTCTGGAGGAGGTACTGTAGTCATGTTGGTGAGGTGCTTGTAGGAGTTGCAGGTGCTGGAGGTACTCCTATCAAGATAGAAGCAAAAATATCCTCATCACTAGAATTCATATATAATTTGATTCTTGCCTTCCAGATGGCAAATCTATTAAGATTGCATACTGGAGGTCTGATACTTGCATAATCTTTGTTTTGAGCCATGTCTGTGAAGAAATAAATCTAATAAGGGAAACAACACAATCAGATCTAACTAGAGGGATCTTTATGGTTCAGGCGTTAGCCTGTGCAACCAATTAACCTCTAAAGGTGTGGTATTTTAACCAACCTCCCTCTGATACCAATTAAAAGTGCAGGTTAGATCTGAAATACTCTAGAGGGGGGGTGAATAGAGTATTGTGCTCACTAAAAACTTTTTATAACTTTTATTGTAATCCTAAGGTGAACAGTTTAGCAAATAAAGAAATACACACAGGAACCTAAACAATCACAGAGCACAGCCTAGTAAATCACAGAGCACAGCCAAAATAAAAGAAAAAGGGCAACCAGATGACACAAGAAATTTATAGTGGTTCCCCAACCTGGGTACATCCACTCTTCTACCACCCTGGTAGGAATCCACTCAGGTTTTTGATCAGGTGCCTGGCACCAATGAGCTTTTGTTCAGGTGCTCAAAAACCAAAACCTCAAGTCTTTTGGTAGGAGACTTGCAACCAGGAATAATTTTGAAGGGAATTAAAATCCTGTACAGAGGATGGAAAAGGGTGAAGGTGTCTTCTCTTTCTCAATAATAACTGAGAAGACTGTGGATTGACATTAGCAGATTTGCTCCCCCTGAGATCTTGAAGGGATCAGGAAAGCTGGAGCACTGCTTCAGGGTGATAGGTCTTCAAAGACTTTATTGCCTGGGCCAGAGATTGTTCAGGAACTTCTTTGACAGATAGAGTTTTATTGTCCTTCTGAAGTTGTCATGTAGGATTAAAGGAAGAAGACTCTTGATAGTGATTGAATGTTCTTCTTCTTCTTGATGAAATTATTCTCTAGCCTGGGCAGTTTGCAGTAAAAAACTTTTTGATTGTTGTAAGATTGTTCTTCTATGCAATGTCTATCTGTGTGTCTGGTATCTGTTGTACTGCTTGATCCTTTCTTTTTTTTTCTGACTCTTTACTGATTGAAGTACATTCGAAATTTGAATGTTGAGCAGTAAATGCAATCGGCCTAGGAAGGAAGCGGCAATCAATGATTTCCCTAACTGTCCCATGAAAAAACGGCACGTAATACTCCATAGTCAATGCGCGTTCTAACGGTAACATTCCAAGAATATTGAGCATTGATTACTCCGGAATCATCGCCAAGAAAAGGGACGGGAAACTGGAGAAGACCTAGTCTGGAATCGTCGAACGAAGAACACCAATCGTCGAGCTGAGTTTGAGTTCGTCGAGCTGAGCTTGAGTTCGTCGAGCTGAGCTTGAGAGAGTTCGTCGAGCTGAGCTTGAGTTCGTCGAGCTGAGCTTGATGAGTTCGTCGACCAGACAATAGCAAACAGTCTTCAAGTGAAATTTGTCAATTCTGCTTTAATCTTCGTCGAACTGACAATCTTCATTCGTCGAGCTGAGTACCAAATTCATCGAGCTGAGAATGATTGTGGACTTAGACTCTGAGAAGTCTCTGACTGAGAGAGATTTAAATCGTAGTCCAGAAATCATCGAGTAGAGTACTGAATTCTTCGACCTGAGAAGTTGACTTCGTCGACCTGAGAAGTTGTCAACTTGAGGTCCAAGTTCGTCGAGCTCAGATTCTTGTTCGTCGACCAAAGTCTGAAGTTGGACTTAGAAAAAATCTGGAGTTATCCTGACTCTGGCTTTTTGAAGTATCTCAGTCTTCGTAGAACAGAGAACAAAGATCGTCGAGCTCAGAACACCTTTCGTCGACCTGAGTTCGACGAACGTCGAACTCATTTTGCTTAGTCTGGAAAACTTCTAAGTCTCGAGTCTCTGATGGTCTTGTAATAGCTGGTCCAACTGAAGTTGACTCTAAGGACTTGGCCTAGACTCTAGGACACAAATTGACCCTGTCTATACATGATGGGTCACATCCTAAGCTAGTGAACCTATCCCAAATCAACTGGGGATCCAACAGATTTTTGAAGAAGAAGCAGTGGAGAACTAAGCCATCCTCCTCTCAGTCCAAGGATGAATATTATCAGAAACGAAAGTCATCTAGAAAGGACAAGAGTATGTCAAAACCTAGCAAATCAGCAACTACAAAGATTGTGTGTTATTGCTGCAACAGACCTGGACATGTAATAGCTGATTGTCCAGACAAAACAAAGGAATCTGCAGATAAGAAGAAGTCTCAGTATAAGAACAAGAAGGAGAAATCCTTTGTATGGACAGATCCATCATCTTCAGATTCTGAATCTGTTGCTGAAGCATATATTGGTCTGTTTGCAACAGAAGGAGAGACTGAGTTCTTGCAATTATTGGACTCAATAAATGGAACTGCAGATCATCAATGCAAAGGGCTGATGGCCCTGACTGATGAAGATCACTGCTAGGATCAGCCTGGTCCAAGTAAGGTAAAAAGCTTATCTAAAGATTCTAATTATAAAACTAGCTCAGAATCAGTAGCATCTGCATCAAGAGATGTGGATGGATCTGAATCTGAAGGATATATTCATCAACTTATAGATGAATATGGTGATTTGATGCAGGCATTTAAGAGATGCAAAAACCTGACTAAAATTCAGGCTAAGGAAATTGCAGCTCTTAAGTTGGCTGCATCTGATTCAGAAAAGCTACTGGATCAGAAGATGAATGAGATTGCCAAGCTGAAAAACATAACTGTTATTCAGATGGGAACAATCACATTCAAGAGTGATCAAATCAAAAGTCTGGAAGTCAGACTTCAGAAGAAAAAATATCTAGTGGCTAGTTTCTCTAAGCCAAAATCTATCCTACCCTTAATTGATGACTTTGTGTCTCAAAAGGGTAAGGCAGGATTGGGTTTTAAGGGAAATACTAGGGCAGCTAATTCCAAAAGAAAAAGGAAAGCCCCAGTTAAGCCACTTGTCTTCAATCTCCCTATTGCTCTCAGAAAAGTGCAACAGCCTACCAATAGTAATGATCATGATATCATACATGGTCTTGGTAAGCCTGATATTCTGAATGACAAGTGGTATCCAGCACTCAAGCAAAGAAACACTATACCTACAGTATTAAGAATAGCTGACAGCAAAGCTGTTAAAACTGTACCTAAAAGAGGTATAATAGATATGAGTACTGGTGTTGTGGTAAGGTGGGACACTTTGCCATTGACTGTTGGCATAACACTAGTGTCAGGATGAATGTCAGCATACCTAGAAGAAGGGCTGCTACAAATTATACTAAATTTCAGTCTAACCTGAACCAAGAACCCAATAACAATTGGGGTTCTAAGGTTAAGTAATTATTTATTACAGATAAGTCCAAGTGGTCATGCCCCTTTATGGTACTTGGATAGTGGATGTTCCAGACATATGACTGGAACAAGAGGATTGCTGAAGGACTACTCACCCATATTGAATGGACCTAAAGTAATCTTTGGTGGTTCTGAAAAAGGAGTCATCAAAGGGTTTGGTAACATTTCTAACAGCTCAATTACTATCACTCAAGTGGCTTATGTGAAGGGTTTGAAACATAACTTGATAAGCATAAGTCAACTGAGTGATCTTGGATATGACATTTCATTCATTAAGAATGGTTGTCATATTAAAAGGTCAAGTGATCAGAAGATCATGTTGACTGGTTATAGGAAAGGAAATGTGTATTGCCTAAACTTTTTGAGTGAAAATAAAGATTCTCCTATTTATCTGGTAGCTGATGAGAAAGCCTCTCATTGTGTCAAATGACACAAGAGGCTAGCTCATCTAAACTACAACACTATTGGTCAATTCTTTAATAAAGAGTTAGTTAGGAATGGTCCTCAAGTTAAGTGCATTAAGGATGGAATATGCTCAGCTTGTCAAAAAGGCAAGCAGACCAGATCCTCCTTTCATAGCCTAGAAACCAAAGACTTAGTGAGGTGTTTATACCTCTTGCATATGGATTTATTTGGTCCAATGCCAGTTCAGAGTCTAGGTAGGAAAGTCTACACATTTGTGGTTGTAGATGACTATTCTAGATTTTCATGGTTTTTCTTTCTGAGGCAGAAAACTGAAACCCCAATTATTTTCTGCAACTTTGTTAAGAAAATTCAGAATGAACTGAACAATTTAGTAGTCAAAATTAGAAGTGACCATGGAACTGAATTTCAATCTGAAAATATGACAAAGTTGTGTGAAGAAATTGGGATTCATCAGGAATTCTCCTCACCTAGAACTCCTCGGCAAAATGGAATTGCTGAAAGAAAGAATATGACTCTCATTGAGGCTGGTAGAACTCTATTGAGTGACACTTCTCTCCCAGAATATTTCTGGGTTGAGGTAGTAAACATTGCATGTCATGTGCTCAATAGGTCTTCCATCACTAAGATCCACAAAAAGACACCCTATGAGATTATGAAAGGCAGAAAACTAAACTTATCCTATTTTAGGATCTTTGGTTGCAAGTGTTATGTGCTTAACAATGGAAAGTCTTACCTAACAAAGTTTGCTGCCAAATCCTAGGATGGGATATTTGTTGGGTACAGCAACAATAGTAAGGCATATAGAGTCTATAACTTGACTACACAAGTTATAGAAGAGTATGTTCATGTTATATTTGATGAATCAAGACTTATTAACAGTGAGTTGCCTAGTAGTTCTTGTAGTTCTACAGGTATAAAAGATAAGATGGACATACTGACTATCAAAGAAGATCAAACTGTAAGACAGGAAGAGGAAAATGATAATTGCTGTCCAAGGGGAGTACAAGACTCATAAGATGCTGATGAAGACCATGAAGTACAGCATAATGAAGAAAATGGAGAAAGTCAAACTGTAGATAGACTTCCTCTAGTAGTTAGACATTTAAAGGATCATCCTGTACACCATATTATTAGTGATCCTAAACAAGGGGTTCAAACTAGAAGCAGGAGATTGAACACTATACTATACTCAAGCTTCTTGTCTCAACAGGAACCTAAAAGATTTGAAGAAGCTATATAAGACCCACACTGGATTGATGCTATGCAGGAAGAGTTGAATCAATTCAGGAGATACAAGGTCTGGAAGTTAGTTCCTAAACCAAAAGACCACAATGTCATAGGGACTAAGTGGATCTACAGGAGCAAGCTAGATGAGAGTGGGATCATAATTAAGAACAAGGCAAGGCTGGTTGCCAAAGGATATAGGCAGGAAGAGGGCATAGACTTTGATCAAACATTTGCCCCTGTGGCAAGGTTGGAAGCAATAAGGCTATTCCTAGCCTATGCAGCTTATCAGGGTTTCAAAGTGTTCCAAATGGATGTTAATTCAGCATTCCTGAATGGAGACTTAAAGGAGGAAGTCTATGTAGAACAGCCATCAGGTTTTATTGATCCACTTTATCCTAATTATGTGTATAGGCTTAGGAAAGCCCTATATGGTTTGAAACAAGCTCCAAGGGCTTGGTATGAAACCTTGTCTACTTTCTTCATTGAGAACAAATTCTCAAGGGGAAAAATAGACAAAACTCTATTCCTTAGGGAATCCAAAGGGAAGATAATCCTAGTCGAGATATATGTTGATGACATAATATTTGGTTCTACTGAAAACAACCCTTGTAGGAAGTTTGCTAAACTTATGCAAGGGAAGTTTGAGATGAGCAGCATGGGAGAACTTAAGTTCTTCTTGAGACTCCAAGTAAGACAAACTGATGATGGTCTGTCCATATTCCAGTCTAAGTTCACCCATGAGTTAATTAAGAAGTATGGTATGGAGTCATCCACTACCATGAGAACTCCAATAGGGACAAGTATGCCTTTAAGCAAAGATGATTCAGGAAAACCTATAGATGAGTCTTTGTATAGAGGGATAGTTGGCTCCATCCTTTATCTGACTGCTAGTAGACCTGACATCATGTATGTTACATGTGTCTGTGCTAGGTATCAATCCTACCCAAAAGAATCTCATTATGCTGCTGTTAAGAGGATTTTGAGATATCCTAAGGGCACACCTAATCTAGGCCTTTGGTACCCTAAGAATATAGATTTTCTACTGACTGGATATTCAGATGTAGACTTTGCATGATGCAAAGAAGATAGGAAAAGCACAACTGGCACCTGTCAATTTCTAGGAGGAAGATTGGTGTCATGGAGCTGTAAGAAGCAGACTAGTGTGGCAATCTCAACAGCTGAGTTTGAGTATGTAGCTGCAGGGAGCTGCTGTGCACAGCTGTTGTGGATACAACATCAGCTTAAAGATTATGGTATCCAGGTAAGTAGAACCTCATTATTCTGTGATTCTACAAGTGTTATTTCTGTTGCTAATAATCCAGTTTCTCATAGTAGAACAAAGCATATAGAAATAAGATATCATTTTCTTAGGGATCATGTAGAAAAAGAGGATATATGTTTAGAATTTGTCAATACAAATTTTCAAATTGCTGACATGTTCACTAAGCTATTGGATGAAACTAAATTTAATAATTTTAAAATTGAATTAGGTATGCTGAACATAGAATAGATTGACACATTTGTCTAAGTAATTTTGTGTCGTCACAAAAAGAGGTCTATGTCGACACAGAGAATTTGTGTCGACACATCAAGAAAATTGGTGTCGACACTTCAGAGGAGTGGTGTCGACACTTCAGATGAGTTATGTCGACACTTCAGAGAAGTTGTGTCGACACTTAGAAATAGATTCGATACAGAATTTCTGTTGAATTAATAAGTATGTATGTGTCAACACATCATCAATTGGTGTCGACACATAGGAGTCAACACTTCTGTCGAGACGTTAGGAGTCTGTGTTGACACCATCTCACCAGTGTCGATACACTAAGTAAATTTTGACGCGCCTTTTGACCTTCAATGTTTAGACACATATAAATAGGTCAAGAACATACCCTGTAGACACGCTCTCCAGATTATTGAGACTAGATTCTTGTGTCGACAAACTCTCTCTTCTCCACGCAAGATTTCTCACCATCCCAATGGCGCCTAAACTTGACGAAAACGTGAACGAGGGATATGAACTGGTACAGAATGCCTTTGACGATGCTAAACTAGCGATTAAAGCTGTGATAGCTCTAATTGCAGAAAATGGCTTGGAATATTTGACATCATAACCTACAAAGATCTGGAAGAAGTAAATCCTTGAGTTCTATGGAGCTGCAACTCAGGATTCAATTGGACTAACGATTAGGTATTCAATCCAGCGTAATAAAATCAAACTCACCATGAAAATCATACGAAAAACTCTTCATCTGCCCAAAACTCAAGAAGACGAAGAAGTTATGTAAGACCCCTCCTCCCCGGATTCCAAAACACGGCACGAAGGGGGAGTCTTATGCCCGTAACAGCCGCCTTGCGGTAGTATTAGCACACGGGCTAACCTGTACCACAAGATGCCTATTCCGCCGGCTACAACCATATCAATATAAATGCCAACCCAACCAAAAAAATAAGCAAGAGAAGTCAAAATCCACACTAAATATATAATGTCCAAAACATCAATAATGAGAAGCTAAACATGCTTCTACAAAATATCAGAGTACAGCTAATCATTGCCCAAACGGGCTACATCAGAGTAATCAAAATACTAACATCAGTAACCGACGGTATCGACGGCACCGTCACATCAGGCCCTGTCGTCCTGGCCTGGCTGTCCTGCTGCGTAGTCTGTGGCTGCTCTACCTGCGGCGTGACCTCCTAAAAAGGAAGACGTAGCAACCGTTAGTCGAAACGACTAAGTGGTTTCACATCCGCTCCCCCGGCGACTCCTCGGCACCGGGTGGAGAAAAGGAACAAGAGTATAATATATAACAAGTATGCAAGTAAGGAGTATAAGCAGGTGGCAAGGTACATGAATATAATATATAATCTAGCAGTTCTACAAGCTAACATCATATATCAACAGGTGTAAGGAAATCTACAGCAGGAAAGTAACTTAACTTATAAGAATGCCCATACAAACTTATAAGTTAAGGATCGGGTTACATAAAGTAACTCATCATATAGGAGTGCCCATACAAACTTATACGATGAGGATCTTGTTGTGTAATGTTATGAAATGCTATGAATGCTATGCAATGACTCACCCATGCACACCCATGCAATTGTTATGTCGACACAGACTATAGTTCCCACTTTTCGAGCAGGTAGCTAACCTCTCAGGCATCAGTCGCTGTGGCCAGGCGGTGACAGTAGAACGGGCACTTCTACTAATAGGCGGGTATCACACTACTTCACCTAGGCCTCCGTACGCCTCAACGCTAAGAACACAACAGCGGAGCCCATGCGTACTATGGCCCAGCGGGGTCTTGGGTAGATGTGCACCAAGAACACAGCCCGAACTGGCCTTGTGTGACCCAGAAGGGGCCTCGGAAGAAAGCACGAGGACACAGCCCAACCGTTCACATGGCCGGAGGAGCCTCGGGACATGAACACCGAGGACACAGCCCAAACCGACCAAGTCTAACTGCCAACTCCCGTCGGTGTGACGACTGGCGAGCCCGTAGACCTGCCACACTATCCTTAACATAGGATTACGACACCGCGTGTTGACTCACACCACATGCAAATACCACATCAACATATCATGGAAGGGGACTCGGAAGTAAACACGAGGACACAGCCTAACCATCCATCCACACCTTATCTCAACACAACCAAAACAAGTGACGGTCAACACCACACTTACATCCCTTCACAATACTACCTGTAGGGAGACGACTCTCTAAGTATTGTACTACAAGACTCATTTCATTAATCAAACATGTCCATGATCATAATATATTCATCTATATGACTTTCCAAATGATGACAATGTAATATAAACATGATGCGCATATAAAGATCCATCACACTTTTCTGATAATGTCATAATATAAACATGAAGTGCACAATTATCAATCTTTCAATTCCTACCAATTCAGTTCGTTTAAATAATATTGTTTCTCAATTTGATAATATGAAATCTGCAACAAATGATTAATCATTCATCCAAGCCAAGTGTCTTGCATTATTAATTCCACCGAATCAAAATCCATTTTCCATTAAGCCCAGAATTTAGGTGCAGGCTGAATCTGGACAGCAACTTTGACCGGAGATTCCCGAAGCTACAGGAATCCGGTGAAGACATGTAACCCCACGATGGAAAGGTCTTTCCAAGGTCTACAATTCTCGTATGCAGACCTCAACCCAAATTCGACATTATCCTATTTGAAATCGGACTTGAAGTCCGCTGCGTACAGAACACAGTTTCTGCATACAGGATTTATTGAACACCATTTTCGTTTACACTTTCCTGTGGATACAGACTTCGCCAGAAGTCGTGTAACCATTCGTTGGAAAGGTATTTTCAAGGGCTTCAACTTTCGTGTTTATCCGAAAGCCCAGATCTGGCCATGTCACACATGAAAATGGCCACGAAGTTCGCTGCGCGCAGAATACAGATTCTGCGCGCATCTTAAGGCGGCATGAACGGCATCGGTTCATCTTCCTCCTCAATGCGATCATCCCAAATCATTCCAGAATTTCCTCCACCCTTATTCAACCTCATGAGGCCAATACTATTCACGAAACCATTCTCCATCATCACATAGAAGAAGAGAGTGGTTGAAGAGATCTAAAATCGAAAACACAAGTCCTAGCATGGCCAAACCTAGAAGACTTCTTCTCTCCATCAAGACTCTTTTGAGCTGATGTCTCTCCTAGGAAAATAACTATAGATCGAGCACCAAGGGAGAGGGTAGGAAACTCACATTGGCTCCAGCGGTACCACCATTTCCGGCCATGGATCTCGTAGTTCTCCTTGGCGGCATCTTCTCTTTCACGGCGATGGCGGATCTCCTCCGGTAGAACTTGCTACAGCAGTTTTTCCTCTCACCAGGAGTTCTCACAGGAATTAGGGGATGAAATGAGCAATAAAACGGCTAGGGTTTTATCTCTCCCTTATATATAAAATGTGACACGGGTAGGGACACGGCCGTGTCCTTACCCGTGTCCTACCTGGCGAAGCGGCAACGGCAGTTTCCATGTCAGTTCAATATTTGACACGACCGTGTTCCTGGCCGTGTCCTTGGCCGTGTCCTTCTCGGGTTGCATCTCGACGATCCATCAAAATCGTCGATTGGAGCACACGGGTAGGGACACGCCCGTGTCTCTACCCGTGTCATGTTCATTCGTCGAAGTCGACGCGCAGTTCGTCGATCTCGACACCTTTCGTCAAGTGGAACTCGACACACACGGGTAGGGACACGCCCGTGTCACTACCCGTGTCACCTGGTGTCGACACAGCTCGTCAGTTTCGACACGGCCTGTCGAGTGTAACTCAGCACACACGGGTAGTGACACACCCGTGTCGCTACCCGTGTCACATGATGTCGACACGGCTCGCCGATCTCGACATGCCTCGTCGAGCTCAACTCGACGCACACGGGTAGGGACATGGCCGTGTCGCTACCCGTGTCGCTACCCGTGTCACTACCCATGTCACTACCCGTGACACTACCCGTGTCTCTCTACACTGATTTCTCCACTTATCCACAAGTGCAGTCCAATTCCCTACACTTCTCAGGACTCGAGTCAACCCTCCTGACTCAAAAACACACACGAGGGGCCTAGAGCGATTCGAGACGTTACAAATCCTATAAACAAAATAAAAGATTTCATCCCCGAAATCAGGCTTAGGCTGAGGGGAGAAATGCATAACAGGAAATTTAACATATGCTTTTAAATAAGATTACCTTGAGCAAACAACTCCGGGTAGCGTTGCTGCATCAAATCCATTGGCTCCCACGTGTACTCCTCTTTCCCATGATTCGACCATAGCACCTTCACCAAGGGAACACTTTTGCGGCGTAATGTTCTTGTCTCGCTGTCAACAATCCGCACCGGCTCTAGTCGCACAGACCTATCTGATGCCACTGCACCATCAGTAGTGGGAATATACTGGTCGGGCCGCAACAGTGCTTTTCGAAGCGACGACACATGGAACACGTCGTGGAGATTTTCTAGTTCTGGTGGTAACTCCAACCGATAGGACAATGGGTCGATCCTTTCTAGTATAGTATAAGGCCCAACATACCTTGGGCTGAGCTTTTTCACCCCACGTACCCGCGACACACCATGCATCGGCCGAATCTTGAGAAACACTTTTTCGCCCACTTGGAACTCCACCATCCGGTGCTTTTTTATGTAATATTTCGCCTGTCGACTTTGAGCCTCCAACATGCGATCCCGTATCAATCTGACCGCCGCATCAGTATCATCTATGTATTCGTTTCCCAATGCCTTCGGATCTTCATCTTGCACCCAAGACAAGGGAGTCCTGCACCTTCTTCCGTAAAGGGCTTCATGGGGCGCCATGTCGATGCTCGCCTGATGGCTATTATTATAGGAGAATTCCACTAGTGGCATGAGCCTTTCCCATGGCTCTCCTCTGTCCAGCACACATAACCTCAATAAATCTTCCAGTGTCCTGATGGTCCTTTCAGACTGCCCGTCCGTCTGTGGGTGGAATGCAGTACTAAAGGTTAGGCGCGAGCCCAAATACGCCTGTACCGCCTTCCACTCATTGGATGTAAACCGACCATCCCGATCCGAAACAATTGTCATGGGCACGCCATGATACCGTACAAATTGCTCCACAAAAAGGCGTACCAAAACATCTACGTGTGCTCCCTTCTTCATTGGAATGAACCGGGCCACCTTTGTCAGTCGATCAACAATAACCCACACTGAATCATTCCCGGAGCGGGAACGAGGTAACCCATGAACAAAGTCCATGGAGATATCCTCGAACTTCCATTCGGGGATGGGCAACGACTGCAACAAACCACCGGGACTCCTGCATTCAGCCTTCACTCTTTGACATGCTTCACAATGAGTGACATAATACCGGACATCCTTCTTCATTCCCGGCCAATACATGGTCTTTCGCAATCCGGCATACATCTTAGCAATACCCGGGTGCACTGAATATTGAGAGGAATGTGCCTCTCTCAAGATATCCTCCCGAATTTTGCCGCCCTTGGGAATATAGAGTCGGCCACGAAAATAAACGAGGCCGTCTTTGAGTGTGTACTCATCGGTGGTCTCATCTTCAATTGCCTTGATTGCCGGGGCCAAAACCGCATCCATTCCTTGCTCCACCCGAATCCGGTCTCGAATATCACAAACTATGCTCATGTTGGCCAAATACTCCGCATACTTTGCCGAAGGAGCCTTGAACACTAGAGTAATTTCCATCTCCTCGATCATCCGAGCCAACTCCATACTCATCAACTGAGACTTTGGGCTAGAGCCTGGCGCTTTTCTACTCAAGGCATCGGCTACCGAGTTCGCTTTCCCGGGGTGGTAGTTCATGGTGAACTCATAGTCGCATAGAAATTCCAACCACCGCCGTTGTCTCAGGTTCAACTCCTTCTGAGTGTGGACATACTTCGAGTTTTTGTGATCGGAAAAGATCTCGCAGTGGACGCCATATAAATAATGCCTCCAGACCTTCAAAGCGAACACCACTTCTCCCAACTCCAAATCATGAACCGGGTAATTGATTTCATGTTTCTTTAACTGCCTTGAAGCATAAGCGATCACATGCCCGTGCTGCATCAATACTGCTCCCATCCCTTGATATGACGCGTCCGTATAAACCTGAAATCCTTCCTTCCCTGACAGAAGTGCAAGGATGGGGGCGGAGGTAAGCCTATCCTTCAACTCTTGAAATGCCGCTTCACATTGAGGTGTCCACTCAAATGGCACACCCTTATTCGTCAAGGAGGTAAGAGGAAGGGCAATCTTGGAAAATCCTTTCACGAACTTGCGGTAGTACCCAGCAAGTCCAAGAAAGCTTCGTACATCGGCCGCTGACTTCAAGGGCGACCACTCCTTCACGGCTCGCACCTTTGCTGGATCCACCGCTAATCCTGCTCCACTGATCACATGCCCCAAGAAGGCAACCTCCTTAAGCCAGAATTCACACTTGCTAAACTTGGCATACAAGGCGTGCTCCTTCAATTTCTTCAAAACCAAGGTCAGGTGCTCGACATGCTCCTCCTCCATCTTTGAGTAGACCAAGATGTCGTCGATGAAAACAATGACGAAGATGTCCAAATACGGTTCAAACACCTTGTTCATCAAGCTCATGAAGGCCGAAGGGGCATTTGTGAGCCCAAACGGCATTACTGTGAACTCATACAAACCATATCTCGAACTGAAGGCTGTTTTCTGAATGTCCCCTTCTTGTATCCTCAACTGATAGTATCCAGAGCGCAAATCCAGTTTAGAGAACCAATGTGCTCCCACTAATTGGTCGAACAACTCGTCGATCCGAGGTAGCGGATAAGTGTTCCGCACCGTCAGCCGATTGAGTTCCCGATAATCTATGCATAACCGCATGGTTCCATCCTTCTTCTTCACGAACAGCACAGGGGCTCCCCAGGGTGATGAACTGGGGCGAACGAACCCTGACTCCACCAGTTCTTGCAATTGAACTCTAAACTCCGCGAGTTCTTTCGGAGCCATTCTGTACGGAGCCTTGGATACAGGCTTAGCACCTGGTACTAGATTAATCTGGAAATCAACCTCTCTATGCGGGGGCAATCCTGGCAGCTTCTCAGGAAATACCTCGGGAAAATCCCGCACTACCCGTACATCCTTTAATTCCAATGCTGCTTCCTTCAACTCGAACCAGATCATGAACACCTCATCCCCCTTCATATGAGACTTTACAGCCTGAACAGAAGATAATATCATATGCGGCGCGAAGCCAATACCTTGGAAGATGACGTCAGAGTCTCCATGTCTCAAATAGATCCACTTCTCCGCTCAGTCGATCCTCGCGAAGTGCCAGTTCAGCCATGCCATGCCCAAAATGATGTCGAACTCCGGCATTCTCAAAACCGTGGCCGGTGTATCAAAGGCCTTCCCATCAATAAATAACTCCAACTCACACTTGGCGGTCGCGATCATCTCCGAGCCGTCCGGAAGGCGTACACGTCGGGCTATGCTAGTGAAGTACTGTACACCCTCCACGTCTTTTATGAAATCCTCGGACACAAAGGAGTGTGAGGCACCGGTATCGAACAGCGCATAGGCCGTCTTCCCGCCAATAATCACGGTGCCTAAGTGCCAACAACCAAAACTTATTGCTAGTGTCTAGTAAGTTCTAATCAATTCAAGTTAGACCATGCAAATATGTAAATTAATTAAATCATACCTGCAATCACATCTTGGGGGTTCCGTTCCTGCGCCATGTCAAGCGCGTACACCTGATCCCGGACTGCTCCGGGGTTTCCTCTTGGCGGTCCTCGTCCTCGACCACGCATATATCCCCGCCCTCGTGGAGCTGCCGGAGGGAGAGCAGGAGGGAGAGCAGGAGGGAGAGCAGGAGGAGCGTTCCCATATAGCTGCGGGCAGAAACGCCGGATGTGGCCCGGCTGGTTGCATTCAAAGCACACCAGACCACGACGCCATTCAGTTTGTTGAAATTGTTGAGGCTGTGGGGGTGGAGGCAACGCAGGCGGCTGCGGAACTGGATGCTCCACCCTATAGTTTCGGTGGACACGCCCTCCACCTCTTTGATAACCTCTTCCTCCTCTGAAGTCCCGCCTCCTTCTATTACTTGGGCCGGCTTCCATCACGTCCTCCGCAGGCTACTTACTACATCCCAGGTGGTCCGCCTCCAATCTTTTCGCCATATCAATGATCTCCGCCAAGCTACCATCCGCTATAAACAAAAGGGACTGCCTTAGGGGATCTCGCAGCCCTTTGTAGAAGCGCTTGGCATAACCTCTGTCATCCAACTCGTAAGAATCCACAAACCTTGCGAGATGCTGGAATTCCCGCTGGTATTCCGTAACCGACTTTGATCCCTGCTTTAATAGAAGAAACCTCTGCTCAAGCTCATCTCGGGCCGATGTAGGGATAAAGTGCTCCAAGAAAACACCTGAGAATTCACTCCAACTTATCTATGTGTTGATCCGGCCTTGGAAGGTAGAGCCCATGAGGGACTTCCACCACCTCTTCGCATGTAAGTCCAAGACGGACACTGCCAACGTCACTGCCATGTTGACCGGGCAACGGATACCAGCCAACAATTCCTGTACCGTGTCTAGCCATTCCTCTGTACGTACGGCTGACTCCGTCCCAAGGTAGACGGGAGGGGAGAGAGCCCGGAAGGTGCTCAGCCAGTTGGAGCTCTGGGCCTGTTGTTGCACCGGAGCCTGCTGTGCCTAAAAAGCATCAAGAATGGCGGTGAGCGTCTGCCCCAACTCAGACTGTTGGAACTGAGTGGGTATGGGAGGGGTAGGAGTATCCCCCATCGGCTCAACATGCAATGGAGCCTACACATACACGACAAATTTGTGGTCAGGTTGGCTAAACTTAAGGTCAAAGTTGGACAAACTTAATGTGAATTACATATGGGCACACCACTGCTTCCGCTAAGTCAGTTTGTCCCCAAACTGACTAACCAAACGGGGGTGGCACCATTGTTGAATGACTTCTTAGTTGAGGATCGTGGCTCTGATACCATTTGTAAGACCCCTCCTCCCCGGATCCCAAAACACGGCACGAAGGGGGAGTCTTATGCCCGTAACAGCCGCCTTGCGGTAGCATTAGCACACGGGCTAACCTGTACCACAAGACGCCTATTCCGCCGGCTACAACCATATCAATATAAATGCCAACCCAACCAAAACAAATAAGCAAGAGAAGTCAAAATCCACACTAAATATATAATGTCCAAAACATCAATAATGAGAAGTTAAACATGCTTCTACAAAATATTAGAGTACAGCTAATCATTGCCCAAACGGGCTACATCAGAGTAATCAAAATACTAACATCAGTAACCGACGGTATCGATGGCACCGTCACATCAGGCCCTGTCGTCCTGGCCTGGCTGTCCTGATGCGTAGTCTGCGGCTGCTCTACCTGCGGCGTGACCTCCTAAAAAGGAAGACGTAGCAACCGTTAGTCGAAACGACTAAGTGGTTTCACATCCGCTCCCCCGGCGACTCCTCGGCACCGGGCGGAGAAAAGGAACAAGAGTATAATATATAACAAGTATGCAAGTAAGGAGTATAAGCAGGTGGCAAGGTACATGAATATAATATATAATCTAGCAGTTCTACAAGCTAACATCATATATCAACAGGTGTAAGGAAATCTACAGCATGAAAGTAACTTAACTTATAAGAATGTCCATACAAACTTATAAGTTAAGGATCGGGTTACATAAAGTAACTCATCATATAGGAGTGCCCATACAAACTTATACGATGAGGATCTTGTTGTGCAATGTTATGAAATACTATGAATGCTATGCAATGACTCACCCATGCACACCCATGCAATTGCTATGTCGACACAGACTATAGTTCCCACTTTTTGAGCAGGTAGCTAACCTCTCAGGCATCAGTTGTTGTGGCCAGGCGGTGACAGTAGAACGGGCACTTCTACTAATAGGCGGGTATCACACTACTTCACCTAGGCCTCCGTACGCCTCAACGCTAAGAACACAACAGCGGAGCCCATGCGTACTATGGCCCAGCGGGGTCTTGGGTAGATGTGCACCAAGAACACAGCCCGAACTGGCCTTGTGTGACCCTGAAGGGGCCTCGGAAGAAAGCACGAGGACACAGCCCAACCGTTCACATGGCCGGAGGGGCCTCGGGACATGAACACCGAGGACACAGCCCAAACCGACCAAGTCTAACTGCCAACTCCCGTCGGTGTGACGACTGGCGAGCCCGTAGACCTGTCACACTATCCTTAACACAGGATTACGACACCGTGTGTCGACTCACACCACATGCAAATACCACATCAACATATCATGGAAGGGGCCTCGGAAGTAAACACGAGGACACAGCCCAACCATCCATCCACACCTTATCTCAACATAACCAAAACAAGTGACGGTCAACACCGCACTTACATCCCTTCACAATACTACCCGTAGGGAGACGACTCTCTAAGTATTGTACTACAAGACTCATTTCATTAATCAAACATGTCCATGATCATAATCTATTCATCTATATGACTTTCCAAATGATGACAATGTAATATAAACATGATGCGCATATAAAGATTCATCACACTTTTCATTTGATAATGTCATAATATAAACATGAAGAGCACAATTATCAATCTTTCAATTCGTAGCAATTCAGTTCGTTTAAATAATATTGTTTCTCAATTTGATAATACGAAATCTGCAACAAATGATTAATCATTCATCCAAGCCAAGTGTCTTGCATTATTAATTCCACCGAATCAAAATCCATTTTCCATTAAGCCCAGAATTTAGGTGCAGGCTGAATCTGGACAGCAACTTTGACCGGAGATTCCCGAAGCTACAGGAATCCGGTGAAGACGTGTAACCCCACGATGGAAAGGTATTTCTAAGGTCTACAATTCGCGTATTCATACCTCAACCCAGATTCGACATTATCCTATTTGAAATCGGACTTGAAGTCCGCTGCATAGAGAACACAGTTTCTGCATACAAGATTTATTGAACACCATTTTCGTTTAGACTTTCCTGTGGCTACAGAATTCGCCAGAAGTCGTGTAACCATTCGTTGGAAAGGTATTTTCAAGGGCTTCAACTTTCGTGTTTATCCGAAATCCCAGATCTGGCCATGTCACACATAAAAATGGCCACGAAGTTCGCTGCGCGCAGAATACAGATTCTGCGCGCATCTTAAGGCGGCATGAACGGCATCGGTTCATCTTCCTCCTCAATGCGATCATCCCAAATCATTCCAGAATTTCCTCCACCCTTATTCAACCTCATGAGGCCAATACTATTCACGAAACCATTCTCCATCATCACATAGAAGAAGAGAGTGGTTGAAGAGATCTAAAATCTAGAACACAAGTCCTAGCATGGTCAAACCTAGAAGACTTCTTCTCTCCATCAAGACTCTTTTGAGACGATGTCTCTCCTAGTAAAATAACTATAGATCTAGCACCAAGGGAGAGGGTAGGAAACTCACATTGGCTCCAGCGATACCACCATTTCCGGCCATGGATCTCGTAGTTCTCCTTGGCGGCATCTTCTCTTTCACGGCGATGGCGGATCTCCTCCAGTAGAACTTGCTCCAGCAGTTTTTCCTCTCACTAGGAGTTCTCACAGGAATTAGGGGATGAAATGAGCAATAAAACGGCCAGGGTTTTATCTCTCCCTTATATATAAAATGTGACACGGGTAGGGCCACGGCCGTGTCCTTACCCGTGTCCTGTCTGGCGAAGCGGCAACGACAGTTTCCATGTCGGTTCAATATTTGACACGGCCGTGTTCCTGGCCGTGTCCTTGGCCGTGTCCTTCTCGGGTTGCATCTCAACGATCCATAAAAATCGTCGATTGGAGCACACGGGTAGGGACACGCCTGTGTCTCTACCCATGTCATGTTCATTCGTCGAAGTCGACGCGCAGTTCGTCGATCTCGACACCTTTCGTCGAGTGGAACTCGACACACACGGGTAGGGACACGCCTGTGTCACTCGAGTGTCACATGATGTCGACACGGCTCGCCGATCTCGACATGCCTCATCGAGCTCAACTCGACGCACACGGGTAGGGACACGGCCGTATCGCTACCCGTGTCGCTACCCGTGTCACTACCCGTGTCTCTACCCGTGTCACTACCCGTGTCACTACCCGTGTCACTACCCGTGTCACTACCCATGTCTCTCTGCACTGATTTCTCCACTTCTCCACAAGTGCAGTCCAATTCCCTGCACTTCTCAGGACTCGAGTCAACCCTCCTGACTAAAAAACACACACGAGGGGCCTAGAGCGATTCGGGACGTTACAAGTTATATCTTCCAAGACCAGGGAAGCACTCTAGTGGTGTGGATTAGATCCCACCTTGAAAATTGGATCATCCATGAATAGAAAAGGAATGAATGTACAAGGAAAATTCCTTTCTGAAGTAGTTGGCAAAGTATGCAAACCAGGTGGACATGATAGGGTCTCAGCCTACATGTTTTGCCTCATGACCAGGATCATCTACAAAATCAACACCAATTGGTCTGCAGTCATATATGAAAAGATTAGAGAAAGCATCAAGAAACCTAATCTGGGAAGGATATTAAGTTTATACTTGGCTGGAGCAATTCCAGAAGTGATGCAACAGGCTGCTGGATCCAAGATCAATCGCATGAGGAGAATGGATCTAAGGATAATCTCTAGATGGGATAGAGTGCTGATAAAAGACATGGCTGATGAAGAAAGGCCAGAGAATACTGAGAAATCACCTGCTCAAGACATTAGACATGATGCTCAGATACAGGGGGAGCCTCATCTTGAGGAAGAGCCAACACACTTAGAAAGTGAAATGGCTAATCGAACTATTCTTGAGGTAATCCAAGAAGTTAATTAAACAATTTTCAATAATGAATATGAAACACTAACTGTGCCCTTGATTGATGTTGACCAGACTACTCAACTCAACAATCAAGCACAGGAGGTTATCATGAAGGATATATCTACAGCTGCTGATGATCCAGAGTTAGTGGTGCCTGCAGTCCAAACTCAACAAGAGTTTACTCTTGAAGAGTTGTTCCCTGATATATAGCAAGCCAGTACTGAGGGGAAGCAAGTTAGTACTGAGGGAGAGCAAGCCAGGACTGAGGGGGAGCAAGCTGAAATTGAGGGGGAGCAAAATAGGACTGAAAAGGAACTGCCTCCTAGTCCTCAGGAAAGAGTTGATATAGCAAGTACCTCAGCTTCTGAAGATGAAGTAGAATCTCAAGCAAAGAAGAGAAAGCTGATGGTTTTCAGAAGAAGAAGCCAAAACTATAAAATGGCATTGCAAACTGCTCCACAACCAGTTCCTGCACATGATTATAGCTCCTTACTGGTATCTTTGCAAGTAAAATTAGATGAACAAAGAATAGCCATGGAGAAATATATGGATGAAACTCATAAAGATTTGCAATTCTCCTTGGCTCAAGATATAAAATCAATTAGATTTGAGGTAAACCAGAATAAAAAGGAGATGACAGATTGCTTCCATAAAGGAGGTAATGTTGTAGTTTTTCTGGCAAAACAGCAAAAAGAGGCAAGGACACAAATTGATGATATAGTGGTCAAGCAAGGCTATGTCCTAGAAAATCAACTAAGGATGAATGATAATCTTAATGAATCACATAATGTGATTGTCAAAGAATTAAAGAATACTGCAACTGCACTGACTGAGGCAAGGGCTAAAGAGAAATCAGAGTTTGATAAGAAACTTCAAGAGGATTTAGCCACTTTCCAATCTGCACTTCAAGCCTCTCAAAAGCTTATATCTGCTCAGCTTCAAAGGTTTAAAGCCTATTATACAGAGGGAACAAATTATCTGGATAGTCAAATCAGGTTCCAAAAGAATGATCTCAGGAAATATATTGAAAGAGAAGTCATAAAGGGGGAGAGGTTGATAATCAATGCTAGCTCAGAGCATGCCAAATGGATAACAAATGCTAGTAGAGCAACTCTGGGATATCCACCCCTATGTGATGATGACAACACAGCTGAGTCAGGAATTCAAGCTGCAGGAATTAAAGGGGGACAGCAGGAAGTAACTCAAATCATATATCCCCCTTCTAACTTTGAAGAAATTGAACACCTGGTTCATCAGATGTACAGCCCTCCAGAGGCTACTAAGAATGTTATCATTGAGAAAGTAGAAATTTCATAGGCAGCTTTGCATAAAGAGCAAGAAGCTCAACTCTCAAAGAAACGTTTTAGAGAACAGACAAAGTTGAAGCCTGATTTTGAGCAATGGAGTCCTACTTCCAGGAACATTATATTGACTGCCTGGAAAGCTGTGAAGGACAAGACCCATGAAAGGGGTAAATGGTACACTAATCAAGAATGGAACAAGTATGAAGCCAGGCAGGAAGCCATTCTTCAATACAGAAGGAAAGCAAAAGCTGGGAAATTACCTGCTACTGCTCTGGAGCCTAGCAAGTACTTCCCAAAGCCTTTTTATTATTTTGAAAGACAAAAGATAAGGGCTGAAGAACAGAAAAGGAAAGAAACCTGCTGATGATGCTGAACCTACTGTGCAGGCTCAGGTCAAACCAAGAAAAGGCATAGTCATCAAGGAGCCAGATCAGCCTTAGAATAGATTAACTAGATTTTACAACAATGTAATCTTTAGTTGTTATAAAAAATCTATGTAAACTAATTGTTGACAAACTTTTGATATTTTAAACAAAACAATGATTCATGCTCACTGTGTTTGCATTATTCTATAATGACATATTATACATGTTTTGTTTATATGTTACCCTGTCATGTAATGTTTATATACATCATAATGTGTGTTTATTATAAATGGTGTATATTATTGACTAAGGGTTATGACTTCTCCAAATAGGGGGAGATTGTTGGGTACATTGGAAAATGTGTACCAGATTTGGAGAAGCCTAACTTAGCTCAATGATATTCATCAAGGTGTATTTGATGTTGTTTTGAGTTTATATGTGCAGGTTAAGAATATGCAGGAAAAGTTTCTAAGTCCATGAGTCGACAACAGAATAAGCTGTGTCGACACTTGTGAAGACTTGTGTCGACACTTGAGAAAAGCTGTGTCGACACCTGGAGTCAATTGTGTTGATACTTGGAAAAGCTGTGTCGACATACAGGACTTGTGTCGACACACAGAAAGTTCAGTCGACATCAACTGTATCGACACACAGGACTTGTGTCGACACACAGAAAGTTCAGTCGACATCAACTGTGTCGACACATAGGACTTGTGTTAACACACAGAAAGCTCAGTCGACATCAACTATGTCGACACACAGGACTTGTGTCGACACACAGAAAGTTCAGTCGACATCAACTATGTCGAGACACGGGACTTGTGTCGACACACACACCAGAATTTCTTCTAAGTTAATTGTGTCAAGACAAGAAGTGATTGTGTCAACACACAGGACTTGTGTCGACACATTCTTATAGAAGCTATGTCGAGAAGCAGTGTCGACACCATGAGAGCTGTGTTGACACCACCAAGGATTGTGTCGACACCTAGTATACTTGTGTCAACACATGTGAAGTTCAGACTCGGCATTTTGCTGACAGAGACAAAGTTTTAAGAAGTGACTAGAAGACTTGACAGCTATCATAACCAACAAGTCTACTGCAACTGTCAGATCTGTCAGAAGTTGGTTAGCAACCGGATCAGCCGGTAACCTTGGATGAAGTCTATATAAAGACAGATTCTATCAACTGAAGACAACGAAGTACACGAAACATAATAACAATAGAAGATCCAACATACACAAGAAAATTTAGTCAGAGATTTCAAGTGGATCTAAGTGAAGAATTTCAACATATCTTCAGAAGAATTTGTAGAGAGAGCTCCAACAATTCAAGTGAGGAAAGAGACTATCATCAACTAGTCTCTTAAGAGCAGATCCTGAACAAATCTGCAAAGAAGAATTCAGATTAATTTCTGGATTTTAAGAAGGAAGCTGATTGAAGATCATCTTCAAGAAATTCAACCTTACTGTATTCAGATTCAAGAAGCTTTGAAGAAAGCCAAAGACATGTTGATTTTTGTGTAATCAGATTCTTCAAGAACTGATCAAGAAATCTTTCTACCCATTCTCTCTCAACTTGGGTGAAAGATAAAACTTATTTTTTATCATTTTTCTGTAAGATCATTATTGATCTGAGTTGTAAGCCTAATTTATAAAGGCTGAGGTAGGGCTAAGTGCCTGAGGTAGGAGATTTACATCTCTGAGTTGTAGGCCTTGGGAAGGCTGACGTAGGGTTGTGTGCCTGAGGTAGGAGATTTAATACTCTGAGTTGTAGGCCTGGGTGAAGGCTGAGGTAGGGCTTAATTGCCTGAGTTGTAGGAATGCGGACTCACTCTGAGTTGTAGGAACCTTGACTGGGTTCTTAGTTGTAAGATCTGTAGATCTGAGAAGGAAGGAAGAAGTTAGGCCGAATCTAGTACACTGCTAGATAGGCGATGGGGAAAAGTGGATGTACCCATCATTTGGGGAACCACTATAAAACTATTTGCCATCTGTGATTGTGTGTGATATTGTGATTTATGTGATGTGGTAGCAGTAGAACTGTTTGATTCTATTTGATTAACTGAATTAATATTCTGCCTTATAGTAAAAAAAAATTGAACCTATTCACCCCCCCCCCCCCTCTAGGTGTTTATGTTATCTTGAAACCAATTCTTTCAAGCCCTCTGTAGCTCTGTCCATCTTCATCAACTTTTGAATCACTGTCTGATAGTGTCAAAGGGGCCCTGATTCCTACCCTTCCTGGAGGATAAACATCTCATGCTATAATAGTTTTATCTTTAGCAACAGCCACAACAACTAGCCAAATATAGGCTTCCTCTTCTTTAGACTCAGATGATGATGAGTCTGTCCAGCTTTTCTCTTTATTAGCCATAAAGGACTTTTCTTTCTTGCCCTTGTGCTTTTGGTGAGATTTCTTCTCACTATCCTTCTTTATCTTTACTGGGGAATCAACAATGACATGTCCTAGCTTGCTGCAGCAGTAACAGATAATATTAGCAGAATTCTATTTACTGGGTTTAGATCCATACTTGTCCTCCTTTGAGGATTTCTTCCAGTGATGTGATGAGGAGGAGAGTCTGGTCTTCCAGTGCTTCTTCTACATCAGCCCATGGAGCTACCTGGAGAAGACAACAAAGTCCTCATCCGACATGATGTTGCCTTTTGCTTCTGATTCAGATCAGTCTAAATATGCTTGTCTTCTTGGAGGATAAGGGGTATTTCTCCTACTTTTGCTTGTGGCTTCAACTTTGAAAGCCACTGACTTCTCTTTAGCTTGAGACTTGCAGTTTGTCTCTTCTTAATTCCTGACAGTTATATGCATCTCATAAAAGAGTAGTTTTCCAAATAGGGTGTGGGGTGGAGTGTCACCCAGCTTGGTCATTTCTCTGATGGCACAAATCTTTGTGTCTCTATCTCTGGTGAGAGAACTGAGGAGCTTATCATTTAGCTCATAATGACTAAAGACCCTTCCTTAGGTCCTTAGCTCATTTACTATCCTGAAGAATCTTTCATAGCAGGTGGCTATGTTCTCACCCTTGGTCTATCTAAATGACTCATACTCTTGGTTGAGCATAGACTTTTTATTATCCCTAACCTCCTCTATGCCTTCCATGTAGATCACCAGACTGTCTCATATCTCCTTTGCAGTTTTGCAGTGAATCAGATTCTAAAGGGTAGAATCATCAATTGCACTGACAATGTCATTTTGAGCCCTCTTGTCCATGGTGGCAAGAATGACTTCATCCTTTGTCATCTCTTCATAAGTCTTTGGTGTCTGGATGTTTGCATCTAGTACAGACACTTTCATAGGGATGAAAGGTCCTTTTTGACAGTTAAAAAGATTATAGGGTCAGTTGTATCCATGAACAGCCTGACCCTCTCCTTACATATGCCAAAACCCTCTTTCCTATAGATAGGAAGCTTCATGGCACCCAGCTCCCTGTAGTTCACTCCTGAACTCATATGAACAGTTTGTAGCTACCTTGGAAGATCACTCAGATGGTTAGACCCTTTTAAGTAACCTCCCTCTGATACCACTTGAAAGTCTTTTTTTTGTGGTAGCTTACAACCTAGGGGGTGAATAGGTTGTCTCACTGTTATTTTACACTTTTTAATTTTATCTTTTGCACTAAGTGTGTTGATAGTAGTTTGCTTTCAAGAACCTGCACAAAGAAGACAACACAGAAAAGTACACACAGATTTATAGTGGTTCCCCAATTTTTGGGTACATCCACTCTTCTCCCACCTTGCCAACTTCCTGTTAGTCAAGAAACTTCTCTAAAACACTGCTCCAAAGAGCTTATACCTCAGATCCCTCAGGATCTCTCAGTCTCTTCCAAGACCTACAACTCAGCCACAAAGGCCCACAACTCAGTGATCAGCAGACCACCTATCGCAGACTTGAAAACAAGTCCTACAGCTCAGATCCAGTTGGATCCTACAACTCAGAGACATAAACTCTCCTACAACTCAGGCAATATTGCCCTACCTCAGGCTCATAGAGCCCTACAACTTAGATCCAGTTGGATCCCACAGAGAGGTGAAATAGATGTATATCTATCACAGAGAAATGTCTTTGTGATAGCCCCTTGAGCTGAGTTATCTCAGCTCAAACTTTCTCCACAGCTACAAGGATCTTGAGCTGGAAGTAAGTAGCAGTAAACTACTTTGCTTTCTCCTCCTTCCCTGGACAGAGTCAGCCACTTTATTCTTTCTTCCTTTCATCTTCAGAAGTGGATCTTCAGTTTAGAGCTTCTTGAACTAAGAAGCAACTTGATCTGCAAAGACTTCTTCCTTATTTCTACTTCTTCCTCAGAAGGAAAACCTATTGATCTTGCTGGTGTCAATGAAGAAGACACGCAACTAACTGAACTTTTTGCAGGAAGTCTTCAAGCTTTTTCACGCAGCAATGGTGAGGAAGATGAAGTCTATCCGCAACCTTTTTGAAAATGATAAAGCCCTAAAAGTTGTTGTCGTCTTACCCACTCTCTTCCTTTTCTAGTTCACCGATCAACGACTCTTAAAAATCAGTGGGGCCCACTTGCAGCATCCAGCTGCACCTTGCTTAACAAAAGAAAATGTATAGTAGCTTCACAGTAGAGTTTGTTGTGTTTTGTAGCTTCTCTGTACTTGATTTGAAATAAGTTGACTTTGTCGATTTTGTAGATTTTGCTGGCGTCAGCACCTATGAACTTAGCCAAAATCGAGCATCAATAGAATAGGCATTGAGTGAATGAGCTTCACTCAATGTCAAAGTACTTAAACAGAATTCTGTCTATCTAGGCGTTGACAGCGTTGAGTGAGCAAGCCTCACTCAATGCTTTTTGTCATAACCATTTCTGCGGCCTTTTTGCATGTCTGGCGTTGAGAGAATTGAGTGAATACACCTCACTCAATGCCTTTTTACCTTAGTTATGCTTTCTGTAATTTAGGTGTTGAGAGCATTGAGTGAGCATGCCTCACTCAATGCTTTCTGCCTTGACAATTTTTCTGCTTCTTCATCATCTTAAGCGTTGAGAACGTTGACTGACCACGCCTCACTCAATGCTTCTTGTCCTAACCATTTCTGCATCATGGCGTTGAGAGCATTGAGTGAGCACGCCTCACTCAACTCTTTCTGCCTTAGCCAGATTTTTCTGCTCCCTAGTGTTGAGTGTGTAAGCTTCACTCAACGTCAAACTACTTAACAAATTTTCTTCAGTTATCTTGCATTGAGTGAATGAGCTACACTCAACGCATTTGGACTTAGCCAAATTTCTATGTCTAAAGGCAACATTGAATTTGAGGATTAGTCAACACATTATCACATGACATTGAGTGAGCTTGCCTCACTCAACGCTTGTGGACTTGGTAAATATTCACAGTTTTCCTGTGGCATTGACTCACTGAGCTATACTCAATGATTATGGAGTTATAGCGTTGAGTGAATGATCTTCAATCAACTCTTATGGACTTAGCCACTTTTCTGCCCATTTCTTCTTACGCTTTTACTATAGTAGCCTGTCTCACAGCATTTTTCTGTATGGCGTTGAGTGAGTTAGATTCACTCAACGCATATGGACTTAGCCACTTTCTCAGTTTGCCACTCCTTTGGCTTTGACTATATAGGCTCCACTCAGCGCTATATGTCATCTAGCGTTGAGAGATTAACCTTCACTCAACGTCTGTGGACTTAGACAGATGGACTTAGACAGTTTTCTGTCTTTCCACACCTTAGGTAAGTGTTTATCTGACATAGCCACTTAGGCTATCTGTTCCATCAATGTTGCTAGGACATCCTGCATGCATGAACTCAGGCACACATCATATTCAACTTTATATATATCATTGACAGGATTGACTTAACTCAAATCTAGGACATTGAGGGATATGGACCCAACACATTCATAGTATCAAAACCTGTAAAGAAGTTTTCTTAGAACCCATAGTTACAATTTGATCTTCCCAAGTGCAGCAGGTGTAGTTTGTGCAAACAAACTCTTGCTATCAGTAACAGTTCTTATATAATGACAAATCAAATGAGAATAAACTAAGGATTGAGATAACGCATGGTTGCAGTTTGATCTTTCAAACAACTGCTATTAACAACACTTTTTACATAATGACGCAACGAAAATTCCCAAAAAATTTAATAAGTCAAATGAGAATGCGATCTGTGATTGGCGCCAGTTGCCAAGGTAATGATTCGAGTTGTAGTAGTCATCACGGTCTCTTCCAACTGCACAATGTTGAAACTATCAACTGGTGGCGACAACTTTCATAAGATCATGAAGGTCGTTCCTCTCATTTGGGAGTAACAGCACAATCAAGAAGCTTCTGGAATCTTGGTCGTCTCCTTTCTTCTTATACAGAAGTTTGAGAACTTTAAATCCATCGTGAAATGAAATTAATTGATCCTCTCTGCTACTCATCAAGGGCCTTTGTGTGGTGCTTCCATTCAAGAGATAGAAATTGTTTGTTTTGGTCATGAAGTTATCAATCTAGTTGAATTGTTTATTGTGTCATCGGGAATGAGTTTTTTTCTTCCCGTTAGTTTTACCTCAATCTTGTTTTATGATCCCGTTAGTTTTTTCCTCAAACCAATTATTTATTTTCTTCTGTTCCATTGAAGCCTACATTATCGATCATGATGGAAGATTAATTATTACATTTGAAATAAGAAGAATTTATATATACAAGAAGAATTTACATATTCAACAAGAATTTATATATACAAGAAATCGAATGCGGGTTCCTCCCAGCGTATAGTAAATTCTTCTCACCAAAATTAAATTGATCTTGATTTTAGAACAAATTGATTACCAAATACCTGACGGATGTCAATGGGCTGAATAGCTGTGCCATAAATTGATGAGGCGACTGTGGCCATAGACGGATTGATCTCCATGGAACGATCAAGTCATGCCCCGTTGATAATTTTGAAAGGTAGAGGAGATGCCCCTGTTATTATGTGAAGTTGGAGAGGGTCCCAGTAAGACTGTTTATCATTTATATGTGATTTTCCTTAGTACTTGTTTGGTTTAATAAAATATATGAAGTGGCAATTGTTAAAATTACATTCCAACAATTCGAGATGGGGCTGGGCGTGCTCTTAGAATTAGAGAAGCCATATATAAACGTCTTCTTCCCAAGTCTATGAGAGGGAAATTATAGAGTTGATGCATCTAGTTAACTAGAGATTTCTTCCAATCTCGGAGAGTCTCCCTTGTAGTTGTGTTGTTTCTCTCCGTGACTTCTTCATCAAGAGAACAAACTTCCACATAGATTTTATAAAAAAGCAAGCATGCATGTCTATGAATTCATAAACAAATTATGTAGATGAAAGTAACTTTAGAGTGACCCCCCCCCCCCCCCCGGTGATTGGGAAGCAGTCATAGTATCAAAACCTGAAAAGAAGTTTTCTTAGAACCCATGGCTATAATTTGATCTTCCCAAGTGCAGCTGGTGTAGTTTGTGCAAACAAACTCTTGCTATCAGCAACATTTCTTATATAATGTCGAATCAAATGAGAATAAATTAAGGATTGAGATAACACATGGTGGCAGTTTGATCTTCCAAACTACAACAAGTGCAATTTGTGCAAAACAACTGCTATTAACAACACTTTTTACATAATGACGCAACAAAAATTCCCAAAAAAATTAATAAGTCAAATGAGAATGCGAACTGTGATTAGCAACGGTTGCCAAGGTGACAATTTGAGTTGTAGTCGTCATCACAGTCTCTTCCAACTGCACAATGTTGAAACTGTCAATAGGTGGCGACCACTTTGATAAGATCATGAAGGTCGTTCCTCTCATTTGGGAGTAACAGCACAATCGAGAAGCTTCTGGAATCTTGGTCGTCTCCTTCCTTATATACAAGTTTGAGAACTTTGAATACATCGTGAAAAAAATGAAATGAATTGATCCTCTCTGCTACGCATGAAGAGCCTTTGTGTGGTGCTTCCATTCAAGAGATAGAAATTGTCTGTTTTGGTCATGAAGTTATCAATCTTGTTGAATCGTTTATTTTGCCATCAGGAATAAGTTTATTTTCTTCCCGTTAGTTTTTTCCTACATCTTGTTTTAGGATCCCATTAGATTTTCCTCAATTCAATTATTTATTTTCTTCTGTTCCACTGGAGCCTACATTATCATGATGGAAGATTAATTATTACATTTGAAACAAGAAGAATTAAACATACAAGAAGAATTTATATGCACAAGAAGAATTTATATATACAAGAAATCGAATGTGGGTTCCTCCCAGTGTATAGTAATTTCTTCTCACTAAAATTAAATTGATCTTGATTTTAGAACAAATTGATTACCAAATACCTGACAGATGTCAATGGGCTGAATAGTTGTGCCATAAATTGATGAGGCGGCTGTGGCCAAGGACGAATTGATCTCCATGGAACGATCAAGTCATGCCCTGTTGACAAACGAAAGGATCAGCTCTGGATAGACGGCATAGACGGCTTGGGAGAGGTGGTTGGAGGCAGAGTGAAGATGGTCGAGGTTTGGGCAGCCGAGGAAGGAGAGTAGAAGCCTCAGCATCTCCCCCCTTGCGCTAAAAGCCATTAGGCTCAGCAACGCTATTAGAGACAAAGGTGAGAAGATGAAGATGATCCCTGACGTCGCCGCCACTGAAATCTCCAACTTTGCAATTTGGAGGCATGTGTTTATTTAGAATGTGAGCAGGTTTTGAATGAAGAGATGCATTAGGTTTGAAATTATAAAAATGGAAAAAATCACGGCTTGTTGTGAGGAGCGTCGGTGAAGGATGAGGAAGCGTTGCGGAGTCGGGGATGTTAAAGTTGGGATTTAATGTATTTTTTATATTCAGTCATTTTAAGTTAGCGAGAGTGAGGCCTGACCAGGGGGGCGCCGGGTTCTACTCTAGTATGAGGGGGAAAAGGGGGGAGGGGAGTGAAGAGAAAGAAAAAGAGGGGGAGGAGAAGGAAAGGGGGAGAGAAGGAGAAGGAGAGAAAAGGGAAAGAAAGAAAGGGGCAGGGCAGAGAGCGGGTTTGGGTGCACTGGCTGCAATCGGGTCGTGGCCCAGGTCAACCTTTATATGGCCGGCCTTGACCATTCTATGGTCGATGGACCCACTTTCAACGCCCCTATTGATAATTTTATACCCCTTATGTGAAGAATCTTTGGTCTCTAAAACGTGATTTTTTATATAATTTTGGTGACATCTAGTGTGTTGTTTAGCTTAGCATATTTTGGTATCGTATTAGAATATGTGTATGAGTGTATACACTCTTAAACCAATTGATTATAGGTAGAGGAGCCCAAGGTCTATATTACGTGCACAGTGACATGAGTTTTGTTATGTGAGACTAAATTCTCAGCACAAGCAACAACAATCTTTGCTCATATTGGAAATTTTTTTACTCTTTTCTATATTTACACAATGATGTATTTTCTTTTATTTTATATCATAAAATTTTGGGAATCAAATAAAGTACCATATTTTGGTTACTTTTATGGTTCTTACTTATCTACTAAAGCAGATTTCATTTTCGAGAATAAATCTTGATATATGTATTATGTTTCTCATGGTAATTCATTATTCAAATATTTTGTGAATATCATTCTATGCATTATTTCCTCAATTTTCTGAAGTCCAGAAGATTTTGTAGGTGAATTTTTCAGGTATGGTGGATGATGAATTTTTAGAGCATTTAAATTTAGAAAAGGGCACAAGGAAAGTCATCAATAATTAAAAAAAGTGGGAGAATGTTGCGAGCTATGGATGGTTGCAATTATAAGGCTACAACAGGGGACTCACTTTCATACACATAAGTAGGATTGGCCGAACTCGGTCACCATTCCATCAATGATCCTCGACTAAACATTGCCATGGCAAGAAGTGTTGGTTGTGATCCACGATGAATTTTATAGGAATTTTATCTTCAGTATCAAGCATTATAACTTGGATTTTTTTTGGAGTTCTATAAAATTAAAGGTTGTAGCTCATTAGGAATTAAGTTTTTTTTGTGTGCAACAATACATGTTTGTTAGCAATGCAAATTTAGAAGAGTGATTTTGATAGTTTTGAAAGGTAGAGGAGATGCCCTTGTTATTATGTGAAGTTGGATAGGGTCCCAGTAATACTGTTTATCATTTATATAAGATTTTCCTTTGAACTTGTTTGGTTTCATAAATTATATGAAGTGACAATTGTTGAAATTACATTCCAACAAATCGAGAAGGGGCGGGGAGAGCTCTTAGAATTAGAGAAGCCATATATAAATGACTTCTTCTCAAGTATATGAGAGGGAAATTGAAAATTTGATGAGTCTAGTTAACTAGAGATTTCTTCCAATCTCGGAGAGTCTCCCTTGTAGTTGTGTTGTTTCTCTCCGTGACTTCTTCATCAAGAGAACAACTTCCATGCAGATTTTATAAAAGAGCAAGCATGCATGTCTTTGAATTCCTAAACAAATTATGTAGATGAAAGTAACTTTGGAGTGACCCCGGTGATTTGGGAAGAAGTCATAGTATCAAAACCTGAAAAGAAGTTTTCTTAGAACCCATGGCTGCAATTTGATCTTCCCAAGTGCAGCGGGTGTAGTTTGTGCAAACAAACTCTTGCTATCAGCAACAGTTCTTATATAATTACAAACCAAATGAGAATAAATTAAGGATTGAGATAATGCATGGTTACAGTTTGATCTTCCAAACTACAACAAGTGCAATTTGTGCAAAAACAACTGCTATTAACAACACTTTTTACATAATGATGCAACAAAAATTCCCAAAAAAATTAATAAGTCAAATGAGAATGCGAACTTTGATTGGCGCCGGTTGCCAAGGTGACGATTCGAGTTGTAGTCGTCATCATGGTCTCTTCCAACTGCACAATGTTGAAACTGTCAATAGGTGGCGACCACTTTGATAAGATCATGAAGGTTGTTCCTCTCATTTGGGAGTAACAACACAATCGAGAAGCTTATGGAATCTTGGTCATCTCCTTTCTTCTTATACAGAAGTTTGAGAACTTTGAATCCATCGTGAAATGAAATGAATTGATCCTCTCTGCTACTCATGAAGGTCCTTTGTGTGGTGCTTCCATTCAAGAGATAGAAATTGTCTGTTTTGGTCATGAAGTTATCAATCTAGTTGAATCATTTATTGTGCCATCAGGAATGAGTTTATTTTCTCCCCGTTAGTTTTTTTTTTCAATCTTGTTTTAGGATCCCGTTAGTTTTTTCCTCAATCCAATTATTTATTTTCTTCTGTTCCACTGAAGCCTACATTATCATGGTGGAAGATTAATTATTACATTTGAAATAAGAAGAATTTACTTATACAAGAAGAATTTATATATACAAGAAGTATTTATATATACAAGAAATCGAATGTGGGTTCCTCCCAGTGTACAATAATTTCTTCTCACCAAAATTAAATTGATCTTAATTTTAGAACAAATTGATTACCAAATACCTGACGAATCTCAATGGGCAGAATTGCTATGCCATAAATTGATGAGGTGATTGTGGCCAAGGACGGATTGATCACCATGGAACGATCAAGTCAAGCCCCGTTGACAAACGAAAGGATCGGCTCTGGATCGACGACACAGGAGGATTGGGAGAGGTGGTCGGAGGCGCAGTGAAGATGGTCGAGTGTTGGGAAACCGAGGATGAAGAGCAGCTGCGTCTCCCCCCTAGCGCTGAAAGTTGTTAGGCTCAGCGACGTTGTTAGAGACAAAGGGGAGAAGACATAGTTGAACCCTGACGTCGCCGCCGCTGGAATCTCCAACTTCGTAATTTGTAGGTGTGTGTTCATTTTGAATGAAGAGATGCATTATGTTTGAAATTATAAAAAGGGAAAAAATCACGGCTTATCGTGAGGAGCGTCAGAGAAGGGTGAGTAAGCGTTGCAGAGTCTGGGATAGTAAAGTTGAGATTTTATGTATTTTTTATATTTTTTTATATTCAGTCATATTAAGTTAATGGGAGTGAGGCCCGACCGGGGGGCGCCGGGTTCCACTCTGGTATGAGGGAGGAAAAGGTGGGGGAGGGGGAGGGAGGTGAAAGAAAAAGAGGGGGAGGAGAAGAAAAGGGGGGAGAGGGAGAAATAAAGAAGTCAATCATGAGCGAATCCTGTCCAGACATGCCCACCATGACTGCACCCAGAGAAGTTGAGATGTGGTCTATCAGTGTCGTTGCAGTTGCATGATCACTCAAAAAAGCCATGAAATTCTTTTCATTTGACCAAACTAGCACGCAATCCTCCCCAAATCTTAGGACTAGAGCTCTTATATCAGCATCAATCTAGTGACGACGAAAATCCAGAAACTGGGAAGCAGTCATTTGAACACTATATTTCAAACCAAAAATCAGGGGAGGTGGCCTTGCTGCCTGGATAAAGAGCTTCCACAACTCAAAAACTGTTGCAGTCGAACACTCGAACTAAACATTCAGTTTTTTTGAACTGCAATTTACTAGAAAACTTCACATTAAATTTGTGGTTATGAAATTTATAAGATAAGTGAACATATCCTCATGTTGTATCCTAACAAGGAAAAAAAAGTTAAGTCCCCGTTTAGGGGAGCTGCCATGCTCCGGCAGGTAAAAAACGCAGTTTCTTCCAAACCTTGCATTTTGAGCTTGTAGTAGTCAAAAATAAAATCAATTAAATATATATTAGTCATGATCAATAAAATTAGGGTAATGTTATAAACAATCATTCTTGGTGATGGTCTTAACCATTGTCATGCCAACCATACATTCTATGACATTGGCAATTTTGACCAAACTCGTTGGAGTAAAAATGTCGCGGTAAATGGAGTCTTGGTGGTTCTTAATAACTTGGGAATTATAAGCAATAAAGTGGGTCATTTGCATAAGAGATCAGCTCGAGACGATGCATGAGATTGAAAAATCTGTTCAATATCATTTTTATTTAGTGAGAATGACCTAAATCTACTACAACATAAAGAGATTTTTCAGCATATAAATGTTCAGTATATGAGATGCTTTTAACACAACTAAAATGTTCTCCTACATCACTAGAAGTCTCCTCCTTCCCCCTCAACATTTTTCTCACTTCATTTGCTCAAAATATCCCACATGAAGTCAATCAAATAGCTTCAGTAGACTTGAACAACACCGACCCATGCATGATTTTCGCACAAACATCTTATGCCATTCCCAAACTTCTCAGGAAGCTCAATTTTTTGGATCATAACGGGAGGTCAAGCCTTCAAGTGGCTCGTGCGACATCAATACTCACAAAATGAACAGATTTAAATATTAAAAAAATTCAACAAAAAAACATCAAACATTCCACGGCTGATTCATGAAATATAATACACATTCTCGAAAATAAAGGGTACCTCACCCGCATCCTCAAAGAAGATGTTTATCGCCTATAGCTGAGAAAACATAGTTGTGTAAATAAAGGTTATATAAGATTGACCCACATCTCTGGTTCGATAAATTTGCTCGAAATAAGCAAGCTTTTCTATGTCTTTATTACCAATCTGCAAAAAAAAACTTTTTAAAATTAAAATTTGTGACAATTGTTAAAAAGATCATGATCAACCCCAATCAAACTGGGGTTAAACCACTAATAATATTAGTCGAAACAGTATTGTTGTCCATATCCAGTTAATGAATATGAGTGGATTGATTAAATAGTCATAATATATATGTCAAAGCATAAAAATACAGGCATATAAAATCAAATTGGTGATTGCATTATATCTATATGAACATAGATACTGGCATCATTCAACATCAACAATGATACTAACCTAAAAAATAAGTGAAGGAGGCTTCAAATAACACAGGACTATGAAGAGCATGATGGTTCCCAGCAATTGCAATGTTTACAATGTAATGCAATTTATAAATGTCGTCGGGTTTGCTTGTTGATATCGTTAAATAAGATCTACTAAAGGATTTACAAAATCAATGACATCAAATGATTTGTGCATTATATCTATGTGCTTGCAGTGGCCTGAGGTTGTTGTAGTTTGCAATGCAGTGCAATTTATTTGCTGCACTACATTGCACTTTTGAAAGTTTCTATAATTTCTCAAATTGAGAATTGCAATTGGGAGGATGCCCAAAATCCACTGAAAGCTCATTCGCAACGCATAAAATTTGTGCAACCCACGGATGTTCGCAATCAAATGCATCGAGCTTGAGGAAACATGCATGCACAAAAATACCTCTCATGTAAGTTTACATTTCATAACACGCATGCACAAGAATACCTCTCGCACGCTTTCCTCGATGGGGGTATTTTCGTGTATGCATGTTATGAAATGTAAACTTGCATAAGGATGAGTGTTTTTTGGTGCAACCGGTAATTTTGCAAATGTGTAAGGGAGATTTCCGTAAACGGCCCGATGAAATAATTACAACACTAATTTACAAAAAGAATTAAATGCAATCGGCGCACGCACATTGTTGAAACTGTCAGCACAGGGCGACCACAAATGAGCAATCACTAACGCGGCCTGATTTAGGGCACGATAAGGAGGCAGAGCACAATGTGATTAATTTAACATTCAAAAGCTTCTTTCATTCACTTATGTAAGAGTATACATGGACCCCTTACAAAATTACACATAGGTTCAAGTATAAATTGTTACATAAATTATCAGACGAAAATTAAAACACTTGGAATTATAAAACTAAATAAAATATGAAACTAGCACTAATAATGCATAGTGATCAACACTTCCCCAACATGAGTCTGAATCACTATGTTGGGTGGACCCTATTTAGGTAGTGCATCAACTCTAATACTATGTTCATGCAATCAAAATACGAGTGTGCAATGGCAGTTGAAAGATTTAGTAGTAAACAATCTACCCAACGTACAAAAGAAAAAACATCCAATCATACAAACTTGAGCACATTGCAACTGAACAATATCCAATAGTATATCTACTAAAAATAAGACATGACAAGAAGCAGAACAACAAACTTAGGCTTCGTTTGGGGGGACTTATTTTCACCGGTCAAGCGGTTATGACTGCTTGAACCGGACCTTAATAGCGGTTACGACCGCATGAATTGGACCTTAATTAAGGTCCGGTTCAAGCGGTCGTAACCGGCCGATGAAAATAAGTCACCCCAAACAGAACCTTAGTAATATTTTACGCAACATGCAAGATTGAGAAGTAAATGTTTATAAAATAGAACTAATGGGTGGTAAATTACATTCAATGGATTTTAAAGAGATTAAATATTGTTTTCATATAATATGAAAAATATTGATTGCATGTGTCTCTTGATGATTTCTTCACATGATTGAGCTTATCCTCAGGCTTGAGATTGCTATAACTTCATCCACTTTTATGTCCAAACGGATGATGTTTGTTAGTTAATTTCCCATGATTATGGGCTTCTGCCATACTGTAAGATCACCCTTCTCAGTCACCTTCTTTTAGCAAAGTCATTTTGTCAAATCCTCTATTGAGTCTTGTTCATGCTTCAGATCTTCTGCAGTTCTTTCCCATCCTCTATAATACACCTTCCAATTGATTGGTGGATAGGAGAGGATCCAGTAGCCTCCTGGTCTCAAAACTCTATCTACCTCTAGTAGATATAGGTCATCTGTAGTATAAATTTGTTGGTGAAACAATGCTACATAAATACATAATCAACATTTTGGAGTTTTTTGCTTTGATAGCATGCATCAAACCTAAATGCAATTTGTTGTAAGGGGGACAATAATTTATATTAACTGCACACATCTTCAAGAATTTTACAACAAACTGCACCACTCTATTGATAATCTTGATAACTGCTCTTAAATTTCTCACAAAAACATCATAAAGAACAACACTTTTAAGAGAATAAATATACATTTGCACAGTAAAAAAAGCTCCCAAATTTGGTATACAGAAATGCTCACCGATTGTATGAAGTTCTCCTTATCGATTTAGAGTTAAAGGAGCCGTTGATGTGTGCGATTGAAATCAAAGGAGTCGATTGTTCAAAATAACTAAACTGATAACAAATACCTGAGGTAAATTTGTAGCTGATAATGTGGTTAATATTCCTACTTTGATCAGGTTTTCAATTGATATATTAACATTCACAACATGGAGTCTAGAAATTTTTTCAAATGTGTAGTAAATCCAAAATATTTTGCTCAATGTGTATCAATCCCTAAACTCGTTGAAGGAAGACAAGAGGAAAATGTACTAGACACTCACCACGATTTTGCCGGTCGAGCTCAGCGCTGAGCTCGCCAGAGGTATCATCAACACAAAATAATCCTTCTCCAAACCCATATGAAAACCCCCCTATGGGTCAAGATACCGAAAACCTTTTACATTTCTTTCTTCATGAGCTCCACTAAAAACTTTCAAGTCACATTTGAAAGAAATTGTACCTAATCACCTAGAGGGGGGGTGAATAGGTGACTTAATCTTTTTAAACTTTTAGGAAGATTATATCACAGATTTCACAGAACTATAAACAGCATACACAGCATCAATCACATACACAGAGTACACACAGTTTTATAGTGGTTCCCCAAGGTTTGGGTACATCCACTTTCCCCCTTCGCCTATCTAGTAGTGTATTAGATTCGGCCAAACTCCTCCACTATACCTCAGATCCTCAGATCTTACACTCAGAACCCCAACTGGTTCCTACATCTCAGAGTGATCCCACTCCTACAACTCAGGCTCAATGGCCCTACAACTCAGTCTTCTCCAAAGACCTACACTCAGCCGCAAGGCCTACACTCAGCCTACAACATGCCTACACTCAGAGAAATAGATCTCCTACACTCAGGCACACAGGCCTTACCACTCAGCCTTTAAAATTTCAGGCTTACAACTCAGATCCCTAAGGATCCTACAAGAAATTAAAATACAATGTATATAACCTCAACTCAGAATAAGAGAGAAGAGTTGATAGGTTTCTTGATGAGTTCTTGGAAGAACTCTGCTGAGATCAACCTCACTTGGCTTTCTTCAAAGCTTCTTGAATGTAGAACACAATAGGATTGAGTCTCTCTGTAGCTGATCCTCAATCACTACTAACTTAAGAATCAGAACTAAGTCTGAAACTTTCTCCACAGCCTGGTTCCAACAGCTGTCTTCTTGGAAGGAGCTCTCTCTCTCTCCAACTACTTAGATCTTCACTTGAATTGATTCTTCAATGAATTGTTTTATCTTCTTAAATCATCTTCTTTTGTTGACAGAATAAGCCTATATATAGGCCTTCTTCATGGTGACCGGCTGATCCGGTTTCTAACGACTTTCTGACAACTCTGACAGTTGCAGTAGACTGGCTGGAATGACAGCTGTCATGTCATCCAGTCACTTCTTGAAATATCTGTAACTATCTGAAAGTGTCGAGACAGTCAGTCTTTAAGTGTCGACACTTATAGACCAAGTGTCGACACAAGTAGACTAAGTGTCGACACTAGTCTTCATGGTGTCAACACAACTCCTTGTGTTGTAGAATTTGCTTTGCGACACTGCTTCTTCAATATGTGTCGACACTGATATTGTGCGTCGACACAACTCCTTTTTATTTAGTACTTAGTTGAATTCTTGTAAGTGTCGACACAACTCCTTTGTGTCGACACATCTTCTTGTGTTGAACTTGTTCAGTGTCGACACATCTTCTTGGTGTCGACACTTGCCTTCTATGTTGATACTTTTGCTGAGTGTCGACACTTCTCCTTGTGTCGACACTTGTACTTAGAATTTGTTGAACTTTGCTGAGTGTCGACACAGCCCCTTGGTGTCGACACTTTCTTCATGTGTTGAGTCTTCTGCTGTGTGTCGACACATTCTTCATTATGTCGACACTTGTACTTAGACTCTGTTGAATTTGCTGAGTGTCGACACAGCCTCCAAGTGTCGACACTTTCTGATGTCGACAAAGTTCCTCTGGGTGTCGACACTGCTTCTAAGTGTCGATACTGCTTCTCTGGATATTTCTTCATTGAGTGTCGACACAACATGTATGTGTCGACACTTTCCTTCTGGTATCGACTCTGCATTCCTGGTGTCGACACAATTACTCCAAGTGTCGACACTGCTTCTCTGGGTGTCGACACAAGTCTTCTTAAGTGTCGACACTTTTCTTCTGGGTGTCGACACATGGACTTAGAAACTTTTCAGCTTTCCCTGCAAATACTTAACCTGCACAACTAAACTCAAAATACATCAAATACATTTTGATGTATATCATTGAGTATGGTGAGGCTTCTTCAAATCAGGTACATTCATTCCAAAGTACCCAACAATCTCTCCCTATTTGGAGAAGTCATCACCCTTAGTCAATGATATACACCATACATAACAAAATGACAGTATGATGTAAAACAGGATTATATAACAGGGTAAGCACATAAACATGTATAAACAAACATGTATACACAAATATCATCTCAGAACAATAATGTAATAAATTTAACACATATCACATTGTTCTAAGAACTTCAACATTTCATGATTCAAAAGTTTATAGAGAGTTTAAAATCAAATGGTTACAACTGTAAACTAAATAAAAATTCTATCCTATTGCTGCTCAGTCTCCTTGATAACTATGCCCTTTCCAGACTGTATCTTTGCTTGGACTGGGGCTTCAGCATCTTCAGCTGCAGCAGACTTCTTCCCTTTAAGATCCTTCTTTTTCTGTTCTTCAGCTTTGATCTTTTGCCTTTCAAAGTAATGATAAGGCTTAGGAAAGTACTTGCTAGGCTCCTAGGCAATAGGAGGTAGCTTTCCCATCTTAGTCTTTCTTCTATATTGCACAATTGCCTCTTGCCTGGTCTCATGCTTCCTCCACTCCAGTTCAGAAAACCACTTGTTTCTATCTTGGATATTGTCCTTGGCAGCCTTCCATGCAGTTAAGATAATATTCCTTGAAGTGGGGCTCCATTGTTCAAAGTCAGGCCTCAATTCAGCTTGCTCCCTGAATCTCTTCTTAGACAATTGAGTCTCTTGTTCTTTCTGCAAAGCTTCTTGTTCTTTCAGTATAGCCTCTGGCACTGGCTGAACTACTTTTTCTATGATGACCTTCTGATTTCCCTCAGGTGGGCTATACATAGACTGTATATCTGCATGTATCATATCAAAGTCTGGTGGAGGGTATATTACTTGAGCCACTTCAGCTTGCTCCCCTCCAAGATATGCAGGATTAATTCCAGACTCTGCAACATTGTCATCATCACATAATGGAGGATAGCCAAGGGTGGCTCTGATGGAATTTGAAATCCATTTTGCATGATCAGAGCTGGCTTTGACTAACACCCTCTCCCCCTTTATGACTTCTCTTTCAATGTGATCCCTCAGATCATCTTTCTGAAACCTTATTTGTGCATCCAAATAGTTTACTCCATCCTTAAAGAAAGGTTTCAACCTTTGGAGCTTTTCAGTTATTAACTTCTGGGAATTCTGAAGTGCAGAAGTAACAGCAGGGATTTCTTCTTGTAATGCTTTATCAAATTCTGCCTTAGCAGTAGCATTAGATGTAGTCTGACCAGCAGCTATATTTTTCATTTCTGTTACTATTGCATTGTGTGAAGTAGTTAAATTATCATTCATCCTTAGCTGGTTCTACAGAACATAGCCTTGCTTCACTGCAATATCATCCACTTGAGCTTTGATCTTCTCCTGATGAGTGGCTAGATAGACTACTGCATTTCCTCCCTTATGAAAGCAGTCAGCCATCTCTTTCTTATTCAGATTCATTTCAAATCTGATGGACTTAATGTCTTGGGCAAGATCAAACTGTAGAGACTTATGCCCTTCATCCATATAAGATTGCAAAGCCTGTCTTTGCTCATCCATCTTTATCTGCATTGCAACCATCAGAGAACTGAAATCTGTAGATGGTGCTGGCTATGGTGCAGGCTGTTGTGCTATTGTTTGTAAAGCTTTCTTATATGTCTGGCTTCTCCTCTTAAAAACTTGAAATTTTCTCTTTTTGGCTCTTGCAGCCTCTTCATCTTCTGATGCAGATGTGCTATCAATAGTCACTCTGTCTTTAGGACTAGGAGGTAACTCCTTCTCAGTCCTTTGTAGCCTGTCAGCATCTTTTGGCACCTCAGTCTCTATGCCTGTAGTTTTCTCTATATTCTCCACTTGCTCCCCCTCAATAATTACTTTCTCCCCCTCAGCAACAGCACTTTCTTTCTCAAAGTCAGTTTGTAGAAGATCTGGGAATAGCTCTTCTAGGGTAAATTCTTGTTGAGGATGGGGTGGAGATTCTCTTATCTCATCAACCACTTGATCAGATACCACTTGAGAAGCAACAGATATGTCCTTCATAACAACATCTGGGGGTTGACTATGAATCTGAGGTTGCTGATTAACATCAGATAATGTGTTAGTCATAACTTCATTCTCAATAAGGAAATCTAATTGGTTGATTTCAGTTATTACCTAAAGTATGGTTTGAGTAGCTCTTTCACTTTCTAATGGAGTTGGCTCATCCACCAGTAGAGGCTCCCCCTGGACTGAATCCTGGTGAATTGGGCTTGCTGGTGGTAGCTCCCCCTGCCTTGGTGCATCTTCTTGTCTAGCAGGAGATTGTCCACCATTTCCAGTGTCTTGTTCATCATCTGGAGTGAAGACAACGTGCTCTTCAGAGCTACTAGAGGATTCTTGAGCCACTGGGGTTGTCTTCTTCTTCTTCTTTAGGGGTGTTTCCTTCTCAGGAGTTGGCATTTCCTTGGTTAACACTCTATCCCACCTAGAGAATATCCTCAAATCCATTCTCCTCATGTGGTTAATTTTAGTTCCAGCTGCTTGATTCATGACCTCTGGTATACTACCAGCCAGATATAGACTCAGAATCCTACCCAAATTTGGCTTCTTCATACTCTCTTTTATCTTCTCAAACACTACTGCAGACCAATCAGTTTGTAGTTTGAAGATAATCCTTGTCATGAGGCTAAACATATGAGCTGATACTCTGTCATGCCCTCCAGGCTTGCTCAAGATAACCTTGCCAACAATTTCAGATAAGAATTTTCCTTGCATATTCATTCCTTTTCTATTGAACACAGATCCAATTTTCATGTTGGAATCCAGTCCACACCAAGTTAATGCTTCCCTAGTTTTAGAAGCAGAAACATTCTCTTCTACCTTAGTCCTAGGTAGTTGTAGTACCTTTCTCAGATTCTTAGGAGAAACTTTCACCTTAGTCCCATGAACCCTTGACTTAATCTTTAGTCCAGATGCATCTATTGTTGCTCCATTTAGAAATTCCAGGACCTCCTTCTTCCAAATCTTGATCGGCTCTGAAACCAGAAACTCCAACCCTGTCTCTTCTATTAGGGTTATCACGCCTTTGATTTCTGGTTCTGCGTCATCAAAAGCATGCCGCACGAGTTCGTATCTCTCATTCATATTCTCTTCAAGCTTGGGCGCCATTAGGGTTTGAAGAAAGTTGAATTGAGAGAAGAGAGGTGTCAACACACAAGTTTGGTCTCGAAACTTTGGTGTGTGTGTCGACAGACAATGGCGAAATCCTATTTATACCTTTCTAGGATCGAAGATGAAAGGGCGCGTCAAAATACTGAAATTGTGTCGACACTGTTGAAAAGTGTCGACACAGACTTATAATGTCTTAACAACTATGTGTCGACACAAGTATAGTCGACAGAATATATGTGTCGACACTTGTTTATGTGTCGACACCACTTAGTTCGACACTTAGTCAAGACTTTACTAGACTAATTCTAAGTAATGCCTAAGTGTCGACACCACCTTGGATGTGTCGACACCTACTCTGCATGTGTCGACACTGATTCTTTGAAGTGTCGACACCAACTTCCTAGATGTGTCGACACCTTTTCTCTGAAGTGTCGACACCACTTTTCTGTCTCGACACAGACAACTATGTGTGTCGACACTATTTTACTTAGTCATTTGTAAACTTATTCTAAGTTTATCATACCTAATTCAATTTTGAACCTATTGAATTTGGTTTCATCTAAGGGCTTAGTGTACATGTCAGCTAGTTGATTATCTGTATTAACATACTCTAGTGAAATATCTCCTTTTTCCACATGTTCTCTTAGAAAATGGTATTTTATTTCTATGTGCTTAGTCCTACTATGGGAGACAAGATTGTTTGCAATAGAAATAGCACTAGTAGAATCACAAAATAGAGGTGTTCTACTTACTTGTATACCATAGTCTTCTAGCTGATGTTGTATCCATAGAAGTTGAGCACAGCATCTTCCTGCAGCCACATACTCTGATTCTGCTGTGGAGATAGTCACACTTGTTTGCTTCTTGCTACTCCATGATATCAGTCTTCCACCTAGGAATTGACAGGTACCAGTTGTACTTTTCTTATCTTCCTTGCAGCCTGCAAAATCTGCATCTGAATAACCTGTCAGTTCAAAGTCTCCATTCCTAGGGTACCAAAGGCCTAGATAAGGAATGCCCTTAAGATATCTCAGAATTCTTTTGACTGCTGTCAAATGAGATTCTTTAGGGCAAGCTTGGTAGCTAGAACAGACACATGTAGCATACATGATATCTGGTCTACTTGCAGTCAAATATAGTAGTGAGCCAACTATCCCTCTATACAAAGTCTCATCTACAGGTTTCCCTACATCATCTTTGCTAAGAGACATACTTGACCACATAGGAGTTTTCATGGTACTGGATGATTCCATACCATACTTCCTTATCAGTTCTAGGGTGAACTTAGACTGGCATATGGATAAACCATTCTCAGTCTGTCTAACTTGGAGGCCCAAGAAGAACTTAAGTTCCCCCATACTGCTCATCTCAAATTGTCCTTGCATAAGTTTTGCAAACTTCTTGCAAAGACTACTTTCAGTAGACCCAAATATGATGTCATCTACATATATTTGGACTAGTATGATCTTGCCTCTGGATTCCCTAAGGAATAGGGTCTTGTCTATTTCCCCCCTTGTGAATTTATTCTCAATGAGGAAACTAGACAGAGTTTCATACCAAGCCCTAGGGGCTTGTTTTAACTCATACAAAGCCTTACTAAGTCTATAAATAAAATTAGGTTGAGTTGAATCAACAAAACATGATGGCTTTTCCACATAGACTTCTTCCTTCAGATTACCATTCAGAAAGGCTGACTTAACATCCATTTGGTATACTTTAAACCCTTGATAGGTTGCATAGGCCAAGAACATCCTTATAGCTTCCAGTCTGGCTACTGGAGCAAAGGTTTGATCAAAGTCAATACCTTCTTCCTGCCTATATCCCTTAGCAACTAGTCTTGCTTTGTTCTTTATAATAACTCAATGTTCATCCATCTTGTTCCTAAAGATCCACTTAGTTCCAATTATGTTATGGTCTTTTGGTTTAGGAACAAGCTCTCAGACTTTGCATCTTCTGAATTGGTTCATCTCCTCTTGCATTGCCTCAATCCAATGAGGGTCTAGGATGGCTTCTTCAAATTTCTTTGGCTCAACTTGGGATAGAAAACTGGAGTAGAGTATTGAACTTAGATTTCTGCTCCTTATTTGTACCCCTTGTCTGAGATCACCAATAATTTGATTGGCTGGATGATCTTTTAGATGTCTATTAGCTGGAGGCAGCCTGTCTTCAGGTTGTACTCCTTCAGCTACTTCAACTTGTTGCACTCCTTAGTCTTCATCTACATCAGGTGCATCTAGTACTCCCCCTGGACAACTGCTACTATCATCCACATGCTGACTTGCAATAGATCCTTCTTCAATAGTAAGCTTGTCCATCTTCTTAGTCACACCTGTGGAGCTGCAAATACTTCTAGACAATTCATTGTTAATGAGTCTAGCTTCATCAAATACTACATGTACTGACTCTTCTACAACATGAGTAGTCAAGTTGTAGACCCTATAAGCCTTACTGTTGTTGCTGTACCCAACAAAGATCCCCTCTTGGGATTTGGCAGCAAACTTGGTCAAGTAAGACTTACCATTGTTAAGTATGTAGCATTTACAACCAAAGATCCTAAAATAGGATAGGTTTGGTTTTCTGCCTTTCACAATCTCATAGGGGGTCTTATTGTGGCTCTTGGTGATAGAAGCCCTATTAATTACATGGCATGCAGTATTAACTGCCTCAGCCCAGAAATATTTTGGGAGAGATGTGTCACTTAATAGGGTTCTACCAGCCTCAATCAAGGTTTTATTTTTCCTTTCAGCAATGCCATTTTGCTGAGGTGTTCTTGGTGAAGAAAATTCCTGAAATATCTCAAACTCTTCACATAGCTTTGTCATACTATCAGATTGGAATTCAGTACCATGGTCACTTCTTATTTTGACCACTGTACTGTCTAACGCATTCTGAATTTGTTTGACAAAACTATAGAAGATACTAGGTGTTTCAGATTTCTGTATAAGGAAGAACACCCAGGAAAACCTTGAGTAGTCATCTACAACCACAAATGTGTAGACCTTCCTACCTAGGCTGTGAACTGGCATAGGACCAAAGAGATCCATATGCAAGAGGTATAAGCACCTCACAGCATCTTTGTTCTCAATGCTATTAAAGGTGGATCTAGTCTGCTTGCCCTTTTGACAAGCTGAACATATCCCATCTTTAATACACTTAACCCGAGGACCATTCCTCACTAACTCTTTGCTATAGAGTTGGCTAATTGTCTTGTAATTAAGATGGGCTAGCCTCTTCTGCCATTTAACACAATGAGAGACTTTCTCATTAGCTACAAGACACACTGGAGAACCATTATTCTCACACATAATGTCTAGACAATAGACATTTTTCTTCTTATAACCAGTCAAAATGATCTCTTGATCATTTGATCTCCTGATATGACAACCATCTTTGACAAATGAGATGTCATATCCTACATCACTCAGTTGACTTATACTAATTAGGTTATGTTTCAAACCTTTAACATAAGCCACTTGAGTAATTGTTATAAGGTTGCTAGAAATGTTACCAAAACCTTTGATGATTCCTTTTTCAGAACCACCAAAGGTTTTTTTTAGGACCATCCTTGATTGGTGTGTAGTCCTTTAGCAATCCCCTAGTTCCAGTCATGTGCCTGGAACATCCACTGTCCAAGTACCATATTGGGGCATGGCCACTTGGACTTACCTGTAAAATAGATTAGTTAACCTTAGAACCCAAAGAATTCTTGGGTCCTTGGTGCTGGTTAGTTTCCCTCTTAACAAAGCTACCTGTAGCTTTTCTAGCAGGTAGAATGCTACTCACCTTGACACTAGAATTGTGCTAACAGTCTATGGCAAAGTGGCTCACCTTGCCACAGCACCAGCACTCAAATTTGTTGTACCTTTGCTTAGGTACAACCCTGGTTGTTCTATCTTCAGCAGGCTTGTTGAGTACTGGGGCTTTGCCCTTAGACTTGGACTTTACAGTCCTGGCAGGGTTAGTAAACCCCAATCCAGTTTTACCCTTGTGAGGTACAAACTCATCTATCAAAGGTAGAACTGATTTTGGTTTAGAGAACTTTGCTACTATATCTCTCTCCTTCTAAAGACTAATCTCCAGATTTCTGATTTGATCATTCTTAAATGTTATAGTCCCCATCTGAATAACAGTTATGTGCTTCAGTCTGGCTATTTCATTTAGTTTTTGATCCATCAACTTCTCAAAATCAGTTGCAGCCTCTTTGAGGCTAGCAATCTCCTTTGCCTGACTCTTGGCCAAGGATTTGCTTTTCTTAAAAACCTGTAACAAGACTCTATATTCATCAATTAATTGATGAATATCTCCTTCAGATTCAGATCCACTCTCATCACTTGGTGATGATGAATCTGATTCTGATCCAGCACTAGAAATTAAACTTGAAGAACAATTTTGTACCTGACTAGGTCCAGGCTGATCCTGGATTTTGTCACCTTCTGTTAAGGCCATCAGTCCCTGGCACTGATTGTCCTCTTGCTCATATATAGAATTCATTAACTGGATGAACTCCTCTTCCTCTTCTTCAGCAAACAGTCCAATGTAAGCTTCAGCTTCTGAATCAGTTCCTGAAGAAGACATATCTGACAGACTTTTGTCCTTCTTTGCAACAAAGGACCTTTCCTTCTTGCCCTTGATTTGAGTCTTCTTCTTCTCAGTAGACTCTTTCCTTTTCTCTGGACAGTCAGCAATAACATGTCCTTGTATGTTACAACAATAACAAACTATCTTTGAAGATGTGGTTCTACTTGACTTGGGCTTTCTCCTGTCATTCTTTGATGACTTCTTGTTCTGATAATAGTCATCTTTTCCCTGTGAAGTGGATGGCTTAGACCTCCACTGTTTCTTCTTTAGAAACTTCTGAAAGTGTCTTGTGAAAGCTGCAAAGTCCTCATCACTCTCACTGCTTTCAGAATTCCTGCCTTCTGATTCATCTGACCAAGTCTCAGCCACTTTTGGAGGTGGAGATGGAGACTTACTTTTATATTTCCTGGTGGCTTCTATCTTGAATGCCACTGCTCTTTCTTTGTGCTCAATTCTTGTAGTCTTCTCCTCCTCTTTCCTAACCATTAGCTGCATTTCATAGGATAACAGCTTTCCAAACAATGTTGGAGGAGGAATATCGGCTAACTTGGCCATTCCCCTTATGACATATATCTTAGTATCCCAGTCCTTTGTTAGGGACCTCAAGAACTTATCATTCAGCTCATAATTGTTGAATTCTCTTCCATAGGACATCAACTCATTGACAAACCTTTAGAATTTCTTGTAGTACTCAGTTATGCTATCAGACCTTCCTTGTCTGAAGCTCTCATACTCTTGGTTTAACAAAGACTTTCTGTCCTGTCTAACTTCTTCTGAACCCTCCATGTACACTATCAGAGTATCCCACATCTCCTTTGATGTTTTACAGTGTATCAAGTTCTGAAATGTAGCATCATCTATTGCACTTACTATAATATTCTGGGCCCTTTTGTCCATAGTGGCCAGAATAATCTCATCCTTGGTCATTTCAGAAAAGTCTTTTGGAGTTCTCTGATTTGCATCCAACACAGATACCTTCATTGGCACATATGGCCCTTCTTTAACTGTGATATAGATTCTAGGGCCAGAGGCTTCCATAAACAATCTAACCCTTTCCTTCCAGATGCCAAAGATCTCCTTTCTGCAGATTGGCAACTTCATGGATCCAAGTTCCTTGTGATTCTCTGTTGAACCCATTTTCTTGATTTTCTTGATTCTGCACTTGATTATACTGAATCTGCCAACAGGATCTCCTAAGACAGTTATGTCCTTTTTGAGGAACCTCGCTTTGATACCACTTGAAAGAAATTGTACCTAATCACTTAGAGGGGGGGTGAATAGGTGACTTAATCTTTTTAAACTTTTAGGCAGATTATATCACAGATTTCACAGAACTATAAACAGCATACACAGCATCAATCACATACACAGAGTACACACATTTTTATAGTGGTTCCCCAATGTTTGGGTACATCCACTTTCCCCCTTCGCCTATCTAGTAGTGTACTAGATTCGGCCAAACTCCTCCACTATACCTCAGATCCTCAGATCTTACACTCAGAACCCCAACTGGTTCCTACAGCTCAGAGTGATCCCACTCCTACAACTCAGGCTCAATGGCCCTACAACTCAGTCTTCTCCAAAGACCTACACTCAGCCACAATGCCTACACTCAGCCTACAATAGGCCTACACTCAGAGAAATAGATCTCCTACACTCAGGAACACAGGCCCTACCACTCAGCCTTTATAATTTCAGGCTTACAACTCAGATCCCTAAGGATCCTACAAGAAATTAAAATACAATATATATAACCTCAACTCAGAATAAGAGAGAAGAGTTGATAGGTTTCTTGATGAGTTCTTGGAAGAACTCTGCTGAGATCAACCTCACTTGGCTTTATTCAAAGCTTTTTGAATGTATAACAAAATAGGGTTGAGTCTCTCTGCAGCTGATCTTCAATCACTGTTAACTTAAGAATCAGAACTAAGTCTGAAACTTTCTTCACAGCCTGGTTCCAACAGCTGTCTTCTTGGAAGGAGCTCTCTCTCTCCAACTACTTAGAGCTTCACTTGAATTGATTCTTCAATGAATTGTTTTATCTTCTTAAATCATCTTCTTCTGTTGACAGAATAAGTCTATATATAGGCCTTCTTCATGGTGACCGGCTGATCCGGTTTCTAACGACTTTCTGACAACTCTGATAGTTGCAGTAGACTGGCTGGAATGGCAGCTATCATGTCATCCAGTCACTTCTTGAAATATCTGTAACTGTCTGAAAGTGTCGAGACAGTCAGTCTTTAAGTGTCGACACTTATAGACCAAGTGCCGACACAAGTAGACTAAGTGTCGACATTAGTCTTCATGGTGTCGACGCAACTCCTTGTGTTGTAGAATTTGCTTCTCGACACTGCTTCTTCAATATGTGTCGACACTGATATTGTGTGTCGACACAACTCCTTGTTCTTTAGTACTTAGTTGAATTCTTGTAAGTTTCGACACAACTCATTTGTGTCGATACATCTTCTTGTGTTGAACTTATTCAGTGTCGACACATCTTCTTGGTGTCGACACTTGCCTTCTGTGTTGATACTTTTGCTGAGTGTCGACACTTCTCCTTGTGTCGACACTTGTACTTAGAATTTGTTGAACTTTGCTGAGTGTCGATGAAAGATATGGTACCTAAACACCTAGAGGGGGGGGGGGGTGAATAGGTGACCTAAACCTTATTTTTTAAGACTTTGTTGGCAGCACAACAATTATTTCACAGATTACTACAGCTAACAGCAATTACAGAAATCAAACAAGTAATCCACAGCACAGCACAGCACACCACAGCAGACACACTAATTTATAGTGGTTCCCCAATCTTTGGGTACATCCACTTTCCCCCTTCGCCTATCTAGCAGTGTACTAGATTCGGCCAAACTTCTCCACTAACTCAGAACCAAACTAGGTTCCTACCTCAGGCCCAAAGCCTTACACTCAGCCAAAAGGCCTACACTCAGCCACCCAGGCCTACACTCAGCCAATTAAGGCCTACACTCAGAGTTCTTCAACTCCTACACTCAGGCAACCAAGCCCTACCCTCAGCCTTTATAAAATAGGCTTACAATTCTCTCAGATCCAATGGATCCTACAAGTTAAAATAGAAAGTACAATAGTTAACTCTACAACTCAGAAAATAGGAGAGGAGTTGAGAGATTCTTGAAGAGTTCTTGGAAGAACTCAGTTAGATCCAAACTGACTTAGCTTCCTTCAAAGCTTCTTGATTAGAACTGAATTAGTCTGAATCTTCTGCAGTTGTTCCTTGACCTCTGCTTCTTGAAATCCAGATGACTCTGAATTCTTCTTCTCAGCCTAGTTCCAAAGACTGAATACTTGGTTGGAGCTCTCTCTCTCCAACTTCTTAGATCTGCTGATGCACAGCAAGATCTTCTTGTGTTGATACTCAATATACCACTTTTACAAAGATCTGAACTCTCTCTGTAAAAACTTTTTCAACCACTTCTATATTATCTCAACAATCCTTTTTTTAACAACAGTTTCTGTAAACTATGGATGCCTATTTATAGGCTTCCTTTATGGTAACCGGCTGGTCCGGTTCATAACAGACTTCTGATATCACTGACAGTTGATGTAGACCGGCTGGATCGGCAGCTGTCTTGTCAACCTAGTCACTTCTTGAAATTCCTCTAACTGTCAGATAGTGTCGAGACTTTCTGTTCTTAAGTGTCGACACTTATAGACCAAGTGTCGACACATGTTGTGTAAGTGTCGACACAAGTCTACAAGGTGTCGACACAATTCCTTGTATGTCTCGACACAGTTTCTTCTGCATGTGTCGACACTGAAATTGAGTGTCGACACAAGTACTTGTACTTCATTCTGCAACTGTATTCTTCTAAGTGTCGACACATCTCCTTTGTGTCGACACATCTTCATGTGTAGAAACTGTCAAGTGTCGACACTGCTTCTTGGTGTCGACACAAGTCTTCAATCTTGTTTCTTCAGCTGAGTGTCGACACATTCCTTTAGTGTCGACACTTGTACTTAGAATATTTTGTAACTTTTCTGTTCTTTGCTAAGTGTCGACACAGCTCCTTGTGTCGACACTTTCTTCAAGTGTAGAGTCTTCAACTAAGTGTCGACACATTGTGCTGAGTGTCGACACTTTCTTCAAGTGTTGACTCCTCTGGTTGTGTGTCGACACATTGTGCTGAGTGTCGACACTTACTTCAAATACTGAGTCTTTAGCTAAGTGTCGACACATTGTGCTGGGTGTCGACACTTGTACTTAGATTCTGCAGACTTTTGCTGAGTGTCGACACTTACTTCAAGTGTCGACACTTTCTGGTGTTGACTCAGCTCTTCTAGGTGTCGACACTTCTGCTAAGTGTCGACACAGCTTTTCTGCATTCTTCTACACTGAGTGTCGACACAGCTCCAAGTGTCGACACTTTCTGACTGGTGTCGACTCTTCTTCCCAGGTGTCGACACAATGACTCCAAGTGTCGACACTGCTTGTCTGGGTGTCGACACAAGCTTTCTCAAGTGTCGACACTTTCCCTCTGGGTGTCGACACATGGACTTAGAATTTTTAGCTTCAGTCCAGTGTATTCCTAACCTGCACAAGTAACTCAAACAAACATCAAATACACTATGATGCATATCATTGAGTTAGGTGAGGCTTCTTCAAATCAGGTACATTTGACCAATGTACCCAACAATCTCCCCCTATTTGGAGAAGTCATAACCCTTAGTCAATGATATACATCACTCATAATTAAAAATTATAAAATGAAGTAAAACAGATATATGACAACAGAGTTAAACTTAAACATGTAATAAAGCACACATGTATACTCATTCAGCATTACAGAACAAACAAGAATTAGACACATTTATCAGAACAATCATGAAATTTGTTTAACAAAAATTGTTCATACATTTAATACATTTTCAATGATTTACACAAAATGTTTGATGTAACAGATTACAACATTCTTCAGTTTAATCTTAATCTAATTCTGCTCTGGTTCTTTAATGACTATGCCTTTTCCAGCTTGCACTTTGGCTTTCACAGCAGCAGCAGCAGCAGGCTCAGCTTCAGCAGTCTTCTTCCCTTTGGAGTCCTTCTTCTTCTGTTCTTCAGCCTTGATCTTTTGCCTTTCAAAATAATGATAGGGCTTAGGAAAGTACTTGCTAGGCTCCACAGCTGTAGGAGGTAGCTTTCCTAACTTAGCCTTCCTTCTATGTTGGACAATGGCTTCCTGCCTACTTTCATGTTTCCTCCATTCAGCCTCTGAGAACCACTTGTTCCTCTCATGGGCATTGTCCTTGGCTGCTTTCCAGGCTGTGAGAATGATGTTCCTAGAAGTAGGGCTCCACTGTTCAAAATCTGGTTTTTGTTCAGCAAGTTCCCTGAACTTCTTCTTTGATAGCCTAGTCTCTTCTTCTTTGTCCAAAGCCTCTTGCATAGCAGCTGTGATAGGTTGAACAACCTTTTCCAGAATAACATTGGGCTTGCCAGCAGTTGGACTATACATTGTGCTTACATCAGCATGAACCATTTCAAAATCTGGAGGTGGATAGATTACATCAGCCACTGCCTGTTGCTCACCTCCAAGATATGTTCCTTGAATACCAGATTCAGCTACATTGTCATCATCACACAGGGGAGGATAGCCCAGTGTAGCCCTGATGGAATTGGATATCCATTTTGCATGGTCAGAACTGGCTTTGACTAACACCCTCTCCCCCTTTATGACTTCTTGTTCCACATGATCTCTCACATCATCTTTCTGGAACCTTATTTGGCTGTCCAAATACCTTATGCCCTCTTTAAAGAAAGGTCTAAGCTTGGTAAGCTGTTCAGAAATGACCTTCTGGGAATCCTTGATGGCAGTCTTGACAGCAGTTAGTTCAGCCTGAAAGAGTTTATCAAAATCAGCTTTGGCAGCAGCAGAGGAGGTTGATGGTTCAGTAGACTTATTCTTGATTTCAGTGACTATTGCATTGTGAGATGCAGTCAAATTATCATTCATCCTCAATTGATTTTCCAACACATATCCTTGCTTTAGTGCAATATCTTCTACCTTCTCTTTTATGGTTTCTTGATGTTTAGCCAGATAGACCACTGCATGAGCACCCTTTGTAAAACAATCAGTCATCTCCTTTTTATTAAGGTTCATTTCAAACCTTATTGACTTGATTTCCTGTCCCAGATCAGATTGTAGTGCCTTGTGCCCTTCATCAACATAAGTTTCTAAAGCCTTCCTTTGTTCATCCATCTTGATTTGCATGGCAAGCAGTAGAGCACTGTAATCAGTTGATGGAGCTTGTTGAACTAAGGAGTGTTGAGCAACAGTTTGTAGAGCTTTCTTATAGCTCTGACTCCTTCTTTTGAAAACAAAGAACTTCTTCTTCTTAGCTTGCTCAGCTTCATCATCTTCAGATTCTGATGTACTAGCTATATCCACCCTATCCTTAGGGCTGGATGGTTTTTCAGTGTGCACATCTTGTGCCTTCTCAGTATCTAGCCTTATAGGCTCTTCTTGAATATCCAAATTCTCCCCCTCAGTAGCAGCATCCTTCACTGCATCAGCAGCATTCTTTTCCATATCAAAATCATCCTGATCTAAATTCAGAAATAGATCTTCCATTGTATATTCTGCTGGAGACTGTGCAGGAGATGTACTGGTTTCATCAGCTAAAACAGATGTGTCTTGGAGAACAACATCTGGTTCTTGAGTTGCTGGCTGATTTTGCTGATGGTCATCAGACAAATCAGAATTTATTATAGAAAAATTCAAAGTATTAAGGTCAACAAGTACCTCTTGAATGAGGATGGTGGCTTGCTCACTCTCCAGTGTAGATGGTACTGCTACACCTGGAAGCTCCCCCTGGCTTGGATCCCTAGGGATGGGGCTAGAGTGAGGCAGCTCCCCCTGAATCTCAGCTGGCTCTTGAGGAGCAGGTGACTTCTCTGCAGCCACATCTACTGGACTTTCAGGAGTGAAAACAACATGTTCTTCACTGCCTGAGCTGCTGGAGGACTCCTGAGTCACAGCAGCAGTCTTCCTCTTCTTCTTGGGAGGAGAGTCTTTCTTTGAAACTTGCTTTTCTGGGGTGGTCAATTCCTTGGACAGCACCCTTTCCCACCTGGAGAAGATTCTCATGTCCATCCTTCTCATGTGGTTGATTTTACTACCTGCAGCAGAGCTCATTACCTCTGGAATTGATCCAGCCAGGTAGAGACTTATTATCCTGCCCAGATTGGGCTTCTTCAGACTTTCCTTCACTTTATCAAAGACAATCATAGACCAGTCTGTCTTAAGGTTGAAGATGATTCTGGTCATGATACTGAACATAGAGGCTGACACCCTGTCATGCCCTCCTGGTTTGCTTAGAATAACCTTGCCTACAACTTCAGACAGGAATTTGCCTTGATTATTCATCCCCTTCCTGTTGAAAACTGATCATATTTTCATCTTAGGATCAAGACCGCACCAGACCAAAGCTTCTTTGGTCTTAGATGTTGTGACTTCCTCTTCTTCTTGAATCTTAGGTAGCTGAAGTACCTTTCTCAAGGACTTGGGTGAAACCTTGACCTTGGTTCCATGCACTCTGGATTTGATTCTATATCTAGAGTCGTCCACAGTTGCTCCAGTAAGAAATTCAATCACTTCTTTCTTCCATATCTTGGTTGGTTCTGAAACCAAGTATTCCAGTCCTGAATCGCTGACTAGGGTTATCACTGATTTGATTTCCTGATCAACGTCGTCGAATGCGCCTCGCACGAGCTCATAGCCTTCGTTAACGTTCTCTTCCAGCTTGGGAGCCATTAGGGTGTTGAGAATTAGTCTTTAGAGAAGAGAAATGTCGACACAGGAGTTTAGTCTCGAAACTCTGAAAGCGTGTCGACAAACACAAACAGAACCCTATTTATACCTTTGAGTTTGAAGACGAACAGGCGGGATAGCGAGCTAAACATGTGTCGACACTGTCAATAAGTGTCGACACTGACTTATAATGTCTCGACACTCATGTGTCGACACAAATTTAGTCAACAGATTTTATGTGTCGACACTTGGTTAAGTGTCGACACCACACTACTCGACATGTAGTCGAGACTTTACTTAGAAAAATTCTGAGTAAAACTTAAGTGTCGACACTACATTGGATGTGTCGACACCTACTCGACATGTGTCGACACTAACATTCTGAAGTGTCGACACTAACTTCCTAGATGTGTCGACACCATTTTCCTGAAGTGTCGACACTTACTATTCTGTGTCGACATAGACTTGTCTATGTGTCGACACCTTTTTACTTAGCCAATTTTTGTTCTGTATACTTAGTCTAAGTTTATCATACCTAGTTCAATTTTGAACCTATTAAACTTAGCTTCATCTAAGGGCTTAGTGAACATATCAGCTATCTGATTATCAGTTCTAACATATTCAAGTGCAATATCATTTCTTTCTACATGCTCCCTAAGAAAGTGATATTTAATCTCAATATGTTTAGTTCTACTATGTGATACAGGGTTGTTAGCTATTGAAATAGCACTAGTAGAATCACAATAAAGTGGAGTTCTACTTACCTGACATCCATAGTCTTCTAGCTGATGTTGAATCCACAGAAGTTGAGCACAGCAACTTCCTGCAGCTACATATTCTGACTCAGCTGTGGAGATGGCCACACTGGTTTGCTTCTTACTACTCCATGAAATGAGTCTTCCACCTAGGAATTGACAGGATCCAGTTGTGCTCTTTCTATCTTCTTTGCATCCTGCAAAGTCTGCATCTGAATAGCCTGTTAGATCAAAATCTCCATTCCTAGGGTACCAGAGGCCTAGATAGGGTGTGCCCTTTAGATATCTCAAGATTCTCTTGACTGCAGTCAAGTGAGATTCTTTGGGGCAGGCTTGATACCTGGCACAAACACATGTAGCATACATAATGTCAGGCCTACTTGCAGTCAAGTATAGTAGGGAGCCAACTATCCCTCTATACAAGGTTTCATCTACAGGTTTCCCTGCATCATCCTTGCTTAGAGACATACTTGACCCCATAGGAGTCTTCATGGTACTGGATGAATCCATACCATATTTCCTTATGAGTTCTAGGGTGAACTTTGACTGACATATGGACAAGCCACTTTCAGTCTGTTTAACTTGGAGACCCAAGAAAAACTTCAGTTCTCCCATACTACTCATTTCAAATTGACTCTGCATAAGCTTTGCAAACTTTTTGCAAAGGCTACTTTCAGTAGACCCAAATATAATGTCATCTACATATATTTGGACAAGTATTACTTTGCCTCTAGATTCCCTAAGGAATAGAGTCTTATCTATTTTCCCCCTTGTGAACTTGTTCTCAATGAGGAAACTAGATAGGGTTTCATACCAAGCTCTAGGAGCTTGCTTTAACCCATACAATGCTTTCCTAAGTCTATAGACATAATGTGGAAGAGTAGGATCAACAAAACCTGAAGGCTGCTCCACATATACTTCTTCTTTTAAATTACCATTAAGGAATGCTGACTTCACATCCATTTGGTATACTTTGAATCCTTGGTAGGTTGCATAGGCCAAGAACATCCTTATGGCTTCCAGTCTGGCTACTGGAGCAAAGGTTTGATCAAAATCAATACCTTCTTCTTGCCTATATCCTTTTGCAACCAGTCTTGCCTTATTCTTAATGATGACACCTTGTTCATCTAACTTGTTCCTGTAGATCCACTTTGTTCCTATCACATTGTGATCTTTAGGCTTAGGAACCAGATCCCACACCTTGCATCTTTTGAACTGATTAAGCTCCTCCTGCATTGCTTCAGTCCACTGTGGATCTTGTATAGCTTCTTCAAATTTCTTTGGTTCTATTTGAGACAGAAAACTTGAATATACTACAGCATTCTGATTTCTGCTCCTTGTCTGAACACCTTGTCTTGGATCTCCAATGATCAGCTCTACTGGATGATCTCTTAGATGCCTGTTGGCTGGAGGCATCCTTACTTCTGGTTGAACTTCTTCAGCATCTTCATCATGCTGAGTTCCTTGTACTTCTTCAGCTCCTTGTACATGTAGTTCTCCCCCTGGACATAAGCCATCTTCTTCTACTTGCTGTCTTGCAGCAGGTACATCTTCTATGGTTAGCTTGTCCATCTTCTTAGTAAGACCTGTGGGGCTGCACACACTACTAGACAACTCATTGTTAATTAGTTGTGTCTCATCAAAAACTACATGCACAGACTCCTCTACAACTTGTGTAGTCAAGTTGTAGACTCTATAAGCCTTACTATTATTGCTGTACCCAACAAACACTCCCTCTTGGGACTTGGCAGCAAACTTAGTTAAGTAAGACTTCCCATTGTTAAGTATGAAGCATTTACAACCAAAGATCCTAAAATAGGACAGATTTGGTTTCCTGCCTTTCACTACTTCATAGGGGGTCTTGTTTAACCTTTTAGTGATGGTAGCCCTATTTATCACATGGCATGCAGTGTTAACTGCTTCAGCCCAGAAATATTCTGGCAGTGATGAATCACTTAATAGGGTTCTACCAGCCTCTATCAAGGTCCTATTTTTCCTTTCAGCAATGCCATTTTGCTGAGGTGTTCTAGGTGAAGAGAATTCTTGAAATATCCCATAGTCTTCACACAGCTTTGTCATGCTTTCAGACTGAAACTCAGTACCATGGTCACTTCTAATTTTGACCACTGTACAGTTCAATTCATTCTGAATTTGCTTAACAAAACTATAGAAGACACTAGGTGTTTCAGATTTCTGCTTTAAGAAGAACACCCAGGAAAACCTTGAGTAGTCATCAACAACTACAAAGGTGTAGACCTTCCTACCTAAGCTGTGAACTGGCATTGGACCAAATAGATCCATATGCAAGAGGTATAAACACCTCACAGCATCTTTGTTGTCTAAGCTTCTAAAGGTGGATTTAGTCTGCTTGCCCTTTTGACAAGCTGAGCAAATGCCATCTTTGACACACTTAACTTGAGGACCATTCCTCACTAACTCTTTACTAAAGAGTTTGCCAATAGTCTTGTAATTAAGATGAGCAAGCCTCTTGTGCCATTTGACACATTGAGAGACTGTCTCATCAGCTACAAGACAAACTGGAGAACTATTGTTCTCAACCATAATGTCTAAACAATAGACATTTCTCTTTCTATATCCAGTCAAAATGATCTCTTGATCACTTGACCTCTTGATATGACAACCATTTTTAACAAATGAGATGTCATACCCTACATCACTTAATTGACTTATACTAATGAGGTTGTGTTTCAAACCTTTAACATAAGCCACTTGAGTAATGGTAACAAGGTTAGAAGAAATGTTACCAAACCCTTTGATGATTCCTTTTTCAGAACCACCAAAGGTCACCTTTGGACCATTTTTGATTGGGATGTAGTCCTTCAGTAGTCCCCTAGTTCCAGTCATGTGTCTGGAACATCCACTATCCAAGTACCATGTAGGGGTATGGCCACTTGGATTCACCTGCAAAACAAATTAATGAACCTTAGAACCCAAAGTAAACTTGGGTCCTTGGTGATTGTTAGTTTGCAATTTGACATAGCTACCTGCTGGCTTTCCAACAGGTAACTTGCTACTCAACTTGGCACTGGCATTGTGCCAACAATCCAAGGCAAAGTGGCCAACCTTGCCACAACACCAGCATTCAAACTTGTTGTACCTTTGCTTAGGTACAACCTTTGCTGTCTTGACCACAGCAGCCTTGTTGAATGTTGGGGCTTTGCCCTTGGACTTGGACTGATCCTGAACAGTCCTCACAGGCTTAACAAAACCCAATCCAGCCTTTCCTTTATGATGAACAAATTCATCAATCAAGGGTAGCACTGATTTAGGTTTTGAAAACCTAGCAACTAGCTCTTTCTCCTTCTGGAGATTGATCTCCAGCAACTTAATTTGATCATTTTTAAATGTAATAGTACCCATCTGAATCACAGTAATGTGTTTCAGCCTGGCTACTTCATTCAGTTTTTGATCATACTCCTTCTCAAAATCTGTTGCAGCTGCCTTGAGATCAGCAATCTCCTTTGCCTGACTTTTGGCTAGGATCTTGCTTTTCTTATAGGCTTGCAACAGTACTTGGTATTCATCTAAGAGCTGATGAATATCTCCCTCAGATTCAGAATCACTTCCATCACTTGATGAAGATGATTCTGACTCTGAACTAGAACTGGAATCTGAACTTGAGTTAGACTTTGTACCTGACTAGGTCCTGGCTGCTCCAGGATTTTGGTACTTTCAGTCAATGCCATCAGTCCTTGGCACTGAACCTCTTCTTGTTCATAGATTGATTCCATGATCTGCATAAACTCTTCTTCTTCTTCAGCAAATAGCCCTATATAGGCTTCAGCATCTGTCTCAGTGTCTGAAGAAGAAATGTCTGAAAGAGTCTTCTCATTCTTTGCAACAAAGGACTTCTCCTTCTTTCCTTTGAAGTGAGTCTTCTTTTTGTCACTGGATTCTTTCCTTCTTTCAGGACAATCTGCAATTACATGACCCTGTCTATTGCAGCAGTAACACACAATCTTAGACCCAGTTGCCTTGCTAGTCTTTGTCCTTTGCTTGTCCTTCTTTGAAGGCTTCTTCTCCTGATACTGAACTTCTTTCCCTTTGGAAAAAGAAGGTCTGGACTCCACTGTTTCTTCTTCAGGAATTTCTGAAAATGTCTGGTAAATGCAGCAAAGTCTTCATCACTTTCACTGCTTGTAGATTTAGTGCTAACAGACTCATCAGATTCTGATTCAACTACCTCTGGAGGAGGAGTTGATGACTTAGTCCTGTTCTTTCTAGGTACTTCTGACTTAAAGGCAACAGTCCTTTCCCTGTGTTCAGTCCTTGTTGACTTTTCCTCCTCTTTTCTTACTGACAATTGCATCTCATAAGATAACAACTTGCCAAACAGTGTGGGAGGAGGAATTTCTCCCAACTTTGCCATTTCTCTGATGGCACAGATCTTAGTGTCCCAATCTTTGGTTAGGGACCTCAAGAACTTATCATTCAATTCATAGTTTGTGAACTCCCTTCCATAGGACATGAGTTCATTAACAATTCTGTAGAACTTTTTGTAGCATTCAGTGATGCTATCTCCTCTTCCTTGCCTAAAGCTCTCATATTCTTGATTAAGCAAGGATTTCCTATCTTGTCTTACTTCTTCAGAACCTTCCATGTAGACAATGAGGGTATCCCACATTTCTTTTGCTGTTTTACAGTGAATAAGGTTCTGGAAGGTGGCATCATCAATTGCACTAACTATGATGTTCTGTGCCCTTTTGTCCATTGTAGCTAGGACAATCTCATCCTTGGTCATCTCAGAAAAATCCTTTGGAGTTCTCTGTGTAGCATCCAAGACTGAAATCTTCATGGGCACATAAGGCCCTTCCTTGACTGTGATGTAGATCCTAGGGTCAGAGGCCTCCATGAACAGCCTTACCCTTTCTTTCCAGATTCCAAAAATCTCCTTTCTGCAAATGGGCAGTTTCATTGAACCCAATTCCTTGTGATTCTCTGAAGACCCCATGTTTCTTGATTTTCTTGAAACTGTTTCCTGACTTATACTGAATCTGCCAAACTGGATCTCCTCAGACAGTTAGTCCTTTTTGAGGAACCTGCCTCTGATACCACTTGAAAGATATGGTACCTAAACACCTAGAGGGGGGGGTGAATAGGTGACCTAAACCTTATTTTTTAAGACTTTGTTGGCAGCACAACAATTATTTCACAGATTACTACAGCTAACAGCAATTACAGAAATCAAACAAGTAATCCACAGCACAGCACAGCACACCACAGCAGACACACTAATTTATAGTGGTTCCCCAATCTTTGGGTACATCCACTTTCCCCCTTCGCCTATCTAGCAGTGTACTAGATTCGGCCAAACTTCTCCACTAACTCAGAACCAAACTAGGTTCCTACCTCAGGCCCAAAGCCTTACACTCAGCCAAAAGGCCTACACTCAGCCACCCAGGCCTACACTCAGCCAATTAAGGCCTACACTCAGAGTTCTTCAACTCCTACACTCAGGCAACCAAGCCCTACCCTCAGCCTTTATAAAATAGGCTTACAATTCTCTCAGATCCAATGGATCCTACAAGTTAAAATAGAAAGTACAATAGTTAACTCTACAACTCAGAAAATAGGAGAGGAGTTGAGAGATTCTTGAAGAGTTCTTGGAAGAACTCAGTTAGATCCAAACTGACTTAGCTTCCTTCAAAGCTTCTTGATTAGAACTGAATTAGTCTGAATCTTCTGCAGTTGTTCCTTGACCTCTGCTTCTTGAAATCCAGATGACTCTGAATTCTTCTTCTCAGCCTTAGTTCCAAAGACTGAATACTTGGTTGGAGCTCTCTCTCTCCAACTTCTTAGATCTGCTGATGCACAGCAAGATCTTCTTGTGTTGATACTCAATATACCACTTTTACAAAGATCTGAACTCTCTCTGTAAAAACTTTTTCAACCACTTCTATATTATCTCAACAATCCTTTTTTTTAACAACAGTTTCTGTAAACTATGGATGCCTATTTATAGGCTTCCTTATGGTAACCGGCTGGTCCGGTTCATAACAGACTTCTGATATCACTGACAGTTGATGTAGACCGGCTGGATCGGCAGCTGTCTTGTCAACCAGTCACTTCTTGAAATTCCTCTAACTGTCAGATAGTGTCGAGACTTTCTGTTCTTAAGTGTCGACACTTATAGACCAAGTGTCGACACATGTTGTGTAAGTGTCGACACAAGTCTACAAGGTGTCGACACAATTCCTTGTATGTCTCGACACAGTTTCTTCTGCATGTGTCGACACTGAAATTGAGTGTCGACACAAGTACTTGTACTTCATTCTGCAACTGTATTCTTCTAAGTGTCGACACATCTCCTTTGTGTCGACACATCTTCATGTGTAGAAACTGTCAAGTGTCGACATTGCTTCTTGGTGTCGACACAAGTCTTCAATCTTGTTTCTTCAGCTGAGTGTCGACACATTCCTTTAGTGTCGACACTTGTACTTAGAATATTTTGTAACTTTTCTGTTCTTTGCTAAGTGTCGACACAGCTCCTTGTGTCGACACTTTCTTCAAGTGTAGAGTCTTCAACTAAGTGTCGACACATTGTGCTGAGTGTCGACACTTTCTTCAAGTGTTGACTCCTCTGGTTGTGTGTCGACACATTGTGCTGAGTGTCGACACTTACTTCAAATACTGAGTCTTTAGCTAAGTGTCGACACATTGTGCTGGGTGTCGACACTTGTACTTAGATTCTGCAGACTTTTGCTGAGTGTCGACACTTACTTCAAGTGTCGACACTTTCTGGTGTTGACTCAGCTCTTCTAGGTGTCGACACTTCTGCTAAGTGTCGACACAGCTTTTCTGCATTCTTCTACACTGAGTGTCGACACAGCTCCAAGTGTCGATACTTTCTGACTGGTGTCGACTCTTCTTCCCAGGTGTCGACACAATGACTCCAAGTGTCGACACTGTTTGTCTGGGTGTCGACACAAGCTTTCTCAAGTGTCGACTCTTTCCCTCTGGGTGTCGACACATGGACTTAGAATTTTTAGCTTCAGTCCAGTGTATTCCTAACCTGCACAAGTAACTCAAACAAACATCAAATACACTATGATGCATATCATTGAGTTAGGTGAGGCTTCTTCAAATCAGGTACATTTGACCAATGTACCCAACAGTCGACACATCCCCTTGGTGTCGACACTTTCTTCATGTGTTGAGTCTTCTGCTGTGTGTCGACACATTCTTCATTATGTCGACACTTGTACTTAGACTCTGTTGAATTTGCTGAGTGTCGACACAGCCTCCAAGTGTCGACACTTTCTGATGTCGACAAAGTTCCTCTGGGTGTCGATACTGCTTCTAAGTGTCGACACTGCTTCTCTGGACATTTCTTCATTGAGTGTCGACACAACATGTTTGTGTCGACACTTTCCTTCTGGTGTCGACTCTGCATTCCTGGTGTCGACACAATTACTCCAAGTGTCGACACTGCTTCTCTGGGTGTCGACACAAGTCTTCTTAAGTGTCGACAATTTTCTTCTGGGTGTCGACACATGGACTTAGAAACTTTTCAGCTTTCCCTGCAAATACTTAACCTGCACAACTAAACTCAAAATACATCAAATACATTTTGATGTATATCATTGAGTAGGGTGAGGCTTCTTCAAATCAGGTACATTCATTCCAATGTACCTAACAACATTTTCCTTCAAGCTCAAATATTTACGCATCCGAGTTGTCCGAACCATCTTCGGATAGTCTCACTTCTCCCGGTTGAGTGTGTGGAGGAAGTGATCAGCAAAAGTTCACAACCTTCAAAGCACTCTGCCAGGCTAAATCCACTTCTGGCATACATCAAGTATTATACTTCTTGATGCAACAACTATAATATTAACCCATCAAGCGTGCCCTAAATCCCTTATTAATTCAACCTCACTTACATGAACAACAAACATATAGCTAAAATTGCCATAAAATTTAACTCGACTATATCAGTAGAAATCAAACTCTGGACAGCAAAAACAAAATGACACTGTGTTAAGCACTACACCATATCATGCATATCGTAGCGCTCAAAAACCGCTACTGTATATGAAAAAACTGCTACTGTAGGTCTAAGGTAGCGTTTGCGCGTGTGTTGCATCTGCTGTCGTGGTCGTAGGATATGGTAGCGGTTACCAAATGTATTGTGGCATCCTTATAACCACGACTGTAGGAACATCTATTATAGCGGTTATGATTTTCAATGGTAGCGATTATTCCATTTTACACCACCGTTATAATACTCTATGGTAGCGTTTATCCTTGTGTTCGGCAATATTTATGATTTTTTATGCTAGCGGTTATCCTCATATATAACAACATTTTTATTGTCAATGACAATGATTATGATGATTAATAGTAGTGGTTTCCAATGGTAGCAGTTATGCCTAACTATGATCACGATTAATATTGTTTTTAATAGTTGCGATTAATGTTTTCACGCCACCGTTTATCGAAAATTGAAATACCTCAATCAATACCAGAGAAAAAGCATAAAATGTGTCAATTCAGAGTCAATATTCATATATACATATCATCATATATACATCAAATTAAAAGATGGAGTTAATCCAAAAAGACCAAAATCAAATATTCATATATATAACTTCTCCAACATATTAATATCATCCATACATATTAATATAGATCTAGAGTCAAATACTCTAATTTATGCACAAAAATATCATCCATCTACATCATCACTCTTGTTCTCCTCATGCATGTGCATCCTTCAAATACTCCAATGCATAAAAAGCACAAAAATATAGTATCCATCTGCATCAGTACTCGTGTTCCTCCTGTGCATCCTGCAAGTAAAAGAATACCATCAATAATATTAATTAATCAAGCAAATAACATATAATTTTATGTTAGTTAATAACATATAATTTTATATTAGTTATTAAGTGAATTATAAAGTTCCAGCCATCATGAGATATCTCTCCTGGGCCGCAACATTAAGTAGAGGGTTCCATGCCATTGTAGTTCTCTCCATCCTCATACACTTAATTAAAGAAAGCAAGCATTGTTTAAATGGAAAATCAAATCAGCAATACAGAAAAATAGATAGTTATTTATCTATACCTTGACGGACTGCGACCTCGGATTAGTGTGGTAAAGAGAAGAAGCGCTCTCCAACACTTCGATATCAACCGGCCCATACATCATGGACATGATGTTGAAGGTGCTAAAGTTTGACTCGCTCTTGTCAATCCAAGACAACCCCGGACTTATTTTCGATCATCGGTCAAGCGGTTACGACCGCAAGAAGCGGATCTTAAATTAAGATCGGTCCATACAGTCGCAACTGCTTGACCGGTGAAAATAAGCTCCCCCAAACTTCAGCGACGCCACATTCATCCTTATCCCCGGAAACTCCAAGAACACCGGCAAGAACACCCCCTCCACCAATAAATCCAATTCAAAACCCTTGAATTAACCAAAAGATTAAAAAAATTGCATTAACTGATCTAATGATTTTTTCCGTAGGAAATCAGAAAAATGGAGCAAACACTTAAGGGAATCAAGCCATCTTCTAGAATGATCTCAATAGACATTTCCTACAATGGAAATCAGAAAAATCGCATATAAAGAGCAAACACTTAAAGGAACTTCTACAGATTTTGAGGTATGGAAAAAATTAAGTAAATGAAGCTCTACAAATACCTCTTCAGGTCCATATGAATATGCAAAATGGTAGAGCAAGGGACCCAAGTTTATCCATGCCTACAGATGTATATATTCAGTGATGTTATGTGCAGTGTCCAGGGAGAAGCAAGTCACCACAACATCCCAAGAAGCTGCAGAAAAAAGTAATACGTCATAACAAATATCATAATGTATTTCTAAAGAAGAAGAAAAATGCATAGTGATAGTTATTGAACAACTATTGGGAACTAATTCTTCATAACTATTAAATTAATGAAAACATGAAGAATTATGACATAAAATATGTAGAAAGCTGTGTTAAAACGTAAACATCAAGAATTACCTGCACAAAAATTTTATCTTTAAGAAACTCTGATCATTAAAATAGAAGCTCCTAGTTGCACAACAGCTTTCTCTAACACTACAAGAAAAACATCATTTAGCAACAAAAATTAGAAAGGCAAAAAACTTTGTTGCTAATTGAAAGATATAGTACCTAAACACCTAGAGGGGGGTGAATAGGTGACCTAATTCTTTTTAAACTTTAATGGCAGCAATCAGTTATATCACAGAATCTATACTACTTTTGCACAGCAATCACACAAGCATTTACAATCACAGCAGACACAGAGTTTTATAGTGGTTCCCCAAGCTTTGGGTACATCCACTTTCCCCCTTCGCCTATCTAGCAGTGTACTAGATTCGGCCAAACTTCACCACTGTCTCAGAACCCAAACTGGTTCCTACACCTCAGGCCCAAAGCCTTACAACTCAGCTTTTCCACAAAGCCTACACTCAGCCACAAAGGCCTACACTCAGCCAACAAGGCCTACACTCAGCCACCAAGGCCTACACTCAGAGATTTCAATCTCCTACACTCAGGCTCACAAGCCCTACCCTCAGCCTTTATAAATACAGGCTTACAAAAACTCAGATCCAAAGGATCCTACAAGATAAAAATGTTTATATAAATGATAACTCAACAACTCAGAAACAAGAGAGGGGAGTTGAGAGTTTCTTGATGAGTTCTTGGAAGAACTCAGCTGGATTCAATCTGACTTAGCTTTCTTCAAAGCTTCTTGAAAGTAGAACTGAATAAGATTGACTCCTTCTGCAGTTGATCCTTGACCTCTGCTTCTTAAGATCCAGAATATATCTGAATCCTTCTTCTCAGCCTAGTTCCACGACTGATTTCTTGGATGGAGCCCTCTCTCTCCAACTTCTTAGATCTGCACTTGGACAGCTAGATCTTATTGTATTGATACTTGAACAGCTATGTGTACAACTTCAATAACTACTTGAACTTTTAATCTGAACCCCAGTTTCTGTAAACTGTATGAGCCTATTTATAGGCCTTCTTCATGATAACCGGCTGGTCCGGTTCATAACTGTCTTCTGACATCTCTGACAGGTGTTGTAGACCGGCTGGAACGGCAGCTGTCAAGTCATCCAGTCAATTCTTGAAAGTTCTCTAACTATCTGAAAGTGTCGAGACTTTCTGTCTTTAAGTGTCGACACTTATAGACCAAGTGTCGACACAAGTTGTGTAAGTGTCGACACAAGTCTACAAGGTGTCGACACATCTTCTTGTGTTGTAGATGCTATGTCTCGACACAGATTCTTCTGCATGTGTCGACACTGAAATTGAGTGTCGACACAAGTACTTGATCTTCTGTAACTTGCTGAATTCTTCTAAGTGTCGACACATCTTCTTTGTGTCGACACAACTTCTTGTGTTGAATCTGTTAAGTGTCGACACTACTTCTTGGTGTCGACACATAGTCTTCAGTGTTGATACTTGATGAGTGTCGACACAGCTCCTTGTGTCGACACTTGATTCTTCTGTTGAGACTTCAGCTGAGTGTCGACACATTCCCATAGTGTCGACACTTGTACTTAGAATATTTTGTTGATCTTTATGTTCTTTGCTAAGTGTCGACACAGCTCCATGTGTCGACACTTTCTTCAAGTGTTGAGACTTCAGCTGAGTGTCGACACATACTGTCTTGTGTCGACACTTTCCTTAAGTGCTGACTCTTCTGTTGAGTGTCGACACATTGTTCTTAGTGTCGACACTTTCTGGTGTAGACACAGTTCTTCTAGGTGTCGACACTGCTGTTAAGTGTCGACACAGCTTTACTGTACTTTCTTCATTGAGTGTCGACACAGCTCCTTGTATCGACACTTTGTGTCTGGTGTCGACTCTGCATCCCAGGTGTCGACATAATGACTCCAAGTGTCGACACTGCTTGTCTGGGTGTCGACACAAGTCTTCTTAAGTGTCGACACTTTCCCTCTGGGTGTCGACACATGGACTTAGAAATTTTTGCTTCAGTCCTGCAAATACTTAACCTGCACAAGTAACTCAAAAACACATCAAATACATTTTGATGTATATCATTGAGTTGGGTGAGGCTTCTTCAAATCAGGTATATTTAAACCAATGTACCCAACAATCTCCCCTATTTGGAGAAGTCATAACCCTTAGTCAATGATATACACCATTTAGAATTAAATTGCAAAATGATGTAAAGCAGGATTATATACAACAGGGTAAACATAAACATGTATCAATTTCACATGTATACAAATTCATCATTACAGAACAAATAAGAAATAGACATAGACATATTCAAAGAACACACATGAAATATATTAATCATATATTGTTCTAAAATCTGTCTTATACATTTTCAAAAGTTCACTAAATGTTTTCCATCCAAAAGATTACAAAATAAACTTCAAGAAAATTCTAAATCTATTTCAGTTCTGGTTCCTTAATAACTATCCCTTTGCCAGCTTGAACTTTAGCTTGGACAGGAGCATCAGTAGTTTCAGCATCAGCAGGCTTCTTGCCTTTCAGATCTTTCTTCTTAAGCTCTTCAGCTTTGATCTTTTGTCTTTCAAAATAATGGAATGGCTTAGGAAAGTACTTGCTAGGCTCCTGAGCAGTAGGAGGTAGCTTTCCCATCTTTGCCTTCCTTCTATATTGGACTATTGTCTCTTGCCTTGATTCATGTTTCCTCCATTCAGCCTCAGAGAACCACTTGTTCCTGTCATGAATGTTGTCTTTCGCAGCTTTCCAGGCAGTTAATATAATGTTTCTAGAGGTAGGACTCCACTGCTCAAAGTCTGGCCTTTGTTCAGCTTGTTCCCTAAACCTCTTCTTTGACAATCTAGTCTCTTCTTCTTTTTGCAATGCCTCTTGCATGGCTTCAGAAATAGGCTGAACAACCTTTTCAATAATCACATTGTCCTTGCCCCCAGGTGGGCTGTACATGTTCTGAACATCAGCATGAATCATGTCAAAATCTGGAGGAGGGTATATGACTTGAGCAACTTCAGCTTGTTCTCCTCCTAGATATGCAGGTTGAATCCCAGATTCTGCCACATTATCATCATCACAAAGAGGAGGATAACCCAGGGTAGCTCTGATAGAATTTGATATCCATTTGGCATGATCAGAGCTTGCCTTGACTAACACTCTCTCCCCCTTTATGACTTCTCTTTCAATATGATCTCTCACATCATCCTTTTGAAATCTCACCTGATTATCCAAGTAATTCACTCCATCTTTGAAGAAAGGTTTTAACCTTTGGAGTTTGTCAGTTATCAGCTTCTGTGAATCTTGGATAGCAGTCTTAAGAGCAGTGATTTCTTCTAGAAATACTTTGTCAAAATCTGCCTTGGCTATGGCTGGAGTCTGCCCTGCAGCCAGATTCTTGAGTTCTGTAACTATTGCATTGTGAGAAGCAATGAGGTTGTCATTCATTCTTATCTGATTTTCAAGAACATAACCTTGTTTCAAGGCTATGTCATCCACTTGTGCCTTTATCTTTTCCTGGTGAGTTGCAAGATAGACTACTGCATTCCCACCCTTGTGGAAGCAGTCAGTCATCTCCTTCTTGTTGAGATTCATCTCAAACCTGATTGATTTTATATCCTGGGCTAGATCAAATTGGAGTGACTTCTGCCCTTCATCTACATATTTCTCTATGACCTGCCTTTGCTCATCCAACTTGATTTGCATTGCAACCATCAAGGCACTATAATCAATTGATGGTGCTGGCTGAACTATAGGCTGTGGTGCAACTGTTTGGAGAGCCTTCTTGTAACTCTGCCTTCTTCTCCTGAAGACATAAAGTTTCTTTTTCTTTGCCCTAGCAATTTCCTCATCTTCAGAGGCAGATGTGCTGGCTATATCCACCCTCTCCTTAGGGCTTGGAGGCTTCTCAGGTTGCACATCAGGTGCCTTCTCAGTTTCTTGCCTCACAGGCACTTCATGAACTTGCACTTTCTCCCCCTCAAGTGGAGCATTCTCCTTCTCAGCAGCATCCTTGTCCATGTCAAAATCTGCTTGATCCAGATTTAGGAATAAATCTTCCATGGTGTATTCTTGTGGAGACTGTGCAGGAGAAATTCTAGGTTCTTCAACCACTGGATCAGGAACCACTTGAACAACAGCATATGTGTCTTCTATAACAGCATCTGGAACTTGACTATTCAGCTGAGTTTGCTGATGATTATCAGACAAATCAGTATCTTCCATAGAAAAATCTAAAGTGTTTTGTTCAGTAATTACCTCTAGTATGATGGAGGTTGCTTGTTCACTTTCCAGTGTAGTGGGTTCATCTACAACTGGAAGCTCCCCCTGGCTTTGATCCTTGTGGATGGGGCTTGCTTGAGGTAGCTCCCCCTTGATCTCAGCATCATCTTGAGGAGCAGGAGACTTTACTGCAGGCTCTTCCTCATGCTCATCTGGAGTGAAGACAACCTGTTCTTCACTATCAGAGCTGCTAGTGGACACTTGTGCCACTGGAGCTGTTTTCCTTTTCTTCTTTGGAGGAGTGTCTTTCTCAGGAACTTTCTTCTCAGGGGTTGGCATCTCTTTAGACAACACCCTGTCCCATCTTGAGAACAACCTCATGTCCATTTTTCTCATATGGTTTATTTTGCTTCCAGCAGCAGTACTCATTACTTCAGGTATTACACCAGCAAGATAAAGACTTAAAATCCTGCCCAGGTTGGGCTTCTTCAAGCTTTCTTTAATCTTCTCATAAACTACCATAGACCAGTCAGTTTTTAGAGTGAAGATTATTCTTGTCATTATTCCAAACATATAGGCAGACACTCTGTCATGCCCTCCTGGCTTGCTGAGTAAGACCTTACCAACAATTTCTGAAAGAAATTTTCCTTGATTGTTCATGCCTTTTCTGTTGAAAACTGAACCAATCTTTATTTTAGAATCAAGTCCACACCAGGTTAGAGCTTCCCTGGTCTTTGATGCAGTAACTGCTTCTTCATCTTTAGTTCTTAGAAGCTGTAGAATCTTCCTCAGACTTTTTGGTGATACCTTAACCTTTGCTCCATGAACTCTGGATTTGATTTTGTATCCAGATTCATCCAACTTGGCTCCATTGAGGAATTCAAGTACCTCTTTCTTCCATATCTTAGTTGGTTCTGACACTAGATATTCTAACCCAGAATCAGCAACTAGGGTTACGACCGCCAGGATTTCTTGATCTGCATCATCGAAAGCGCCGCGCACCAGCTCGTATCCTTCGTTAACATTCTCCTCAAGCTTAGGCGCCATTAGGGTTTGTAGAATTTGTCTTCAGAGAAGAGAGATGTCGACACAGAAGTTTTAGTCTCGAAACTTTGAAAGCGTGTCGACAAATTAAGACAAAACCCTATTTATACCTTTCTGATTTTGAAGATGAACAGGCGGGACAGCTAACTTAAAATGTGTCGACACTGGCAATAAGTGTCGACACTGACTTATAATGTCTCGACACATATGTGTCGACACAAGTTTAGTCAACAGATTTTATGTGTCGACACTTGTTTATGTGTCGACACCACTGTACTCGACACATAGTCGAGACTTTACTTAGAAAATTCTGAGTAAAACTTAAGTGTCGACACCACATTGGATGTGTCGACACCTACATGACATGTGTCGACACTAATATTCTGAAGTGTCGACACCAACTTCCTATATGTGTCGACACCTTTTTCCTGAAGTGTCGACACCACTATTCTGTGTCGACATAGACTTGTCCATGTGTCGACACCTTTTTACTTAGCCAATTTCAATTCTGTAAACTTACTCTAAGTTTATCATTCCTAGTTCAATTTTAAATCTATTGAACTTAGCTTCTTCTAGGGGCTTAGTATACATATCAGCTACTTGATTATCAGTTTTAACATATTCCAATAAAATATCTTCTCTTTCTACATGCTCCCTAAGAAAATGATATTTAATTTCAATATGTTTTGTTCTACTATGATATACAGGATTATTAGCTATTGAAATAGCACTAGTAGAATCACAGAAGAGTGGAGTTCTACTTACCTGAAATCCATAGTCCTCTAGCTGATGTTGTATCCACAGAAGTTGAGCACAGCAACTTCCTGCAGCCACATACTCTGACTCTGCAGTGGAGATAGCCACACTGGTTTGCTTTTTGCTACTCCATGAAATTAGTCTCCCACCTAGGAATTGACAGGTTCCAGTAGTGCTTTTTCTATCTTCTTTGCATCCTGCAAAGTCTGCATCTGAATAACCTGTTAGTTCAAAATCTCCATTCCTAGGGTACCAGAGGCCTAGATAGGGAGTGCCCTTTAGATATCTCAATATTCTTTTGACTGCAGTCAAATGAGACTCTTTAAGGCAGGCTTGATACCTTACACAGACACATGTAGCATACATGATATCTGGTCTACTAACAGTCAAGTATAATAGGGAGCCAACTATCCCTCTATACAAGGTTTCATCTACAGGTTTCCCTGCATCATCCTTGCTAAGAGACATACTTGACCCCATAGGAGTCTTCATGGTGCTGGATGAATCCATACCATACTTCCTTATGAGTTCTAGGGTGAACTTGGACTGACATATGGATAAACCACTCTCAGTCTGTTTAACTTGGAGACCCAAGAAAAACTTCAGCTCTCCCATACTACTCATCTCAAACTGACCATGCATAAGTTTTGCAAACTTTTTGCAAAGGCTGCTTTCAGTAGACCCAAATATAATGTCATCTACATATATTTGGACTAGTATAACTTTGCCTCTAGATTCCCTAAGGAATAGAGTCTTATCTATTTTCCCCTTGAGAACTTGTTCTCAATGAGGAAACTAGATAGGGTTTCATACCAAGCCCTAGGGGCTTGCTTTAACCCATATAAAGCTTTCCTAAGTCTATAGACATGATGAGGTAGAGTTGAATCAACAAAACCTGAAGACTGTTCCACATAGACTTCTTCCTTAAGATTACCATTCAGGAATGCTGACTTGACATCCATTTGGTAAACCTTGAATCCTTGATAGGTTGCATAGGCCAAGAACATCCTTATGGCTTCCAGTCTGGCTACTGGAGCAAAGGTTTGATCAAAGTCAATACCTTCTTCTTGCCTATATCCTTTTGCAACTAATCTTGCTTTATTCTTAATGATGACCCCTTGTTCATCCATCTTATTCCTGTAGATCCACTTAGTTCCTAATATATTGTGGTCTTTAGGTTTAGGAACAAGTTCCCAGACCTTGCACCTCTTGAACTGATTAAGCTCTTCTTGCATTGCTTCAGTCCATTGTGGATCTAGTATGGCTTCTTCAAACTTCTTAGGTTCAACTTGAGATAGAAAACTGGAGTAGATTGCTGCATTCATGTTTCTGCTCCTGGTTTGTACCCCTTGTCTTGGATCTCCAATAATCTGCTCTACTGGATGATCTCTAAGATGCCTATTGGCTGGAGGCATCCTGACTTCTGGTTGAACCTCTTCAGCATCTCCATCATGCTGTACTCCTTGAACTTCATCAGCAATTGGTACAAGTAGTTCTCCCCCTGGACAACAGCCACTGACTTATGCTTGCTGTCTTGCAGTAGATTCTTCATCTAGAGTGAGCTGGTCCATCTTCTTTGTTAAACCTGTGGGGCTGCATACACTACTAGACAACTCATTGTTAATAAGTTTAGTCTCATCAAAAACTACATGTACAGTCTCTTCTACAACTTGAGTAGACAAGTTGTAGACTCTATAAGCCTTACTATTGTTGCTGTACCCAACAAAAATTCCCTCTTGGGACTTGGCAGCAAACTTAGTCAAGTAAGACTTACCATTGTTAAGTATGAATCATTTGCAACCAAAGATCCTGAAGTAGGATAGGTTTGGTTTCCTGCCTTTTACAACTTTATAGGGGGTCTTGTTGAGGCCTTTAGTGATGGTAGCCCTATTTATAACATGGCATGCAGTGTTAACTGCTTCAGCCCAGAAATACTCTGGCAGTGATGTATCACTTAATAGGGTTCTACCTGCCTCAATCAAGGTTCTATTCTTCCTCTCAGCAATGCCATTTTGCTGAGGTGTTCTAGGTGAAGAAAACTCTTGAAATATCCCAAAGTCTTCACATAGTCTTGTCATGCTATCAGACTGAAATTCAGTACCATGGTCACTTCTAATCTTGACCACTGTACAGTTTAGTTCATTTTGAATTTGCTTGACAAAGCTATGGAAGACACTAGGTGTTTCAGATTTTTGTCTTAAGAAGAACACCCAGGAAAACCTTGAGTAGTCATCTACAACTACAAAGGTATAGACCTTCCTACCTAAGCTGTGAACTGGCATTGGACCAAAGAGATCCATATGCAAGAGGTATAAACACCTCACAGCATCTTTGTTTTCTATGCTTCTAAAAGTGGATTTAGTCTGCTTGCCCTTTTGACAAGCTGAGCAAATACCATCTTTAACACACTTAACTTGTGGACCATTCCTCACTAACTCTTTGCTAAAGAGTTTGCTAATAGTCTTGTAGTTAAGATGGACAAGCCTCTTGTGCCATTTGACACAATGAGAGACTGTCTCATCAACTACAAGACACACTGGAGAACCATTGTTCTCAACCATAATGTCTAGGCAGTAGACATTCCTCTTCCTATAACCAGTCAAAATGATCTCTTGATCAGTTGACCTCTTGATATGACAACCATTTTTAACAAATGAGATGTCATACCCTACATCACTTAATTGACTTATACTTATTAGGTTGTGTTTCAACCCTTTAATATAAGCCACTTGAGTAATGGAAACTAAGTGACTAGAAATGTTACTAAACCCTTTGATGATTCTTTTTTCAGAATCACCAAAGGTTACTTTTGGACCATCTTTTATTGGAATGTAGTCCCTTAGTAATCCTCTAGTTACAGTCATATGTCTGGAACATCCACTGTCCAAGTACCATGTTGGGGTATGGCCACTTGGACTCACCTGCAAAACAGATAAATGAACCTTAGAACCCAAAGAATTCTTTGGTCCTTGGTACTTGTTAGTTTGCAACTTGACAAAACTACCTACTGGCTTTCCAACAGGTAATTTGCAACTCACTTTGGCACTAACATTGTGCCAACAGTCCATTGCAAAATGGTCAACTTTGCCACAGCACCAACATTCAAACTTATTGTACCTTTGCTTAGGTACTGTCTTTGCTGTCTTATCTACAGTAGACTTGTTGAATGTTGGGGCTTTGCCCTTGGACTTGGACTTGGACTGCTCGGTCCTTGCAGGTCTAGTAAAGCCCAGTCCAGTTTTACCCTTGTGATGAACAAATTCATCAATTATGGGTAACACTGACTTAGGTTTAGAAAACCTAGCAACAAGCTCTCTCTCTTTCTGAAGATTGATCTCCAGACTCTTGATTTGATCATTCTTAAAGGTGATAGTCCCCATCTGAATCACTGTAATGTGCTTCAGTCTGGCTATCTCATTAAGCTTTTGATCAAATAATTTCTCAGAATCTGTTGCAGCAGCTTTCAGATCAGCAATTTCCTTTGCCTGACTTTTGGCTAGGGACTTGCTCTTCTTGTAAGCTTGCAACAGCACTTTATATTCATCTATCAGCTGATGAATATCATCCTCAGACTCAGATACACTTTCAGCACTTGATGAAGATGAATCTGATTCTGTATTGGCACAAGAAACTGAACTTAGAGTTGAACTTTGTACCTTACTGGGTCCTGGCTGCTCCAGGATTTTGTCATTCTCTGTCAAAGCCATTAGCCCTTGGCATTGACTGTCTTCTTGTTCATATATAGACTCCATAATCTGCATGAATTCTTCTTCTTCTTCAGCAAACAGCCCTATGTATGCCTCAGCATCAGACTCAGTTTCTGAAGAAGAGATATCTGATAGAGTCTTCTCCTTCTTGGCAACAAATGACTTTTCTTTCTTGCCTTTAAAATGAGTCTTCTTCTTGTCACTAGACTCTTTTCTCTTTCCAGGACAATCTGCAATAACATGACCTTGTCTATTGCAGCAATAACACACTATTTTTGAAACAGTTGCCTTGTTAGATTTAGTCCTCTTCCTGTCCTTCTTTGAAGCCTTTTTATCCTGATAAAAATCTTCTTTTCCTTGTGAAGTAGAAGGCCTTGTCCTCCATTGTTTCTTCTTCAAGAATTTCTGAAAGTGTCTAGTGAAGGCAGCAAAGTCTTCACCACTTTCACTGCTTTCAAACTTTGTACTGACAGTCTCATCTGACTCTGATTCAGCAACCTTTGGAGGTGGAGTTGGTGACTTATTCCTGCACTTTCTGGGGGCTTCTGTCTTGAAGGCTACTGATCTTTCCTTGTGTTCAGTTCTTGTTGATTTCTCCTCCTCTTTACTCACTGTCAATTGCATTTCATAAGACAACAATTTGTCAAACAGTGTAGGTGGAGGAATTTCTCCCAACTTAGCCATTTCTCTAATGGCACAGATCTTTGTGTCCCAATCTTTAGTTAGGGACCTTAGGAACTTGTCATTTAGTTCATAATTACTGAACTCTCTTCCATAAGACATGAGTTCATTCACTATTCTGTAGAACTTCTTATAGCACTCAGTTATGCTATCACCCTTTCCTTGTCTAAAACTTTCATACTCCTGATTTAGCAAGGATTTTCTATCTTGTCTAACTTCTTCTGAACCTTCCATATACACAATAAGAGTGTCCCACATCTCTTTGGCTGTCTTATAGTGTATAAGATTCTGAAAAGTTGCATCATCTATGGCACTCACTATAATGTTTTGTGCCCTTTTTTCCATGGTGGCTAGGAAAATCTCATCCTTAGTCATTTCAGAGAAATCCTTTGGGGTTCTCTGATTTGCATCTAGAACTGGTATCTTCATAGGCACATAAGGCCCTTCCTTTACTGTGATGTATATCCTAGGGTCTGAGGCTTCCATAAACAGCCTTACCCTTTCCTTCCAGATCCCAAATATCTCTTTCCTGCATAGAGGTAATTTCATGGAACCCAATTCCTTGTGATTCTCAAAGGAACCCATGGTTCTTGATTTTCTTGAATCTGTAATTCACTTAGACTGAATCTGCCAATCAGGATCTCCTCAGACTGTTAGTCCTTTTTGAGGAACCTGGCTCTGATACCACTTGAAAGATATAGTACCTAAACACCTAGAGGGGGGTGAATAGGTGACCTAATTCTTTTTAAACTTTAATGGCAGCAATCAGTTATATCACAGAATCTATACTACTTTTGCACAGCAATCACACAAGCATTTACAATCACAGCAGACACAGAGTTTTATAGTGGTTCCCCAAGCTTTGGGTACATCCACTTTCCCCCTTCGCCTATCTAGCAGTGTACTAGATTCGGCCAAACTTCACCACTATCTCAGAACCCAAACTGGTTCCTACACCTCAGGCCCAAAGCCTTACAACTCAGTTTTTCCACAAAGCCTATACTCAGCCACAAAGGCCTACACTCAGCCAACAAGGCCTACACTCAGCCACCAAGGCCTACACTCAGAGATTTCAATCTCCTACACTCAGGCTCACAAGCCCTACCCTCAGCCTTTATAAATACAGGCTTACAAAAACTCAGATCCAAAGGATCCTACAAGATAAAAATGTTTATACAAATGATAACTCAACAACTCAGAAACAAGAGAGGGGAGTTGAGAGTTTCTTGATGAGTTCTTGGAAGAACTCAGCTGGATTCAATCTGACTTAGCTTTCTTCAAAGCTTCTTGAAAGTAGAACTGAATAAGATTGACTCCTTCTGCAGTTGATCCTTGACCTCTGCTTCTTAAGATCCAGAATATATCTGAATCCTTCTTCTCAGCCTAGTTCCACGGCTGATTTCTTGGATGGAGCCCTCTCTCTCCAACTTCTTAGATCTGCACTTGGACAGCTAGATCTTCTTGTATTGATACTTGAACAGCTATGTGTACAACTTCAACAACTACTTGAACTTTTAATCTGAACCCCAGTTTCTGTAAACTGTATGAGCCTATTTATAGGCCTTCTTCATGGTAACCGGCTGGTCCGGTTCATAACTGTCTTCTGACATCTCTGACAGGTGCTGTAGACCGGCTGGAACGGCAGCTGTCAAGTCATCTAGTCAATTCTTGAAAGTTCTCTAACTGTCTGAAAGTGTCGAGACTTTCTGTCTTTAAGTGTCGACACTTATAGACCAAGTGTCGACACAAGTTGTGTAAGTGTCAACACAAGTCTACAAGGTGTCGACACATCTCCTTGTGTTGTAGATGCTATGTCTCGACACAGATTCTTCTGCATGTGTCGACACTGAAATTGAGTGTCGACACAAGTACTTGATCTTCTGTAACTTGCTGAATTCTTCTAAGTGTCGACACATCTTCTTTTTGTCGACACAACTTCTTGTGTTGAATCTGTTAAGTGTCGACACTGCTTCTTGGTGTCGACACATAGTCTTCAGTGTTGATACTTGATGAGTGTCGACACAGCTCCTTATGTCGACACTTGATTCTTCTGTTGAGACTTCAGCTGAGTGTCGACACATTCCCATAGTGTCGACACTTGTACTTAGAATATTTTGTTGATCTTTCTGTTCTTTGCTAAGTGTCGACACAGCTCCATGTGTCGACACTTTCTTCAAGTGTTGAGACTTCAGCTGAGTGTCGACACATACTGTCTTGTGTCGACACTTTCCTTAAGTGCTGACTCTTCTGTTGAGTGTCGACACATTGTTCGTAGTGTCGACACTTTCTGGTGTAGACACGGTTCTTCTAGGTGTCGACACTGCTGTTAAGTGTCGACACAGCTTTACTGTACTTTCTTCATTGAGTGTCGACACAGCTCCTTGTGTCGACACTTTGTGTCTGGTGTCGACTCTGCATCCCAGGTGTCGACACAATGACTCCAAGTGTCGACACTGCTTGTCTGGGTGTCGACACAAGTATTCTTAAGTGTCGACACTTTCCCTCTGGGTGTCGACACATGGACTTAGAAATTTTTGCTTCAGTCCTGCAAATACTTAACCTGCACAAGTAACTCAAAAACACATCAAATACATTTTGATGTATATCATTGAGTTGGGTGAGGCTTCTTCAAATCAGGTACATTTAAACAAATATACTCAACACTAATTAGCATCAAATTTAGCTAGGTATGTAATATTTGTTTTTACCTACAAAAATAGCAACAAAAATTTTCGTTGCAAAATTACCAACGAATTATTTTGTAGCAAAATATTTATTGCTAAATAGAAACAAAATATTTCCTTTCAAAATTTTCATACTAACTATATTAGATTAAAATTAATTTTTATGAAAAAAAAAGATTCACTCTCTCCAAATATTTATATCTCATTTTTAATAAAAAAAATATATTTGTAAGTTCTTAAAAAATAAAGAATCTCTTGCTACCACATTCTCATCCCGATATTTGCTCCCTGCCATGATCGTCACTCTCCTGCACGATTCCCGCCCTCGCCGAGCTTGTCACTCTCCCGCGCGATCTTCCCGCCCTACTTTAGCGAGAAATAAATAAATATGTACATATAAAATATATAAATATTATATATATACAAAAATATATAAATATGTATATAATATATAGAAAATATATATAAATATATATAATGTATATAATATATACAAAAATTATATACATAATTATATATATAATATATATTCATACAAATGTAACAAATATATATATATATATATATATATATATATATATATATATATATATATATATATATATAATACGAAATAAATAAATCTATATATAAATTATATAAATATATATATATAAATTATATACCAGAATATATATATTTATAAATATTTATATATATATATAAAAGTATAAAATCATCCAAATTTAAAGTAAAGGTAAATTGCTGTAGTTGGATGAATATAGTGGAATACATAAGCAAGGTAGGCGGTTCAAATCTTCCCAAGCTCATTTGTTTTAATTTAAACTTTTTGTAATTAATATATATGCACATTTTTTAATTTAACATAAAAAAATTTAGAAAGGATAAAATTACCTTGCTAAAAATGTCTTGCAAAATAGAAACGACTAAATTCCTTACTAATTAAAATTAGCTAGGATTTTATTGAATTAGCAAGAAATTTAACTCCTTACTAATTTAAGTTTTTCTTGTAGTGTAAACACCAAAATAGAAGCAGAGGTTATGTCGTCGTTGTCGTTGTTGTTATTAATCATGACAGAGTATCATCCAACTCACATGTCTTCCCATTTAAAATCCCCAAATAATATGTAGTAAACAAAATATTAGATTTATATGTAGTTAATTCATACATTATTTGCCCCAAAAGTCAGTTAATTCGTCTTACAGTAGATGGTTAACATGTGACGGAAAATATTTCTCAGAACACATAAGCTCCGTTTGGCACAGTGTTTTTGCTCGGATGAGTTTGTACAAAAGCACCACCATCACTGCTGCGACAAACGAATCCATAGCCACAGTTTTGTTTGTCTACTTCCTTCCATTTTTGTCGGATCTACTCATACATATGCTATTAATATTTGAAGACAAAAGATCTGACTTAAATGTATACCAAGAAAATCATTGTCTAGTCATTTTGCCACTTATGCATTTATTGAAACACAGAACAATGCAAGAGTATCGTGAGTGAAGGTGCACGTTGTTATTCATTTCCAAAAGGTGTAATGTAACAAATTTGGGCTTTAAATACACATAGTTTTCTGCATTTCATGGTTATAAAAGAAGAGATGATGAATTCAGAGATTCATAATCAAATAAAACACTAAATGGACAACCTAAGAGATTTGTAAGCATTTGCCTATTCAAAAAAAATTAGCAGCTCCTGGACCAATTGTAGGCAGCAATCCCTTCTAATAGCAAACCCTCCTTTCCAGTTGAGACCTGAAAATGTAAGGCCCGGAGATTGAAGGAGTGCTTCAGAGATGCCGAGATATTTACAAGCATTCAACTTCCATGTGAGGGACTACCGATCCTTGAGGTTTATTAAAAAAGAAATCCCACCAAACGGCTTATTCCGGACGGGGATTTAGGAAAACCATGAAAATAAATCATACCCTGAGTGACGGAGATCTTGTCGTTGATAACCCGGGCTCATTCGGAGAAGTTACCGCAAAGAATGGCAATCCCTTGTTTGTCCAAGATCCCCTCGAATCTAAATAAAGATCTGACCTGGAGATCGATGGGAAGTTCACTTCTTTCGTGGAGATCGAGTGTTCGGGCGGCGGCGGCCTGGAGATCGAGGAATCGGCGGCGATCTGGAGATCGAGGAATCGGCAGCCAGAACTTCACGCGCGCGAGTGAGAATCCCTAAACCTAGAGCCGACGGTTTTTTAATGCATTATAAACATTATAACATTAATTTATTTAGAATCTTATAATTAATTAGGTGTGTTTGTCAAAACATGAACCTCCCGCACCTGTGAAATTTAATATTAATGGTGGCGATTTATGTAAACAACGCAGCAAATGATGTTGTAAATTATTAGCAGCATTTTTTTTACAAAACGCCGCAAAATCAAAAACTTATAGCGGCGTTTTGACAAGCGCCGCAAAAAAAAAACGCCGCAGTAAGCTAGAACAGATATGTTTGTTGTGGGTCGTCGACCATTTTTCTAGTAGTGAGATATGATGCCACTCAAGTCGCAAGAATCTCAACTCTAAAGTCTCCACAGTAGCCGACTCGCCACTCGCCACACTCCGGTGACTCCGCAGCCGCACTCGGTGGGTCATTCAGCAAGAAAGCAAAAAAAAACTCTAAAAGTTGGATGGCGATGAGATGACGTGAAATGAAAAAAATTGAACCGAAATGCACGTAATATATGCAGACCGGGTTGGAATGTTGATGGCCTAATTAATTAACGATATATTTTATAAATTAAATGAGTGGAATATTTTATAAATTAGGGTGTGGTAGCGTTTATAATATCTAGTAGTTGTTGTACACGCAACAATAAATTTCTATTGGTAGGGTTTTTATAACCGCGACAAAATAACTGATACTGTAGGAATGATATGTTATAGTAGCGTTTATTTTTCTACAGTTGTGGTTATGAAAGCTACCATAAATATCTTTTGGTTGCGTTTACATAACCGCTACAAATTAAGCGTTATCAAATGCATGATATAATGTAGTGGTGGGACAAAAATAAGGCTGCGACATCAATAATTTGAGAAAATCTTATGTCAAAGTACTCCAAAAATCACCTCCAACGGGAATCAAAATCAAAATGAATCACTATTCAATCTGACAACAAAGATGAATCGTGCAAATTGCAAAACAAATAACGAATAGAGAAGAAAGACAGAGTATAAACAGTGCTTACCAGGTCTACACTGCGGAATGCTTGACCTAAAAACGGGAAGGGAATTGGAGGCCACGACGATCTCGCGAGGGTTTCTGAAAGTTCGAGACAGTGAAGAAGGAGAACGGAGGAAGGAGAAGCCGGAGGCAGCGGTGGTGGCTTTTGGAGGGCGCACGCTGGGAGGAACGAGAACAGAGGATGCTCATGGAATCGGCCGGAGGAAGGAGCAGGAGGGGTTGTTAGTTCGTCGGAGGCCGGAGTCGTCGTGGAAGACAACGACGACTGGAAGAGACACTGTCGAGCAGGGGGGAAGCATGCTCTCCACCGTCCTGTGAAAGTGAAGCACGCTCTCCACCTTGATGGAGCTAAACAGGAGGACTCCGCCCTCTTCGACCTGCGGGAGAAAAAGGGCGACTGAGAGAGAGAGCGGCCGCATGAGAGAAAGAGAGGGTTGCAGATCGCGAGAAAGAGCCCAAATTTCTTTTCGTGTGATAAGGCGGGAGGGTATTTTCGGAAGAGCGAATTTTCAGTCAAATTCAGTTAAACCAGAGTGAGGCCCGACCGGGTGGGGGGGGGGGGGGGCGGGGACTAGTATCAGAGTCCGGGCCATCTCTTCAATTAAATAAATATAAATACTCGCTCATGAATATTTAACTGTAATTTTTATTATTTAATATAATTCAAATTTATGTAATTTAATTGTTTTTGTTGAATTTGGCGGTAATTGTTATTGTACATATATATTGGCAGCTCCTATATAGCTATTGACAGCTCATTAAAATTCAGGAGAACACTTAAATAAGGCTCTCTAATAGGAGGCCCGTTTACAAAATCCCGCTTCTCTTCTCCCGGAACCGAACCCCGCTCCCTGCGAGTCCCTAAGGTTGCAAAACAGGAGAACCCTCGATTCTCCCCCTCTCGCCCGCCGTTGACCGCCGGAGAGACCCGTATTTGTTCCGGTGAACTCCTCTGGAAGGTTCTCTTTTCACATTTTTCGGTTGGAGCCTGCACTGGAAGATATTTGCCGACATTTCCAGATTTTTTGTTTTCCCCTCTTCCACATCTCACGACAGCTCTTTTCTAGGGATTCTCTTGTATTAGGGTTTCAATCTTAAGCAGTAATTGTTTTTTTTTTCTCTATTGCTTCAATTGATTCGGTCACAGGATGCGTGGAGGAGGCCACAGATCACAAAGGAAGATTATTGATGCATTTTATGGGATAACAATTAGGTGATGATTTTGGTGGGAAAGACATTGTTCCTCTAGAACCTAAAGACATTGGAAACAAAAACTGCACGTTATTTGTTTGTCATAATGCTCAGCATACGCACTCAGACCGGAAACGTTGTTCAAGAGTTATAGACATCGATTTTGTGGCGAATTATTATTGATTAATGGTATGAAGAAAAAGTTAAAATTCATGAAGGCATGCCAGGTGTGCCTTGATTGTGGTGAAGTTTGGGACATTCTAATTATACATATTTAGAGTTTTTCTCTTTAGTTTTGTTGAATGTATCTCGTAGGAATATAATGATCTATAAACTAAGAAAATTCATATATGAACTCAAGATATGATCCAAACTTATAACAGAGTTTTTACTCAATTTATTGGATGTAAAATAAAATCGTACAACACTATGTATAAAGAAATTAAAGATCCATATAGAATTACCTTAATACTATGAAAAAATATTGAACTTTTGCATTATATTTTGATCGGTTAAGTAGTTGGAAAAAACAATCAAACTTTATTTTATATATTTTTTGCTTAATTTAATGTGATTATATGAATTTTAAAAAAGGAAAACTGAGCTACCAATATCCAATGAGCTGCAACTATCGATTTGTTGGCCTGATAAAAAAATTGGGTTGCCAATATCCAAAGACAGGCTACCAATATAAATGCCCTTGTTAATTTATGGAGCATGGAAGTAGCTCCAATCCTGGTGCTCATGCGTCTGGATGGTATCAATATTTCATTCATATTATGATGCATATTATGGTACGTATGTGTATTTTATACTGGTGCGCGAGCAGATCCGATCGTATATTTCCCAATATCAACGGTGCAGTTTTGAAGTGACCGTACTTCGGTCACTTTTGGATACGACCATGTTTGAAAAATATAGCCGTATTTTGCGGGGATTAATCTGTGTCGTTAAAATCTTTGATCCTACAGCCAGATCTGGTCACGCACCTCCGAAAATAAATAAGCATACACCAAACAAAAACGGATTATTAATATTTAACAGTGAGCATTGGTCTCTAGCATACAATAAGTTCGACTATTTACTACACATTTGAAAAAAAAATAGTTTTAGTTTTTAAAAATTGCTATATTATATTATCATGAACTATAAAATATTAATAAGAAATATTATAAATAAGGAGATGAAGAAGTTGAGTTATGTTCTGTTTGGGGGACTTATTTTCATTGATCAAATAGTTATGATCCCATGAACCGGATCTTAAATAAGATCCGGTTCATGCGGTTGTAACCGCTTGTCCGGTGAAAATAAAGGCTCCGTTTGGGGGGACTTATTTTCACCGGTCAAGCGGTTACGACCGCATGAACCGGGACTTAATTAAGGTCCGGTTCATGCGGTCGTAACCGCTTGACCGGTGAAAATAAGTCCCCCCAAACGGGACCAAAGTCTCTCCAAACAGAACTTTAATAAGATGTGAGATCACTGCCACAACAAAATTGCACCGTCTTCTAACAGTGCAAGAGCTGCATGCACCAACTTCAGGTAATATCTTTATAGAAGGCCATATGATCTTTTATTATCAGAATGATTATTGAACCATTATCAAATGATAATTAAAAAAACCTGATTATACTTGTTTTCTGTTAGTTGCAGGATCTATAAAAGCCCTAATAGCAATTATTCAACCATTTTTAGACTTTGTTTGGCGCGGCTTAACTGTTCTGATGAGTTTGCCCAAAAACACCATTATCATAGAAAGCATGTTTGGCAAGGCGAAGGTTATGACCGTCACCAAGTAAATAAATTTGTTTTGAGTATAACATGCACAAAGTTTTTTAGGTGAGGTTGGACATTCACGAACGACGGCTCATGACCACTGTGTTCACGATTGCCACCACTGCACCAAACCAAGCCTTATTTATTTACTCATTATTACATGCTTTATAAAAATCCTCTCAACTTCATTTCTCCTTCTAACTTGTGTCCATTTATATATAAAAAAATTTTAATCTTCCTTGGAAACCTTTTCCTGGTTGTAGTCACAGAGAATTTCACAAAATGCAAGTTGTGTCAAACAGCACTAAGATGTTATATGATTTGGTTCATATTAATCCAGGCTATGAATTGGGGGTGGGGGTGGGGTGAGTTATTGGGAAGAGGGTTGTTGCAGGTTGTCCGGTTTTTCTCCGTTCCGGAGTGTTGAAAATGGTGAAGTGAAAGTGGGTGATTGGGCTACCCGGGCGACCTGTCTGCGCGGTCTATGCGGACAGGACTGGTGAATAGTCAGGTCGGCAAAGCTATTGCAGACGGCTTGTTCTTTGGCGGCCTGGGCGGTCTGTTCGCGCGGACTATGTGAACAGAGGTGGCGGCCAGCCAGGCCGGCTTATGCTCGGAAGGCAACTTGTTCCCAGAAGGTAACCAGACGGATAGCTTCTCTATCCGCGGAGTTCGGCAAGAAGCGGACTGGATTGGAGCTCAGCAGGCCGGATTGGTAGATGCTTTGGTGTAGCTCTGGTGGTGCGGCAAGCGAAAGTCGCGGAGGTCGCCAGTTAGTGCGGACAGGTGCTGGAATTTGACGGGATTGGCGGACTTGATCCAGTGTCCGCCAGTAAGTGCGGACTGGCCCTTGTGGCTGGTGGAGTGAACTTGGTTGGTTCTGAACCAAGTCCAAGTTTGGCTCAGTCTGGGGAGATTGCGTTGTTAAGCGCGGACTGCTTCTCAGTCCGCCGAACTTGGCAGCAGTGTCGTGTTCCTTGGTTGCGAGCATGTGGAATGCAGACTGGAGTTGCGTCCGCAAGGCGTGCGGACTGATGCTGTGTCCGCAAAGTTTGGCAGCTTTGCTGATGTTCCTTGGTTGCAAACTTGGGGTGCGGACTGGAGCTGTGTCCGCTGATAGGAGGACAAGGTGTTGTTGCAGGTTCTGCTTGTGGCGGCTTATCCCTGGCTTGGCCTTTGGCGACAAGGCGGATAGGATTGTTGTCCGGTCTTGGTGTTGTTGTTGGCGGTTTGGCTATCTCGCACAGGTCGCGACGGACTGGATGTGTATCCACGGCCTGCGGATACACTTGGTGCTTGCCGTGAGATGAGGTGGTGATCCTATCGGCTAGGGCGGTGACCACACTACTCATCGTACCTATAAATAGGACCCCTGTCACATTAGGAGAAGAACGAATGAGTAGTTGTGCGGATAGCGCTGGAAAGCCAGGGACTTAGTTCTGATTTCGGTCAGGGATAGTGCGGACTTTACGGTTAGCAACAGGAGGTTATCAGCAGGTCGTGGGTGGCGACCGGGCGGTCTTCTCTTTGGCAACTAGTTTCCTGGTTCAATAAGTTGTCCGCTTCTGGCGGCCTGTTCAGTTCGGCAGCACCAAATTGTGCGGTCTGGCGGCTAGACGACCTCGCGGTTAGGCGGCCTGCAGATCGGCGAGTAGAGCTTGCATTGGAATAATGGGTAATCTGTGCGGCCTGTTGCGGTCTGGCGACTAGGCGGACTGAGCGGACTCTGTAGTGCGTCAGTAGTTCTGACGGTTTCTCCTTGAATCCGCGTGAACTTTGTTTTTGTGCCTTGTATTTTTTCTGCTTCGTTGGATACATCAGCGAATCATGTCTCGCCATGTATGTCTCGCTTTGTAAGAAGACTGTTATCATCAATAAAGAACTCTTGTTGTTGCTTGTGTCTCTAGCTGTGATCTAACTTTTAGTTGATATAACTCCTGCTCATTCCAAGATCCGAAAACTTCAACATGGTATCAGAGGGAGGTTGGAGTGGATAAGCAGTGATCAACTAGAAGTTGTTGTTGCTCTTGTGAAGAGGGAACCAGTGTTAGAGTCATGGAAGCAGGATTTGCAAGAGGTCTTGGTATTAAACTCCTAACACAGACTAACTTTAAGAAGTGGAAGTTTTGTATGGAGTGCTATCTTCTTGGCGAGGACCTTTGGGAGGTGGTGTGCGGAGCAGAAAAGCAAGAAGTTACTGCTGGCAATGCTGAAGCGATGAGAGCTTGGAAGGAGACAAATACGAGACCGAGTCTATTCTCAAGCAGGTGATCTCATCGGAGCTCTTGGACCACATTAGCGGATGTCGGTCAGCTGCGAAGGTTTGGACTTCCCTTGATGGGTTGTTCAACAAGGATGTGAAGGTGGCTGCTGAGGTGGGTCTTTCTACTTCATATAAGCAAGAGAGGAGTGATTCTCTCAAGCGTGATGGGAAGAGGAAGGAAGGACCAAGGTGCTATAGATGTAAACAGCATGGTCACCTCAGGAAGAAGTGTAAGGTTATCTTACACTCAGTGAACGTTGCTCATGTTGGGAGTAAGGAGAAGAACTTGATTGGGTTATCAACAAGTTCTGATGTTGATCGGATGAAGACCAGTGATAGTGCAGCTATCTGGCATGAAGGACTAAGGCATGTGGGGATGGACAAGCTGAAAGCAATGGCGGTAAGTATCACAACCCGCATTTTCTCTGTATTAAATAATACGTCGGAGTAAGAGAAAACATGCGTCGTGATTCCACGCCATGCAGGGGACAACTGCAGATGCTCAGGCGACTCGTCCTCACATTTATTTTATGTAAAAGACTTATGAAATTAGGTTTAAAAATACACATAAGTTATTTGAGTTATTGATCGTGTCCCTCGGTCGGGTGGATCACTACTCCATAGGTGAGAAAATATATAGTTTACGCAGTAGAAAATACTTAGTTTGATTCATTTGTTATTCTATATGAGAATGAAAGTCTAGCATAATGTAAGGATGATGTGACTTCTACATTTAATATGAATAAAAGAAAATACTTTTATAGTGCTTAAAAGTAGTAAGTTTTGTAGTTAAAAAGTTATGTCATGTCAATATTCCAGAATGCAGTTTTGTATACTTAAAAGTAGATATATGCATCCTAACATAAATTCTTTGCAGAGAGCAAGTATAAACAAGTAATAAGTAACAGCAGTAAAAGTAACAAGTAGTCTAACACAGAAATTCAAAGACTATGGGCTCCAACAACAGACACAAACCCATAGGAAAATCTGACAAGTCTAAACAAAGACAACTACCTCAATGCTCTGAGGTGAAAACAAATGGCCGCAGCAACACGCGGCACCAGAAGCACAACTCTGTCAGATAAACCTGCTACTGCTTTGGACCTGAGACATTCAAAAGAAGAACGCATCAGAAGTAAGTTACAAGTGGTGAAAAAGAGTAAAAGGAAGGCCAACAAACCTCGAAGTGACGAGGGATAACAAATCGACTGCAACAAAAGTCAATAGCAAAGCAACATAAACAAAATATTAAATCTAGCTGAGCAAGAAAGGCTAAGTCACAACAACTGGACAGAACAGAGTGTCATACATCAGAAATTCATATATTCATCTTTCTTTATTTTTCATGTCATTCATCATTTAAAATGAGACTGATCAGCTGCACAATAAATAGTACTGTGTCGGGAAAAAAGGTACACAACGCGCACAAACCCAGCCAAAAGGCACCATGCCGAGGGAGAAACCCCAACGCGCACAGACCAACGGCTAAGGTAATGTGTCGGGGATGAAAGTCCACAACGCGCACAGACTCAGGCATAAGGCATTGTGCCGGGGGAGAAACCCCAACGCGCACAGACCATCAGAGTTTTCTTTAGTTACATAATTATACACGCATAGGTTCTTTTATTCAACATGGACTAACGATCAACAAACGATTTGGACTGCATAAGTACATTGCAAGGGTTAAGCAAAGTGAGGTACGATCAAAACAACGGGATGCACGAGGTGTCGCAACGATCATAATGACTCGATAGTTAAAGTGGCATGACAATCAAATTTATTTACCAAATCTATGGAATAAAATTTGGGAGAAATGGTTATAGGTAAAACACACTTCATAATTCAAGACAATTAACTAGCAATTCGAGAATAAGGTTAACTTAAACATGTCAAATCTACAACATATGGCTAAAATTTGGAAGAAAAGATCAAGAGAGAGGACAAAAACACCACTTTCCATGGTTTCTACTCCAATCGGTCTTCCAATTTACTCCACATGACGGATCTAGCCAAAGGAAGACGCGGGGAAGCGGAATCTACAAGGATTTGGTCAAAAGAGAGGTTATAGCCGAAAACCCTAATGAAAAACTTCCACGAAATAAGAAATACTTACCACGATCACAAAGATCTCGGCGTGAGCTTTCCGGATCTATGCTCGGTTTGCGATTCCGAGCACCGTAGCTCCGATGGTGGCGATCTGAAGTTTCACGAACTAAGAAACCTCGTCGTCACTCTCGCTCTCTGGTTCGGTCAAGAGAAAAAGATGAAGTAGTTCTATTTATCCTTAAGTATATGATTACACACACACACACACACACACACACACACACACACACACACATATATATATTCTTTTGTCTAAACAAGAAGGAGGCGAGTAATTCAAGTGCGGGTGCGCAGAAAATGAAATTGAGGCTAAAGATGACTCTGAATCAAAAAGTGATCCACACGGAATTGTAGATCTTGTCGAGACGAACAAAATCCATGTTAATCATTTTTCCATATGACGCCCTTTTGACCCTCAAAATGGGGCCCGAAAGCAGGCTAAAACGGATTTCTCGGGAGCAGCACAGGATTTCTCAAGAGCAACACAGAACATCTCGAGAAGGGAATGGGATTTCTCGAAAACAAATTTAAAGTTCTCGAGTACTATAAATATGATCTCTTGGGAAGGCTTTGAGTTCTCGAGTACTGTTTTCAGGCTTATCGAGAAGTACTCGAGAAGAACGATCAGGCTTATCGAGAAGAACTCGAGAAGAACTAATACTACCGAGAAAAATTTGCAGATTTTTTATCCTCGTGAATAGTGAATTTTGCATATATACCATTAATCAAACTTTAGGAATGAATAGTATTTTTCATTTTTGAATAGTGCTTTAATATTATAATAATCGTATTTTTTATATTTTTGAACAAAGAAATACAAATACGATTTCAAAACGGAGGCCCAAACGCGAACCAAATTAAACGAAATTCTCACCGTAGGCGAACACTGGTGCTACGAAACCAACGGCAAAGACGGAACCAAAATCCGACGTGTCATTCTCGAGTTCTAAATTTTCAAAGTCTACGGCGAACATAAATTCTACAAAACTTCGGAAATTCGCCGAGGCTCGAATATCGCTCGGATCGCGACGAAACTTGACGAGCATGTCAAAATTTAATTAATTTAATTTCCTAACGTGAAATTTTCCATTTTTGATAAGGATTCAAGAATTTGGCCGACTCGACCGAACAGACGTGAAAACGCACTATCGGCGACGCGCCGTCAACTCTATGTTAACATAACGCCCCTTACGTCATTATGATGTCATCAAGACAATTAAATAATTGTCGAAAAATCTGGGGTGTTACAGTCACCGCTCCAAAAAGAAAGTTTCATCCTGAAACTTGGAACACAAAACGAAACAAGTGGGCAGAGGGAGAGACATGATAGAAGAATTTATTAAACAAGAATACTAACCACGGAAGACTAGAAGAACAGCGGAGGATGAGATTCTCTCATTGCGGATTCCAATTCCCATGTTGCACCTCTAGCATTCTGATTGCGTCAGAGAACCTTAACCATCAGAATTGTCTTCTTTCTTAACACACGATCTTGCGTGTCCAAAATACAGACAGGCTCTTCGACATATATGAGATTTGGCTGCAACTGGGGTACTGAGTCTAGGACATGCCGATCACTACGAACATACTTTCGCAACTAGCTCACGTGAAACACATCGTGAACCCCAGGGAAAGAATCAGGCAATTCCATCTTATAGGCAGAAACTCTGATGCGCTCCAGAATCTGAAAAGGTCTCACATACCTGGGATCTAGCTTATGGTTCCTTTTAAATCTCTTAACATCTGGCATCGGAGAGACCTTCAGAAATACCATATCCCCAACTGCAAATTCCAGATCAACTCTGCGCTGATTTGCATAATTCTTGTATCGCTTCTGAGCCAATCTCAGCTTTTCACGAATATGCGTCACTGAAATGCTCATATCCTCCAGCGCTTCCGGACCGAGCAAAGGCTTCTCATCAATTTCTGCTCAAAACAGTGGAGTTCGACAACGCCTTCCATATAAATCTTCAAAGGGCTCCATCTGCAAACTCTCCTGATAGCTGTTATTGTACGCGAACTTCATCAGTCTGAGGCGTTTATCCCAAGCCCCATCATGATCCAAAATATAGCATCTAATCATATCCTCCAAGATCTGATTCACTCTCTCCATCTGACCATTCATCTGAGGATGATAGGCAGTATAATATCTAAGGTCAGTACCTAGAGCTCCCTACAAACTTTACCAGAAACAAGACATGAACCGAGAATATCTAACTGACACGATACTTGTAGGCACACCATGCAACCTGATGACTTTGTACAGATAAAGTTCAGCTATCTTTTTCATATAATAATCAATTTTGAAAGGCACAAAGTGGGAACACTTGGTTAGTCAGTCCACGATAACTCACACTGCATCATGCCCTCGGAGAGATCTCGGCAAACCGGTTATGAAATCCATGGATAAACTCTCCCATTTCCAACTCATTATGTCTAAAGGTGTTAACTTACCACCCGGTCTTATATGATCAGCTTTGACAAGCTGGCATGTATAACATTCAGATACAAATCTTGCGATGTCGTTCTTCATGCCTGACCACCAAACAATCTGCTTCAAATCTCTGTACATTTTCGTGGAACCAGGATGATAAGCAACACTTGAACCATGCGCTTCACTGCATATTCTTGCTCGGATGTCCCCAACAGCGGGAATACAATATCTATTGCGGTACTTTATGGTACCAACGTCATCAATTGAAAAGTCAGGTAATTCCCCTTTCTCAGTCCTACTACTGAGGTGCTGCAAATCAGGATCGTCTTTCTGATGTAGCTTAGTGAGAGTAATCCACGAAGGCTCTTCCACCTCTAGGCTACTTGGCGAAGCGCTATTCCCTACGGTTATGTCCCTGAGCAAAAACTCCTCTACAAGAGATTACACTGAGAGGTTAAAAATATGCACGGGCTTCCGGCTCAACGCATCCGCTAGTACATTAGCCTTGTCGGGATGATAAAGGATATCATCTTCGTAGTCCGCAACATAATCTAGTCATCTACGCCAACATAAATTCAACTCCTTCTGAGTGAAGACATATTTCAAACTTTATGGTTCGTGTAGATTTTGCATGACACTCCGTACAGAAGATATCTCCACAACTTCAAGGCATAAATGACGGCAGCAAATTCCAGGTCCTGCGTAGGATAATTCCTTTCATGCACCTTCAGTTGTCTCAATCCATATGCAATCAGTTTGTCGTCCTGCATCAACACGCAACTGAGTCCAACTCGTGAGGCGTCCACATAAACAGCATACTCTTCTTCTTCCATCGGCAATGCCAAAAATGGAGCAGAACACGGTCTTGTCTTGAGCTCTTGAAAAGCTTCCTCACAGGCATCACTCCAAACAAAAGTTGCGCTCTTTTGCTTAAGCTTGGTCAACGGCTCAGAAATCACGGAGAATCCTTTCACAAATCTCCTGTAGTAACCTACCAACCCTAACAAGCTTCTTATCTCCTTAGGCGATGTAGGTCTCTTCCAATCCAAGACTGTAGTTATCTTCACGTGATACACTGAGATACCGTCCTTGCTTACAATGTGTCCAAGGAATGACACCTGAGATAACCAGAACTCGCACTTACTAAGCTTCGCATACAGCTTGTTCTCCCTCAGAGTAGTCAAGACCAAATGCAAGTGCAAGGCATGCTCTTCTGCATTTCTGGAATATACCAGGACATCGTCAATGAATATAACCATGAACTTATCCAGAATTCCTTGAACACCCAATTCATCATGTCCATAAAAGCTGATGGTTTGTTTGTTAATCCAAACAACATTACCAGAAATTCAAAGTGACCATATCGGGAACAAAAAGCAGTTTGCGGAACGTATGACTCACGGATTCTTAACTAATGGTAGCCCGAACGGAGTTCAATCTTCGAGAACACAGAACTGCCCCGTAGCTGGTCAAACAAGTCATCGATCCTAGGCAATGGATATCTATTTTTGATCATCACCTTGTTCAGTTCTTGATAATCTATGCACAGCCTCATCGTTCCATCCTTTTTATTTATGAAGAGTACGGGTGGGGAAGAACTGGGTCTAATAAAACCACACTGCAATAACTCATCCAGTTGAGTATGCAACTCCTCTAACTCACGCGGTGTCATATGGTACGGTGCTTTTGCAATAGGGCGAGTGTCTGGCTTGAGATCTATAACGAACTCCACCTCTCTCTCAGGAGGAAGTCCAGGAAGACTAACAGGAAAGACATCAGGAAACTCACGCACCACAGAAACGTCCTCAATCCGAGGCACGACAGATGCAGCTTCTAGAACAGAAACGGAAACAAGGAAAGAATCGCAGCCAGACTCTAGAAATTTACGAGCACGTACCGCAGAAATGATTGGAGATTCCTGACGCGGCAAACCATACACACTCATGGTCTGGCCATTGCCGCCATTGAAATCCAAGTGCTTGTGCTTGCACTGAATGACGGTATCATAACTGGACACCCAGTCCATGCCCAAAATCACGTCGAAGTCTTCCAAGTCTAACACCTTCAGATCCGCAAAGGGTAGAAAACCACCTAGGAAGATAGGGCATTTTTGGATACCGTGACATGACATCATCAGCTCTCCTGCAGGGAATTTGACGTTCGGGAAAGTGTCTAACTGGTCGAGAGCCCAGCGATGTCGGTCTACAAAACTCCTTGCCACAAAGGAGTGAGTAGCACCTGAATCGAACAGAACATGTGCCCACTTATTCTTCACCTTAAATTCACCTAAACACATTACGCGCGCAAATAAAATGCAGAAACCATAAATCTACCATAAAATATTACTAGCTGAGTCGAAGACTAACCTGAGATCACTTGAGTCGATGATTGGGCTTCCTCCTTGGTCAGCACATTCAACTTTGATTTTCCCTTGTCCATGTGAGGCAGGGGCGGTGGTAGAGTCTGCAACGGAACTGCATGCAGCGCAGGTTGGCTCTGCGGGCAATTAGCCCTCATGTGTCCTTTATGGCCGCAGAGAAAACAAGCTCTAGCCTTCTTGCGACAATGGGCCGCATCGTGCCCACTCTTCTGGCAATAATTAGAGATATGGCCTCCCTTTGGTGCATCCTGGATCACGTGTACCTAAGACTGCTTCGACACATCCAGTCTCTTAAAGCACTTCTCAAAAGTGTGGCCTGGCTTACCACAAAAAATACATGTTTCCCTTTGATCCTTCTTCGTCGCAAGGCTAGATGCCCTAGTACTTCGACCATCATCAGATTTCCTCTTGTCCTTCTTTGCATGCAATCCCTGATTCTTCGCATTATCTATCGCCTCAACCCTCAAGGCGGCTTCTACTACTTCTGCAAAGGTCTCAGATTTGTACGTGCTAGCCAACTGCTGGATGTCATACCTCAGACCACCCAGGAAGCGTTTTACTCTGCCTTCTTCGGATGCTACCAGATCTGGGGTGAAACGACTGAGCTTTCTAAACTAGATCTCATACTCAACAACAGTGAGTTGTCTCTGCTTCAGGTGTAAAAAGTTGTTCATCAGACGGTCTAGCTCGATCGATCGCAAAAACTTCTTCTATAACTTACTCTTGAACGAATCCCAAGAGCATCTATTAGTAAGACTCTCCTTTTCTCTAATCCACCAACTCTTCGCAAGTCCTTTGAGTTGGTACGCCGCAATCATCACCTTCTGATCTGAGTAAATGCCAGAATAAGAAAACATTTTTTCGATGGTGATGATCCAGTCATCCAACGCTATGAAGTCTGCCCTACCATCATACGTAGGAGGTCCTAGTCGCTGGAAGTTAGAAATGAAATTCATCTATGGCGGCAGTACAACTGGGGGAACTAGAGCAGCAGGAGGAGTAGGAACAATTTGACCAACAGCAGGGTCCTGTGCTCTAGTCTGCTGCCCGGCGACGACAGCCAACAATGATTATATCTGTGATTGTATGTCCACCATTTGTCTTGTCAGGGCTTCATTACTCTGTCATAGCCCTTAAATCACTGCTTCACTCTGGGCACTAGAAGACTCACCCTCCAACTGGGGAATCGACCTCGTCGCAATGCGTTTAGGTGGCATTTCTACAGAATAAACGGATATCTAGTCAAAACCTTACCTAAGACATCACAAACTGGGAAGATATTCCCTTAACAAAACTGTTTTTGGGTCATATTCTACAGATACGAGCAAACGACTTATCAAGCACCTAGCTTAAGACACCTAAGCTAGTAAAATCGAATACTCTGACTCAGATCAGATCAAGAACGAACAGACTCAGATCAGATCGGAAACGAGTGGATACTTACTCTTATTGTTACCTTGCTCTAGGAAATCATGAAATGATGTTATGCTTCTAACTTGTGCTTATAATATGAATGCATGAATGTTTAAATTTCCTTTCAAATCATGAGTGTACATATGTCATCATGCAGATCTTTAAATTGGCACGTGTGCTTATGCGATGATATGTTATGTATGCAGTGATATGCATTCTAAAAAGACCTTAGTGCATGTTATGAGCGGCGTACACATATAATATTATGCATCTCATACTACATAATATTGTATGTAATGAAAAAGTAAAACGTGCTAATGGGCAGCCATGTGATGATGGTTATGCATCTCATATTACATAACTGTCACATGTTGCCCCCTATGGTGGATCCATATACAAACACATATTATGCATCTCATACTACATAATTGCCTCGTATACTTCTAATCATGTTATGAGTGTAGTGTTCATGCTTCCATCAAGATCTACTGATGACATATCGGTGTGTGTGTATGCAATGAAATGATACGATTAGAGTTTTGCTTAAGGGAAAGTTGTCTGACTGGCTTGCCAAACAAACCAACCCTCTTGCACCCTCTAATACCAACTGTCACAACCCGCATTTTCTTCGTAGTAAATAATACGTCAGAGTAAGAGAAAACATGCGCCGTGATTCCACGTCATGCAAGGGACAACCGCAGACGCTCAGGCGACTCATCCTCACATATACTTTATGTAAAAGACTTATGAAATTAAGTTTAAAAATACATATAAGTTATTTGAGTTACTGACTGTGTCCCTCGATCGGGTGGATCACTAGTCCATAGGTGAAAAAATATATAAGTTTACGCAGTAGAAAATACTTAGTTTGATTCATTTGTTATCCTATATGAGAATGAAAGCCTAACATAATGTAAGGATGATGTGACTTATACATTTAATATAATAAAACAAAAGACATTTATATTGCTTAAAAGTAGTAAGTTTTGTAGTTAAAAAGATATGTCTTGTCAATATTCCAGAATGCAGTTTTGTATACTTAAAAGTAACTGTTGAAATTTATGAAGTGAAAGTGGGTGATGGAGCAGGTCGGGCGGTCTGAGCGGCCTGAGCGATCTAAGTCCGCGACGTGGGCGGACTGCTGGTTGCGGCATGGGGGACCTGGCTTGGACGGTGGCTTGGTTGTTCTTGTGGAGCGGCCTGTGAGGCCTCTATTGCGGTCTGGGCGGTCTAGGTGTGCGGCCTGGGTGACCTGTCCTGGTTAGACTTGGTGGCTTTGCTGTTCTTATGGAGTGGCCTGTGCGGCCTAGTGTGCGGCCTGGGCGGACTAGTGTGTGGCCTGGATGGTGTTTGTCCAAGAAAGTCTTATCGACTTGAGCATCTAGTGGAGCGGCCTGAGCGGACTGTGTTGGCGGTCTGTTGGCGGTGCTCAGCTTGATCGGCGGCCTTGCAGTTAGCCAGCTCTTATGGTAACCGGGCGGATTGGAAGTTGTATCTGCGGTGTGTTGGCGAACTTGTTTATTGCGTCCGTGGAGTCCACATTTGTGGTTGCTTTGGAGATGGGCTTTTATTCTTGTCGAGCTCTCCATGTTGCGATGGATGTTTCACATCCTTATGGCGGACTGTCCTACTGATTTGCGATCAGGATCTTCTGTGTCTGTCGTGCTCGCGTTAGTTGCTTAATGGGCTGCTGGACTTGGTCATTTTTTGTGACAAGTCCATGGTGTCCGCAGAGTCCACAGAGTCTATTATTGATCGAGCAGACTGCTTGTTGGTCGTGGACTTGTGGCGGGCTATAGCATTATTGTCGAGATGTGCGGACTGCCACTTTGTATGCGCACAGTGTGCGGACTAATGCAGCATGAGTTGCGGTTGTGTCCGCATGTTGTGTTGTATTGCGGACTGCTGCAGTATGAGTTGTGAGTGTATATGCATGCTAGTTGAGTAGCGGACTGGCGCTATGATTGTGTTGGGCGGACTAGCGCTGCGCTTGTGTTGTGCGGACTGGCAGTGTGTCTGCATAATGGCGGACTGTCTTTGATCTGGCGCCTGGAGGATTGAAGTCTGGACAAGTCCCTACGGACTTGGCGGACTAGGATGTGTTAGCGCGCAGGCTGGGGTGGTGACCACACTCCTCACCTCGCCTATAAATAGACCCCCCCCCAGCACATCTATAGTAACTGAGTGAACAGTAAGTTGAGTCTTGGTTAAGGGTTGCGGTCTGGATTTTCCTATCCACGCGGGTTGAAGAGAACTGTTTGTTGTTTGCAGATGGCGCGGCTAACACTGAGGAGCCAGGAGTTTGGCTTTGACTGCGGTCAGCATTAGTGAAGTTTGTAGTTTCAACCGGCGGTCTCATCAGGTCGCTTCTGCGGCTTGACAGTTTCTCTGCTTCAGCTTTCCAAGTTCAATAACTTGTCCGCCAAACTCGGCGGTCTAGGCGGTCTGTTCTTCAGTTCAGCAACAGCTTGTAGCAGTCAGCGAATAACGGTGTGTCCGCACGACCTCGCGGTCTCGGTGAACTCCGTGTTATTTTCGTCTTCTAGCAGCAGCCGTTCGGGTGGCCTCGGCGACTTCGGCAGACTGGGCGGTCTCGGCGGTCTCCAGTTCTGTCCGCTCAAATTATTTTACTTGTATTTTCCTGTGTTCCTGTGTACTTGCAAAATCATGTCTCGTCATGTATATCTTGCTTTGTAAAGAAGAAATAAAAGAATATATGATCTGCTTGCCCATGTGATTGCATTTAGTTATTGAGCTTGCTTTCCGGGTTTCCGCACGATCAAGGTATGATCTTGATAGTTCTGAGGATATTAATTTGGCATTAGGCTATCTCGTTGACCACTTTGAGAAAACTCAACAGTAACTATATGCATCCTAACATAAATCCTTCACAGAGAGTAAGTATAAACAAGTAATAAGTAACAACAGTAAAAGTAACAAGTAGTCTAACACAGAAAGTCAAAGATTATGGGCGCCAACAACTGACATGAACCCATAGGAAAATCAGACAAGTCTAAACAAAGACAGCTACCTCAATGCTCTGAGGTGGAAACAAACGACCGCAGCAACACGCAACACCAGAAGCACAACTCTATCAGTTAAACCTGCTATTACTCTGGACCTGAGGCATTCAAAAGAAGGATGCCTCGGAAGCAAGTTACAAGTGGTGAAAAAGAGTAAAAGGAAGACCAACAAACCTCGAATTAACGAGGAACAGAAAATCGACTGCAACAAAAGTCAGTAGCAAAGCAACATAAACAAAACATTAAATATAGCTAAGCAAGAAAGGCTAAATCACAACAAATGGATAGAACAGAGTGTCAAACATCAGAATTCATCTTTCTTTATTATTCATGTCATTCAACATTTAAAATGGGACTGATCAGCTCAACAAGAAAGAGTAATGTGCCGGGGAAAAAGATTCACAACGCACACAAACCCAGCCAAAAGGCACCATGCCGAGGGAGAAACTCCAACGCGCACAGACCAACAGCTAATGTAATGTGTCGAGGATGAAAGTCCACAACGCGCACAGACTCAGTCATTAAGGCACTGTGCCGGGGGAGAAACCCCAATGCGCACAGACCATCAGAGTTTTCTTTAGTTACATAATTATACACGCATAGGTTCTTTTATTCAACATGTACTAACGGTCAACAAATGATTTGGACTACATAAGGACATTGCAAGGGTTAAGCAAAGTGAGGTATGATCAAAACAACGTGACGCACGAGGTGTCGCAACGATCATAATGACTCAAAAGTTAAAGTGGCACGACAACCAAATTTATTTACCAAATCTACGAAATAAAATTTGGGAGAAATGGTTATAGGTGAAACACATTTCATAATCCAAGACAATTAACTAGCAATTCGAGGATAAGGTTAACTTAAACATGTCAAATCTACAACATATGGCTAAAATTTGGAAGCAAAGAGCAAGAGAGAGGGAAAAAATCATTTGCCTCGTTTTCTACTCCAATCGATCTTCCAATTTACTCCACGTCATGGATCTAGCCAAAGGAAGACATGGGAAAGCGGAATCTACAAGGATTTGGCCAAAAGAGAGGTTAGGGCCAAAAACCCTAACGAAAAACTTCCATGAAACAAGAAATACTTACCACGATCGTGAAGATCTCGGCGAGAGCTTTCCGGATCTATGCTCGGTTTGCGATTCCGAGCACCGTAGCTCCGACGGCGGCGATTTGAAGCTTCACGAACTAAGAACCCTCGCAGTCACTCTCGCTCTCTGGTTCGGTCAAGAGAAGAAGATGAAGTAGTTCTATTTATCCTTAAGTATATGATTATATACGTGTGTGTGTGTGTCTATATATATATATATATATATATATATATATATATATATATATATATATATATATATATATATATATATATATATATATATATATATATATATATATATATATATATATATATATATATATTCTTTTGGCTAAACAGGAAGGAGACGGGTAATTCAAGTGCGGGTGCGCGGAAAATGAAAATAGGGACTGAAGATGGCTCCAAATCAAAAAGTGATCAACACGGAAGTTGTAGATCTCGTCGAGACGAACAAAATCTGTATTAGCATTTTTCCATATGATGCCATTTTGACCCTCAAAATGGCGCCCGAATGCAGGCTGAAACGGATTTCTCGGGAGCAGCACAGGATTTCTTGAGAGCAGCACAGGACATCTCGAGAAGGGAATGGGATTTCTCGAGAACAAATTTAAAGTTCTCGAGTACTATAAATATGATCTCTCGGGAAGGCTTTGAGTTATCAAGTACTGTTTTCATGCTTATCGAGAAGTACTCGAGAAGAACGATCAGGCTTATCGAGAGGACTCGAGAAAAACTAATACTACCGAGAAAAATTTGCATGAGCAGTGATTTTTTGTCCTCATGAATAGTGAATTTTGCAAATATACCATTGATCAAACTTTAAGAATGAATAGTACTTTTCATTTTTGAATAGTGCTTAATATTATAATAATCATGTTTTTTATATTTTTGAACAAGGAAATACAAATACGAGTTCAAAACGGAGGCTCAAACGCGCGCCAAATTAAATGAAATTCGCATCGTAGGCGAACACTGACGTTATGAATCCAACGGAGAAGACGGAACCAAAATTTAACGTGTCGTTCTCGAGATATAAATTTGCAAATTCTACGGCGAACATAAATTCTACAAAACTTCGGAAATTCGTCGAGGCTCGAATATCGCTCGGATCGCGACGAAACTTGACGAGCATGTCAAAATTTAATTAATTTAATTTCCTAACATTAAATTTTCCATTTTCGACAAGGATTCACGAATTTGACTGACGCGACCAAACAGACGCGAAACCGCACTAACGGCGACGTGCCGTCAACTCCACGTTAACGTAACGCCCCTTACGTCATTATGACGTCATTAAGAGGATTAAATAATTATCGGAAAATCAGGGGCATTACAGTAAGAAGACTCATGAGAGGCCTGCCTAGATTGTCATCCTACGGCGACAGTCAAGCATGCATGGGATGTCAACACGGTGAAGCTTATCGCTTTACTTTTGATAAGGCGCGGTCGAGATGCAAAGCACCTTTGGTGGTTGTTCATTGTGATCTGGTGGGACCGACCGTCACAGCCAGTTTTGGAGGCAGCAGGTACATGCTAATTTTGGTTGATGACTATGCGAGGTATACTTGGGTATACTTCATGAAGGGGAAGTCGAACATGTTCCGCTTGTTTATGGAGTTCAAGAAGCTTGTGGAGGGCCAGCTTGGCATGCGTATCAAGAAGTTGAGGACGGGCAACGGAGGTGAGTTCGGCTCAACCGTGTTCTCGAACTTTTGCAGGAAGCATGGGATCTGAAGGGAGCTCTCTTGTGGACATACTTAACAGCAAGGTGGTGTTGCAGATCGGATGATCCGTCTGTTGATGGAGACCTGCAAGTGTTGGCTTCAGTGCAATGGCATTCATAAGACCTTTCGGGCAGAAGGGATGGCCTGTGCGGCACATGTCATCAATCGGATGCCTCTTAGTCCGATCAATGTGAAGACTCCGTATAAGCTGATGTTCGAGGTGAAGCCCAACGTGAAGCACCTTCGGGTGTTTGGTTCTATCTGCCACGTACACGCTCCGGATGCTCTCAAGACGAAGCTAGTCTTTGTTGGGTATGATGAGCAGAAGAGAAGATGGAGGTGTATGGATCCTGCAACGAAGAGGTTCATCGTGTCAAGAGACGTTGTCTTCGATGAGCTGACGTCGTATTGGGGTAGCTCATGTGTGGAGCTAGAGGAGAGCAGGTCAGATGGTGGGCTGACGGAGGCTGTTGCTAAGGTTCAGATGGAGCTGCATGTGTCACGAGGAGCTCTAGGTTGTTCTAGCTCCGGGGCAGAGACGTCTGGGTCGAGGAGCAGGGGGAGCGATGCTCCAGGTGCTTCTGGCTTAAAGACGGTTGTTTCTCGGTCAGGAAGCAGGGGGAGCGATGCTCCAGGTACTTCTGGCTCGAAGACGGTTGTTTCTCGTTCAAGAAGTATGGGGACTGATGCTCCAGGTGCTTCTTATTCAGGTAGCAAGGGGAGCGATGTTCCTGACAGTTCTTGTTCAAGAGCGAAGGCTTCTTGTTCTGGTAGCAGGGAGAGCGTTGCTCCAGGTGCGTTTGGTCCAGTACGGAGGCTTCTTGTTCAGGAAGCAAGAAGAGCATTGTTCCGATTTTGCTCGGGAACGGAGCTGGTTCATAAGGAGCAGTGGAGGTGGTTAGCCGTGATCAGGGTCTTCGGAGGTCGAAGAGGATCATCAACCCACCAGCTCGATATTGCGGAGGAAACTCGATGAGCTTTGTCTCATGTTTCCTTTCAGACCCTCGGGTCAAGAGAGTACCTTCTAGCTGTGATAACACTACTGAATTCAAGGAGGTGAATGATGCCACGGTTGAGGAGGTGCCTACCCTTAGAGGAGACAGGGCTTGGGATCTTAAGCCCAAGGTCGATGTTGATACTCCTGTGATGTGCAAGTGGAGGTCTAAGCTGAAGAAGAAGGCGGAGGGAAGCATGGCTCCTTTTGGGAGATGCTGGAGGAATCCCTTATGGTCCGGGATATGCGGGGCGAGTGTTGAAAATGGTGAAGTGAAAGTGGGTGATTGGGCGACCGGGGCGACTTGTCGCAGTCTATGGGGACAGGACCGGTGGATAGCCAGGTCAGCAGAGCTGTTGCAAATGGCTTGTTCTTTGGTGGCCTTGGCAGTCTGTTCGCGCGGACTATGCAAACAGAGGCGGCGACCAGCCAGGCCGGCTTATGCTCGGGACTCAGCTTGTTCCCGCAAGGTAACCGGGCGGATAGCTTCTCTATACGCGAAGTCCAGCAAGAAGTGGACTGTATGGGGGCTCGGCAGACCGGCTTGGCAGATGCTTTGGTCTAGCTCTGGTGATGCGGCAAGCGAAAGCCACGGAGGTCACCAGTTAGTGCGGACATGTGCTGGAGTTTGCCCGGATTGGCGGACTGGATCCAGTGTCCGCCAGTAAGTACGGACTAGCCCTTGTGGCTGGTGGAGTGGACTTGGTTGGTTCTGAACAAAGTCCAAGTTTGGCTTAGTCCAGGGAGATCGCGCAGTTAAGCGCGGACTGCTTCTCAGTCCGTCGAGCTCGGCAGCAGTACTATATGCCTTGGTTGCGAGCTTGGGGAATGCAGACTGGAGTTGCGTTTGCAAGGCGTGTGGACTGATGCTGTGTCCGTAAAGTTTGGCAGCTTTGCCGATGTGCTTTGGTTGCAAACTTGGGGTGCAGATTGGAGCTGTGTCCGCTGATAGGAGGACAAGGTGTTGTTGCAAGGTCTGCTTGTGGCAGCTCGTCCTTGGCTTGGCCTTTGGAGACAAGGCGGATATGATTGTTGTCCGGCATTGGTGATGTTGTTGGCATTTTGGCTATCTCGTACAGGTCGCGGCAGACTGGATGTGTATCTGTGGTCTGCGGATACACTTGGTGCTTGCCGTGAGATGAGGCGGTGATCATATCGGCTAGGGCAGTTACCACACTCCTCATTGTGACTATAAGTAGGACCCTTGTCACATTAGGAGAAGAATGAATGAACAGTTGTGCGGATAGCGCTGGAAAGCTAGGAACTTGGTTCTGATTTCGATCAGGGACAGTGCGGACTCTGCGGTTAGCAACAGGTGGTAATAAGCAGGTCGCGGGTGGCGACCAGGCGGTCTTCTCTTTGGCAACTAGTTTCCTGGTTCAATAAGTTGTCTGCTTCTGTCGGCTTGTTCAGTTTGGCAGTAGTAGATCGTGCGGTCTAGCGGTTAGGCGGCCTGCAGATCAGTGAGTAGAGCTTCTATTGGAATAACGGGTAGTCCGTGCGGCCTGTTTGTGGTCTGGCGACTAGGCGGACTGAGCGCACTCCATAGTGTAGCAGTAGTTCCGACAGTTTCTCCTTGAGTCCGCACAGAATTTGTTTTTCTGCATTGTACTTTTTCTACTTCGTCGGATACATCGGTGAATCATGTCTCGGCATGTACGTCTCGCTTTGTAAGAAGACTGCTATCATCAATAAAGAACTCTTGTTGATGCTTGTGTCTCTGGCTGTGATTTTACTTTTAGTTGATATAACTTCTGCTCATTCCAAGATCCAAAAAATTCAACACAGAGAAATCAGACTGCCTTATCTTAGAATTGGATCGGGCGTGTAAACAGTTAAAGTAAACCGTAGCAAATGACAAGAGCCATTTTTGACGTGGAAAACTAGGAAAGGGCGAAAACCACATGGCTGGATCTATATCGAGCTGAAATCCACTACCTTCCCACATTTTTACAAAGACTGATTTTATCTCGGAGGGCGACAGACCGCTACTCCATTAAAAGTGCAAAGTATAAAATGAGGAAATATTACTAAGTCCTTGGAGGCTCGATGGAAGCACTCCGGCCTTAGAATGTTGCTGAACTTGCGGAACCTTGGTGGAAGCACTCCGACTGGGAATTCTCTAAGCCTGCGGAGCTATAGAGGGAGCACTCTGGCGGAGCCGATTAACGTGACTTGGAGTTTCTTGAAACCTTAGCACAAGGAGAGAAGCAGATAAAATTTATGAGCGGAGAATCAGCCTAAATCTACGATCTCGCCAGAAAACCTCAGAGCTCTCTCTTACCTCAGGAATTGCTTGCCTTCAAATGAAGGCATGAAGGACTATTTATAGTTTTTTGGAGGGTTACAGTGATAATTACAGTGGGGCGCGGCCGCGCGGGGTGCGGGCGAGGGGGACGTGGCCGTGCGGCCTTGCACAACCGGGTGGTGCGACCGTGCGGTGCGCGGCTTCGCGTAGTGTGGCCGCGCGGTGTGAAGCCCTGGGAGACTGTGGGGCCTTGTGCAGCAGCACGGCCTTGTGTGGCCATGTGCGCGCAGGCCGCGCAGGTGCAGGTCATGCGTGCACACAACTTGCGCGGGGCGCATCCCCGTATGCGCTGTGCCAATGCTCTGGCTGGAATGCGTACGGTTTTGCTCTCTTCTCGAGCATTTTTGGGCACATTTCTATATAAAAATCATTTAATCTTTCTATCGAAACCTTTTCATTCAAGGTTGCTGTCACATAGATTTTCACACAATGCCTTTCATTCAGGGTTGCAATTACAGAGATTTTCACACAATGCAAGTTCTGTCCAACAACACTAAGATGTTATATGTTATTGCGAAGAGGGTCATTGCGAGTTTCTCGATTTTTCTCCGATCCGGAGAAATCGGACCGCCTTATCTCAGAATTGGACCGGGCGGGCAAACAGTCAAAGTAAACCGCAACAAATGACAAGAGACGTTTTTGACGTGGAAAACTAGGAAAGGGTGAAAAACCACATGGTCAGATTTGTGCCGAGTCGAAATCCACCAGCTTCCCTGAGTTTTACAAAGATTGATTTGATCTCGGAGGGCGACAGACTGCTACTCCATTACAAGTGCAAAGTGCAAAATATGAGGAAAAACAACTAAGTCCTTGGAGCCTCGATGGAAGCGCTCCGGCCTTGGAATGTTGCTGAACTCGCGGAACCTTGGTGGGAGCACTACAGCTGGGAATTCTCCAAGTCCATAGAGCTATCGAGGGAGCGCTCTCACGGAGGCGATTGACGTGACTTGGAGCTTCTTGAAACCTTAGCACAAGGAGAGAAGCAGAGAGAACTTTTGTGTGGAGAATCAGCCTAAATCCACGATCTCATCGGAAAACCTCAGAGCACTCTCTTGCCTCAGAATTTGCTTGCCTTCAAATGAAGGCATGAAGGCCTATTTATAGTTTTCGAAGGGTTACAGGGATAATTGTATTGAGGGCGCGGCTGCACGGCCTTGTGCGGCCGTGCGCAGCCGTGTAGCCTTGCCCGACCGCGTGGGGCACGACCGCGGCCTTGCCTGTAAAAAAATTTGTGATAGCGTAAAATGGGAAACCAGGCGTAAGAACACTCAACCTATCCGGGTCCAAATAGCCAGATGCAAATAAAAGAACGAGAAACTTGTACTATCAAATCAATCTTTACAAGATGATGTATACATGGCGAGACATGATTCGCCGATATACCTGATGTAAGAAAATTACAAGGCAGAGAAAACAAGCCGTGTCGACTCAAAGAGTAACCGTATTCCCTGCTGCTAACCGCTACCGTGTCCACTCAAACCGACAGATTGTCAGACAGCAACCTAGCCGTGCGAACTACCCATTATTTCAATGCTGAACTCTAACCGTAGATCTGCAAGCCACCTAACCGCACTATTGCTAGCCCCAAGATCATGCGAGTTGCGGCCGAACTGAACCAAGCCTCCAAATGCGAATAACTTATTGAACTTAGAAACTAGTTGCATAAGAGAGAGACCGCATAGTCGCAAACTGTGACCTGTTGTTAACCGCTGGTTGCTATCAGCAGAGTTTGCACTTTCCCTGACCTCAGTCAGAACCAAGTCACTGGCTTTCAAGCGCTACCCGCACAACCTGCACAGCATATACTGGTCAACCTCCTCAAACCACGAGGATACAAAATCCTAACTGCAGCAACTATCAGCGAGTTCACTTACTGTTCAGTTGGATGTCTTTGATGTGACAGGGGGGTCCTATTTATAGGCATGGAGAGGAGTGTGATCACCGCACTAGCTGATAGGATCGCCACCCTATCTCGCGGCGAGCACCAAGTGTATCCGCCAAGTTGCGGATACACAACCAGATCGTCGCGACTATGCGAGATAGCCAATCTGCATGGATTGCACCACCAAGGCTGGACAACAAGCCAATCTGCCTTATCGTCAAGGCCCAGCCTGACTTCACAATACATTCAGACTCTGCGAATACCGCCCCAGTTTGCCCACCTGCGGACAGCTCCAGTCTGCACACGCCAGCAAACAGTACTCCAGTCTGCATACTCGAGCCCGTAGCCAAAGTGCACAAGGATGACAACTGCCAAACTCGGCAGACAGAGGCATCAGTCCGTGCAGACTGCGTGACCTTTTGGACTAAGCCAGTCTGCACACCCTGGTGAACTCCAGCACCAGTCAGCTCTAACAAGCTAACTCTGCAGTTACCTCCAACCGCGCCACCAGAGCTAGACCAAGGCACACCACATGTCGATATCCTAAGCTCTGGTCCAGTCTGCAACCCGGACTCCACGAACTTCCACCGAGTCTGCAGCTCGCCAGTCTTGGCGAGCTCTGTGGATAGCAATCCTATCCGCCTGGTTACCTTATGGGAACCAAATTCTGACAAAACACAACCCAACATGTCAAGCCGCTTCCTCTGTCCGCATATACCGCATGAATAGACCGCCCAGGCCGCCAGTGCACAAGCCGAATGTAGCACCATTGCTGAGTGCTGACCTGGCTAGCCGCCAGTCCTGTCCGCACAGGACGCGTGGACAGGTCGCCCAATCAACCACTTTCACTTCATGATTTTCAACACTCCCCCTTGAAGTGAGAATTGGTGACCAACTCCAGCAGTCCCCGTAACTGTAAACATGGCCTCTCTAATAGCAACATCGAGAAGATGTACACAATATAGTCCTTGCTCTGCATATCCCGGACCATAAGTGATCCTTCCAGCACCTCTAGAAAGGAGTCATGCTTCCCTCCGCCTTCTTCTCCAGCTTCAACACCCACTTGCACGTCACAGGAGTAGCACCAATAGCCTTGGCCATAAGGTCATAAGCCTTGTCACTCCTGAGGGCAGTCACCTCCTCATCCTTGGCGCTTTCCACCTGCTTGACTCCAGTGGTGCCTTCAAAGCTAGAAGGCTCTCGCTCGATCTGATGTCCTGCGAATAAATAAGTGACCAAGCTCACCTTGTTTCCTTCATTATATCGAGCTGGTGGGTTAGTGATCCCCTTCGACCTCTGAAGAGCCTGATCACAGCTAACCACCTCTGTTGCTCCTTTTGAACAAGCTCCGTTCCCAGGCAAACCCGGAGCATTGCTCCCCTTACTTCTTGAACAAGAAGCCACCACCTTGGAACTAGAAGCACTCGGAGCATCGCTCCCCTGCTTCCTAAACTAGAAGCCTCCGATATTGAACTAGAAACACATGGAACATCACTCCCCCTACTTCCTAAACTAGAAGCCTCTGCCTCGGAGCTAGAACATCCAGGAGCTCCTGATGGCACACACAGCTCCATCAGATGATCCTTAGCAGCAACCTTCTCCAGCCCACTATCCGACCTGCTCTCCTGTAGCTCTACAGACGAGCTACCTCTGTATAATGTCAGTTTATTGAAGACAACGTCTCTAGACACGACGAACTTCCCCGTAGCAGGATTCATACACTTTCATCCCTTCTTCTGTTCATCATAGCCCACGAAGATAAGCTTCCTCGTATTCGTATCCAACTCTATCCTGAGAGCATCTAGTATGTGTACATAACAAGTCGATCTGAACACTAGAAGATGTTCCACGCTGGGCTTTTCCTTAAACATCAGCTCAATCGGAGACTTCATGTTGATTAGACTCAAAGGCATCTGATTGATGACATATGTCGCGCAGTCCATCCCTTCTACCCAGAAGGCCTTAGGAATGTCTTTGCCATGAAGCCAACTGAAAGGGGAAACTAGATCAGATATACTCTAGAGGGGGGGTGAATAGAGTACATGGTGCTTTTGAAAACACAAAGAAAAACTTTTGCAAAGCTTTACAACAATTGTTGTAATGAGTGTAAGCAGGGAAGCAGAAATAAAACTAATCACAAACTAAGCTATGCAGACACTAAGCACAAGAAAAGCTAGGCCAGAAACAAAAAGAAAACATGCAAAACCAGATGACACAAGGAATTATAGTGGTTCCCCAACTTGGGTACATCCACTCTTCTACCACCCTAGGTAGGAATCCACTGCAGGATGAGTTGATCAGGTGTCCTGGGCACCAATGAGCTTTTGATAAGGTGCTCAAAAACCAAAACAGATTTTTTGATCAGGTGTCTTGCCACCAATGAGCTTTTGACAAGGTGCTCAAAAACCAGATTCAAACTTTTGAAGGGAGTTTGAAAAACCCTTTACAGAGTGGGGGTGAGAGAGTGATGGCAGTCTTCTCTTTTCTCAAACAACTGAGAAGACTAAGTGGATTGATTTCAAAGCTCCCCCTGAGTCCTTGATCTTCAGGAAGATGAGCTTTGCTGAGGGTGATAGGCCTTCTGGTGGGCCAAAACCCGAACAGGCAAGCGTACCTGTCGAATTGTAGTACCAAGGTCGTATTTAAACACGGGGTTGTCAAGTACTTCTACTCACGCTCTAACTATTATCCTACCAGAAAACTAAGGGATTTGAGAATTTTTTTTTTAAGTAGAATGAACGAAAAATTGCGAGACGAAAACTTATATAAAAAAAGCTAGCATTCGATCATTGATTCACCATGAAATGAAACGAGAAAATAGAAGGGCATAGTTTTAAATTTGCAAATCCAACTCGGCCGTGACGGATCCGAAAATAAGGCAAAATCTCGCTAGAGCATTAGGTCTCCTAACTTATAGACTCTTCGATCGAAATCTCTTTACAAATCGAAAAAGCCTAAAGTTGCATTATCGAGGTGATCCGCACTATTGGATTTGACTCCAATCCGGAGGATTTACGTCGTCCTATCTCTAGGGTTGCGTTCAACTCCTTCCTTCTTTGAGTGATCTTTCACATCCACGAGCCTCTCGGCTACTCGAATATGAGATCATAAGCCTACAACCGTATACCGGAAATACGGAGTCGACACAATAATTATTCAAAGAAGGACCGAGTAGAATTACGCAAAAATAAAACTATGAAATAAAAATAATTCTCATTTCAAATCATGGATCCTCATGATCAAATGCTAAAAGAAGATTAGCTATGCATATTGCAAAAGGAAACAACAAAATAAAGAGAAGAGAATTTCATTGCTTGCAAAAAGGAGTACACAAAATAAAGACAAGATTATGCTATAAAGAAAACTTGCACTAATTGAAAAGAAAACTAATACAATAATAAAACTAAAATCAACTCACAAATACTCTCCAATCTCCAACTCACATTCAACTTGAAACTTTACTTCTCAAAATTTTTCTCTCTTTGGCTTGAGGGAAGGGGTGGCTTTTATAGGAGAGGGAGAAGGATCTAGAAAGAAATGAAGAGCAGGAGGCTAAGGGGGGTGGCCGGCCATGTATATGGAGGAGTGCATGCATGGCATTTAATTAGGGGGAAGAAAGAGGAGGTGGGTTCAATGTATTGGTGGCAAGGTGCATGGATAGGAATTAATAAGAAAGAGAGGATGAGTGGGGGATGTATGAGGAATAAATGGAAGAGAAAATAGAGGGGAGAGAGAAGGGAGGGTTTGGCCATGTAGGATGAAAGTTCATGCATGTATTAAATGGAGGAGAGAGGGATATAATCATGGGTGGCCGGCCATGCATGAACTTTTGAATGAAAGCATGTATGCAATAAATGAAAGGGAGAGAAAATAATATGATGCATGCATGGATTGAAAGGTGGCAAGAGAATAAAGGAAAGAGAGGGGGGTGGCCGGCCATGTGGGCTTAAATGGGCTGCATAGGGGGCTCGGGTAGGGGCTTGAGGGCTGCATGGGCTGCATAGGGGGCTCGGGTTTGAGCTTGAGGGCTGCATGGGCTGCATAGGGGGCTCGGGTAGGGGCTAGGGGCTTCATGGGCTGCTCCAATCTTCAAAATTCGGGCTGCTCCAATGAAGGGGCTGCATCATGTAGGCTTTATCAATGTGGGCTGCACCATGCTTGGACTTTGGACCTATAAATAAAACAAAACAAAACAATACAAACATTAGTTAATGATTATACAATGCATAATATAAATAAAACATACAACATATAAATAACATAACACATAAAATAAAACACACGTTAAACATATAATATAATGTTAAACATAAAACACTAAATTAAACATAACATATAAGCTATAAAAATATTTATAGATAAAGCTAAACATGAAATATAAAATAGCCACAAAACATAACATAAACATTAAATTAAAAAGAAGATCATAACAAGCATAAAAAACACATAATTGTAACAAAAACTTAGGAAAATAAGCTACTAGAATAACCCAAAAATGATGACTAAAACTAGTCATCAAACTCCCCCATGCTTAGACATTTGCTTGCCCTCAAGCAAATAAAGATGAAAATTAGGGAAGGAAATAGAAAAATAAACAAAGCTAATTTAGGTTTCATAATTAAGAAAAACAAAACATGAAAAATTAAACTATCCTAATTCCTATGTTAACAACTAGTGGGGTGAGAAGTGCACAATAGAAAACTTGAAAGTGGAGACCTAAAAATATCATTAGAACATAAGAAAAGTCTACGCATTTCTAAATCTTAAAAACAAGGCATCCAAAATAAATGAAAATAAGGACAACAAAAAGTAGAGGTTCTAAATAAACGGCGCATTAACAAACTACTAGGTTGCTAGATAAACATTATCCCTAAGACACTCCAAGATAACCTCCAAAGAAATCCATCAATGATGGTGGCCATAGGCTTGTACGTTCACACTTTCTCCACTACGCGAAATTAAGTTCTAAGATCATTAGGACTTCTACTAGGCATTAAAACTTGGCTTAGGTAAATGATTAGGAAGTGGAATCAAAGATAAACATGAAAGTTTTAGGCACTAAACCAAGGTGAGCTCAAAAATAAAAAAATGAGAAGTAATGAGTATGTCATTTCTCCAATATGAAACTACAACAAAAAGGCCATGAAAATTTTTTTCTTTTATAAATTTGGCCAAACATAAACTTTTTACATTCATTTTTTTTTTTATTTTGTAATGATATTTTTTTTTCTTTCTCAATTTTTTTCCTTTTGAATAACATTTGATAAGAAAGCTCCAAAAATAAGCTTGAGAATTTCCTATTCATTTCAAAAATAATACCCTTCCCACAAAAAATAATTTTTAAGCTCAAATTTATAGTGCAAAAATAGGAAAGATTTTTGGCTTTGATGAATATAATGAAATGAAAGGTGGAGCTAAAACAAGGAAAAAAGGAAAAGGCCCAAAATTGTTTTGCAAGGGTTTTGTTTTTGGTGGGCAAGAAAAGCTCAAACTATTCAAATGATGGCCTAAATCATTTCTAAAGAACGTAAAAATGGCGCAAATGCTTCGAGAGTAGCTTGGTACAAGTTCTAGACACCAAGAAAGACTACCCCGCAAATGAAAAAGAGATAACATTACCTAGCAACCATTCGTAAGCAACTAACCGAATAAAAAGACATAACTACAAATTGCTACTTATAACGTAAAAATCGGATGCCTATATTTAAGAAAAAGAAACTAGTAAACTAAGCTATGTTAAACTGATAAATTTAGAAAACCAATTCAAAGAAATCTAAATAGAACTAAGAAACCGCACGGGCCTACACATCACTAGAAGAAACATAAAAATAAAGATAGAAAATAATTTTAGGTTTTGTTTTTCAAATAGATTTTAGCACAATTTTTTTTTTTTGATTTGATTTTTGTTTTTCTAATTTTTGTGGGTTTTATATTTTATAATTTTTTGGATTTTAGATTTTGATAACATAAAATACTATACTAATATAAAACATAATTTTTTTTGAAAGAAGAAGAACCCAAAAGAAACTAGACCCCCCCATGCTTAAATCCTTCATTGCCCTCAATGAAGAAAACATAAAGAAAAAGAGAAGGGGACTGAGAAGAAGAGAAAAAGAAAAATGCAGGAAAAATAATAAAAAAGAACAGGACTTCCCCGGGTTCGTGAGATGAAGGCGGATGTCGCTCCCCCATGCTTGCTTTTTAGAGTACTTGATCGTCAGCAGGTATGACTTGATCCATCTGATATCAGCAACGGCGGAGCGGCGACCACGAACATGGACTTGATTGTCCTCTGGTAGGAATAGCAAAATAAAAGCAAAAAAAATAGAAAGAGTCCATGGGCAGATGCCCGATAAGGGTTTTTTTTTTATTACAACATTTAAAGTCCGAATAAAAGAGTTGCAGAATCATAATAATAAGTCCAAAACGAAAATGTCCATTAGAAAATAAGAGAACTAAGAATCAAAAAGAAAATTCTCCTTGGCAGGAGTCACAGAATCATTAGAGAAATAGAGTTTAAGTCTATGACCATTAACTTTAAAGTCCCCCTTATCGGGGTGTGAAAGTAGCACAGTGCCGTAAGGAAAAATATCCTTGACCGTGAACGGTCCGGACCATCTAGATTTAAGCTTTCCCGGGAAGAGACGTAAACGCGAATTAAAAAGAAGAACTTGATCGCCTGGTTTAAAAGCTTTAGGGTGGCGCAGGTTCTTATCGTGATACAATTTCGTGCGTTCTTTATAAATTTTATTATTTTCATATGCGTACGCTCGCCACTCGTCAAGCTCATTTAGTTGGTTTTTTCTATGCTCGTCGACCGAGTGCGGATCGAAATTAAAAAACTTTAACGCCCAGTACGCACGGTGTTCTACTTCTACCGGAAGATGACACGATTTTCCATAGACTAATCGGAAAGGAGTACAACCGATGGCGGTCTTGTACGCTGTCCGATAGGCCCACAGAGCATCGTCCAATTTTAAAGACCAATCCTTACGAGAAGTAGAAACGTTTTTTTCCAAAATTCGCTTAAGTTCGCGATTGACTACCTCAACCTGACCGTTAGTTTGGGGGTGATAAGCGGTGGATAATTTATGCGTAACGCCATATTTGGCTAAAGCCTTAGTGAGTTGAGCATTGCAAAAATGACTTCCCCTATCACTAACGATCGCTCGAGGAAAACCAAAGCGAGAAAATAATTTTTTAAAAAAATTGACAACAACGCGAGCATCATTATTTGGTAGAGCTTGGGCCTCTGCCCACCTAGAAACATAATCGACTGCGACTAGAATATATTTATTTCCTAAGCTGGAGGGAAATGGGCCGACAAAGTCTATGCCCCATAGATCAAAAACTTCGCATTCGAGAAAGTAGTTTTGTTCCATTTCATTTTTATTTGAGAGATTTCCAGTCCGCTGGCATCGATCGCACCCGCCCACAAAGATTTGTGCATCTTTAAATATGCTTGGCCAATAGAAGCCAGCACTAAGCACTTTGTGTGCGGTGCGGTTAGCTTGATAGTGCCCGCCAGTCGGACCTTCATGAACATGTTTTAAAATTTGGTGACCCTCTTCCCGTGAAACACATCTCCTAACCACCTGGTCCGCACAAATGCGAAATAGAAATGGGTCTTCCCAAAAATAATACTTCAACTCCGAAAAGAATTTCTTCTTTTGGTGAGTGGAGTATTCTTTTGGGAGGACCCGGGCCACAAGATAATTGGCCAGATCGGCAAACCAGGGGGTAGGAGATGAAGAAATAGTAAAAAGACGCTCATCCGGAAAAGAATCATTAATAAAAGTTTCATTTAAAAGATCTAGATTGGGATTTTCAAGACGAGAGAGATGATCAGCTGCTAAGTTTTCCGCTCCTTTCTTATCCCGAATCTCCAAGTCGAATTCTTGAAGTAAGAGGATCCAACGGATAAGACGCGGCTTGGCATCCGGTTTAGAAAGGAGGTACTTCAGAGCGGAATGATCCGTGAAAACAATAACCTTAGAAAGAGTAACATACGGTCGGAATTTATCAAAAGCAAAAATAACCGCTAAGAGCTCTTTCTCCGTTGTGGTGTAGTTTTCTTGCGCAGAAGTGAGAGTTTTACTAGCGTAGAAAATCGGATGAAAGTTCTTAGCGATTCGTTGACCTAAAACCGCACCTACCGCATGATTACTCGCATCACACATGATTTCGAAAGGTAAATCCCAAACTGGGGCGATCAAAATAGGAGCATTTATAAGTTTAGATTTAATTAATTCAAATGCCGCGAGACATGATTCATCAAAAACGAAAGGAGTGTCTTTTTCGAGAAGGTGGGTGAGAGGCTTAGTAATTTTTGAAAAGTTTTTAATGAATCGTCGATAAAAACCCGCATGCCCTAAAAAACTTCTAATCGCTTTAATATTTGTAGGCGGCGGTAGCTTTTCAATTACTTCTATTTTTGCCTTGTCCACTTCAATTCCCCTAGCGGAAATGTTGTGGCCAAGGACTAAACCTTCGCGTACCATAAAGTGGCACTTCTCCCAATTTAAAACTAGATTCGTTTCTTCGCAGCGTTGTAAAACTTTTTCCAAATTTTCTAAACATAAATTAAAGGAGTTGCCAAAAACAGAAAAATCGTCCATAAAGATTTCCATAATATTCTCTACATATTTATCAAAAATGGCAAGCATACACCGCTGAAAGGTGGCGGGTGCATTGCATAGTCCGAAAGGCATTCTACGATAAGCAAAAGTTCCGAAGGGGCAGGTGAATGTCGTCTTCTCTTGGTCCTCGGGTGCGATAGGGATTTGAAAGTATCCCGAGAGACCGTCGAGGAAGCAATAAAAATTGTGCCCGGACAACCGTTCTAGTATTTGATCGATAAAGGGGAGGGGGAAGTGATCTTTTCGAGTGGCATCGTTTAGCTTACGGTAATCGATGCACATCCTCCATCCCGTTATCGTCATAGTTGGAATTAAGTCGTTATTTTCATTTGGTACTACCGTAATCCCTCCCTTCTTAGGAACAACCTGTACCGGACTCACCCACTGACTATCGGAAATCGGATAAATTATCCCCGCATCTAATAACTTAAGCACCTCTTCCTTCACAACCTCTTTCATATTTGGATTAAGACGACGTTGTGGTTGAACTACACCCTTAGGATTATTGTCAAAAAATATTTTGTGTGTGCAGAAGGAGGGGCTTATGCCAGGAATATCACAAATTTGCCACGCTATAGCTCGGCGATGCTTTTGTAGTACTTCGATCAACTGATCGTTTTCGGATTGAGATAAATAGGCCGAGATTATAACGGGCAACTTAGAATTTTTTTCAAGAAAGGCATATTTTAGATGATCAGGGAGTGGTTTTAAATCAAGATGGGGTGGCTCATTATAAGAGTTTTTCAAATTCTTTTCTTTTTCAAAAATAAGACGTTCATACTTGCTTCTACCAAAGACAAAATCATTTTCAAAATTTGTTTTTGCGGACATAACCGTGTTTTCAAAATCATGTGAAGAAATTTCAGAAAAAGAAGAGGAAAATTCATTTGAAGAGATGTTGGAAAGGGAAAGGGAAGAATCTTCATTTAAAACATCAATAAAGAAGCATGAGTCATCATTTTGTAAGGAATTTTTCATTGATTGATTAATTGAAAATGTGACCTCATCATCTCCCACACGCAAAAACAACTTTCCGTTACTAACGTCTATAACCGCTCGAGAGGTGGCTAGAAATGGTCGTCCAAGGATAAGAGGAACCTCGACGTCCTCTTCAATATCAAGAATGACAAAATCCACCGGGAAGATGAATTTGTCGACCTTTACTAGCACGTCCTCAACGATACCTAGTGGATACTTGATAGACCTATCGGCTAACTGGATACTCATTCTTGTAGGGCTAAGAGTGCCTAATCCTAGCTTTTTGAATAAAGAAAAGGGCATCAAATTTATGCTCGCCCCTAGATCCGCTAACGCATGTTTAACGAACAGATCACCAAAAACGCACGGAATGGAAAAACTACCCGGATCGTTTATCTTTTTAGGAAGATTAGAGTTTTTAACGACCGCCGAGCATTCTTCATTTAACGTTACATGCGATAAATTTTCTAATTTCGTTTTGTTCGTTAATAAATCTTTGAGATATTTGGCGTACTTAGGCATTTGACTAATCGCTTCATGAAATGGTAAATTAATATGAATTTGTTTGAACATTTCAAGGAAGCGTTGGTATTGATCATCTAGTTTTTCTTTCCTAAGTCGGGCCGGATAAGGGGGTGGCGGAAATTCCTTTATGATAAGCGGAGCATCATTTTGAACGTCATCATTAGAAAAAATAGAAACATCTTTTTCTTTATCTAAAGTAGATTTTTCATTTTCAAAATTTGTTTTATCATTTTCCGTAGGGGTAATTGCTTCCACAACAGGAGGGACAATCACCTTTGGCTCTTCCCTTGTGGTGGGCTCGTTAACAACTTTACCGCTCCGAAGGGAAATTGCATTTGCGTGTTCCCTTGGGTTAGGCTCAGTGTTCGAGGGAAGAGTTCCAGGTGGTCTCTCGGAAAAGGCCTTAGCGAGTTGGCCGACTTGATTTTCTAAGTTTTTCATTGATCCTGTTAAACTTCTAATAGTGGCATCGTTCGAGCTTATATATTTAGCGAGGATCTCTTCCAAAGGGGAAGGTTTTTGAAAATTTTGTTGCGGAGGTGGTGGTGGTGTAAAATCGTGCGGTGGGCGTATGGCGTTAGCGTTATTACTCCACGAGAAATTTGGATGGTTACGCCATCCGGGGTGATAAGAATTAGAAGAAGAAGAAAAACCAGGCGGAGAAGAAAAATTCGGAAAAGCAGAAAAATTGTTTGCAGAATTATTTTGAGCAGGCCTGGGTATGTTCCCCAGATAATCCACCTGCTCGGCAGCAGCAGCATTCACATTTTCATATACCTTAGCGGCGGAGGGAGCAGTCATCTCCGAAATCTTCTTGTTTAACATTTCCACTTGTAGCGCCAGTTGCGAAACCGAATCCACTTCATAGATACCTGCAGGTTTAGATGGGCGAGACCTGGACGAATTCCACTAATAAGTGTTCATCGCCATGTCCTCGATAAGCTCAAGAGCGGCTTTCGGAGTTTTGCGGTCTAAAGAACCAGCGGAAGCGGCATCTATCATTTGCTTTGTTTCTTGATTTAGCCCATTGTAAAATGTCTGAACCTGTAACCATACAGGCAGAGCATGATGAGGGCATCTTCTCAAAAGTTCTTTGAACCTCTCCCAAGTGTCATAGAGGGTCTCAGAAGCAATTTGAGAATAAGAGGTGATATCATTTCTTAACTTAGCAGTTTTGGCGGGAGGGAAATATCTAGCAAGAAATTTTTCAGTTAAAATGTTCCAAGTAGTGATTGAGCCTCTTGGAAGAGAACTCAACCACTGTTTGGCCTTAGTTCTTAAGGAGAAGGGGAAGAGTCTTAGCCTTATAGCATCATCTGAGACACCATTAATTTTAAAGGTGTCACAGATTTCAAGAAAATTAGCAATATGCAAGTTCGGATCTTCATCTTGTAATCCGTCGAACTGTACATATTGCTGCACCATTTGTATGATGCTAGGCTTAAGCTCGAAGTTATTGTTCGCAATTGCAGGTCGAACAATACTTGTTTCAGTCCCCTCCAGGTTGGGTCGAGCATAATCGGACATAGTCCTTTGCTGAGCCATTCCTGGGTTGGGATCTCCCATTTCAGAATAATTGCAATCCCCGAAGGAATCCTCAACCGCTGTTTGAGAAGTGGAAGCCCCGAATCATAGTTGTCTCCGAAAGGAGCGTTCGATTTCTGGGTCCAAATCAACAAGTAGCGACGGATTCGCTCGGGTCATGCACTAATAAAGAAAACGAGGGAAGATGAGAATAAAAGCTTGGAAAAAAAAGAAAAAGAGGGAAAAGAAAGGAAAATTTTTTTTTTTAGTTTTGTTTTTTTGAAAAAAAGATTTTTTTTAGACGGCTTGGCTCTCGAACTTCCCGAGGACTACCCGGTGAAGGGTTCGCCCGGTACTAGGTAAAATGGTGGCGCTTAAAGCCCCTTACCCTTTTCGAGAGATTTTAGGTGGGGTAGAAATTAAAATGAGGTGGGTTGATTATAAAAAATTTAAATATATAAATTATAATTTTTTTATTTTTGGAGAAGTAATAGCGCAAGCGTTTTCAAAATATTGACGAAGAAAGCTCCCCGGCAACGGCGCCAAAAACTTGGTGGGCCAAAACCCGAACAGGCAAGCGTACGTGTCGAATTGTAGTACCAAGGTCGTATTTAAACACGGGGTTGTCAAGTACTTCTACTCACGCTCTAACTATTATCCTACCGGAAAACTAAGGGATTTGAGAATTTTTTTTTTTAAGTAGAATGAACGAAAAATTGCGAGACGAAAACTTATATAAAAAAAGCTAGCATTCGATCATTGATTCACCATGAAATGAAACGAGAAAATAGAAGGGCATAGTTTTAAATTTGCAAATCCAACTCGGCCGTGACGGATCTGAAAATAAGACAAAATCTCGCTAGAGCATTAGGTCTCCTAACTTATAGACTCTTCGATCGAAATCTCTTTACAAATCGAAAAAGCCTAAAGTTGCATTATCGAGCTGATCCGCACTATTGGATTTGACTCCAATCCGGAGGATTTACGTCGTCCTATCTCTAGGGTTGCGTTCAACTCCTTCCTTCTTTGAGTGATCTTTCACATCCACGAGCCTCTCGGCTACTCGAATATGAGATCATAAGCCTACAACCGTATACCGGAAATACGGAGTCGACACAATAATTATTCAAAGAAGGACCGAGTAGAATTACGCAAAAATAAAACTATGAAATAAAAATAATTCTCATTTCAAATCATGGATCCTCATGATCAAATGCTAAAAGAAGATTAGCTACGCATATTGCAAAAGGAAACAACAAAATAAAGAGAAGAGAATTTCATTGCTTGCAAAAAGGAGTACACAAAATAAAGACAAGATTATGCTATAAAGAAAACTTGCACTAATTGAAAAGAAAACTAATACAATAATAAAACTAAAATCAACTCACAAATACTCTCCACTCTCCAATCTCCAACTCACATTCAACTTGAAACTTTACTTCTCAAAATTTTTCTCTCTTTGGCTTGAGGGAAGGGGTGGCTTTTATAGGAGAGGGAGAAGGATCTAGAAAGAAATGAAGAGGAGGAGGCTAAGGGGGGTGGCCGGCCATGTATATGGAGGAGTGCATGCATGGCATTTAATTAGGGGGAAGAAAGAGGAGGTGGGTTCAATGTATTGGTGGCAAGGTGCATGGATAGGAATTAATAAGAAAGAGAGGATGAGTGGGGGATGCATGAGGAATAAATGGAAGAGAAAATAGAGGGGAGAGAGAGGGGAGGGTTTGGCCATGTAGGATGAAAGTTCATGCATGTATTAAATGGAGGAGAGAGGGATATAATCATGGGTGGCCGGCCATGCATGAACTTTTGAATGAAAGCATGTATGTAATAAATGAAAGGGAGAGAAAATAATATGATGCATGCATGGATTGAAAGGTGGCAAGAGAATAAAGGAAAGAGAGGGGGGTGGCCGGCCATGTGGGCTTAAATGGGCTGCATAGGGGGCTCGGGTAGGGGCTTGAGGGCTGCATGGGCTGCATAGGGGGCTCGGGTTTGAGCTTGAGGGCTGCATGGGCTGCATAGGGGGCTCGGGTAGGGGCTAGGGGCTTCATGGGCTGCTCCAATCTTCAAAATTCGGGCTGCTCCAATGAAGGGGCTGCATCATGTAGGCTTTATCAATGTGGGCTGCACCATGCTTGGACTTTGGACCTATAAATAAAACAAAACAAAACAATACAAATATTAGTTAATGATTATACAATGCATAATATAAATAAAACATACAACATATAAATAACATAACACATAAAATAAAACACACGTTAAACATATAATATAATGTTAAACATAAAACACTAAATTAAACATAACATATAAGCTATAAAAATATTTATAGATAAAGCTAAACATGAAATATAAAATAGCCACAAAACATAACATAAACATTAAATTAAAAAGAAGATCATAACAAGCATAAAAAACACATAATTGTAACAAAAACTTAGGAAAATAAGCTACTAGAATAACCCAAAAACGATGACTAAAACTAGTCATCACCTTCAAAAATAGATCTCCAGCAAAAGATGATTTCAGCAAGCTGAAATGTTGAGTGTCTGGAGTCTTGAAATGATGTTGGCCTTGAACACTTTGAGAGCTGAAGAGATCTGAAGATTTGTTTGAAAGCTTGATCTCTTTGATGAGTGTTCTTCAGAATTCTTGTTGACAGAATATTTTCAAAGAATCTCTGTATATTGAGTTGTGTTCTGTTCTTGTCAATCTCTATATTTGATTCAAAAACATTCTCTCTTTTATTCTCTGTGTCTGAATAGGATATTACTCTGTCAAAGATAGCCGTTGGTCTGCATTGATTACAGCCTTAATTGCATAATTTCTTCTAAAGGAAAGTCCACTGAATTGTTCCTTGAAAAATCCCTTGAAACTTGCTTCAGAAGTAAATGAAAACGGCTGGCAGATCTTCTGAATTAAATGCAGAATAACTTCTATCTGATTTGAATTTGAATTCTGAAAGATAACTGAAATCGTCGAACTGAGCTCTGCTATCGTCGAGCTGAGCTCAGCGACCTGGAAACTGCAAGCAGCAACATAATCGTCGATCTGAGCTCAAAGATCGTCGAATTGAGCTCAGAGATAAGGATCCAGTGCAGAGTCAAAATCGTCGACCTGAGCTCAGCGATCGTCGAATGGAGTTCGACGATACTGAGAAGTTGAGCTCAGCGATCGTCGAGTGGAGCTCGACGATCTGTCGAAGTTGAGCTAGACGATCATCGACCGGAGTTCGACGAAACGTCGTGCTGAGCTCGACGATTTGACTTAGTCTCCAGAAAAACTTTGGTCTTCAAGGCAGCTTCCAAACCTAGACTCCTGATCCCTTAGACTCAATTCTAATTGACCTATTAAGCTATACAGAAGGTCAAACATCGATTCCTAGATACATAGTGATCCTGACCCAAATTAGTAATAGGGTGTTCCAACAATCTCCCCCTATTTGGGTTAGGAAAACTATTTACAGACTTTGGAAAAACAAGCAACATCATACAATCAGAAAAAATACAAAAACAATAGTAGCCAGACATTACAGAACCATCACAGAGATATATATATATATGTCATCCAGATATCAGTCAGAAAAACCAAAAATTATCACCTTACAGAGTTACTCTTTCTCTTTGCCTTTTACCAACTTGATTTCTCTGTTAGGATCTAAAGCTTGTTGTTTGGATCTGGTATCATCAGCTGCACCCAAATAAATATGCTTTGATGTCCTGGGAACCACTATAGCTGGATGCAACTTCATGTACCTGTCTGCATCAAAGAACTTACTGGAGGCATATCTTTCTAGTTCTTTCTGTCTTTGTTCTGACATTGTAGATATATTGGAGGTGTCCAGGCCTTGCTCTTTGGCTTTCTTGATCTGGTCTAAAGCAGCCAACTCTTTCATTCTAGCAGTCCAAGCAACAGGATTCTTCTCAGGGTCCTCAAATGGAATAGGTGGCTCATACCTGTTGGAAGAAGTATCTTGAGGAGTCCTGGCAGTCACAGTTTCTCTGAGCTTATAGGGGAATGGACCTGAAGTTGTATCAGAAGGAACATGTCCTCCCCTGGAATAAGGATGCTGCCTGGAATGCCCTTTGGAGTAAACCTGAGTCTCTCTTTGATTTCCCCTATATCCTCCCCTTCTAGAGTAAGAGCCCCTAGACTGGCTTTCCCTTTGATATGTTCTAGCATGAGGTTGGTAGGGAGCCTGGATTCTAGCTGAGCCTGATCTTACAGAGCTGCCACCTGCACCTGCATCAGGTGGAGGTGGTGGAGGAGGATGAGGGTGCTTGAACTGGGAGGAGTCCTTATCAAACTTTCTTTTCTTCTTCATAGCCTTTAGCTGATTCTTAGAGAACTGCATCCAATGCTCAGTAATTGGACAGTTGTGCAGAATATAGTAAGGAACATCATTATCATCTCTAACTTTGGCAGGAGGAACCCTCTTCAATGCCTTACTTCTTGCCTTCCTTTTCCTTGCAATGGTGGCAGAGGAATCATCAGAAGCGGTGTTGTAGTCATCAGATTCAGAGCTTTGAACATCATATAAGGCATCAATCCTTTTCATCAAATTTTTTTTCAGTTGAACAGCAGCTGATGGGGCAGAAGCAGAAGCAAAAGGGGCAACAGAGACAGATACATCAGCAGACAAAACAACAGGTACTAGAGCAGCAGTAGAAGCAACACTGGTTATTTCAGGGATTATGGCAGCAGCAGGTTCAGAAACAACAACAACAACAACATCTACAGCAGGCTCAAAAACAACAGCCTCTGTTATCAGAGAATCCTGGGAAATGAGCTCATCAGCAGCAGTTGGAACATTGTCTTCTTCAGCAGCAAAAACAATATCAGAAGTAGATACAGCCTTGTCTTCAGCAGCAGCAGCAGTCATCACTGAGAGTATAAAGGAGGAAAGAATGTTGGGGTCACAGCCAGAGAGAGGCACCAGTGCCTTGGACAAATCCTCTGGGGGCTGGACAGCAAGAACTTCTGGCAGACAGCTGTAGAATGCAGGATCAAATGAAGATAGCAAAGACCTTAGGTCTATTGCTAAGACTGGAGTAGGCACAGCAACTGGAGCAGAAGATACAAACACAGCAGCAGCAGCAGCAGCAGGAGCAGAAGCAGAAGCAGCAGCAACAGCAGCATGAAGGCTGGCTTCATAAGGCATCTCCCCCTGCCTGGATGCAGATACCTCTGTATCAAGGCACACTGCTGGTGGGGCTGCTTGAGGAATGAGGGAGGAAAGCCTGGCAGACAGGGCTGCCACTGACTGTTGTAGAGGAGCTAAGGAGGCCTCCATGAGAAGAGAGAGCCTGGGGGCCAGTAGCTCATACAACTTGTCAGCTAGGGCTGGCAGATCTACATGCTCAATGGTAGGAGCAGAGGTAGAGGGTATTGGGATGGCTGAGGAAGCTGGAGGTGGAGTGCTGGATGGTGAAGGGATAGAGGGCTGAGGTGTGGGAATTGTGGAGATGGAGGACAAGGGTATAGATATGGATGGAGTGAATGATGGTTGGTCAAGGATGTGGTGGAGGAGATCTTGGAAAGATGTTGAGGAGGAGGGTAAGTCTGGAGGAGAAGAGGGGGAATCATCCATGTAGGATTCATACAGAAGTGTGAAGGATGGTATGGATGGGGATGAGGTGACATCTGGAGGTGGATAGGAGAATAATGGGTGGAAGTAGTCAACTGGAGGTGATGAAGTGGTTGCTGGGGATGGAAGAGAGGTTGGAGATGGGCTGGAGATTGTAATGGGAGATGAGGCTGGAATGGTGGATGGAGCTGGAGGTAGGGTTGAACTTGGAGGAGGAGGAGAAGCAGCACTAGCAGCAGGCAGGTTCTCTGCAGGGGCAGAGACCTGGGGGGGAGTGACTCTTTGAGTCCTGGTGCCTGAAGGGGCAGATGAAGAGGGCCTGCTGGGCTTGCTAATCTGCCTGTCCCATTTCCTAAATAGGGCACAGGAGAGTCTCTTGGAGGCATTGATATGCACTCCAGAGGAGACTAGCAGAGCAGGGCACTTTGCCTGAAGGAAGACTCCCAGAATTCTTCCAAAATTCACAAAGGTTTTGTTGATCTTTTTCTTTATCAGGTCAAAGAAGACCTCTCCACAGTTCAGGCTTTTCCTATCTACCAGAGCTCCCATGAGGCAGAGCTGATGTCTGGAGATGGTGTCATGTACAGAATGTTTGGCCAACAGGACCTTGCCTACAACATCTGCCAGGAACCTGTATTCAACTGACAGGTTCCTCTTAAACAACTTGCTAGGGTTTCCCTCAGGATGACCCATCCTGGCAAGTAAATCAGAAAATTCTTCTCCAGAAAGTTCAGCAGAGTCTTCACCATTTCTTAAACCAAAAACCTCTGTTAAGACTGTTGGGGTCAGAGGTACCTGGGTTCCAGCAATCGAACCAACTATGGTGTTGTTGTCAAGGTTGTGTGCAGTATAGACCCATTCTTTTATCTCATCGGAAGCAAGTTTGATTCTTGTGGTCATGAGGGCAGATAAATGTTGATCCTTGAATAAACTCAGGATGTCCTGGAAGATTTGATCAGTGGTGTTGAAGGAGTCCAAATCGATGTCAAACCCTGCATCAAACTTCATGGCGGCGAGGACAGCAACTGAGACGGCCATTGTACCTGCAAAAACTTAACAAACAAAACGACCAAGGTAGAACTGTTTGGAGGGAAGAAAATTTTGCAGAGAAATTGAAAGCGCAAGAGAGAACGACGGTGAAAATGAGTTTTATATTAGGGTTCGACGCAGAATTGGAAAGATCGTTGAACTCAGTTCGACGATCGAGGCTTCTAAAGGAATCTGAAGAGACTCCAACATCGTCGATCTCCGTTCGACGATCTGGAAAGGACGTCGAGCTCAGTTCGACGATCGTTCAGGGAACAGGATCGTCGAGCGCCGTTCGACGATCGTTGACCAGAAGAGATAGTTCATACTATCTGAGGAGCGCTGAACTCAGTTCGACGATCCTGGAAATCGTCGAACTCCGTTCGACGATCTTGGGGGAAATCGTCGAGCGCAGTTCAGAGATCAGAAAATTCTAGACACTAAGGAAAATCAGAATTTTTGCCTAGTCTTGGTCAATTTTTAGCTTTCAAAATCTTGGATATTATTTAAGACTTCCTTCATCTAACATTCCTAACTGATTTAGGAAGAAGGTGTGTTTCTTTTCATCCAAAGGCTTGGTGAAAATATCTCCCCTTTGTAAATCAGTTGGGATATATTGCAGTTCAATTTTATTCTTTTCAACATTGTCCCTTAAGAAATGATGCCTAATCTCTATGTGTTTTGTCCTACTATGGAGGACTGGATTTTGAGCTATGGAAATAGCACTTGTATTGTCACAAAAGATTTTTGACTTCTCTAAGTTGTAACCATAGTCTAGGAGTTGATTTTGAATCCACAATATTTGTGAACAGCAACTACCTGCAGCCATATATTCAGCTTCAGCAGTTGAAGTTGACACAGATGTTTGTTTTTTGCAAAACCAGGAGACAAGTCTATCACCAAGGAACTGACAAGTTCCACTGGTGCTTTTCCTGTCAATTCTGCATCCAGCATAATCAGCATCAGAGAATCCAGTTAACTCAAATGCTGAATCTTTTGGATACCAGAGACCTAGATTTGGACAACTTTTAACATACCTAAGAATCCTCTTTACTAATGTTAGGTGTGACTCTCTAGGGCTAACTTGGAATCTAGCACATATACATGTAGCAAATATTATATCTGGTCTACTAGCTGTAAGATACAGTAAAGAGCCAATCATTGCTCTATATGTTGTCTGATCAACAGGTTTCCCATGTTCATCAGCATCTAATACAGCATTGGTAGGCATGGGTGTTTTCATACAAGATGCCTCAGACATGCCAAATTTCTTAACCAGCTCATTAGCATATTTGGTTTGAGAAATAAAGATGCCTTCAGCATGTTGTTTGACTTGCAATCCTAGGAAGAAGGATAGCTCACCCATGCTACTCATCTCAAATTTAGAATGTATTAGGTTAGAAAACCTTCTGCACAATTTTGAGTCAGTAGAACCAAAGATGATATCGTCTACATAAATTTGTACTAGTAGGGTATTGGACTTATGGGTTCTAATAAAAAGAGTTTGGTCTACTCTACCCCTTATAAAACCATTTTCCAAGAGAAAGCATGCTAGGGTCTCATACCATGCTCTAGGAGCTTGCTTGAGACCATATAATGCTTTATGTAGTTTAAAAACATAATCAGGGTAAGTTGGAGAGATAAAACCTGGAGGTTGTCTAACATAGACTTCCTCTTTGATGTCTCCATTCAAGAAGACACTCTTGACATCCATCTGATAAACCTTGAAGCCTTTGTGAGCTGCATAAGCTAGAAATATTCTGATGGCTTCTAATCTTGCAACAGGTGCAAAGGTCTGGTCGTAGTCAATTCCTTCTTCTTGAGAATATCCCTGTACAACTAGCCTTGCCTTGTTCCTTATTATTACTCCTTGATCATCCAGTTTATTTCTGAATACCCATTTTGTTCCAACAATGGAATGATCCTTTGGCTTTGGCACTAGTTCCCATACTTTGTTCCTCTCAAATTGATGCAACTCTTCTTGCATGGCAATGATCCAGTGTGGATCTTGCTCTGCATCTTGAATGGACTGAGGCTCAATTTGAGAAAGGAAGCAGGTGTGCAACAGGTTTTGGTTGACCTGATTTCTGGTTTGCACACCAGCTGAGATTTCTCCAATTATTTGGGAAATTGGATGGTCTCTTGATGTTACTAAATCAACAGGGGGTGTTGATTGTTCACCAACCTGTGTTGTTGTTTCCTCTTGTGGTACAACAACTGGCTCTTCAAGTTGAGCTTCAATGTGTTGAGCATTCCCTTCATCTTCACTGCTTTCATTCTCTTGAGCAACCTGCAACTTGTTCATATCTTCAACTAGAGAGTGTTCCTGCAAAGGTTCTATGGTAGAAGAAATCTTCTCCTTGAAAGACATGTTAGTTTCATCAAAAGAAACATGAACAGATTCCTCAATTTTCAATGATGATTTATTATATACCCTATAGGCCTTGCTGATCATGGAGTATCCCAGAAACACTCCTTCATCAGCTTTGGCTTGAAATTTTGCTAAATACTTCTTATCATTATTGTGAATATAGCAAGTGCAGCCAAAAATTTTGAAATAGTCAACTTTAGGTTTCTTCCCTTTGAGTAATTCATAGGGAGTCTTTCCCTTCAGTTTATGTATTAGACTTCTGTTCAGCACATAGTTGGAGGTGTTCACTGCCTCTGCCCAGAAGGATAGAGGTAGATGAGCATCTGACAACAATGTAGTGGCAGATTCAATAAGGGTTCTATTTTTCCTTTCAGCTACCTCATTTTGTTGAGGAGTTCTAGGAGCTGAGAAAGTATGTCTGATCCCTTCACTCTGACAGAACTCTTACATAAGAAGAGAATCAAACTCTGTCCCATGATCACTTCTGATCAGGGCAATGTGAGTATTGAACTCAATCTTTATACATTTGAGAAACTCTGTCAGACACTTAAAGTTATCAGACTTCTTCCTTAGAAAGAACACCCAAGTGAATCTAGAGAAGTCATCTACAATCACCAAAGTGTAGGATTTCCCTCCTAGGCTTTGTACTGTGATGGGTCCAAATAGATCCATGTGTAACAGATACAATATCCTAGGTGAATCACTCTTATTAAGTGACTTGAAACTGTTTTTAGTTTGCTTGCCTAATTGACAAGCCTTGCAGAGTCCTTCCTTCTTGTAGGGGCCAGAAGGTAGTCCTCTAACAAGGTTGTCCTTGGATAGCCTAGCAATAGTTCTAAGGTTTAGGTGTCCTAGTCTCTTATGCCATAAAACATTTGGTCTACAGACTGAGTTGAATAAACAGATATCTATAGTAGTTGAAAGAAAATCTACTAGGTAGATGTTACCTTTCCTTTTACCTGTCAACACAGTTGTGTTGTCCTCTGACTCTATTTTGCATAAGGTTTTACTGAAGGTCACCTGGTAGCCTTCATCACATAGCTGACTGATGCTGGTTAGGTTGTGCTTCAGTCCTTCCACATATGCTACTTTCTTGAAGGTTACAGAACCAATCTGGACTGCTCCATAACCTTTAGTTTGTCCAAAGTTGGAGTCAGCAAAGATAACCTTGGGTCCAAGCTTGGCTCTAAAGGAATTGAGGTTGTCCTTGTTCCCTGTCATGTGCTTAGAGCACCCACTATTCAAATACCATTGCTGGTTAGATGTTGGATAGGTCTTCACCTGCACATAAAATAATTCACTTGTTTTTGACCCAGTTTACCTTGGGCCTAGGTTGATAACCTTTAAATTCAGAAATGAAAGACATCCCTGGCTGACTCTTATATCCTTCAGGATGATATCTCCTTGGAGGTATAATCCATTCAGTATAAGGGTTGAAGGTTTGGGATGAAAAACCCTCAGGATTCAATTTTGATTTGCCTTTGAAAAGTTTCCAGAGCTCTGACCTTTGTTCGACGATCTTGGAGCTGAGTTCGACGATCTTGGGTCAGATCGTCGAGCTCCGTTCGACGGTCGACTATGGGTGAGGTCAGGTATATGAGATCGTCGAGCTTCGTTCGACGAATTTGGTTGAGATCGTCGACCAGCGTTCGACGATTTGTCCTGAGATCGTCGAGCTGCGTTCGGCGATCGTGATCTTCATTCGGCGATCGTCGATCTCCGTTCGACGATTTGTGCTGGACTTTAGTTTTCTGAGGCAGATCAGAATTTTTCCTGGCAACCTCTACAACTCCCTTTCCCTTGTCAGAAATGAACTTGATAGGGGTTGTTAGAACAATAGGTTGGCTGGATGAGGCACCCAAGCCCAGTGTACTGTTGAATCTTGAGTTCACTGTGCTTGTGATGTCCATCAGCTTGATGCTTCTCCCATTGAGAGATTCTTCAAGCTTCTTGGCCTCAGAGAGCTCACTCTTCAGTGAAGCTATCTGTTCCCTATAGTTCTCCAACTCCTGAGAGAGTTTGAGGTTTTCTGATTTTAAAGCATTTTGTTCAGATAATTGATTTCTGAGAGAGATGATCTCTTTCTCAGACTTTAGCAGGTCTAAACATAGTGCTTTAAATTCAAGTTTAAAATCTTCTGAAGTAAAATCAAAAGAGCTGATTACCTGATCTTCTTCAGGTTGAGTCTCTGAGTCTGACTCTGACTCCTCTTCCTCTGAGTTCTGTTGTGAGGCATTGATTGCCATCATGCAGAACTCCTTTTCCTCTGCATCATCCTCATCATCACTTGAGCTGGAAGAGGCTTCTGACTCCTCTTCAGTCTCACTCCAGGATTCAGCAACAAATCCTTTCCTTGTGTGCTTATTTCTGCTGGAGGAAGGTTTGCTACTTCCATTCCTTTTGGAGTCCTTCTCCTTTCTTCTTTCTTTTCTGTCCCTTCTGTCCTTGTTCTTGTTCTCTGGACAGTCAGGAACCATATGCCCTGGTTTCCTGCAACCAAAGCAAATGATGTCTTTGCTATTGCCAATGGACTTGTCATACCTTGGCTTATCCTGCTCCTTGTATGATCTTCTTCTGAAGTCCTTTCTGGCCATCTTATAGAATCTTTTGGCCAACAAGCTGAGAAGTTCATCATTGGTTGTTCCTTTTTCTTCAGGCAGATCCTCAGTTGCCTTGAATGCTATAGTCTTCTCCTTTCTTGTGGCTGGTGGAGCAGCCTTCTGTTCTTCCTCTCTGTTCTTGATGAGTAGCTCATAAGATTTGAGCTTACCCAACAAGGCTTCAGTGGTGATCTCATTCAGACTTCTGGCATCTTTAATTGGCCAGATTCTTGAATCCCAAGTGCTGGGGAAGCACATTAGGATCTTGTCATTAAGTTCTGTCAGTGAGATCTCTTTGTCTAATGTCCTCAGTTCACTGACAATTAGACTCAGTCTGTTGTACATGTCTCCCACTGACTCTGTTTCTCCCTTCTTGAAGTTCTCATATTGGGAGATGAGATGGGATCTTCTGTCCTTTCTCTCATCAGCTGAGCCAGAGACAATTTCTGAGAGCTTGTCCCAAATTTCCTTGGCTGAATTGCATTCAGCTACTTTTTGAAAAATGTCATCTGACATTGTCTGAGCTAAGATGTTCATTGCCTTGGCATCAGCTACTTTCCACTTTTTGATGTCAGCATCTGTTCCTGATGGAGGTGGAACAGCATTTGTGCTTGTGCCCTCTGGAGGTCTTGGACACACTGTCAAAACAGAATTAAAAATGTCTTCGTCAATAGAATTCATGTAGAGTCTAATCCTTGCTTTCCAAAGTGCAAACTTTGACAGATTGCACACTGGAGGTCTGGTGCTAGCATAATCTTTGTTTTGGGCCATGACTTGTGCAAGCTAAATCTAATAATGAAATATAAAAGAAGGATCTAGATTGGGATCTTGGGGTTCAGGTGTTAGCCTGTACAACCAGTCAGGTATGGTATGTTTAACCAACCTCGCTTTGATACCAATTGAAAGGGGAAACTAGATCTGATATACTCTAGAGGGGGGTGAATAGAGTATATGGTGCTTTTAAAAACACAAAGAAAAACTTTTGCAAAGCTTTACAACAATTGTTGTAATGAGTGTAAGCAGGGAAGCAGAAATAAAACTAATCACAAACTAAGCTATGCAGAAACTAAGCACAAGAAAAGCTAGGCCAGAAACAAAAAGAAAACATGCAAAACCAGATGACACAAGGAATTATAGTGGTTCCCCAACTTGGGTACATCCACTCTTCTACCACCCTAGGTAGGAATCCACTGCAGGATGAGTTGATCAGGTGTCCTGGGCACCAATGAGCTTTTGATAAGGTGCTCAAAAACCAAAACAGATTTTTTGATCAGGTGTCTTGCCACCAATGAGCTTTTGACAAGGTGCTCAAAAACCAGATTCAAACTTTTGAAGGGAGTTTGAAAAACCCTTTACAGAGTGGGGGTGAGAGAGTGATGGCAGTCTTCTCTTTTCTCAAACAACTGAGAAGACTAAGTGGATTGATTTCAAAGCTCCCCCTGAGTCCTTGATCTTCAGGAAGATGAGCTTTGCTGAGGGTGATAGGCCTTCAAAAATAGATCTCTAGCAAAAGATGATTTCAGCAAGCTGAAATGTTGAGTGTCTGGAGTCTTGAAATGATGTTGGTCTTGAACACTTTGAGATCTGAAGAGATCTGAAGATTTGTTTGAAAGCTTGATCTCTTTGATGAGTGTTCTTCAGAATTCTTGTTGACAGAATATTTCAAAGAATCTCTGTATATTGAGTTGTGTCCTGTTCTTGTCAATCTCTATATTGATTCACAAAAAAACATTCTCTTTTATTCTCTGTGTCTGAATAGGATATTACTCTGTCAAAGATAGCCGTTGGTCTGCATTGATTACAGCCTTAATTGCATAATTTCTTCTAAAGGAAAGTCCACTGATTTGTTCCTTGAAAAATCCCTTGAAACTTGCTCCAGAAGTAAATGAAAACGGCTGGCAGATCTTCTGAATTAAATGCAGAATAACTTCTATCTGATTTGAATTTGAATTCTGAAAGATAACTGAAATCGTCGAACTGAGCTCTGCTATCGTCGAGCTGAGCTCAGCGACCTGGAAACTGCAAGCAGCAAAATAATCGTCGATCTGAGCTCAAAGATCGTCGAACTGAGCTCAGAGATAAGGATCCAGTGCAGAGTCAAAATCATCGACCTGAGCTCAGCGATCGTCGAATAGAGTTCGACGATACTGAGAAGTTGAGCTCAGCGATCGTCGAGTGGAGCTCGACGATCTGTCGAAGTTGAGCTAGACGATCGTCGACCGGAGTTCGACGAAACGTCGTGCTGAGCTCGACGATTTGACTTAGTCTCCAGAAAAACTTTGGTCTTCAAGGCAGCTTCCAAACCTAGACTCCTGATCCCTTAGACTCAATTCTAATTGACCTATTAAGCTATACAGAAGGTCAAACACCGATTCCTAGAGACATAGTGATCACTGACCCAAATTAGTAATAGGGTGTTCCAACACCAACACTTATAGGTCTTCGTTAAATGACGGATCTTCCGATCTGCTACTCCACTTTGTTATGGAGTATGACCATAAGAAAGCTCACTCTGGATTTCGTGCTTCCTGCAAAAGTTAGAGAACACGGTTGAATCAAATTCACCACTGTTGCCTGTTCTCAACTTCTTGATCCGCAGGCCAAGCCGGCCCTATACAAGCTTCTTGAACTCCACGAACAAATGGAACATGTCTGACTTCTCCTTCATAAAGTACACCCAAGTGTACCTCGTATAGTCATCAATCAACACCAGCATATACCTGCTACCTCCCAGACTGGCAGTGACTGTCGGTCCCAACAGCTCACCATGGACGCACTCCAAAGGTTGAGAACACCCAGTCTGTGACTTATCAAACGTGAAGTAACAAGCCTTATCATATTGACATCCTACGCAAACATGACCATCGCTGAAGGATGACAATCGAGGCAACCCTTTCACAAGTCTCCTTTCCATCATTTATTTCAACTCATCCATCCCGACATGTCCCAGTCCTTCATGTCAGATAGCTACACTATCATTGGTCCTCATCTGATCAACATAAGAACTTGTTGAAGCCACAACCAAGATCTCATCCCTTCTCCTATATGGGCGACGTTCGCCGACTGAAAGATAAACTTGTAGTCCTTCTTGAAGTGGCCAGGCTGGTTGCATCTATAGCACCTTGGCCCTTCCTTCCTCTTCCCATCAAGCCTAGGAGCATACATCTCCTCTTGTTTATATGAATTAGAAGGTCCATCTCTAGCAGCCAACTTCTTCTTCTTGTCTCATCTCCTTTTGTCCCCTGAGAAGAGTGTCTCACCATCTACTCCAGAGATAGTGACTCCAGCCATCTGACTTGCCAAGCTCTCCTGCGAAGCCAGTCGGTTCTCCAACTCTAACAATGACGCCTGAGTGGCCCAACCATGAAAAGTGGTGACAAAGGCCATATACTCTTTCCGCAAACCGCAGATTATGTGCCTCTTCAGCTTCGCCTCTGAGATAGGCTCATCAGGATCCAACGCTGAAATATCAGCGCATAAGTTCTTCATCTTCAGGAAGAACGACGAGACAGACAAATCTTCTTGAGTGGCTCCTGCCAACTCATTCTCCAAGAACTGTAGCCGAGCTATATTCTTCTTGTTGAACAACCCATCAAGGGATGTCTAAATCTCCACAACAGACTGATATCCGATGATGTGGTCGAAGAGTTCTGATAAGATAGCCCTCTTGAGAGTAAACTCTGCCTTCACATTTGTCTTCCTCCAAACTCTCACCACATCAGCACCAGCAGCAGCAACCACCTCTTGCCTTTCATCTCCACAGACAACCTCCCAAAGGTCCTCTCCTAGAGGATAGCTTTCCATTGCACTAACCATGGTTACTTATACTCCCAGAAGCAATGAAGTAAACTGTCGGATAATCCACTGATCAGGCCTCTGTTACCTCTGATACCATGTAAAAAATTTGTGATAGCAGAAAATGAGAAACTAGGTGCAGGAACACTCAACCATTCTGGGTCTAAATAACTAGATGCAAACAGAAGAACAAAAAACTTGTACTATCGAATCAATCTTTACAAGAAAATGTATACATGGCGAGACATGATTTGTCGATGTACCCGATGGAAGCAATTTACAAGACAGAGAAGACAAGTCATGCAGACTAAAAGAGTAACCCCCGGCCCTGCTGCTAACTGCTACGGATTCCACTCAAACTAACAGATCGCTAGACTGCAACCTAGCTGCACGAACTGCCCATTATTCCAATGTCGAACTCTAACTGCCGATCTGCAAGCCGCCTAACTGCACAGTTGCTAGCCGCCAGATCGCAAGAGCTGTGGTCGAACTGAACCAAGCCGCCAGATGTGGACAGCTTATTAAACTGGTAAACTAGTTGCAGAAGAGAGAGACCACCTAGTCGCAAACCGCGACCTACTATTAACCACTGGTTGCTATCTGCATAGTCTTCACTGTCCCTAACTGCAGTCAGAACCAAGTCACTAGCTTTCCAATTCTACCCGCACAACTTGCACAGCACATACCGGTCAACCTCCTCAAACCACACAGACACAAAATCCTAACTCCAACAACTATCTGCAAGATCACTTACTGTTCAGCTAGATATCTTTGATGTGACATGGGGGTCCTATTTATAGGCATGGAGAGCAGTGTGATCACTGCCCTAGCTGATAGTATCACCACCCTATCTCGCGGCGAGCACCAAGTGTATCCGCCAAGCCGTGGATACACAACCAGACTGCTGCGACTATGTGAGAAAGCCAGTCTACCTTGATTGCACCACCAAGGTCGGACATCAAGCCAATCCTCCTTTTCGTTAAGGTCCAACCAGACTTCACAATACAGGTAGACTCTGCAAATACCGCCCCAGTTCTCCCACCTACGGACAGCTCCAGTCCGTACGCGCCAGTGGGTAGTACTCTAGTCTGCATACCCGAGCCCGCAGCCAAAGCGCACAAGGCTAACAACTACCGAACTCGGCAGACAGAGGCATCAGTCCGCGCAGACCGCATGACCTTCTGGACTAAGCCAGTCTGCACACCCTGACAAACTCTGACACTAATCCACTCTAACTGGCGAACTCTGTGGTTACCTCCAACCGCGCCACCAGATCTAGACCAAGGCACACGCCATGTCGATATCCTGTGCACTGGTCCAGTCCGCAACCCGAACTCCGCAAACTTCCACCGAGTCTGCACCTCGCCAGTCTTAGAGAGCTATATGGATAGCAATCCTATCAGCCCGGTTACCTTCTGGGAATTAATTGCTGGCAGAAAACAACCTGTCCTGGCAAGCTGCCTCCTCTATCCGCATAGACTGCATGAACAGACCGCCCAGGCCGCTAGTGCATAAGCCGACTGCAGCACCATTGCCGACATGGCTAGCCGCCAGTCCTGTCTGCACAGGTCGTGCGGACAGGTCGCCCAGGTCTCCCAGGCCACCACTTTCACTTCATGATTTTCAACATTCCCCTGCCGCGCAGGGCGCGGCCTTGCGCGGTCGCACAGTGCGCGGCCCTGCGGTGTGCGGCCCTGGGTGGCCATGGGGCCTTGTGCGGTCATATGGCCTTATGCGACAGTGTGTGCACAAGTCGCGCGGGTGCAGGTCGTGCGTGCACACAACATGCGCAGGGCGCTTCCCCGTACGTGCTGTCCAGACGCTCTGGTGGGGGTGCATTCGGTTTTTCTCTCTTCTCTGACATTTTTGGGCCTTTGGGGTGAGCTCAGTTTTTTGCTCGTGTCTCTTCTGGTCGGGTTTGATTGTTCCCGTATCTTTGGCCATAAACCTTTCCGAAATGACAAAGATGGCAAAGTTTTGTTACTACCATCGGGCGTTATCGCAACTACTGGTGCTAGCACTAGCAATCTGACAGAAAAGGAAGGATACCAGTTGTGGAAGGAAAATCCTGAAAATGGAAGGTGCTACCGCTGGGCGGTATTATACTACCGGGCGATATCTTTTGGAGATGCCATGAAAAATTGCCAAAAATGTTGGTTTCTAAAGTCCAAAAGTTTTGTAAAATGACATGGAAAAGTTTTGTAAAATGGCTATGGAAAGTTGCCAAATATGATTATTTCTAAAGGAGATAAAGGCTTCATAAGAAGCTATCGCAGGGCGGTAGTACTACTACAAGTCATAGGTTCCGTGCCTATAAAAAGAGTAGTCCTCCTCATTTCACAACGAGCGACAACAAGACACCAACCAGAGGTCACGATCGAAGTAAAAAAACTCTCATCATTTCGTGAGAGCCTACTCCTTCGTGATAAGAACTCCACTCAATGCTCGTGAAGGTCACAGACTTAGAGAAAGGATCAATCACGCATATTCACCGACGGGTCCATCTCATTAAAGGACTTTTCCTTAGTACTGTTGTATTTTCATTTCTTGTATTTTCTTTAAGTTTTAAATTCACCGCAGGTAAGGGCAACTAAGTCTTGTGATACATATGGGCAAAATAATCCGGTATGGATAACGGTTTTCCTGGGAGGATTCCATAAATATGTTGAATGTTGTGGCAACTAGGTTTAGGGTAAATCTAGGGGAGATTTGAGGCCTTATTTGGGAGAGATAGGCTAGAGCAAACTAGTCCTTGGGAGAAGTGTTGGTATAGAAAAGGGAAAATAATTTTATTGTCGCCTCAATCAAGCTTGATTGGAATCAAAGTTTTTTAATCATATCTTCTTAAAGGAATTTACTGTTTTTCTTTAATTGTTGGTCTACTACCTTTTTAATCTGAGTTTTTTTAAGAAAGGAAAGATTCTATTATTATTGCCTGGTGGTATCACTATCGATGGCGATAGCAATAGAAATACAGAATTATTCTAATTCTCCACCTTAAATTTAAACTTGTTTTAAAAACCCTTATTCACCCCCCTCTAAGGGAGATGCACGATCTAACAAGTTATAACAGAGCCAAGATATTCCAAAACGGTCTAACAACTGTGAATAATGATGCTTCATGATCTCGCTCTTCATAAGCGGGCATGTAATAAGCAGACCACCACTTTTTACTGGAAATGATTATAATTACTGGAGAGCATGCATGTGAGATTTTTAATGACTAGATATTGAGATATGGAATATGATAGAAATGTGGTATACGACTCCCACTTATATTGTTGGAGAAGTTAACATAAACAAACCTTAGGATAAGTAGGATGAGGGAGACAAAACTAGGTGTAAAAATAACACTAAAATAATGAACGACTTGTTTTATGATCTAGATAGGACCAAATCTTATATAGTCTACGCTTGTGAAACTGCTCATGATATCTGGAATCTCTTGGAACTAATGCATGAAGGTACTTCGCATGTAAAAGATTCAAAGCTACTCCAACTTGAGTCGGAATATGAGAAATTATGTATGGAGGTAGATGAGGACGTTGATTCGATGTACACATGGTTTACAAAGATTGTCAAGGCTTCAAGAATTCTTGGGATAACCTTCTCCAATGGCGTTCTTGTGTGAAAAATCCTTCGACAAGTCCCTCCAAAGCTCAACCCAAAAGTGACCGCAATATCTGAATCACATGATCTGCGACAGCTCCAGATTGAGAGCCTTATTAGGAACTTAACGAATCCATGAGGTTGAGCTCAAAATCAAAAACGAAGAATACAATAATGAGCCAAATAATAAAGCCTTGGCTCTTAAGTCAAGGAGAGAAGATGATGACAGTGAAATGGAGGTCAAGAAAGCTTCTTTATGAAAAACTTTAAAAGATTCACGAAGAATTCAAAGAGGAGTAAGTCCTTCCGCAAGTACTTCAACAAGGATGCAAGGAGAAAAGGATCATCTTCAAAAAAGGTGAAAGTCAATGATGATGAAGACGAGCGAGCTTCTCCAGAATGCTTCCACTATAGGAAGATCAGTCATATCATAAGCTAGCGACTAAAGTACCTGAAAGAGTAGAATGAGATTCATCAAAAGAAACATGAACAGATTCCTCAATTTTCAATGATGATTTATTATATACCCTATAGGCCTTGCTGATCATGGAGTATCCCAGAAACACTCCTTCATCAGCTTTGGCTTGAAATTTTGCTAAATACTTCTTATCATTATTGTGAATATAGCAAGTGCAGCCAAAAATTTTGAAATAGTCAACTTTAGGTTTCTTCCCTTTGAGTAATTCATAGGGAGTCTTTCCCTTCAGTTTATGTATTAGACTTCTGTTCAGCACATAGTTGGAGGTGTTCACTGCCTCTGCCCAGAAGGATAGAGGTAGATGAGCATCTGACAACAATGTAGTGGCAGATTCAATAAGGGTTCTATTTTTCCTTTCAGCTACCCCATTTTGTTGAGGAGTTCTAGGAGCTGAGAAAGTATGTCTGATCCCTTCACTCTGACAGAACTCTTGCATAAGAAGAGAATCAAACTCTGTCCCATGATCACTTCTGATCAGGGCAATGTGAGTATTGAACTCAATCTTTATATATTTGAGAAACTCTGTCAGACACTTAAAGTTATCAGACTTCTTCCTTAGAAAGAACACCCAAGTGAATCTAGAGAAGTCATCTACAATCACCAAAGTGTAGGATTTCCCTCCTAGGCTTTGTACTGTGATGGGTCCAAATAGATCCATGTGTAACAGATACAATATCCTAGGTGAATCACTCTTATTAAGTGACTTGAAACTGTTTTTAGTTTGCTTGCCTAATTGACAAGCCTTGCAGAGTCCTTCCTTCTTGTAGGGGCCAGAAGGTAGTCCTCTAACAAGGTTGTCCTTGGATAGCCTAGCAATAGTTCTAAGGTTTAGGTGTCCTAGTCTCTTATGTCATAAAACATTTGGTCTACAGACTGAGTTGAATAAACAGATATCTATATTAGTTGAAAGAAAATCTACTAGGTAGATGTTACCTTTCCTTTTACCTGTCAACACAGTTGTGTTGTCCTCTGACTTGATTTTGCATAAGGTTTTGCTGAAGGTCACCTGGTAGCCTTCATCACATAGCTGACTGATGCTGATTAGGTTGTGCTTCAGTCCTTCCACATATGCTACTTTCTTGAAGGTTACAGAACCAATCTGGACTGCTCCATAACCTTTAGTTTGTCCAAAGTTGGAGTCACCAAAGATAACCTTGGGTCCAAGCTTGGCTCTAAAGGAATTGAGGTTGTCCTTGTTCCCTGTCATGTGCTTAGAGCACCCACTATCCAAATACCATTGCTGGTTAGATGTTGGATAGGTCTTCACCTGCACATAAAATAATTCACTTGTTTTTGACCCAGTTTACCTTGGGCCTAGGTTGATAACCTTTAAATTCAGAAATGAAAGACATCCCTGGCTGACTCTTATATCCTTCAGGATGATATCTCCTTGGAGGTATAATCCATTCAGTATAAGGGTTGAAGGTTTGGGATGAAAAACCCTCAGGATTCAATTTTGATTTGCCTTTGAAAAGTTTTCCAGAGCTCTGACCTCTGTTCGACGATCTTGGAGCTGAGTTCGACGATCTTGGGTCAGATCGTCGAGCTCCGTTCGACGGTCGACTATGGGTGAGGTCAGGTATATGAGATCGTCGAGCTTCGTTCGACGACTTTGGTTGAGATCGTCGACCAGCGTTCGACGATTTGTCCTGAGATCGTCGAGCTGCGTTCGGCGATCGTCGATCTTCATTCGGCGATCGTCGATCTCCGTTCGACGATTTGTGCTGGACTTTAGTTTTCTGAGGCAGATCAGAATTTTTCCTGGCAACCTCTACAACTCCCTTTCCCTTGTCAGAAATGAACTTGATAGGGGTTGTTAGAACAATAGGTTGGCTGGATGAGGCACCCAAGCCCAGTGTACTGTTGAATCTTGAGTTCACTGTGCTTGTGATGTCCATCAGCTTGATGCTTCTCCCATTGAGAGATTCTTCAAGCTTCTTGGCCTCAGAGAGCTCACTCTTCAGTGAAGCTATCTGTTCCCTATAGTTCTCCAACTCCTGAGAGAGTTTGAGGTTTTCTGATTTTAAAGCATTTTGTTCAGATAATTGATTTCTGAGAGAGATGATCTCTTTCTCAGACTTTAGCAGGTCTAAACATAGTGCTTTAAATTCAAGTTTAAAATCTTCTGAAGTAAAATCAAAAGAGCTGATTACCTGATCTTCTTCAGGTTGAGTCTCTGAGTCTGACTCTGACTCCTCTTCCTCTGAGTTCTGTTGTGAGGCATTGATTGCCATCATGCAGAACTCCTTTTCCTCCGCATCATCCTCATCATCACTTGAGCTGGAAGAGGCTTCTGACTCCTCTTCAGTCTCACTCCAGGATTCAGCAACAAATCCTTTCCTTGTGTGCTTATTTCTGCTGGAGGAAGGTTTGCTACTTCCATTCCTTTTGGAGTCCTTCTCCTTTCTTCTTTCTTTTCTGTCCCTTCTGTCCTTGTTCTTGTTCTCTGGACAGTCAGGAACCATATGCCCTGGTTTCCTGCAACCAAAGCAAATGATGTCTTTGCTATTGCCAATGGACTTGTCATACCTTGGCTTATCCTGCTCCTTGTATGATCTTCTTCTGAAGTCCTTTCTGGCCATCTTATAGAATCTTTTGGCCAACAAGCTGAGAAGTTCATCATTGGTTGTTCCTTTTTCTTCAGGCAGATCCTCAGTTGCCTTGAATGCTATAGTTTTCTCCTTTCTTGTGGCTGGTGGAGCAGCCTTCTGTTCTTCCTCTCTGTTCTTGATGAGTAGCTCATAAGATTTGAGCTTACCCAACAAGGCTTCAGTGGTGATCTCATTCAGACTTCTGGCATCTTTAATTGGCCAGATTCTTGAATCTCAAGTGCTGGGGAAGCACATTAGGATCTTGTCATTAAGTTCTGTCAGTGAGATCTCTTTGTCTAATGTCCTCAGTTCACTGACAATTAGACTCAGTCTGTTGTACATGTCTCCCACTGAATCTGTTTCTCCCTTCTTGAAGTTCTCATATTGGGAGATGAGATAGGATCTTCTGTCCTTTCTCTCATCAGCTGAGCCAGAGACAATTTCTGAGAGCTTGTCCCAAATTTCCTTGGCTGAATTGCATTCAGCTACTTTTTGAAAAATGTCATCTGACATTGTCTGAGCTAAGATGTTCATTGCCTTGGCATCAGCTATTTTCCACTTTTTGATGTCAGCATCTGTTCCTGATGGAGGTGGAACAGCATTTGTGCTTGTGCCCTCTGGAGGTCTTGGACACACTGTCAAAACAGAATTAAAAATGTCTTCGTCAATAGAATTCATGTAGAGTCTAATCCTTGCTTTCCAAAGTGCAAACTTTGACAGATTGCACACTGGAGGTCTGGTGCTAGCATAATCTTTGTTTTGGGCCATGACTTGTGCAAGCTAAATCTAATAATGAAATATAAAAGAAGGATCTAGATTGGGATCTTGGGGTTCAGGTGTTAGCATGTACAACCAGTCAGGTATGGTATGTTTAACCAACCTCGCTTTGATACCAATTGAAAGGGGAAACTAGATCAGATATACTCTAGAGGGGGGGTGAATAGAGTATATGGTGCTTTTGAAAACACAAAGAAAAACTTTTGCAAAGCTTTACAACAATTGTTGTAATGAGTGTAAGCAGGGAAGCAGAAATAAAACTAATCACAAACTAAGCTATGCAGACACTAAGCACAAGAAAAGCTAGGCCAGAAACAAAAAGAAAACATGCAAAACCAGATGACACAAGGAATTATAGTGGTTCCCCAACTTGGGTACATCCACTCTTCTACCACCCTAGGTAGGAATCCACTGCAGGATGAGTTGATCAGGTGTCCTGCGCACCAATGAGCTTTTGATAAGGTGCTCAAAAACCAAAACATATTTTTTGATCAGGTGTCTTGCCACCAATGAGCTTTTGACAAGGTGCTCAAAAACCAGATTCAAACTTTTGAAGGGAGTTTGAAAAACCCTTTACAGAGTGGGGGTGAGAGAGTGATGGCAGTCTTCTCTTTTCTCAAACAACTGAGAAGACTAAGTGGATTGATTTCAAAGCTCCCCCTGAGTCCTTGATCTTCAGGAAGATGAGCTTTGCTGAGAGTGATAGGCCTTCAAAAATAGATCTCCAGCAAAAGATGATTTCAGCAAGCTGAAATGTTGAGTGTCTGGAGTCTTGAAATGATGTTGGCCTTGAACACTTTGAGAGCTGAAGAGATCTGAAGATTTGTTTGAAAGCTTGATCTCTTTGATGAGTGTTCTTCAGAATTCTTGTTGACAGAATATTTTCAAAGAATCTCTGTATATTGAGTTGTGTCCTGTTCTTGTCAATCTCTATATTTGATTCAAAAACATTCTCTCTTTTATTCTCTGTGTCTGAATAGGATATTACTCTGTCAAAGATAGTCGTTGGTCTGCATTGATTACAGCCTTAATTGCATAATTTCTTCTAAAGGAAAGTCCACTGATTTGTTCCTTGAAAAATCCCTTGAAACTTGCTCCAGAAGTAAATGAAAACGGCTGGCAGATCTTCTGAATTAAATGCAGAATAACTTCTATCTGATTTGAATTTGAATTCTGAAAGATAACTGAAATCGTCGAACTGAGCTCTGCTATCGTCGAGCTGAGCTCAGCGACCTGGAAACTGCAAGCAGCAACATAATCGTCGATCTGAGCTCAAAGATCGTCGAACTGAGCTCAGAGATAAGGATCCAGTGCAGAGTCAAAATTGTCGACCTGAGCTCAGCGATCGTCGAATAGAGTTCGACGATACTGAGAAGTTGAGCTCAGCGATCGTCGAGTGGAGCTCGACGATCTGTCGAAGTTGAGCTAGACGATCGTCGACCGGAGTTCGACGAAACGTCGTACTGAGCTCGACGATTTGACTTAGTCTCCAGAAAAACTTTGGTCTTCAAGGCAGCTTCCAAACCTAGACTCCTGATCCCTTAGACTCAATTCTAATTGACCTATTAAGCTATACAGAAGGTCAAACACCGATTCCTAGAGACATAGTGATCCTGACCCAAATTAGTAATAGGGTGTTCCATCAATTCTAATTGACATATCATAAGCTCAACATGGGATGAATTGTCATCTGAAGCATCAAGTGGTACTACATCTAGCGATGAAAAAAAGCTAATATGTAACTTATGGGAACTGCCATGAGACATCAGATGACAAAAGCAGTTTCTAGAGAAACACTGAGGCACTACGTTTTATGATGATTACTATGTTAAGTATATAAATACATGCCAATTTTTTGATAAAAGTCTAAAAGAAGCTGATCTTGTAAAGTCTGACAATAAAATCCTTTTTAAACAGAATCAAAAAATAATTAAGGAAGTGAACTTTTTGTAAAGAGAAGATATCTTGCCAAGAATGCAATCACTCTTTAGAAAGAATAAAAGATCTCAAATATGCCCTCTCTAAGGTCCCCTCAGTTGTGAAATCTCTCAAACATAAAAAGGGGGCTTAGAAAAAGGCTAAGAACTTCTCTCACCCAAATCGATCTCGGGACGAAAAATTTCGCAAATAGGTTTGAAATCCTAGTTGGAGAAAACACCTCTTTAAAATATTGAATCAATGATCTAACCATAGCAATTGAAATATTTGGAATTGGTTAAAAAATGCTAGATATGATTCTGACCAACATGCGCCATGGAAACACGAAATAGAGACTTGGTTATAGTCTCTATCATTATTGCCCGACTGTAACATCTACCACTGATAATAGCAACAAAAATTATAACTTGTCCTCCAAAAGTTTTTTTATAATTCTAATTACCTCCAGCCCTCTAGTAAGAATCCAAAACTAAAAGGGGTCTCAACCCACTTTATTTCATGTACCAAATGCCTTCACTTTGGTCACACTTCTGGATCTTACAGGAGAACGGGATGATCTGCCTTGAAGTAAATCTGGGCACCTAAGGTTTCCACCTACTCTATGGGAGGAACCACTTATGTATCTAGATCTTTACTCTCATCTTCTTGTTAGGTATGTTAGCAGACTACGGACAAAAGAGACATGTGGTACCTGGATTCTGGATGCTCCGGACACATGACATGCGATACAACAAAGTTACTTAGCCTAACAAAGAAGAAAGGAGGGATGGTAACATTTGGTGATAAAGGAAAGGGAAGGATTATGGAAGTTTGTATAGTGGGTAACGACTCTTTTTCTCTCACAAATGTTTTATATGTAGAAGGCTTGAAACATAACTTAATATATATTAGTCAACTCTATGATAAAGGTCTAAACATCTTGTTTGAGACATCAACAAATTTTTTTACAATTATAAATCATATGGCAAATGAAGTTGTACTCACTACACCAAGAACACAAAATGTTTATATGATTTATTTTCATGATCTTTCTCTTGCTACTTTAAAATGTTTGATTTCAAAAAATGATGAACTACAATTATGGCATAGGCGACTTGGTCACTCTAGCACCAAGCTGATTTTAAAATTATCTAAAGATAAATTAATTAGGGGATTACCAACACTACACAAAACTTTATCTACAACTTGTTCGTCATGACAAAAAGGAAAATTCTCTAAAACACTTTTCAAAAACAAATTTGATATTTCTACTTCTAGGCCACTTCAATTAAATTACGTGGATCTATTTGGACAAATTAACACTTCTAGTCTAGGAGGTAGAAAGTACATGTATGTTTTGATAGATGATTACTCTAGATTTTGTTGGACATTATTTCTTACCTCCAAATCTGATGCTTTTACTGAATTCTCAAAACAATGCAATCAAATACAAAACAAATCTTATTTAAAAAATAAATGTATCTAGTCAGATCATGGAGGAGATTTTAAAAATGGAAACTTTACTAATTTTTGCGACAATTTAGGCATTAAATATGAGTTTTCCGCTCCACGTACCCCCACAACAAAATAATGTGGTGGAGAGGAAAAATAGAATTCTTTAGGAATTAGAACAGGCCATGTTATCCGAGTATATGCTGTCTAGATCGTTTTGGGCCAAAGCAATAAACACTTCATGTTATATAATAAATTGAGTCATGATTCGCCCAATTTTAAAATTAACACATATGAGCTTGATTATTAAAAGAAACCTAATGTGTCCTACTTTCATGTTTTTGGATGTAAATGCTTTATTTTAAATACCAAATATGTGTTAGGAAATTTTTATGAAAAATCTAATGAAGGAATATTTCTTGGATACTCTTCAACCAGTAGAGCATATATGATATGTAATAAATAGTCTAAAATGGTTGAAGACTACATTCATGTTGGATTTGATAAATTTGCTATGTGTGTAGATCCTAACATGGCAGGAAATGATGAGGAACCCTCTTCCCCTTTGGAGCATGAGTATGATGCACCGCTTATAGTCAATGAAGAGAAAGAAGTATAAGAAAAGTTTGTGCCTCCAAGTGTGCTGAAAATCTCAAAGGACCATACAAGGGAGCTTGTCATTGGAGAACCATCGAAAGGGGTAACGACTCGCTCCTCCTTACATGAAACTTTCTCAAATATATGCATTGTTTTTGAAAATGAATCAGAAAATATTTTTGTTGCCTTAAATGATAAGTTTTTGTTTATTGCTATGAATGAAAAATTAAATCAATTTGAACGTAATAGGGTTTGAAAACTAGTAGAAAGATCATCAAATCATCCTATTTTTGGCATAAAGTGGATTTTTAAAAATAAACTAGGTGGTAATTCTCGAATTACTAGAAATAAAGCTAGATTAGTACCACAAGGTTTTTCTCATATTGACGGGATAGATTTCAATGAAACTTTTGCACCTCTTTCTTGCTTAGAATCCATTAGAATTTTACTAGCCTTTTTAGTTATAAAAGATTTAAATTATTTCAAATGGATAAATTGACCTCACCATCACCTTCAGAGCACTGAGAGGAATTGAATTCGAGTTTTGGATCAAGGCATAAGGTGGAGAAATGAGTTCAAGAGCATGCTCATCGAAAAGCTGCCAGCCATGGCCCACCGCCACCACACTGGTCGCTAAGCCCATCTTCAGATTCGTTTCTCCTCCCCTACCCTTGGGCTAGATTCCTAGATCATTTAGGAGAGATTTCGAGCTCAATTGAGCTTGCATCCATGTGAGGTGAGGAAGAAAATTGCAAGATTTTGAACTTGCACGGGATTGACGAAGAGGCGGTTTCCGGCCACCATTTCGTCGCCAAACGATGGGCACCACCTCAACGGAGGTGGTGGTGGTGGTAGCCGGCAGTGGAGGCCAATGGGTGGTCGGGAAATGAGATTTTAAGGTGGTCCGGGATGGGTTGATCACAGTCATCGGCTGGAGGTAGGAGATGACTGGATGTCGTCAAGTTAAAGTGAATTAAACTATAAGATTAATTATTATACTGTCACATTATATTCAGTGATGCATGCAAAATTAGGCCATTATAGTTGCAGATTAAGAAAACGTGCCCAATATGAAAAGTGTGGCCCTTTGGCTTAACTTTAATTAGGTACCTCAATCAATCATTTGGATCAGTGTAGCTCCCCGTATGTCTATTTCCCTAGGACAGCTCCTAGCCTAGGACATAAATTAAATTGAGTATATATGATGTATGACAACTTCAAATGTGATGAAATTTGGAGCATGCATGTATATATACTAGACCTAGCTTGTGCCCAAAAATCAAATTTTTAGGAGAACATTTCCCTATAGTTTATTTCATTATTGGATTTATCAAATTAATGTGATTTAGGAAGTTTTTCAACTTAAAATAACCCCAAATTTGAGTTTCAAGACTTTTAGGTCATTTTAGGACCATGGTAAAAATTTAAGGTCATTTGGACACCTGCATGTTGGAAGATCCAACTTATAAGTTGAAGGTATATGTATATTTGGTGTGTCTTTAGCAAAAAGGTAAAAATGGGGAATTAAACCCATTTGGCTCATTTTATGTCAATGAAACTTTGTATAGGCGTTTATGGAGATGAAATGCATCATCTATGGTGAATTTAGGATTTTTGGAATAAAAATTCATAAGGTTTTAATTTATTTTAAATATAACACATTGTTATGTCGCAATAGGAAATAAGGGTAATTTAACATGGAAAATTCTAGATATCTATCACATGCTATAAAATGTTATTTTATTGCTATAAAAAATTTAGTGGAATTTTTGGAATTTATTTCATGTGAAGAATAGTACAAATTTCAATTATGCTCGTAGATGTTTTGATTAAAAAGGTGGCAAATATGACTTGGAAAATTATGAGATTTTTACTAGATCATTATTTCAGTACTATTGTCCTGTGTAAATTTTCTTAGCATTTTTGGATGGGTAGATATGATATTTTTATGAATAGTGGTATTTTTGTAATTACGATCAATAATAAATATCTTAAGTCAAATATCAGTGAATGTTTATGAAAATTTGTTTTGAACACTCTCATGACAATATTATCATCTAGGAATTTTCTCTAAATTTTTGGTTGATTATGTTTGGTACTTCATTTGAAAAGGGGTAATATTGTATTATTATTCATAAATAGAAATCATGGACAAACCAATCTAGAAAATTATGAAATTTTGTACACTGACCTTTAGACTAAGATGAACACCAGATAAATTAATTAGACCTAGAGGACCTCTGGTTTTGGTAGTTCATGTTTAATGTGCCTTAGGTCACATAATTAAATAATTTTAATTATGGCCAAAAATTATTAGGAAAAATTGTGATATTTTGATTTTTCACTAATTACTACTTGATGAACCTATGATAAAAAATTTGGACGCCTTTGGCCAAGGGAATTGGAAGTCACCTCATACGGGTGATGGATAGATCCTTGGGCTGCATTTAGTAAAATTGTCATATAGTGTATAGATCATCCAAACCACATTAAAGTGTTAACCAGTCACCTAAAGTCATGAATAAGGTCATGGTGCATTATTAGAAGTGTTTTTGGTTCATAAGGATTTACGAGTAGGTTTGCACCTCACTTGAAGGTTTACGAGTTCGCACCGTCTATGGAACGGATGCATAAGGGTAGGTTGGGTATAACATTCATATTAGTGGACGTGAATTGATTTAGAGGCATGTTTGGGAAGCCTTGGAACCTTGATTGGAACTCTAGGTTATGTCACTACATGGCATAAGTACTAATGTGCATAGTCGCTTAGAGGAATAGCTAGTACGAAACCCGACGAAAGATCGTCACTCCTATAAGTATCTTAAAACATTAGGGTTGCTCAAGAGTAACAATGAGACTGGGTTATTAATACCGGGCAGAACCCAATAAAATTAATCATCCTGGAAAGGGGGATTTGGTCTTCAGCCCATCATATTTCTTAGTACCGCTGCGAGCCCTTCACCGGATAGACCTCGGGAAGTTCAGGATTAATCCTAATTCTCTAAGTATAACTAAATGTTAAACAAGAGTAGTTTAATAGATTAGGTTGAAGGAATAATATAGCAATCTCACCCTTGTTGGGTTGGAGTTATATAAGGATGAGTTAGTCCTACGAACTGGAAGCTCGGGAGTTTTATATCAGGACGGGTTGGTCCTGCAAGTTGGAGGCTCGGGAGTTTTTTATCAGGACTGGTTAGTCCTGTGAGCTGGAGGATCGAGTTGAGATAACTTGCATGTGTATAGAAACAAATTAGTGGCAGGTCATTGGTACTGGGCCAGTCGTCACACCGATGGCAGTATGTTGACTCTGGCGAGGTGTGAGGGTTTGAGGGGACAGTGGGTTGTTTTATACTGCGGTATTGAGGACAATCCCCAAAAATGCACACTCGACCATAAAGACTGGTGGGATAGCCAATAATTAGTACACAGAGACTCTAGAGTGCTCCTACGACCTGTATATAGGTGTATGGGAGGTCTAGGCCTGGTAGTGTGTATACCTACCTAGGAGTGGAGACGCCTGATCCACTGCTGTCGTAGCCATAACTGTAGTACTAGAGAGTTTAGCAAACTCCAAAAAGTGAGAATTAAAGGTCTGTGATCACAGTGTTGTGTGAGTGAGTTGCACTTGTATGAATCATAGCATGTATAGCATATCATAACATACATACATACTAGGTCATTCATACTGCAGATCATTATCATATAAATTAGTATGAGCTCTTTTATATGATAAGTTACAATTATTGAAGCCTTAATTTATAAGTTTGTATGAGCATTCATATAAGTTAATGTACTCTTGCGATGGTAGCTTAGTAGTAGTTGTTTTCTTTACTCTACTGTACTTTCTTCTTATACTGCTTCTTTAATTATCGTTCTACTATTTACTGCTCTTTACTTTTGTTATTCATATATAACCACTAGCATAATGATATAAATGATGTTAGATGTTTACTCGTGATAGAATAGTTCTGAAAGAATTGGTTTCAAGATGTTCTAAACACCTAGAGGGGGGTGAATAGATTCAATTCTTTTTCTTACTTAGGCAGATAATTCAATCTAATTTAGCAATTTACTTAGCAGAAAATACAGCACAGCATTCATATACACATAGCATTCACAGATTGCACACCAGATTTATAGTGGTTCCCCAAATGATGGGTACATCCACTTTCCCTCTTCGCCTATCTAGCAGTGTATTAGATTCGGCCTAACTTCCTTCCTTCTTCTCAGATCCACAGATCTTACAGCTCAGAACCAAGACTGGTTCCTACAACTCAGAGTGAATCCACACTCCTACAAATCAGGCACAAGCCTACCTCAGCCTCTTCCACGGGCCTACAACTCAGAGTGACACCCCACTCCTATACCTCAGGCAAAAGCCCTACCTCAGCCTCTTTCACAGGCCTATAACTCAGGGAACAGATTCCCCTACCTCAACCTTTATAATTTAGGCTTACAACTCAGAGAAGTAAATCTCCTACACTCAGATCTATTACAGATCCTACAAAAACTATTGATGAAAAGATGATGATATCTTCAACCAGATGGAGAGAGAATTGGTTGAAGGCTTCTTGATTAGTTCTTGATATAACCGATTACTTAAGGATCAACCTGTCTTAGCTTTCTTCAAAGCTTCTTGAATCTGAACAAAGTAGGGTTGATCTTCTTGGTATTGGAGTTGATCTTTAATCAGCTTCCTTCAGAAGTTAATCTGAATTCTTCTTCAGACTTGATCAGAATTCTTCAGGTAGACTGTTCAGAATCTGCCTTCACTGGATGAGAACTTCTCTCCTTCTTGTTTTTTTCTCTCTCTATAATTTGTTGACTATTTCTTCTTTCTCTTCTTCTGGATTCTCAATCCTTCAGATATTATAATTGATTAGCTTGATTAACTTTTCTCTGTTCTGTATGTGTTGTTGCAATTGTTGAGAGAGTATATCTATATATAGGCTTCATCCATGATAACTGGTTGTTCTGGTTTCAAACAGTCTTCTGACACCTCTGACAGATGTGACAGCAATGTCAGTAATGACAATTGTCAAGTCTCTAGTTGTATTACTTTAACTTTCATTGGACTTTGACTAAGCAGCAGAGAATGTCGAGTGAATACTTCATATGTGTCGACACACATAGTCCATGTGTCGACATAAGTCTTGTTGTTGTCGACACAACTTCACTTTTACTTCTCGACACAGCTTCTGTGGAATGTGTCGACACAAGTCCTGTGTGTCAACACAAACACTCCTTATCTTGACAAAGTTGGTGTCGACAGAATTCTGGTGTGTGTCGGCACAAGTTTTGTGTGTCGACACAATCATTGTCGACAGAATTCTGGAATATGTCGACAACTTCTCTGTGTGTCGACACAACTCCTGATAATGTCGATACAATCTGGCCCTTAGTATCGACACAGCGTTGTCGACAGATTTTCTATGTGTCGACACAAATTCTGGGTGTCGACACAATCTGGCCCTTGGTGTCGACACAGCCATTCCCAAGTGTTGACACTTGTACTTAGAGAATTTTCCTTTCCATTTAATTAACCTGCACATGATAACTCAACACAACATCAAATACAACTTGATGCATATCATTGAGTTAGGTGGGGCTTCTCTAAATCTGGTACACATTTTCCAATGTACCCAAAAATCTCCCCCAATTTGGAGAAGTCATAACCCTTAGTCAATGATATACAGCACTTATAATAAAATTAACAATATGATGTATAAAAACAATCAATGACAGGGAAACATATAAATAAAACAAGTAAATAATATCATCACAGAATATGATACAAACATAACAAGCATGAATTATTGTTTTGTTTAAACTTCATAAAAGTTTGTTGACAATAGATTACATAGATTTTAAAACTGAAGATTATAATGTTATAAAATCTAGTCAATCTATCCTAAGGCTGATCAGGCTCCTTGATCACTATGCCTTTTCCAGACTTGGACCCTTGCTTGTACTGGTGCTTCAGTATCTTTAGCTGGCTTCTTGCCTTTGAGATCCTTCTTCTTAAGTTCTTCAGCCTTAACTTTTTTCCTTTCAAAATAGTGATAAGACTTGGGAAAGTATTTACTGAGCTCTACAGCTATAGCCGGCATTTTCCCAGCCTTGTGACCCCTTCTGAACCGATGTATCACATCTTGTCTTTGCAGATATTTGTTCCACTCAACTTCAGAATACCACTTTCCTCTATCATGCATTTTATCTTTGACAGCTTGTCAGGCAGTGAGTATTATATTTCTGGAAGTTGGACTCCATCTTTCAAAATCAGGCTTCAGTTCAGCCTGCTCTCTAAACCTTTTCTTTGAGAGCTGAGCTTCTTGCTCTTTATTCAGTGATGCCTCTAACATTTCCACTTTCTCAATTATAACATTCTTAGTAGCCTCTGGAGGGCTGTACATATGTTGAACAAGTTGTTGAATTCCTTCAAAATTAGAAGGGGGTATATGATTTGAGCTACCTCCTGCTGAGCCCCTTCAATTCCTGCAGCTTGAATACCTAACTCAGCTATATTATCATCATCACATCAGGGTGGATATCCCAGAGTTGCTCTAACAGCATTTGTTATCCATTTAGCATGCTCTGAGCTAGCATTGACTATCACCCTCTCCCCCTTTATGACTTCTCTCTCAATATGATCTCTTAAGTCATCTTTTTGGAACCTGATCTGATTAACTAGATAATTAGTTCCTTCTATATAATAAGCTTTAAACTTTTGTAGCTGAGCAGATATGATCTTCTGAGAGGCTTGAATGGCTGATTGGAAAGTGGCTAAATCTTCTTGAAGTTTCTTATCAAACTCTGACTTCTCTTTAGCCCTTTCCTCAGATAATGCAATTGCATTATTCTTTAACTCAGTAACAATCACATTATGTGATTCAGTAAGATTATCATTCATCCTAATTTGATTTTCTAGGACATATCCTTTCTTGACCACTATATCATCAATTTGTGTCCTTGCCTCTTGTTGCTGTTTGGTCGGATAAACTACAACATTACCTCCTTTATAGAAACAATCTGTCATCTCTTTCTTATTCTGGTTTACTTCAAATCTGATTGATTTTATATCTTGAGCTAGAGTGAATTGAAGTTCCTTATGGCTTTCATCCATATATTTCTCCATGGCTGCTCTTTGGTCATCCATTTTAATTTGCAGAGCAACCAACAGTGAACTGAAATCAACTGTTGGAGCTGAGGGTTGTGAGGCAGTCTGTAAAGCTTTCTTATAATTTGAGCTTTTCTTCCTGTAAACCAACAGTTTTCTTTTTTTGCTCTTAGTGCTTCTCCATCATCAGATTCAAAAGAACTTTCATGGTTCACTGTGTCCTTTGGACTTGAGGGCAGCTCCTTGTCAGTTCTTGGCAACTCCCCCTGAGTCCTGGCTCCTCCCCCTCAGTTCTTGGCACCACTTCCTCAGTTCTTACTTCTTGTAAGTCAGGAAACAATTCCTCAAGAGAAAATTCTTGTTGCAGTTGAACTGGAGGAACATTTGTATCTTGTACATTTAATGGAGCATTATCTAATGCAGATGTATCATCCATTGATACATCTTATGTAGGGATGTTGTCATGGTGTGTCTGTTCAACATCAGTTAGAAGCACAGTTAGTGTATCTGGCTCAGTATCTAGTATAGTTTGATTAATATCATTTATTACCTCAAGAATAGTTTGAGTGGCTATTTCACTCTCTAATGCAGCTTGCTCTTTCTCAGGAGCACTTTCTGGAGGCAAGACCTCTTGTTGAGTTCGTGAAAGCTCATTGGCTCCCTCTAGAGGAAGCTCATCCTGAACTTGATCCAGTGGGATGGTGCTTTCTGGAATATTCTCCCCCTGCATCTGACTATCAACTACATTCTTAGGAGTAGATGATTTCCTTGTAGATTCTTGTTGGTCTTCATCTGAACTGAAGATTACTTGTTCTTCTGAATCACTAGAGGATTCAGGCTTCCTGGGGGTTGTCTTTTTCTTTTTCAATTATGGTTGTTTCTGTGGTGTAGAACTATCTTTTGTCAAAACTCTTTCCCACCTTGATAGTATTTTCATATCCATCCTTCTCATTGATTTATTCTAGATCCAGTTATGTGGTTTAGCACATCAGGAATATTTATTACTAGATACAGACTCAGTATTCTACCTAGATTAGGTTTCTTCAGGCTTTCCTTGATCTTGTCAAAAAACACTGCAGACCGGTTAGTTTTTATTCTGAAAATAACTCTGGTCATCAAGCTGAACATATAGGCTGAGATCCTATCATGTCCTCCTGGTTTGCAGAGAATTACTTTTCTCATAATCTCTGAGAGAAACTTTCCTTGTGAGTTCATCCCCTTCCTCTGCATTGATGATTAAATCTTAATGGTGGGATCCAGGCCACACCATTGAAGAGCTTATTTTGTCATTGAAGAGGTGATTTCATCATCTTCCTGAATCCTGGGCAATTGGAGTGTCTTCCTCAGACGCTTTTGGGTAAGTTTCACCTTGCTTCCTTGAATTGATGACCTAATCTTCAATCCAGTTGAATCCAGTGTTGCTTTTGTATAGAATTCAAGAATCTCCGTCTTTCAGATCTTGGTAGGTTCTGAAACTAGATATTCTAAACCATTTTCTTGGATTAGGGTTATCACATCTCTAAACTCAGTCGTTGTACTCTCAAAAGCATTGTGAAATAACTCATAGCCTTCGTTGATGTTGGTCTCCAACTTTGGCGCCATTGGTGACGAGAAATTTGAGGAGAAGAGAGATGAAGGTTTGTCGACTCAAAGATTTGGTCTCGAAAATGTTGAGAGCTTAGTCGACAAAGTTGTTCTGTGACCTATTTATATGTTTGTCAACACAGAAGGTCAAAAGGCGGGATAACATATACTTAATGTGTCGAAACTGTAGAGATTATGTCGACACAGACTTCTATCGTCTCGACAAAGTCAGACAACACTATGTGTCGACACAGTTTGCGATGTGTCGACACAGACTTCTTAATAGTCGACTCTAATATATGTGTGTCGACACAGACTTCTGTATGTGTCGACACAACCATCTAAATGATAGAACTTCTATGTGTCGACACCAACATCTGAGTGTCGACACCACTATCTTAGCATTATTTTATTGTGTCGACACAACTTACCTTAAGTGTCGACACAAACTACTATATGTCAACATTGAATTACTTAGCCAGATTTACCAAATTACTCTAGGTTTAACATGTCTAATTCAATTTTGAAATAATTGAATTTAGTTCCATCTAGTAGTTTAGTAAACATGTCAGCAATTTGATTATTTGTGGTGACAAATTCCAAACAAATATCTTCTTTTTCAACATGCTCTCTAATGAAGTGAAATCTAATTTCTATATGCTTGGTTCTGCTATGTGATACAGGGTTTTTAGCAATAGAAATAGCACTTGTAGAATCATAAAATAGAGGAGTTCTACTTACCTTGAGACCATAGTCTTCAAGTTGATGTTGAATCCATAAAAGCTGAGCACAGCAGCTGCCTACAGCAATATACTCAGACTCTACAGTGGAAATTGCCACACTTGTCTGCTTCTTACTGCTCCATGACACTAATCTACCACCTAGAAACTGACATGTGCTAGTGGTGCTCTTTCTATCTTCTTTGCAACCTGCAAAGTCTGCATCTGAAAAACCAGTCAGTAGAAAGTCTCTATTCTTAGGGTACCAAAGACCAAGATTAGGTGTGCCCTTAAGATATCTCAATATTCTTTTAGCTGTAGTATAATGAGATTCTTTAGGGCTTGCTTGGTACCTAGCACAGACACATGTAGCATACATAATATCTAGTCTACTGGCAGTTAAGTATAGGAGGGAGCCAATTATCCCTCTATATAAAGACTCATCTACAGGTTTTCCTGCATCATCTTTGCCTAAAGACATACTTGTCCCCATTGGAGTTCTCATGGTGGTGGATGACTTCATACCATATTTCTTAATTAACCCATTGGTGAACTTAGACTGTGATATGGACAAGCCATCATCAGTCTGTCTTACTTGGAGTCCCAAGAAGAATTTGAGCTCACCCATACTGCTCATCTCAAACTTCCCTTGCATAAATTTTGCAAACTTCCTACAAAGGTTGTTTTCTGTAGATCCAAAGATTATGTCATCAACATAAATCTGTACTAGGATCATCTTGTCCTTTGACTCCCTAAGTAATAGATTCTTGTTTATTTTACCCATTGAAAATTTATTTTCAATGAGGAAAGTAGACAATGTTTCATACCAAGCCTTAGGGGCTTGTTTCAAACCATATAAGGCTTTCTTAAGTCTATAAACATAATTAGGATAAAGTGGATCAACAAAACTTGAGGGCTGTTGAACAAAGACTTCTTCTTTCAAATTACCATTTAGGAAAGCTGACTTGACATCCATTTGGTATACTTTGAAACCTTGGAAAGCAGCAAAGGCAAGGAATAGCCTTATTGCTTCCAACCTTGTCACTGGGGCAAATGTCTGATCAAAGTCAATGCCCACTTCCTGTATATACCCTTTGGCAACCAGTCTTGCTTTATTTTTCACTATGATGCCATTTTCATCTAGTTTGTTCATGTAGATCCACTTTATCTCAATAATATTATAATCCTTTGGTTTTGGAACCAGCTCCCATACTTTACACCTTTTGAATTGATTCAGCTCCTCCGGCATTGCATCAATCCAGTTGGAGTCTTGTATGGCTTATTCAAATCTTTTTGGTTCCAACTGTGATAGAAAACTTGAGCAAAGCACTGTGTTCATGTGTTTGCTTCTGGTTTGCACACCATGTCTGGGATCACCAATGATTTGGTGTGCTAGATGATCCTTTAGATTCCTTATTTTTGGAGGCATTCTTTCAGCAATTTGAACTTCTTCAATTTCTCCACCATACTGAAGTTCATTGTCTTCAATGTCATCTTGTGGACCTTGTACTCCCCCTGGACAGCAACCATCATTTTCCACATCTTGCCTTGCAGTTTGGTCTTCATTAATGGTCAGTATGTCCAACTTTTCTTTTAAACCTATTGAACTACAAGGATTGCTAGACAACTCACAGTTAATTAGCCCAGATTCATCAAACACTATATGAACAGATTCTTCTACAACTTGTGTAGTCAAGTTATAGACCCTATATGCCTTACTGTTATTGTTGTATCCAACAAATATCCCATCTTGGGATTTGGCAGCAAACTTAGTTAGGTGAGACTTGTCAGTGTTGAGCACATAACACATGCTACCAAAGATCCTAAAGTAGGATATGTTTGGTTTTCTGCCCTTCATAATCTCATAGGGAGTCTTTTTGTGGTTCTTAGTTATAGATGCTCTATTGAGAACATGACAAGCAGTATTTACTGTCTCAGCCCAGAAATATTCTGGGAGTGAAGTGTCACTTAGTAGAGTTCTACCAGCCTTAATAAGAGTTCTATTCTTTCTTTCAGCAATTCCATTTTGCTGAGGTGTTCTAGGTGAGGAGAAATCCTGATGAATCCCTATTTCTTCACAAAATCTTGTCATACACTCAAACTGAAATTCAGTTCCATGGTCACTTTTGATTTTGACCACTAAATTGTTAAATTCATTCTGAATTTGTTTAACAAAGTTATGAAAGACAGTAGGGGTTTCAGATTTCTGCCTCAAAAAGAAAACTCATGTAAATCTAGAATAGTCATCTACTACCACAAAAGTATAGGCTTTCCTACCTAGACTATGAACTGGCATAGGACCAAATAGATTCATATGCAAGAGGTACAAACACCTCACAGAGTCTTTTGTATCAAGACTATGAAAAGAGGATTTGGTCTGCTTTCTTTTTTGACAAGCTGAACATATACCCTCTTTTATGCACTTAAATTGAGGATCATTCCTCACTAACTCTAAACTATAGAGCTATCCTATAGTTTTATAGTTTAGATGAGCTAGCCTCTTATGCCATTTGACACACTGAGATGTTTTCTCATCTGCAACTAAACACACAGGAGAGTTCATGTTTTCATAATCAAAATTTAAACAATAAACATTCCCTTTTCTATAACCAGACAAGATCACCTTCTGATCACTTGTCCTTTTGATCTGATACTCATTCTTAATAAATGAAGTGTCATACCCAAGATCGCTCAGCTGACTTATGCTTATCAAGTTATGTTTCAAACCTTTTACATAAGTCACTTGAGTGATTGTTATAGAACTAGAAGAAATGTTACCAAACCCTTTTATGACCCCTTTTTCTGATCCACCAAAGATCACTTTGGGTCCATTCTCTATGTGAGTATAGTCCTTTAACATTCTTATTGTTCCAGTCATGTTCCTGGAACATCCACTGTCCAAGTACCATATAGGTGTATGGCAACTTGGACCCACCTGCAGCAAATAAAATTAATTTACCTTAGAACCTCAATGTTTATTGGGTTCTAGGTTCAAGTTAGATTGAAACTTAATATTCTTACCAGCAGCCTTCCTCACAGGTAATCTGGCATTCTTCCTGACACTGGTGTTGTGCCAGCAATCCATGGCATAATGCCCTATCTTACCACAGCACCAACAATCATATCTATTATACCTCTTTTTAGGTACAGCTTTAACAGCATTGCGGTCAGCTATTTTTAACACTGTCGGTACAGTGGTTCTTTGCTTGCGTGCTGGAGCTACACCTTATCATTCAGAATATCAGGATTACCATAACCATATATGATATCATGATCATATCTATTAGTTGGCTGCCACACTTTTCTGAAGGAAATGGGGGGTTTGAAGGCTAGAGGTTGTACTGGGGCTTTGCCTTTTATTTTGGAATTGGCAGCCCTTGTATTTCCCTCAAAACCCAATCCTGTCTTACCCTTTTTGGGAATAAAGCCATCAATTAAAGGTAAGACTGATTTTGGCTTAGAGAATTTAGCCACCAGATCCTTTTCCTTCTGTAGTTTGACTTCCAGATTTTTGATTTGATCATTCTTGATGTAATAGTACTCATCTGAATAACAGTTATGTTTTTCAGTTTGTCTACTTCATTCATCCTTAGATCTAGTATTTTCTCTGAATCTAAAGCAGTCAGCTTAAGAGCAGCAATTTCTTGGCATGTGCTTTATTAAGGATTCTGCTCTTCTTAAGTGCTTGGAGCAGATCACCATATTCATCAATAATTTGATGAACAACTCCTTCAGATTTAGATTCACCCATATCTCTTGATGCAGATGCTTCTGATTCTGAACCAGTATAGTAATCAGAAACTACTGAAGAATTGTTTAGCTTATTAGGTCCAGGCTGATCCTGGCACTGATCTTCTTCTGTCAAGGTCATTAGCCCTTTACAACAATATTCTTCAATTCCATTTACTGAGTCCAGCAATTTCAAGAACGCAGCCTCTTCTGCATCCTCTTTAGTTGCCAACAGTCCTATGTATGCTTCAGCTTCAGCTTCAGCCTCAGAATCTGATGATGAAGAATCTAACCAGTATTTTTGCTTCTTTGCTACAAAGGATTTCTCCTTCTTGCCCTTGTTTTTTAGTTTCTTCTTATCATTATATTCTTTCCTTTTGTTAGGACAATCAGCTACCACGTGTCCAGGCCTGTTGCAACAATAGCAAACAATCTTAGTTGAAGATAATTTACTAGGTTTAGAGTTATACCTATCCTTCCTAGAGGATTTCTTTTTCTGATAGTAATCATCCTTAGATTGTGAGGAGGATGGCTTGGATCTCCACTATTTCTTCTTCAAAAACCTTTGAAATTTTTTGAGAAAGCTGCTAAGTCTTCATCAGAATTTGGACTATCTGATGTGTGACTGTCAGAACTTTCTGAAACTACTTCTGCAACTTTCCTATGAGGAGATGGAGACATCCTCCTATCCTTTCTTATGGCTTCAGTCTTGAAATCCAATGACTTATCTTTGTAATCAACTTTATTACTTTTCTCTTCCTCCTATTTGACCATCAGCTTCATTTCATATGAAAGCAGTTTGCCAAATAATGTTGGAGGTGAGATTTTTGCTAGTCTGGTCACTTCCCTAATGGCACATATCTTGATGTCTCAGTCTTTAGTTAATGATCTCAGAAACTTATCATTTAACTCATATGTGTTGAATACTCTTGCATATGACATCAGTCCATTAACTATTCTGAAGAACTTCTTGTAACATTCAGTTATGCTGTCTGTTTTAGATTGTCTAAAACTTTATACTCCTGATTCAGCATAGACTTTATGTCTTCTCTCACTTCTTCTGAACCCTCCATGTAGACAATAAGGGTGTCCCACATTTCTTTGGAGGTCTTGCAGTGAATCAGATTTTAGAATGTTGAATCATCTATAGCACTGACTATTATATTTTGTGCTCTCTTATCCATAGTAAACAAGATGATCTCATCCTTTGTCATTTCAGAATACTCCTTTGGTGTCCTGACATTTGCATCAAGAACTGAAACTTTCATTGGGATGAATGGCCCTTCTTTGACTGTCATATAGATTCTTGGATCTAAAGCTTCCATAAACAGTCTTACGCTTTCTTTCCATATGCCAAAAATCTCTTTCCTGCATATAGGTAACTTCATGAAACCAAACTCCTTATGATTCTCAATGGAACTCATTTTGCCTAATAGATTTCTGCATTGGAGATCTACTCAGACTGTTAGGTCTATTCTTTGAGAAACCTCCCTTTGATACCACTTGAAAGAATTGGTTTCAAGATGTTCTAAACACCTAGAGGGGGTGAATAGGTTCAATTCTTTTTCTGACTTAGGTAGATAATTCAATCTAATTTAGCAATTTACTTAGCAGAAAACACAGCACAGCATTCACATACACATAGCATTCACAGACTGCACACCAGATTTATAGTGGTTCCCCAAATGATGGGTACATCCACTTTCTCTCTTCGCCTATCTAGTAATGTACTAGATTCAGCCTAACTTCCTTCCTTTTTCTCAGATCCACAGATCTTACAGCTCAGAACCAAGACTGGTTCCTACAACTCAGAGTGAATCCACACTCCTACAACTCAGGCACAAGCCCTACCTCAGCCTCTTCCACAGGCCTACAACTCAGAGTGACACCCCACTCCTACAACTCAGGCAAAAGCCCTACCTCAGCCTCTTTCACAGGCCTACAACTCAGGGAACAGATTCCCCTACCTCAACCTTTATAATTTAGGCTTACAACTCAGAGAAGTAAATCTCCTACACTCAGATCTATTACAGATCCTACAAAAATTATTGATGAAAAGATGATGATATCTTCAACCAGATGGAGAGAGAATTGGTTGAAGGCTTCTTGATCAGTTCTTAATAGAACTAATTACTTAAGGATCAACCTGTCTTAGATTTCTTCAAAGCTTCTTGAATCTAAACAAAGTAGGGGTTATCTTCTTGGTGTTGGAGTTGATCTTTAATCAGCTTCCTTCAGAAGTTAATCAAAATTCTTCTTCAGACTTGATCTGAATTCTTCAGGCGGACTGTTCAGAATCTGCCTTCACTGGATGAGAACTTCTCTCCTTCTTGTTTTTTTCTCTCTCTATAATCTGTTGACTGTTTCTTCTTTCTCTTCTTCTGGATTCTCAATCCTTCAGAGATTATAATTGATTAGCTTGATTACCTTTTCTCTGTTCTATATGTGTTGTTGTAATTGTTGAGAGAGCATATCTATATATAGGCTTCATCAATGGTAATCGGCTGTTCCGGTTTCAAACAGTCTTCTGACACCTCTGACAGTTGTGACAGCAATGTCAGTAATGACAGTTGTCAAGTCTCCAGTTGTATTACTTCAGCCTTCATTGGACTTTGACTCAACAGCAGAGAATGTCGAGTGAATACTTCATATGTGTCGACACACATAGTCCATATGTCGACATAAGTCTTGTTGTGGTCGACACAGCTTCACTTTTACTTCTCGACACAGCTTCTGTGGAATGTGTCGACACAAGTCCTGTGTGTCGACACAAACACTCCTTGTCTTGACAAAGTTGGTATCGACAGAATTTTGGTGTGTGTCGACACAAGTTCTGTGTGTCGACACAGTCGTTGTCGACAGAATTCTGGAATATGTCGACAGCTTCTCTATGTACACAACTCCTGATAATGTCGACACAATCTGGCCCTTAGTATCGACACAGCGTTGTCGACAGATTTTTTGTGTGTCGACACAAATTCTGGGTGTCGACACGATCTGGCCCTTGGTGTCGACACAGCCATTCCCAAGTGTTGACACTTGTACTTAGAGAATTTTCTTTTCCATTTACTTAACCTGCACATGATAACTCAACATAACATCAAATACAACTTGATGCATATCATTGAGTTAGGTGAGGCTTCTCCAAATCTGGTATACATTTTCCAATGTACCCAACAAGTTTTATTGTCACCTGTTATTTTGATACTGCCTTTTTTGTCCTCCTGCATGGTGCCTAGGAGTCGCGGGGGTGAGACGAGGACAAAATGGCTTAGTCTTTATGACTAACGATCGGTTGTGACAGTAGAAGCTCGAGGATATGGAGCACCAGTATGACTAGCAGGACGAGGTGGTAGGACTTGAGGAGCAAATACCTCGCATCATTACTACTACAGCTCATCGTCAGATGATGACGAGTATTTAGCTTCAGTTTCCGCTTATAATTGTATGAGAGAGAGATTTATATCCATTTGGCATGTACCGGGCATAATCTCATACTCTCTTATTTTGTACTCATTGTGGACTGCATTTTCATTTTTATATATGATGATTATGTTGTAACTTGTGGACTTGCGAATATTTACTTAATTTCTTTTCTCTAATTGGCCTAAAGGTTGAATGATTGTACTAGCCGGCAGGATCGACGTCATGCAGTGATGTCTAACCCGTGAGTTAGTATCACCATAAGGCGGGGATTCTGGGCATAAGACCGGGTACCTTCTTGGTAAAGGGATGGGTCTTACAAACTAATATCACTTAACAAATGATCATTTGAGAATGAAGTTCACAATACTGGGTCACCCTGATGGAGCATTAGTTTGCGGACTGTGTGAACAGAAAACAAGTAGACCGAAAATTAGAGTAATAAAATTTTATTATCCAAAAAATGTGTGTATTACAAAGGTATAGCCTCCCTTTTATAGAATGGAGGAGATGAGAGAGATTACAAATAAGCAATGTGCGACTAAATAATTACAAGTATATGCGGATTTATAAATAAACAAACTGAACAAGTCACGCGGTTAGACGAATATGTTAACCGCTCGACAACCACCACAAAGAGAGAACAAGCTGCCACTGAGAACAATCCATCACAGGAGACCGCTAGACCAGCGGTCTCCAAGTCGCCTGAGACAAACCGCCAGACCGCCTGGATAATAAACAGCAATAGCCCGACAGACAAGCCGCTGAGATAAATCGCCAGACCGAATAGCCCTCAAACTACAACAGACCGTTTGGCCTCCATATTGCAACACTCCCCCTCAAGCTGGAGCATAGATATCAATCATGCCCATCTTGTCGCAAATGTGGAAAAAGGAAGCGGACACTGCCTTGGTGAAGATATCTGCCAACTCGTTGTGAGAAGTGAAGAATGGAGTACAAATCTATTTCTTCAAGATCTCTTCCCAAATAAAATGACAGTCGACTTCTATGTGTTTTGTTCTCTCATGAAAGACCGCATTTTTGGAGATGTATATCGCGGCCTTGTTGTTTCAGAACATAGGAAGAGGATAGTTGTAGACCTCTCCTAAGTCAAGCATGAGAGATTGTAAGCATTTCAACTCACATGTGGTCGATGCCATACTACGATATTCTGCTTTTGCACTAGAAATGGAGACCACAAACCATTTCTTGCTCTTCCATCTCACAAGATTTCCTCCAACAAATGTGCAAAAGCCTGATGTTGACTTGTGGTCTCCTTTGTCAACATCATAGCTCGAATCTAAGTACGCTTCAACCCTCAAGTGACTAATATTCTGAAAAAGAAGTCCTTTCCCTGGCAGAAGGAGCGTGCACAAAAGTCGTGCACCCAAAGATATGCTGAGGGAGAGGAAACAGATCCTTTCTCGGATATAGAATGGAGAATGGGGTTTGTCCGTGGAGAACCGTGGACGGAATACGATTAATGAGATAACAGGAGATGAGGACAGCATAGCCCCAATAGTAGTGAGGAACCTGCATCTGTGTCATCAGAGTGTGAGCGACATCGAGGAGGTGACGGTTTTTGCGTTCCGCCACCCCATTTTGCTGTGATGTATAGACACAGTTAGTTTGATGAATAATATCATGTTGCATACAGAAAGAAGAGAAAGTAGTACTAAGATATTCCTTAGCATTATCAGAGCGAAAGATTTTAATAGATATATCAAACTGATTCTTAATTATATTATAAAATGATGTCCATACAGAAAACAGTTTAGAGCGATCCTTTAAAAGATACATCCACGTACACCTAGAGAAATCATCAATAAAAGCTGCAAAATATGAATTACCCTGACTTATGGTGAGGGTAGGAGCAGGACCCCAGAAGTCGGAGTGAACTAGATCAAATGGTTGGGAAGTTCCGCGACCTTGTTTCGGTGGGAAGGAGGAGCGGTGATGCTTGCCAAGCTGACACGCGTCACAGTTCAGAGGAGGACTCTACCGAGGAAGATGTGGCAAAAGCTGACGAAGGAGTGGAGAAGCATGACCAAGATAAAGGTGCCACTGGAGAAGACCAGTAGAAGAGGAGGAGAAGGAGAACAGTGCGAAAACGTTGTCGAGGAAGTAGAGGTCGCCGCTCTCAGTCCCAGTAGTAATCGTCTGTTTGGAGCCCGAATCCTGAAAAGAACAAGTAGTAGAAGTGAATGTGACTGAGCATTATAGTTACTTGCAAAGAGAAGTAACAGATAACAAATTGTAAGGGAACTTGGGCACGTATAGGGTGTCCGTCAAGTGAAGAGACAGAGTGACTTGAACCACTCCTATTTCATTGATCGGTGAGGGAGAGCAGTCCGCAATAAAGATCAGGGGCAACCGATCATGCTGTTCTAAGAGATAAAAACATTGTGGATTGTCGGTCATATGATTAGTAGCACCAGAGTCGATCAGCCATTTACCTTGAGTAGCGACGTGGGCACTACCTGAAGACGTGACCACAGAGGCAGACGGCTTCGATGAGGAGGTGGAAGCGTCCCGAGTTAGAATAGAGAAAGCGGGAAGCACTGTGTTCGCCGAATGGGTGGTTGCGGCCACTAGAGCTACTTCGCTACGTTTGGTGAGTGTAGTTGTCCGGTTGAGGAGGGGAGATAACAGCGGATGTTGTAGTAGAGAGATAATTGCGGCTATGCGGGCAGCAGTGGCATCCAGGGTGGGAGACTCCGTCTCGCCAAGGATCTGTTGACGGATCATGTCATAAGACTTTGGAAGTCGCAGAAGATAGCACACAACCAAAAGCTCCTGGAAGTGTTTGTGTTGTTCAGCTAGATCCGCAGAGAAAGGGCGATTCTGAAGAATTTCGTCTCCGAGAGCCTGAACTTGTTAGTAAGCAGCAGGAGGAGACATGGAGGGACGGGCAAAGAGGTCCGCATACACAGTATAGATGTGAGACATCTGAGCCCCTTGGAGTAGCAAGCGGCAAGATGAAGCCAAGCAGCCTTTACTGTTTCATCATGACGGATGACGGGTAGGCACTCATCAGAGAGACTATTAGCCAGCCATGTACGGACAAGAGCATCACTGGCATCCCAATCGTCAAAGAGAGGGGAGTCTTGCGGAGGAGGGTCATCGGTGAGATGATGGTGTTTGCGTTGAGAGCGGAGAAGTAAGGTGAATGAGACACTCCAGTACGGGTAGTTGGGACCGATGAGTTTGAAAACGGTGCCAAGGTTGCCCGAAGGAGTAGGAGGAGGAGGAGCAATGGGAGTAGAGGTGATAGAGATATCAAAGGTTGCCATAGAAGATAGCAGGGAGAAGAACAAGTTGTTTCTTGTAAAGGAGGGCACGGAGACTAAGCACAGGGGGCGGCAAGAAGAGCAGGTCGTGGTGAGTTAGGAACAGGTCGCAGCAATAAGAACAGGTCACGGCGACTTAATAACAGGTCGCGGAGACTTAAGAAGAAGAGCAACTAGAAAAGGAGGGAACGGCGGCTAGGCACAGGGCACGGTAAGAAGAACAGGTCGTGGCAACTTAAGAACAGGTCGCGGTGAGAAGATAGGGGAATTAGAGAGGTCGCTCACACCAAGGGCAACGACATGGAGAGAAAAAAGCCACGCGAACAGTGCTCAAACAGGCGGAAGAAACAAGTCGTGAAGACAGGTCACGAGAAGAAAGGATCAAGCAGCACGGACAAGTACAGGTCACGCGGATAGAGAAAGTTCATAGAATCAGGAGGAAAAGATCGAGTCCTCTGATACCATTTGAGAACAGAAAACAAGTAGACCGAAAATTGGAGTAACAAAATTTTATTATCCAAAAAAGGTGTGTATTACAAAGGTATAGCCTCCCTTTTATAGAATGGAGGAGATGGGAGAGATTACAAATAAACAATGCGGGACTAAATAATTACAAGTATATGCGGCTTTACAAATAAACAAACCAAACAAGTCGCGCGGTTAGACGAATATGCTAACCGCTCGACAACCGCCACAAAGAGAGAACAAGCTGCCACAGAGAACAAGCCGCCACAGGAGTCCGCTAGACCAGCGGTCTCCAAGTCTCCTGAGATAAACCGCCAGACCACTCGGATACCAAACAGTAATAGCCCGACATACAAGCCACTGAGATAAACCGCAAGACCGAACAGCCCCCAAACTGCAACAGACCGCCCTGCCTCCATATTACAACACAAACAAACTATGCAACGGAAATAATGGGGTACCCATGTGTAAAAAGTCACTGAAAATTGTCCATTTAAGCAATGAGCTAGGCCAATCCTAATATAAGCCTTACCTTTTGTGCAGCCCCCACAGGCCACCGCACTACAGAATATCGTTCCTCCCCCTCCGACTGCCACTCCTTTTCAGCAGACGGAGTTAGGGCAGGATTTGATGGCTATCCTTGAGGCCTTTAGAGCTCAGCAGGTCTCGGCCCCGCAGCCAAACCCGAGATCGAATTGGTTGAATGCTTTCAGGAGTTTGTCTCCCCCGATGTACCATGGGACAGAGAATACGGTGAAGACTGAGGAATGGCATGAGGCCATATAGGATATGCTCGTAGGCAATAATTGCTCATTCAACAAGGCAGTTTCCTTGGCGTCTTCCGTGTTGGATGTTCATGCGAAGAGGTGGTGGAAGTCCTTGATGGATTCCACATTTGTAGAAATGGAGCTTCCAGACATTTCATGGGACAAGTTCTATGAGGTTTTCTTAGAGCTCTTTGTGACTACTACGGATAAGGATGACCTAGAGGAGAGGTTCTTGAACCTCCGACAGTGGAGCAGGTCTATGATAGAGTACCAAAGGGAGTTCTCCCATCTGGCTAGATTTTTGGTGATACATGACTTGGATGATAGGAGGTATGTAAAGAGGTTTTATCAAGGACTTAGAGACCCAATGAGGCAGGCACTACTATTTATATCTCATGGAACTTTGACCCGGATCATAGAGATGGCGAAGAAATTGGAGGTGGGTCAGTTGATGGTTCAGAGTAGATGGAGGAGAACGCTAAATGGGCCACCCTTCATGGAGAGGAGCAGGGGCTCGCAACGGGGCAGAGTTATGAGCCACAAGAGAGGTGGAGGACGTCATCGTCCTAACTTCAGGCAGGAGCATAAGCCTCTTACAGTATTAGCTCCTCCACTATTGCAGATCCATGAGTCGATGAGGCAAGATGATCGAGGTCACCGACAGGTGATATGTTTTGGGTGCCAATAGTCGGGGCACATTAGAGCTGACTTCCCTCAGTAGTTCCGTCCACCTCCTCCTCCACCTCCAGTAGCCCCTCTAGCACAACAGGGCTGAGGTCGAGGACAAGTTCAGGGCTGAGGACATCACGGTAGAGGACGAAGGCCAAAACAGATGTATGCATTGGATCTCGTTGAGCCGAGGAACCCTGATGAAATCATCACAGGTACTTAAGATTATTGCAATTTCATTTTTTTAATGTCATTTGTAGTACCTTGTAAACCCTTAGTAGAACAAAAACCACATAACATAACCAAACAATACCTTAGGTATAGCCTTTATTAGTGACAAGCCTGCCCATACCTTGTTCGATACGGGTGCCTCGCACTCATTTGTATCTGAAGACTTCCTAGAGGGACTAGAAGGCATACACTGCTTCACCTACATGACCAGTAGGGTGAGTACCAGATGGCTCGGAGCTTTTATCATCTGCCAAGTGCAACATGGATGCAGAGATTGGAGGCAAGATATTCGAGGCACTGACGATGATCTTGAAAATGCCAGATTTTGATCTGATCCTGTGTATGGCATGGTTGTACTAGACCATGCTCGGAATGATTGCCCGACGAGGAGGATCACCTTGCGTCATGAAGATTCAGAGATCGTCATCAAAGGTATTAGACCTGACTCCCGTACTCAATTATCATATGTACAAGCTGTCAAAGCTCGTAAATAGGGAGCCAAGGTGTAGTTAATCTGCTTCGAGATGGCGGAAGCAGAAGCCTCCATTACTGATATTCTGGTAGTGCGGGACTTCTCCTATGTATTCTCAGAAAAATTGTCCGGACTTTCTCCAACTTGAGATATGGATTTTCGGATCCAGTTGGTACCAGGAGCGAGACCACAGCTCGGGCACCTTACCGGATGGCACCCAAGGAGTTGGCAGAGTTCAGGACCCAGTTACAGGAGCTTGTGAAGTCAAGTTTTGTTTTACTGAGTTCATCACCATGGGGAGCGCCAATATTATTTGTCAAGAAGAAGGATGGGTCGCTACGACTCTACATAGACTACCAGGAGCTGAACCGGTTCACAGTGTGAAATACCTATCCACTGCCACGGATTGATGAGCAGTTTAACCAGCTTCAGGGGGGTTGTTGGTTCTCCAAGCTTGATTTCAAATCTGGATACTACCAGCTGCGAATCTAGGAGGAGGACATCCCGAAGACAACATTTTGTTTGTGATATGGGCTCTACAAGTTCACAGTGTTGCCCTTCGGACTCACGAATGCTACTTTCATATTCATCGATGATATATTGATCTACTCCAGGACAAAGGAGGAGCATTCCCAACACTTGGCACTGGTGTTGGGCAAGTTGAGGGAGCATCCGATGTACGCAAGGTTTTCCAAGTATCGGTTCTGGCTACAGGAGGTAGCATTTTTAGTACACACCATCAGTGGAGTCGGGTTGGCCGTGGTAAGACCCCCATCCGTCACATGGGATATAACAGAAGGTCCGGTCGGGGCCCTACGCCATATTCCACGGACAAAGAGCATTCTAGCTGAAGCTTTTAAATATGTTATAAGAACCCATCACAGAACATGAATGGCCACTATAACCCAAGGCAGGAATGAAATACCAAATACACAAAGAGTCTTGGCCTTAAGGCCTACAACATTCATCTTTAATAAAAGTATTTTACATACTTAGGCACGCAGGTCGGCCATACATGAAAATAGTAAAAGTAAACACTTCGCACTGGCCTTCGAGGGTCATCTCAGCATCAAGGACTTTAGCTCACTACTTGCCACTTGGCTCACCTGTTCCTGCAAGAAAAATCCACCGCACGATGGTAAACAAGGCAACGGTCAGCTAAAGCTGACCAAATTATAACAATCCCGCCCCTTACTCGGGGCGGCGGAGCTCCTTCCCTGCAGGGTATTAGCAAAAGTCAAACATAGCAATGAAAGTGCAATTTAAGCACACTTCACCACAGGCGTAGGCACGACGGCCACACACCCCGTGCACTCAGGGCACATTCTCAGTGTCCGGACAAAAACCCGGGAACCACCACTGTTCTCTAGACGTCATCACATGAGAATTTTGGTAGTCTTTACGCATATGACATCGGTCGTGGGTGGCCACATTTGTTGTGGGCGGCGACATGGGTCGTGGGGGCGACATGGGTCATGGGGGGCGACATCGGTCGTGGGTCGTGGGCGGCGACATTGGTCGTGGGCAGCGGCATCGGTCGTGGGCGGCGGCATCAGCCGTGGGCGGCGGCATCGGTCGTGCGCTGAAATAGGAAGTAAATTCAGATAACTTAATGAAAATTTGAGAATAAACAACCAGAGAGCATTATATGAATAAATAGGGAACAAAATTTAAGTTCTGAATCAAGTTCTCAATTTGAGAATAAACAATGAACTTATGCTGGGAAGTAAAGACAAAACATTTGCATTTTTGTGATAATCTACACTGTAGAAAGAGTAGTGATGGTACCGTGAGGAGTTCGCCGGTAAGAGGAGCTGGAGGGGAGGAGGTTTCCGATGAGGCACTGTGGAGGAGGAAAAGAAGGTATCATAAGCCATCATAAGCACTGCTCTAAAATCCAGATGATATCCCCAAAAATCTCCTAAAATCCAAAAAACAATGCTCTAAAATCCAGACAAAACCCAGAGAAAACTCAGTTGATATGTGATATCCTGCACACATCGCAAAAATATGAACCATTAAAACATAGAATCCTACTGCTGTAAAACTCAGAAAATAAAAAATTTACTAGCAAATAACTGCTCCTATTTTCTTTGACCTCTTCAACTCTTAAACACATCAATAAGGGCTGGAACCACAAAAACTGGAACTATGGATAACTAAAAGAGAGAACATGTACACAACAGAGCAAATATACAAACTATTGAACAGTTGCATTACAGTTGAGAAGCTGTTGAATCCGGCGAGGAGGAGAAGCCCGGGACAGTGACATTCATTGAGGGTCGGATCATTTGTTGGGATGTTTCATATGATTCTTATTTGTCGTTCATTTGTCCATAAGGAATACCCAATTTAGAACTATATTTTCTTCAATGATGTCATCCTAACAATCGTTTTTTAACCATCTTTTAGTAATGATGTCCTCCCAATTTAGAACTATATTTTCTTCAATGACGTCTTCCTAACTATCTTTTTAATAATATTTTTTGGATAATTGTGTACCGAGAAATAGAACAAAAGTATCATCAGTTGTTAGTAAAACAACAGGAATGAGGATCACTCCACAGATGTTAGAAAAATAGCAGGAATGAAAAACAACTAAAATGGAATCATGAACATGGGAATTAAAATCTGAACCAAACAGATCTACGGCTTCGGAAGCAGAATTCGAGCATAACTGCTGGAGTGAATACCTGGAAGAACAGAAAATCACTGAAGTACCTTGGAATACCTGAAGTGCAAGACCTGCAATATAGATGTAAAGAACAGAAATAAAGAGATTAATATTGATATTTGTATACTCAGATTTCAAAAATCATAATCTTTTTGATAAAGTAGGATATTAATTAATAATTTAATATGACTCGGGATAAAGTAGGATATTTGAAAAAATCTGCTCTCTTTTTTTGATCGAAACAGCAAGTGGAAGTTTGAATCTACAAGAGTCTCAGCCATTTTAAAAAAGCTTGATTTAATGAAGTAAGAAAATAAAAGATAATTTAATGCAGTAAAAAGCTTAATTTAATGCAGTAAAAAAATAAAAGATAACTCAAATTATAAGTGCCTATAAAATAACTATCTTATCAATGTTGGGATGCTCTCTTGGCCTACTCTCCTGCTAAGAAGAAAACATTATATAGAATTTAAAGTCACGGATGATGTTTGTTGTTGACAGTAGATTTAGGTTGGTATTTCTTGCAGAAAGTAGCTCACCGATGGAGGTCTTGTAGGAATCGTGGAGTAGGTGATGGGGAGGCTTCTGGAATGTTGGATATCCAAATAATGCACGACAAAATTGGAAGAAATTTGAGCCACTGATAATCGAGCGGAAGACGGATATGATTGTATAAGGGATTTGAGGCAACCAGGAATGAGAAGTGAAATATTACACAACTGAAATCAGGGGAGTTGAAATCAGGAGAACTGAAATCAAAATCAAATCTGAAATTCAATATGAAATCAAATCTGAAATCGAAATCAAATCTGAAATCAGAAGAACTAAAATTGAAGTAAATATAAAACGAGAACCAAACCCTAAAACCAAAGCGGATGACGGGATATGAGGCAACCAGGAATGAGAAGTGAAATCAGGAGAACTGAAATCAGGGAAGTTGAAATCAGGAGAACTGAAATCCAAACCCTAAAACCAAATCGGACGACGAAGGAGATATTGGCGGAATGAGATCTATGAGATATGTATTTGCGGTGTGAGGAATGTTACCCTGGCGGAGGGGAGATAGATGTTGCCGGCGTTTGGCGGAGGAAGTTGTGAAGTTGGGCAGAGGAGTTGCGTATCGCGATGTTGAGGAGGGTGAATAGTGCACATGACGACGAAATCTATATTAATTAAGCCCTGATCCCAGCAAATGACCAAAAGACCCTAATGTTAACCCACAAAAACTATATTTATGAGGGCATTTTGGGATTTAAATGTTACACCATGGAGGAATTAGGAGTTTTCTTATATAATAAAGATGGACTTGATAAAATCTCTCTTTCACAGATGTGTAGAAGACTCTTCCACAATTGATGAAAACTTCAAAAGCAAAGTTGAACATGCTTTGGGGGTTCTTGCCCCTAAATAATAAAATTAAGGAACAAAACATGAAGATTAAATTTGATTAAAACTAATTAAACATAAATCAAGCTTAGTATGTGGGGAAAAATATTACCAATAGAAAGCATGGATCACCAATAAAAATCGAGTAAAGACTTAGCAAGACCAAGCATTCGAGAAAGAAAAGAACATGGAGATTATGATCTGGTTTATGCGATCGTAACCGCTTGATCGGTGAAAATAAGTCCTCCCAAACGAAGCCTAAAAATCAAAGTCAAAATACCAGCTTAATCACCAATGTATCCAAGCCGAGAGGAGAAAGACCAATATCATGTCCATAAAACTTCAAATCATAAGTCTTAAACCAATACTATACCTGAGATTCAATAAGTTAGGAAATAAAAGTCATTATAAATAACCAATAGAATTAAAACCAATAAAACTTATAAAATATAAGTTCAAGAATAAAAAAACCCAAAAAAAAAAGATGACCAGCCTACCTGAACGGAAGAAGCTATACGAAAGTGCTAACAGGGTACCTTGGAATCCTAGCACTTCTCTGAATGCATACCACTTCCATATTAGAGCAGGTCGTTTTCCCGGTGAAGCCTCGGACAGCCAACGCTTCCTCACACGCAGTAGGTATCTCCTCTTCCTCTACCCTCACAAATAAGAGTCTAGGGATTTGATTTCCGGAACAAAACCTTTAAAGTGTAGGTATCTAAATATGGCTAATAGTTTTGCAAACCTTTAAACCATCACTAACAATCGAACTCTCCTCTGATGTGCGGCATGTGCCCCACAGTATCTCTCCTCCGTTGTCCCCCTTTGTAGAACGTCGGGATCGCGAGTAGAAGAATAAGAATGCGACGATGTCGACTGGAAGGTTGGCGTGGAGAGAAAACCTTCTCATCGTCAATACTCCTATTTTTGATTCCCCGTCGACGATGTAGATGAGGTCAGAGAAAGTAAGTGGTGGGCATCTTTCGTCATTAATTTTATGAGGATGAAGTTAGGTAGCAAGTGATGTTGAGCCTAGGCGGAGGCAGCAAGAGGTCAAGCGTGAAGGAGAAGGGGTCGCGGGGGAGATGCGCTGGGGGAGAAAGCAAGAGACCTTGGTAGCGGGAATTGCGCTGGGGGAGAAAGCAAGAGACCTTGTTAGCGGGTTTTTAATTCCGTAAATTAAAAAAATTGAATTTAATTATTGATCCAATGGTGGAGATTATTCTAATGTCTTATTTACATAGGCATTTAGGAGAGTGCGATACTTCTTTTTAATATAGTATAGATTTACACACACACACACAATAGCATCTTCGAACGTGCTTCGCCCGTTCTCGATGTGTCACTGCGGGCTATGCCCGTAACCAAGCGGGCTTTGCCCGCTTGGCATCCAAGCGGGCTTTGCTCACCCCCGTTAGATATTTAAAATTTTAAAATTGAAAGGTATTTTAAAATTTATTTATTAGAATTTTTAATAATTTTATTAATTATTAAAATAAATATAATTAATTTAATTAATTCTTAAATTAAAAAATAGAAAAAAAACAGAAAAAAAAAACCCTGCCAAAATCCCGACTCTGCATTCTGCCTAAAACAGTGTCGCGGGTTCCCTCTGTCGTCGCTGTCGGCATGCCTGGCGCCAACTGGGGGGTTTGCCAGCCTTCGGCGAACCCGTCGGGGGTTGTCCGGCGGTGAGCGGGTAGGGCCACTGCCCGCGGTGGCCATAGGAAGGGCCACCTCCGGAGGTGGCCCTGCCCGCTCGCCTCCGGACAACCCCCGACAAACCCCCCGGTGGGCGTCAGGCAGGTCGCCGGCTGCTCCGTCGGCGGCGGTAGAGGGAACTCGCAGCACTATTTTAGGCTGAATGCAGAGTTGGGATTTTGGGAGTTCAGGAGTTCAGTTTTTTTTTGAGGAATTACTATAGGAGGTCCCCCTCCTTTGAATCTAACGGCCAGATTTTGAAGGTGATTGATCAGACGGTTCAGATGAGACTCTTGGTGTGTTTCCAAATATGTCTATTGTTTTATATAATAAAGATATAATATATATATATACGAGTGTCCGGCACGGGACTCCGACCCTGTTGAATTTTCCGGATCTTGGAATGAGCAGGGGTTATCTCAGCTAGCAAGTTAGACACATGCAGCAACATGAGTATTTATTGATAACAACAGTCTTCTTACAAGACGAGACATACATAGAGAGACATGATTCACCAAAACAACCAAAGGGAAAGCAGAACAAAAATACAAGGCAAACAGACCGCGCGGACTGAACAAGTAGTCGCTGGTCCTACTACTGCACTATGGAGTCCGCACAGACCGCAAGGTCGCCAGACCGCAAACCAAGTCGTGCGGACTGCCCGTTATTCCAATGCTGAGCTCTAGTCGCCGATCTGCAAGCCACCTAACCACGAGGTCGCCTAGCCGCCAGACCGCACTAGCTGTTGATGCCGAACTGAACAGGCTGGCTGAAGTAGACGACTTATTGAACTGGGAAACTAGTTGCCAAAGAGAAAACCGTCTGTTCGCGGTCCGCGACCTGCTGTTTACCGCCTGCTGCTAACCGCAGAGTCCGCACTCTCCTTGACCGCAATCAGAGTCAAGTCCTGGCTTTCCAGCGCTATCCGCACAACCTGCACAGCACAAACCGGTCAACTCCTTGAACCCGGGCGGATACCAAAATCCAGTCTGCAGCAACTGTTCGCGAGTTCACTTACTGTTCATTCGCACATATAATTGATGTGACAGGAGGTCCTATTTATATGCATGATGAGGAGTGTGGTCATCGCCCTAGCCGATAGGATCACTGCCTCATCCCGCAACAAGAACAAGTGTATCTTCAAGCCATGGATATACATCCAGTCCATCGCGACCAGTGCAGGATAGCCAGACCGCCTAAGCATCACCAAGGCCGGACAGCGACCCAGTCCGCTTTATCGCCAAAGGCCAACCAGGACAGACAGCAACCCACAGACTCTACAGCAACACCTTGTCCGCTTAACCACGGACACAACTCCAGTCCGCATTCCCCGAGCCCGCAGCCACGCCACCAAGATAGCTGTCGGACTCAACAAACACAGCATCAGTTCACACGCCTTGCGGACGCAACTCCAGTCTGCATTCCCCAAGCTCACAACCAAGGCACATGACACTGCTGCCGAGCTCGACAGGCTGAGAAGCAGTCTGCGCTTAACTGCAAGATCTTCCTGAACTGAGCTAAACCTGGACTTGGTTCAGAACCAACCAAGTCCACTCCACCAGCCACAAGGGCCAGTCCGCACTTACTTGCGGACACTGGATCCAGTCCTCCAATCCCGGCGACCTCCAGCACCTGTCCGCACTAACTGGCGACCTCTACAGCTTCCGCTTGCCGCATCACCAGAGCTAGACTAAGGCATCTGCCAAGCCAGTCTGTCGAGCTCCAGTTCAGTCCGCTCCTTGCCGGACTCCACCGATAAAGAATCTATCTGCATGGTTACCTTCTGGCGACTAGCTGCCTTCTGAACATAAGCCGGCCTGGCTGGCCGCCGCCTCTGTTCGCATAGTCCGTGTGAACAGACCGCCCAGGCCACCAAGTAACAAGACAGCTCTACCAACCTGGCTATCCGCCAGTCTTGTCTGCATAGTCCGCGAGGACATGTCGCCCAATCACCCACATTCACTTCACCATTTTCAACAATCCCCCTTGAAGTGAAAGTGGTGAGCAACCCCAGTAGCTCCTGTAACCTTGCACCTGGTCCCCCTGATAGCGCCGCCGATAAGATGTCTGAGACATGGTCCTCGTATAACACCCCAAATCCCAAATTGGGTTCAGGTTGGGTGACACGGCCTGGGACACGGGCGTGTCCCAAGGCGTGTCGTGCTAGGGTTGAGTAGCCTCTCGAGTGCTCGATGAAATGCACTCGAGAAGTGCTCGAGAGGGAACACGCCCTGTGATACGGGCGTGTCAGGGGGAGTGTCCCCCTCTGGTCGACGAACTACGCTCGACGATCGTCGAGCGGCAAGTTAAGTGGAGTACACGGTCTGTGATACTGGCGTGTCACAGGGTCGTGTCCTTCTCGGGATCAGCCAGGGTTGTGTGTGTGCTGGTGGACACGGGTGTGTCTTGGGGTACACGGCCTGGGACACGGGCGTGTCCCATGGCCGTGTCCCGCTCGGGTTGAGTTAGTGGTGTGCTGTTTGAGGCACATGGCTCCTAGACACGGGCGTGTCGCACATGATACGGACATGTAGTATGTGACACGGGCGTGTCGCATGGTTGTATTGTAACACCCCCATCCATTGTATGGCATATAACAGAAGGTCCAGCTGGAACCTGACGTCATATACCACGGACAGACGGAAGGGTTACGTATTAATAACCAAACATTCCAATTAAGACTACTCGTCCTAACATAGAGCATTCTAGCGGAAGCTTTTAAAAGTGAACAGAACCCAAACTGAATAATCCATTTACATGAATGTCCACAAACACTACCACTGGAATGAAATAACAATACACTAAAAGATACATGGCCTTATGGCCTTACAATAGTTCACTTATCAAATAGTGTCTTACATACATCGGCTCGTAGGTCGGCCACACATGACAAAATAAAAACAACTATTCGCTAAGGCCTTCGAGGGCCAGCACGACAACATGGGCTCCAGCCCGCTACTTTGCACTCGGCTCCGCAGCACCTGCAAGCAACATTGTAGTCAAAGCAGGCCACTCCCGTATCACTACTATCTTCTCCGGATCCACAGCTATCCCTTCTACACTAACAACATGACCAAGGAACGCTATCGATGATAACCAGAACTCACACTTGGAGAACTTAGCATACAACTGGTTTCTCCTCAATGTCTCCAACACCATGTGGAGGTGATTGTAGTGATCCTCTTCACACTGCGAGTACACAAGGATATCGTCGATAAATACTATCACAAAACGGTCCAGGTACTTTCTGAATGTCCTGTTCATCAGATCCATAAACACGGATGCCGCATTTGTCAATCCAAACGGCATGACTATGAACACGTAATGCCCAAACCGCGTAGTGAATGCTGTCTTTGGGATGTCGCTCTCCCTTATCCTCAATTGGTAGTAACCGGACTTTAGATCTAACCACGAATATACTGTTGACCCAACCAACTGATCAAATAGATCGTCAATTCTCGGGATCAGATACTTATTCTTTTCTGTAAGATTGTTCAATTTCCGGTAGTCAATACAAAGCCGCAAGCTCCCATCTTTCTTCTTAACGAAAAGAACTGGTGCGCTCCAAGACGACGAACTTGGACGCACATAACCTTGCTCTAACAACTCTTGCAGTTGCACCTTCAACTCTGTCATCTCTTTTGGCGCTATCTGATAGGGGGAGCGTGACACCGGTTTGGCACCCGGTACCAGCTCAATAGTAAAGTCTATCTCCCGCTGAGGAGGAGCTCCTGGGAGATCATCCGGGAACACATCAGGATACTCAGACACAACTGGGATCCTGTCCAAACTTGGCTTAGGCATCGAAGTCTGCACTAGAGTGACAAACAGCTCTGCCCCAGACCAAACTGCATTGATCACCTGAAGAGCTGACATCAAAACTTTCCCTGATCCCTTCATGCCCGCAAACGTAGTCTCCCGTTCAGAATTTAATCCCAACTTAACCTCCTTTTGGTTGCAATCAATGTAAGCTCGCTGCTCCGAGAGCCAGTCCATACCAAAGATTACATCGAACTCTACTAACGGTAGAATCAATGCCTGCAAATCAAACTCCTGATCCCCAATCCGAACCTTGACTACACAGACCTTATCCGCGCTCATTGAGTACCCATTGGGCAATAACATATCCAACTTGTCTTTTGTCATCGAGGGAGGGACCCCGATGACACAAATCGTTCGGACAAGAAGGAATGTGAAGCTCCCGTATCAAACAAGGCTCTCGCCGGACAATCGAGAATCAATACAAATCCTAGCAACAACAGAAGTAAGCTAACACATAAAAGAGGTAACAACTACAAAAGTTAATCTGCTATAAATTAATTCATACCTGTCACCACGTCAGCTTGCTTTATGGCTTCTTGCAGACCAAGATTATAAACTCTAGGCTAGGCTGGAGCATGATGGGACGCGGTTGACTCCACTGTCTTCCCTTTCTCCTCATAATTCGCTCCAGACTTCCTCTCGGACTTTACACGTCCGCTCCAACACTCACGAGCAAAATGCCCCGTCTTCCCACAGTTATAGCAAGCTCCTGGGACTCGACTTGTGGTTGCCCCTGACGCACTAGATGAAGGGGCTGAGTTCGAAGTCCTCTACCTCTTGTTCCATCTGCGGAATCCTGACTTTGCATTAGGCACTTTGAATTATGCCTTCTTTTCTCCTGTGTCCTTCTTCTCTTGCACCCTCTTCACAACCTTTTCCAGAGACCGAGCCGAGTTGACCAAGGCTAGGAAGCCCTGCGCCTTAGGCCCAGCAAGGAGTAACTGTATGTCACCACGAAGACCCTCATAAAATCGGTTTGTCTTCCTCTCCTCTTCCGTAAACATAGCCCCAGCATACCGACGCAACCATGTAAACTCGTGGAGGTACTCGTCCACGCTTCTGGATCCCTGAGTCAACCCAAGATATTGGTTCTCCATCTCAAGCTTCTGAGCAGAGGGTACATATCTGGCTAGGAAAAATCTTAAAAATTCCTCCATAGGCACATCAGCAAGCTGCCTACCCACTAAGAGATGAAACTCCAACTCATCCCACCACAACCTCGCTTCACCCGCCAAAAGAAAGGTCGTTATGGTGGTCCTCTGCCACTCCTCAGTTAACGTGGCTATCAAAACCATTTTTATCATAGAGAGCCAGTCCTCAGCTTGAGTTGGCGTTCCAGTCCCGTCAAATACTGGGGGATGAAAGCCCATTACATGCTTAAGCTGCTTCTCCGTAGCTCTCCTCGGCTCTACCAGATCAACTGCTGCGCGCTCCACCACTCTCGGCTCTACTGCCCTAACCGGTTCTTGCTCCACGACAGGAGGTGCGTGGTGCATTTGCCCTGTAGGTTGGGCATTAATCATCTCAAATACGGCTTCAGCCACCATCTTGATGGTTCCCGCTGAAGGAGGTGTAGTAGGCATGTCTCTCGATGCACTACTTTCCACCGATTGTGGACTCTCTGATTGACCAGCACCGCTCCTAGCTACCTATAGAAGCAAAGACACACGGTTAGACGATAACCAAATTGCTAAAAGCAATCATTGGAACACTCAGATTCCACAAAACAAGTGTATTTTCCATTCCTAAGTGGACATTCATGGGTTCTTTTTGATGTTATAATGATGACGCACACATGTGCTCACCACCCCTTAAAAGAATTCGCCCACGAATTCATTTAAGCCTGGCCGTAACCAGAAGTCTGATACCAAATTGTAACACCCACATCCGCCATATGGCATATAACAGAAGGTCCAGCTGGAACCCGACGTCATATACCACGGACAGACAGAAGGCTTACGTATTAATAACCAAACATTCCAATTAAGACTACTCGTCCTAACACAGAGCATTCTAGCGGAAGCTTTTAAAAGTGGAAAGAACCCAAACTGAATAATCCATTTACATGAATGTCCACAAACACTACCACTGGAATGAAATAACAATACACTGAAAGGTACATGGCCTTATTGCCTTACAATAGTTCACTTATTAAATAGTGTCTTACATACATCGGCTCGCAGGCCGGCCACACATGACAAAATAAAAACAACTATTCGCTAAGGCCTTCGGGGGCCAGCACGGCAACATGGGCTCCATCCCGCTACTTTGCACTCGGCTCCGCAGCACCTGCAAGCAACATTCCACTGCACGGTGGCAAACAGGCAACGGTCAGCTAAAGCCCACCAAATTATAACAACCTCGTCCCTTTCTCGGGACGGCGGTTCTACTTCCCTGCATATCATTAGCCCAGCTAAACAATTATGAATAAACATACTTCACCACAGGTGTAGGCTCGCACGGCCAAACACCCCGTACACTCAGGGCACATTAACGGTGAATCCTAACACTTCAGCGTCTTCACCACCACCCCTAGGATGGCAACAACATGAGCATTTTAGCATTTCTGACCACTGTCTAAGGCTCCCGACTATGCCAATGGCCAGTCCCCTTTTCGGGTCTCTCGCACCGAACCACATAGCCCAGGTCCAATTCCACTTGCATGTTGCTCAACCGCGTAGTTCACCTTAAGACGTACGCACGGGCCAAGCTTCTCTCGGATCCTAATATTCCAAACAATCACATAACCCAGTTATGTTCAAGGCCGGTTCCCAGACCGCCAATTTAGTAGAACAACTATTCAGCTCAGTTTTCCGGGTGCGCCTTTGTAACGCACTGAAACTCAAAAGAGCGACGGGAGGCGTTTTGGGCCAAATTTGGTATTTGGTAGGGGGTACACGGCCTGGGACACGGCCATGTCCCTGGGCATGTCGTGTTCGTTCGTCAATCAGGCCAGCGATCTGGGATCGATGTTCTGGCCAGCGTTCGACGATCTTGGGTCGATGATCGTCGAACAGCGTACACGGCTAGTTGTCACGGGCGTGTCATGGCCGTTCGACGATTTAGCCAAAGTCTGTGTTCGACGATTTTCCAGCAATTTGCGTTCGACGATTTGCCAGGGATCTGCGTTCGACGATCTGGCTGCATTCGGAGATTTTGTCAGGGATCTGCGTTCGACGATCTGGTTGTGTTCGACGATTTTGTTAGGAAACTCTGTTTGACGATTTGGCAGCGTTCAGCGATCTTGGCTCGATGATCGTCGAGCGTGGGGCGATTGTGGCGTGTTTGACTCTATCGATGCGGAGTGTCGACACAGAGGTTTTGGCGGGATCTTGACTAAATGTCCCGACACAATTTGATTGGTCGCGGACGTATCTTGCTCCGGATTGGTGAACTGTGCGTTGCTTAGACCCATTTGTCCAGGTCAGACCTGGATCGTAGCCGTGCATTTCCCTTTTGTGGGATCCGACGGCTGGAGGTTAATCTGATTGGGATATACCCGTGTACAGGGTTTCAAAACCCTTATTCTTCTGCCGCTGGTTCTCTGTCTAAGTTCTAGAGAGAAGGGAGAGCGAAGGAGGAAGAAGAAACCTAGATCCAGTCCTTGGAGGGGCTTCGGAGCTCCAAATCGAGAGCCGACTTCGGATCTACGAAGGCAAGGAGATTGCGGAGCTTTTCATTTACGTAGATTTCCATGGTGCCGAGGAAGAACGCTAGGGTAACGATTCTCTTCTTGAGCATGTGAAGCTCTTCTTCTTTTGCATAGGAAGCCCGCTCTCGCGAGTTTGCGGTGAGTTGGAGGCGTTCCTTCGGGTAGATATGTGAAGTCCCCGTTGTGTAGAGTCCGTAATCGAGAACGGACATAGGCATGATGTGTGAAGCCTATCCGAACATGTTGGTCTGGATCGGTGATGTTGCATTGCATAAATGGCCGGAGAAGACTTCGTGCGAATGTTTGTTTTTGGGTTTTTCTATGTGGTAGATTGCAACAGGGAGCCTTGGGGATTAACCCAAAGGAGCACCCGAAAACTGGGCAGATGCGTGATTCTGCCAAACATGTGGGCCTGGTAGCCAACTTGAACATAACTGGGTTATGTGTTGTGTGTAAACAATTTGGGACTCGGGAAAGTTTGACCCGCGCATATGTTTTAAATTAATGTTGCGGTGTGTGCAACGGGTCAGGCGGAACCGTACCCGCTCTATGTCGTTCGGTTAAAGAGACCTAAAGTTACTTGGCACTTACCGTTGACATAGATTGAGGGTCTTAGGTAGTGGCCAGAAAGACCAAATGCTCACGAGAGATTTCCGTCCCGGGGACGATGGTGAGTCGGCGGACTTAGACCGTGATCACCGAGAATGTGCCCTGAGAGCACGGGGCGTGTGGCCATGCGTGCCAACGCCTATGATGCAATCTATTTATATACTGCTTGGTTGTGCTAATAAAGTGCAGGGAAGGAGCATCGCCGCCCCGAGTTGGGGGTGGGATCGTTATAATTTGGTCAGCATTGCTGACCGTTACTTGTGTTTGCCACCGTGCGATGGTTTGTTGCTTGCAGGTGCTGCTGGACCAAGCGGTCAATAGCGGGCTAAAGCCCAAGTTGTTGTGCCGGCCCTCGAAAGCCTAAATTTTGGATGTTTTATTTTATTCATGTATGGTCGGCCTGCGTGCCGAAGTTTGGAAAACATTTAATTTGAGCAAACTGTTGTAAGGCCTTAAAGCCAGTACTTATGTATTTGTACTTCATTCCTCTGGGAGTGTTTAGTGGACATTCATGCTTTTTGTGCTGGGTTCTTTTAATTGTAACTTATAAAACTGCTTCCTCTAGAATGGCTCTGTGTAGGACGTTGGAATGGTTGGATGGTTTCCATTGAGTAACCACCCAGTCTGTCTGTGGTAATGGCGTCGGGCCCCGGCCGGACCTTCTGCTATATGATATGCGACGGATAGGGGGTGTTACAGCCTTGGAGCTAATCCCCAAGGATCCCTGCTGCAATCTACCGCGTAGAAACCTGAAAACCCAAAGCACGGAGTCTTCTCCGGCAAATCATAACAAATGCAACATCGTCGATCCAGACCAACATGTCCGGGTAGGCTTCACACACAATGCTTATGCCCATACTTCGATTCCGGACTCTATATGCAACACAAGGGGGACTATTCCCATCAACCCCAAGGAACACCGCACACTCGTCGCACTCTCGCGGGAGCGGGTTTTTCCTATGCAAAAGGAAGAGCTTCACATGCTCAAGTAGAGAATAGTTACCCTTGTAGTACGCTTTGGCGCCATGGAAAAACTACACGGATGGAAATCTTCGCAACGAACTTTCCTCCACGGATCCGTACTCAGATCTCAAAACGGTGCTCCGATGCTCCGCCGGTAGCCGGAATCCTCCTTCTTCTTCCTCCTCTCTCTAACTCCTTGGAAAGAGAATGGTTTGGAGAAAATGAAGAATTAACTCCCCTGTTCCCGGCCTTAACAGAGCAGGAAACCGTCTGAACCATTGGATCTTACTTAAAGAAAATGAGCGGCTTAGATCTACACAAAAATCCCCAGACCTGGGTCGAACACGGCCTCGTACACGGCCGTGTCCCAGGCCGTGTGCCTTGATCGAGGCACGATCGTCGAACGTAGAACAACCACACGGGCAAAGACACGCTCGTGTCTCACCTGACACGCCCGTGTCGGGTCCTCGACATGCCCGTGTCTGGGGGCGTGTCACACATAATCGCCATGCCAACCGACACGACCTTGCTGAACACGGGTACTGACACGGGTAGGCACACGCCCGTGTCATTAAGCTGTGTTCCTTGTCGTGTCCTTCTCGGGATGAAAACGGCCAAAACACCAGCCAGACACGGCCTTGGACACGCCCGTGTCCTAGGCCGTGTACCCCTATACAGGCACAAAAACCCCTTTTCACGCGACCAACTCAAATACAATTTTCGGGGCGTTACAAATCTCCCCCACTTAAGGAATTTCGTCCCGAAATTAAGTAAAGGTACACAAAATTACAAGTTACCTGAATGGAATAACTCGGGATATTCTTCCAACATAGTTTGCTCTCGCTCCCAAGAATGCTCCTCACGTCCGCAATTATCCCAACGGACTTTAACCATTCGGATATCCTTGTTGCGGAGTCGCTTGACTTCAACATCTTCTATATGTATAGGCTTGACCTTTCTCATCAACTCGTAATCAACTGGCACTTGATCAACCGCAACTATCTGTGAAGGCTCTTGCATCGCCTTACGCAACACCGATACATGGAACACATCGTGTAGCCCACTCAACTCCACCAACAGCTTCAATCTATATGCTGCTTCACCAACACACTCCAGGATCTCAAATGGTCCAAGGTATCTCGGACTCAGCTTCTTCAAGCGTCGGACCCGCGAGACACCCTTGAACGGTTTGATTTTCAAGTACACCCAGTCGCCAACACTGAACTCCACGTTCCTATGTTTGGCGTTATAGTACTTTGACTGTCTGTCCTGAGCGATCTTCAACCGTTCCTGAATTGTCCGTATCACTGAAGTGGTATATTCCACCGCTTGACATTTGTAAAGCTTCGACTCGCCCGTCTCCAACCAAGACAACGACGTGTGACACTTTCTCCCGTACAAGACCTTAAAAGGCGCCATTCCAATACTCGCCTGAAAGTTGTTGTTATACGCAAACTCCACCATGTACAGGTGATCTTCCCACTGCTTTCCAAAATCTAAGACGCGCATGCGAAGCATGTGCTCCAACATCCGGTTGACCCTCTCGGTTTGGCCATCCGTCTGCGGATGAAAGGCTGTGCTGAACTTTAGCTTAGTACCCAACAGACTATGCACCAACCTCCAATCATTCGACGTGAAGCGTCCATCTTGATCACTAACAATACTGCGGGGCACACCATGCAACCGTACAATATTCTACACATAGAGTTTGGCCAACCTTTCCACCGGATCTTCCTTCCTGATCGGGATGAAGTGCTACACCTTTGTCAACCTATCTACGACCACCCAGATGGCGTCGTTTCCCCTCTGCGACTTCGGCAAACCATGCACAAAATCCATAGATATGTCGTCAAATTTCCATTTCGGGATCGGCAAGGACTTTAGGAAACCTCCGAGCTTCTGGCACTTCGCCTTCACCAAGGCACAAATTTGGCACTTGGCCACATAAAGTGTTACATCCTTCTTCAATCCTGGCCACCAAAACAATTTCTTCATGTCTCTATACATCTTCGTGCTTCCCGAGTGGATTGAGTACTTGGTATGATGAGCCTCGTACATCAACTCCTCCCGAAGATTATCCGCACTAGGAATGCATAGGCGACCGTCCTTCCTTAGCAACCCATCTTCAACAGCAAACTGGGAATTTGACCCATCCAATGATTCATCCAAGATCTTCTTCATGCTGTTATCTTGAATCAGAGCCCGCCGAACTCTATCAGCTAGGTCATACTGCACCTCGGTCCAAAACAGTTTCGCCTCAGTACTGGACTGCTTGGCGACGCAAGATATCTCCAAAGCCTCCAACTCACGGACCAATCTCTCATCATGTACTGATAACCAGTTGGCATATGCAGGAACCTTACGACTCAACGCATCCGCCACTACATTACCTTTCCCTGGCACATAATGTATCTTGAAGGTGTAGTCCCCTAGGAACTCCATCCACCTCTGCTGCCTCATGTTCAGATCCTTTTGATCTAACTGGTACTTCAAGCTCTTATGATCGGTGTATATATCGACTTTCACACCGTACAAATAGTGCCTCCACAGCTTTAGAGCAAATATCACGGCCGCTAACTGATAAGTTGTAAATATACCTATTTTTTCTGTACATTAATTTAGTCGTTTTCATTTATTTTTGTCATTTTTACTTATTTTTATTCAATAAAATGCTCCTATTTTTGTAAATATTATACTAACTTTGTTTATTTTATTTTTCAGAAAAATCAAAAATCTGCCAAAAAATTGACATGTCACGCCCGTGACATATTGGTCACGCCCGTGACCAGGGCGTGACACGTCAAAAACCGTGAAATCAGCAAAATTTGAAGTGCAAAGCCTGACACGCCCGGGGTCACGCCCGTGTCACCCGAGTCACGCCCGTGACCCAAGCCCGTGACACTCCACTCGACGATTTCATCTCGACATTCGTCGAGTGTCGACACCAGCCGACACGCCCAGAGTCACGCCCGTGACCTGGGGCGTGACCTTTCCAGCTAGCTCGACAAGACCTGCCCGAAGACTTTCGGCGCGCACCGCGCCCAGATCCACCGTACTGTCACGCCCCCTGTTACGCCCGTGACCAAGGGCGTGACCACTGCGAGACTGACACGTGTCCAGCCAAAGTCAACTTTCCCGTCAAATCGCCGGCCGCCTTCCAAATAGTACTGTCACGCCCCCTGTCACGCCCGTGACCAAGGGCGTGACCCATGTAAATTTTTTCTATAAATTCAGAGGTTCTGCTCTGAATTCCTGTTCCACTTTTTGGATCCATTTTGTAAGGGGAGGTGCTGCTCGGATGAGTTCCAAATGTGTTGTAAGGGATATTTTCTCCCTCTTTCTTTTTTTTTTAGCTTTGTAATAACCTTTTTATTAATGCAATTGTAGTTTTTTTTTCCATTACAACCCTTGGATTTCATCTATGTTTCATCCCTCATGCAATCTTATTTTTTTTTTGTTTTTGTTTTAACTTAGTTTTTGTTCTCTTTAAGAAGGGTGTGTGAGTGTATGAGTATAGTTTATTGACTTTTATGTTTTCATTTTCTTACTTAGTTTTGTTAACTTAGGTTTTTATAGCTTTCTATTTCATTGTTATAAACCCGTAAAAAATGTTTTCAAAGTGATTTTAATTTTTTCTAACTTAGATTTTCATGTTTTGATTGTAAAACTTTTTCGTTCTTTTCTCTTTATTCTCACTTTTTAGCACTTTTACGGAGTTATAGGAATGATAATGTAATCGTTTTAATTTTTCTAGCATTTTCGTTTTTACATTTATTTTCAAATCTTTTTCCTTATTTAATTTTTTCGTTCTCTTTTTATGCATTTCTACCGCATTCTAGCGGTATAAATGTATTCATTTTAATTTTTCGAGCACTTGCGTTTTCATTTTTATTTGCAAAACTTTCTGTCCGATTAATTTTTATTTTTACTTTTTATGCATTTCTACCGCATTTTAGCGGTAGAAATGCAGTTGTTTTAATTTTTCGGTAACTTAGTTTTTTTTATTATTTATGTACTTGTGCGCATTTATTTCCGCCTACTCGTTAAGAGTTAAATGGCGCTTGCTTATTTTACTTTCTGTAGAGTGCGTGAGTTTGTAATTTTCCTTTTTTCCGCCTACTCACTTGAGTTTAATGGCTGGTTTTTATTTCGGTAGAGTGTGTGCGTTTTCATTTATGTCGAGAGAGAGTGTGTGTGCGTTGCATTTATTTTGTCCTACTCGGTTGAGTAGGACCCGTATTTATTTTCTCCTACTCATTTGAGTAGGACTTGCGTGTGTGCGTTTTACTGCTTTCATTTCTCCCGCCCACGCGTTTGCGCCGGGACTCGCACTTTACAGCTTTCTTCAGTCCTACTCGTTTGGGTAGGACTTGCAATTTACTGCTTTATTTTACTGCTTTCATTTTATCGCTTTCATTTACTGCTTTCTTTTTCTGCTTTCTTTTCTGCTTTTCCCGCAAGCCGTCCCCATTCCGATGAGTGGCTAACCGTTCTTAGCCCTCGGTATCGAAGAGCATTGGGACAGATAAAATAGCTTAAAATAATTAAAGGTCTAATCTTTCTAATTAATTAAAAGTACTTAAGGTTTGCCCGGGGTTAACGACGCGTAGGACCACATATCGATGTGTGGGCCCTATTTCCGTTTTCCATACGCTCGCCAAGAGGCCGTGCGTATGGACAGATCACCCCTTGGCAAAGAGAGTTCCGCACTAACCCTCGAGAGAGGAGGCGCGCCAACTCTACCGGATTGGGTTCCCCACCCAATAGCGGGGTTCTTAGCGTAATGCGGGCGTTAAGAGGAATCCTTCGTCGGACGAGAGCCCGGTCGAATAGTCTTAGCGTTCAGGTGAGCGATAGCCCTATAGCTAGGTGAGCTCATTTTAGTGGAACCTCCACGGCCAAGTCTCCGCTTTAATTAATTAGAAATTTAGGAGCTCTTTTTATTTAAAGTCTATTTTAGTTCAATTGTTTTTTCGGTGCCATCGAGCTAAGCTCTTCATCGGCACCACCTTCATGCTTTCATTTTTCTTTCTGCCATTTTCTGCTTTTTATTATATATAAAATATCCCGACAAGATAATTATCGGTAAAATAATAGTCCCCTCCAGGGAAGAGTAGAAATAATCGAACCGGACCCGAGAACAATACGACCTCGATATTCCACCCGGAATATCCTGTACTACTCACGATAGGTGCACTTGCCTCCTTTCGTTAAAACTCGATCACACCTTTTTATATCCAAAATAAATAAATACGCGCGCCCCGTTTTCTTAAATAAAATCACTTCCGCCTTTTTTCTCAAATAAAACCGCCGGGTCGCCGCGTGACCGTAAATAATTTTGGAGTTTTAACCACATCAAGTTTTTGGCGCCGTTGCCGGGGAAATTTTAGGTTCGTTATTTTAAACCCTGGAAATCTATTAATTTTACCTATATCTATATATAACAAAAATTTAAAATGGCCAACAAAAATAATATAATAATAATCATAATAATAATAATAAATACTAAAAAATATATATATTTACAAATTTATAATAAAAAAAAAGAAGAAAAATTTTGAAAAACTTACAAAACCAAAAACATTTTGAAAAACCTTAAAAATTAAAAATTTGAAAAAAAAAACTATAAAACTAAAAAAAACTAAATAAAAAACAACTAAAACCCAAAAAAATGAAAAAAAAAAAAACAAACTTAACAAAAAAAATTTTATTTTTCATTCTTTTAATAAAAAGACAACAAAAAAAAACCTATAAAACAAACAAAACTAAAAAAAAACATTCGAAAAAAAAAATGAAAAAACAACTAAAAAATAAAAAACGTCCTTAAAAACACAAAAAATACAAGTGTATATATTTTGTCTTTATTTTTTTAACTTGTTTTATTTTGTTTTGTTTCGCTTCGGCGCGCTTCCATTCTTGTGCACGTTAGGGGTGCGCATTTCCATCCCACTCACGTAGCTAAGGCCTTAGCTACCTTCGCCTCCCCCACGCACTTGCCCCCCTACCGCCTGCAACCCTTTAGCCGAATTTTTCGTTTTTTGTTTTTTTTATTATTGTTTTGCTCTTCTTTCCTCTTCTAAATAATGCAGCGTTTCAACCTGCGCCTTCCCGGACTCGTCTAAGGGAAGCTCCTACACTCCTTTTTTCTTTTTTGTACTTCTTTTAATTTGTATATTATCTGTTCCGCATACTTAGATTGCAACATTGGGGACAATGTTGGGTTTAAGTATGGGGGTGTTTTCCTATTCTGCACTTTTTATATTCAGTACTTAACAAAAAAAATAGAAAAAAAAATTATGCAAAAATCAAAAAAAAAAATTTCAAAAAAATTTTAATTAAAACAAAAAAAAACTTCAAAACAAAAAACAAAAAAAGAAAAAAATTCTCTTTCCCCCTCATCTTCTTTTTTGTAAAAACTTGCGTCTTGCTTGCCCGCGACGGTCGACTCATCGAACCAACCATTCAAATAAGAGTCTGTTCGCGGGGCCGCAATCGAGTTTTTACTTTGCTTTTTTGTAAAAAATCTCTCTTTCCCCCCTATCTTCTTTGTAAATAACTCTTCTTTCTCTCCTCATTCTTGTAAATTACTTATCAAAATACACTAAAAATCAAAAAAAAAATTAGAAAAACCAAAAACCCTAAAAAGATAAAAAGCCAAAAAAATCCTAAAAAGATAATAATTAAAACACAAAAAAATGATAAAATCCCTAAAAAAATCAAAAAAAAAATGTTTTGTTAAATTATGTAACAAAATAATTCGAATATACCATTTCTTAACCCTTTTTGCTTTCCAAAAATGTAGTTTCGAGTTAATTTATATGCGAATTTTAGTTATTCTTTGCTTACTATTCGTTTATTAATTAAAGTTCGATAGATTTAAGTGTCTGGGGTTAAGATTTTAAAGAATTTTTTATGTCTTTTCCTTATAATAGGGAACTTGTTTTTCACCACCACTTCTAATTTTATAAATAGAAGCTCGTTTTTTATGTTAGAAAATAACATCCATGGATTTCAATTATTTCAACTTCATGCTTTTAGAAACATTGGAACGTTCATTTTAAAAAGGTTGCTCTCAAAACTTTTTGATTAAAAGCTAGTTTTTTTTTTGAAAAACTAAACCCACTTCCATTTTTTTTCGTGTCTTAATTGACATGATTCCCCCCTATCCCTTAAAAGATCCTATGTCAATGGGAATAAGATTTCGTTCCGTAAACATAGGCACCCAATAATTTAAAAAGATTATATATGGAGTAAGAGGATAAAATTCATTACTCCTACAAATATACATTGGGTTAATTTTATCCTTATGAAGAAAAAAAAATTATTATGTGTTAGGAAAATAAGATTTCGTTTTCCTAACTATCCAAAAAGAAAAAAATTGGAGGTTCGAGAAAAAATTACCTCACCTCACTATTCAAACCTTCTTCATAAACCACCAAACCACTTATCTCATTTCAATGATTCTAGAATTAATTTAAATTTTTTTGAGAGCATAACTTTTAAATTGCATTATTTCCTTTAAAGCAAAGGTTTTTTATATAAATCCAATCCATCTTTGTTAAACTAACAAAAATAAATTTTTGCTTTCTATTTTATTTTTTTATCTAGAAGTCTTTTTGAAACTCTTCCTCTATTTATAACATTTCATAAATTAGGATTTAATTCTTTAACCCCGGATGTTTATTTTGATCTTCCTTTTAATTAATTCAAGCGGTAGCTAAACTTAGGATTTCTTTTATTCCTTATAAGTTCATCTCCAACTTTTGCTCTGGAATAGCAAAAGCTTAAGTATGAGGGTATTTGATAAGTTGTAAATATACCTATTTTTTCTGTACATTAATTTAGTCGTTTTCATTTATTTTTGTCGTTTTTACTTATTTTTATTCAATAAAATGCTCCTATTTTTGTAAATATTATACTAACTTTATTTATTTTATTTTTCAGAAAAATCAAAAATCTGCCAAAAAATTGACATGTCACGCCCGTGACATATTGGTCACGCCCGTGACCAGGGCGTGACACGTCAAAAACCGTGAAATCAGCAAAATTTGAAGTGCAAAGCCTGACACGCCCGGGGTCACGCCCGTGTCACCCGAGTCACGCCCATGACCCAAGCCCGTGACACTCCACTCGACGATTTCATCTCGACATTCGTTGAGTGTCGACACCAGCCGACACGCCCAGAGTCACGCCCGTGACCTGGGGAGTGACCTTTCCAGCTAGCTCGACAAGACCTGCCCGAAGACTTTCGGCGCGCACCGCGCCCAGATCCACCGTACTGTCACGCCCCCTGTCATGCCCGTGACCAAGGGCGTGACCACTGCGAGACCGACACGTGTCCAGCCAAAGTCAACTTTCCCGTCAAATCGCCGGCCGCCTTCCAAATAGTACTGTCACGCCCCCTGTCACGCCCGTGACCAAGGGCGTGACCCATGTAAATTTTTTCTATAAATTCAGAGGTTCTGCTCTGAATTCCTGTTCCACTTTTTGGATCGATTTTGTAAGGGGAGGTGCTGCTCGGATGAGTTCCAAATGTGTTGTAAGGGATATTTTCTCCCTCTTTCTTTTTTTTTAGCTTTGTAATAACCTTTTTATTAATGCAATTGTAGTTTTTTTTTCCATTACAACCCTTGGACTTCATCTATGTTTCATCCCTCATGCAATCTTATTTTTTTTTGTTTTTGTTTTAACTTAGTTTTTGTTCTCTTTAAGAAGGGTGTGTGAGTGTATGAGTATAGTTTATTGACTTTTATGTTTTCATTTTCTTACTTAGTTTTGTTAACTTAGGTTTTTATAGCTTTCTATTTCATTGTTATAAACCCGTAAAAAATGTTTTCAAAGTGATTTTAATTTTTTCTAACTTAGATTTTCATGTTTTGATTGTAAAACTTTTTCGTTCTTTTCTCTTTATTCTCACTTTTTTAGCACTTTTACGGAGTTATAGGAATGATAATATAATCGTTTTAATTTTTCTAGCATTTTCGTTTTTACATTTATTTTCAAATCTTTTTCCTTATTTAATTTTTTTGTTCTCTTTTTATGCATTTCTACCGCATTCTAGCAGTAGAAATGTATTCATTTTAATTTTTCGAGCACTTGCGTTTTCATTTTTATTTGCAAAACTTTCTATCCGATTAATTTTTATTTTTACTTTTTATGCATTTCTACCGCATTTTAGCGGTAGAAATGCAGTTGTTTTAATTTTTCGGTAACTTAGTTTTTTTTATTATTTCTGTACTTGTGCGCATTTATTTCCGCCTACTCGTTAAGAGTTAAATGGCGCTTGCTTATTTTACTTTTTGTAGAGTGCGTGAGTTTGTAATTTTCCTTTTTTCCGCCTACTCACTTGAGTTTAATGGCTGGTTTTTATTTCGGTAGAGTGTGTGCGTTTTCATTTATGTCGAGAGAGAGTGTGTGTGCGTTGCATTTATTTTGTCCTACTCGGTTGAGTAGGACCCGTATTTATTTTCTCCTACTCATTTGAGTAGGACTTGCGTGTGTGCGTTTTACTGCTTTCATTTCTCTCGCCCACGCGTTTGCGCCGGGACTCGCACTTTACAGCTTTCTTCAGTCCTACTCGTTTGGGTAGGACTTGCAATTTACTGCTTTATTTTACTGCTTTCATTTTATCGCTTTCATTTACTGCTTTCTTTTTCTGCTTTCTTTTCTGCTTTTCCCGCAAGCCGTCCCCATTCCGATGAGTGGCTAACCGTTCTTAGCCCTCGGTATCGAAGAGCATTGGGACAGATAAAATAGCTTAAAATAATTAAAAGTCTAATCTTTCTAATTAATTAAAAGTACTTAAGGTTTGCCCGGGGTTAACGACGCGTAGGACCACATATCGATGTGTGGGCCCTATTTCCGTTTTCCATACGCTCGCCAAGAGGCCGTGCGTATGGACAGATCACCCCTTGGCAAAGAGAGTTCCGCACTAACCCTCGAGAGAGGAGGCGCGCCAACTCTACCGGATTGGGTTCCCCACCCAATAGCGGGGTTCTTAGCGTAATGCGGGCGTTAAGAGGAATCCTTCGTCGGACGAGAGCCCGGTGGAATAGTCTTAGCGTTCAGGTGAGCGATAGCCCTATAGCTAGGTGAGCTCATTTTAGTGGAACCTCCACGGCCAAGTCTCTGCCTTAATTAATTAGAAATTTATGAGCTCTTTTTATTTAAAGTCTATTTTAGTTCAATTGTTTTTTCGGTGCCATCGAGCTAAGCTCTTCATCGGCACCACCTTCATGCTTTCATTTTTCTTTCTGCCATTTTCTGCTTTTTATTATATATAAAATATCCCGACAAGATAATTATCGGTAAAATAATAGTCCCCTCCAGGGAAGAGTAGAAATAATCGAACCGGACCCGAGAACAATACGACCTCGATATTCCACCCGGAATATCCTGTACTACTCACGATAGGTGCACTTGCCTCCTTTCGTTAAAACTCGATCACACCTTTTTATATCCAAAATAAATAAATACGCGCGCCCCGTTTTCTTAAATAAAATCACTTCTGCCTTTTTTCTCAAATAAAACCGCCGGGTCGCCGCGTGACCGTAAATAATTTTGGAGTTTTAACCACATCACTAACTCCAGGTCATGGACCGGATAATTTCTCTCGTGAGCCTTCAATTGTCGTGAACCGTAGGCTATCATACTCCCATGTTGTAGCAGAACACAGCCCAAACCACTGCCTGAAGCATCACTATAGATTTCGAACCCTTCGGTTCCATTTGGGGAACATAAAATAGGCGTTGTGGTCAACCGTCTCTTCAACTCTTCAAAAGCCTGTTCGCACTCCGAAGACCACACAAACTTCTGATTCTTCCTAGTCAAAGTCGTGAGTGGTAGCGCTATCCGCGAGAAGTTCTCTACGAAGCACATGTAGTAGCCAGCAAGCCCCAGAAAGCTCCGGACCTCCGCCACTGTAGTCAAAGCAGACCACTCCCGTATCGCCACTATCTTCTCCGGATCCATAGTTACCCCTTCTCCACTAACAACATGACCAAGGAACGTTATCGATGATAAGCAGAACTCACACTTGGAGAACTTAGCATACAACTGGTTTCTGCTCAACGTCTCCAACACCATGTGGAGGTGATTGTAGTGATCCTCTTCACACTGCGAGTACACAAGGATATCATCGATAAATACTATCACAAAACGGTCCAGGTACTTCTGAACGTCCTGTTCATCAGATCCATAAACACGGATGGCGCATTTGTCAAACCAAACGGCATGACTATGAACTCGTAATGCCCAAACCGCGTAGTGAATGTTGTCTTTGGGATGTCGCTCTCCCTTATCCTCAATTGGTAGTAACCGGACTTTAGATCTAACCACGAATATACCGTTGACCCAACCAACTGATCAAATAGATCGTCAGTTCTCGGGATCGGATACTTATTCTTTTCTGTAAGCTTGTTCAATTCCCGGTAGTCAATACAAAGCCGCAAGCTCCCATCTTTCTTCTTAACGAAAAGAACCGGTGCGCTCCAAGACGACGAACTTGGACGCACATAACCTTGCTCTAACAACTCTTGCAGTTGCACCTTCAACTCTGCCATCTCTTTTGGCGCTATCTGATAGGGGGAGCGTGACATCGGTTTGGCACCCGGTACCAGCTCAATAGTAAAGTCTATCTCCCGCTGAGGAGGAGCTCCTGGGAGATCATCCGGGAACACATCAGGATGCTCAGACATAACTGGGATCCTGTCCAGACTTGGCTTAGGCATCGAAGTCTGCACTAGAGTGACAAACAGCTCTGCCCCAGACCGAACTGCATTGATCACCTGAAGAGCTGACATCAAAACTTTCCCTGATCCCTTCATGCCCGCAAACGTAGTCTCCCGTTCAGAATTTAATCCCAACTTAACCTCCTTTCAGTTGCAATCAATGTAAGCTCGCTGCTCCGAGAGCCAGTCCATACCAAAGATTACATCGAACTCTACTAACGGTAGAATCAATGCTTGCAAATCAAACTCCTGATCCCCAATCCGAACCTTGACTACACAAACCTTATCCGCGCTCATTGAGCACCCATTGGGCAATAACATATCCAACTTGTCTTTTGTCATCGAGGGAGGGACCCCGATGACACAAATCGTTCGGACAAGAAGGAATGTGAAGCTCCCGTATCAAACAAGGCTCTCGCCGGACAATCGAGAAACAATACAAATCCTAGCAACAACAGAAGTAAGCTAACACATAAAAGAGGTAACAACTACAAAAGTTAATTTGTTATAAATTAATTCATACCTGTTACCACGTCAGCTTGCTTTATGGCCTCTTGCAGACCAAGATTATAAACTCTAGGCTGGGCTGGAGCATGATGGGACGCGGTTGACTCCACCATCTTCCCTTTCTCCTCATAATTCGCTCCAGACTTCCTCTCGGACTTTACACGTCCGCTCCAACACTCATGAGCAAAATGCCCCGTCTTCCCACAGTTATAGCAAGCTCCTGGGACTCGACTTGTGGTTGCCCCTGACGCACCAGATGAAGGGGCTGAGTTCGAAGTCCTCTACTTCTTGTTCCATCTGCGGAATCCTTACTTTGTATTAGGCACTTTGAATTATGCCTTCTTGTCTCCTGGGTCCTTCTTCTCTTGCACCCTCTTCACAACCTTTTCCAGAGACCGAGCCGAGTTGACCAAGGCTAGGAAGCCCTGTGCCTTAGGCCCAGCAAGGAGTAACTGTATGTCACCACGAAGACCCTCATAAAATCGGTTTGTCTTCCTCTCCTCTTCCGTAAACATAGCCCCAGCATACCGACGCAACCATGTAAACTCATGGAGGTACTCGTCCACGCTTCTGGATCCCTGAGTCAATCCAAGATATTGGTTCTCCATCTCAAGCTTCTGAGCAGAGGGTACATATCTGGCTAGGAAAAATCTTAAAAATTCCTCCATATGCACATCAGCAAGCTGCCTACCCACTAAGAGATGAAACTCCAACTCATCCCACCACAACCTCGCTTCACCCGCCAAAAGAAAGGTCGTTATGGTGGTCCTCTGCCACTCCTCAGTTAACGTGGCTGTCAAAACCATTTTTATCATAGAGAGCCAGTCCTCAGCTTGAGCTGGCGTTCCATTCCCGTCAAATACTGGGGGATGAAATCCCATTACATGCTTAAGCTGCTTCTCCGTAGCTCTCCTCAGCTCTACCAGATCAACTGCTGCGCGCTCCACCACTCTCGGCTCTACTGCCCTAACCGGTTCTTGCTCCACGACAGGAGGTGCGTGGTGCATTTGCCCTATAGGTTGGGCATTAATCATCGCAAATACGGCTTCAGCCACCATCTTGATGGTTCCCGCTGAAGGAGGTGTAGTAGGCATGTCTCTCGGTGCACTACTTTCCACCGATTGTGGACGCTCTGATTGACCAGCACCGCTCCTAGCTGCCTATAGAAGCAAAGACACACGGTTAGACGACAACCAAATTGCTAAAAGCAATCATTGGAACACTCAGATTCCACAAAATAAGTGTATTTTCCATTCCTAAGTGGACATTCATGGGTTCTTTTTGATGTTATAACGATGACGCACACATGTGCTCACCACCCCTTAAAAGAATTCGCCCACGAATTCATTTAAGCCTGGCCGTAACCAGAAGTCTGATACCAAATTGTAACACCCACATCCATCATATGGCATATAACAGAAGGTCCAGCTGGAACCCGACGCCATATACCACGGACAGACAGAAGGGTTACGTATTAATAACCAAACATTCCAATTAAGACTACTCGTCCTAACACAGAGCATTCTAGCAGAAGCTTTTAAAAGTGGAAAGAACCCAAACTGTATAATCCATTTACATGAATGTCCACAAACACTACCACTGGAATGAAATAACAATACACAGAAAGGTACATGGCCTTATTGCCTTACAATAGTTCACTTATTAAATAGTGTCTTACATACATCGGCTCGCAGGCCGGCCACACATGACAAAATAAAAACAACTATTCGCTAAGGCCTTCGGGGGCCAGCACGACAACATGGGCTCCAACCCGCTACTTTGCACTCGGCTCCGCAGCACCTGCAAGCAACATTCCACCGCACGGTGGGAAACAGGCAACGGTCGGCTAAAGCCCACCAAATTATAACGACCTCATCCATTTCTCGGGACGGCGGTGCTACTTCCCTGCATATCATTAGCCCAGCTAAACAATTATGAATAAATATACTTCGCCACAGGTGTAGGCTCGCACGGCCAAACACCCCGTGCACTCAGGGCACATTAACGGTGAATCCTGACACTTCAGCGTCTTCACCACCACCCCCAGGATGGCAACAACATGAGCATTTTAGCCTTTCTGACCATTGTCTAAGGCTCCCGACTATGTCAACGGCCAGTCCCCTTTATGGGTCTCTCACACTGAACCACATAGCCCAGGTCCAATTCCACTTGCATGTTGCTCAACCGCGTAGTTCACCTTAAGACGTATGCACGGGCCAAGCTTCTCTCGGATCCTAATATTCCAAACAATCACATAACCCAGTTATGTTCAAGGCCGGTTCCCAGACCGCCAAGTTAGCAGAACAACGATTCCACTCAGTTTTTCGGGTGCGCCTTGGAGTTAATCCCCAACGATCCCTGCTGCAATCTACCGCATAGAAACCCAAAGCACAGAGTCTTCTCCGGCAAATCATAACAAATGCAACATCGCCGATCCAGACCAACATGTTCGGGTAGGCTTCACACACAATGTCTATGCACGTACTTCGATTCCGGACTCTATATGCAACACAAGGGGGACTATTCCCATCAACCCCAAGGAACACCGCACACTCGTCGCACACTCGCGGGAGCGGGTTTTCCCTATGCAAAAGGAAGAGATTCACATGCTCAAGTAGAGAATCGTTACCCTTGTAGTACGCTTTAGCGCCATGGAAAAACTACATGGATGGAAATCTTCGCAACGAACTTTCCTCCACAGATCCTCTCTCAGATCTCAAAACGGTGCTCTGATGCTCCGCCGGCGGCCGGAATCCTCCTTCTTCTTCCTCCTCTCTCTAACTCCTTGGAAAGAGAATGGTTTGGAGAAAAATGAAGAATTAACTCCCCTATTCCCGGCCTTAACATAGCAGTAAACCGTCTGAACCATTAGATCTTACTTAAAGAAAATGAGCGGCTTAGATCTGCATAAAAATCCCCAGACCTGGGTCGAACACGGCCTCGCACACGGCCGTATCCCAGGCTGTGTGCCTTGATCGAGGCACGATCGTCGAACGCAGAACAACCACACGGGCAAAGACACGCCCGTGTCTCACCTAACATGCCCGTATCGGGTCCTCGACACGCCCGTGTCCGGGGGCATGTCACACATAACCGCCAAGCCAACCGACACGACCCTGCTGAACACGGGTACTGACACGGGTAGGCACACGCCCGTGTCATTAAGCCGTGTTCCTTGCCGTGTCCTTCTCAGTATGAAAACGATCAAAACACCAGCCAGACACGGCCTTGGACACGCCCGTGTCCTAGGCCGTGTACCACTATACAGGCACAAAAATCCCTTTTCACGCGACCAACTCAAATACAATTTTTGGGGTGTTACACGTATACTGTTCTGGATTTAAGTCAGTTGTGCGCTGCTTAAGGTACACGGCTTGTGATACAGACATGTCACAGGGCGTGTCAGGTCATGTTCAGCTTATTTCTGGGCAAATCAAGGCCATTCATTTCCTTCATCCTGGATCCAAGGGTCCAGGCCCTTCCCTACTGATATAAGATTGAGATTGGAAGGCTTATCCTTCATTCTTAGCCATTTCTTCTTCTCAAGGAATTGGGGAAGAGAGAGAGGGGGGGAGGATAGGGAGAAGGGAGATGGCTGCTGGAGAAGCTTCAGCGGGCTGATTCGAGAGCCGAGTGCGGATTCATGGAGGCAAAGCCATGGCGGTGATTTCCATCTGGCTAGTTCATGGATTCAAAGCGATTGTCAAGGGTAACGATCTCCTTCTTGGACAATCGAAGTCCTTTTTTAATGCATATGCATGGAATCCTCCACCAAGCAGTGGAAAGCATAAGTGATTCCAAGTTGGGTCTGCATCTAGAGCCAGAAGTGTGTAGTACAGCATATGCATGCTGTGTGAAGCTCATCTGGATGGTTCTTCAGGATTGGTGATGGTTATGTGTGAACCGGAGAAGTCTCCATGTATTGTGTGGATGCTTATGAATTGTGAATCCTTGAAAATCTTGTATGAACCCTGGATTGGGTGTGTGTTGAACTGGATGGATTGGAAAGCGGCTCTGCGAGAGCCGTGTTGTTGGAGGTCGATTGGTGGCAAGACTTGTTGCACCACAATGTTGGGTCGATCAGAATGCTTGTAGAAGATCGATTTGTGGCAAGGCTTGCTGCACCACAATGGTGGGTCGATCGGAATGCTTGTGGGAGATCGATTGGTGGTAAGACTTGATGTACCACAGTGGTGGGTCGATCTAAGTGTTGGTGGGAGATCAATTGGTGGCACGGCTTACTGCACCACAATGGTGGGTCGATCTGCTCGAGTTTGTCGTGAGGTTAGTACCTCTGAGTGGGATGGATGAAATGTCACCAGCATGCGTGTTGGTGGACTAGGATCGGCCAACCAACATGTTAAAAACCTCTGCTCGGTGGTGGTGCCAAGGAGTACGGCCCACCGTAATGTGCCCTGAGTGCACGGAGCATCTGGTGGAAATGGGCGCTTGTGATATTGTGTAATGTTTGTTGTGTTATAGTTGTTATACATACAGGGAAGGAACCACAGCCCTGGGTATGGGGTAGGGTCGTTATAGTTGGTCAGCTGATGCTGACCGTTGCTTTGTTTACCGCTTTTGGGGTGGATGTCTAATTGCAGGTGCTAATGGGTTGAATTGAATTGAGCGGAATGAAGCTTTGCTGCTTAAAGGCCCTTGAAGTCCATGTGAAGAATTCTTAGATTTCATGTGTGGTCGTCCTCCGTGTCGATGTATGAAGTTGTGTACTTTGTAAAGAGCAACTTGTAAGACCTTAAGGCCATGAGCGTGTGTGTGTGTTGTATACATTCCTGGTGATATATATAAATGTATGGTTTATATATTTAGTGGACATTCGCTGTGATGAGTTCTTATAACTTAAAATGCGGCGCTAGAATGCTCTGTGTTAGGATTCGAGTAGAACGTGATTTGATATTCACACGTAATTATGCCGTTTGTCGGTGAAATATGGTGTGGGCCCCGGCCGGACCCACCATTATATTCCATATGACGAATGGAGGTTTTACACCTCGCCACGCCTATCCTGCACCATAAGGGATCCCTCCAGCATCTCCCAAAAGGAGCCATGCTTCCCTCTGCCTTATTCTTCAACTTCGACCTCCACTTATACGTCACAGGAGTATCACCACTGATCTTGGGCACAAGGCCCCAAGCCTCATTAACTCTGAGGGTAGTCACCTCCTGAACCTTGACGTCATCCACCTCCTTGATTCCGGTGGTGTCATTACAGCTAGAAGGTACTCGCTCGACCTGAGGGCTTGCAAGGAAACATGAGACCAAGCTCACTGAGTTTCCTCCGCAATATGGAGCTGGTGGGTTGATGATCCTCTTCGACCTCCGAAGACCCTGATCACGGCTAACCACCTCAGCTGCTCCTTCCGAACCAGCTTCATTCCCGGGCAAAATCGGAACAATGCTCCCCTTGCTTCCTGAACAAGAAGCCACCACACTGGAACCAGAAGCACCTAGAGCAACGCTCCCCCTGCTACCTGAACCAGAAGCTTCCGCTCTTGAACAAGAACTGCCTGGAACATCATTCCCCTTACTACCTGAACAAGAAGCACCTAAAGCAACACTCCCCATACTTCCTGAACTAGAAGCCTCCGTCTTCGAGCCAGAAGCACCTGGAGCATCACTCCCCCTGCTTCCTGACCCAGACGCCTTTGCCCCGGAGCTAGAACAACCTGGAGCTCCTGGTGACACAGGCAGCTCCAACTGAACCTTAGCAGCAGCCTCTTTCAGCCCACCATCTGACCTGCTCTCCTCTAGCTCCACACATGAGCTACCCCAATATGATGTCAGCTCATCGAAGACAACGTCTCTCGACACAATGAACCTCTTTGTTGCAGGATCCATACACCTCCATCTCCTCTTCCGATCATCATACCCAATAAAGACTAGCTTCGTCTTGAGAGCATCCGGAGCATATATGTAGCAGGTAGAACCAAACACCTGTATGTGCTTCACACTGGGCTTCACCCAGAACATCAGCTCAACCGGAGTCTTCGCATTGATCGGACTAAGAAGCATCTGATTGATGACATGTGCCACACAGGTCATCCCTTCCGCCCAAAATGCCTTAGGAATGCCTTTGCACTGAAGCCAACACTTGCAGGTCTCTGTCAATAGATGGATCATCCGAACTGCAACACCACCTTACTATGAAGTATGTCCACGAGAGAGCTCCCTTCGGATCTCATGCTTCCTGCAAAAGTTCGAGAACTCTGTTGAACCGAACTCACCACTGATGTTTGTCCTCAACTTCTTTATCTGCAGGCCAAGCTGGCCCTCCACAACCTTCTTGAACTCCATAAACAAGCGGAACATGTTCGACTTCTCCTTCATGAAGTATACTCAAGTATACCTCGAATAGTCATCAACCAAAATCAGCATGTACCTGCTGCCTCCAAGACTGGCGATGACGGTCGTCCCCACTAGATCACAATGAACAACCTTCAAGGGTGCTTTGCATCTGGACCGCGCCTTATCAACCATAAAGCGATAACCTTCACCTTGCTAACATCCCGTGCATGCTTGACCGTCATCGTAGGATGACAATCTAGGAAAGCCTCTCACGAGTCTCCTTACCACTATTGCTTTCAGCTTTTCCATCCCCACATGCCCCAGTCTTTCATGTCAGATAGTTGCACTATCACTGGCCTTCATCCGATCAGCATCTGAACTTACTGATGACCCAACCAAGTTATTCTCCTTACTTCCAGCATGAGCAGCATTCACCGAGTGCAAGGCAACCTTACACTCCTTCCTGAGATGACCATGCTGTTCGCATCTATAACACTTTGGTCCTTCCTTCCTCTTCCCATCACCCCAAGGAGAACCACTCCTCTCTTGCTGATATGAAGTAGAAGGACCAACCTCAGCAGCCACCTTCACATCCTCCTTGAACAACCCAACAAGAAAGTCCAAACCTCCGCAGCTGACCGACATCCGCTGATGTGGTCCAAGAGCTCTGATGAGATCAGCTGCTTGAGAATAGACTCCGCTCTTGCATTTGTCTCCTTCTAAGCTCTCATCGCTTCAGCATTGGCAGTAGTAACCTTTTGCCTTTCTGCTCCGCACACCACCTCACAAAGGTCCTCGCCAAGAAGATAGCTCTCCATACAAGACTTTTACTTCACAAAGTTAGTCTATGTTAGGAGTTCAATCCCAAGACCACTTGCAAATCCTGCTTCCATGGCTCTAACACTGGTTCCCTCTTCACAAGAGCAACAACCACTTCTAGTTGGTCATTGTTTATCCACTCCAACCTTCCTTTGATACTATATTGAATTTTCCGGATCTTGGAATGAGCAGGGGTTATCTCAGCTAGCAAGTTAGACACATGCAGTAACAAGAGTCTTTATTGATAACAACAGTCTTCTTACAAGGCGAGACATACATGGAGAGAAATGATTCGCCAAAACGACCAAAGGGAAAGCAGAACAAAAATACAAGGTAAACAGACCGCGCGGACTGAACATGTAGCCGCCGGTCCTACTACTGTACTAAGGAGTTTGCACAGACCGCCAGGTCGCCTGACCGCAAACCAAGCCATGCGGACTGCCCGTTATTCCAATGCTGAGCTCTAGTCGCTGATCTGCAAGCCGCCAAACTGTGAGGTCGCCTAGCCGCCAGACAACACTAGCTGCCGAACTGAGCAACCTGCTGTTTACCGCTTGCTGCTAACCGTAGAGTCCGCACTGTTCCTGACCGCAATCAGAGCCAAGTCCTGGCTTTCCAGTGTGTTGGATCCCTAGTTGGATTTGGGTTAGGTTCACTAAACTAGGATTATTGACCAAACATGTATAGCCAGGGTTATGTCTGTGTCCTAGAGTCTAGGCCATGTCTTTAGAGTCAACATTGCATGGACCAGCCAAAAACAGACTGCAGAAGACTCAAGACTTAGATAAAATCAGTTTCAGGAAAGTGAGTTCGACGTTCGTCGAACTCAGCTCGATGAAAGTCGTGCTCAGCTCGACGAACTCAGAGACAATTCTCTGAGTTGAGCTCGACGAACTTAGTTCTCAGGTCAAAGATTTCTGGATACTATACTTCAACATTCCAAGTCCAGAATTCCTTTCTTTGAACTCTAGTCGACGAATTTATGTTCTCAGCTCGACGAACTTAGACCACAGTATTGACAAGTTTTATCAAGTAGTAGTTAGTAGTTCTCAGGTCGACAAACTTAGTTCTCAGGTCGACGATTTATTGATGCTCTACTTCAACATTCTAAGTTCAGAAACATTTCTCGGAACTCCAGTCGACGAAGTTAGATTATCAGCTCGACGATCTTAATGCACAGAATTGGCAAGAGTTTATCTGAAAGCAGTTAGCTGTTCTCAGCTCGACTATCTTGGATCTCAAGTCGACGAATAACAATTATTTGGTCGACGACATGACTTCTCAGCTCGACAAACTCTGGACCCAGGTCGACGAATTCTGTTCATTGCTCGACGATTTCTGTGCAGTTCCAGACTTGGATTTTTTCTTCCTTCTGTCCTTATTTTATTGCAGTAATTCATGAGTAATCAATGCTTAATATTCTCTGAATATTACCGTTAGAAGCAGCATTGATTGTGGCCTTCATCAGGATTATTACTTGTCACTTTTCAATAGGACAGTTGGGGAAATCAATTAATGCAGACATTCTCTCCAGCCAAATTTTACATTGTCCAGGCCGTCAACAATAAATGAAGCAAGGAATTCAAAAATTCAATGGGATAAATTCCATTAATGATATAAAAGTGATTCTCTTCCTTCCTCCTAATAATACATACAGAGAGAGATATACAGAACAACAAGACACAACACATAGAGAAGAGACACAGCAGTATTCATTCAAATTCTTCTCTGTGCAAAAAAAGAATCTGGTCTTCACCTTGACACTACTGAAGAAGAAGAATAACATCCATCCAAATCAAGAGTCTTCTTCATTCTTCATTCCAGGATTCTTCAAGGACAATAAAGCTCTATCAGTCAAGAAGATGTTCCTGGAACTCCTCTGGTCAAAGCTAAAGATTGAAGACCTACTCACCCTGAAGCAAAGCTCAATCTTCCTGAATAACTCAATAACTCAGTGGGAGCTTTGTTAACATCAAAGATTCACTAGTCTGCTCAGTTGTATTTGAGAAAGAGAAGACACCATCATTCTCTCACCCGCTTACTGTATAAAGGATTCTTTAACTCCCTTCAAAAGTTATTCCTTGGTTGCAAGTCACCTGATCAAAAGACTTGGGTTAGTTTTTGAGCACTTGAACAAAAGCTCATTGATGGTAGTCACATGATCAAAACCTGTTAGTGGATTCCTACTAGGGTGGTAGAAGAGTGGATGTAACCAGGTTTGGGAACCACTGTAAAATTCTTGTGTTATCTGGTTGCCCTCTTTCTTTTGTTCTTATTGTGCCTGTATTAGTTAGATTAATTTTTGTTGTGCCTGTGGTAGATTAGTGTATCTTAGGATTTCACTTTTATTTACAGCAAAAAGTTTTAAAGATTTAAAAGATACTCTATTCACCCCCCTCCCCTAAAGTATTTCAGGTCTAACCCTCTCTTTCAATTGATATCAAAGTAGTGTTTCTTTGGTTGTACAAGTTAACCCTAGAACCAAAAGATCCTGTGTTAGATCTGACAGTTTATTTCTCTTAGGATTATATTCACAGCATGGCATAGAACAAGGACTATGCAAGCACCAGAACTCCAGTGTGCAACTTAAATAAGTTTACCATCTGGAAGGCAAGAATTAGACTATATATGAATTTCATTGATAAGGACATCTACAACTCTATTTTGATAGGTCCCCCTCAATCAACTGCCTCCACATCTACAACAACCTCAAGCACACATGTTGTTCCACCACCTGAGTGGACAGATGCATAGAAGAAGGCCAAGATTGTTGATGCAAAGGCCATGAATATTCTGGCACAGACTATGTCTGATGATATTTTCTAGAAGGTGGCTGAATGCACATCAGCCAAGGCTATTTGGGACTCTCTCAACCAAATGGTGGATGGCTCTACTGTTGAGAGGAAAGACAGAAGATCAAATCTCATATCCCAGTATGAGAACTTCAAGAAGGATGAGTTAGAATCTATTGCTGACATGTACACCAGACTGAGCTCAATCATCAATGAGCTGAAGACCTTGGATAAGGACATCACCCTTACTAAAGTAAATGATAAAATCCTCATGTGCTTCCCATGCTCATGGGATTCAAGGATCAGGCCAATCAAGGAGTCCAGGAGCTTAAATGAGATTTCCACAAAATCTCTATTGGGAAAGCTCAAGTCCTATGAGCAGCTGATAAAGTCCAGAGAAGCTGCAGAATAAAGGACTCCTCCACCAGCAAGAAAGGAGCACAACTTAGCATTCAAGGATGTTGAAAAGACTGAAACTTCAACAGTAAATGAAGAATTGATGAGTCTCCTTGCCAAGAGATTTTACAAAACGGCAAGAAAGGACTTCAGAAGAAAATCTTCCAGGCAGGATGATAAGCCAAGGTATGATAAAACTCTTACTAAAGAAGTAGTATGTTTTGGGTGCAGGAAACCTGGACACTTTATCTCAGAGTGTCCAGAGAATTAAAAGAAAGAAAGAAGAAGAGAGAAGGACTCCAGAAGACAACAAAGTAGCAGGCCCTCCTCTAGCAAATACAAAAAGAAAGAGAAAGGCTTTGTAGTTGATACCTGGAGTGAGACAGAAGAAAAATCCACATCTTTCAGTTCCAGTGAAGAGGAAGAATAGGCAAGGGCCAAGGAAGTCTGCCTCATGGCCAGCAATGCCTCCAGCAGTCAATCAGATGATGAAGAATCTGATAATGAAGGAGCTTCAGAATCAGAAGCTGATCAGGTACTTTCATCTTTTGATTATAATTCTGCCAGTTTCAAAATTGAATTTAAAACTATGTGTACTGACCTAATCAACTCTGAAAAGGAAATTAAAATACTTAGGGAAAGACTATCCAATCAAGAAAATCTGATGTCTGAAAACACTAAGTTAAAAGATGAACTAACACTAGCTAATGAACAAATTATTTCTTTAAAAACACAGTTATGTGAGGCTAAGCAACTTGAGGAATCTCTCAATGGGAGAAGCCTTAAGCTGATGGACATTACAAGCACAGTCAATGTCAGACTGAATGGCAAACTAGGCTTGGGTGCATCATCAAGTTTACCCTCCATACTTAAGAAGAACATATTATCCACACCAATAAAATTTATTTCTGAGAAGGGTAAAGAAAAAGTAGATAATAACAATCCTAATCAAACTGAAATTACACACAAAAATAAGAGAAGAAGAAATAATAAGAAAAATAATAACCAGAACAATGTTTAGCAGTTTTCATCGAACTCCGATCGATGAAACATGTACAGTTCATCGAACTCAAGTCGACGAACTCAGAACCCAGATCTATATTATAATAATTCGTTAAACTACGATCGACGAAACCAATATGGTTCATCGACCAGAGATCGATGATTTTGGGGTTCAGAAAATGACTTCTATCATTCTCTGAATGGAGTTCAACGAACTCACCCCAATTCGTTGAACTCAGGTCGACGAACGTACCAGAATTCGTCGAACGCAGATCAACTTAACAGAAACTTAAATTTTTCTAAAGCTTATAACCAACCTAGGGAGAATATCAACCCATTCACCAAATGGATAATTCCTCCCAGAAGATATCATCCCTTAGGATATAAAAGCCAACCTGAGTGCTCTTACATCTCCAGCTTTTTTTATGTAAAGAAACAAGGACCCAAGGTAACCTGGGTCAAGAATAACTAATTATTTTTCTTTGCAGGTAAAGAGTTGTCCAGTTGTTAATCAAAAATGGTATCTTGACAGTGGATGCTCCAAGCATATGACTGGCAGTAAGGACAACTTAAATAACTACAAGTTCAAGCTGGGACCAAAGATGATCTTTGGTGATTCAAATTGGGGCCAGTCTAAAGGATTTGGAGAAGTAAAAATTGGAGCAGTCACTTTCAGAAAGGTGACATATGTAAGTGGACTCAAGCATAACCTCATCTCCATAAGTCAACTATGTGATGAAGGTTATCAGGTACATTTTAACTCAAGTTCTTGCATTATTTCCAATAAAGAAAAACAAACTGCTTTAATTGGAAATAAACAAGGTAACATATACATAGTAAATTTTCATTCTGCAAATTTAGATATCTGTTTACTTAATATTGTTTGCAATCAAAATAATCTATGGCATAAAAGACTAGGACATGTTAATATGAAAAACATTGCTAGGCTATCTAAAGACAACCTTGTGAGAGGTTTGCCTTTTGGTCCCTACAAGAAGGAAGGCCTCTGCATGGCTTATCAACTAGGCAAGCAAACTAAATCTAATTTTAAATCAGTTAATAAGAGTGATTCACCTAGGATTTTGTACTTGCTACATATGGACCTTTTTGTACTTATTGCTGTACAAAGCCTAGGAGGGAAATCTTATACTTTAGTCATTGTAAATGACTTCTCAAGATTCACTTGGGTGTTCTTTCTGAGATCTAAGTCAGATACATTCAAAGTTCTTACAGATTTTCTCAGGACCATACAGATTGAGTACTCTACTCATGTTGCATTGATCAGAAGTGATCATGGTACAGAGTTTGAGTCTCTTCTTATGCATGAGTTCTGTGAGAAGGAAGATATGAGGCATTGCTTCTCAGCTCCTAGAACTCCTCAACAAAATGGGGTAGCTGAAAGGAAGAATAGAACCTTAATTGAAGATGTAGGCACATTATTGCAGATGCTTACATGCCCCTATCCTTTTGGGCAGAGGCTGTAAGCACAGCAAACTATGTACTGAATAGGAGTTTAATACATAAACTTAAGAATAAGACTCCATATGAATTGCTCAAAGGGAAGAAACCTAAAATCACATATTTTAAAGTATTTGGTTGCATTTGTTATATTCATAATAATAACAAGAAGTATATTAGAAAGTTTGAAGCTAAGGCTGAAGAGGGAATTTTTCTATGATATTCCCAAGTCAGCAAAGCTTATAGGGTGTTCAATAAATCATCTTTAAAAATTGAGGAATCAATTCATGTAACTTTTGATGAGACTAACATGTCTTATAAGGAGAAAGAAATTTCTACCAATAGCACTTTGTAGGTATCTCACTTGTGTGAGAAATTGGGTGAGTTAAACCTTCCACAAGAGGTTATATCACCTCCTACTCCACAAGCTGATGAAGACAGTGAATAAGAACTCATGGAAGAGGTTGAACTTCATTCAACAGCAGACATTATTCCACAAGAGGAATTAACTCCAAATGTTGTTGCTGAACCAACTCCACCCACTGATTTTGTCATACTAAGGGATTACCCTAGATCCCAAGTGATTGGGGACATGTCAGTAGGTATACAGATAAGGCATCAACTCAACCAAGATGTGATGCATACATGTTTCCTCTCTCAAGTTGAGCCTCAATCCATAAAAGATGTTGAGCAAGATCCCCGCTGGATCATTGTAGTGCAAGAGGAACTCAATTAATTTGAGAGATGCAGAGTTTGGGATTCAGTTCCAAGACCCAAAAACTACCCAGTCATTGGAACTAAATGGGTATATAGAAACAAGCTAGATGCCCAAGGTGTAATTTTGAGAAACAAGGCTAGGCTTGTTGCTCAAGGTTATAGACAAGAAGAAGGAATAGAATATGACAAAACTTTTGCACCAGTTGCAAGGTTATAAGTAATCAGGATCTTCCTTGCTTATGCTATATATAAGAAGTTCAAAGTCTATCAGATGGATGTCAAGAGTGTCTTCTTAAATGGAGTACTTAAAGAAGAGGTCTATGTTGAACAACCTCTAGGTTTTATCTCTCCAACTTATCCTTCATATGTATTTAGATTGCATAAAGCTCTTTATGGTTTAAAGCAAGCTCCAAGAGCTTGGTATGAGACCTTAGCTAGCTTCCCGATAGAGCATAAATTTACTAGAGGCATTATAGATAGAACATTATTCATTAGGCACCATAAGGATCAAATATTGTTAGTACAAATTTATGTAGATGACATTATATTCGTGTCTATAGATTCCAAACTATGCAAGAGGTTCTCTGACCTCATGCATTCAAAGTTTGAAATGAGTAGCATGGGTGAGCTCTCCTACTTCCTTGGTCTCCAAGTGAAGCAGCTACCTGATGGCATCTTCATATCCCAAGCTAAGTATGTTAAAGAGCATATTAAGAAGTTTGGGATGGTTGATGCCTCAGCAAAGAAAACACACATGGCCACTAATGTTGTAATAGATTCTGATGAACATGGGAAACCTGTTGATTAGAAATTATATATGGGCATTGTTGGGTCCCTACTATACCTTACAGCAAGCAGGCCTGACATAATGTTTGTCACATGTCTTTGTGCTACGTTCCAAGTGAACCCTAAAGAATCTCACCTAGTTTTCCTAAAAAAAATTTGAGATATATAAAGAGTTATCCTGGTCTAGGACTCTAGTATCCTACTGAGTCAGAATTTGAGTTAACTGGATACTCAGATTGTAACGACTCCATCCGTTCACAGGTATATACTAGAAGGTCCGGTCGGGGCCCCACAATATATACCATAAAACAGGCGGGGAAGTCGCGTAAGGATACCAGAGTTGTGCATCCTAACTCATTGCATTCTAGCGGAAGCCTATCACACGAAACTGAACTCACACATATGAATGTCCACCATATAAAATCTCCACATTTATATATACAGGAATCATAGCAAATACAAAGTTAACTGGCCGTATGGCCTTACAGGGCTTTACACAATAGTGGCCTCAAACATTGGCGCGCTGGCCGGCCACGTATAATCAAACATAGCATTTTCATTCAGTCTTCAAGGGCTAGCAGTAGCAGCAGGAACTTCAGCCTTTATGCGTCCCGCTTGGCTCTCCAGCACCTGCATATAGACACAAGTGTTATATCCATAGCACAAAATCCAGTCCATCAAAGTAGCACCAAGCATATAGACATTATGCATCATTTCATTAGAGAGTGTGTAGACAAAAATAAAATTTGTTTATATCTACACTGATTTACAAAGAGCAGATATTTTCACCAAACTCCTGGATGAAAGAAATCACTTGTTCTTTATAAATCAGCTTAGAATGATAAATGGAGAAGCTTTAATTTAATTTATGTCTGTGGTCGACGAATTTTTTAAAGTTCGTCGAACGGAGATCGACGAACCGGGAAAAGTTCTAGAGATATTCGCCGAGCGGCGATCGATGAACTCTCAGTGAGTGAAGTTATTTTCGTCAAACGGAGATCGATGAATTTGCTTCAGAAAATTTTCGTCGAACGGAGCTCGACGAAATATTTTCAAATCTTCTGACTAAGATCGACGAATTTTTTAACTATAAAATATTTCGTCGACCTCAGGTCGAAGAATTCTTTATTTTTCGCTGAACGGAGTTTGTCGATTCATATTCTGAAAAATCTTATATCTAGATTTTTCTTCGACCTCCGTCCCGCGCTTTCAGTTCCATTGCACTTAATCTCTTTTATGTTTGTTGCAGGCACACTCATGGCGATTCCTACAGGCAGTCTTGGAGCCATGAAGTTCGATACTGGATTTGATATAGATTTTGAGTCATTTCAACACTCGGATCCTATCTTCCTAGACATCCTGAAACTACTTGAAGATCAGCAGTTGAAAATTTTGATGACCACCAGAATCAAGATAGTCGGTGCAGAGATCAGGGAATGGGTCTACACTTCCTCCACCACAGATGAAAACACCATGACAGGCACAATATCGGGTAATGAAGTCTCTCTTACCCCCACCATCCTGACTGAGATTTTTGATTAACTAATGGTGAAGCAGAGTTGGAAATTGATAATGAGGAATTTGATGAAATGTTAAATAAAATGGGTTATTCTGGAGAAACCCCCAACAAGCTGCTAAAGAAACATCTATCTACTGAGTATAAGTTTCTAGCAGATGTTGTGGGCAAAGTGTTGCTAGGTAAGCACACAACCCATGACTACATCACTAGGCATCAATTCCTGGTGATGTGTGCTGTGATGAATAAGAAGCCTGTAGATTGGGCTAAGATTATGTTTGAGTTGATCAAGAAAAAGAACACCAAGAATTAGGTGTGTTTTGGAAGGATTCTAGGAATCTTCCTTCAGGAAAAGGCTGCTGAATCCCTGATCACACTGACCATATTCATTAATGCCTCCAAGAGGCTCACATGTTCCCCATTTGGTAGGTGGGAGAGGAACATCACCAAGCCATTCAAGGCTTCTTCCTCTTCCTCCAGGCCTTCTGAGAGTACAAGGGTTGTGCTATCCACTCCCCACCCTACTGAGGATGTCCCTACTCCACCTCCACCACCTCCAATCATCCAGAGCCATCCTCAAATGGTACACCAACTCCCCTCACCAGTTCATTCCCCAGTACACACCACAGTCCACACTCCTACACCTCCATCATCCCCAGTACATCCATTACAAACTCATATTTACTTTCATACCTCACCTCCATCACAACATGGTACACCAACTCCATCACAACATGGTACACCAATTCCATCACTACATGGTACACCAATTCCATTCTCACCCTCATCTCCACTACCACAACATTTGGCTGACATTTCCATCTCCAATCTATCATCCCTACCTTCATTCAATCTATTTCCATCCCCCCTTCACACTTATTCTTCTCCAAATGAACCAATGCAAGACTTTCCACCCCCTCCCCCACCATCATCTTCCATCCAGATGAATATTAAGCATTTATTACTCAGGAATTACTGCAATAAAGTAAGGACAGAAGGAAGGAAAAATCCAAGTCTGGAACTGCATAGAAATCGTCGAGCCAAGAACAGAATTCATCGACCTGGGTCCAGAGTTTGTCGAGCTGAGAAGTCATGTTCGTCGACCAAATAATTGTTATTCGTCGACCTGAGATCCAAGATCGTAGAGCTGAGAATAGCTAACCGCTTTCAGATAAACTCTTGCCAATTCTGTGCACTAAGATCGTCGAGCTGATAATCTAACTTCATCGACTGGAGTTCAGAGAAATGTTTCTGGACTTAGAATGTTGAAGTAGAGCATCAAGAAATCGTCGACCTGAGAACTAAGTTTGTCGACCTGAGAACTGCTAACTGCTACTTGATAAAACTTGTCCATACTGTGGTCTAAGTTCGTCGAGCTGAGAATATAAATTCGTCGACGGGAGTTCAGAGAAAGGAATTCTGTACTTGGAATGTTGAAGTATAGTATCCAGAAATCATCGACCTGAGAACTAAGTTCATTGAGCTCAACTCAGAGAATTGTCTCTGAGTTCGTCGAGCTGAGCACGACTTTCGTCGAGCTGAGTTCGACGAACGTCGAACTCACTTTCCTGAAACTGATTTTCTCTAAGTCTTGAGTCTTCTGCAGTCTGTTTTTAGTTGGTCCATGCAATGTTGACTCTAAGGATATGGCCTAGACTTTAGGACATAGACATGACCCTGGCTATACATGTTGGGTCAATAATCCTAGTTTAATGAACCTAGCCCAAATCCAACTAGGGATACAACAATCTCCCCCTATTTGGGTGAGGTCACTAATTACAGACGCAAATCATTTACAAAGCAAGAAAAATATATCTGGCAGAATACTTCAAAATATGCAGCAGATATATATATACAGTGAGATTTGTATCAGGAAATGAATAAGCAGTTTTTTAAGACAAACAGAAAAACTAAACAGATTAAGAACTCATTTCTTTTGCTTTGGATCCTTTTGCTTAACCTCTTGAGCTTTATCACCAGGCTGAGTAAACTTGATTTTCCTGTTTGGATTGGCTGCTTGAGTCTTTGTCATCGTCATATCAGCAGCTCCAATAATATTTAGGGAAGTAGCTCTTGGCACCATAGCTTCTGGATGTAATTTCATATAGTCATCAACATTAAAAAATTTGTTAGCTTTGGCAAACCTGTTAAGTTCCTCCTTCCTGTATTTGGACATTGTTGAGTATTGAGAAGGTTCATTTCCTTCAGCTTTGGCTTTGTTGATCATAAATAGACCAACCAATTTTTGGAACTGGCCATTCTTGTAGTTGTAGTTGTTGCTGGGTCCTCAAAAGGTACAGGAGGAGATGCAGGTCTCTTTGGACTTTCAGCCTTTTGATGTTCAGTAGTTTATTGTAGATGTTGTTGTTGATGTTGATGTTGCTGCTGCTTGCCTGAGGAGTAGTACCTATGCTGGCTGCTTCCAGAAGAGGAGGAGGATTTACCATGATTCCTCTGATAGGTTTGATACTAGGTAGTCCTTTGAGATGAAGAGCCTGAAGCACCAGCAGTAGATGGAGGAGGAGGAGGAGGGTCTTTACTGTATCTCTGTGGAGGAGGTGAATACTTCCTACTTTTCTTCCTTTCTTTCTGTTGATTCTCAGACATCCACATCCAAGCTGGCATGCCCTTGTATGGAGTAATATTCTGAAGAATATAGTATGAAGTATAATATGTTGGGTTTGGCTTTGGAGCAGGAGGTGGAGGAGATTTCCTCTTCTTAGTAAGTTTCTTTTTCTTAGCAGAGGGACTGTCATATGAATCTTCTTCATCATCATCATCTGAAGAGTCCTGTGGATTATCATATAAAACATTAATCTCTTTCAATACTTCTGCAGATATCAATAGTTTTTCTGCCTGGGGAGGAGCTGGAGGAAGAGCTGGAGCTGGAGCTGGAGAACTGAGTACATTAGTGCTTTCAGCAACTGATTTATTCTCTTCTTCAATATCATCCATGATCAACTCATAAAGATCAGGCATGAGGCTATCATCCATAATGAAGGTTGGAGCAGAGATTACTTTGGGAGGGGATGAAGTAGTAAAGGAATCAGCTCTTGGTGGAGATGGAATGACAGGAGCCTCTGTAATAGCAAAACTAACCTTGATTTGCTTGGCAACTTTGGGGCTTATTGGGGAGGTATAGGGGATTATAGCCATGGATGGCTTTATGCTGTATTCTGGAAGAGAATTTAACTAAACTGTATCAAAAATCTTCAGCAAATGCACAATATCTACTGTGGGATTTATAATATAATCACCAACAGTCTTTATTTCCTCTATGACTGTCTCATCCAAATCCATATCAGATTCAATAAAATTAATTAAGTCAAATAAATCATCAGCTTCTGCTTCTAGTACTGCTACTTCTTCTACTGCTACTGCTTCTTCTGCTGCTGCTGCTTCTTCTGCTGATGTTGCTGCTGCTTCTTCTGCTGCTACTACTGCTACTTCTTCACAGAGTATCTCCCCCTGCCTAGTTTCAGTGGGTACTAGAGCCAGGCCCCTGACTGAAGAAGGAGGGATGGAGAGAGTAGATATTGGAGCAGCAAAAGAGGAGATGGAAGAAGTAAGAGGTGAAATAGCCTCTGCTATGAGGGTTTTGAGGAGGGGAGTGAGAAGTGCTAGAAAAGGTGAAATGAGGGAGGGGTCCAGTGGTAGGAATGCATGATGTGTCTCAGTAGAGACAGAAGGGTGGATGGAAGATTATGGTGGTGGAGGGGGTGGAAAGTCTTGCATTGGTTCATCTGGAGAAGAAGTGCTGAGTCTAAGGGAAGTTCCTAACCAAATAGACAGGTAGACTTCGAGTAGAGTCTCAAGCTAATTAGAACTTCGTCTAGTTATATAAATAATTCAAAGTTCCTATTAAGGTTATGATGCAGGTATCTGCATTCAAGCAGCATTGATTATGGCATTCATCAGGATTATTACTTGCCGATTTTTAATAGGATAGTTGGGGAAATCAATTAATGCAGACATTCTCTCCAGCCAAATTTTACATTCTCCGGGTCGTCAGCAATAAATGAAGCAAGGAATTCAAAAATTAAATGGGAGAAACTCCATTAATGATATAAAAGTGATTTTCTTCCTTGCTCCTGATAATACACACACAGAGAGATATACAGAACAACAAGATACAGCACACAGAGAAGAGACACAGCAGCATTCATTCAGATTCTTATCTGTGTGGAAAAAGAATCTGGTCTTCACCTTGACACTACTGAAGAAGAAGAAGAAGATCCATCCAAATCAAGAGTCTTCTTCATTCTTCATTCCAGGATTCTTCAAGGACAACAAAGCTCTATCAGTCAAGAAGAAGTTCATGGAACTCCACTGGTCAAAGCTAAAGATTGAAGACCTACTCACCCTGAAGCAAAGCTCAATCTTCCTGAACAACTCAATAACTCAGGGGGAGCTTTGTTAATATCAAAGATCCACTAGTCTTCTCAGTTGTATTTGAGAAAGAGAAGACACCATCATTCTCTCACCCCCTCACTGTATAAAGGGTTCTTTAACTCTCTTCAAAAGTTATTCCTTGGTTGCAAGTCACCTGATCAAAAGACATGGGTTAGTTTTTGAGCACCTGATCAAAAGCTTATTGGTGGCGGTCACCTGATCAAAACCTGTTAGTGTATTCCTACCAGGGTGGTCGAAGAGTGGATGTACCCAGGTTGGGGAACCACTATAAAATTCTTGTGTTGTTTGGTTGCCCTCTTTCTTTTGCTCTTATTGTGCCTGTGTTAGTTAGATTAATTTTTGGTGTGCCTATGGTAGATTAGTGTATCTTAGGATTTCACTTTTATTTACAGCAAAAAGTTTTAAAGATTTAAAAGATACTCTATTCACCCCCCCCCCCCCTCTAGAGTATTTCAGGTCTAACCCTCTCTTTCACAGTGCTATCCGCACAACCTGCACAGCACAAACCGGTCAACTCCTTCAACCCAGGCGGATACCAAAATCCAGTCTGCAGCAACTGTTCGCGAGTTCACTTACTGTTCATTCGCACATATGATTGATGTGACGGGAGGTCCTATTTATAGGCATGATGAGGAGTGTGGTCACCGCCCTAGCCGATAGGATCACCGCCTCATCCCGCAGCAAGAACAAGTGTATCTGCAAGCCGCGAATACACATCCAGTCCGTCGCGACCTGTGCAGGATAGCCAGACTGCTTAAGCATCACCAAGGCTGGACAACGACCCAGTCCGCCTTGTTGCTAAAGGCCAACCAGGACAGACAGCAACCCGCAGACTCTACAGCAACACCATGTCCGCTTAACCGCGGACACAACTCCAATCTGCATTCCCCGAGCCTGCAGCCACGCCACCAAGATAGCTGCCAGACTCAGCGGACACAGCATCAGTCCGCACACCTTGCGGACGCAACTCCAGTCTGCATTCCCCAAGCTCACAACCAAGGCACACAGCACTGCTGCCGAGCTCGGTTGGGTGAGAAGCAGTCCGCGCTTAACTGCGCGATCTCCCTGAACTGAGCTAAACCTGGACTTGATTCAGAACCAACCAAGTCCACTCCACCAGCCACAAGGGCCAGTCCGCACTTACTAGCGGACACTGGATCCAGTCTGCCAATCCAGGCGAACTCCAGCACTTGTCTGCACTAACTGGCAACCTCCGCATCTTTCGCTTGCCGCATCACCAGAGCTAGACCAAGACATCTGCCAAGCCGGTCTGTCGAGCTCTAGTTCAGTCCGCTCCTTGCCGGACTCAGCGGATAAAGAATCTATCTGCCTGGTTACCTTCTGGGGACAAGCTGCCTTCTAAGCACAAGCAGGCCTGGCTGACCGCCGCCTCTGTTCGTATAGTCCGCGCGAACAGATCGCCCGGGCCGCCAAGGAACAAGTTGCCAGCAACAGCTCTGCCGACCTGGCTATCCGCCAGTCCTGTCTGCATAGTCCGCGCGGGCAGGTCGCCCAGGTCGCCCAATTACCCACTTTCACTTCACCATTTTCAACAGCCACTAATGTCAATCACGACAGTACTTGGCCCGCCCCTACAGCCCCGCGCTACTGTACTCGGCCCGCCACTACGACCTCACGCAACTGTTCTCGGCCCGCCCCTACGGCCCCGCATGACTGTACTCGGCCCGCCACTACGACCTTGCGCAACTGTACCCGGCCCGCCCCCGACTGACTTCGCCCGCCCACGACGATAATTTAAGAAAAAGATACAAATATAATTTTATAAATAACAAAATTTAAAATTATAATTATAAATGTACATATATAATGAATAATATATATAATTATTTTTATATATAATATATTTATATGTAATAATGAATTATATTATATCTATATTTATATAAATTTTTTTATAAAAATACATAAAATATAACAATATAAGTATACATTATTTGAACGGTTATGACAGTTGCCTACTTGTCTCATTCAATTGAGTTGTTCCTCCTATCCTTGAGGTCCTGGGATCAAAACTGGATAGCCGCATTTAAATTAAAATAAAATTTTAACAGCCAACCGCTTGATTTTTTAAGAGTTATAGGGGCAAAATCGTATTTTCACATAGATTTAGGACACCCTAATAGTAAGTTTAGGAGACCTACTAAAATGTGAAGATATGAAATGATTTTATTGTGCTCGATCAAATGTTTGTTGAATTATGAACTCATGATCTCACGACTTGTAGAATTTTAGACTCATGATATTCGCAAAACACACTATTTCTTTATATATCGTAAATATATATATATATATACACACACGAGCATCTTCGTACGGGCTACGCCCGTGCTCGATGCTCTCGGGCGGCCTTCGGCCTCATCTAGGCAGGCTTCGCCCGCCTCCGCACGGGCTTTGTCCATGCTCGGTGCGTCGTTGCGGGCTGCGCTCAGATGAAGGCGGACAGCGCCCGCAATATATACATACGAGTACTCAAAATGATCGTAAAAAATATAAATCGATATTACAATTTTTATTTTATAAAAAAATTTACGTTTTGACGTAAAAATATTAATTTATCGTCATCTTTCTCTTCTTATTCTCTCTTTTTTCTCTCCCTCTCTCTCACCTCCCCCTCTCTCTCCGCCCCTTTCTCCTCTCCCTTCCGTCATCTCTCTCTTATTCTCTTTCCCTCTCTCTCCTCCCCCTCTCTCTCCCTCCCTCTCTCTCCTCCCCCTCTCTCTCCTCTCCCTCTCTCTCATATGTAATGATAAGATTTATTTAATGAGATCCAATTGTCAAAAGTTAAAGTATGGTGTGTCTCAAGATATGTATATTGCTTTATATATATATATAAAGGAAATATAAACTGATGAGTTTGAAATTATAATAACCGTCTGATTATGGATTGATAATTCTGTTGTCGTCCGATCGAGCTCTATCAAACCGCACCCTCTCTCCACATTTTACTAGGTCTCCTAAATCTACTATTAGGATGTCCTAAACCTATGTGAAATTAAGTTTTTGCCCTTTCAATTCGAAAAAATAAAGTAGACCCGCCCAATTTACCGTCCCGGCCGATACAGTCCTACTGGCCGGTCTAGCCCGCTCGGCCCGGTATGGTCCTGCTTAGCTTGCCTGCAATGCCAAGCTTCAAATAATTATGGTCGGGTTTTGTATTTATACTCGAAACTTTAATCCTTTTACCCGATATGGACTAAACAAAATATATAATTAAAAATAAAACAAGCATGTGTCGATGAGAATCAAACTGCCAACCTCTTGTTCAAAGAAACTCGTCTTAACACTTACGCCACGAGGGCATTTGCAATAAACCTTAGGCGCATATTTTATTTATGACATTCAGCGCTTATTAATTAAATTGTTAGCTAACACTCGGCTTAATTACATTAGTTTGATCCATTTAATATTTTAGATTGTTTTACACGTGGCTAAATTAAATTATATTGTTTGAATAATTAATTTAAAATTATATTGTTTTAACGGGGGCGGGCGAATCCCGTCGGGGCGGAGTGCGTGCGAAACCCACCGAGGGGGTGTGGGTGAAGCCCGTCGTTGTCGGTCGTGTACTGTCGCGCTTGGCCGTAGTGGCGGAGCCCCGTGTCGGGCACTTATATATATATATATATATATATATATATATATATATATATATATATATATATATATATATATATATATATATATATATATATATATATATATATATATATATATATATATATATATATATATATATATATATATATATATATATATATATATATATATATATATATATATATATATAAGGGCTTGTGCGATATGGGCGAAGAACAGCGGGCCACCGTCCAATTGCATCTCACCGCTATTGAATCAAACGGCCAGCGACATCCCACTGCCACCGCCGGCGAGCCCGCGGCTGCCGGCGGTGGCGGTGCGATGCTGCAATTTTTTTTTTGCAGTGGCGCCGACAGCTACGGGATCGCCAACGAACCCCGGGAGGTCGGTGGCCGGCGAGCTCCGAGCCACCGGCGCCGCTGCTGGGAATGTCCCTCTTCGCACCTTCGCACTGTTCCTGTGTTCGCAACCGTTGATCACAGCAACGAATCAGGGTCGTTCATAATTTTTCTTAGGTCTCCTAAACCTATATAAGCCCTCTAAAAACTAGATATTTTGTAGGGCACCCTACAACCCATCAGCCCAGTCCAATATGCGGTCCAAAATTCTGCAATAGGAGTAAAGAATGGGCCCGCCAGCCAGCATAACAAACAGACGGCCCGCCAGTTTCGAACCCGCAATCCGCCAGCCTAACATACAGACCGGCCTGCCAGTTTTGAACCAGCATTCAGATCTTCAAAGGCGCAAACATATATATACCTGAAAAGTCCAATCCAATCTGGCGGTGTGGGACTAAATCCCGCCTGGGATTTAATCTCAGACGGGATTAATTAGGCGGGATTAATCACGCCTAAGCAGGCCGTTTTTTATTATAATATTATTATAAATATAAATATTATAAATATTATTTAAATATTATAAATAGCTTTTAAAATATTATATAAATATTATTTAAATATAAGCATTTTTTCAATATTTAAATATAAGCGGCGCCCTCCTCCGCGGGCGCAGCCCGCC